>JAYESA010000006.1:181528341-182991560 GCA_036927795.1 Iris macrosiphon | reverse complement strand
ACACAAATAAACTGTAACCCTGAGCATAGGCGAAATTATGCCATCACTTATCACATCTACGGTAATACAATGTTATACAAATGAATAATTATAGAAGAAATACAATATTAGCTCAATCTGCATCTGACACTCAAAAAGGATTATCTTTTACTTCCATCCTGAATTTTGTGAAAGGAGCTTAGCCTGACCCTAGTTGTAAATCAGTAATAAAAGACCAAAAGATTTATTATGTATCAGAAGGAAGCATGGGGTCTTGTCTCTTACATCAAATGAGATTACCTTTGATGACAGTGGATTCACCGCCCACTTACAACATGACCGATCAGCTGAAAGGCGTGATTGCTTGTAAAAAGTATACTCTCAAGACTTGTGTGGATTACTCAGAAGTATTCTTTCCAGCAGCAGGTACCAAAACTTATCTTTTTTTTACTATCATCTCTTAGATGCTAACCCACCACCCACCCAGGTGAATTAGAAGAAGTATATATGGATCAACAACCCATATTTTTGGTTAAGATAGCATAAGGAAATTATGTGGTACACTAGTCTCCAAGGTCACGATTTGCCAGCTATTCGGTATTTGTATGGAACAACTGTGGAAAATTTGTCTTGGTGGTATATTTATATCAATATATGATATGATTATAGAGGAGACTGGAGATGAGAAAGAAGGCAACACAGAATTTAAGCACCTTTTATAGTGTTAGATAAAACCTAAAGATATAGGATCATTGCTATATATCTCTAATGAAAGGAAACTTTTATAAGACGGCTATACGACCAGCCACGAATTATGGATCAAAGTGTTGGAAAATTTAGAAACAACTGTGTAGAAAATTAGTACAACAAAAATGAGAATGCTAAGATGGCGCAAGTAAGGATTTTGACAGTTGAACCCAAATTTTGGGATAAAGGCTTTGTTGTACAATGTATCTCACGGAGTTAGGTTACCAAGATTATTAAGGTGACATAAGGCAGTGAGGACAAAAAGGCCTAGGCGGGGGCCTAGGCCTTTTTATCTTTCCTCATAAATGGTACGATAAACGTACAAGGTAAAAACTATAAGCGTTGTATGCAAAGTCGGAAATGAGAAATGATTTGATGGGTTAGGAGTCTTAGGACAGACATAATGGAAGGGTATCGAGAGAGCAAAGAGAATATTATTATGGTTCCTTTCATCTTATACTACAACAACCAAGCCTTATCACAAATTCCTGGGATAGACTGTTTGAATCATTTTCTTCCATTCAGCTATATTAAGGGTCGTGTCCTCTATAATGCTAACAAGATCCATATCATTCTTTAACAGTTCAAACCATATTAGTCTAGGTCTACCACTCATCATAGCAGCTCCATTAACTACTATATTATGACTCCTCCTTACAGGAGCATAGCACATATCCAAACCACCTAAGTTAATTTTCCTTCATCTTTTTCTCAATTGGCATCACATCTAGCTTCTTACGAATACACTAATTTAGTATCATATCATTTGATGTATTGTTACTCATACACCTTAGCATTCTTATTTCAGGTACACTAACTTTTTGGACATATTATTTCTTAATTTTCCAACACCTAGATCTATAAAACATGGTTGGTCTTATAGCAGTTTTATTGTACTTTTCTTTACTTCACACATATCTTGCGATCATATAGTACTCTAGAAACAATTCTCTATTTCTACCATGTTTTAATTATGTGCATGCATCATTACCAATCTCTCCATCTTAATGAACTATTTACCCTAAATACCAAAAAATATTACTCTTAGATATCTCATGTCCATCTATAAGGACATCTCCCTCATTTCTCCTTGCTTCGGGTTAAAACTACATTTCATATACTCTTTCTTCGTTCTACTAATCCTAAATTTCTTAGATTCCAAAGTCTCTCTCTACACTTTTATTTTAGTATATAACCATTCGCTACTCTCATCAACCGACATAAGGACATCAGCAAACATCATAGATACTCATCCTGGATATGTCTAGCAATTTTATCCATAACTATCGCAAAAAGGTAAAGACCAGCATTGATCCTTGATATAAGCAAATGGTAATAGGGAACATGTTACTATCTCCTTGAATAGTTTGCACGATCGTCGTAACTCTATTATATATATATATATATATATATATATATATATATATATATATATATATCCTTCATAATCTCAATATAACTACTAGAAACTTGTTTCTTCTTCAAATTCCACCAAATTATCTCCCTAGAAACTCGGTCATAAACGTTCTCTAAGTCAATAAAAACTATTTGTAAACTTTTCTCCATCCAAACTGATTCTTTAAAATTCTAGTATATTTTCTTGATCTTTGCTTAATAAATTTCTCCCATAGTTTCATAGTATGAGTCATAAGCTTAATTCATCGATAGTTGTTACAATTTTATAATTTGTATATATTTCTTGTTCTTATGCATGGGTACTATAATATTGTTTCTCTATTTATCCGGCATCTTCTTAGTCCTTGGGTTTTTTTTGAATAACTCAGTAAACCACATCAATTTTCTCCTAAATATTCCAAACCTTAATAGAAATATTATCTACGTCCTACTGCTTTTTTCATTTTTTATTTTCATTAATGCGTATTTAACTTCAAAAGTTACTTTACGACAATAGCAATATAACTCATCATGAGCTAACAATGGACCCAAACTAATCTTTTCTAGGTTGCTCTCATTAAATAGCATGTAAAATAACTCCTCCACATTTCTTTAATATTATTTTCTCTTATTAGTACCTTTTGGTCCTCGCTCTTGATATACTTAATATAATCCAAGTCTATGCACCTCTTTTTCCTACTCTTAGCAAACTTATAAATATCGTTTTCTTCTTCCTTAGTTTCTAACCTCTTATATAAATAATCATAGGCCTTAGATCTAGCTTGACTAACGGCTTTCTTCTTAGTTTTTCTCTAAAAAAAAATCACTTTTACACTTTTGCCAATCTTTATAGACAATACTTTTTGCCTTAATAACCTTTGAACTTTCTCGTTCCGCAACCAACTTTCTTTTGAGGTCCAACCAAGGTAGTCAAAGGCGCAAGGCGCACTCGAGGCGCAAAGGGTCCAAATCGTCCGAGGCGCAAGGCGCACTTAAGGCGCGCGCACGAGCGACGTGAGACGCAAAAATAATATATATATATATATATATATATATATATATATATATATATATATATTCACATCAGATTTCTACATTGATAAACATGTATGCTTCAAATTCCCCCATGTCTAGGTTGCAATCACTTTGAATTAATTGAGTAAGAGAGGAAAACAGTAAAAAAAAGTATAGCAGTTCAAAAAAAAGTCTAAAAACAGTATAACAGTTCAAAAAACAGTCTAAACATGTTATTTTTTTAACAAGATTTGCAAGACGCGCCTTAGCTATTCCAAAGCGCTCGAAAAAGGTGCGCCTAGACGTGCCTTAAGAATTGCGCCCCGCCTGGAGTGCCCTGAGGCGTTGTCCCTGCGCCTAGGAGCAAGGTGCGCCTTTGACTACACTGGGTCCAACCACTGCATTTTGAAACTCCGAGAATCTCTTTTGCTATTTTCTTGATATAACTTGACACATTGTACTACATAACATTAGATCATACATATATATATATATATATATATATATATATATATATGTGTTGTGTGTGTGTGTGTGTGTGTGTGTGTCAACATGAAGTGGCCCAAGCGGTCAGCACTTGAAGACAACTGAATGGGTAACTGGTAAGAGGTTCGATTACCCTTGGATGCGAACCATAATTACCTCTCTGCAATATATATATATATATATATATATATATATATATATATATATATATATATATAATTCGAAGGGTGGAGAAGATCTGTGCTGATTTTATTTGGAGAGGGGACGTTCATGCCATCTCTTGGGGGATGTTGTGTCGGCCTCGGGATGAGGGGGAGTGGGGCTCCGTTCTATCCAGATAATGCGTACTGTCACAGGAATGAAGCTAACGTGGAAGTTTCTTTCGGAGGGCACAATATGGACAGGTTGGATGAAGAATAGATATCTTAAGGATCACAAGATATCTTAAGGATCACAATTTTTGGATGTACAGATCGAATAATAATGAATTTGTAGCGTTCAAACATATTTTGCTTCACAGGAGGCGGCTGCAACATTGTATTTCCCGCAGGATGCCAAGTGGGGACTGGGAGGATACTGATTTATGGCTAGATCTGTGGATCGGACATCAGAGTCTACTGGAAAGGAGCAGATGTCATATGGACGGGTTGGCATTCAGAGGTACTCGAGTCAGTGAGCTCATCCAACAAGGGGCATGGGCGAAAGCATTCGCCACCAAGATCCAGGCAGTCCTGATTGACCACGGATTGGCCAGGGATATATGGGTGTGGGACTCGGCTAGTCATGGTGATTTCGAATTCAAAATAGTTTCAATCTTATTCGAGATGTGCATGAGAAGATGGTACATGCGAATATTATTTGGATGAAAGGAATAGCGAGGAAGATGCAGCTTTGTCTTTATAAACTGTTGCAGAGTAGACTTCTCACGAGAGACAGGTTAGCAAGATTTGGTATTCAAACTGCTGACTTGTAGTGTGTGTTATGCTGCCAGTCTAATGAGACGATGGAGCATCTGTTTTTCAATTGCCCTATGGCGTGGGAAGTATGGAGGAAGCGGGGGTCCAGTTGCAGATGCGAGTCAGAGATGAAAAAGGCATAGAGTAGGTGATATATGATATCAGGGCGGACAGGAGTCGAGGTACGATATGGTTCAGGGAGACTTGTACAAGACTTTCGGAGCCGGTATGGCATGTCTTGGGGGAGAGGAATAACCGCATTTTTGAAGGACTTTATACAGTTATTATTGGCATTCTTCATAATATTGACTTTGATGTACAAGGGATGGTTATAGCTGGAGGGACCACCTGAGGGTGGTTGAGTTGTAATCAGGAATTTATGTCAATACAATTACTTTCTTCCTATATATATATATATATATATATATATATATATAATGAGACAAATTCCAAGTTCAAAGAAAAAATTGGCTGGATTTTGGTCACATTTAAGTCAATGTGGGTCGGGGGGCGCCTAAAACAGTGACGCAACATAGCATCTGAAATGCTTAGAATGACCATTTAATAACATAGATGGTTACTTGTTAGATGTTTTAGTTCAACATTATTTTTCTTTTCTTATTCTTTACATTTGGTTTCATTGTGTTATATGTATATAACTCTTTTATTATATGAAACCAAAAATAGTAAATGATAAAACTGTTTATGCAGAAGACGACAACAAAAAATGTCCAGAAAGTTAGGGTAGACGAAATGAGAATAGTAAGATGGAAGAGGGGCATTAAAGGAGCGGGAAGTTAGAGGTGACACATATTGAGGATAATATGAGAGAAAATCGGCTTAGAAGGTTTGGACGTGTGCAGCGCAGACCAATATATGCTCATGTAAGGAGTGGTCATATAAGTAGTTAATGGAGCCGTTGGGACTAGAGGTAGGCCTAGATGAACATGGTTTAAAGTGTTCAAGAAAGATAAGGATTTTGTTAGTGTTACATAGGACATGACCCTTAACAGAGCAAAATGGAAGAAGAGGATTCGAATAGCCGACCCCAGAAATTTGGAATAAAGGCTTGTTATTGTTGTTGTAGAAGATAATGATGTGGGAAACAAGATAGATTTATATAATCACACAGTCCGGTAATTATAAGAAGGGATGTAGTGCACATTTTGATGAATATTATTCATTTCGCTCCTTGGCTAGAGATGAATGAAATTTCCTATAGCCATTTTTTTTATCTTAGATCTTCGTCCAGACAACTTTCCGGTCTAAGTGAACTTTGGGGAGCTCCTAAGTTGCATGAGCTTGATTTGCATGACCAAAACCTCGTGTCCTCCAGTCAAATAAAGTTAGCTGAAGAGTATATTGTACTGATTTATATGGTTTCCATACAAGTAAATTCATTTTCTTTTCTTTCTTTTTTTTCTTTTTAGAATACAACCTTATTAATTTTGAAAATAGATGAAACCATTGAAATAGCCACCAAAGAAAAGGGACATTTCAGCCATTTTTAAAAAATTAATAAGGTTGCAGAAAATAAAAAATATTAGCAAAATGAATTTATTTGCACAGAAATTAAAACAAACCATTACAATGTAACATGTTGTTCCCTAAAAAAACCAACCAAAGAATTAGTGCCCATAACTGCCTAGTACACGGAAATAATCCTATCCATTTTGTTCTGGAGAATAACTTAAACTAATCTAGGTCTAGCAATTAGAGTCCTAGTAAAAGAGGCACAACCATCAAGAGATAGCTGCTTGTGGACTACACCGGCAAGAGAATGCTCATTCCAACTGAATATGTCCTCGACCCTCTTAAACATCAAAATCTAAAACAAACACGAAACAATAGAAACATTAAAGCTAAACAAAAGTTTCTCCTGATGCCATTGGCATCACTACAAAGGGGTGGTGGAGGCTACTTGTTGATGACCTAAATAAGTTAGTCATATGGCACAGGCTACAGCAGAAATGTTCTCTCATGACAGCAATAGTATGTACATGGAGAATCTCAAACGTTCCTTACAGTTGCAGTCTTGCAGATGCACTTAAACGTCACAACACCTTGCATACATTTATCAGATGTATTCCCAAAAATATAGAGGTGGCTTACTCGAGGGAATTTCAAACTCAATGTGGTGGTACAAATGATTTTCAACACTTGGAAGGAGAAGGATGCAAACCAGTTTCAAGACATTTACAAGAGAACTAGATTAGAAGCTAACCTAACACGAATTCGGGGCCAGTCTACTCAAAATGGATATTAACAATAGCATTTAATTTCCAGGAACAAGAAACAACTGTGCAGAGATCCAAGCTTGATAACCTCTTGACAGGTTCTCGATAATCCATGAAGAATTTCTAGTTTTAAACGAAATGGTAGAGTTTAGACTCAAACGACTAGTAAAATGCAGTGTTCTAAGCAACTTAATTTAGGATTTGCTGACAATTTTTAAGATACTTCATGTTATCATTTTACATGTTTGAAAAGAAATTATATCTTCTTACATAGAAACTCTGCTAACTCATATAACAATTCTAACTCAATAATTGGATGTCAGCCCTTCTTCAGAAAAAGGCCTCAAACTTGTAATGCATATAACATAACAAAAGCCTCTGTAGCTAACTTTTGGGGTTGGCCACACGAACACTTCTACTCCTAAACCTTTAGTAAAGATCATATATTGAAGCAACACATGATTAGCAACCTTTAACAAGTAGTAAAATTAAATACTACTACCCTTTAGGAGTAGCTGATTTTCTGAAACATGAGTTGTTAAGTGCTAGCCTACTTCCTCAAGCAAGAGGGATATTTACCGAATGATAGGTGTCCCTGCAGCAACAAGCAACAAGTAACAAGAAGGCCGGGATATATTTACTAACCGAAACAAAACATCTAAGGGACAGGGTCTCAAGCACAAAAACACCAATTCTCACCTTTCTTTCGATGAACAACTCAGGAACAACAAAAGCGAGAACGTTATCCCTAACTTAGGCCGCAGAATTTACCAATATATAAAAGTAATAGAATGATTAGTTATAAACCCATATTTTCTGCAAATCATGATTTCTCTATAATCTTGTTCATAGTGACTTAATCTATCATACGTCATGACCTTTTCCACCAAAAAGGAGTTGGCCGGGGAACATGACATGATGAGGTAAAGGTACAAAACGAGAATTGGACAAAATTTTATGAACAGCTAAAATCCGATGCCAATCCTCGTATGCCATAACCAAACCAAGTCTTAGGCAAGAAGGGCCTTGCTGCAGAACCTAAACTAATGGAGGTAGGCATCGAGACCTCAGCACTTTTTCATGATATTTTATTTTTAACTCTATGGGAACCCTCAAATATTCTAAGACTAGAGTCTAGAAAGAAAGGCTAATAAAAGTATTTTCCATCGAGAAACATTATTTGTATACAGTTAGTCAAAAAGAAAATAAATCGTATTGTGATACAAGATAAAGGAGTTTCATGTATACTATCTCAGGTATGAGGATATGCGATAAATTGCCTAGTACAAAGTGCATCCTTACCGCTCCTTCCCTGAGAGATGGTTCCCAAGAGCTCTTTGAAGCTCCACTCTCTTTGGGGGTTGATTATTAAGCCAATGCTCCGGAGACATACGATTGGCGCAGAACATTTTGATCCTTTGTAGAAGCTCTGGTCGTTCAAGCAAACTTATCTATGAAAAAAGAAGGCAGTTACAACAGTTGTGTATCACATGCTTTGAGTAATCTCAAATGATAAAGAGATGTTAATCTCTGTCAAACTTAGGAGAATTCAAGGAATAAACAAAGATGAGAAAGGCAGGAATGCTTAGATACATACAAATACAAATGAATATAATTTTTACTATTAATTAAGTAGTGGACAAGAAAAAACATTATAAATGAAGTAAAAGTAAATCACTAACAAATTGAAAAGTACAGCTTGGGCATAAAGTATTGTTAACTTCAAAGTTCACAGATCAAGATGTGCAAAGTAGCTGAAACTTGTGTGGAAACCAAGATGCACTTACCTAATAATTTGGGCACAAGAATGAACAAAACTCTGACGAGTCGTAACTTTGAGAGATCATTTGCTCACAATCTAGTCTACATCTCGTCAATCACATGCTAAGATGATTTTGATGATACTGAGGTCAGTCCTAGCTACTGATCCTGTGCTAATAGTGACCATGGAGATGTAAAATGCGTGAATCCATGAAATCAAAAGCTTGAGGAGAGATGGATGTGAGGAAGTCAAGGGAGCTATAAATGCCTACATGTATATACCGAGAGTTGGCATAAAACATGACATTTTACTAGGTTGAATTTGTATAATTGGTCAGGAAGTCTTCTAATAGGTTGTGATATATGTACAATGAAGCATGCCTTAGTTAACCTACTGTATGGTTTAGTTGTTGGGTACTAAGTACTAACCTTAGAAAATAGGTTAGAACTTTCCTGGGCTGCTAATATGTCATGGTATTGCTAAGCTTAGCTGGTTCGAAAGGCAGAACCTGTCTTAAAGTGCGGCTGAACCTACCCCTGGTTAAGGCTGGACCATACTCAAAGTCTGAAAGGGTATTTCTCTGTCAAACTGAAAAATATATGTTGCAGAGATCTAAGAGGCTTTCACGAAGAAATTGATGATGGGATTGCCGAAATTAGAATGATTGACTTCCTCATCTTGTTATTTACTGTATGGTCATAGTCTTGTTCTGTACAATATGGCCATACTCTTGTTCTGCACTCTACGCTACTAGAAAAAATGAAGGGACTGGCCTCTAGCTTTCTGCTGTAAAATCCGACTTATAGCAATAAAATCAGATTCCAAACAATCAACATACTTTGAACTCCAAGGATAATCCAAGCTAACACTTAGTACTTTAAGGGAGAGTTGGTTTATCTCATCCAAAATTTGATCCAGTAAAATCATAAATTCTTGAAGTTTCATCAAATTGGGAAAATAAAATGAAGTTCTTTTGACCTAGGTTGTCAATTTGAGATGCATATCGTGTATCGACCAGCTTGATTATTGTCTCGTCTATTGTATCATAATATGTATCGTAAGATACATTGTTCTGTTAGTAAATTTTATACCAAATTAATACAACCCTACATATATAGATGAAGTTAACAGTTAACACATTAACACTAATAAGAAGCAGTCTCAAACATTAAGTGACAATTTGATCATAAAGTTGATTTTCAAGAGCAGAAAGTATTAAACATTACATTATGGTATTATTCATTGGTATAGCATCAATAAGAACTTGATTCTTAACAATGAATGTGTTTGAATTCAAATAATGTTTTGTAGCACATTGTAGTTGAGAACAATATATAAGTTATACAACTATACAACACAGAATAGAGAAGTCCTCTTAAGAAAAATCCAAAACAACATAAAGAAGACTCAGAAATTCTAAAAAAGGAGAAATATCAATATACAAATGTTCTTTTGTTGGAGAATATCAGTAGACTGTTCTTGAAATCTCCAGAAATCCAGATGCTAGACGGCATCCCAAGGATGTTAAATGTAGTCGTTGAAGATTTTGGAAAACAATGAAAGACGCGGGAAGGAAACACTCGTCCTAAGAGCTCATTTGGAAAATGAGATTATTGGGAAAAAACATTCGCAAGGGTTTTAAAGATATGGATATTTGGGTCATGCTTTAGAGTTGCAGCATCAAGTTACAAAATCATTAATTTCTAAAGTACTTAAAGTTCAGGTTTAACATGTCGATATTCAAATTAACCTGGTAATTTCTACTCCTTACTGGGTGATATGTATCATATCGTATGATATAGAAAGTGTATTGTAAGATAAGTTGTCCCCCTAGTATTGTTCAGCGTATCCATTATGGATTGCATCTTACTGTATCATAATGTGTTGAGTATCGTATGATCTGACAACAGTAACATATATTCTATCATTTTCTCTAAACCTTGCAACCAAAATTCTTCTGATTGTTCTCCGAGGAGGATTAGAAGACTTCTTATCTCTCATGAAATATATATATATATATATATATATATATATATATATATATATATAACATGGGGGTGAAGAAATGAAAATAACCTAAAACTGAGACAACAAGATATTCTTTTCAAGTGCGTTATAAAGAAAACATGTCCTTGACTTCTTGATACTTTTCAAACATGAGCTGCTAAGGATGAAAAAAATTCAATATACATTTTGAATTAGCTAATATCCCAAGAAAAGAAATTATTCTGTAGAAACTTGAGATAGTGTACCACAATACGCAAAGCATAAGGATCATCATCCCTGTCAATAAGAGCTAGAAGCAGAATATCTAACGGAAGAAGTTCATGTGTCCAAATGAAAAAGACAAGGTTTGCAATTGCTTTGGATAGGAGATCCTGAAACATACAAATATAGAAAGATCAGCTTTACTAGAAGTGTACCAAGTCTAGATGAAGTGCAAAAATACATCACAAGGTACAAGATACAGAGAACACCACCTGCACACTATGTCCATGCTGCAGTTCAACCTGAATTTGGTGAAGAAGGACATCCACCATGGTGTATAGGTTAGATGTCACTTCTTCAGGTGAAAGTTCCCTTAGGACCCTTCCCTAGTTAAAATAAATAAATTAAATTTATCAAAGATTTAGTATAGGGTTTAACCAAGGTAATAAAAGAGGAAGAAAAATCAGGCCTTACCAGATTTGTGCTATTGATACTCTCAGGATGTCCATTCATAAGCATCCAAGCACCAGCACAAAGATATTGTCGATGCTGAGGAAAGCTATGACTAAGGTATGTCATGACATATGTTGGGTCAGCTGAAGGTGAAAGTAGTTGCTTACATTGATTAATTACTGTCGTTTCTGCCTGATTCACAAAGAAGCACATCAACAAATGACCTATGACAACATAAGACTAGGACAGAGAGCATACAAGTCTGATATTCATAGTAACAATAACATACTAGACATTAATAGCAGTGACCATAAGAGGATGCATTGAAGAGCTCAAATTCTCATTAACTAGCAACGATTATCTTCGGGAAAGAATCATAAACAATAATTAATCATATAGACATCAGACTTTCCAATTATTAGTCCTCTATATATTGTGATGTGTTTTAGTCCCTGCAACTGCACCAGAACTCCGGAGTTGTGGTGAGGGTTGAGGGTAAAATATGTATATTATTTCAACACGCCCTAGAGAGTCGAATGCCCATTTTATGGACTGAGAGCTGGATCACGGAGCAATGTAGCTTTTCTTTAATTCGCTAAAAAAGTTAACGAGAGACATGAACCTGATTGCTCTGAGACCGTGTTAAAGCACGTGAATCGCATAAGAACTTCAGAGTTGCAGTGAGGTTAGAGGATTATATATTTATATCATTCCAAAAGAATTAAAATAATTCCCTCAGGCATTAGATCAGTCAGACATGTTTGTTACGATAATATTTAAGACAGGGAAAAGTTTAGAGATAAATTATCGATCCTATTTCACATTTTTAATTCTGAACTTTATGATATTATTTGCAACCATACAACAACAAGAACAAAGCATTTATCCCAAACTTTTGATCAGCTATTTGAATCATTTTCTTCCATTCAGCACTTTTACGGGCCATGTCCTCTACAACACTAAAAAAGCATATCCTTCCTAA
The DNA here is from genome assembly GCA_036927795.1 of Iris macrosiphon. Lineage (NCBI taxonomy): Eukaryota > Viridiplantae > Streptophyta > Magnoliopsida > Asparagales > Iridaceae > Iris > Iris macrosiphon. The sequence continues at coordinate 182,979,341 of JAYESA010000006.1, read as the reverse complement.
AAAATCAACCCATGTTCATTTAGGCCTACCTCTAATCCTAGCTCTTTTAACTACTATCTTATCGATGATCCTCACTAGAGCATCTATTTGTCTACGTTGCACATACCCAAACCACCTGACGATTTTCTCTCATATTGTCCCCAATTGTTGTCACCCACCTCTAACTTCCCTCAAATATACTAATTTTTTATCCTTTTTCAATGTATTGCCACTTATCCATCTTAGCATTCTCATTTTTGTTACACTAATTTTATGGGGTTGCTTCTTAATTGCAAAACACTCTGATCAAAAAAAAAGAAGCATGCTGGTCTTATTACTTAATTTGCATAAACATATACTTAAAATATTGTAATTGATGTGCTTTATTACTTGAGCCTTAAATATCTTTTCCACTGGCCCTTAACACCAAAAATGGCTTGGCATCTGGAGTCGATGTTGCAACTTGATATTAATCTCAATTAAAGGAACAAGTGATGGATTGATGTTTTCAAAGTCATTTCTTTTACATGGCATTTTTTAGAAAATGTGATATTTTTTCCAATTAGATTCAAACCACACATGAAGTTATTGCACCCCAACGATGAAAGTGCTCCACAGTGTGAGTCCAGGTCTGCATTTGGTTGCTTTATGGTTACGAAGCTAACTATGAGACCCAAAAATGCTAAGTTGGTATCAAGTCATTATGAGACTTTTTTGCTGTTCTAAAATTTTATCGATCACTTTTGTGACTCCATAATAAGAAATACAAATTGATTCCACAGTTCCTTCAGAATTTTATTTAAAGTTGTTCGGTTCATGTATTTACACCTAAGCAGTCTAAGACATGACCAACAGTTTCTTGTATCACGTAAAGCACCAAGGGGACACCTAGAGTTAAAGGTGCAGAAATTATAAGTTTATTACAATGGAATTTCACATAGCTTTCTTTCTTCATTTATACTTACAGAACTTCATGTATATTTCAATTTTCCAAATACAAGAACATCATCATTCTCATCATCCAAGCCTTATCCCATGATCCCATCAGAATGGTATCAGCTATGAAGCATAAGAAAGTCAAAGACGATTGACATGGTCATTATGACCGGCTATCAAAATGACTATTGAATACATAAATGATGAGTCAGTCCACATATTGTAGGCTAAATTCTTTTTCTTTTTGGGTTTAGTCCTAGGGTTGGGGTAGTTTACTCATTAATTTTGTACTCTAAAGTCTAAACTAACATAAATAATATTAATGTCCCCAATGGGCAGTATGACTGATATTCCCCAAATTGGAGCTAGCACCTTTCTTTTGCAACTTCTTTTATCTCATGCCTACGGTCATCTAAACTTCTACACTGACATCCACCCTCCATGATGTGCCAAATGCCTATCCCAAGATAACTATAACCAAGAGATGCACCCACAAAACCTAGAAGGCTAGTTGGTGGATAAATAGACCTGACTTTTTCATCATACAGTTTAAGCTCACATAACCAAGGAGCACAATCAAATCACCCCCTAGATAGCTAGACTAGGAAGCCAGGTTGCAGTATCCAACGATACGTGCCGATACCGATACATATCGGCCATGTCAATCGGTTTTGGCATGCCCTGACCTGATAGTCACCCCCAGTGATATTGGTCCATACTAGCCGATACCAACATTAGAGCACTATTTCATGGTTAAATCAGTATAAATCAAAAGAAAAAGAGAGAAGTAGGGGGGAAAAACAGTGTTGTCACAATGATTTGGTTGTGTTGAAGACTGGAATACTATATTGTGTCCACAATACTCTTTATTAATATGCCATAAACATTAACATTTGATGAAATTGTATATCTATAGACTGACAACATTCACCAATCTTAAGATTATTCCATTCATAACTATTGTGTTTTGTCTAAATGCAAGTAAACAAAGTAGGAAAGTCTGGGTGAAACGGCATTCACCTCCATGGCACAAAGTAAGCCAAAGAACAAAGAGGAACAACAGTATTCTAAATATTTCAAATGACAACATAGAAAAAAGACGTTCCCATCATCACATGCATTCATGAAGCCTTAAGAAAGCAAGATCTATTTTAAGAACTTGCTCATGAGATATTGTCAAGATTTTATAACTCTAATTAGCATAGTGAGAAACATCATCAACTAACTATTGATAAAATCTGCATGCCAAAAGAATAGTATAAAGTAGGTTCATGGTGGAAGAAAGCATCTATGAAAATAATAATTAGAATTGGTACTTATGATATTGTAGGTTATTCCTCAATTATTATTACTATAAAAATATAAATTAGTTCAAGGAAAAATAAAAAATAATATGAGAATAAAAATTACAATTGTTACTAATACTATTACTACAATTATTCCTATTACTGTTATTAATAATCTTACAGTATGTATACCGCATTTAGCAAGTCAAAGAATTTTTCCCAGTGAATATAATATAGTACATAGGCAAATTAGGATAATTAGTATTATATATTATCACATACACATCAAATTAGGCGATAGCACCCAAGGATTAACATTCACAAAAGTTCCACGATATCAATAAATAACAATGAGATACAAGTAAAAATAAATCCTTGTTTAACTTGTAAAACTAACTGATACATCTCTTGTACATACCAGGAGAATGAACAAAGAGCTAGAAATATAACAGACCTGCTGCCATGCTTGGATAGCCTGTCCCCTCTTATCCATTCTCCCTATCAAGGAATCCCGAATAAGTGGAGGGAAGTATCTTAAGGTCTTCTCTGACCATGTATGCTGACTAGTTGCCATTACTTGCTCAAGCAAAGGCTGAAGGTAAACCATGTGTTCGACTTCAGCTATGCCACGTGTTTTAATGGTGATCGCAAGGTTAACTATTGTTATTCTATTCAGTGTTTCAGTAAACTCAGTAGGACCCTGAAAATTGTTCAAGAGAAATAATCCATAAATTTGAACTTAGAAAAAAACTGACACAAATTCCTCGAACTATACCCAACCTTTAGTTCCTTCTTAACTAGAAAAAAGTCCCTCAATGAAAGAATTAAATTCATGCACAAATTCTCAGCCAATCTAAAAAGTCGGTGCTCTCCACGTTTGCCCTTCATGGCAGAAATTATCTTTGCAACATCGTACATCAGTGGTTTATTTTTCGCATGGTACCTGCAAAGTAGAGAACACAATTAACACAAGCAGAGAGAACACAAGAGAATACCCATTAAAGAAAATGAGTCAAGTTAAGAGCATATGAACTTGAAACTAATAATAGAGCACACATATAGGGAATTAGTACAATTGCCAAAAGAAAGATGCCAGTGCTGTGCAAGTGGTTTTGTTAAGTATAAAAGGAGGGGTGTATTATTATTATTTTAAATTAACACCTTTATATGTAAAATCTCCAATAAAATTATCTTCCTCCTTCTTCCCACAATACCTAAACTCTGATATAGTATCAGATCGACAGTCCTCAGTGCTGATGACTCTGCCCCAACAATCTACATCATCCGTTAGCGACAGTCCCGACGCAGATCTCCAGGCCCGATTTTGACCTTTGTTCTTCACTTGCTCTACTCTTCACCTGCCACGATCTCCAGCACTGATCTCAATAGTCCCTGGCAACATGCCCAATAGCGCAGCAACCGTTTATTGCCGAAATCGCCATCCCTATTGTCGTAGATTCCGGCCATGTCCGATCCTCTCATCTCCAACCTCAAACGATAACAGCATCATCATCCCCCAAATTCAGTTGCTGCCTACGACTTCAACTTGGATCATTGTTAGTGCCCACTCCAAATCCAGCACACCACCAACCTCACCCTTGATTGCCACCATTGAATACCTCTTCCCCGATTCCAATTGTTCTTGCCTTTCCAACTTTTATCATCCCACTTCAGAATTTGAAGAAACTAGTCTATCTCTAAGTCAATTATCTAGTTTAAATTGTGATGGCAAGCATCATTATCTCAGACTCATCTATCTCTTACCCATTAGGAACAAATAATAGAGTGGAGAAAACTTATGATCCTTCCATCATCATCCAACTTTATCCTGCCATAATGGCGGCTATGGAGCAGAAGAAAGCTATGTAAGAATTTGCAAAGTGTTTTATGAACGGTTATCCACATGACATCAACCCTCTATGTTGGCGCCAAATTTATAACCAATGTAGATATGAGAGTGAGAAAGCTATGTCATAAAAAATTCCAATTCCGATATTGCAAACCTTGGTACAAAGACGGAAAAAAAATCATATATTTTTGCAATTGTGTAATATGATTTAAAGTGAATAGGCATGATATATTACCTGTATATAGGAAGCAATCTGTAGTTCAATATTTCTAAGAGCAATAAAGAGACACCAGACTTGCTTAAGACAGCTGGGGCTCGTTGGGTCAACGTCTGCATTACATCAAATCATTCACATAAAATAAAGAAAGTTGAATGGAGCTGTGAAGGGAAGAAAAAAGAATCTCAAATAAAAATTTAACATAGTAACATGAGGACCTATTACTCAACTAATTAGTGAATGTTGATTGGGGTGAGTAGTTGAATAAATAAACAAATCACCGTTATTGCATAAGAAATTATAAGGAAAACCCATCATAGAATAATGAAACTTCAATATACCAATGTGGATTCTAGATACTTCAAAGAATCCAAAAACATAATGAGAAGACAATATGGCATGACTTGGAAGGAGACAATTGAGTCGTGTCTAAAGTCAAAACAACTAGTCAAGCAATCCTCGAGCTTCAGGTTCTCTGTATACAGTCAATGCGAATTAGGGTCATCGCCATCAGTTTTGTACTTATTATGCATTGTTTGCTAATGTTTCGTTACGAAGTTCTCAACATGCACTAGCAACGGAAGTTCTTCAGAAGGTTTCTTACTTTGCTTGGGTCAATAACACCCACCTGGATTCCCATGCAAACTATCTGCCTTTATTCTTATTTATTGCTAACATAATATTAACAAAGGTTTTACTTTATACGTTTCCAAACACAATTTTTCTAGCATTGGATTTTAAACAAAAAAGAAACATACAAAGACATTGATTCATTAATGATAATTGCAATGCTTATAGACACGACAACCCTAATATTGAAAGCCATCATCGGTGGACATCACCAATTTCTCTTCTTTCTTTTCAAATGGCAACTTTGTCGTATTCTAATTTGTTTCAAGAGTGTTTGATATAGAAATTTGGAAAATCGAGATGCAAGGACAAATTTTGCAGAAAGATATCTATAATATCATATCATGATAGTCAAAGGCGCACCTCGCAGAAAGGTGCGTCTCGCAGAAAGGCGCAACAGTTGCGCCTCGCACCTCACTAGGCAAGACGTATTTCTCTAGGTGCACCCAAGGCGCGTCTTAGGTGCACATTTATGTCGGACAAAACCAAGAAAAGGCGCGTCTATACGTGCCTTATAATTTTTTTTATTTATTAAAAAAACTTTGAGGCCTCCTTACCTCATATAAGTAGTTGGTTACAGTTGAACTAAAAAAACTAAAATTTACTACAAGCATAGTAGGGATAATACAAGCTCTTGTTAGCTCTGTTGACGGCTAGTGTTGTTCTACTAGTTCACTTTGTTACGTTTAATGTCTTTTTGTTGGTTCTAATATGCAAACAAGCACGAATACTTATAATGAAATACAAGGAATCGCATAAGCAAACCCACGTGCTACGAACATGTTTCTGATTCAGGTGCACGAGTTACTCATATTTCCCAAATTCAATACTCCGGTGGTTCAGACATGTTATACACAGATTCAGGTTGATTCAGATTCATTAGGCGCAATGCAATGACTCGTACGCAGATTGCCGCAATCGAGCCAAACTTAGTCATATAAATGGTCACTGGCGTTACAAGCCATTTTGGACAATAGTTGGGTAGACGGCGACTGTTGTAGACGCAGGTAGCGAACCCGCTACAAGCCCTCCCGCCATACCCTTGCTAGGCTATTAGCGTGACAATCCATAATGCTCCGTCCGAATCGGATCGGCCCCAGTGCCACCAGCGTACCGTCCGCTCGAACCCTACCCTTGTGCACAAGTTGTCCATGATCATGCGAGTCTCTTATCTTGTTCTCTTATCTTATCTTTTGATCTGCATAAGCGACGATGGTTGTACACACATGAACGAAACCGCTACAAGCCATCCCGAATAAATGGCGATGGTTGTAAACGCAGGAACGAACCCGCTACAAGCCACCCCGAACCATGATTATTGTTCTTCTTTTACTTATCAGTGCAATTCAGTTCATTTACTTGATAATTCATTCTTTCTTATCACTTCTTGCAATCTTTTCCACATGCAGTTCCTGGTACAGAAAACCGCCTTGGCGACCTTATGGTCCCGAAGCCCTTTCGATGTTTTCCATTACTTGGCTTGGAAAAACTATTTTGATAGTCTTCCTCCCTCAGGTAAGTGAACCACGTTCTGTGTTGTGCTTCCATGTCGTGGCATTATCTCTATGACAAGCATTGCATATAAGATAGATAGCATAAAGGCATCATCACGACCAGTTCTAGACAATGAAGCAGAGTCTACTTGAACGGAGCTAAGGTAATATGCGAGAGTCTAACTATACGCCAAGTTTTATTTCCATATTCTAACACAAGCAATACAAGATGGGATTATTCCCTTAGCTAGATGCGTTGTATTCTTATTAGCATGCAATGGATGATTCGGAGAGAGTCAGGAAATCCGAGAGAGAACGACATAAGTGTAGCGAGCTCCGAGCGAGCCGCTAAAAAGGGAAGGGGGGCCTAGCGACTAGCATTTATCGTCCGTATTTTAAGTGTGTAGGCTAAGCAAAGACAAGTTCATCGTAGCCACCTACCTTAGGGATGATTTGCCTCGGCCGAGCGATACTCCGAACGCATCTTTGAAAGTCTATGTTCGAACTCTTGAAGGGCCAAGTCTGAATCATTTGCCTCAAGCTAGTCTTCTCACTGAGCAAGGCGGGTCGGGTCGTCGCATTTGTGCTGTTTGAATCGGCTATCCGCATTGATACGGAACGGATCGTTACACAAGGCGACGCTGCGAGAAGCTGAGGCCTTTCCCAACCCGTCCATCAATCAGGCACGCTCGTGTACGTGACTTTTGAAGCTTGAGTACAAATTAATCGGAGCTCGTGCGCATTTCTTTTGAAGCTCCGTGTCAAGACGAAAACTCTCTTAAGGAGGTGTTTTATCTTTTGATTTTAGTAAGAGATGTAATCTATGAAACTACTATCTCATTTTGCGTCCATCTTGTAAGCCTACGCGACAACCCTCTACTTGTATTCAAGATTTTGTAAATGATGTTCATTATCAATAAAGAGAACTTTTCTTCCGTGCAAATGTGTTATTCAAATTTTCTGCGTACTCTGGTGTTGTGTTCAATGTAACACATAGATTATGCCTTGTGCGAACGCAACTTAGGCTCGTACAGCATCACATCCGGTGGTACAACTATCAGTTCTACGAAATCGGGACGTGACAAAAGATATATAAGATTTGATGCAAAAGGGCAAGTTGGACTGAAAGTATTGATTCCTTAGACAGTTGGAAGAAAATTGCACATGTAGCCTATCGAATCACATCACCACTGGTATTGGCTGAAGTGCACGATGTTTCCAAGTCCCACAACTTCGAAAGTAAGTGCATAATCCAAGTCAAGTGATAGACTGCGACCAAATAGAGATGCAGGAAAATTACGGTTGGCAAAGGAACTTGTGTGTATTTTGACAAGAAAAGAGAAGGTAGATTGGAATCAGTGATATGTAAAATTCGCGTGTTTGAGCAAAACTTTAAATTGTCGAGGGAGTCAAAATAGGATGTTTAATAGGAGCTGAGTGAAAAAGTTTTCTTCGGATTAATATGATGAAATGGAATATGTATTCTTTTGAGTTTCGAGAACGAAACGTTTTCTGAGTGGTATAGTATGTAATGCTCTGCTCCGTGTGGTGCATTGGACTGATTTATTGACTCGAAAAGGCTTGGTTAAACTTGGTTTCATGCGAAAAAATTATGTAAAGTTCTTTGCGATCTGTATATTGCCCCGTTGCGGATGAGGCATTGTGTTAGCCTCATGGATTGAATCGACGGATAGTTTTGAGTTTTGCGAGAAATCGCAAAATTTTAGCGATAATGCAAACTTGGTTAATCTGGTCGGATTGGATGATTTTTGGAGCATGGTTTGCTCGTATGATTATACCAGTTAAGAAGATCGTACATAACATCAAATCGTGTTGAGGAATCGTTCGGTATATGCGTAATCGGAGCAGAAAGACATATTTATATAGGTGGGTGGTTCTTGTCCTTCTTTTCTACTCCTTCATGTTCATAATAAAATGTATTCTCTAGTTGTCTTGCAACGTCCTTAGATCATTGATGTCCACTAGATTGTAATTGATAAATAAAAGTCATCATGCATATTGCAACACTAAGAAATATTCCATGACTATAACTGTTAGGTGCATCTATGCACGACATTTATGCAGTAAGAGCTTCATATTAGAAGCAGACAGTTGCGGTGCGATACCACGAAATTGTTGGTATGTTATTTGATAAGCTTCGTATGAGAAGCGGACAGTTGTGATTTGATACCACGAAACTGATGGTATGTGATTTGGTAAGCTTCGTATGAGAAGCGGACAGTTATGGTGAGGTACCACAGAACTGTTGGATTGTGGTTTGTTACCACAGGACTACGGGATGTTTGGGCAGGACTACGGGATGTTTGGGACCTACGAATAGCCAGTCGGAACATTGAATGAGTATGTTGATAGCGCGAGAATGATCGATTGTGCAGGTATAGATTTACATTGCTTATTTCAGTTTATGTACCATACATATATTTTATATTTAAATTGTTCATACATTTGCATAGTTATGGACAACTTGTACACAAGGTTTGACTTTACTCGAACAGACGTCTGGACACCGGGACTGATTCGTCCTAGGAGAAAATTATGTAGAACGTGCTGTAAAAGCACGTGGTATTGCAGGACCTTCAGTGGAACTAGCTACCCGGACTGGGAGAGCGCATCGCAATACCACGCAATAGTCCTTCATGGTGTCAGATTCACCAATGACCTCATATAGACATGTTGAATACTAATATATGTCTTATGCAGAGACGGTAAGTGTTCACCTCTGTTTTATGCAGGGACAGGCACATCGACTGTGGTAAAGAATCATAGTTCTAAATAGCAAGATTACTTAATAAATTGCATGTTTCAATAGCAGTATTGATTTAGGCGAATGGATTAGTCTCGCTCACGAGTACATGGCAATGTATTGATCCCCAACTCCCATAAAGATTTGCTTGGACGTGCTGAGGCGTTGGAACTCGGATTGCCAACTTGAAGATGTTCAGTCGGAGATGATTTTTTTATATAAAGGACATACTGTATGGAACGATTTAAATCATTTGTGAGCAAGAGTTGAAAATATGAGTTGTAAGCCAAGTTGGCATATTTAGTTGACTATTGAGAGCTTTTGTATTCCATTGTAAATATCAAAAAAGAGATTATTTTCATATGTTATGTTGTAATTTCAATTTGTCTACTTATTCCTATGTCTTGTCGTTGTTTTATGATATATCATTAACTGTGAATTTCCATGCCTTGTACAAGTATAATTTTGACATGTACGACATCTCAGTGGCTACTTTTTCGGTTCTACAGAACCGGAATGTGACATGAAATGTATCGTGTCACATCCGTGTCCATGCAACATAGATCAACTATAGGGAATTGCATGCACCTCGGCACATTAAAGTTGAAGTACAAAATGGATGGATTCCCTTCAATAGTTACAAGCATAACCAGTACAAAACATAAAGAGTAAAGCGATACAAAGTAACGTCTAAACCAAGGTTCGCAGTATCGATTTCGTAATCGTCCCTTCCTATGAGTACCAGGATCGACAGTATCGGCAATAACAACGGTTTCAGATCGAAGTATTAGATTTTTTTGGTATCGAAAAGCAAATAATTATTACTAAAATATTAAAGCTTAAAAAATATACATTTAGGCTTAATTTTGTATTTTGTGTTGTTTTTTTAGTAGTTTTGAAATTGAATGAAATAGTTTAAATGAAATCGTAGTCATCTTTGCCGATTGGTTTACCTGCAATAGATAAGTTTTCTTAGTTTGCATACTTTTGCAACCTTTGTATGCTTTTGCACTCTTGATGATTGGTCTTTTTCGTTAAATTTTCTTTATCGAATTGACTGGAAAAAAGACTCCCAATGTCCGTATTGGTCAATATCGGTAGTGAATCTGGACATGCCAAACCGTATCGATATCGGTCGTATTGGATCCGTATTGGCCATATCGGATAGGTATCAGTCGATATTGCAAACTACGGTTTAAACTCAAGACCAAAAATAAGAATGTTGGGCTCTATAGATGAAACTAAAAAGAAAAGTAAAAAAAAAATCACAAAAGCTACAAATCTAAGATATCTAAGCTCACCGAGAAATGAGGACGAAATAATGAATGAGGTGCAATCAACAGCAACCGGACATATGTTTCAACCATAGCAATGCTAGGAACAACCTGCAATGTGTTAAACCATCAATAAAGATCCTCGGTTACCCATATTACCTGCAATTCACACCAAAACAAGCACACATAAAAAGGAAAAGAAGAACAATACGAAGATCGAAGACCACCAGAACAGCCAGTTAAACCTAATGTTATATAAATTTATAAGAAATCTAACAGCATAAATATTGAAGCCCCATGCATGGTCGTAATTATGACAGGCAAAATTGGAATGTGGTGCAGATAAGGACCTCAAAAATGGGTAATAAAAAAATGCCCCATTGCATCCATAAAACATCAGTCAGAGAAACATATAATAGGTTAGAAGTCGAGCAATTTGTGAAACTTCTACTAAATGAAGGATATGCTCCGGACTCGTGTTTACTTTGGACTTTACAGTTCAGGCACCAAAATAGCAACTTATTGTTGATAGTTTCAATTTGTGTCATGTAGAAACAAAAAGGAAAGAGAATTTTCAGTTTGCCAACTATTCTGGTTCTACAAGAATAATGAGATACAAGGTTTAGCATATAATTCTGAAAATCCAACATTTCTGTAACAAGTTTGAGGAATTTATCGGCTACTTTTGCCTACTAATTCATTACTTGAAACTATTTAAACGTCTAGACTGAATTCTCAAACAAGAGGTAGACACTGACAGGATGGAACTTTTCAGAAGCATAAAGTCCAAGTTAATATTGCTCCCAGCGAATTTATATTAATTATTTCATGTAATTACTTTTAATCTCATTATTAGCCGACCAATAACAATCTTAGGAATTTGTGTCCTTCCACAGAATCAAACTAAAATTATACCTGAACTTAAAAGGTATACAATAAACATGTAACAACAGGCATGCATGTAAGATATGATTTCATGGTTTTTGGTAATTGTCCCTAGGCATTAACTAATATGGAAGTTCATGCTACCCCTGACCAAATATACGAACACCCCTTTTTACTTCTAAATCAAATTTGGTTTGCCGAGAAAAGACCATTCAATAAAATGCTAGAGAATTTACCTGGCCAAGAAATATGGCTTCTTCAAATTGATAAGCCAGTTTCAAACATAAGTTTACAGATAACCCAGAAAGTAATGTCATAGAGAGTGGGTAGGTTTCACGCATCATCATCATTTTATCGTTATTTGGTCCTTGTAGAATTTCTGTAACTCCGCCCGAGGTAAACCAGTTCATAATTGCTTCACAAGCTGGTTGTGCCATGGTATATGAAAGGACCCAGAACATTCCCATTGATCTATCATCCAAGTTCATGAAATCCATAACTCTCTCTCCTGAAACAATTTAACTTTCAGCAATCGTTATAACTTAAAAGTTCTAAAATTTTGGATCAAGCATATTACGCAAACGAAGAAAATTCCACCAAATATATGCGATTGATTGTGATGCAAATTAGGGCTTCATCAGAGGCTAATAGTACAAATATAATGGTACAGATACATCAGACATTCACTTACAGAGGAATGACATTTCCAATTAACCTAAGTTCTAAAAAACGTGAAGCAAATGTAATATACCTCAAAGGTCACAATTATCCATCGCATTATGGATAGAAAATGATTATTAATCTAAACAATACAACATGAACAAAGCTTTTATCCAAATTTTGGGGGGTCAGCACTTTAATTTGAACACTCATAATATAAATAAGAGAGGGGTATGCATATCATACTTACGTTTAGAATACTATGAGATAGCAATAAGGAGGATAGTTCAGTAATAACCATAATATGCAGTATCAAGTCTTTCCATCAAACATTATTGTAATTATAAATAATATTACTAGTCTAAGTCAAGCTAAGGAACATGGCAGAAAGGTACACTTACAAAGAATATAGGTTGGAATATGTAGTGCCTCAAATCCCGATCCGACCGGGATGTGCACTATATAATTGGGCTTGTGGCTAGTCCGTCTGAGTCGTAGCTTAGATCTTCGGCATCTTCTTGCCACGGACGAAAAGCGATGATCCTTTCCAACTCATGGAAAGGCCTCTATTGAAACGAGTCCAATAGTTTTCGTGTTTGGTTGCTTGGTTTTCTTGATTGCCGCTTTGGGATTTTGATTTGGTGTTGCTTTCTATTTGCTTGATTTTCGCTGCTGGTTTTATCAGTTGGAGTTTTGATTCTTGGGGAGTTCGGCAAGGAAGGATAGGCAAGAATTCTAATTGGTGCTCGTGTTGTTGCAGGTCCGCGTAACTGACGCTTGATCGTCGCTAGGCGGGATTCCTTGTTTCAGCAACCTTTTCCCTTAACCAGTGAGTGGTTTGGACCCTTCTTTCCTACTTCTTCACGCCCACATCTCTAATGTTTCAAACGTTCACTTGATGATGCCCGGTTGGACGCCTAGGAAATCCTTAGCCACAATGCATGCCAGCCACTAAGAAAGGAACATGGGAATTGTAGACTAGCTTTACTATATGCTTGCACACCTTATAACTTGAGTTTGTTTATAAAGGAAATTGGTTGTTGGTTGCGGCCTGGTGCCTCGGATAGAGTTTGGACCTATGGGATACCAAAATCGGAACACCGTTTGAGAAAATATGAACTGTTGCATAAGATATATATTGCTGCTTTACTTCTTTTGTTTATTTCGATGCATTGTATGATATATGAATTTGTTCATGCATTTGCATGGTCTGGGACAACTTGTGCACAAGGTTTGGCATTTCCTCGAAACGGCATTCCGGGGCACTGGAACCGTATCGATCCGGAGGAGAAATATTGATTCGTGCTAGTCGCGATGCATTGCGGGACCTCCAGCAGGACTTGCTACCCGGGCTGATAGGGCGCGCCGCAAATGCTTGGAATAAGTCCCTAACGTGTCGATCACACCAATGACCGCATAGAATAGAACACATGCTAATTTATTGTCTTGTGCAGATGGTAAGTATATTTGTGTTGGCGTGCATCGGTTGAGTAAGCAATCGATGTACTGGTTGGATTCAATGTTATTTTCATTCCTATCAAAACATGCAACTGATATGAATTGAATTCACTTGCTTCTTGATAGAAAGATCATCTTAATGCATGCTCGTCCCTAATAAGCTAGTGTCGATTTAGTCGAGTGGGTTCATCCCGCTCACCAGTACAAGTTGAGTATTGACCCACGTTGTGGGCAACTATTTCAGGCACTCAGGCGGTGCAACGCTAGTGGATAGACAAGGGGGCGTTAGGAGCACCTCTATTTTGAAGTATAGTTGGAGTCAGTTCATTTTGGAGGCTTGGACTTTCAATCTATATAAGGACGTAATGTATGAACGACGTGGACTATCTGATGGAGCGCGCCCTGCCTTTTGAGTTATCTTTTGTAATGCAAATCAAGTAGCCGAGAGACGCATCAATGTAAACTCTATGTAAATTACTCTGAATTATCAATGAAAAAAGCATGTTTCTTCCTATACTTGTGTTCAAATATCTGTGAATGTGATTTCTAAATTGTGTTTCAAAATGGGTTCTTATCACTGCACGTCCTTGCCTTGTGCGAGCGCAACTCCAGGCTCGCACGGCATCACGCCCCAGCGAGGACGATCGACCCTTTCGGGATCGGGGCGTGACATATTGGTATCAGAGCACGGCTTCACTTCCTTGGGATTTCAAAAGATTATATAGGAGTTTGATGCGCCTCTCAATTGAGTTGCGTTCGGTGTCCGCTGCATGAGATGAGTCGCCTATACAATGAGCTCATAGATATAAAATCTACCGTTTTTGGAGTGTTGACAAACTACTCTCTTTTGTAGCCATGGCAAAGAAAAACACTGCAGCTACAAGCAGTGCTCAGCTCATCTAGAGCGATCCGACAAGTTCTGGAGAATCCGGAGGAGCGGGTTCTACCGATATGGCCGAACGGCTTATGCATCTCATGGAGGTGCAGCAACAACAAGTCGTTACTCAACAGGTGCATATTCAGGCGCAGTTTGCTGCTCAACAAAAGCAGATGGATACTATGATGCAACTGATTGCATCCTTGGTACCTAGCAACGGGGGAGCTACAGTGACGCCTGCCACGCCGCCGGCTGTGGCGGTAGAGGATGAGTCAGAAGAAACTCAGCCTCCAGCTAGGAATACCTGCCGAGCAGCAGAGTTCACTAAAATGCATCCACCAACGTTCAACGGACGAGCAGAACCGGACGTGGTGATGGGATGGATTGCAAAGCTGGAAGGACTCTTCAACCTGGTTGGCATTAAGGGATCCAAACAAGTGGACTGTGCATCGGTTCAACTGGAACTGCGTGCGCATGATTGGTGGGAAGCCACTAAGCAAGGGATATATGATGCCAATCCCAAGTGCAAAATCACCTGAAAAATGTTCAAATCTACATTCATTGAACAATATATCCCCCGGGCCGTGCGGCAACAGAAGGAAGACGACTTCAGCAATCTGGTGCAAGGAAGTATGTCTGTTGACGATTATGATTCAGTATTTGCTAAACTGACTAAGTTTGCTGGGCACTTCTTGCCTAACCAGCAGGCGTGGTGCTATCGTTTTCAGAAAAGTTTGAATGACGATCTGCGTAGGGACGTCATCAACCAGAAATGTCAAACCTACAGGGAATGTTATGAAGCTGCCCTGAATAGCGAGCGGATCTTTGGGCGCTATCCACCAAAGGTCGACGTACAAACCCCCCGTAGCAACAACAACAAGCGGCCTCAGAAAACGGGAGGGTCTGGAGCACAAAAGCGTTCGCACACATCAGAACATAGGGGTCCATCCCAGGCACCGTACTGCAATAGGTGCGGCAGATTAGGGCATCGAGTGAATTAATGCCGGGTTACTGGATGTTTTAAATGTTGTCGTCTGGGCCACAAACATTTTAACTATCGAGAGGGCAGACCGAATCAGAACCATAGGAATCAGAACCACGGGAATCAGAACAAAGAAAATCAGAACAAGGGGCCTCCAGCAAATGATGCCAATGTTGTGCCAGTGAACCCACGACGCCAGGGTGCTCAAGGCCGAGTCTATGCACTGATTCGGGATGAGGCATC
Organism: Iris macrosiphon; assembly: GCA_036927795.1. NCBI lineage: Eukaryota > Viridiplantae > Streptophyta > Magnoliopsida > Asparagales > Iridaceae > Iris > Iris macrosiphon. The sequence continues at coordinate 182,963,808 of JAYESA010000006.1, read as the reverse complement.
TGTATCCGATACTGTTGTGACAGGTACTTTACTTTTCAGAGAATTGCCCGCTAGAGTCTTATTCGATTCAGGTGCTACGCATAGTTTCATATCTGCTGATTTTACTGTTGAGCATAAATTAGTTTCTACTCCTTTAAATATGAACATTTGCGTGAGTATCCCTTCGGGAGTCGACATGTCCGCCCATGCGATCTGTAGGGATAGTTATATTTGCATCGGAGGAAGGAAGCTTTCCTTAGATGTCATTGTACTAGACATTAAGGATTATGATATTATTCTCGGTATGGACTGGTTGGGTGCTTGCCATGCAACAATCGAGTGCGCGGAGAAGCGAGTCGTATTCCGTCTACCCGACGAGGCAGACTTCTACTATTCGTGCAGCGCTGCACCGAAGACGGCAATGGTGATATCAGCAATTTCGGCTAGGCGTATGTTGCATTCGGGCTGTGAAGGGTACTTAGCTTCTGTTCGAGACACCCGGCAGGAAAGTGCAGATGCAGCTCAGGCTGAAGTCATAGCAGATTTCCTCGACGTGTTCCCGGACGAGCTGCCTGGAATGCCTCATGATCGTGAGATCGAATTCAGCATTGACACTTTTCCGGATTCGCGACCCATATCGAAGGCACCTTATCGAATGGTCCCAGCAGAGCTGAAGGAACTTAAGGTTCAGTTACAAGATCTGTTGGACCAAGGATACATTCGTCCAAGCGTTTCTCCATGGGGCGCTCCGGTGTTGTTCGTGAAGAAGAAGGATGGATCAATGCGGCTGTGTATTGACTACCGAGAACTGAATAAGGCGACCGTGCGGAACGAGTACCCATTGCCAATGATAGATGACTTGTTTGATCAGCTGCAAGGTGCAACAGTTTTCTCTAAAGTTGATCTCAGGTCAGGGTATCACCAGTTGAAAATCAAATCATATGATGTTCAAAAATCTGCATTCAGAACCCGATACGGACACTATGAGTTTCTTGTGATGTCGTTCGGCTTGACGAACGCCCCTGCAGCTTTCATGGATCTGATGAACCGCGTGTTTCGACCGTTCGTGGACAAGTTTGTGGTCGTGTTCATTGACGATATACTAATCTATTCCAAGAGCGAGACGGAGCACAAGGAACACCTGAAGACCGTGCTGCAGACATTACGAGAGCATCAGTTGCTCGCTAAGCTCAGCAAGTGTGAGTTTTTGTTGAACAGCGTGGCATTCCTTGGACATGTCGTCTCGGCAGAAGGCGTCGCCGTAGACCCAAAGAAGATTGAGGCGGTGGTGGACTGGAAGCAACCTACATCAGCCAGCGAAGTTCGAAGCTTTCTGGGCCTAGCGGGATACTACCGTAGGTTCGTGAAGGATTTTTCTAAACTGGCCTCGCCTTTGACTCGCCTTACTCAGAAAGGGATTGCATACAAGTGGGGTGATGACTGCGAAGACAGCTTTCGGGAACTTAAGCGGCGTCTTGTTTCAGCTCCGATTCTTGCACTTCCAGATGGGATAGAGGAGTTTCAGATATACAGCGACGCTTCAGGACCAAGGTTCAAGAACTCGGTATCGGTATCGGACAGTTTGTATGAGTAGCCGTATCGGCAGTATCGGCAGTATCGGCGGTATCGGATCGGAGTATCGGATATGTTGGTATCGGATGTATCGGCAATTTAAATAATTATTAATTAATTAGTAAAAAAAATAGGAAAAAATAATTTCCATATTTATGCATTATTTAAGTGTTTTTCATGTTTTTTTTAATTAGAATTGAATAAAACAATAGTCATCCTTGTTGAATGGTTTACCTGCGATATATACGTTTTCTTCCTTTACATATTTTTAGTTACAATCTTACTATGTCATTATATTCGTACTAATTGAATCTTGTATTGTTCTGTAGGTTTCAATTTGACGAATAAAGGCGCATAGAGGGAGGCACAAGAGATTAGAAGCAAATAAGCAATGCAAATGGCAGGATGAGATAATGAGACAAGTGACAAGACCCATAATTATATTTGTCGAGGATTCGAGAATTTTTTTAAAATTTTTGTAAATAAATAAATATTTAATTGTATTCAGAAATTTAGTATAAATGAGTAGTTATAAATTGTTACAATGTGATCTATGACACCAATTATTTTGTTTCATAATATATCGAAATAAAATTAGCAACAAGATTTACAAGTTTAAATTTAAAAGTACGACAAAAAATCACTTGGCCAAAAAAAATCATCGGGACTCTGGCCTATCCCTTCATTTAAATTTCATGAATAATAGTCTTTTTACAATAAGTACGAACTACAATTTGTATACAAATACAAAAACTTGTGTATGAACTATCAAATACAATTTGTATACAAAAACTTGTGTATGAAATACAAATACAAATACAAAAATTTGTATACAAATACAAAAACTACAATTTATATACAAATACAAAAATTACAAATATATCACTAAAATTGTTCATAATTATCATGATCGTCCTGATATGGTTCTTGGTTATGAGGGTAGTAGTGACTGATATTTGTATTATGAAAAAAAATTGTCATGAGGCCATCAAATGTTGAATGTTGTTCCGTCTCTGGAGTGTTGTATGGATAATAACTTGTGTATGAACTATCATATGTATTGTTGTAATTGTCTGAAGGAGTAGGTACATCATGATGGCTAGATCCTCCAGCATATGTATCATCCATGCGGTGCTCTCTAGGTTGATAATCACTTGGCCAGTCTTCAGAGTATTCATGAGACTGATCTCCAGGACTTTCATATTCATTAGTATTGTCAGCACCAGCAGCGAGTGTAGCTCCATTGCCTCCGCTATCAGTAGTGTCGTCATTATCGCTGTCGACCTGTCGAGATTGTACATCTGGTGTTTTCTTTCTTTTTCCAGGCCTTCCAGCATTTTCGGCAATATCTTGTGGATCGACATCCAAGTTATCATCTAACCACTCATTTTCTCTGCCATCTAAGAGTGGTGTTTACCTTTCTCTAGTCCAAGCTATTAGTGGATCTTCTTCATGAAATATCTCATCCAAATCAATAATATTTTGTTCATCTTGTGATCTTTGCATATTTCGAACCCTCAATCTCATATTATAATGGACAAAAACTAATTTTTCTAGTCTTGTCATTAAAAGTCTATTGCGGGGACGAGTATGGATGAGAGAAAATGTTGTCCAATTCCTTTCACAGTTGGAAGAAGACACTGTTTGACTTAGGATGCGCACAGCTAATCGAGTCAAATTTGGGGCTTCCTCCCTAGCATGTATGGACCACCACTCAGCTACAAAATAATAAAATATATTAGCTTTGTAAGTATATAAATTTAATTAATAAATATTTTAAAGTATGAACTATTACTACCAGGAAGACATCCATTTACAGCACTTTGGAATTGATTTGAACTAAATACACCACTTCTCAATCTGAACTTTTCTGCCTGCAAAGTGATATTACAACAGTTATGGGTCTTATGACATTAAAATTAAATATTGTAAAGTTATAAAAAAATCCAATATCAAATAATATTTACCTCTTTGTTTATATTAAGGCGTGTTGTATTGTCATTTACCATTCTATTAACGACGCGGTGGAAACCATTCAGTACCTCGTCGTCATTTATAACATCATTAGAATATTGGTATTTGGGATTCAATAAATAACCTGCAATATTGAATAAATAACTAGTTTTAAAATTCCTACAAACATTATAAAATAACATTTGAAGGGTATAAAATTTATAGAGTAGTTACCAGCTGCATGTATATCTCGATGTAGTTGAGAATTCCATCTGTTATCAATCATTTCCCACCACTTCCTATATCCTTGACCAACATTCTTTTTTATCATTTCTTTAGCCCTGTCCATAGCCTCGTAAAGATGACCCATCTCAGCTTTATCATCGCTATCCACCATCCTTAAAACTTTTACTAGAGGTCGAAATATAGCAGTGACCCCTGCAATATCCCTCCAGTAAGTTTGACTCTCGATTAAACTGACAACCACATCTGCCTTTTCTCTATTTTTACGATTGAGTCTCATGTAGTTATCTGTCCAACCCCGTGTATTTATCATCATTTTTAAATCAGCCTGATGTTTAAGGATGGAATCAAAAGCAATAAAATTGGTAGCAAACCGAGTGATGGCTGGTCTAACCAATTCTCCATTCTGAGTCTCAGTCCTCATGATGCTAAGAGCCCAACCATGATTATATATGAAACAAGTCATATCTTGAGACTTCCGTATTAGTGGCTTAATATGTGGATCATTGGCTATATCCTTCAACATGAGATCTATGCAATGTGCTGCACATGGCGTCCAATATAAATTTCTTCTCACCTGCATATAAACATATATATATAATTAGAAAGAAGTTATATTTACATAATAAATAACATATATATAAACATATTTATAATAATAAAAATTCAGTATAAGTGCATTCTCACCTCCATTAACCTCATTCCTGCCTTCTTGTAGTTGGAGCCATTGTCAGTAATTATTTGGACGACCCTGTGTTCTCCAATCTGTTCCACAACTTCATTCATCAGTCCAAATATGTATTTACTATCTTTGTACTTGTTAGAGGCATCTACAGATTTAAGAAATATCGTTCCTTGTGGAGAATACACAAGAAAGTTAATGATGCATTTTCTGTTCTGTGTACTCCATCCATCGCACATAATGGTACATCCATACTCATCCCAATACCTATGAAATGATTTTAGGTACTCCTCCATGTCACTTATTTCCATATCCAAATAAGTATTTGAAATCTCATAAGGAGTTGGACCCTTTACTCCAGCCCCGGAAGCTGCTATGGCATCTATCATTGGTTGATAGTGTGGACTTTTAGCAGCATTGAATGATATGTTATTGTATATAAAGAATTTTGATATAAATCTTCCTATATGATTTTTGGCATTCTTTATCCCCTTAATTGCACCCTTTATTTTGGGTTGCATTGCCCCTTATTTTCTGAGGACATAAGGGTCCATACTCCTTACTTCTATCTCTGGAATATTTTTCACCTCCTCCCCACGATATGCGACTGGCTTTGATCGGCCACCTAAAGTCGGACCCCTGCTTGACCCTGTTTCTCTGTCCCCGACACTCCAACGTCTACCCCATTCCTCAGCTGCATGTTCTCTCCTACTTTGTCTCATGTCCCTTCTAAGATCCGTGAATTCTTCAATTTCTTCTTCTGAGAAGGAATCTACTCGAGCTATCCTTGTCAACTCCTCCTCTACCCTTTGCTTTCTTTGATTCGCCATTATTTTATCCTTTTTTCCCTCAACAAGCAACAACATTTCTTTTTTTATAGCAATTGGTACCTCAGGACACGATACTACATTTCCTCTAATACCCGCTAAGTGTTGTTTCAGCCGAGTAACACCTCCGTCCATTATTTTGCTACAATAATTGCATTCCACCCTCCTCTTATTATTAGGATTGACACATTTTCCATGTTTCCAACCAGCATCCATTTCCTCCGGCGTACGACTTTTTGGTGCCATTAAGTAATCCTGAAATATATATAACATGCATTAATAAATATTGTTAGATAATCATATATATATTGTTAGATAATCATATATATAATCATTAATAAATATTGTTAGATAATAATAAAAAAATTACATAGATAACAATAATAAATTGTTACATGCAATAATAAAAAAATTGTTACATGCATTAATCATATAGATAATCATATATATAATCATACTAGTATATATGCACGTGCTTTGCACGTATATTGGAGTGAATGATGTTGATGAGTTAGTTTATTTCTACTGCTTTTAATTATATAGGTTAATGGTTCAACCCTTCGAATTCTTTGGTAACAATTTAAAACACTTAGCAAGTAGCATGAACCCTTTGATTTTCGTAAATGGTTGTCATTATTGCATCTCTTAAATGGTTGTCAGTGGAATTTATTGTAGGTATTTTTTGTAATTACTAAATATATTGAAGGGTATTTTTGGAACAAAATTTTTTCACGGTGAAGCCTAGTTTTGGCATTATATAGTAGAATAGATATACGATAAATAAATTGCAATAATATAAAACATTACATAGATAACAATAACAGCTAATATATATATATATATATAATTTTGTTAGATAACAATAACATTACATTGCAATAATATATAATAATAATAATAATTAGATAGTATATATATATAATCATATATATGATGAATAAATTGCAATAATATAAAACATTACATAGATAATAATAATAATTACATATATATATATATAAAAATTGCATATACATATATATAAATTGCATTAATATATAATAATAATAATTGCATATATATATAAATATATATATATATATAAATAAATAAATATATATATATATATATATATACAAAGGAAAAAAGGTTAGATAGCAAAAAAGCAAGTTAGTCAACTAGTATTGATACATAATATATATATGGCAAGTTAGAACACCAAATAAATATTGCTTTGTGGCTAGCGGGCTAATGATAGTTTATGTTATCAGCGGTCACGAGTTCGACTCCTGCTTCTGCAGTGAAATTTTTTTTTTTTCCTTTTCAACTCGTAATCGATATGGACCGTTAGATTTAGGCCAGGGATCGCTGACGTGGACGGTCGAGATGAAGAGTTCTGTGTTTCTGGCTGTCCATCAGTCGAGCCATGTGTAAAAAAAAAAAATTCTTTGGTGATATATCACTGAATCGGGGAGAGGAGAGAGAAAAACTCTCTCCACAACCCCGCGGTCGTCCACCGCCGCGTCCACCACCGCAGTCGTCCACCACCGCAGTCGTCACCACTCCACCGTGCGGGGTGAGGCCAGCTCGAAGAGGAGAGCGTCTCCACCCGTCCACCGTCGGTTGAAGAACGTCTGCGGCGGTGGTTGCCGCGGCGGCGGATAAGGCGGGTATTTCGAAGGAGGAGCTAGGGTACCTTTTGAAATTAGGTATTTTCTTCACAAACTTCTCCAAATTCTTCTGAATTTCTTTTTCTTCTTTGTTGTGGTGTTTTTGGTAGAGAATTTTGATTTATTTATAGAACTTCTACTAGGAACTGTTCGAAATTTCTATTATTTGATGTGATGTCTCTGCAAAGTTTTTTTTTTATGTCGGAAAGGGAATCTCTACTGTTCTTTCTTCTTATTTTAGGGTTTACGACACCGTATCGGTCTGTTTCGGACTGTATCGGACACGTATCGGACGATACTGGCCGATATCTGGCTTTTCGTGACAGTATCGGCCGATACCGATATTTTTGTGACGTATCGTATCGGCTACGTTCAAAACTGATCCGATACGACCGATACGTATCGGTATCGGCCGATACTTTAAACCTTGTTCAGGACTCGGCTTAGGGTGTGTGCTCATGCAAAGGGACAAGGTAATATCGTACGCCTCCAGGCAACTGAAGTCGCACGAGAAAAACTACCCGACACATGACTTGGAATTGGCAGCAATTGTGTTTGCACTGAAGTTGTGGAGGCATTATCTTTATGGTATTGCATGCAAAATCTTCACAGATCACAAGAGTCTCAAGTATCTATTCACCTAACGGGAACTGAACCTCCGGCAGCGACGTTGGCTAGAACTGATTAAGGACTATGATCTAACGATCGCATATACACCGGACAAGAAAAACGTCGTTGCTGATGCTCTGAGTCGAAAGCATGTGGGCTCGTTATCTATAAACAACCGTTTACTTCGAGATCTTGAGGCGATGGACATCGAGTTTCGAGTTCGGCATCGAGTGCAGCTGGCACCACTCCATCTTGAACCGAGTTTACGTGATAAAATCAAGTCTGCTCAGGAGGGCAATCAGTTCCTAGCAAAGGTACGCGGACTGATCTCGACGGGGAAGACGTCTGACTTTGTGGCAGGCGAAGATGGGACCTTACAGATGAAAGGAAGGCTATGTGTTCCTAGCGAACCAGAACTCCGAAGGAAAATTATGGCGGAAGCACACTACGCGAAGTATTCTTTGCATCCAAGGAGCACTAAGATGTACATGGACTTACGCGGGACCTTCTGGTGGCACGGTATAAAACGGGATGTGGCGACCTTTGTGTCACAGTGCATAGCCTGTCAACAGGTGAAAGCTGAACATCAGAGGCCCGGCGGGGAGCTGCAGAACCTCGCTATTCCCGAGTGGAAATGGGACATCACTATGGATTTCATTGTAGGATTTCCGACGCCGCGGGGGCATGATGCGATTTGGGTCATAGTCGATCGTTTGACCAAATGAGCCCACTTCCTCCCTATGAAAGTTACTTGGAGCGTCGATCGGTTAGCACAGATTTACATAGACGAGATTGTTCGATTACACGGAGTACCTGCCTCAATCGTCTCTGACCGTGGCGGACGTTTCTTATCTCGTTTATGGACTAGCCTACAGTCTGCTTTGGGAACCAAGCTACAGTTCAGTACCGCATACCACCCCCCGACTGATGGCCAGACAGAAAGGACAAATCAGATACTTGAAGACATGTTACGGCTGTGTGCAATCGATTTGAAGACTAGTTGGGATACGCATCTTCCATTGGCGGAGTTCGCGTACAACAACAGCTACCAATCGAGCATCCATATGGCACAGTACGAAGCACTCTATGGACGCAAGTGTCGATCTCCAATCTGTTGGGACGAAGTCGGCGAGCGGCAGGTACTCGGGCCAGAGCTGGTAGAGCAGGCAGTTGAGAAAGTTCGCTTGATTCGGGAAAGACTCCGCACAGCACAGAGCCGACAGAAAAGTTATGTTGATGCCCATCGAAGACCTTTGGAGTTTATGGTCGGGGACCATGTCTTCTTGAAAGTGACGCCGATGCGTGGGGTGATGCGTTTCGGCGTGAAGGGCAAACTGAATCCCAGGTTTGTCGGCCCCTTTGAAATACTGGTATGAGTTGTAGTTGTGGCATACCGGATTGCACTACCTCCCGCCTTGGCTGAAGTACATGACGTATTCCATGTTTCTCAACTTCGGAAGTGTGTGCATGACCCGAGTCATGTGGTTAGCTTCGAACAATTGGAACTGCGCACGGATTTATCATACTCAGAGGAGCCGGTGCAGATTCTGGATCGTAAGGAAAAAGTACTTCGCAACCGTACGATGTCCTTGGTTCGCGTGCTGTGGCGGAACCATACAATTGGGGAATCAACTTGGGAGATGGAGTCGGAGATGAAGGAGAAGTATCCTTCATTGTTCCTTCAGTCGGAGGTAAGGCCTTGTTCTTAAGTTTAGGGACGAAACTTTTTCTTAGTGGTATATTATGTAGTGCCTCAAATTCCGATCCGGCCGGAATGTGCACTATATAATTGGGCTTGTGGCTAGTTCGTCTGAGTCGTAGCAACTCTTGGAAAGGCCTCTATTGAAACGAGTCCAATAGTTTTCGTGTTTGGTTGCTTGATTTTCTTGATTGCCGCTTTGGGATTTTGATTTGGTGTTGCTTTCGATTTGCTTGATTTTCGCTGATGGTTTTATTATTTGGAGCTTTGATTCTTGGGAAGTTAGGCAAGGAAGGATAGGCAAGAATTATAATTGGTGCTCGTGCTGTTGCAGGTACGCGTAACTGGCGCTTGATCGTCACTAGGCGGGATTCCTTGTTTCAGCAAACCTTTTCCCTTAACCAGTGAGTGGTTTGGACCCTTCTTTCCTACTTCTTCACGCCCACATCTCTAATGTTTCAAACGTTCGCTCGATGATGCCCGATTGGACGCCTAGGAAATCCTTAGCCACAATGCATGCCAGCCACTAAGAAAGGAACATGAGAATTGTAGACTAGCTTTACTATATGCTTGCACACATTATAACTTGAGTTTGTTTATAAAGAAAATTGGTTGTTGGTTGCGGCCTGGTGCCTCGGATAGAGTTTGGACCTATGGGATACCAAAATCGGAACACCGTTTGAGAAAATATGAACTGTTGCATAAGATATATATTGCTGCTTTACTTCTTTTGTTTATTTCGATGCATTGTATGATATATGAATTTGTTCATGCATTTGCATGGTCTGGGGCAACTTGTGCACAAGGTTTGACATTTCCTCGAAACGGCATTCTGGGGCACTGGAACCGTATCGATCCGGAGGGAAAATATTGATTCGTGTTAGTCGCGATGCATTGCGGGACCTCCAGCAGGGCTTGCTACCCGGGCTGATAGGGCGCGCCGCAAATGCTTGGAATAAGTCCCTAACGTGTCGATCACACCAATGACCGCATAGAATAGAACACATACTAATTTATTGTCTTGTGCAGATGGTAAGTATATTTGTGTTGGCGTGCATCGGTTGAGTAAGCAACCGATGTACTGGTTGGATTCAATGTTATTTTCATTCCTATCAAAACATGCAACTGATATGAATTGAATTCACTTGCTTCTTGATAGAAAGATCATCTTAATGCATGCTCGTCCCTAATAAGCTAGTGTCGATTTAGTCGAGTGGGTTCATCCCGCTCACCAGTACAAGTTAAGTACTGACCCACGTTGTGGACAAGTATTTCAGGCCCTCGGGCGGTGCAACGCTAGTGGATAGACGAGGGGGCGTTAGGAGCACCTCTATTTTGAAGTATAGTTGGAGTCAGTTCATTTTGGAGGCTTAGACTTTCAATCTATACAAGGGCGTAATGTATGAACGACGTAGACTATCTGATGGAGCGCGCCCTGCCTTTTGAGTTATCTTTTGTAATGCAAATCAAGTAGCCGAGAGGCGCATCAATGTAAACTCTATGTAAATTACTCTGAATTATTAATGAAAAAGCATGTTTCTTCCTATACTTGTGTTCAAATATCTGTGATTGTGATTTCTAAATTGTGTTTCAAAATGGGTTCCTATCACTGCACGTCCTTGCCTTGTGCGAGCACAACTCCAGGCTCACACGGCATCACGCCCCAGCGAGGACGAATCGGTTCCGTAAAGAATCCAGCGAGGACAATCGACCCTTTCGGGATCGGGGCGTGACAGAATACATCAATGATTAATGCACATATTTTAAGAATAAATACAAAAGTAAAGTTCCAAAGAAAAGTTATACAAAAGTAAAGTTCCAAGAAAAACTTTGTACAGGTCCTTGTAACTGTTAATAACTGGTGTGAGTCCCTAAGTATCATCATTTGCTTTTTAGTCCACTAGATCAGCAAGACCAGTAGTTATAACTTACAAGTCCCCCAAGAGGAGAATATCCCGTCAACTTAAACTCTTGAACGGTAAAAAGAATTCTGACAAAGCCCCCTCTTAACCCCTTTGTGATCCTGTCAAACCTACAACAGCTGGTGCACCATGAACTCCGAATCATAGCTAATGGAGCTGGCACCCTCGTCCTTCCCCTCCACCCCTCCTGTATCTCATCCCTCTTCCGTTCATCCCTCACCAGGACAACGAGCTCTGTTGGCAAGATTGAAGCTGGCTTGATCTACCTGGTGTAATGAGTTCGTCGGTGCATGCTAGCTCCAGTGACAAGTTGTTCGATGCAATCTCGCTGCAGCAGAGAGTTCAGTGCTGACATGAACTTGTGGTCATATAGAGTTTGTTAGGATAAGGTGGATGACTGAGGAGGGAGGAGCAAGAGGGATAAGGAGAAGGGTGGTGTGTGCAGCCATGGAGACGAAGTTGGTGGTGGTGCCAATAGTTGCAATGATCTGACAGTGGGGAAACAATACGAACTTGTCTTGTGAAGTCTGCGGGGGATGAGAGATGGTTGAGGGAGGGTGGGGCAGGAGGTGAGAAGGGGGAGAGTGGTGTTGGCTGCCATGGAGTTAGTTTGGGGAATCTGGCAGTGAGGGGAAAGGCAGGATAGACAGAATAGTTATTTTCCACATTTGGAAAGTTAACCAAAGAATCAAGATAAAAGTTCGGTTGAAGGAGCTGGACTTGTCCTTATAACTAGCATTCTTGCTCATTTGGTAAACTTCTAAGCAAATAACAAGATTTAGGGGACCTATCATTAAATAAGCTAGATCCAAATGTCTATTGGCAGAGAGTAAACATTATCCTGTCTCTAGTTGCTTAACATGGTCATGTCCTACCGCATATACTCATAATTTGTACGGCATGATATTGTTGAAAAATAACAGTTAGTGAACTACAAAGTGAAAAACAATAACACCACCTTTGGTCACTTGCTTCCACCACTCATCTATCTGCTTTCCTTTCTGCAGCTGTTCGTTGTTCAAATATTCTCTGATTGAAGCGTTGAATGACCAAATGCGCAAAGTCTGACTGCTACTAATAAAATCTAGAAGAATACTTTGGGGAGTAATAATATTGGAATCAAGATTTTTATCTTCCTTGTGAAATGAAATGATCTTTCTGGTAGTTTCAACCTGAGAAAAATAGCAAACAACGAATATAAACCAAACCAATATGACACAGTAGATAACTGCAAATAATTGGATGCTGTGAATTTAAAATGTATAGTGACATCAAGTCAAGACAGAGATAGTACGAGGAAAGAAAACATTTCTGAAACTTGGTGAGAGAAAGGGCAATGATGCTAATAAGAAAGAGAATAAATAAGCAATTAAAGATACCTTCTTAGGGTCTGAACTTAAGGTATTTGTCACAATCTCAATACGAATGATCTGGGCAAGTAGCCATGTCACGTGATTAGTTTTAAGTATCTGTTGGTCGCCCATAGCCACTCGGGAGGAAAGTTTATGAACAAATTCAAGAAAATCAAGACATCCGCTCTTCATTAGAAAGAAAAATACGTCAGCAAATATGAGCCAATCTTGCCAGCATGGTGTTTCTGCAGAAGTAAATTTACAAAAACAGAAGCCTGGTGTTAAAATATTAGAAACAGACACAAGCCAAAGAAAATAAAGTTATATAAGATTCTTCTAGGTTTTAAAGGCACACATCAACAACAAAAACCTTTATCCCAACTTTTTTCTCATGAATACTTCTCTTACACTTTTCGTTTGTTGGGTAGGTCCAATCCTCAACTCATGAATGCCCCCACTGAGTACCAGAATCAAAAGCCTTGCTGCTTGCTGATAGCAAGAAGGAAAAAATGGTCTAATTCAATTTGAGTTTACATCCAACTAGCATGGATCAACCCAAGGTTGTAAAAAAACGCTAGGCGCTAGTCGGGCGGGCGAGCGAGCACCCGACACTCTAGCCCGCCTAGATCTATGCAGTCGGCAAAAAAAAACCAAGCTAATACACATATTTAGCTACAATATGTCAATAAGGATTCTCTTTCATTTAATTAATATGCCTTGAGAATCAATCATATAAAGCTGTGAGTGGACTTGAGGACAAGCAATAAAAACATGCCAACCTAATATACTTATTTTGCCACACACACACACACACACAAACAAGCTGTGGAAAGCAAAAAATGTTGGTTGTTGCTCAATATTTTTTTTTTCTAAACTATATTCTACAAATAATTTTTCTGTTTTTCTGTATTGAACAGCTCTGTCAAAGCAGAGCCAAAAAAACATGTTTTGCAAAAGAACGAAAATCAAAAAAACTCAGTCAAAACTCGAAGCAAAAGGAAAAAATAAAAAGTTTATATGTTGTTGTCGTTGCTTGGTCGACGTCGCGGAGAGGGAGTCAAGGGTGGCCGGTGGAAGAGGTCTACTTCGGTCTATGTCGGTGTCTGCATCACTCGCTCGGGGATCATCCTCTCGGTTGCTGGTTGATGTCAGACACAGGTATTTTTTTAGGACTTTGTCTCTCGATTTAGGAGAAAGGCGGACAATGAAAAGAAATTTGGTTTTCAATCGGGTTTCAGGTCATGGATATAAACAAAAGAAACAAAAACAAAAACGACAAGGCGGCCGCCTAGAGGAGTCGGTGACAACTGCTAGGCGGCCGACTAGCCTTCCTAGGCATCCGACTTTTGCCTCTTTTTAACACCACAGCCTAAGAGCCCGATTCTCGTAGAAATCTAGGCGGCCCATCGTCGATTTTTACCGAACTTTAGAACACGGAATCAACCAAACTGCATCAGGTGATTTATCAGCATCCAGAACTTTCAGTTTTCTTTTACATGGCACAGCGGTCGACTCGTTCAACAATTTCTGCAAACTCGCTTCGATTAGGGTCACATTTTCGAAGGCCTATAAAAATGGATATGTAGCAGGCCTTTGAAGAAGTAAAGTGTGGGTTAGCAACAATTAAAGAGACCTAAAGGATAGAAGACAACCAACGATCCTCTTTGAATTCCAAAATTAAGACAAGCTATATTGGCAAACTTATTCACAACAATCTTAGTAATTGGAGCAAATCATCAAAGTAGTCGAGTGATTGTGACAGTGAGAGCGGTTCTCCTCGTAGAGGTCATATTGTGGAAAGAAAAAAGAAAAAAAACTTTAGCATTGTGTGGATTGTGGATACCTTGAGTCCTTTGGTAGAGAACTTGAGAGAGATTGTGACATAGATTGTAGTCGAGGATTGATCTGAATCACCCTGTGGTTTCCCCTCGCTTTAAGGGTTTCCTTTTCCTTTGCAATCCTTGGTGGTTGTGATTGTGTTTGATTTGTTTTTCATGCTTGGTTACTGTTCGCACGTACAAGAAGGTAGTTGAAGGGATTAAGCATCATGAATCCCAACAAATGGTATCACTGCACATGTTCAACAATGCTTGGTCTCATATGATTAATGAAGGAAATCATAAGTTGTACGATCACGATCCTATGGTTTACCTGGATCATCTAGCAGCCAAGGATGGAACATCTTTTATTCTACAAGGATTTACATGCACATTTGGAGGACAATGGATCCAAACCAAATGATATCTGTTCTAATGACTGGAGGAAGCTAAATCGCATAGCTATCGGGGTCCATCCGACAACATGTTTCAGTGTTTCCCCGTGTGCCCATTGGAAGTTGTGCAGTCCTTATGGAAGAAGTTGGAGAGACTATACAAGAGGAAGACGACAGGAAACAAAGTTTTCATAATTTGACAGCTTGTCAACTTGAAGTACAAGGCATCTTCAGTTGTTGAACATTTGTATGAATTCAGAGCATTATCAACCAACTTATAAAAGCACTTGAGACCATCGCAGTTGGGTTTGTAGGTCACCAAAAGATAGTAAGGTCCAAAACGAACTCACGACGCAACAAGAAAGAAAGCTATTGTCATTGTGATGTAAGAGAAAAGTAAACAGAAAGAAATTATAAGGGAACTTCAAAAACTATACGAAGATGAAGAAATGAACCCAACGAGAAAACCATCCTTACATACAAGAGGGATCCCATCATAGCTATCACTGTCGAGCAATGCCTTTGCACTGCATGTCAGGTCATAAGCTGGGTGGTCGACATGGGTGCATCATGCCATGCTATTCCATGGAGGACTAAATAATAAATACATCTTACTGAATAGATGATCTCAATGTTGTAAGAATGGACGAGATTAAGGCACTTCACAACCACGTGCATCGAGTATCTATCTTGGGAGCAGACTTTAGATACAAGTTGACCCACAAAGACATGAGGCGCGTAGTAGAGTTGTGCCTCAACTTATGTCAAACGAAAAGCTTGATGAAGGATATTACAGTGGGAAACAAGCATATGAAGCTTTGAAGGGTTCACCGGTGATAGCGAGAAGTGTTGCTCTCTGTAGCATATGCATGTGAAGACGTGTACGGGAGAGGTGAATGAAGTTCAACAAGGATTGAATCATGCCATTACCGATTAGGGCATAAGTACTGGAGATGCTACCCAATGAAAAGTAGTAGTCTAATATAAAGGTACATCTCTACATGTTCCATTGTTTAGCATGAAATAGACATTGAGTTGCAATCTTATAAAGTAAAAAAGTTACTACCTATTTTGCAACTTCCCACTCTATGGAAGGTGTGCAGATATGCCTAGAGATCAGGGATAAAGATAACAAGGTCTTCATTTGACGGTTATAGAAAAAATAGAAATTAGAAACACTCAAATGTGTTTAGGTTGGTAATAGAGGCAAATCGATTGGAGAGTCTCTTGAATATTTTAAGGCTAATCTGATTAGACATGAGAGGGTAGTGTCAAAGACTCTGGAACAGAATGACGCCGTAAAGTGAAGAAATGGCACTATGAGAAGGGCAAACGGATGCTATTACAGCGAAGTTGCCAAATCTCTTAGAATTTTGGATATCAAGCAACTATGTGCCTCTCCAAGGTTATATCCCTAGATGGGAGAGGTTATATCCCTAGGTTATCGACGTCATATGATCTTACAGTAAAGATAGGTAGGCTCAACTCCTCAGCCTGGCAACTTTCCTAATATAAGTTGCCAGCAGTTGAATATTGTTAGCCTAATTTGACTAGACATGAGAGGGTAGTGTCAAAGACTGGAACAGAATGACGCCGCAAAGTAAAGAAATGGCACACTATGATAAGGCCAAATGGATGTTATTACAGAAAAGTTGCCAAAGCTCTTAGATTTTTTTTTATCAAGCAACTATGTGCTTCTTCAAGGTTATATCCCTAGGTGACAGAGGTTATACCCCTAGGTTATCTGAGTCATCTGTTCTGGCAGCAAAAACATGCAGGCGCAACTCCTAGGCCTAGCAACTTTCCCAATATAAGTTTCTCCATAGAAATAAATGTTGTGGTTAGTATATTTGTACTCCTTTTGGCTAAAATCCACCTATCTATAACCAGAAACTGGAAATGGCACAAGTGATGATGAAGACAGATTATAACTTTATTAGTGTGAACAAATGCAAAAGGGATAGACAAGTGGAAAACAGCCTGATAGTCTTTCTGACATGCATTATGATCAAAGTGATATATTTTAATGTTACTCGTTAACAGAATAGAGTCTGCTTCAGTGTGTAGTTGCCTTAAAGGTTAATTCTCCTTTATTTTATGTAAACTGTTTCTTACAATGTCCATATAAATGTGTAAATTCTTCTGAACTATTTTCACATGAGCAATTATCCAAATGTCATGTTTTCCTTCAAACTCATAGCTCTAGTAACTAAGAAGAGTTGTGCAAAGTTCTCTGAGAAAAAATCATGCAACAGAGTACTCTTCCTTGAATGTTGGGGTACTAGTATTGGATTAGTAGGAAAAAAATTGTTAACATATTTGAAACATCTTGGTTCAAATCCATGATCAAGACGAAATACTAGTTGACATGAAGAAAGTCATCGGCGATTCCATCAAATATTTACCAGCAAAATAACAATTTTGAATAAGATCAATTCGAAGCACCCAACTAGGCCAAGAAATTCAAGACAATATAAGCTCTAGACAATCAAGATACACAACTCGGTAGATGGGGAAATCTGAGGTACAGGAAGCAAATATAGCCCCCCAACAATTTATGACTTTAAGCAATATTAGGCCTCTAAAGAAAATGAAGAAACATTCCTGGTTTTGGTTCGAAAATTCGCAGTTATGACCTAATTGCCTCATTATGACTTAGCAAGAAATATAATTAAATGTTCCACAAGAAGTAAATTGTTCTAGATTATGAACTACAGCTCAATTTACCATGTTTGAGTCTTTATAAGACCACTACGCATCAGCCAAACCAGCAACAATGCATGTTCCACAAGAAGTAAATTTCGTCAATCTTCACAATCCAAAGAAGTCGAATACGCAGTACGATAAAGATTGCGCATGTTCTGACACACCTCATACACCGTCCATAAAAGTTATAGCACCAACAATAACTTACCAGTTACCATTTCTTGGTAGATAACAGTTATCCTCAACAATGCATTCATTTTCACTTCTACTACCAATGAGTTTGCCATTACGTCCTCCATGTAATAGAAAAAATATGGGAAATAAGATTACCTAAGGGCTAAAATTCTTCTCTTCCTTACTATGTAAGTTATTTCTCAGGTTTCCACCTTTTTGGTACGATATATTGATTTCTGAATTATCCCAACGAAAAATTAACACCTGATAACGTCGAATAAATCATTTGCCAAACCATAACATCTTAAAAAAAGAATCTCAGCGCCACAAAGCTCCCGCTTACACAGGGTCAGGGCAGGGCCAAGATGTATGCAGCCTTACCTCCTCTATAGCAACACCTTAGCTAACATAAATATTTTTGGCATCAATATGTCTCCTTATATGGTTTGATTAAAAAAAAAAGTTAATACATACATAGTGAAGTTATATGATATTGAAACTAGAGAAATTGGATACCTGAATTTGTCGTTTTCAAAAGTTCAATTGTTCTATCAATGACTGCCTCACAAATCATTTCAGGAGAAAAAACAGCACCAGGGGTAGGCGGCTGAGTCTGTGGCTTATAGCAAGGAGCAACAAGAAGCACACGCCTCCACCAATCTGGTGATGGAGTAGTATGAAGAGCGTGCCTTAGACAACGCAATGCCCTTTCCCAGTCTAAACTCCCTCTTTCAATAGAAACTGCAAGCTCCTGAACCAGAAAAGAAAGGTCAACATTTAAGTTTATGACTAGACTAGTCTATCTATTTAAAAATGTTGCGGAAATTAATTAATGCTAAATTTGCTAGATGGGTTCAGTTTCAAAACGGCCGCCTAGGCGGCACTTGGTGTCCGTCCGAGGCCCGCCTGCCCCCACCCCCCACCCCCACGATGCCCGACTATGCATGTTTTTGGATTTTTGGGACTTTTTCTGCAATTTTAGTAGGGTTTTTTTGGATTTTTTATTTTTTTTGAACCGCCTATATCTAGGCGCTAGTCGGCAGATGCATGTCCGGCTAGCGCCTAGCGCTTTTCACAACCTTGGATGGGTTTGGACCAACCACAATTTTATGGAAACTGTATTAACTTGATCAAACCCAGTTAAAAAGGCAAGGTTTTACGAAAAAGATAATGAATGTGGCTGGACAGTATAAGCCCTACCAGAGAGGTGGGAGAGTTATTCTTTACCATGAAATCCAAAAACTTTAATCATATGGTGAAGCCTCTTACAAAGAATGTTAGAGATTTTCTTTTCTTTTCTCAATTTGTAAAAGAGTCTCTATTTTATCTTTTACTTTATTCTTAGTAGTCTCTAGATTTTTAAACCCAAGAAAGGGCTCTCTCCACATCTTGTATAAATACCCCCTTCTTTACTCTAATGGAATAGATTCATTGACTAAAATTTCTAATTCTCAACATGGTATCAGTGCACCAGGACTCTCTACCACCAAAATTAGATACCACAAACCTTAGCCTTCCCTCTCCACATATCCGAGAGTCAAAACGCTAACAATCATCCCTAGTCGCCGCCACCAATACCTATAGAAACCATAAACGATAATCATCTTAGAAACCCTAAATGTAATGCTTCTCAACCATAACAAGTAGAAACCCCAATTCTTCTCTTAGAAACCCTAACATTTTCTAGCCAACAGAAATTTTAACTCTTCGCTTAGAAAACCTAACCCGCCACCAACTAGCCTTACTAAACCCTAACTCTTATAATATCCTATCTCAACCATTAGGAACCCAACCTAACTCTTTCCCGTCTCTAATAACCCCAACCCTATTCATTCAAATCTGACTTCTAGATTTGACTTACCATCTACAATGACTCTAAATCCTTTACCCTCTATTAATTCTAACCTTATCCAAAATGAGATCAAAAGAAGATACAAAATCAACATGAAAAAAAAAATCAAACATAAATGTAAAACCTAGCTAAACCTAGCTACTTAAGCATGCCTCTCTGCTCTGCAAGATAGGTGACTTCTCATTTGCCTTCTTGATGTCACCATCCCTGCTCCAGCACCTACGACGCCTATCGTATATACTCGTAGGAACAAGAGGTCGTGCCGGCAAGATCCTGTGGTTCCCTTTTGTTGTGCCCTTTCTCTTTCATTAGCTCAGTCGGACAGGCATGATAATCACACTATTACAGTGCGTAACAAAAAAAGATCATGTAATTTGCATCCTCTAGCCCACTTTAGCTCTTATCTTAAACCCATTCCATCATTGTGCCAGTTTGCTAGCATCTTGACCATTCTATTCCTTCTTCTGTACAAGAGGTACTTCAGCAACTCAGTTGGTCGTTGTTATGGATGAGGAGATGGAGGCTCTTTCGTCAATGGCACATAGGTTATTTGTACCAACAAAATACTCACAAATTAGTTGAAAATGGGTGTTTACCATTAGGCACAATCCTAACGATATTGTCAAGCGAGCACATGAAAGCTCGTCTAGTTAGGAAGAGCTTCAACCAACAATATAGGATTGACTATTTGGAGACATTCTCCCACCAAGCTGGACACTACCAGAGTTCTATCGGGTTGTCAATCGATGTTGAAAAGGCCGTGCCGATAAGAGGTCGTATATACTCGTACGAACAAGAGGTCGTGCCGGCAAGAACCCGTGATTCCTCTTTTGTTGTGTCATTTTCTCTTTCATTACATCAATCGGACAGTCATGATAATCACACTATTGCAGTGCGTAACGAAACAAGATCATGTAATTTGCATCATCTCGCTCACTTTAGCTCTTATCCTATACTCATTCCATCGTTGTGCCAGTTTGTTAGCATCTTGATCCCATTCTATTCATTCCTTTGTACAAGAGGTACTTCAACGTCTCGGTTGATCGTTGTTATGGATGAGGAGATGGAGGCTCTTTCGTCCAATGGCACATGGAACCTGGTTATTTGTACCGCCAAAACACTCACAAGTTAGTTGGAAGTAGGTGTTTACCATCAAGCACAATCTTAACGGTATTGTTAAGCGAGCACTTGAAAGCTCTCTAGTTAGGAAGGGCTTCAACCAACGATATAGGATTGACTATTGGGAGACATTCTCCCACCAAACTGGACATTACCAGAGTTCTATCTGGTTGTCAATCGCAGATGACCACTTCATCAGCTTGAAATTCAAAATACTTTTGGAGATGTTTTTGAGACCGTATACATGCAGTAGCCTCTTGGTTATAAGAGTGCGAGGGAGAATATTGGTTTTCATCTCCAAAAATCTATGTATAGTTATAAGTAGTCTCCTCGGACTTGGTTGGACAAATTCTGCCAAGTTATTCAACAAATTGGTTTCTCCCAAAGTATTATTGACTCTTTCTCTTTTCATCTACCGTCGATCCCAGGACATGGACATTCTCCTCGTCTACATGGACGAGACCACCATTACATAGTGATGACTCTGTCGGAATCTATAAACTTAAAACCCAACTTTCGAACCACTTTCACAGTAAAGACATGGATTGTCTTCTGTACTTTCTTGGTTGGAATTAGAGGTTACACAATAGAAAGGCTCACTAGTTCTCTCCAAGCAGAAGTATGCTTTGATTCCATAGAAAAAGTGGTTGTGTTATAGGCCGTCAGCAGAAGTGTGCTTAGATCCCTTGGAGAAAGTGGTTTATTGTTTTATAGGACGGTCGACATTCCTATGGATTTGTCTCTCCTTCGTTAGCATTGTCTCTCCTCCGTTAGCACATCTTCCGATTCACCAACTTATCTTTGTTACCATTATGTATTGTCGACTTGTCGATAGATTCACCCATCGAACTATTACCTACTCATCTCTACTACCATTATGTATTGTCGAGTCATCGATAGATTCATTTATCGGACTATTACCTACTTATCTCTGTTACCATTATGTATTGCCGACTCGTCGATAGATTCATCTATCTGACTATTACTCGCCTAGATATTTCTTTTGCAATTATCACACTAAGACATTACACGTGATCTCCTATATCGCTCATTTGTATGTCGTCGAACGCATTCCCTAGTACGTGAAGAAGTCTTAATTCTCCGTATCATGAGCTTCTCTATTGAACCATCCTCGTTAGCTCTAATTGCAAATGCAGATATTGAGTTTGTTGGATCAATTGGTCATCATCCCTCTACTAGTAGCTATTGTACCTTCAGCGGCAACCTGGTCACATGGCGTCAGAAGAAATAATTCATAGTCGCATGCTCTTCTGCTGATATCGAGTATTGCTCAACAGCTCAAGTGGTTTACAAGCTCACTTGGCTGAAAAAGCTTTCTAGATGATCTTGATGTGTCAGTCACTTTTACATCTTTATATGGTGATAACAAAGCTTTTAACCTTATTGTCAAGATCATCTTCTACAAGTGCACCAAGCATATTAAGGTCGATTGTTACTTCATTCAGGAAAAAATCAAGCTTAAAGAAGTTCGTCTATAATCTATATGATGCCCATACTTTCTCTCAATCGGTAGAAATCATCACCAAAGCTCTCGTCCTTTGTTCCTTCACCTTTCCACCGAGTTGGGGTTACTCGACACTTATGCTCTAGTATTTTAGTCCCGAAGTGGATACCCACCGAGAAGGGACTCTCCACCTATTGTGTGTGGTTTATATATATGCAATGTTCAAAATTTCGGCCGTAAGTAGGCGGCCGTCAGCCGCACCAGAAACCCCCTAGGTTGCGATCCTAGGCAAAAAATCGGCCATATTCGGCCCTAGGCAGGCCTGTTCGGAGCCTAGACGAGCCTATTCGGCCATGTGGGACATTATTCGGCCTGTGGCGACTGTTCGTTTTTTATGCTTAATTTTATTGTGGATATATTGTTTGGGTTTTAAGATTAAATTTAGATTTTAAAACATTGAAATTTCAAATTTCAAAAAAAATTATGAATTGTATTTGGATTTAGAAGTTAGAACATGTTTGGATTTCAAATTTGTATTATGGATTTCACATTTCAAATTTCAAATTCAAAAAAAAATCCAGTTCGGCCGCCTAGGCGCTAGGCGGCCCTCCGTCGCACTGATTCCGCCTAGCAAAATTTAGAACATTGTATATATGTGCGGGTGGGTGAGTGGGGGTTAATGTGACAATAAGTAAAATTGTACAACTCTAAGATAGGTACTACTTGAAAAGGGATAAGCTCCAACATCACAAAATCTTCATATTCCTATTAGATTCCTTAACCTTAAAAAACATTTTAGAAAATAATAAGAGCATCCTCTTGGATTCTCAAATATTATAATCTTATGAACCCCCTCTTGCAGGAATATTTTTCTATTTATTTCTTTCCATATATGACAAACTATCACGGCTAGGACAACTTTTATAAGAATAGAGATTTTGCTTCTCTTGATGTGACCGATCATATCATCTCTCAACCTGCTACCATTCCATAGCTCAAGTGAAAATGACTTGAAGACATAAAGATCCGGAAGATCAGGTCGAAGGCTCGAATCCTCTGGGTGCGTTATGTCTTTAAATATTAAAAGGGGGTGAACTGAGATATCCATGTAGCGATTGACTGAGAGTCAGAACTAGAGGAGCTGTCTACCCAAACAAGAGGATCACGGTACCGAATGTCAGCCCGAGTAGAGCGTGCGATGGTGATCAACCCGAGTGGTGGATCAAGGAGTTACATCAAAAGCAAACTTCAGGATCAGCATGCAGAAAGTCAGACCCGGACACAGTCTGGGATGATAATATGTAATAAAAGAACCAAGCATAGTCGAGCAGTAGATGTTGTTGATCAAGATGTAGACTTATCATTTCAAAAAAAAATCATATATATATATATATATATATATATATATATATATGAATTATTATTCCAAACTTCCATTACAAGACACATCAGGTGCGTAGACTAATTAGATGCCACAGCTGAAGGATTGGAATCCCCTAATGCCAACATCTCCTAATGTCCAATAATGCCATATAAATATGAAAGAATGCATGAAAAATAAAAAAAAATCATGGTCAATATTTCATGTATATATGTCAATATCTCAAGCATTCTTCCATATTTGCATGGTATTACGGAGACATTACGAGATACTGGCATTAAGGGGATCCCAATATGCATCTCAAATAGGGAGTGTTCGGTAGGTGGTTGCTTAGAGATCTATACCGGTCTTATCGGGGAAGCACTATCCCCCTCCCCAATCTCCCAGGAACAGTCCAATATTCCGTGACTCAAACAGGATGGCTATATTCCGGATCTTCAAAAGTTGTAATCCTAGCAAAACGGATTTTCAATGTTCTAAATTTCGCTAGACGGAATCGGTGCGCCGGAGGGCCGACTAGCGCCTAGGCGCTAAAATAAATAAAAAAATTCCATATGTTATAGGCAATTTGAGATAAGTAGATTATATGTAACATGTGAACACAAACCTTTGTTTGTCCTCTTGGCTAGTGGGTGAAGTGTTAAGACTTGTGTTTCGGTTGGGAAGGTCTTGAGTTCGAATCCTGGGAATGCAAAAAAAAAAATTAACATCCTAACGGATGACGGGCCCGACACTAACCCTAACCCTAACCGTATCCCTCCTACATAAATCCCCCCAACCATAACCCTAATCCCTCACTTCCCTCTCCTCTCCTCTCCTCTCCTCTCATGCATCTCTTCTTACCACCACATCACCACCACCGCCGCCACCACATCATCATCACCACCACATCACCACCGCCGCCACCACATCATCATCACCACCACATCACCACGACTTGCAATGGAAGCTATTTTACCTACAAATATGATTAATGGGAAACATTTCTATTGGAAAATAGCATAGTTTGAATTGAGGTAGTTGAGTAATATTACTATTTCTTCAAGACAATCACGCAAGATTAAACTGATGCATATGAGCACTTTACTACTCATTCCGGTGACAAAAGAAAAAAGTTAACAATGAGCATTTTTCCTACCTCTCCGTGTAATGGTTCTCCTAAAACACTGGGATAAGTTATTGCCGAATAACGCAAATTTGTTCCTGTTTCGCCAGATATATTTGGATATGCTTGGGATAAGAACCGATGAGATGCAAAAGTAGGGCAGTGAAGGTGCTGATCCAACATTTGCATGTGAGTAGCTACCAAATCTCTCCTCCTGTGAATCTCTAGAATGGTGCTAAACAATGCTTCATCGTCGGGAATGTTATTCATGTACTGCAAGCCACTGCGAATCAACTCATAGAAGGGAACACGACACCTTTCGTCTTCAACCAGATTCCAAATAACATCCAAGCAAATATGCATCCATTCATGAAATGGCCTCTGGGGTTTCCAGGCTCTCACACCATCAGTTTCATCAGAGACCTGCGACCTCTGATCACAGTTGACCAACCAATTCAGCAAGTGAGAGAAAATCTCAATATGGGTTGCTGGCTTCAGGTTAAATTCAAGTCCAGCTAGAATAATCTTGCACACTAGTTGCCGCAAGTAACTTAGTGGGGTGACCTTGAGAGACTGATTAGCCCGTAATGTAGGATGTTGCCCAGAGCCAGTGAGATCTGATGGCTTGACTGGTGACAGCGTTGTGACTACAGACTGATCATTTGCAGATTGGGTGGGGGAGCCAATAAGATGGAGAGAAGGCATTGGGGATGCCGGATTGGTTGTGTGGTAATTTGAATTGTTTGGAATCACAGCTGAAGGCGATGGAGACATCACAATGGATGCTGACACTGTTGGATTCCCCGAGCCAACGGAATTACCCGAGCTGGCGGATGTCTCTGCAGAGGACACTGCTGATAGTAGGGATGGAAGGAATGTATCCCACTTGACATGTCCTATGCTACATAGACTCCGTAAGGCAAACAGAATGAAATCTGATTGTGGGCCATGACCGCTGCATTGCACAACAAAGGATATGAGAATGGATTCAGTCACAGCACGAAGTTGCTCCTGGTCCTGAAACAAAGAAAAGGTGAATATCGTGAAATGTGGGAAACCAAGATTTTACCTCTAATGAAAGTCAAACAATGGGCGAAAAGGTTGAAATAAGTACGGGAAACTGCGCCTGTAGTTGTTCAAAATCCAATAGGAATTGCTCATTCCGAGGGGGGAGCTCTCTATTGGCAGTCACCCTTTTCTGCATCGTGTTCCTGATAATATTGGTTATTTAAATTTTTAAAGGTCATCAAATTTAATCTGAACAGAATTCTCACAACCAAACAAGATCATAAATGTTTGCATTAACTAAAGATGGTGTAAAAGCTTTGGATGCTACAAAAAAATTGTAAGAAGAGAATCTATGTCCAAGAAAAAGAGTTATATTAACTGATTCAACTTTACCACTTCAGCAATTACATATGTCCATAGAATCCAGCATTAAATGTGGAGCTATTGTATAATGAGAGGATAATGATATATATGGATTTTTCCATACCATAGTGAGGGCAAGTGGACACTGTTCAAGTGTTAAAACTCCTATTGTACAAAAGTATTTCGTGCAATTCACCCAATCCTTGCTTCATTACGACGAATGTGAACGTATGATTGTATAACAATATATCGACACAGATGTTGCTCAATCATAAACCCAAACAAAAACTACTTTAAGGCTGCATAGTTTGAAGTATCGGCCGATACCGATCCGATACGGCCGATACCGATACAATTTGGCATGTCCCGATCCGATACCGACCGATACCCGATACTGACCGATACCGACATTAAAGGTCTCTTTTCCGGTCAATTCGGCAAAAAAATTGAATTAAAAAGACCAATTAGCAAGGGTGTAAAAGCATATAAAAGAGGAAAACTAATCTATCGCATATAAATCAATCGACAAGGGTGACTACTAGTTCATTCAATTTCAAAAAAAAATACTTTAAATTATGCATAAATGTATAAAATAAATTTTCTAAAATGTTAATAATTTACTAATAGTTGTTTGCTTTTCGATACCAAAAATACGGAACTCCGAACCGAAACCACCGATCCCAATACTCATATGAATGGTCTGATACCGATCCGATACCGATACTTTGAACCTTTTAAGCACACAAATTATAGGCCCAGAAGATCTCTAAAAAGCGTCTGCGCATCCCTATCAATGTATTGTTTTTTAAAACAGAATTTTGAGTTTATGGATCAGAACAAGATGTAATGTTTAAGAGAATAGTACTTGTTAATCGAAAATGAGAACCATGCATAAAATTTTAGCAAGTGTAGGCCGGTGACTGTCCACATATGTTACCAATATATCGACCCAAATGTTGTTCAATCGTAAACCCTAACAAATATCTACTTTAAGTACTAATATAATACAACGTAAGCCTACAAGATTTCCATAGCTTTTTCACAAAAACTTTACGTTTTATCAATCAGAACAAAATCCATTTTTCTAAGATAAATGGTAGTTGTTCAACGAAACAGAGAAATATGCACACACAAAAATAACAACTAAGTGTAGGCCAGCGAATGTCAGCATGCGATTATACATTAATATACTGACCCAAATATTGTTCAACCATAAACCCTACTTAGATTATAAAGTGTAGACTACAAGCTCCCTGGAATGCATTTACACATCTCTATCAATTCATTACTTTTTTGTACAAATTTAAAGTCTATGAGTTGTATGGGAACAGCAAAATGATGTTTGTACCTATTTGGAAATGTTTGTATCCTATATTTGTATCGTGTATGTATCAGTATCAGTATCTGTGCCGTATTTGTGCAACATATATATGAAGAGAATCCAACTACTAAGAGAATGGTACTTGTCAAAATATGCACACACAAAAATAAAGCGTGGCCCCACGAATGTCAACATGATTATATACCAACTCAACCCAATGTTCGATCATAAATCCTAACAAATATATGCTAAGTACTGAGTGTTAGAGAGTATAGGAAGTTTAGTACCACCTCGGATTGGAGATGTGCCTCCCCCGATAGTCAGTGTATATGTACCCATCGACATATGCTTAATAGGTTATCTATTACATTTCTGATTCTATCATGGTCTCGGAGCTACCCACCCTTTCCTAAACCCTAGTTCTTAAATCCTTCTTCCTAAACCCTAATTTTCATCCCTCCACTCACAAATCCCTATTTCCAAGTGTAAACCCCCCTCTAAATAAACTAAATCCTAGGGGGCTATTTGCAAAAAAACAAAGAAAGAGAAGTCAGCAGCCCTCTTCCCCTATTCTCGTGGGTACTGTGCAGCCATGCTGAGAACATCCCCTCCCCATACTCCTTGGCAGAGAAGAACACCACCTTCCCTCCTTATATCTCCCTTTTCTCTTCATCATCACCTCCCTCTCTTCACCTCCATCCTCTTCTCGATTATCATCATCGTCGTCAACAGCAACAGCGGAGCTCGTCGGAACGCCGCCTCCGCCAACCGCCATCATGCCCCACTCACAACTGTCGGCTACGTGGGCGCAGCAGCAGAGCAGCACAACAGCTGATACAACAGCAACAACAACCCACAGCAGCGACGGTGGCAGTCGCCGACCTCTCCATCCTCTTCCAGCGACCCCCAGCCTCCGACACCCCCTCCCCGCCGCCCTCAACGACCAAAACCAGAATAAAAAGAGAAAATTCAGAATTCAGTACTTTCAGACCGACTTCGCGAAGTTCCCCCGTCGCGCTCGTTCCACCAAATCCCGAACCGTCTTCACCGCTAACAATTTGGTATAACCCTATCCATGGGTTAAATTTCAGCTCAAAATTCGACCGTTTGATAGTTCAAATTAGAGCTCAAAGTAGGCTAATTAAACTCTCATATTTGTCGTTGTCTTGGGCAGTATCGGGAAGCCTACTTCTGTAGCACGTATCTTTGTGTCCAGTGTGCGAAATCCAACGCCGTCTTCAATTCCTGAAAGACGATATATTCCTATTTATGCATGTAAAATTTTATAGCAATATTCCATCGTTTGATAGATGAAACCCATGCCCAAAGTTGGGCAAAAGATTATTTTTCTGTTTTATAAAAATTTGTGGGTTGGGTGTCGTTTTCTCAAACAGGACCGTCCCGGCTCAAACTGATTTCACCGAAAGACATGTACGGACTTTGCCGACTTGTGGAAATCAACGAAATTTGAATTCGTCGATTCTACACGACGAATTCGATATGTATTCGTCGAAGTTTATCGTATACGTGTTTTCAAAAAAATCGTACGCATTTGCAATCCATTCTTCGATTCCGACAAAACTTGCGCCAATGGATGTGCAACATCAAAATTGTCTTATGACGTAAGTTTCATCCATTTCTAATATCGTCGACCGTATCGCCATTTTGCAAGTCCGTTCTTCGTCGCAGGCGCGCTCATTTGCGATCAGCCCGTCGAATTTCAGTTTTGAGAGCACGGTTTAGTGTGTCGTCTTTTTAGCCTAGTTTCATATATTATTATGTCTTTTGGGTCATCTGCCAATTTGTCCTATTTTACGGTGCCCAGGGGCCCCGCCTGCATACCCCGTTTGACCCTGAAGTATCAAGTTTTGGCTTTTTCATATTGGACTTATAGGTAGTATTTCTTCGTTTCTCGCATTTTTTGAAACTCATGGCGATGTTTATTTCAGCATTCGAAGTCATCTGCTCTCATTGACATTTGTGATATTTCATATCTAATACTTTCATGTCGGTACATTGATTTTTCACCAAACGTGTATCATGCAAGATACCTTGCTTTTGTAGTCTATATTACTATAACATGTTTATATATAAATTATGCTTACGTAAATATTGTGGTATCGCTTTCCGTGCGTCCAAGTACGACTCGGGTGCGATCGACTATAGTCGTCGATAGGATTTGATACAGACTAATAAGATTAGTCAGACTTCTCGATCGACGAGACGAGGTAATGTGATACATATGACACTGGACACATTTGTAGGTCTATAACACGGAGGTGATATGCATGATAGAACACACTCTTGTATCTGCGTTATAGCCGATACGAGCGAGTTATGCATTGGTTAGCTTACGAGTTTTATTCAAGATGGGTGTTGTGGATCCATACTACGTTTGATGGTTCGAGTGAGCCGTGGACTCGCTGGACGATATTATTTTGCGGGGACACTATACATGTGGGCTACTTTCTGTAACTCGTAGACTCCGATGGAGATGCGAGTATGATGGCCCCTTTATACAGATGGCCACTTGAGTTCGACGAACACTATGCATCGTTCGAACGTTGTACGGATGGCCAAAAAACATCGATATGACGAAATTCAACTAACATGTAGACTATGGGATGATTTCAGTATATGTACGGATGGCCTCTAGCCGAGAGCCATGCTAATTTACCTATTTGACTAACAGTCCATACTTACGACCGTTGTCCTCACATTGCATTCACTTAGTCATTATCTTAGTTTGTATATCTTCTTACTGTCTTAGTAGTATTTAGTTTACACTTGGCATATATCTGGTATCTTATTGCGTCCCTCTGAGGACCTGGTTTTTCTCCCAGGCTTAGGTGAGCAAAGGTGAGAAATACTACCCATAGGAGTACAACCCATGACCTGATTAAGGCATTGCTCCAACCGAGGACACCGAAGTTCTTCTAGCAGAGTTCCCCTGATCAACGGTAAGACTCCACTCTGGGATTCATGTATCATTATCTAGTTAGTTCATATTGGAGCGGTTATCTTAATGCTTTCCAATATTCCACTATGTACTTCATTTCAATACTTTTCATACAGGGTTGTACTAGTGGATTGCCCCTCCCCAAAGACATTATCAGTTGTATTTGGACATAATCTCTCCATGTATATATAGTCCAGATGTTATTTCGTACTCTCTTATCTGTGTGGATGAGATATAGATATCATTCTAATTGTTTAGTATAGATGTGGATTGTAGTTCACAAAACTGCATAGTACATCTAGATAGGTCCATTAGATTGGAAGCATGTCCTACTTCGTATCAGCTCGCCAGATCATGTATCGGTTCTAGAAATTTTGGAACTGCGACGTGAAACCAAGCCCTAAATCCATCAGAAATCATCAAAATTATCCAAAAATAATAATCAAAAAATCAACCAAATTACCAAAAAATTGACTCCCTCACAGGATACCTGGGAACGAGTTGACTATTGAGGAATATACCCATTATACAGGAGAGCGTCTATGCATCTCTATCTGTCCACGTTGCTTTTTATAAGTTTTAGGGTTTATGGGACAGAAAGAAGACTTAGTAGAGCAAGGAATAGTACATGATAATCGAAACTGGAAAAAAAATGCCAAAACTTTAGCAAGTGTAACCCCACGAACGTCATCGTTCCTTCCAGTATCAACGTCATCGTTCCTTCCTGTATCGGTTAGGACACTTTCGGAAGGGTGTGGGGATATTGATCAGGAATTTTAGACCAACCTTCCGATAAACTCAGATTTACGGCTAGTCCAGCGCCAGCTCTTCGATATATTTTTTGTTGGAAGTATCGACCGAATAACTCGATCGGGGTAGTTGTTGAACCATACCACATAGTTCCAGCAACAACGAAAGCTGCAAAAAAAAAAAAAACAGCGATACTACTAGAAAGTACAGTCTCAATATTGCCCATACATTGCTCCGACCTGAGCTATGCAACAACGAGATCTCCCTTGATCCTTGCCGTATGTGCTTGACGGTCGGTTTCAATAGCTTTGGCAGTTTCAGAGACTCCAATTTCAATCCGAAACAACCTAACATTTCGATTTTGGATGATACATAAAATCTTTGACTATATGCCAATACATCGACCCAAATGCTATTCAATCATAAACCCTAACAAATATCTAATTTAGATGCTACTACAATAAAGTAAGTGTGCGCCAACATTATTCCCGGGGAGCATTTATCCATCACTATCGACCCTTTTCTCTTTCTCTATAGATTTCAGGGGTTATGGCTGAGAACAAATCAATTTTCTAAGAGAATAGTACTTGTTAAACGAAACAGTGAAATGTGCAAAATATGGAGTAAGCATTTGTTCGATCCTAAATCCTAACAAAAATCTTATTTTAAGTACTAATATCGTAATTAAGTGTAGGCCTATCTATCGACCAATTTAATTACCAAGATAATAGTACTTGTTAAACCAACAGACGAACACATGATTCTATACCGATACATGGACGGAAATGTTGTTCGTTCAGACATAAACAACAACGAATATATAATTTAAGTACTTCGGTTATAAACTAAGTGTAGTCCAATTCTATCGAACTGTTGCTTTTCTATACAGATTTTAGGGTTTCTGTGTAAGAAAAAGAATATTCTAATTTCCAAGAAAATGATATGCACACACAAAAAAAAGGAACTTAGTGAGTGTAGACCTAGTATCACTGAATTTTTTTTATACTGCATCTAGGGTTTATGGGTCTGAAACAAAATCCAATTTCCAAGGGTGACAGTAAAACTCGTCAATCGAAACAGTGAAATCGTGCACTAAATCGAGCAGAGAAGTGGGCTCACGAGGCTTCACGAGACAGATCTTCGGATTTCTGCCTCGAATTTCTCTGTAGAAAAGAAAAATAAAACGATGATTAGAAGAACAGTGGAGAGAGAGAGAGAGAGAGAGAGAGAGAGAGAGAGAGAGAGAGAGAGAATACGCCGAGATAGAGGTTGAAGAGATCGATTATGGCGGGCCTTGCCGGATGGTGGTGGAGCTGGAGCGTCCTCGCGGCGGAAGAGGCGGCGGCCCGCTGGCTCTGCTCCATTTTCTTTCTGTTGGTTTCTTTTGATTTCGGACTGAGAATAACAGATAATAACGCTACCAAAGTCAAAGTGAGAAATTATTATATGGTCCCCACTTACCACGTGTAAATAGTGAGTGATGAATTCAGCCAATAATTTTTTGTCATTTAGCATAAAAATTTAAAAAAATTAAAAAATTATGAAATATATAAAAATCCATGCATAAAATCAAAAAAATCGTTGCTATAAAATTTTTTTTTAACTAAACCTAAATAAAACTAAACAAAAACAATTCTTTTTTCAAAAATTAAACCAGGAAAAAAACAAAAACCAACTGTCCAAACAAATAAACACAAATAAATAATAATAATAAAACTAAAAAAAAAATTACTGTCATATTTTTATCAACTTGATTGATAACAATTTGACAAATATAAAAAAATAAAATTTTTTTTTATTTGGGATGACGAAAGCTTTTAATGACTTCATTTTTTTTAAAAATAGTTCGTTTTAGTTAATTTATTTTTTAAAAAAATTATAGTAAATTTTTTGTGATTTTTAGAAACCAAAATTTAAAATTATATTTGGTAAACAAATTTCAGAAATTTATTTTTTTTTTAAATTAATTTTTAAGAACATATTTTGTTTGTTAAATCGTGTCTCATGCGTCCGGTGTTTTTCGTGTCAAACTCAACCAAAAATTTGTCCACGGTTAGAAACTTTCATGAAATTGTTTTTTGGAAAAATAATTTTTGTTAATCCGTGTCTCCTGTGTCCGGTGTTAACCTGTGTCCGGTGTTAACACGTGTCCCTGAGTGTGGCTTTCGGGCCGACGTGTTTGAGCTCGAGCAGCCCGGCGGACGAGGTCGAGGTCCTCGAGCTCGAGGCGGTGATTGCGGTTGAGATCGAGGAAGGCGTAGCGGCGGTCGAGGTCGAGGAAGGCGGTCGAGTCGAAGCGGCGGTCGCGGCCGAGGTGGACGAGGAGATTTTGGAGAGGGCTTCTTGCGTTAAGTCATTCAAATGCACGGTAGCTTTGGGAAACCCTAACCCTAATTTTGAGCTCGAGAAGAATGAAGGGAGCGGAGGATTTGGAAGGGTCAGGTTAAAAAGGAGGAGAGAGAATCAATAGAGAGGGAGAGGTTTGGGGGAGGGAGATGGGGCCCGCAGCTTCTATCTGAGAAGTCTGTTTTAAAGTAGCTAAAAGGTTCTTTAAAAAAACTGCGCCTAAATGCTGTTTCTAAGAATATTTTTTCTAAAACACATTTGGTAAATGTGTTTGCCAAACGATGTTTCCTACTAGAACTTCGCCTAGATAGAAGTGTCTAATTATTAGTTGTTAGTAATTATATTTATTGGAAGATATATAATTTATATATTCATATCTAGTTAATTTAAATATTTTTTATTGATATGCGAAGAATGATATTTTTGAACATAAAAATTTTACGGTGAAGCTTAATAAACTTTCGTACTATATATAAGATTCTCATTCAAGTCCAACCCATTCTATATTTTTATTTTATTTTTTTAACTTTTGCTCCCAAATTATAATGAAGAGTCACAGTTACTAAAGATGCTCTTTTAGAAAACCTAACATAGCAAACGGTTTGACTGGGTGTTATGATGTGAACACCTCGGTTACGTTTATCCGAGACGAGCTATGCATAAAGTAAATTAAGCTACCAAGCGTACAGAAGAAAACTTGAGATTTGATCCAAAAGCATCTGACATAATTCACATCTTCTGGTATAAAAGTTTCCAAACAATATATGAATCCATGATTCCACAACCACCATCAATGAGCCAGCCAATTGAATCAACTTAATAATTATTTTTAGGATTATTTACACTAATTATTTCTAAATTTTGGACTTATTATACGAAGTATCTCTAATTTTAAACTAATTACACTGACACTTCTATATTTTATGTTTATTATACTGAGTACTCCTACTTTAAGATAAAAATAAAAAATTATAACACTAACTACCCCTATTTTTAAATTTTTTTTCCTAAAGGCAGAGATGGTCAGTGTAATTAGTTTAAAAGTAGGAGTACCCCGTGTAATAAATCCAAAACTTAGAAATTGTTAGTGTAAATAATCCATATTTTATTTATAAATAACTAGTATATATGCACATGCAATGCACGTATTTCATACTGTTTAGAAAAAACAAACAATAGTCTCTTAATTTTTTACTACTTGAGAGAGCAAACAATAACTCCTTAATTTTTTACTAGAACAAACAACGATCTCTTACATTAAATATTTCCATACTTAATTATCTAATTATTCATATTAAATTTAATGAATAATTTTAATTAGTAAATATAAGTAAGGATATTTCAGGAACAAAAATTTTCACGGTGATGTCTAACTTTTCCTATTGTATAGTGGTATAGATAGTACAAGAATTGTCATTAAGGTATACTGGTATATATGCACGTGCGTTACACGTATTTTATAGATAATTATTAGAAAGAGTAAAAGACAACTGCAAATTATTCTAATATTTATTAAGAGTACTTAGGAAGTCTAAAAGACAAACTCTTAGGATACGATTGGGTAGTTTTTTTAAATTATTTTTTAAAAACATTTTTTTAAAAGTAAGTTATAATGTTGTTTTATGAGTGTAGAAATTTTTGCTTTGCGTTTTGTTACTTTCATCTCGAAAATAGTTTTTAAATTTTTTTTATATATATTTCGTTTGGTCAAATATTTTTGTAAGTAATTATTTATTAAATTTTTAGACAATATTTGTATTAAAATTAATCTGTCTGCGTCCAACAAAGCATCTATACTCGGTCCACATAATTCGGTTGGGGCAGGGGGGGCTGTCAACGAAAAAAATCACTTTGAATGCTGCTCTCCGAAAGCTCCTTTTTCTTGCTTGCGGAAAACACGTGTTTGAGTGCTGCTTTCTGATATATTTTGGGGAAACTCTACTCTCAGTGCTAGCTGTCAAACACGATTTGATTGAGTTTTTACATTTAAACTAAAAAAAGTTAGTTATAAATCATAACCGAACACTGCTTAACTATTCTAAATTTATTATTATGTTATTATATATATGTTATTTAATACCTAAGACTATTTATAAAGACCAAATGATATCTTTTGTAATTACATAGTTGTCATTATTGACTTTAATGAACATTTTTTATTAGTCAATATATGTAAGGATATATTTGAAAAGAAAAAAAGTTTTACAATGAAACCAACTTTTGCCATTGTATAGTAGTATAGATATATAGAATATTATTTAATACCTAAGACTATTTATGAAGACCAAATAATAGTTTTTGTAATTACATAGTTGTTCCTATTGACTTTAATGAACAATTTTAATTAGTCAATATATACAAGGGTATATTTGAAAAGAAAAAAAATTATAGTAAAACTAACTTTTGACATTATATAGTAGTATACATAATAGAACCAACATAGTTTCCTCATCAAGCCACTAAACAAAGATGATCGCACACACATAAAGGTTAATAGATTATCATGTTAAATTTCCAAGTACACATTATCCATCAGCGATATACGGTTAGTACAAGACCAGGCGCTATTATTATCCCCAATAATGTACACGATAAACATACGTTAAAACTTCCGACTACATTATTCTTGTTACGACGTCAAAATGTAGACGAAGTATAACACAACACAATGTTGTAAGTGCCATCAGAATCAGTGCCAAGACATGTGGTGAATGGTGAGGACAACTCCGATCATTAGCAGATTGTGGTCCTCCTCGAGCTATGAGTCTTATTTTTTCTTCATTGGATGGTCTGAAAATTTAAGGACCGAAAGAATCAATGTTGTGTATGCAGACATAAGCATTAATCTAAAATCTTAGACTCCCAGAAGAAAGAAAAAAAAAAAAATTTCAAGGAGCATATAGAATTTTAGCATCGATAGGAGAGAACTACTAGTGTAAAGATGAAAGATTCATCAGAAACAAAGTTCTTATATATACATCAGAAATACTAGTGTAAAGATGAAAAGAATAATTTCTTTGAATGCATGACAAGTGTGTGTCACGTTCCAGTCCAAAATACGTGGGACCAGACAAGTGGCAATGGCCAGCTGGTACGACTCCGTAGGACTTTCCAATTTAATGGACCCGACGAAGCGCACTTACGCTGTCCATGGTCAAGTAATCCAATTAATAATCTAAATTCTAACATGCAACAAGTAACTAAATCTCAATCCATGGTAAATAATCTCAAGAAAGAACGATACGCATCATCAGTCTGCAGCCCAATAATAAATCTGTTCGAATAGGCCAAAAGAACAACATAGGCCTATAAACACTATGCTATAAAAGCAGAATCAAAATGGAAAGTAGTACGTGACTGTAATAGCTGAAAATGTAACGATACCTGCAACGATGTCCACGCACCCCTAGTTCAAGCATCCTGCAAACTGCACAAATAACCTGGAAGGAAACCAGGTCCTCAGAGGGACGTAACAAGATACAAAAAGTACATGCCATAAAGTAAATACTGTGAAAACTCGAGGGTGAACTAACCAGCTAAGTAAAATGCAATTTGAGGACAACTTAGTGCGTATGGGAAGTGTATGCTAGACATATGCTGACGTAATTCACCAATCGTCGTGACTGGCTAGTATATGCCACACGTGCCCCCACAACAAGGGCACTCTGCAATATAATAACGTCCAGCTCTGAGGAGCATGGTATCTGTATAAATAACGTCCAACGTTCTTTAGAGTGTGGTATCTGCAAAACCACAAGTAACGTCCAACACTCTAAAGAACGCGGTATCAGCAAAAATATATACGTCTGTATCGCTCCGAAGAACGCGATATCTGTATAAAGGAGGTGGATGTCACATACGCCTACTAGTCGTCCTCCTCGCCCAATGGCAAATGTACATGTCGTGTCACGTCCCAGTCCCAAAATACCGAGAGACCAGACACGTGGCAATGGCCAGCAGCACGCACCGATGGACAAACCCAATTTAATGGATCCATCAGGGCGTACTTAAGCTGTAAAACAAAGTCTACGACAACATGGCACAACTAATCTCATCCACACAAGATAAAATATGATCCACAGATATAAGAAATATAAATCATCAAACAGTCTCACAAAGTACTTCGGGGAACAACCCGATAAAATCTGATACAATGGTTCAACAGACCAAAATATAAATGACTGAATAAAATAAACACTGAGCATGTAACATGGATGCTCAGGAAAAGTCTTCAGCTAACACCTCGTCCTCGGGTGTCGGTACAACTCCTGTATCTGCTTCTGCTCCTGCTACTGCTGTTGTCCCGTATACCTCGGGATAAATCTCGTCTGCAAATCCTGGGGACATAATCCGGATCCAGGTCCTCAGGGGACATAGCAAGGTACAAATAATACAAGCCAAAATAATGTAGTGCAGCAAATAATAAAATAAATAGGGTAAGCTATATAACCATCTATGTGAAAATGCAAGATGAGAGCATCACGAGTACTCAGGCTGAGCCACTACAAGCTCTGTGTCGGGGAGCCGGTAGCAGTAATAATGAGTAATGGGCCAAGCTCGGGTTTCAGAGTCTTGTGCCTCACAGTAGTAGGGGATATATATGTAATCAGCCTGTAGCCTGTGTGTCTCTCCCCACCCAATGTAATCACACGTCTCATGTCCATAACGTCTCATGTACATGGCACGCAAGATCATAGCTAATGCAGTAAGTTATAGAGTATCCAAGAGTATAATGTCTATGTCAGAAATATGTATTCTATACAGAATCACCATGAATATATCAGAAAGATCATGTCTCATGTATAGTGTCAAGTGTCCTGGATATAATGTACTTGATAAGACAAGTACAAGAATGTAAAGGGGTCATGAATGTCCATCTCTAGATGACATACACAATATCGCGTACGGTGTTGGCACCCGACTAATAATCGGACGCTAAGTAAGTTACATAGTCCTAGGTTAAGCATGCACAACAATATAAATAAAGCAAGGAAATATGCAACAAGAACTGTAAAGTTGGCAAGGTATACTTGCCCACTGATGTATAACTAAGTCAAGGAAATAAGTAGCAAAGCTGCAGGGTTTGGCAAGGTACACTTGCCTGGGGTTTGAATACCAACAGTTGTCCCTGTATCATTGGATCCTGCAGGTACTCCTCCAAAAGCTGTAATAACATCACCAACAGTCTCAGAAAATATCAAATAGCTAGAATCTGTCCTTAAGTCCAATTTGGACACAAGGGCAAAAATGACATTTCTGGACCAAAGCGGGGTCCACATGTGGGCCACTATGCACCGAAAAGTGTGTCAGGATCAAAGGTCTCCAAATTCGCTAAACTTAGTGTCAACAAGTCAGGAGCGATGATACGAACCGAACGGAACTTCCAGAATTGGATTCCGATGAGCCGATCACAAAATCTCCCGTCAAGTGGAGCCTGTGGGGCCCACGATACACGATTTTGTCACGTTCTCAGAATTGAACCAAACTTGGGTCACAGGACCAGCGTATTGCTACGAGTCCGATGGCATAAGTTTCGTCTCGATCCGACATGTGTACACAAAGTTATAGCATATTCCAGAATAGACGGATACGGGACGTTGTCGGCGGATACGCATTGATTCAGGTGTGCACGCACATCCGAATCGACTTCTGCGAAATCCCACACGTCTGTATCAACGACGTGCACATTTCGGTAAAGACCGCGTACGACCAAGTCGTCCCGTTTGGCGGGGCGCACTCAGTTCCGGGGTAAAACAGGGCATTAGTTTTCCTGTTTTTGGATCGCGGTTTGCGATCACCACAGGACGCGACGCACCGAGCGGGTTGCACGGGCATCGAGAGGGTTACACAGTCTACGCGTTGTAACAGACAAAATCAAAAACAAAATTATGAGGAGAGAGGAAACGCTACCTGAACAGGGCTCCGTGAATCTGAGTTCCACGTGTCTGAGTGTCTGGATCGCGTCCGGGTCCTGTGTCCGCTGTGTCTCCTTGACACGAACTGCATCCGAGTCGGGGCAACTGTGCCTAGGGCTTGCTGGAGGCTGGCCGTTCTGGTCGACGGAGGGTGGCTCGTCGGGCTGAGCGGAGGTGGCTCGCCTGGCCGCTGCTGCGGAGGGGAGCGGGATCGGGCTGCTGTGCTCGAGGCGGAGGAAGAGGGAGACGAGGGTGCTGGTCCGTCGAGGGCGGAGCGGTGGAGTTCTGCGGGTGGTGGTCGATGTCTGAGCGGGGGAGATCGACGGCGAGGCAGTCGGGGAGCGGCGGAGATGGATCTGGAGTAAGGCGGCGGGAGGTTTATGGAGGCGGTGAAGGCCGTGGGGGTTCGGGATCGAGAGTGAGGCGGAGATAGACGGCTGGAGATCAGTAGAACGGCGACGACGATATGAGAGGGAGAGAGAGTTCTGGCGGCGGGGCGGGGCACGGAAGCCGAGGGCATTAAATAGGGCTGCTACAGTTAATCCTGTGGGGGATTTAGGGTTCGGTCGGGTTTCGGGTTTGGGTCGGGTTTCATGGATCCGACCCGACCCAACCCGCTACGGTGGGTTGGTTTGGTTCAGATAGCGGTTTGGTTCGGTTTATTTTGGTTCAAGTGAACCGGGTTCAGTCAGGTTTAATTGGGTTTAAATCTACGTTGGTTTTTAGGGCTTTAAAACTGTTTTCGGAGTCCAATAAATTCACAAAAAATTACCCTATGTCCGGTTTTCTATTTTTTACCATAAAATATTATTTCCATAATATTTTATCATCAATTAACATCATATAAAATCTTTTAATCATAAATTCCTTAGTTTTAATTACAGAAAAATACCGAAAAATTGGGAAAGATTATATTAAAATATTCTGAAAAATTAGGGTGTTTACAATCTACTCCCCTTAAGAGGATTGCGTCCTCGCAATCAAAGAATAAGCTACTAAAGGAAAAACTATGGAAATTACAAGAATGCTTAGTTTATAACTGCATCCGCGAACAAGTGAGGATAACGCTGGCGCATACTATCCTCCCGTTCCCAGGTCGATTCGCTAGGAGAATGATGTTTCCAAGCTACACGAACCAGTCTAATTGTCTGTCCTCGCAATGTCTTCTCACTGATGTCGAGTATGCCGGCTGGTTGTTCTTCATATCTCAAGCTAGGGCCCACTGCAATCTCTGAATGATCGACTACGTGACTTGGGTCGGTCACGTACCTTCTCAGCTGTGAGACATGGAATACGTCATGCACTCCCTCTAAGGATGGAGGTAATACAAGACGATAAGCCACCTCACCAATGCGCTCTAGAATATCAAATGGCCCGATGTACCTTGGGCTCAACTTGCCTCTGCTCCCGAATCTAATAGTACCTCGAGTGGGCAAAATCCTCAAGAATATGTGCTCTCCTTCTTTGAACTCTAGGGGACGTCTGTGCGTATCAGCCCAATACTTCTGTCTGTCCTGAGCTGCTCGAAGATGATTCTGAATTTGTTTTACCTTCTCCACTGTCTGTATTATCAATTTTGGACCCAGTATTTGACGTTCACCAACGTCACTCCAACATATTGGCGATCTGCACTTCCTTCCGTATAATGCCTCGAATGGTGCCATCTGAATGCTGGCCTGATAACTGTTGTTGTAGGAGAACTCCACTAAGTGCAAATGATCTTCCCAAGATCTTCCAAAGTCTAGCATACACGATCGTAACATATCCTCAAAGATCTGAATGGTGCGCTCCGATTTTCCATCTGTCTGTGGGTGGTAAGCTGTGCTGAATTTGAGTCTGGTGCCCAGACTCTCTTGCATGCTTCGCCAGAAATGAGATGTAAATCTTGAATCTCGATCTGATACAATACTAACCGACACTCCATATAATCTGATGATTTATCGCATATACATGTCGGCTAGTACCTCTGTGGACTGTCCAACTCTAAATGGCAAGAAGTGTGCCGATTTAGTGAGTCGATCCACGATAACCCATACTGCATCTCTTCCGCTGGGGCTCCTTGGAAATCCTGTGACAAAATCCATTGTGATATGTTCCCACTTCCATTCTGGTATAGGAAGCGGCTGTAACATACCTGCAGTCCTCTGATGCTCGGCCTTTACTTACTGACAGACTAAATATTTAGCCACAAATCTTGCAATCTCCCTTTTTATTCCATGCCACCAGTAATACTGCCTCAAGTCTCGGTACATCTTGGTTCCTCCTGGGTGAACAGAGTACATAGAGCTATGTGCTTCAGTCATTAACTCCTGTCTCAGTTCTCCATTTGGAACATACATGCGATTCCCAAACCTTAATGTCTCGTCTTCATGTATGTGAAGTCCTGTTTGCATGCCTGCTTTTGTCCTCTCTTTGAGTCTTCGAAATCTAGCATCGGTGGAAAATGCCTCTTTAATTATTTCCACAAGTGACGACTTAACTTCAAGATTAGCCAGCAAGCCACTCTGTCATAGTAAAATAACCTCTATCTGAATCTCCTGTAGATCTCTCAATAACTCAGGCTGCATCGTCAAGAAATAATCCATAGGCTTCCTGCTAAGTGCGTCTGCTACGACATTCGCCTTTCCCGGATGATACTGCAGATCTATATCAAAGTCTACCATCAACTCCAGCCAACGTCTCTGTCTCATGTTGAGCTCCTTCTGAGTATATACATACTTCAGACTCTTGTGATCAGTAAAGATGTCTACCTTCTCTCCATAAAGATAGTGTCTTCAAATCTTCAGTGCAAATATAACTGCTGCTAGCTCCATATCGTGTGTTGGATAGTTCTTCTTGTGGACCTTCAACTGTCTCGATGCATAAGCAATAACTTTGCCATGTTGCATCAAAACACATCCTAGTCCACTACCTGATGCATCACTGTAAACAACAAAACCTCCTGACCCTGAAGAAAGAGTCAAGACAGGTGTTGTTGTTAATCTTCTCTTCAATTCTTCAAAGGCCTTCTGGCAGTCTTCTGTCCATGTAAACTCCTGGTCCTTACGTGTCAACTTCGTCATAGGCTCCGTAATCCTTGAGAAATTTTCTACAAACCTTCAGTAATATCCCGTAAGTCCGAGAAAACTTCTCACCTCTGCAACTGATGTAGGTGTAGGCCAAGTCTCTATTGCCGCAACTTTCTCCGGATCAATTGAAAGTCCTTCTCCTGATATGATATGTCCCAAGAAAGGCACTTTATCCATACAAAACTCACACTTACTGAGTTTGGCATATAACTTCTCATGTCTCAAGGTCTCTAACACGATTCTGAGATGCTCCTCGTGCTCTTCGTGGCTCTTGGAATATAGTAGAATGTCATTAATGAACACAACCACGAATTTATCCAAGTACTGATAAAAGACTCTGTTCATTAAACTCATAAACACTGCTGGCGCGTTGGTTAAACTAAACGGCATTACCAAAAACTCATAATGTCCATACTTGGTCCTGAAAGCTGTCTTCGGTATATCCTCCTTCCTTACTTTAATCTGATGATAGCCGGATCTAAGGTCAATCTTCAAGAATACCCTAGCACCACTCAATTGATCGAATAGATCATCAATACGTGGTAAGAGATACCTGTTCTTGATGGTCACAGCGTTTAGTGCCCTGCAGTCAATGCACAACCGTACTGTTCCATCCTTCTTCGGCACAAATAATATGGGTGCTCCCCAAGGTAAAATACTGGGCCGAATAAAACACTTCTCCAAAAGATCATCAACTTGTTCCTTCAACTCCACTAACTCCTTAGGTGCTAGCCGATATACTGATGAAGTGATAGGCTCTGCTCCTGGACTTAAGTCTATTGTGAATTCTATTTCCCGATCAGGCGGTAAACCTGGAAGATCATCAGGAAATACATCCACAAACTCAGATATGACTCTTGGGTAACTTGTCTCCCCTTCTACAGATAGTACCCTAAGAGTAGGCTGAACTCCTTGCTCTACTCCCCGAAGAAACTCAAATTCTGGATGTCCAGGCAGTCTAAATATAACCCGTCCAAGTCGGCAATCAAGAGTCGCATGATACCGACTTAACCAGTCCATACCAAGTACAACATCATAATCCGGCATGGAAAAGATCAGAAATTGAGCTCGCATCTCTCTTCCACAGACTACTACAGAATATGATCTACAGACGTCACTAACTGGGATAATTCTGTCTCCCGTAAGAATTCTTTTTATCTTCGGAAGGGGTGCGGTAGCTACTCTATGGGTGGATACAAAGCTAGCTGCTATAAATGAATGCGATGCTCCAGAATCAAATAAAGCTACAGCTGGTAATGAAGCTACTAAAATAGTACCTGCGATAACCTCTCCTGCAGTAGCTTCCTCTTCAACGGCCAATATAAATGCCTGGCCTCATCCCTGAGCTTGGCCTCTCTGCTGCTGAGCCTGCTGAAATAGAGCTGCCTGTGGTGCCAGTGGTGGTCTCTGCTGATTTTCTTCTGGGGCTGGTGGTCTGGCTACTCCAACTCCTGTCTGCGGTGCTCCTACTGCTGGATAAGCTGGTCGTGGTATCGGTAAAGCTAGTCTCGGTGCTCCCTCTCTGCGCTCGGTGCAGTCTCTGGTTTGATGCTGGTTGGATCCGCAAGCCAGGCATAGTCCTAACTTGCGTCTGCATTCTCTCTCAATGTGACCTACCTTGCCACAGTGGTGACAAGTAGGGAGAGATATGGCCATGTGTGCTGTTCTCTCTGGCATACTCCTCTGGGATCGTTTTGCTGAATTCCCTTGTGCTGTCCTAGATGGTGCTGATGTGATTGGCCTCTTCAG
Organism: Iris macrosiphon; assembly: GCA_036927795.1. NCBI lineage: Eukaryota > Viridiplantae > Streptophyta > Magnoliopsida > Asparagales > Iridaceae > Iris > Iris macrosiphon. Next base: position 182,919,828 of record JAYESA010000006.1, on the reverse strand, counting down.
ATTTGACTCCCTTCTAGTGACGTGCTCCATGCGTCGTGCTGCTGCAAGGACGTCGGTATATGATGTAGGTGCGACCGATCCAATCAACCACTGGAGCTCAAACTTTAGTCCGTCAAAGAACTTCTCAGCTTTCTCTTCCTCTGTCAAAATTAAGGTTGGGGCAAAGCGACTCAGACGAATAAATTCTGCGTTGTATTCTTCCACTGACATATTGCCTTGGATAAGGCGGTTGAACTTGTCTCTGAGCTCCGACCGTGCAACTGCTGGAACATACATCTCTTGGAAGAGTCTGGAGAACTCTTCCCAAGTGACTCGGTCCTGTCCGAGCCTCCTCTCTTATGATAACCACCAATGATGTGCATTTTCAGTTAACTGCATCCTGACCGCAGTCATCCATTTCTCTCTCGAAAGTTCAGCTGCTTCCAACTGGTGCTGTATGTTCGTGAGCCATTCGTGAACTTCGGTTGGCCCCTCTTTACCAGAAAAGGTACGAGGCTTGAGCTGACGGAAATCAGTGATAGATCCCGTCGCTGGTCGCCTAGATGGTGGGTTTGCCTGCTCCATTGCTGATACTAGGCTGGTTCTCAAATACTCTGTCTCGTAACGATGAGCCTCTTGCTGAACCTGCTGCTGGGCTTGCATCATGGCATACATCATCTGAAATATATGTTGCCCGTCCATGGCTTGCCCTGGCGAGAAAACTGGCATCTGTGGAGTGAATTATGGCGGAGGTGGGATATCATCACGCCGGAACCTTGGATTAGGCTGGCCGGTTTGATTGCTTTGCGATGTTTGTCCTCCATTCCCTGGCCGTCTATATAAGTAACCACAGCATCGTGTGGCGTGTCCATGGTATTCTCATCTCCGTTCCTGGGATCCATTACTCTGCAACCAAAAGATAAACTATAAGAACGCTCAGAGGAATCAACACAGGATGCAAATCAAGTAACAATTCGAGTTCGATATAGAGTTCAAAAATGGTTCAAATAATGGATGAGATCCTATAACTTATCCTATCTTTAGGGTAGGCTTGTTCAGTCCCTAAGTTAAAACCGAACAATTTAGTCGTAGACCTGCATGGGCCACCACAAAAACCATGTCACGCCCCAGTCCCAAAATACCGAGGGACCAGACACGTGACAATGGCCAGCAGCACGCACCGATGGACAAACCCAATTTAATAGATCCATCAGGGCGTACTTAAGCTGTAAAACAAAGTCTACGACAACATGGCACAACTAATCTCATCCACACAAGATAAAATATGATCCACAGATATAAGAAATATAAATCATCAAACAGTCTCACAAAGTACTTCGGGGAACAACCCGATAAAATCTGATACAATGGTTCAACAGACCAAAATATAAATGACTGAATAAAATAAATACTGAGCATGTAACATGGATGCTCAGGAAAAGTCTTCAGCTAACACCTCGTCCTCGGGTGTTGGTACAACTCCTGTATCTGCTTCTGCTCCTGCTACTGCTGTTGTCCCGTATACCTCGGGATAAATCTCGTCTGCAAATCCTGGGGACATTGTCACGCCCCAGTCCCAAAAATACGTAGGACTAGGACACGTAAGCATGCCATCCGCATGGATATGTCAACTCCAATATATGGGAACCAAATCCACACATACGCTGTAATATGAATATCAATCCACAAGTGGTATAACATATGTCACAAGTCACAGGGTATAATCTAGATCTCATCCACGAAATCAAATAGAGATAAATAAACAGTATCTATGAAACTAGATCTCAATAAAAAGTATCTAAGGATGATAGTTGGATGGAAACAAATCCACTACCAACTCAAATGGAAAAAGTAAATACAATATAAGTACAACTCACTCAAACAATATAAGTACCAGCTACCAATCCCGGCTCGAAGAGAGGACATCCACGGAACATATATAGCCATCCGATCTGTGCTCCTGCAAATACTCAAGAATAGATACACCTGGCAGAGGACCAGGTCCTCAGAGGGACGTAACAAGATACAGAAAATACGAGCCAACTTGCATACAGTAAACATGCATATAATTTGAAAATAAATAAGTACGCTGTACAAGACCATCTATATGAATGCAAATGAGGACAACTTTTCGACGTATGGGCAAGGGTAGGCTACTCGATCTACCTCACAACTCACACACACGTCAATGGACATCAGAAATCGACATACCGCGGGGGTAGCGACCAGCGAGACTCCAGAAATCGATATACGCGGGGGTAGCGACCAGCGCGACACACGCCCGTAGTGCGAGCTATATACTACAGTTTACCAGAGTGGTTAAAAGCCCATACGCCTAATGATTGTCCTCTATGATACTAGGTGCCATGTGTGTGTCAATATATCTAATACATAGTAATGACTGGAGAAAAACTACACATGCAAGAACTATACAGAAATGAAATAAATGAACAGAAATATAAATAGCATGCAAAGTACTGTAAACAATTTGGCAAGGTATCTTGCCTGGTAAGAAAGCTGCAAGGTGTACTGTCCAGAAGTCAAACGCACACGATCAAAAGCTATGGCCGCAGAACAAATGTCTCCGGATACTGAAATAAATATCACCAACGTTTCTAGAATGAGCAAAATAGCTAAAAAAATACTCTCTTTCATCCAATTTGGACACAGGGACAAAACAATAATTTTTGGGCAAAAGTGGGGTCCACGTGTGGCCCACTTTGCACCGAAAAGCGTGCCGAAGGTAACAGTCTCTGGGATAAACTATGGGTCAAACAACTCTAAATGTCAATACGAACCCAACGGTATGTCCAAATGTGGATTCCGATGGGCCGAACAGAATTTTGTCCAAAAAGTCAACTGTGGGGCCCGCCAATTGGCGATCTGGTCAACCATCTCAGAAATGCGTGAAAATTGGGTCACAGGACCAGCACGTTACCACGAGTCCAGTGGCATAAGTTTCGTCGCAATCAGACAAGCGTGCACAAAATACGCGCGAGTTCCACAAAAGTTGTGACACGGGATGTGTCCGCGGATACGGCCTGATTCCGGCCCGCACACGCGTCCGAATCAGTCCCCACAAATTTTCACGTGTCCGGTTATGCTGCGTACACCATTAGGTATACTTGGCACACGGCGGGGCGGTCCCGTTTGGCGGGGCGCGCTCCGTTTTTCAACTTTTGGAAAACTGGAAAAAGTGGGTGCGCACAATTTTGTGACGAATATAATTATGTCCACAACAACTAATAGCATAGGGTTGTTTAACAGAAAATAAACTAGGTCAAGTATTCTACAGGTATAAAAAAGAATCACCGAATTCGGATCTCTGTGGTGGGAGATACGAACTCGGCAATATGGGTGGTCATTCTGGAATTCTTTGATTTCAGAATTCTGTCTGCTCCGCCCACTTTGGACGCTGTTTTTCACCTAGGGGCACACGTTTTCCGAGGTTGGCTATAAAACAACTATGGAAGAGGGTTGAGGGGTGATCATACCTATGGAGACGGAACAGCGTTTGGTTGAGCGAGTCGACGGGAACTCACGCCGGAGCGAAGGTGCTTCGAGTGGGATTCTTCAGGGCGCGAGGTCGGCGTCGTCGGGATGGTTGGATGGCTTGGCGGGGCTTCTCTGGCTGCGGTGACGGCTCTAGATGGGAAGAGAAGGTCTGGAGATTTAGGTTAGGGTTTTTGGGAGAGGAATATATATATATATATATATATATATATATATATATATATATATATATATATATATATATATAATAGGGAAAAAGAGAGAGGGAGCGGATGGGTTCGTTCGGCCATAGGGGGCGGGTCCTGGGCTAATGAGATGCTAAAAAGGGGGCGGGTCCTGTTGGTTACTAGTTGCTAAAGCTAAGTTACTAAAGTCACTGAATGATAAAGCAATTGCTTAAGTTGCTTTGCTTTAAGCAATTTGCTAAGTAATAGTTTAGTTTACTAAGTAGTTTAGTATTATAAACTAGCTGCTGATGGTGGGTCGGTCACAGCAAGTTGCTGTAGGGGCCGAAGCAAATGCTAAGGAGCAAATGGTTAAGTAGTAGTTGTAGCAAGTACTAAGTAGTTTAGTAGTTGATTATTATTATTATTATTATTATTAGTATTAAATTCTTTTACTTTCTTTTCTTTTCTTAATATATATATACATATATATATATATATTTGTGTATACATATATTATATATATTCTCATAAGAAAATTTATAGATTAGGGTAATGCACACCAGTAGGCTAGCAACTGCTCAAGGAGGTCTCCTACATGGAATAAATTCCGAAAAATTTCTGATGGTCCCATAAGTCATCTAAGTGCCCGAACACCTAAAATAAAAATTATTAAAAATCTATTTCTCCTATTTAGACCTAATTACTATAATTTAATTAATAATTAATAAATAAAAAGGTGTATACGATTTTCTAGGAAGGGGGTTTTACAGACATAATCTGGATCCAGGTCCTCAGGGGACATAGCAAGGTACAAATAATACAAGCCAAAATAATGTAGTGCAGCAAATAATGAAATAAATAGGGTAAGCTATATAACCATCTATGTGAAAATGCAAGATGAGAGCATCACAAGTACTCAGGCTGAGCCACTACAAGCTCTGTGTCGGGGAGCCGGTAGCAGTAATAATGAGTAATGGGCCAAGCTCGGGTTTCAGAGTCTTGTGCCTCACAATAGTAGGGGATATATATGTAATCAGCCAGTAGCCTGTGTGTCTCTCCCCACCCAATGTAATCACACGTCTCATGTCCATAACGTCTCATGTACATGGCACGCAAGATCATAGCTAATGCAGTAAGTCATAGAGTATCCAAGAGTATAATGTCTATGTCAGAAATCTGTATTATATACAGAATCATCATGAATATCTCAGAAAGATCATGTCTCATGTATAGTGTCAAGTGTCTTGGGTATAATGTACTTGATAAGACAAGTACAAGAATATAAAGGGGTCACGAATGTCCATCTCTAGATGACATACACAACATCGCGTACGGTGTTGGCACCCGACTAATAATCGGACGCGAAGTAAGTCACACGGTCCTAGGTTAAGCATGCACAACAATATAAATAAAGCAAGAAAATATGCAACAAGAACTGTAAAGTTGGCAAGGTATACTTGCCCACTGATGTATAACTAAGTCAAGGAAATAAGTAGCAAAGCTGCGGGGTTTGGCAAGGTACACTTGCCTGGGGTTTGAATACCAACAGTTGTCCCTGTATCAGTGGATCCTACAGGTACTCCTCCAAAAGCTGTAATAACATCACCAACAGTCTCAGAAAATATCAAATAGCTAGAAACGCCTGTCCTTAAGTCCAATTTGGACACAAAGGTAAAAATAACATTTTCGGACTAAAGCGGGGTCCACATGTGGGCCACTATGCACCGAAAAGCGTGTCAGGGTCAAAGGTCTCCAAATTTGCCAAACTTAGTGTCAACAAGTCAGGAGAGATGATACGAACCCAAAGAAACTTCCAGAATTGGATTCCGATGAGCCGATCACAAAATCGCCCGTCAAGTGGAGCCTGTGGGGCCCACGATACACGATTTTGTCATATTATCAGAATCGAACCAAACTTGGGTCACAGGACCAGCATATTACTACGAGTCCGATGGCGCAAGTTTTATCTCGATCCGACGTGTGTACACAAAGTTACAGCGTATTCCAGAACAGACGGATACGGGAAGTTGTCGACGGATACGTGTTGATTCAGGTGTGCACGCACATCCGAATCGACTTTTGCAAAATCCTGCACGTCCGTATCAAGGACGCATATTTCGGTAAAGACCGCGTGCGACCAAGTCGTCCCGTTTGGCGGGGCGCACTCAGTTCCGGGGTAAAATAGGGCGTTGGTTTTCCTATTTTTGGATCGCGGTTTGCGATCACCACAGGACGCGATGCACCGAGCGGGTTGTACGAGCATCGAGAGGGTTACACAGTTTACGCGTTGCAACAGACGGAATCGAAAACGAAATTATGAGGAGAGAGAAAACGCTACCTGAACAGGGCTCCGTGAATTTGAGTTCCACGTGTTCGAGTGTCTAAATCACGTCCGGGTCCTGTGTCCGCTGTGTCTCCTTGACACGAACTGCGTCCGGGTCAGGGCGACTGTGCCTAGGGCTTGCTGGAGGCTGGCCGTTCTGGTCGGTGGAGGGTGGCTCGTCGGGCTGAGCGGAGGCGGCTCGCCTGGCCGCTGCTGCGGAGGGGAGCGGGGTCGGGCTACTGTGCTCGAGGCGGAGGAAGAGGGAGACGAGGGTGCTGGTCCGTCGAGGGCGGAGCGGTGGAGTTCTGCGGGTGGTGGTCAACGTCTGAGCGGGGGAGATCGACAGCGACGCAGTCGGGGAGCGGCGGAGATGGATCTGGAGTAAGGCGGCGGGAGGTTTGTGGAGGCGGTGAAGGCCGTGGGGGTTCGGGGTCGAGAGTGAGGCGGAGATAGACGGCTGGGGATCAGTAGAACGGCGGCGGCGGCGAGATGAGAGAGAGAGGGAGGTCTGGCGGCGGAGCGGGGCACGGAAGCCGAGGGCATTAAATAGGGCTGCTACAGTTAATCCGGCGGGGGATTTAGGGTTCGGTCGGGTTTCGGGTTTGGGTCGGGTTTCATGGATCCGACCCGACCTGACCCGCTACGCTGGGTTGGTTCGGTTCAGATAACGGTTTGGTTCGGTTTATTTTGGTTCAAGTGAACCTGTCACGCCCCAGTCCCAAAATACCAAGGGACTAGACACGTGGCAACGGCCAGCAGCACGCACCGATGGACAAACCCAATTTAATGGATCCATCGGGGCATACTTAAGCTGTAATATAGGTCTACAACAACAAGTCTAAACTAATCTCATCCACACACAAAATAATAAGAACAACAGCAAATAAGGAAAGTACATCAATGTCCAGTCTCAGCAAAGTATGTCGGGGAATAACCCGATAAAAGTCTAAAACACTGGTTCATCAGACCAGAACAAAGGAGTCCAAAATAAACTTTCTGATGAGTACAATAACATAAACTCAAGAAGAGTCTTCAGCCATCACCTCTGCTTCTAAGTTTGGTTCAGCTTCAGCAACAGCTTCTGGTACATCTTCAGCTCATGTCCCGTAAACCTCGGGATAATGCTCTTCTGCTAAACCTGGGGACATCATCCGGATCCAGGTCCTCAGGGGACATAGCAAGGTACAAATAATACAAGCCAAAATAATGCAGTGGAATAGTAAATGAAATAAGCAGGGTAACTACATAACCATCTATGTGAAAATACAACTGAGAGCATCACTAGTACTCAGGCTGAGACTGCTACAAGCTCTGTGTCGGGGAGCCGGTAGCAGTAATAACAAGTAATGGGTCTAGCTCTGCTCGAGAGTCTACAACCTCACAATAGTAGTAGATATATATAGAACAGCCTGTAGCCTGTGTGTCTCTCCCCACCCAATGTAACCACATGTCTCATGTCCATAACGTCTCATGTCCATGTCACGTGAGATCATAGCTAATGCAACAAGTCATAATCTAAGAATATAATGTCTATGTCCATCCTGTATCCTACACAGAATCACCTTGAATATCTCAGGAAGATTCTGTCATATGTATGGTGTCAAGTGTCCTAGGTTATAATGTACTTGATACTACAAGTACGAGAATGTAAAGGGTCCCGAATATCCATCTCTAAATGACGTACACAACTCCGCGTACGGGGTTGGCCCCCGACTATTAATCGAACGCTAAGTAAGTCATAAGGTCCTAGGTTTAAGCATAATCAACAATATAAATAAGCAAGGAAATAAATATCAAAACTACATAATTTGGCAAGGTACACTTGCCTGGGGTTGGAATACCAGTAGCGGTCCCTGTATTCGTGGGTTCAGTAAATACTCCTCCAAAAGCTGAAATGATCATTACCAACAGTCTCAGAACATATGAAATAGCTCGAAACGCCTGTCCTTAAGTCCAGTTTGGACACAAGGGCAAAAATGATATTTCTTGGACAAAGCGGGGTCCATATGTGGGTCGCTTTGTACCGAAAACCGGGTCAGGGTCAAAGGTCTCCAAATTCATCCAACTTAGTGTCAACAAGTCAGGAACGTTAATACGAACCCAACGGAACTTCCAGAATTGGATTCTGATGAGCCGTTCTCAAAATCGTCCGTCAAGTGGAGCCTGTGGTGTCCACGATACGCGATTTTTCAACGTTCTCAGAATCGTTCCAAACTTGGCTCACAGAACCAGCGTATTGCTACGAGTCCGATGGCGCAAGTTTCGTCTCGATCCGAAGTGTGTACACTAAGTTGCAGCGATATACAGAAAAGTCAGATATGGGACGTTGTCCGCGGATACGCACTGATTCCGGTGTGCACGCACATCCGAATTAGCTTCTGCGAAATCCTGCAGGTCCGTATCAACGACGCGCACGTATCGGTGAAGACCGTGTGCGACCAAGTCATCCCATTTGGCGGGGCATACTCAGTACCAGGGTAAAACAGGGCGTTGTTTTTCCTGTTTTTGGATCTCGGTTCGCGATCACCACAGGACACGTTGCACCGAGCGGTTTGTACGGGCACCGAGGGGGTCATGCAGGCTACGCGAGGCGACTGACGGAATCAAAAACAGAGCTACGAGGAGGAAGATACGAGTACCTGAACATGGCTCAAAAAGTCCGATTCACGCGTCCGAGTCGAGTCTCTGCGTCCTGGACACTGTATCCAAGCCGTGTCCTGGCTAGGGCAGGGTTCTGCATCGTGTACTAGTCGCCGGAGGCTTGCTGGGCAGCCGAGGGGTTGCCGGAACCGGTCAGGGTGTGGGTGGAGTCGGCGCCGGAGCTGTCAGCGCCGGCCGGAGTCGTCGGGGACAGGGAAGGCCGCAGCGGGTCTGGAGGGCGGTGGAAAAAGAGCTCGAGGTGGTTCTGGGTGCGGCGGAGAGCTGCTGGAGGTGCGGCGGACGGGTCCGGGTGGTCTGGGCGGTGGCGCCGGGTGGTCGGAGGCTGGAGGGAGGTCAACGGAGAAGATGGGTTCTGAAGGGGGATTTTCGGCGGTAGGGCTAGGTTTATATAGAGGTCGAGGGGTAGAGAGACCGCCGAAGGTTAGCCGGAAGTCAAAGGGGAGAAGTCGGGGGTTCCGGGGGAGGTGAACGGGGGGGTCTGCCGGCGGCCACGGCCGCCGGCAGTGGAAACGACCGGTCGGATCTTTTGGGATTTGGGGGTTAGGGATTCCACCGGGTCGGGTCGGGTTCTGGCGGGTCGGGTCTGACCCGGATCCGACCCGTTAAGGGTTGGGCCGGTTCGGGCAGACCGGCCGGTCAGGTTCAGTTTTAAAAATTGTTTTTTTATTTAATTTGGTTTATTTTAATAAATCAATAGTTTTTAAGGCTTTAAAAATCCAACCGGGGTCCAATAAATTCTCGAAAAATTATCCTATGTCCGATTTTCAATTTTATACTAGAAAATATAATTTTTATCATATTTTAATATTATTTAATATCATTTAAAAATTCATTTTAAATCAGATTTCCTTATCTTATTTGTTTAAAAATTACAGAAAATGCTAATTAAATTCAGAAAATTAAATTTTAAATTTTAAAATTTTTTAGGTGAATACAGAACCGGGTTCAGTCAGGTTTAATTGGGTTTAAATCTACGTTGGTTTTTAGGGCTTTAAAACTGTTTTCGGAGTCCAATAAATTCACAGAAAATTACCCTATATTCGGTTTTCCATTTTTTACCATAAAATATTATTTCCATAATATTTTATCATCAATTAACAGCATATAAAATCTTTTAATCACAAATTCCTTAGTTTTAATTCCAAAAAAATACCGAAAAATTGGGAAAGATTATATTAAAATATTCTGAAAATCAGGGTGTTTACATGTCGCAATTACGACGTGGACATCTCGTACTACAATGCAAGTCACTAAAAAAATATATAACTAAGCTAAATATCGTCACACGTGCTGCTCACACCGATGGCCAGTCGAGTATGAAGCATGCGTCCCTACATGAACTCACTCTGTGACGTACAAAGATACGTGTCAAGGCCTGGGGAGTCATATTGATAACTCCACAACTTTATTTGGGTCCACTAGACACTAGGTCAGACACAAGTCCTAACGTCAATGCCTTCGTTGACTGCACCCGAGTCTTTCTCGGACGCGCACAGTTAAATGACATATTAAAATGATAATACATGCAACTAAATAATAACTGAGTTTAAACAGTACAACAAGGCAAGGTATACTTGCCTGGGTCCTCAAGCTACGAGTGCCAATAACCTGCTCCTGACGTCTCGCCTGAACTGTCCAGCGACCCTATACATATAATATAATATAATATAATAATATGATCATCGGTCACTATAATAGTACGCACAGGAAACGCTATGCTTTACTAGAAACTGACGCAAGGGGATCTCAATTGGACAACTAACTCGGTCGCGTGTGCACGCAGCTAAGACGTACACGTGTCGTATCTTTGTTTATCGTGTACATGAAATACCAAAATACATTACCAAACTAATTGACGTATAACACAGAATTTCCAGCCCTAGTTATCATGTTAGGGTGCACCAGGTCAACGTCTAAACTTTTAGGTCAATCATAGGGTTCACATAAAAATAGTCAAAAATTCTTAAGAGGTAATTTATTAACATAATTACATATAACAAATATTTATACTTAAATATGTATAATAACATTTAATACTTAAAAATACATAATACATATTTAATACTTAAATACGTATATATATATATAAATACAATGATATATATATATATATACATACATATGTGCATAAAATAAACATATATATACATAAATACATGTCACGCCCCAGTCCCAAAATACGTAGGACCAGGATTACGTGACACGCCAGCTACGCATTCGACCAGACTCTGGTCTGACTCGAATACGTATAAGCTGTAATATAAAGGGTACTATCTAGAATTTTCCATATATGTAAACCTTATGTCTCAATCCACAATGTACATCAGTCTACAAGAAAGAGCTATATGTGCTCAGGTCGGCCGTCCAATAACACACTAACTCGAATAGACTCGAGAAGAAGTATGAGTCTACAAAACTAGGCTAAAACAGCAGATGAATAATTAATGTAAAATAACCTTAATGCCGGTAGATATAATGTGAGTACCTGGTACCATGCTCGCAAGATATGCCACTCCATCAGTATCTCCAAGTGCTCCGTAATCGTCTATGCTGCAAAACTGACAGAAAACCAGGTCCTCAGAGGGATGTAACAAGGTACAGAAATATAGCATGCCAAGTAATCAGAAAGTACAAGTGCACGACAGGGTACTCTATCATAACCAACTAGTGTGACACAGTTTAAAGACAATGTTCGACGCGTGGGCTGTCCAAAATAAAACCGCAGCTCCGAACACAGAGACACACGGGTCGTACCGTAGCTCCGAGCACAGAGACACACGGGTGTTATCACTACACTATGAAACATGATCATTACACTATGAAACAAGATCACTACATATACATATATAAGCGCGTGTAGAGTAGCCCAAACGTCTAGTAACTATCTTCCCCATCCCAAGCGGTCAACGATTGTGCGTTGAACCTGAACCTCTAACTACAGTCTCGACACAAGGAAATAACTCAACAGACGCGACCCTAAGGTCGTCCCAGTCTCTGGTCATGATGTCAGTATCAGGATACAGGAATCTGGCACGATCACAGTGTATGAGTGTGTCCTGGGGTGTCGATAAACTCAGGTACGTATATCGAGATACTACGAATCATCCGACAATCTTCCTAGGATGCTACGACGTACGTCTTTACCCGGCTGTGAACCGGACGCGAAGTACCGAACGTCAACATAACTACGTGCACGATGTACATACGAAACAATAAATATCTATAAACTGAAATACAGGGTGGCAAGGTACACTTGTCTGCGTGCGGCTGCTGATGACGGGGATCGGGTACTGCGTCCAAGTCCTTAGGTCCCGCAATACCTAGTGAAGAGATACAAACTAGAATCAATAAACCACTTAGGACAGGCTGGTGTGCTACACACATCTACTCCCAGACTCAGTCTCAAGTACGACTAACAGAGACAAGTCACTAGGGGGGTTGACCACCGTTGACTATCGGTACAATACAGCAATTCAACTAGTCGTCTGTACACTCTCCTCAATTTAATTCTCCATAATTAAATCTATAATTTCTATCATGTACCATAGACCCCGATTATTTATTTAAAGCTCAAACACTCACTTTTCCTCGAATCCATAACTTGATTAAATTATAATACTCCATGTAGGAAACATTCCTAATCCATAATGCACCTTAACACTAATACATTTCTCCGACATACTACAAGTCGAATCCCCAAGTCTTTGATCACCCTATTCAATCATCGTCACATGTCCAATATCGTATTTATTTTCTCACTAGTTGTATTCCCCTCATTTCCACTAATTTTAACATCCAAAACCAACTTTATAATACAAGGTACATGCTCACTATACTACATAAATATTAAACCATGTCAACCTCATTAAACCCATCCTCAAGTCATTTAAATTCCACATTCACATAAATTCTCATTTTATCTCAACCAATGTAACCTTAAACACATAGCTCGATATAAACCCATAATAATCATGTATATCATCCACATTGCAACACAACCCTAGTTATCATAAGTCCATATGTATATATATATAATCCTCATTCAAAATAATATTTGTATATATCAATCTCATATTTTCTTTACCACCTTACACTACACATCCACATATATAAATCCAAAACCCTAGCTAACAATCTTATTTCCATATATATAAACAACAATCCCTTAAATATGATATGTAATAATCTGAAATTTTAAACGAGAGAGGGAGAGGAGAATCGACCTCGCCGCGGGACGGTTGGCCGGAGAAGGTGGCGACGGTGGTGGTGAAGAAGCTAAGGTGGTGATGGAGATGGTGTTGATGGTGGTGGTAATGGTGTTGATGGTGGTCGGACGGCTCTGGCCGGCGGAGGGAGACGTGCCGGCGGGACTGGAGCGGGAAGCGGGGGACGCACGGCTGCAGCTGGGGTGGCCGCGAGCTGCAGCGGGGTGCCGGCGTCGGCCGGACATCTCGACTGCAGCGTGGGGTGGCCGGCGTGGGTTGGCGGCCGACGGTCGGAGAGAGAATGGTCGGTGGTCGGTGGTCGGGCAATGGCCGGAGTGGAGTGCTTCACTTGGGAGGAGGATTTGTGAAGTGGGGAAAAAGAGAAATGAAAGAGGATGAAGAAGAAAGTGAAGAAGGAGGAAGGAGAGGCTTCCTTTGCATGGAGGAAATGAATGTAGGAGGAGAGAGAGAGATTTTTGGGATTAGGGCCGGTGATGTGTTGTTGAGGGTGGGGGAAATGTTACTTTATAGGGGAGTGTGTAGGTTTGAATGAGTGGTTGTGATCATCCTAGGTAGAATGGGTGGTTATGATTTAATATGGATAGGATGTGGGGTTTCTTCATGTGAGGAATGAGGGAATTGGGATTGGGACCCTATTTTGGGACCCTTACAAATAATCATGACCAATGGAATGTTGCCAACAATTTAATAATTGCAAATAAGCCCCCGTAAATTCGAGAATTTGCATGGACACATGAAATGACGCAAAAATTGCGGAGAAAAAAAAATATATAAATTGTCATGGTGAGGGGGTGTTGCGCGTTAGGCGCGGGTCTAATTTGAAGGGCATTGGGATTAATTTAGGATAAAAATATAATTTATAAAGTTGGTAAATCCTAATTTAAATATAGATAACGCGTCCCACGAATTTAATTTAATTGGGGCCCGCAGGGTCAAAAATCGGAAACGGCGCAAAGGCCAAAAATGGTGGGGGCTTGGAGTCGGTCTTGGACCCTTTAGTTGGTTCGGCTCAACGGGTTAAGTTGGTACCCCAAAATCGAGGGTAACGACACAGGTGTCCGACACGAAATTAAATACGGGTTACGATTTTCGAAAATGTTGCACAATTAATTTAGAGCACACAAAAGTTGATTTTAACAATCAGAAAAGTCCAGTGCCTAATTTGGCGAGTTGAGTCGAGTGTACAATATTTGTACAGAATTTATGGGCTGATAATGGGCTCCGAATAATTAGACAAAGATAGGGTGTGCCAATGGTTAAAATTAATTGGATTAAAATTCCAGATAAATATCCTCTACTCTAAACCTCAATATCTTCTATCAAAATTTTTCCTGGCCCACTCTAACTATCTACAGAATAAATTGAGGGGGTTTACATTATTCCCAACTTAGAAAAATTTCGTCCCCAAAATTAAAAGTAAAGCACGATAATATCTAACAGAATTTAAAATAACTAGTAATTAAATTGCCGTACGTAAATTCGTACCTTGCTCCTCAAATAAGTACGGGAATCGCTGCCGAATAGAATCCTCGCGCTTCCAAGTAGACTCGCCTGGCGAATGGTGCTTCCATGCCACTCTGACCAGTCGAATCGTCTGTCCCCTCAAAGTCTTCTCGCTGCGATCGAGAATCTCAACTGGCTGCTCTACGTAAGACAGGCTGGGCCCGACTGTAATCTCTGAATGATCAAGTACGTGGCTAGGGTCTGAGACATATCTCCTTAATTGCGATACGTGAAATACGTCATGTACTCCCTCTAATAATGGAGGTAATGCAAGACGGTAAGCCACTTCGCCAACTCGTTCCAGAATGTCAAAAGGTCCGATATACCTCAGACTCAGCTTGCCTCTGCCTCTGAATCTGAGGGTACCACGAGTGGGCGATATCCTCAAAAATATGTGGTCACCCTCCTTGAACTCCAATGGTCTGCGGTGCGCATCTGCCCAGTGTTTTTGTCTGTCCTGTGTTGCGCGGAGGTGGCTCCGAATCTGCTTGACTTTCTCTACTGTCTGTGTCACCAATTCTGGACCAAGTATCTGACGCTCTCCCATGTCACTCCAACAAACTGGCGACCTATATTTCCTGCCGTACAGTGCCTCATAGGGTGCCATCTGTATGCTGGCCTGTAACTGTTATTGTAGGAGAATTCTACTAAGTGTAGATGGTCCTCCCAAGATCCTCCAAAATCAATCATGCACGCTCGCAACATATCCTCTAATATCTGTATCGTGCGCTCTGACTGTCCATCAGTCTGTGGATGATACGCAGTGCTGAACTTGAGACGAGTTCCTAGGCTCTTCTGCATACTCCGCCAAAAATATGACGTAAATCTGGAATCACGATCCGATACGATGCTGACAGGCACTCCATGTAATCGTACTATCTGCCTCATATATATGTCAACTAGTATCTCTGTAGATTGCCCAACTCTGAAGGGCAAGAAATGTGCAGACTTGGTGAGTCTGTCTACGACAACCCAAACTGCATCCTTTCCGCTAGGGCTTCACGGAAATCCTGTGACGAAGTCCATGGTAATGTGTTCCCACTTCCACTCGGGAATGGGGAGTGGCTGCAATAATCCTGCAGTCCTCTGATGTTCAACCTTGACTTGCTGACAGACTAAACACTTCGCCACAAATCTTGCAATTTCCCTCTTCATCCCATGTCACCAGAAATGCTGTCTCAAGTCTCGGTGCCTCTTCGTACCCCCGGGATGAATGGAATAAATTGAGCTATGAGCCTCGGTCATCAACTCTTGGCGTAGCTCGCCACTCGGAACATATAGGCGATCTTCGCACCTCAGCGTTCCGTCTTCCGGAATCCTGAGTCCCGTCTGCAGGCCGGCTTCTATCCTCTCTCGCAGACGCCGAAATCTCGCATCTGTAGGCAAAGCTGCCTTGATCCTCTCAATCAAAGTAGACTGAACCTCAAGACTGGCTATCTGTCCATCCATGCCTGGCAGTATGATCTCTATTCCAAGCTCCTGGAGATCCTCTAGCAATTGTCGCTGTGCCGTCAAAAAGTATGCCATGGGCTTCCTGCTTAAGGCATCTGCTATGACGTTCGCCTTGCCAGGGTGGTACTGTAGCTCAATGTCATAATCTGTCATCAACTCTAGCCAACGTCTCTGCCTCATATTGAGCTCCTTCTGCGTGTAGACGTACTTCAGACTTTTATGGTCTGTATAAATCTCAACACGCTCACCATAAAGGTAATGTCTCCATAGCTTTAGTGCAAATATCACCGCAGCTAGCTCCAAGTCGTGCGTCGGATAGTTCTTCTCATGAACTCTCAACTGTCTCGATGCGTAGGCTATCACCTTGCCGTATTGCATCAGTACACATCCCAATCCGCTCCCTGACGCATCACTGTACACTACAAATCCTCCTGATCCGGAAGGTAGTGTCAAAATTGGTGCCGATGTCAAACGCTTCTTCAGCTCATCGAAAGCCGCCTGACATTCGTTGGTCCAGATAAACTCTTCGCCTTTACGCGTCAGTCGCGTCATAGGCGCAGCTATCCTCGAAAAGTTTTCTACGAACCTCCGGTAATATCCGACAAGTCCGAGGAAACTCCTAACCTCTGTAACTGATGTAGGGGTAGGCCAGGTCTCTACTGCAGCTATCTTCTCCGGATCAACTGATAGTCCATCTCCGGTGATTATGTGTCCCAGAAATGGTACTCTATCCAAGCAAAACTCATATTTGCTGAGTTTGGCGTACAGCCTCTCATGTCTCAGCGTCTCCAACACAATCCTGAGGTGTCTCTCATGCTCCTCCTGGCTCTTGGAATATATCAGGATATCGTCTATAAATACCACCACGAACTTATCTAAGTACTGATGGAAAATATTGTTCATCAAACATATGAATACTGCTGGCGCGTTGGTTAAACCAAACGGCATGACTAGAAACTCATAATGGCCATACTTCGTCCGAAGCGCCGTGTTCGGAATGTCTTCTCTCCGTACCTTGATCTGATGATAGCCTGATCTGAGATCGACCTTCAAGAATACATATGCGCCACTTAGCTGATTCAATGAATCATCGATGTGTAGCAAGGGTACTTGTTCTTTATTGCTACGGCATTTAATGCCCTGTAATCGTTATGCAACGTATCGTCCCGTCCTTCTTTGGTACAATAAGATGGTTGCTCCCCATGGAAAATACTAGCCCATCGAAACCCTTGTATAAGAGATCCTCCACGATGGACCTTTAACTCAACCAACTCTATCAGTGCTACTTTGAAGACGAGAAAATAACTGTCTCGGCTCTTGGAGTCTACTCTGTAACAACTCTTTCTGTCATGTGGCAGGCCTGAGAAATTCTCTAGAAACACATCCTCAAACCCTGATATAATACGGGGTATACTGGTTCACCTTCTGCAATGGGTGTCTCTATGGTAGAGGGGCACCATGCTCCCGGGCTCCCTGAAGCATCTCAAACTCAGGGTAATCTGGTAGTCATAAATAATGTAATCGCTTCGACAATCTCGCGTCGCGTGATATTGGCTCAATCAATCCATGTCTAGGATAAGGTCATAGTCTAGACTAAACCTCAAAAAATAATTTCTCCCGTTCTGTTTCCAACATCAATCCTCAAAAGAAAAAAATTTCTTGCCTAATGTATAATTCTCTTCTCCTCAAAGTTTTCCCTAAAATTATATTCCTTCAATTCCTTCTTTTCGTTATTTCTCTGTCCAGGTCACATAGTGCAATTATAATAATGATGTCGTCCAAGCACATACTAAAACTTCTGGTATTAGATCGTCATCTTCCAAGTGAGAGCTTAAAATTTTATCTCCTCTAGTCCATAATATCATTCCTGATATTGCTATCATATCCAACCACTAGATTCTATCATCAGGCTATGCATTCCCATAAATCATTTTAGGTCATGATCAACAATCCTTCTAGCTCTCAGTGCTTCCGAGATTACTGTTACCTCAAGCACGTGTAGGGTACTAGTGGGTCCAACTCTCTTACCAACCTTCCCTACTAGATCTAGAATCCAAAGAACCCATCAATCTATCCTGATAAGGTAACAGTCTTCTCCGAGAAAGGTATACGAATTCTGTCTTCCGTCTCTGGTCTTCGATCTTCTTCTGGAGGGAAGTCATCAGTCACAAGCATTCATCTCCCCGAACAATAGGGGACGAGAAACAAGGATAGCGATATTGACGAAGATTGAACGAATGCAAAGTGGAAGTCCAAGGGCAATAATCACATACAAAGAGTTTTAAAATCGATTATGGATTGAGATTTTACTCAACAATCATAACATCTATTCCTAATTTGCAGGCTCGCTTGGCACAGTCAGGTGACCAAGATGATTTAAATCTGACCTGTATGGGCCACCACAAAAATATGTCACGCCCCAGTCCCAAAATACGTAGGACCAGGATTACGTGACACGCCAGCTACGCATTCGACCAGACTCTGGTCTGACTCGAATACGTATAAGCTGTAATATAAAGGGCACTATCTAGAATTTCCATATATGTAAACCTTATGTCTCAATCCACAATATACATCAGTCTACAAGAAAGAGCTATATGTGCTAAGGCCGGCCGCCCAATAACACACTAACTCGAATAGACTCGAGAAGAAGTATGAGTCTACAAAACTAGGCTAAAACAGCAGATGAATAATCAATGTAAAATAATCTTAATGTCGGTAGATATAATATGAGTACCTGGTACCATGCTCGCAAGATATGCCACTCCATCAGTATCTCCAAGTGCTCCGTAATCGTCTATGCTGCAAAACTGGCAGGGAACCAGGTCCTCAGAGGGACATAACAAGGTACAGAAATATAGCATGCCAAGTAATCAGAAAGTACAAGTGCACGACAGGGTACTCTATCATAACCAACTAGTGTGACACAGTTTAAAGACAATGTTCGACGCGTGGGCTGTCCAAAATAAAACCGCAGCTCCGAACACAGAGACACACGGGTCGTACCGTAGCTCCAAGCACAGAGACACACGGGTGTTACCACTACACTATGAAACATGATCACTACACTATGAAATAGGATCACTACATATACATATATAAGCGCGTGTAGAGTAGCCCAAACGTCTAGTAACTGTCTTCCCCATCCCAAGCGGTCAACGATTGTGCGTTGAACCTGAACCTCTAACTACAGTCTCGACACAAGGAAATAACTCAACAGACGCGACCCTAAGGTCGTCCCAGCCTCTGGTCATGATGTCAGTATCAGGATACAGGAATCTGGCACGATCACAGTGTATGAGTGTGTCCTGGGGTATCGATAAACTCAGGTACGTATATCGAGATACTACGAATCATCCGACAATCTTCCTAGGATGCTACGACGTACGTCTTCACCCGGCTGTGAACCGGACGCGAAGTACCGAACGTCAACATAACTACGTGCATGATGTACATACGAAATAATAAATATCTGTAAACTGAAATACAGGGTGGCAAGGTACACTTGTCTGCGTGCGGCTGCTGATGACGGGGATCGGGTACTGCGTCCAAGTCCTCAGGTCCCGCAATACCTAGTGAAGAGATACAAACCAGAATCAACAAACCACTTAGGACAGGCAGGTGTGCTACACACATCTACTCCCAGACTCAGTCTCAAATATGACTCACAAGGACAAGTCACTAGGGGGGTTGACCACCGTTGACTATCGGTACAATACAGTAATTCAACTAGTCGTCTGTACACTCTCCTCAATTTAATTCTCCATAATTAAATCTACAATTTCCATCATGTACCATAGACCCCGATTATTTATTTAAAGGTCAAACACTCACTTTTCCTCGAATCCATAACTTGATTAAATTGTAATACTCCATGTAGGAAACATTCCTAATCCACAATGTACCTTAACACAAATACATTTCTCCGACATACTATAAGTCGAATCCCCAAGTCTTTGATCACCCTATTCAATCATCGTCACATGCCCAATATCGTATTTATTTTCTCACTAGTTGTATTCCCCTCATTTCCACTAATTTCAACATCCAAAACCAACTTTATAATACAAGGTACATGCTCACTATACTACATAAATATTAAACCATGTCAACCTCATTAAACCCATCCTCAAGTCATTTAAATTCCACATTCACATAAATTCTCATTTTATCTCAACCAATGTAACCTTAAACACATAGCTCGATATAAACCCATACTAATCATGTATATCATCTACATTGCAACACAACCTTAGTTATCATAAGTCCATATGTATATATATAATCCTCATTCAAAATAATATTTGTATATATCAATCTCATATTTCCTTTACCACCTTACACTATACATCCACATATATAAACCCAAAACCCTAGCTAACAATCTTATTTCCATATATATAAACAATAATCCCTTAAATATGATATGTAATAATCTAAAATTTTAAACGAGAGAGGGAGAGGAGAATCGACCTCACCGCGGGACGGTTGGCCGGAGAAGGTGGCGACGGTGGTGGTGAAGAAGCTAAGGTGGTGATGGAGATGGTGTTGATAGTGGTGGTAATGGTGTTGATGGTGGTGGTAATGGTGTTGATGGTGGTCGGACGGCTCTGGTCGGGGGAGGGAGACATGCCGGCGGGACTGGAGCAGGAAGCGGGGGACGCACGGCTGCAGCTGGGGTGGCCGCGGGGTGCTGCACGGACTGCAGCGGGGTGCGGGCGTCGGCCGGACAGCTCTGCTGCAGCGTGGGGTGGCCGGCGTGGGTTGGCGGCCGACGGTCGGAGAGAGAATGGTCGATGGTCGGTAGTAGCACAATGGCCGGAGTGGAGTGCTTCACTTGGGAGGAGGATTTGTGAAGTGGGGAAAACGAGAAATGAAAGAGGATGAAGAGGAAAGTGAAGAAGGAGGAAGGAGAGGCTTCCTTTGCATGGAGGAAATAAATGAAGGAGGAGAGAGAGAGATTTTTGGGATTAGGGCCGGTGATGTGTTGTTGAGGGTGGGGGAAATGTTACTTTATAGGGGAGTGTGTAGGTTTGAATGAGTGGTTGTGATCATCCTAGGTAGAATGGGTGGTTGTGATTTAATATGGATAGGATGTGGGATTTCTTCATGTGAGGAATGAGGGAATTGGGATTTGGACCCTATTTTGGGACCCTTACAAATAATCATGACCAATGGGATGTTGCCAACAATTTAATAATTGCAAATAAGCCCTCGTAAATTCGGGAATTTGCATGGACACGTGAAATGACGCAAAAATTGCGGAAAAAAATATATATAAAAATTGTCATGGTGAGGGGGTGTTGCGCGTTAGGCGCGGGTCTAATTTAAAGGGCATTGGGATTAATTTAGGATAAAAATGGAATTTACAAAGTTGGTAAATCCCGATTTAAATATAGATAACGCGTCCCACGAATTTAATTTAATTGGGGCCCGCGGGGTCAAAATCCGGAAACGGCGCAAAGGCCAAAAATGGTAGGGGCTTGGAGTCGGTCTTGGACCCTTTAGTTGGTCCGGCTCAACGGATTAAGTTGGTACCCCAAAATCGAGGGTAACGACACAGGTGTCCGACACGAAATTAAATACGGGTTATGATTTTCGGAAATGTTGTGCAATTAATTTAGAGCACACAAAAGTTATTTTTAACAGTCAGAAAAGTCCAGTGCCTAATTTGGCGAGTTGAGTCGAGTGTACAATATTTGTACAAAATTTATGGGCTGATAATGGGCTCCGAATAATTAGACAAAGATAGGGTGTGCCAATGGTTAAAATTAATTGGATTAAAATTCCAGATAAATATCCTCTACTCTAAACCTCAATATCTTCTTTCAAAATTTATCCTGGCCCACTCTAACTATCTACAGAATAAATTGAGAGGATTTATAATACATATATACATATATACTTATATACATTAAATATACCTATACATAGTACATATATACATACATATCATATATACATATATATACATAAATATAATACATATATATATATATATATATATATACATTTATACATATATTTAATACGTATATACACGTATATGGCGAGGAAAGGGGTATACCTAACCGGTGTCGTGTCCGGGGGTGTCCGCCGTGCAAGGGGGTCGTCGCCGGCGAGGGGGGGCGAAGCTCCGACGGTGCACAGTGCACGACAGCAGCAGCAGTAGCAGCAGCTCTGGCAGCAGCTGGAGCGGCTCCGACGGCTGTTTGGGCGGTGGTCGAGGGTGGCTGACGGCGGAGGGAGGGTCGTGGGAGGTCGACGGTTATGGTGGCGGTGGTCGAGGGTGGCTGAGGTGGCGGGGTGAGTGGAGGGGAGTCGGGGGAGTCGGGGATGGGTGGTGATGGTGGTGCTGGTTGTTGATGGTATTGGTGGTTGATGGTGGTGCTAGGTGGTAAAGTTATGCTGAAGAGGGTGGCGGTGGAGTCGGGTCGATGGAGGTGGTGGAGTTGGGTCGACAGAGGTGGTGGAGTTGGGTTGGTGATGGTGATGGTGATAAAGAACGGAGGAGGAGGAGGAGGCTGGCAGGGCGCATGGAGGGGAGTCGGGGTTAAGGATGAGGTGGTCAGGCGGGGGTGAGTGGCCGTGGCTGAGGCGACGGGACTGTGAAGGAGGTGGTCAGGTCGAAGGGGGTGGCCGGGTGAAGGAGAATGGATGTGGGAAGAAGAAGAAGCCGAGGGAGAAGGTTACTGTGGTGGCGGCTAAGGCGGCCGGGGGTGGCCGGAGTTGCTGGTCGAAGTTGGAAGAGGGAGATGGGGTGGCTGTGGTGAAGTCGGAGGAGGAAGGAGGAGGAGTGGCTTATATAGGAGAGAAGGAGATGTGGTGTATGTGTGTGAATGCATTAAATGCATTGTAGGCTATTAGTATGAATGCATTAAATGCATATAAGTTAATGCATTACATGTAGACATGAAGGAAACGTAGGGAGGAGAATTCTTCATGGATTTCCTCCAATGGGAGGTGGACACCTCACCGCCCTTTTTGCATAAAAGTCCTTGACAATTTAGAAATTGCACAATAGACCTTGACAATTGGGAAATTGTACAAATAAGGAATTTCGGTAATGGATGAGAAAAATATCTTGTTTGGTGTGATGTAGTGGGCTAAAATGGTGTGTGGTGTTTAGTATGAGTCTTGAGGGTGTGAGTGTGGGTTTGGGTTGGAGTTGGGTCTAGTTTTGGGTGAGGTTGGGTCCTTACACCAATTTAATTAAAATTTGCGTAAGTAGTGCTATTTAATTAATGGAAATATATAGGGTTAAAATTAAGTGGAACACAAGTGTCATGGACGTAGTAGACTTAGAATAGAATAATGTCATATATTGGTCGCACAAAATGGGTCGAGATTGTGTCTCCAATTTCGATTGGAACGGACAAGGAATGCAAAGTTGGATTTAATTGGATTTCAACATAGATAATTGTAACGAATATTGTGCGACTAAAATGAAGCACAAGATAGAGTATTTGTGAGTTACACAAGGATCAGAATAGTAGGCTGGCATGTCTAGGGAAAAGTGTATGGAATTTGTTTGCAGGTAATAACTAGTGTAGTGCTCTTAATATCGAATCAACGGTAAGGTGCACTAAGTGATATAAATATTGCACAACAAATATAAAACACTGTAATCTAATTTTAATTGGCTCTAAATTAACCCTAATCTCTTTATCTAAGCTAAGTAAACCTAAATTTGGTCGAGGGAGTTTACTCCACTTATGCGGTCGCTCATGCCGCAGCGCATGCGACCGCCCATGCGGCCACGCATGCGGCCTACCCATGCGGTCATGCATGCGGTCAGCCCATACGGCCAGCTCATGCGGCTCGTGCATATCCGAGTGTATGAGTGCATCAAATGCGCACAAGCGTCATGCGACAATGTTGACGTGCTAAGTGCAAAATGCGCCAATAAAGCGTTACTTTGTGCCCTTGAGCCCGAGTCCGAGTCGCAGCTCCTATGAAAATAATTTTAAGAGCATGACAAAAAGCATAAATGCTTTCATGAGGAGTTAATCCTTTTTTATCCTAGGAAAATACCCTCGTATAGTACCTATGTGCCCCACCATACTCCAAGTGCACACCTCAACTCATACAAAGTATTATATTAAGATACCCACTTGATGGTGTAGCCAATGTGGGACTATTTTTCTTAGTCCAAAGGCAAAAATACCAACTATCTCCCACATATTTAAATATATGGGTTGAGCATTCTCCATAGTGACTGTCTATCATGCATTAGAATAGATGTTGCTTCGACTTGAATATTTTTGCATGGGTCAAATAACAGTATGATACAAGAATGGACTATGCCTTGAATTTTGCACCATAGTTGCAATTCTTCCCACCTACACAATGATATCAGCTGTGCTTCTGGTTGCACATTAAAGGCTGTAAACCCCCTCGACCAAATTTAGGTTTACTTAGCTTAGATAGAGAGATTAGGGTTAATTTGGAGCCAATTAGAATTAGTACACAGTATTTTATATTTGTTGTGCAATATTTATATCACTTAGTGTACCTTACCGTTGCTTCGATATTTAGAGCACTACACTAGCTATTACCTGCAAACAAATTTCCATACACTTCTCCTAGACATGCCAACCTACTATTCTGACCCTTGTGTAACTCACAAATACTCTATCTTGTGCTTCATTTTAGTCGCACAATATTCGTTACAAACGTCCGTATTTAAATTTAATTAAATCCAACTTTTCATTCTTTGTCCGTTCCAATCAAAATTGGAGACACAACATCAATCCGTTTTGTACATCCCAAATTATGACATTATTTTATTCTAAGTCTACTACGTCCATGACACTTGTGTTCTACCCAATTTTAACCCCATGTATTTCCAATTAATTAAATAACACATTATGCATTAATTTTAATTAAATTAATGTAATGACCCAACCTCCCCCAAAACTAGACCCAATTCCAACCGAAATCCATACTCACACCCTCAAGACTCATACTAAATATCACACACCATTTTAGCCCACTACATAACACCAAACATGGTGTTTGCCTCTTCCAATCCCAAATTCCACTTATTGTGCAATTTCCTAATTGTTCATGGACTTTTATGCAAATAAGCAGTGAGGTGTCCCCCGCTCATTGGTCCAACCACATGAAGAACATATCCCACCCCCTTGACCGGTCTATACTCTTTCCCCACTCATTTGGTTGTACTTGGTATAACTTCCCATATCTCCATCACCACCCTCCATTTTAAAATCCTTAAATGCTAGCCCTCCCCTCATCATGATGAAGCCTCCCTCACCCCTAGGGAAACAAGTCCAGTCGGCCCTAATCCCAAGGATCACCCCCTCTCTCTCTCCTATAAATACTATCTACACTCTCTCTCTAAAACCCACACCATCTGTTTGTGGTATTAAACGAAAGAATGAAAGTGTATTTCAATGACAGGATTTATGCGAAACCCGTGCCCTTTGGTTTACAAACAAACTTGTACAATATAATCCTATACAAGAATGTGGGAGTATAATTTATTTAATCTGGGTATAAATTGCTATAGGTGTCTGATCTGCAGTCGATCACTTTAGCCCTTGGACCACACGATGTTGAAGAAGTACCGTAGAAGACAGGTAGCAGCTTCGAAGGTTGCAGGAGAGGGTGGATGCACGATGCCAAAGTCGTCGATCCCTGCTCTTTGCCTGAGCTCCGGTCTCTCTCTCTCTCTCTCTCTCTCTCTCTCTTGACCTTTTGATCTGGTATTGGTTTTCTTGACCAAGTTTTCGACCCTCCAATTTGTCCACCTTTTTAAGTTTTTTTTTTGACCTTTCTTTTCCCCATTGATAGGGGTCTCTATTTATAGGGTTTTGGTGACAGTGACCACCCCGTCGGTATAAAAACCGAGGAGTGGGAAGTACAGCACCCCTTTATACAACGGTTAAAATAACCAATGCCTGCGTATAGATGACCTTTTGAGTGAGCATGTGACGCGTGTCCAACTAAGGGGACAAAACGCGTATATCTGCTGCGAAGATCACGGCGTAGAAGCCACGTAGGTAGGTATCCCTTGTGTAGAAGAGGTTGGCGTAGAAGCTAAATGACTGTCACCCTAGCGTAGAAGCCAAGTAGGCATAGAAGCCGAACAGGCGTAGAAGCCGAACAGGCATAGAAGCCGAATAGGCATAGAAGCCGAATGGTGGTAGAGGCCGAGTGGTCGTAGAGACTGAGTGGTCATAGAGACTGAGTGGGCATAGAAGCCACGTGAGCACAGATCCTGAATGGGCGTAGAAGCCGCTGCGTACCGTGCCAGAGTGCTGATGTGGACGTCTTAGCCGGAATTACGACTTTTGAAGATATAATCAAATCTTTTGCAGAGATTTGCCACCATCTTATGCATTAAATGCGGAGGCGTATTTTGAAGGTCTGCAGCCCTTCTGTACATCCGTCGCAGAGACGTGCCTTGAGAGAAACTGTCACCGCTCTGTGCAATTAGACGTGGAGACGTGCCTCGAGTCCCGTACGAAGTGCAGCTTTTGACGTGGCAGGCGGTTTGTCTACTGCGGAGCGTAAAACAACTCATGTTTGCCTGTGTAAAACAAGGCAGCGTATTCCCTTGTACGCGAAAGAGCGGTTTACGCTGAGGGGACTTCAGTAAACGACGGTTCGGTGATATTTTAACCAAATCCTCTGCATTAAATACAAAGATCAGCCATCATACTGTGGGGCACATTCCGAGGGGTCTGCCATCGTTTCCAGCCGTCGTCTGGGTAGTCGTGTAGCACTTTTTGTCAGGAGTCAGAGGTCAGATTCACTGCGTGACTTGACAGGTTCATTTCGGGGAAGACGAAGCGTTCCTCGTACGCTTTAACGCTGCTTTGAGAGCGGATGAGTTTTACGCCATGGAGGCGATGAAGAACCCTGTTTACGCTGGAGCGGCCTGGACGTACTGCACTTACGCGGATGGTCCTTTAAGCTTATTCTTCATGCTGTGTTTTAGCGAAAAAAGCTCTGTTGCACGCTTGATGGCTCTGAAGGCCTCTGTTTACGCTGCTCTGCATCAAGAGGCTGCGTAGATCCTCCCAACGTATTTTTCATGCTTCTACAAGACCCCCTTCAAAGCTTTTAAATTCCTCGGAATTTGAAACGCTTTGAATGAAGCATGAACGGCCCCTCGTAACTCGAAACGTTTCTGAATGGAGCGTTGAAACGGTCGATGCTGACTTTATGGCAGATTTATTGGGGACCGCTGTGATCTCTTTCGCCTATAAAAGGCTGGGGGGTTAACCTGTTCTCCCCATATTTCCATCACCATGCAGAGATGATCGCCGGAGTTCGTCGGGTCGACCTAAGGAAGAAGGAGATCATGTTCTTCCAGCATGTAGGGAGCCAAAAAAGACGGCGTCTTCGAGCAAGTGTCCACTGCAACGATGGATCATGGAAGGATATCTTAGCCTCCCTTGCTCGGGATAATCAGCAACTTTGTATGGCGTTGCCCCAGGAGAGAGGAAGGGTCGTCTTTGACCATACAGCTTGTAAGTACTGTCTTCTCTCGTTGCCTCCGGTGACGAGAGTCAGACAGACTCGCTCTGTCCCGGCTTGAGCGACGCACGAAGCGAGGGATTTGCATAATCTATGCAGGCCCAGCTCTGTATCCTCCCGCCAGCGATCTTCTTGTTCATGACTGTGGTGGTCGATGAACTGCCATGGAAGAAGAGGAAGACCTGCACCGATGCGAGAACCCGGTAGAACGGATTCTGGGGGCGATCTTCCGACGACGATGATGAGGAAGCCCTTTGTAGACGGGATTTCCCTCATATGTAGTCAAAATAAATGAAGAAAAAACCCTTTATAGACAGGATTTCCCTCATATGACTTTAATCTTTAATAAAATCATCTTTCTTCTCTGTCTATGATCGTCTTGCCATACGTTGCTGTGAAGTCTGAATATGTGTAGCTTCGACACGTCTAAATCTTTACGCCGACTCTGATAGAAAGAGTATTAGGCCCTGTCCTTTACGCATAACGAATAGTCCATAGAACGCTGTTTAAGCATTTTGAACATTTAGAACTGTCATGTTGCTAGGACTGAGGGACCACGTAGAGCTCTGAACTGTTGCTTCTGATGAACAGAACTTTTGTTCAGACTTTATCTTCAAGAATGATCTCTCGAAACTCCCTTGGAACAGGGTCAAGAAATGGCTGTCAAACTGAGTTTGCCATCTTGACAGACGAGATATTCAGACTGGAGTCTGGATGAACCTCCAATTTTGGACCCGAGAAGAGTAATTTCTCAATGTTTGAACTCTGTATGCTTCGGGTACTTGGGATGCTCTGGGTCAAGAACGAGTATCTTCTGTGTGAACTCTTGGCAATTGGCCGCTTTGAGGACTCTTCGAATATGCGGAAAGTCGTGGAGCGTGAAATCATCAGTCTGTAGCCTCTGGGCGTAAAACACCATCGAGCGTGAAATCGTAGACTTGTGGTTCCTGAGCGTGAAGTCGTAGGTTTGTAGCCTCTCGAGCATAAAAGCTACCGAGCACAAAGGCATCCGGGCATAAAACCATAGACTTATAGCTGTCGAACGTAAAGCTGTAGATTCGTAGCTGTCGAGCGTAGAAAGCTCCTTTAGCGTAGAACTGTATATCTGTAGCTCCTGAAAAGAAAATTTCTTCGAGCGTGAAGTTTACAGATCTGTTGCTTCTGAGCGTAAACTGAGCGCCACCGAGCGTGAGATCATCGATTTGGTATCTGCTGAGCGTAAAGTCGTAGGTTTGTGGCCTCTCGAGCATAAAAGCTACCGAGCACAAAGGCATCCGGACGTAAAACCATAGACTTATAGCTTGCGAGCGTAAAACCGTAGATCTGTTGCTGTCGAGCGTAGAAAGCTCCTTTAGCGTAGAACCTGCTGAACCGTCTTGCACGAAAAAACTTTTCGAATTTGCTGACTGTCCGTCTTTCAAGGGTAGTGGGCTGGCGTAGCATCCAATTATAACCCACTATTAATTGCGAGATTTGGTTAGGGTCTCGAGGAGTCCGTCCGAGGATTCGAGGAGTCGACCCGAACTCTAAATATATCCCAAGCTTTTGAGAGAAAAACTTTTTATCTGTCTTCTGCGAAAGAGAGCTTTCGACTGTTCGAGTTTTTCTTCGTTCCTTCTCCGAGCACCTCGAGTCTTCAGAAATAGCGCTGAAACAAACCCCCTCCGCTAAGGAAAAGAGTATAGGTTCTTCTTCTCATTCTTCTGCCCCAGCGAGGGAGTCTTCGGTCGGGCAAGGCGAACTTCCTTCTAAGCGAAGTATCCCGCCGACGAGCAGCGCACCCGGTCTTAGAGGTAGAGCCTTTGGGGTGACAAAAATGACGAAAAATCCTTCGCACACGTTGAACGTGACCGCGCTAGGTCGTCTTCTATGCTGATAGCCTCTTTTGAGGAAGATGATGCACGGAGACATTTTTATCTTTTACGCCCACATTTCTAATGTGCCAGCGTAAAGACTCCATATTTTCGTAATTCTGAGCGTAAAAGCTCTGGGTACCAAAAATTGGCGTATATCGTAAAATTTGAGTTTTACGCTTGTGGAGGGGACTTCCGGCGTAAAATAACCAACTTTGTACAATCTTGCGTAGAGCACAGACTGTCGTTTCTTTGGTCTGTATGTTTGTGCAAGATTTGCAATGACATATTTTTCTTGCACTTTTGCAGTTGATTTGGGTGAGTCTCCACTGGCCGAGGTGATGGGCTCCGCTGCCGGGATGCTGCACTCGAACTACCTGGAGGATCTGTCCCACGTGGCAGTTCCCATCTCCGGACCCCAGTATCCTGAGGGAAGGGAGTTTTTGATATCGGCTCAGGGCGAGCGGACGCTGCTGAGCATGATCAATGGCGAGCCCTTGACATATGTAGACGGGGAGCAGTACATAAAGCCGGCTTTCTTCTTTGGGGACATGATTGACAAACAGTCCCAGACGAAGCCCAAGAGGGAGCCCTGGGTTTTCCCTGCCAGGAATTTGGTTTTGTACCTGCCAATGATGCCGAGGGATTATCCCATCTCGGCTTTCTTCCACGCGACGCATCCCAGGAAGATGTCGTGGACGCTGACTCCTGATCTTCACGGCAAGCCGGGGAAGATCTTTCATCTGAAAGGAGCTGACCAGGGGTCATTTGTCAGTCGCCCTTTCGGCGTTGTGACGTTGTTCAGGGGACTGTGCCCGGGCATTGTCCCGAGTGAAGACAGCTCAGTGATCCAGCCGGTCCAATTGCCGACCTTCTGCAACGACTTCATGGGACGAGGCAGGGTATATCCCAAGGAGAATCCTCGGTGCAATGGGTGAATCGCCCCAACAAACTCCCGATGGACATGCCTAGTTGACTGGGCCTTGAAGCACTTCCGGAGAGAGCTGGAGGGCATTGGACTGTATGCCGCTGTGAGTACGACGAGCGTCGGGTTGCCTCCCAATCCTAACTTGTTCTTGGCACTGATGGAGCGATACATTTCGCTCACTGGCACCTTCGCCACTCCACTGGGGGAGCTAGGATTGGCCCTCCATGAGATGGCAGTTGTCTCGAGACTGCCGATGGGGGATACCCCATATGAAGAGTATGTTTCCACCAACCGGGTGTTGGTGGACTTGGACCCTCGGGTGGCGGAAGTGTATCAGGAGATGATGTATCAATACTTCGCGTGCACCACTTTTTATAACGAGCCTTCTAATTTGGCTCACACCACCAAGTGGATGTCCTACCTCTTCTTCCACCGAGCCAGGGCTGCCAAGTCGGAGAAAGCCTCGGGGGGCAAGAATGAGCCCGTGAACTGTTTGGGCATGCTTAGTGCCCAGGTCGTGTAGGATCTTATGGAGGAGGCTAAAGCTTCGGATCAGATTCTCGTCGAAGGGGTAGGAAAGTACCCTGAAGGCATTAAGGCCTGTAGTTACTTGAGGCGCTGTCGCAGGCCCCTGTCTAAGGAAGCCCAGCTGGCTGGTTTCCTCTCCATATGGCTACGTCGAGTAGTAGTGCCTGGTACTGCGTCCGCGGACCGCATTCACCGGAACATCCTGTGGCCGGCAGTGCGCCTGGTGTTTGGGGCAAGACTGGGCTTGCTTCCTGCCATGGTGTGCCGTATACAGGCTAGCCTGAGAGCCATGACTGATGGGTTGCTCGTCGATGCAGCTCGGCGTGAGAGTTTTCCCCGGATGGAATTACCATACCTGTATTTGATGGGATGGTTAATTCTCCACAATCCCGGGTGATGTCTCCTGGCTCCGGTAGCAGCTCGGGGGGTATATTCTTGCTGAATTACAAGGACTCTCCCTGGAATGTAAGCACAGTTTTAGACTGTCGGCTGGTGTTGAACCTCAGCCACGGCAGGAAGCTCCTCTGTACTCCCCCTCCTGTACATCACAATCAATCAGGGACGATGCTTGAGGATTCAGGTGGAGAGAAGACCGATCTTTCTCCGGAAGCTTTTAATTGGTTGGTCTGCATTAGGCCCTCCCATCTGCTGTACAGGAGCGAAGACCATTGCTTTTTCGAGCCCTACCTGCCTAGTCGGTTTGCCAGGCAGTTCGGGTACGATCAGTTGCACGTGGGCAACGCCGTCACCAACTTCAGGTCCAGGGGTGGACTCATTGATGGAGCTAGAGGGTGGCGATATTTTATCATGGGTTGTACGGGAGCAACCTTTATCGTGCCGGTCGTTACAACCTCCACGAAGCTCCGCATTCTCCATTCTTACGCCCAGTTCTATGTGGCGATTAACACCTTCCATCACAATTTTGACATGCGTGGAAGCTTCAGGGTGCCTTCTCCCAAGCCTGGGGGAAGAGTCGAAGTCCCCTCGATTTATTCGGACGAGGGTGAGGAGTCTGGTACTCCGGATGAGCCTCTGGTGTCGGTGCCGAGGTGTGAAGTGCCTCCGCCTGCGGGGGCTTTGGTAGTCTCTTCTGGGAAGCGACGGGCTTCTGCTCCGAAGGAAGCTTCTCTTCGTAAGAGGAGAAAGAAGACGGTTGCTCGTCCTCTCCGCATTCTTGGTGTTGAGGCTCCCGGGAGTGAGCCTGCATCTCCCCATATCAGGGATGATTCTTTGGCTGGAGGTTCCTCGCCTTTTAGAGAGGGACCTTCTACAGTTCCGGCCGGCGGCGCCGGAGAATCCTCGCTAGAGGTTGCTGTCGTGGCTACTGCTCCAGGTAGCGGAGCGAGATTGCCTGTGTGGCCAAGGCAGATGGGAGAATCTTTCCCGAGGTCAGCAGCGGGTAAAACTCCCGCCGTGTCAGCGAGCACGTCTGGCGAGATTCCAGCTGATGAACCTCGACCGCGTCTTGGTGAAGGCTTGACAGAACTCTTGGCGATGTCGGTCGGCCCACCTCCTTCTTCAGGTATGACAATTTGTATTGCGTCATTAAGGCGTGGTTTAGCTACATCGGCTGCAGATGCGTCGTATATGCCGTTGGCTCCGGGTAAATGTCGTCTTTATGTCTCCCTTTAGAAAGATTACCAGCATACTGATATCAACTTTCTTGTCCTTTTCTCAGGGGATGGCGTCCACGTCGCCAGCCCTCTCAGGATGTCTGATGTTGGGTAGCTGGAGCTTGCGCTCTTTCATTAATATATCAAAGATCTCAACGATGTCGTCTTCGTTGAAGGAAAAAGTCCCTTTTTGTCTTCGGGCTCTTGTTGCCTGAATTTTACGGTCTTGCAGGGAGATCGTTGCTGTTGCATTATTTTTGGATCTTGAGGGGATTCTACCCCCGGCCCTACACGTCCCCTTGTTCTGTCGAGGTAAGTTTCCTCTGGACATGCCGTGGTCTCTGGCCACAGAAACTGATTCATCAAGAACTGCCTCTGGTTGTACAGGACTGGACTTCGGAATTTTGGGTCTCTTGAAAGACGCAGTATATCCCAACCCGAAACGAGCTTCTCGATAGTGAGAATTACTACGCACCAGCGTTCGCCTACCTTTCCCATAGTTGAGACCTTGTTTCAGTTTTAAGTCGTAACCCATGTTTTGCATAATATTTAATGCTTGTGGGCTGTATCTGTGGGTTTGTATTCTGCCAGATTCAGACTCGCATGATTCCTCTTACACGATTGGGGCGTTCTGCCTACTGCCGAAGATTATCGGACGCTGATCGTCATGGGTTGGTGGAATGATAAAGATGGAGTCTTCCTGTGGTCCACCTGTTATGACGACATCAGATGTTGACGTATCTTCCCATATAATTTCCCCGCATTTGACTATCAGGGGAACCGAAGTCCGTTTATGACTCTCGTTCTTGCGTTTCTGGATTAGGAAATCCCGCAGGTCAGGAGGAGTAGAGGAAGAAGACGAAGGCTTGTTTCTTCCATCAGCGGGCGTACGGATATTGGGCACCCCGGTTTTCTCTGTGCCACCTGTGTACAACAGGTTGGCCATCTGGGTGGCGGATAATCCCCTGGAGGGATGCCTTTCCGCAATCTGAACTTGTTTTACGCCGAGGGACTTTGCCTGGCGTAATTTGGAGACTTGCTCAGACTGGCGTAAAGCTGGAGAGGCCCTCAGTCGGCCATCGGCTTCTCGCATAATCCGGAGGGTAGGCAGATTGTTCCTTTGCTGGCGTAAAGGTCGAGAAGTTGCATACTCGCCTGCTTGCTTTCCCTCGTGGAGATCACAGCGCTCATCTGGTTTACCATAGAGGTCAGATATTGTCTTGCGCGTGAAGCGTGATCTGTACCTCCGATTTGGCGTTGAGGCACCATCGAAAGTTTTGTCTGTACCGCGCGTAGCGGGAGACTGATTCCTACGCGTAGAGCGCAGTGGATACTTCTGGGTCAGCGCTGAGGCTTTGCCCGAAGTTTTGTCTGTACCGCGCGTAGCGGAAGACTGAGTTTTACGTGCAGGGCACGGAGGGAGCAATACTACTACCTCATTGGTCGGAGAGATCGGAGAGATCGGAGAGTCCACAGGAATGGTAGAGGATGTCTTGGGCATCCACACTTTGCGCAGCTTCCTGTTGTCTTGGACGGAGAGAGAGTGAGAGCTACCCCCGGTTCGAAGCATGTCTTCGTAGGCAGATTGGTCGAATTGGACGACCAGTGTCTTTTTCATGGATCCCACGGATACCGCATCGTGTTGAGCAATTGCTTCCTCATCAGAAGAGAAAGATGTCCCCAGCAAAGTCGCTCTTGTTTGTGGTATTAAATGAAAGAATGAAAGTATATTTCAATGACAGGGTTTATACGAAACCCGCGCCCTTTGGTTTACAAACAAACTTGTACAATATAATCCTATACGAGGATGTGGGAGTACAATTTATTTTATCTGGGTATAAATTGCTATAGGTGTCTGATCTGCAGTCGATCACTTTAGCCCTTGGACCACACGATGTTGAAAAAGTGCCGTGGAAGATAGGTAGCAGCTTCGAAGGTTGCAGGAGAGGGTGGATGCACGATGCCAAAGTCGTCGATCCCTGCTCTTTTCCTGAGCTCCGGTCTCTCTCTCTCTCTCTCTCTCTCTTGACCTTTTGATCTGGTATTGGTTTTCTTGACCAAGTTTCCAACCCTCCAATTTGTCCACCTTTTAAAGTTTTTTTCGACCTTTCTTTTCCCCATTGATAAGGGTCTCTATTTATAGAGTTTTGGTGACAGTGACCACTCCGTCGGTGTAAAAACCGAGGAGTGGAAAGTACAAGACCCCTTTACACAACGGTTAAAATAACCAATGCCTGCGTATAGATGACCTTTTGAGTGAGCATGTGACGCGTGTCCAACTAAGGGGACAAAATGCGTATATCTGCTGCGAAGATCACGGCGTAGAAGCCACGTAGGTAGGTATCCCTTGTGTAGAAGAGGTTGGCGTAGAAGCCAAATGACTGTCACCCTGGCGTAGAAGCCAAGTAGGCATAGAAGCCGAACAGGCATAGAAGCCGAACAGGCGTAGAAGCCGAATAGGCATAGAAGCCGAATGGTCGTAGAGGTCGAGTGGTCGTAGAGACTGAGTGGTCGTAGAGATTGAGTGGGCGTAGAAACCGTGTGAGCACAGATCCTGAATGGGCATAGAAGCCGCTGTGTACCGTGCCAGAGTGCTGATATGGACGTCTTAGCCGAAATTACGGCTTTTGAAGATATAATCAAATCTCTTGCAGAGATTTGCCACCATCTTATGCATTAAATGTGGAGGCGTGTTTTGAAGGTCTGCAGCCCTTCTGTGCATCCGTCGCAGAGACGTACCTTGAGAGAAACTGTCACCGCTCTGTGCAATTAGACATGGAGACGTGCCTCGAGTCCCGTACGAAGTACAGCTTTTGACGTGGCAGGCAGTTTGTCTACTGCGGAGTGTAAAACAACTCATGTTTGCCTGTGTAAAACAAGGCAGCGTATTCCCTTGTACGCGAAAGAGCGGTTTACGCTGAGGGGACTTCAGTAAACGACGGTTCGGTGATGTTTTAACCAAATTATCTGCATTAAATGCAAAGATCCGCCATCATACTGTGGGGCGCGTCCCGAGGGGTCTGCCATCGTTTCCAGCCGTCGTCAGGGTAGCCGTGCAACACTTTTTGTCAGGAGTCAGAGGTCAGATTCACTGCGTGACTTGACAGGTTCATTTTGGGGAAGACGAAGCGTTCCTCGTACGCTTTAACGCTGCTTTGAGAGCGGATGAGTTTTACGCCATGGAGGCGATGAAGAACCCTGTTTACGCTGGAGCGGCCTGGACGTACTGCACTTACGCGGATGGTCCTTTGAGCTTATTCTTCACGCTGTGTTTTAGCAAAAAAAAGCTCTGTTGCACGCTTGATGGCTCTGAAGGCCTCTGTTTACGCTGCTCTGCATCAAGAGGCTGCGTAGATCCTCCCAGCGTATTTTTCATGCTTCTACACCATCACCAACAAATACCTAGAAAAACCCTAGCAAACTAAACTACTCACCTCCCTCACCCAACCCGACCACCACCCGATCGACTCCCTCAGCCCGCCACCGCCGTCTCCGACCACGACCACCACCTACCCGACTCGCCCTCCGACCTCCCTCCTCCCCGGGCACCCCTGCCGCCACCACCACCAGCTGCCCCCCCCCACCAGCAGCCACCACAGCGAGGTTCCACCTCGACTGCTTCTTCCCCGACCAGACCACCTGACTCCCCTCCGTCGTAGCCACCATCACCACAGTCCACCACCACTACCTTGGCCACCGTCCTCGCCCTCTCCACCACCGTCCTCACCATCTCCACCACCCCCTGGCTGCCAATACCAACACCACCATCAGCAACACCACCATCACCACCATCACCACAGCCAATCACCACCCGACTCCTTCTTCCCCGATCACCCCCAGCCTCTCCACCACCATTCTTAGCCACCTCCACCGCCGCCCTCTTTACCACCCCCTGGCCGCCGACCCACACACCGCCACCACCGGCCCCCACGACCCACCAGCCGCCGCTAGGAGCTGCTGCACCGCTGCTGTCAGAGCCGTTGCTTCAGCTGCTACTCCGCCCCCCTTGCTGACGACGACCACCCTCGCACGGCGGACACCCCCCCCGAACATGACACCGGTCAGGTACACCTGTATATATGTGTCATGCCCCAGTCCCAAAATACGAAGGACTAGAAATACGTATTATGCCCAGCCGTATGTATACGAACTCCAATATATGGAAACCATATACACACGTACGCTGTATATGAACATTTAATCCATCAGTGGTAATATACTGTCACAACAAGTCTCACAGAATCTATATCTCATCCACAGCACAAATAGTCAGTAGGAATAAAAGCTGAAAAATAATTGGATATCCAAAATGAGTATCAAGTCTGATAGTCGGGTAGAAACAATCCACTACAAAACGACTATATTGAATTTAGCAAAAAGATCACTAAACAACGGTAATAAAATCACAGATACTCCAAGGGTAAGACCTCCTCAGTTTGGTAAGTAGTGTCAGGTCCAGGACCGTACTCCTGTGGATACTCCTTCTCGTCCAAATCTGGAAAGGGACCAGGTCCTCAGAGGGACGTAACAAGATACATAATAACATGCCAATAAGTACCGAAATATAAACATCCAATGGTTCGCCTAACCGTCTAAGTGAATGCAGTTTGAGAACAACTTTTCAACAAGTGGGCTATCTGGCTAAAAATATGGAATTGGCCTGACCCTCTTGGAGAATCAGGGGCCTCAAAGCATGTCGTCTTTTGAACGACAGAGGCCGCCAGTAGTATATAGTGGTCATCATCACCCGTTTTTTCGGTGGAGAATCCGGACGTACAGGAGAAAAGTGCAAAGGAGCCCAAACGCTTTACTTATTGTTCTCCCCTCCCTATGCTCTAAGCATGCCATATCCATGACACGATACAATCTCTAATAACTGTCGGGTCTACTAGCATACAAAGTTTTTATCAGCAGTCATCCCTAATGCACGGCTCTAACGTACAGGCGGCCAACCCAATACGTAGTCCGGGATCTATATGAGACTCACAACTCGTGTAAAATTGTGTCACGACCAAAGGACCAAATAATGCTCCATAATACTGGGGTGGTCTCATAAACAAGGTCTAATGCAAATACATAAATAAAACAGAATTATGCATCATTTGGAATATAAATAATAGTACTATGGCAAGGTATACTTGCCGAGCAAGTTCTGTATAGTGCAATTGTCCACAACAGTGTTTAAACTTTGGTGTAAGAAGTGGAA
Source organism: Iris macrosiphon (assembly GCA_036927795.1). Lineage (NCBI taxonomy): Eukaryota > Viridiplantae > Streptophyta > Magnoliopsida > Asparagales > Iridaceae > Iris > Iris macrosiphon. The sequence goes on along the minus strand of JAYESA010000006.1, from coordinate 182,882,368 downwards.
TTAGATTTTTAGGAGAGTTGTAATATATATAGGAGGAGAAAGGCGGTGGGGTGACTTAGTGATTAAGAAACTACTGCTGTTGCTGTTGCTTCCTCTCATTGGTTTAGGTTTCGGCCGGGGTGTTTAGTAATAATAGTGTTAAGGAGTGGTGGAATGAGGAGCTTACACGTGTAGGAAAGCAAAGCGAATTTGGATTTTGCTTCTGCTGCTGATATTTTCTTCTCCTAATGGTTATGGTTTGGGTTTTACGTGCTGTGAAAGGAAATTACGCAGGGGTTGGTTTTACGCGTAGAGAAAGGAAAAGTTTACGCGGGGTAAAATAAGCGGTGGTTTTGATACTGCTGCTACTGTGGTTTACGCGTGGTGGTTTTGCTATTGATGTTGATATTTACGCGCGGAGAAGTATACGCGATAATGAGCGATTGCTGTTGTCTGTTTACGCGGGGTGGCTGCTGCTATTTCCTTATTTTACGCGCGGTAGTGTGTTTAACGGGTTGCGGGTTTGATCTAATAGGAAATTCTATTTTTGTCACGCCCTAGTCCCAAAATACGTAGGACTAGGAACACGTAAGCATGCCAACCGTATGGATATGGCAACTCCAATATATGAAAACCAAAATCCACACGTACGCTATAATATGAAAATCAATCCACAAGTGGTATAAAATGTATCACAAGTCACAGGGTATAATCTAAATCTCATCCACGAAAATCAATATAAATAAATAACCAACATCTATATAACTAGATCTCAACAAGAAGTATCTAAAGATGATAGTTGGATGAAAACAAATCCACTACCAACTCGAATGTAAAGGTACAACACAATAAACACAATATAAGAATACCAGCTAACAGTCATGGGGCTCGGAGAGAAGACATCCTCGAAACATATGTAACCATCCGAATTTGCGCTCCTGCAAATACTCAAGAACAGATACACCTGGAAGGGGACCAGGTCCTCAGAGGGACGTAACAAGATACATAACAGCAAGCCAATTTGAATACAGTAAACATGCATAATAGGTAGAAAATATGTAAGTACGCTGTACAAGACAATCTATATGAATGTAAATGAGGACAACTTTTTGACGTATGGGCAAGGGTAGGCTACTCGATCTAAATCTCACAACTCACACACACGTCAGTGGATACCATCAGCCGACATACCGTGGGGGTAGCGACCCTCATGACTCCATCAATCGACATACCTCGGGGGTAGCGACCATCGGACACGACCACCATAGTGCGTGCTAGTTACTACGGTTTACCAGAGTGGTTAAAGCCCATACGCCTACTGATTGTCCTCTATGATACTAAGTGTCAAGTGTGTGTGCCAACCTATCTAATATATAGTAATAACTGAAAGAAACTACACATGCAATGAATAAACAAAAATATAATAAATATACAGAAATATACTAAGCATACAAAATATTATAAATAATTTGGCAAGGTATCTTGCCTGGTCTGAAAAAGAATGAAGTCCCAACTCAAGGTGTCGTCCGATCTACCCGTCACATAAATTAAACAAGTTAGGTTACAAAAGTGGGTAAATAGGTTCCTCCATTTAATCTATTTTAATTCTGAATAAAATAAACTAAAATATTATTTTAATCTTATTATAATCTGATTTTATTGTTAATCTCTAATTTTGGTCCAAAGAAAGTCAACTTTAAGGATTTGTGATCCGTGGCACGCAAATCGAGGCAATCCGTTGACCAAAAAAGTCAACCAACTCAAATCTTGGATTTGTGTATAGAATCCTATATATCTTAATGCTACATGAATACTGGAATAGACGGTTTCATAAAATCACAAGTTGGTAAAGAGTTATGGCCACAAGGGCACACAGATGATAGTTTTTGGTGGTTTCCTATTTACGTCTACGTTGCACAAATTTTATAGTAGATTAAACTTATATTTTAAATTCTAAAAAAATACTTTTCTTTAATTTCATCATGTCAGCTTTCCGAAACTTCAAACGGTTCATAATTCCGAGTTTGAGATCTCCCGAAATCTCGAAAATACCAAAACGCGTCTGATTTTGGACAACTGACACTTTTAGAATTTTCTGAAAAAATAGGTTCTGAAATTATTAAAATAATTTATATATTCAGAAAACTAACCATGATATGATTCTAACAAAAAAAACTGGAGCGCGTTTTGAGTCCGGAGCTAGGAGATATCGTCTTTTTAAGTCGTCATAACTACTAGAAAATGAGACTGAATTTATGATAAATTTTGACTATTTTTGGACGAAAAAGAGAGAAATTTGGGGGAAAAAAATATGAAGGATGAGGTATTTATAATGTTGGACACTACTTAATTAAATACGACTAGGATTGGTTAATTTGGATAGGATTATGATGAATTTAAATAAGGATAGAATATGCATGAAGTTGATTTTCTAGTAGGTTCAGGATTTGCATTAATTTAAAATAGAGTTTGAATTTATCTCAATAATTTATAATCTTAAATAGAATTAAAGATAATACAAATAATTTATATATAATCTTATTAATATCTATTAACACTAAATTAGCATCTATCTAATATTAAGACTATATATAACCAAATAAATCCTAATTAATTTAGAAAATCTAAATAAATTTCTTAAAATTCTAAATAAATTATAGAAAAAAATATAATTAAATATTTTAACCTAAAATAAATATTTGGTAGGAATAACATGCAAATATGGTCTCAAAGTAAATCATAGAAGTCCAAGAAATTTACGTTCCCTATGTTTTAATCACCTAAAATTTCTAGAAAAATATTCAAAAATCTAAAATAACCTAGAAATGATTCTAAATAAATATTTATATAAGTAAATGTATCAAGAAATTCATTTGCTAATTTACTAAGAGAATACTCTAAAAAAATTCAATATTTATAATAAATATAATAATATAAAATATACACAAAATATCTATTTTGGGTGAGGAGGTTTACAATTTTCTATATTTAGCTCATAATTTCTAATAAATTACATAATATAGAATACGATTTTCAGAATTAGGGTTCTTACATTCTACCCAACTTATAAAAATTTTGTTCTCGAAATTAAAACTAAGCCACGGTAGAAAGTCAAAATTTGTAAGAGATATATTTTAACAAGTAAATTTATACCTTGGTTAATGAATAGGTTCGAAAAACGTTGGCGCATGTCATCCTCGCGCTCCCAAGTAGATTCTCCTGGCGAACCATGCTTCCATGCTACACGGACCAAGAGAATAGACTGATTTCTCAATACTTTCTCTCTATGATCAAGGATTCCCACGGGTTGCTCTTGATATGATAAGCTCGGCCCAATGGTAATTTTTGAATGGTCGAGAACATGACTTCTGTCTGCCATATATCGCCTTAGTTGTGATACATGGAATAAGTTACGTACTCCCTCAAGTGAAGGGGGTAGCGCAAGTCGATATGCTACTTCTCCCACTCTCTCTAGAACGTCAAATGGTCCAATATACCTTGGACTCAACTTACCGCGCCCTCCGAATCGGATGGTGCCTCTGGTAGGTGATATTCTTAAGAAGACATGATCTCCCTCTTTAAACTCCAAGGGACGACGATGAAGGTCTGCCTATTATTTCTGCCTGTCTTGTGCTGCTCGCAAGTGTCCTTGTATCTTTTTAACTGTCTCAACGGTGTTGACCACTAACTCTGGTCCCAGAATCTGACGTTCTCCCACATCACTCCAACACACAGAAGATCTACACTTCCTTCAATACAATGCTTCAAATGGAGCCATATGGATGCTTGCTTGATAGCTATTGTTGTAAGAAAACTCTACAAGATGTAGGTGGTCCTCCCATGATCCTCCAAAGTCTAACATACAAGCCCTCAACATATCTTCTAATGTCTGAATAGTACGTTCTGACTGCCCATCTGTTTGTGGGTGGTAAGATGTACTAAACTTCAGACGAGTTCCAAGGTTTTCTTACATGCTTCTCCAAAAATGTGATGTAAAGCGTGAATCTCTGTCTGACACAATGCTGACTGGTACGCCGTACAATCTTACGATCTGTCTCATATATAAGTCAACCAAAGCTTCTGTAGATTAGCCAACTCTGAAAGGTAAGAAATGGGCTGACTTGGTGAGTCGGTCCACTATTACCCATACCGCATCTCTTCCACTGGGACTCTTGGGAAAACCCGTAACGAAATCCATAGTGATGTGTTCCCACTTCCCCTCTGGAATCGGGAGTGGTTGCAATAATCCTGTTGTTCTATGATGCTCCGCCTTTACTTGCTGACATATTAAACATTTAGCTACAAAACGAGCTATCCCTCTTTTTATTCCATGCCACCAAAAATGCTGTCTTAAGTCACGATACATTTTAGTGCCCCTAGGATGAATAGAATATGTCAAACTATTAGCTTCTGCCATCAGCTCTTGTCGAATTTCTCCATTTGGAACATAAAGACGATCACCACATCGTAATGTCCCATCATCATGGATGCGTAGTCATGTCTGCTCCCCAGCCTCTGTTCTTTCCTTTAATCTTCTAAATCTGGCGTCTGTAGACAATGTTGCCTTGATTCTCTCTACTAGTGATGATTGTACTTGCAAATTGGCTAGTGTTCCGTCTGCTCCGGGAAATATTACTTCAATGCCAAGACTTTGTAAGTCCTTCAATAATTCTTTCTGTGTTGTCAAGAAGTAAACTATTGGCTTCCGGCTTAATACGTCTGCTACAACGTTAGCCTTGCCTGGGTGATAATGTAGCTTTATCTCAAAATCTTTCATCAACTCGAGCCATCGACGTTGCCTCATATTTAACTCCTTCTGTGTGAAGACATACTTGAGACTTTTGTGGTTTGTATATATTTCCACTCGTTCCCCATATAAGTAATGTCTCCATAACTTTAGAGAAAATACAACGGCTGCAAGTTCCAAGTCATGAGTTGGATAATTCTTCTCATGTACTCGTAATTGCCTAGATGCATATGCAATCACCTTGCCATGATGCATCAGTACGCATCCCAAGCCTTTCCTTGATGCGTCACTGTAGATCACATAGCCTCCTGATCCTGATGGAATAGTTAGCACTGGTGCTGAAGTCAATCGCTTCTTTAACTCCTCGAAAGCGGCTTGACACTCGTTGGTCCATATAAACTTTTGATCTTTGTAAGTCAACCGAGTCATAGGTGTTGCTATCCTTGAGAAGTTCTCCACGAACCGTCGGTAATATCCCGCAAGTCCAAGAAAACTTCTCACTTCCGCTGCTGATTTAGGAACAGGCCATGTCTCAACTGTCGAGATCTTTTCTGGATCAACAGAAATACCATCTCCTGTAATGACATGCCCAAGAAATAAAACCTTGTCCAAGAAGAACTCACATTTACTGAGTTTCGCATATAACTGCTCTCTTCTCAAGGTCTCTAGGACAATTCGTAAGTGCTCCTCGTGTTCCTCGTGGCTTTTTGAATAGACAAGTATATCATCTATGAAGACAACCACGAACTGGTCTAAATACTGGTGGAAGACTCGATGCATTAAGTCCATAAAGATAGTTGGAGCATTGGTCAATCCAAATGGCATGACCAGAAACTCGTAGTGCCCATATCTTGTTCGGAATGCGATCTTCGGGATGTCCTCCTTTCGTACTTTCACCTGGTGATATCCCGATCTCAAATCTATCTTTGAGAACATCTTGGCTCCACTAAGTTGATCAAATAGGTCATCAATGCGTGGCAGTGGGTATTTATTCTTCACAGTCACTGCATTCAAGGCTCTATAGTCAATGCACATACGCACCGACCCATCCTTCTTTGGTACAAATAATACTAGGGCTCCCCAGGGTGATGCACTTGGTCGGATGAAACATTTTTCTTCTAATTCTTTCAATTGTGTCTTTAGTTCATCCATCTCCTTCTTTGCTAGTCTATAAATATGTGATGCTATAGGTGCCGCTCCGGGTGTTAATTCAATCAAAAATTCTACGTCTCTATCTGGGGGTAGTCCTGGTAATTCTTCTAGAAAGACGTCTGGAAATTTTGAAATTATAGGATGATAGACAACATCGTCCATCGCGAGCTGCATACCATCAAGGATTTCGGTGGATCCTCGTGCAAACTCAAGTTCAGGCTGGCCTGGTACCTTGAAAAGAATGCTTCCTCCAAAGCAATCGAAGAAAGCGTGGTACTTGGTTAACCAGTCTATTCCAAGAACAATATCAAAAGTTGGTATAGGAAGGACTAAGAGTTGGGCATTCATCTCTCTGCCACGCATCACTATAGGACACTATCTACAAATTCTACTAATATGTACAACTCCTCCCCCGGTAAGAATTCTAATACAACTAGGTAAAGGTGTAAAGGTAATATTGTGTTTGGCAATAAAACTAGATGATATGAATGAGTGGGTGGTTCCCGTATCAAACAATGTCGTAGCAGAAAAAGTAAAAGCAAGAGTGATACCTGCTATGACATCAATCTCCTGATTTATATTATCTACTTCCATTGTAAAAGCTTGTCCGTTCCTCTGTGGCTGTCCATGACTAGCTCTCAGGTACTGTCACGACCCGCACCCGGTTTAAGGGCACGAGTGCGTGGGTACGTCCAGCCTACGCCGCAGCATCGGCGGTAGAACGCTGTCAAGGTCTTGATACTATCTAGCTAATGTCACACAAACATCCAATCTCCATAAGGAGACACGGATGTTACAAATAAACGAGCACATACTCAATCACAGGATTACAGCACGATAAGATAACGAACAGAAATTTAAATACAACAAAAGTCAACAAAAGCAATAACTTAACTCAACAATATCCAAGTCTCATAAAAATGCCGGAGACAAATCCGGTACCCAAAAGTCTACTAAAAGAACTAATCAGAACTAGAAGAATTAGTGATTCCTGCTAGGCCTCCGAAATCACAACTAACTACCAAGTCTGCAGCTACTCACCATATGGTCCATAAAGTGTCGGACAGCGGTCCTCTAAGGCATAGTCTGGAAAAATGTTTCCAGTCAGGAAGGAGCAAAGCACAATCTCAAATAACAGTTCCATTTAATTGATAAGGACTATAATACAATAAACATGTCATGCTAGCTACTGAGAAGACAGTGAAATAAATGCAATGGCAAGTAAAGAGTGACAGGCAATGTAAAGAGACAGTCAATAGGCAATATGATACAGTCAGTGCATGTATGAAAATGAAAGAACAAGGAACAGTATCATATACGGGTGATGTAGTATATGATTTAAATAGGGAACAGAAATCTATTCTAAGTGTTTGAAATAATAGTTTCAAAATATGATCGGCTTGGGAACATGTACGATAGCTACAGGGCCTGGCTAATCATGGGTGAAGAGCATGATTAACACTTACAATTTTCTATACTACAATAAGAGGTTATGATCACATTTCTTACTAACTACTTCCCCGCCCCCAACTAGTACTGTGGATCCAACCATGACACGTCACGATACACGAGCAAGTCCAGTCTATCATGTACGATGTCTAATATACATGTCGTGTACAATGTCAATACGATAATCAAGGTAACATCTCATGACTGCAGATCCAAGCAATACTAGTCCGTGTAACACAGTGTCAAGGATTCAGTTGTAACATTTCAAGATTATTGAATTTATAGAAATTATCAAGAAATTGGAAATTATCAGAGAATGTACTTGCCTTTGGTCCTTAGCTGGTAATTATGGATGTCCTGTTCTAGAGTATCCCCTGGGTAAACCAACAGTCCTAAAAACATATCACAATAACACTTGTATCAGGGGCTATACTAACACACAATAGAAATACACTGGCCTTAGGGCTACGCTAGGTACGATAAGGGTCATCTACTAGATAGGCCAACTATATATATATTAATCCCTTAATTATAATAATAGATATAAGTATAAATATATATACACTTTAAATAAAACTAATACCTGTATGTACATACAAACATATCTCAAATTAAATATATACAAAATTTCTTACATTAATTATATATATAATTACACTAAATTACATGTATATTAAATAACACAACTTACATATATACTAATAACACTGAAGGAGGGAGAGGGGAAGATGCTCACTGTGAGGGGCTCCTGGGTGGCCGGACTGCGGCAACTCCTGCCAGAGTTGAGCCGGAAGAAACCGCAGCGAGGGGAGAGAAGGTTGCAACGGAATGGTGGACGAGCTCGACGTCAGCCGGAGATCGGTGCGAGGGGAGGGTGCTCGGGAGGAGTCGAGGGGAGAACTGCCGGCCGGAGGGGCTGATGGTGGCCGGCTGTAGGGAGTCGGCCGAGCTGTAAGGGGGCCGCCGGATGCGTCGAGGATGGGGAGGAGAGAGGCGCGGGGTGGAGCCGTGGCCGGAGTGGGGATCAAGGGGCCGGAGCAGCCGCAGCAAGGCGGAGGGAGGAGATGGTGTTGGTGAGAGTTGTATGGTGAAGATGGAGGTGGTGGTGGTAGTGTAGATGTAGGTGATGGCCGGACTTGATGGAAGGAGGAGATGGAGGGAGGAGCAGCCGCAGCAGGTCGGAGCGCCGAGGGAAGGGTGGCCGGACCGGAGGGGCTTCGGCAGCAGGCCAGCGGAATGGGATGCAGCAGGGAGAGTCGGGCTTGCCGGAGTCGAGGTAGGAGGGAGGTTGGTCTGCGAGCAGGCCAGCGGGACTGAAGGCCGGGCTGAACGCCGGAGATCGGAGAGACAGGGGGCTGCCGGAGTTGATGGATGGATGGATGGATGAAGGAGATGGAGTGGATGGAGTGGGGAGTAGTAGCGGGAGGAGCAGTGGAAGTCGGGGGAGAGGGGAGCGCCGGCGCCGGAGGGGATCGCTCGGTCGGGGGAGCTGCTGCCAGAGGTCGGAGGGAGGAGCAGCCGCAGCAGGGTGAAGCTGGGCCGCCGGAGTTGGCCGCCGGGTGCACCGCAGAGGAAGGAGCAGCGGCTTCGGCCGTCGGACCGCGGTGGATGAACGCCGGGGTGCAGGGAGTCCGCCGGAAAACTGTGTGTGGTGATGGGGAATGCACAGTATTCCCCCTTCCTTCAAAATTTGAATTTAAAATGAAAGAGAAGAGGAAGAAGAAGGAAGAAGAAGAAGAAAGGAAAGAAGAAGGGAAGAAGGAGAAGAATTTTGGGTTCCTACGTTGGAGGCTTGTGAGGAGGAGAGAGAGAGGTGGGGGCTTGTGAGGAGGTGGGGTTTTCTAGGTTGTCTAGGGATTAGGGTTGATGTAGACATGATATTATATAGGGAGAGAGGGTGTTGATGGAGGGTGGCGATTGCATCCCTTGAATGGGTGGCTAGGATTGTTCATGAAGGAAAATAATTCATGGGGGATGAGGGTGAGAGATTAGATAAAAATATTAGGTTCCCTCATTGTTTAAACAATTGGGTGAGGCCACAAAATGCAAATTTGTAATTTAGCCCCCTTAAATTTGGGAAATTGCACAAACACATAAAATGACAAAAAATTTGGCGGGCGATTCGGGGTCCGGTGTTTTGTAGGTCAGGGGGCACTGTAAGATTTGTGTAGGCTCAATTTACAGGGCACTGGAATTAAATTGGGATTTTAAAATTGGTTTAAATAGTATCCTCAATTTAATTAGATTAAAATGCAAGTTGTGTTCAAGAATTAATTAGGAGTACATGGAGCCAAAATCAGGTCAGGTCATCAATACCAATAATGAAGAAGACTCAGAACAGAATATTTCCCTAATTTGGGCCGCATGAAAAATATGTCCAGATTGTCCCCAATTTAAATTGGAACGCACAACGATACAAATTAAGGATTTATTAAATAACGTCCGCGACGATTTTTGTGCGGCTAGAAACAATGCACAGGGAGCATAATTATGAGTTGCAAAAATAGCAGAAAGGAAGGCGGGCATGTCTAGGGCAAGATTGTGAAATTTGTTGGAAGACAAAAGTCAGGATAGCGCTCCAAATATCGAAGCAAAGGCAATGCGCAAATAATCAAATAAAATACAGTAATTAATTACAATCTCCAATAAATAAATTCTAGATAAAATAATAAAATCCAGAATTCCATAATTTCGGCAGGTGTTCGTCTACTGGGCTTCTAGGTCAATTCTGCTAGCTAAAAAAATAAATGAACACTGCATCTAATACTATATTTAAATTACACATCTCACATATTTATTTAAATTAAATACTATCATGCAATTAATTAATTATAACTACAATAATATTAATTATTAAAAAGTCAAAAATACTCCTGTTTTCGGAACGTGGTAGTGACAAGTCTACCCTCCTTAAAAGAATTTCGTCCTCGAAATTCAAAATCCTCAAAGTAGCATTTAATCATACTCATTATTATTTTCCTTCAAGTTTAAATTCATCATCCATGAAATTAGGTAATAATCCACAATGTCCTTTCAAAATTCTGAAATTATTGCATTCCTGAAAATCCTCGAAATGAAATCAAATTCTATTTTTTTTTTTTCAAAAATTTCCCTTGAAAGTTTTGAGTTAATAATTCAATACTCGGAATCTAATATCCACTCCTCTAACTTGATTTTAATCAATGCACCTATATATAATGTAATCTCGTCCAAAAAGTTTGAATTCAAACATTAGTCCATCAATAATTTTATTCCTCGATTTCCTCTTTCCTCAAAATACTTAACAATGCGGTACTTAAGGGTTCTCCAAATGCAACATCCAAATATAATATTTTAAAATTCACAACTTGCAATCAAATAAATATATTGATAATCCCCCAAAATTTCCAAATTTTATAACCCGTTTAATCATGTCATAATCTTCCTGGAATTCATAGATCATAAATTCTGCCATGTTAAATTCTTGGCCCTTTATTTAAATCGATGCTTATCCTCGAATTTTTAATCATCTTGTTAATCATCTTGTCTCTCCTGTCAAGTCATAACTCCTTTATGAATATTCATCATGGTCAAACCCCGATAATCATGGTCCAAGAAAAATCCTTCCTACAATCATACAAAATGCAACCTAAGGGAATATGTACGGTCATGGTGTCTTGTCATGGTATTGCAGTCTCTATATCAGGGGTACCATTAACTATATTCTAACAAGAAATCATGCATACAAGCTACGGTACTAAGGTATCAGTCAATCAATCAAATAGATAGGAACAAAAGGAAGGAAAGAACAAAACCTGCTAACACATTACCTGCAGTATCGGTCTCCTCGACCGTCATCGCAATTGCCCGCCCTGCTGGGGTGGTTCCCTTTGCAGGTGCTGAGCAATATACGGTTCCACAGGTAGCCTAACTGGATCTCTATAATCTGAAGCTGCGCGCTGGTCGGGAAGATAAGAGGCTAGAAGACAATCCCTTACTCGATGTCCCGCAGCGCCGCAGTGCAAACAAAGTCCTAGCCTCGTTCTACAGCTCTCCCAAAGATGACCTGGCTTCTTACAGAAATGACAAGTCTGCTGTGTCTCTCTCGGAGGCTGTTGCTGATTCTGTTGAACACGGACTGGTGTCTGGTACTGTTGTTGATACTGATACGCCCATGGATGTTGCTGGATAGGAACTGGTGCTAGGTACTGCGGTGGATGCTGAATTGTCCATGGTTGTTGCTGAAGATGAAATGGTACTTGGTACTGCTGTTGGTGCTGAATACGGGGATGCTTGGCTGGTCCTGCACTACCATTCGTATCTCCAAAAGTATTGTGACTCCTCTTAGGCCTGAGATCCAGATCCTCTTCTGCAATCTGAGCGTCCATCAAGATAGCCTCAAAGGTAGCGGTACGACGACCAGAAGTACGTGACCGAATCTCTCTTGTCAGTCCCTTTCTAAATTTCCGGGCTCGATCTCCTGGGTCCCGAATCATAGACGATGCAAAACGGCTCAATCTACAGAATTCTGCAGCGTACTCGTCGACCGACATGTTTCCTTGAACCAAGTCATGAAACTGACTTTCCAAGGTTCCCAATGCCACGTCGAGAAAGAACTTCTCCTTGAAGAGTTCCTTGAAGGTCTCCCAAGTGAGTCCTTGTGCAGTAATTCTCGGCTCCGTGCGATACCACGTGAGTGCGATATCGAACATCTGACTGCCAGCGGCTTCTATCTGCAAGTTCTCCGGAATCTGGGTCAATCGCAGGCTCCTTTCTATATCCTCTAGCCAGTCGTCAGCGTAGAGTATCCCTTCGGTGCCCTTAAACTCTCGAGGCATCATCCTTTTGAAATCCACTATAGTGCCTGATCTCTGCTGCTGGCCAGGAAACTGCTGGTACTGTGCTACTTTCTCCAAAGCTTGGAGAGTCACCTGATGAGCATTCTTCATGTTTTCTTTCATCAGCTCAGTTTGTGCCTGGTGCGCTTCTGCTTGCACCCTCTGAGCCTCAGCTTGAACTCGCTGAGCATCTGCCGTCACCCTCTGGGCATCTACCATGCCTTGGATCAAGGTAAATATCTGCGTCCCATCAATGGGCAAACCTCCGGGAATCGGAGTCGGTGGAGGAGGAAGGTTGTCCGTCACAGCTGCAACAATCTTCTGAACAGGTGGGGGAGGAGGATCCCCAAAAAGTGCAGACACTCCTACGTGCACCGGAGATGTAGGAGGAACTACGGTTGTCTGTCTCTCAGGTGGAGAGGTGGCAGACCCCTCTAAAGCTGATGTTTCCGCTCTCATAGACCGTGTCTGCGGCGACATCCTGAAGACAGATCCCAAAGAATCAATTTAGGCAAAAATGCGATATCATCAAGGAAGGACAGTACAGTTCTAAAGAAGCAACATTCAAGATAAATAGATTGGAAATAAATCCTAGTTGTGATTGCACAGGTCAAAGATACATCCAAGGTCTGATACTTCTATCCCTCTAAGTACCATAGTTCTACCACAATCACACTCACTGCTAGCTTCCTTACCTACTGCAATCGCTGATACTAGTTATCCTTATCACTCAAGTGCATATCAAATGCAACACACTATACTAAGTACTGCTCTCTCCAATACAATCCTAGATGAACACCTAAGCCAGTTGGCAATAAAATCTCAATCATGCTCAAGCCAACAGATCCTTACACATGCATCTCATCTACTTATATACTAATATATCTCTCCCACTATAAAATCCTATCCTCAAATAAAATTCCTCAAAATAACTCCTCGAATAAATTTTAAGTAAAAATGCATATACTTTCCTTAAGATCAATTATCAAAATACTGAAGTGAAATTTTATCAATTCCAAAAATCCTTATAGCTTGTCTAGGTTCATCAAATTGAATCTGAATTCCTCAAAGTTTTAATGACAATATCTCACTTCTCAAAATTTAAAATGCAATTCGTTTTTAATCTTTAAATTAGAATTTAAATCCATATCTAGTAGTCCAGTAGCCCTAGTGTTATCTTTCTCACTGTCCTCATCGACGTGTGTCATCAAGCAATACCATAAATTAGTCTGCAAATTTTATCTTGATACGAAATCAAACCCCTCTATGAAACCAAAATCCTAACTTAATACCTAATCAATCAACAATCAAATTCAATATCAATAAGTGAGAATGGACGGAACAAGGGAATGATTTTAAATTGGAATTAAAATAAGATTCTCAGGGGTCATCCCAGGAATCTCTCAGGAAATTGTGATTGAGTATTCGCTCTCGTCCTAGTATCCTATGTCCTAGATCCTATTGCAGGCACGCAGTAGTACAACTAAATTGTCGCACTACCACGACATCGCTCTAAATACGAAGTCTGACCTGCATGGGCCACCACTAAAAATGTGTCACGACCCGCACCCGGTTTAAGGGCACGAGTGCGTGGGTACGTCCAGCCTACGCCGCAGCATCGACGGTAGAACGCTGTCAAGGTCTTGATACTATCTAGCTAATGTCACACAAATATCCAATCTCCATAAGGAGACACGGATGTTACAGATAAACGAGCACATACTCAATCACAGGATTACAGCACGATAAGATAACGAACAAAAATTTAAATACAACACAAGTCAACAAAAGCAATAACTTAACTCAACAATATCCAAGTCTCATAAAAATGCCGGAGAAAAATCCGGTACCCAAAAGTCTACTAAAAGAACTAATCAGAACTAGAAGAATTAGTGATTCCTGCTAGGCCTCCGAAATCACAACTAACTACCAAGTCTGCAGCTACTCACCATATGGTCCATAAAGTGTCGGACAGCGGTCCTCTAAGGCATAGTCTGGAAAAATATTTCCAGTCAGGAAGGAGCAAAGCACAATCTCAAATAACAGTTCCATTTAATTGATAAGGACTATAATACAATAAACATGTCATGCTAGCTACTGAGAAGACAGTGAAATAAATGCAATGGCAAGTAAAGAGAGACAGGCAATGTAAAGAGACAGGCAATAGGCAATATGATACAGTCAGTGCATGTATGAAAATGAAAGAACAAGGAACAGTATCATATACGGGTGATGTAGTATATGATTTAAATAGGGAACAGAAATCTATTCTAAGTGTTTGAAATAGTAGTTTCAAAATGTGATCGGCTTGGGAACATGTACGATAGCTACAGGGCCTGGCTAATCATGGGTGAAGAGCATGATTAACACTTACAATTTTCTATACTACAATAAGAGATTATGATCACATTTCTTACTAACTACTTCCCCGCCCCCAACTAGTACTGTAGATCCAACCATGACACGTCACGATACACGAGCAAGTCCAGTCTATCATGTACGATGTCTAATATACATGTCGTGTACAATGTCAATACGATAATCAAGGTAACATCTCATGACTGCAGATCCAAGCTATACTAGTCCGTGTAACACAGTGTCAAGGATTCAGTTGTAACATTTCAAGATTATTGAATTTATAGAAATTATCAAGAAATTGGAAATTATCAGAGAATGTACTTGCCTTTGGTCCTTAGCTGGTAATTATGGATGTCCTGTTCCAGAGTATCCCCTGGGTAAACCAACAGTCCTAAAAACATATCACAATAACACTTGTATCAGGGGCTATACTAACACACAATAGAAATACACTGGCCTTAGGGCTACGCTAGGTACGATAAGGGTCATCTACTAGATAGGCCAACTATATATATATTAATCCCTTAATTATAATAATAGATATAAGTATAAATATATATACACTTTAAATAAAACTAATACCTGTATGTACATACAAACATATCTCAAATTAAATACATATACAAAATATACATGTATACATATATATGTACTTGTGAAATATACATTTGTTTACATATACCAAATATGTTTTACAAGTACGTATGTATATATATCAATACAGTTTTATACTGTATATATTTACATACCAAAAATATGTTTATACACGTATATATATATATATATATATATATATATATATATATATATATATATATATATATATATATATATATATATATATAGGTACACATATTTATACCAAAAAGTATTAATTTAATATATATACTTTTCCAAAATACATACATAGACTAATTACTTATATATACTCATATATACCAATTAAATATACAATACTATATACAGGTAAATATACAAATTTACATTTATATATATAAACCAGTATGAAAATATAATCTACATATATTTATTGATTCCAAAAATATACATTTATATGTTTTAGTGGAAAATACCTTGGTTATATCTATATATATGTATCATTACCAAATAAAATATATATACTATATACCTGTATACACACATACTAGAGTATACATATACCAATATGTATATTGATATATATATACCAATTATATTATATATATATATATATAACATTAAAAACTCATATATAATACATGTGCATTAATTTAAATACATACACTTACATACATTAATTAAATTTATACTTATACATATATATTAAAATATAGTGATATACGTGAGATATGTATATATATATATATATACATATATATATACATACATATACGCGTATATATATATATATAAAACATATATACACTAATACCCTCATACACTAAATTAAATATATACAAAATTTCTTACATTAATTATATATATAATTACACTAAATTACATGTATATTAAATAACACAACTTACATATATACTAATAACACTGAAGGAGGGAGAGGGGAAGATGCTCACTGTGAGGGGCTCCTGGGTGGCCGGACTGCGGCAACTCCTGCCGGAGTTGAGCCGGAAGAAACCGCAGCGAGGGGAGAGATGGTTGCAGCGGAATGGTGGACGAGCTCGACGTCAGCCGGAGATCGGTGCGAGGGGAGGGTGCTCGGGAGGAGTCGAGGGGAGAACTGCCGGCCGGAGGGGCTGATGGTGGCCGGCTGTAGGGAGTCGGCCGAGCTGTAAGGGGGCCGCCGGACGCGTCGAGGATGGGGAGGAGAGAGGCGCGGGGTGGAGCCGTGGCCGGAGTGGGGATCAAGGGGCCGGAGCAGCCGCAGCAAGGCGGAGGGAGGAGATGGTGTTGGTGAGAGTTGTATGGTGAAGATGGAGGTGGTGGTGGTAGTGTAGATGTAGGTGATGGCCGGACTTGATGGAAGGAGGAGATGGAGGGAGGAGCAGTCGCAGCAGGTCGGAGCGCCGAGGGAAGGGTGGCCGGACCGGAGGGGCTTCGGCAGCAGGCCAGCGGAATGGGATGTAGCAGGGAGAGTCGGGCTTGCCGGAGTCGAGGTAGGAGGGAGGTTGGTCTGCGAGCAGGCCAGCGGGACTGAAGGCCGGGCTGAACGCCGGAGATCGGAGAGACAGGGGGCTGCCGGAGTTGATGGATGGATGGATGGATGAAGGAGATGGAGTGGGGAGTAGTAGCGGGAGGAGCAGTGGAAGTCGGGGGAGAGGGGAGCGCCGGCGCCGGAGGGGATCGCTCGGTCGGGGGAGCTGCTGCCAGAGGTCGGAGGGAGGAGCAGCCGCAGCAGGGTGAAGCTGGGCCGCCGGAGTTGGCCGCCGGGTGCACCGCAGAGGAAGGAGCAGCGGCTTCGGCCGCCGGACCGCGGTGGGTGAACGCCGGGGTGCAGGGAGTCCGCCGGAAAACTGTGTGTGGTGATGGGGAATGCACAGTATTCCCCCTTCCTTCAAAATTTGAATTTAAAATGAAAGAGAAGAGGAAGAAGAAGGAAGAAGAAGAAGAAAGGAAAGAAGAAGGGAAGAAGGAGAAGAATTTTGGGTTCCTACGTTGGAGGCTTGTGAGGAGGAGAGAGAGAGGTGGGGGCTTGTGAGGAGGTGGGGTTTTCTAGGTTGTCTAGGGATTAGGGTTGATGTAGACATGATATTATATAGGGAGAGAGGGTGTTGATGGAGGGTGGCGATTGCATCCCTTGAATGGGTGGCTAGGATTGTTCATGAAGGGAAATAATTCATGGGGGATGAGGGTGAGAGATTAGATAAAAATATTAGGTTCCCTCATTGTTTAAACAATTGGGTGAGGCCACAAAATGCAAATTTGCAATTTAGCCCCCTTAAATTTGGGAAATTGCACAAACACATAAAATGACAAAAAATTTGGCGGGCGATTCGGGGTCCGATGTTTTGTAGGGTCAGGGGGCGCTGTAAGATTTGTGTGGGCTCAATTTACAGGGCACTGGAATTAAATTGGGATTTTAGAATTGGTTTAAATAGTATCTTCAATTTAATTAGATTAAAATGCAAGTTGTGTTCAAGAATTAATTAGGAGTACATGGGGCCAAAATCAGGTCAGGTCATCAATACCAATAATGAAGAAGACTCGGAACAGAATATTTCCCTAATTTGGACCGCACGAAAAATATGTCCAGATTGTCCCCAATTTAAATTAGAATGCACAACGATACAAATTAGGGATTTATTAAATAACGTCCATGACGATTTTTGTGCGGCTAGAAACAATGCACAGGGAGCATAATTATGAGTTGCAAAAATAGCAGAAAGGAAGGCGGGCATGTCTAGGACAAGAATGTAAAATTTGTTGGAAGACAAAAGTCAGGATAGCGCTCCAAATATCGAAGCAAAGGCAATGCGCAAATAATCAAATAAAATACAGTAATTAATTACAATCTCCAATAAATAAATTCTAGATAAAATAATAAAATCCAGAATTCCATAATTTTGACAGGTGTTCGTCTACTGGGCTTCTAGGTCAATTCTGCTAGCTAAAAAAATAAATGAACACTGCATCTAATACTATATTAAATTACACATCTCACATATTTATTTAAATTAAATACTATCATGCAATTAATTAATTATAACTACAATAATATTAATTATTAAAAAGTCAAAAATACCCCTGTTTTCGGAATGTGGTAGTGACAAGTCTACCCTCCTTAAAAGAATTTCGTCCTCAAAATTCAAAATCCTCAAAGTAGCGTTTAATCATACTCATTATTATTTTCCTTCAAGTTTAAATTCATCATCCATGAAATTAGGTAATAATCCACAATGTCCTTTCAAAATTCTGAAATTATTGCATTCCTGAAAATCCTCGAAATGAAATCAAATTCTATTTTTTTTTTTCAAAAATTTTCCTTGAAAGTTTTGAGTTAATAATTCAATACTCGGAATCTAATATCCACTCCTCTAACTTGATTTTAATCAATGCACCTATATATAATGTAATCTCGTCCAAAAAGTTTGAATTCAAACATTAGTCCATCAATAATTTTATTCCTCGATTTCCTCTTTCCTCAAAATACTTAACAATGCGGTACTTAAGGGTTCTCCAAATGCAACATCCAAATATAATATTTTAAAATTCACAACTTGCAATCAAATAAATATATTGATAATCCCCCAAAATTTCCAAATTTTATAACCCGTTTAATCATGTCATAATCTTCCTGGAATTCATAGATCATAAATTCTGCCATGTTAAATTCTTGGCCCTTTATTTAAATCGATGCTTATCCTCGAATTTTTAATCATCTTGTTAATCATCTTGTCTCTCCTGTCAAGTCATAACTCCTTTATGAATCTTCATCATGGTCAAACCCCGATAATCATGGTCCAAGAAAAATCCTTCCTACAATCATACAAAATGCAACCTAAGGGAATATGTACGGTCATGGTGTCTTGTCATGGTATTGCAGTCTCTATATCAGGGGTACCATTAACTACATTCTAACAAGAAATCATGCATACAAGCTACGGTACTAAGGTATCAGTCAATCAATCAAATAGATAGGAACAGAAGGAAGGAAAGAACAAAACCTGCTAACACATTACCTGCAGTATCGGTCTCCTCGACCGTCATCGCAATTGCCCGCCCTGCTGGGGTGGTTCCCTTTGCAGGTGCTGAGCAATATACGGTTCCACAGGTAGCCTAACTGGATCTCTATAATCTGAAGCTGCGCGCTGGCCGGGAAGATAAGGGGCTAGAAGAAAATCCCTTACTCGATGTCCCACAGCGCCGCAGTGCAAACAAAGTCCTAGCCTCGTTCTACAGCTCTCCCAAAGATGACCTGGCTTCTTACAGAAATGACAAGTCTGCTGTGTCTCTCTCGGAGGCTGTTGCTGATTCTGTTGAACACGGACTGGTGTCTGGTACTGTTGTTGATACTGATACGCCCATGGATGTTGCTGGATAGGAACTGGTGCTAGGTACTGCGGTGGATGCTGAATTGTCCATGGTTGTTGCTGAAGATGAAATGGTACTTGGTACTGCTGTTGGTGCTGAATACGGGGATGCTTGGCTGGTCCTGCACTACCATTCGTATCTCCAAAAGTATTGTGACTCCTCTTAGGCCTGAGATCCAGATCCTCTTCTGCAATCTGAGCGTCCATCAAGATAGCCTCAAAGGTAGCAGTACGACGACCAGAAGTACGTGACCGAATCTCTCTTGTCAGTCCCTTTCTAAATTTTCGGGCTCGATCTCCTGGGTCCCGAATCATAGACGATGCAAAACGGCTCAATCTACAGAATTCTGCAGCGTACTCGTCGACCGACATGTTTCCTTGAACCAAGTCATGAAACTGACTTTCCAAGGTTCCCAATGCCACGTCGGGAAAGAACTTCTCCTTGAAGAGTTCATTGAAGGTCTCCCAAGTGAGTCCTTGTGCAGTAATTCTCGGCTCCGTGCGATACCACGTGAGTGCGATATCGAACATCTGACTGCCAGCGGCTTCTATCTGCAAGTTCTTCGGAATCTGGGTCAATCGCAGGCTCCTTTCTATATCCTCTAGCCAGTCGTCAGCGTAGAGTATCCCTTCGGTGCCCTTAAACTCTCGAGGCATCATCCTTTTAAAATCCACTATAGTGCCTGATCTCTGCTGCTGGCCAGGAAACTGCTGGTACTGTGCTACTTTCTCCAAAGCTGGTAAAATTTGTTGGAATTTGTTGGAAGACAAAAGTCAGGGTAGCGCTCCAAATGTCGAAGCAAAGGCAATACGCAAAAATATTAAATAAAATACGGTAATTAATTACAATCTCCAAATATTAAATTCTAGATAAAATAATAAAATCCAGAATTCTATAATTCGGACAGGTGGTCATCTACTGGGGTTCTAGGTCTAGTCTGCTAGCTAAATAAATGAACACTGCATCTAATACTATATTTAAATACACATCACACATAATTATTTAAATCAAATATACTATCAAGCAATTAAATGATTGTAACTACCATAATATTAAATATTGTAAAAAGTCAAAAATACCCCTGTTTTCGGAACGTGGTAGTGACAAGTCTACCCACCTTAAAAGAATTTCGTCCTCGAAATTTAAATCCTCATATTAGTGTTTAATCATACACATTATTATTTCCCTCAATTTAAATTCATCAACCACGAATCAATTAATAATCCACAAGGTCTTTCCACAATTTGTCAAAAATTCTGATATTATTTCATTCCTGAAAATTCTCGAAATGAAATCAAAGTCCATTTTTATCAAAATTTCCTTGAAAGTTTTAGTTAATAATTCATTACTCAGAATTTAATATCCACTCCTCAAATTTGATTTTTAATCAATGCACATATATATAACGTAATCTCGTCCAAAAAGTTTGAATTCAAACATTGGTCTATCAATGATTTATAACTCGATTTTCTCTTTCCTCAAATACTCAACAATGCGATACTTAGGGATTTTCAAATTGCAACATCCAATAAAAATTCAAAATTCACAACTTGCAATTTAATAAATATATTGATAAATCTCCCAAAATTTCTAAATTTAATAACCAATTTAAGCATGTCATATTCTTCCCGGAATTAATAAACCACCAATTCTGCCATGTTAAATTTTTAATCCTTTATTTAAATTAATGTTTATCCTCAAATTTCAATCATACCTCAATCTTCGAAAGATCAATGCTCCATCAATTCTGTTATATTAACTCATTAACTCTTTATTTAAATAAATGCTTATCCTTGAATTTTGAATCATCTTATCCCTTTGTCAAGTCATAACCTTGTCACAGATCTTCGTCATGGTCAAACCCCAAAAATTATGGTCTAAAAATCTGTCCTATAATCATACAACATGCAACCAAAAGGGAATATGTACGGTCATGGTGTCTTTTGTTATGGTATTGTAGTCTCTGTATCAGGGGTACTACTAACTACATTATAACAAGAATCATGCATACAAGCTACGGTACTAAGGTATCAGTCAATCAATCAAATAGATGGAAAAGGAATATGAGGAAAGAACAGAACATAGCCTTCTAGCCCATTACTTGGACATCTACACCCTCTATCATACACTTAACTCTGGCATATTTATTCACAAATTCCTGTCTCTATATACTGATATCCATACCAACTAATCATTAGTCCACAAGACATCCATGATTACATCTTCCTTGTATACACCTGCCTATTGATACCTAAATCTAATACCAAGAATCTTTAATATATATCCATGGTTTAATAATGCATCCAAGGTTTGATACCTCTATCCTCTAAGTACCACAGTTCTACCTGAAACATACTCACTGCTGGCTTCCTTACGTACTGCAATCGCTGATACTAGTTATTCTTGTCACTCAAATGCATA
Organism: Iris macrosiphon; assembly: GCA_036927795.1. NCBI lineage: Eukaryota > Viridiplantae > Streptophyta > Magnoliopsida > Asparagales > Iridaceae > Iris > Iris macrosiphon. The sequence goes on along the minus strand of JAYESA010000006.1, from coordinate 182,860,480 downwards.
TCAATTTCAACACATGATACTAAGTACTGCTCCTTCTAATGCAACTCTAGATGGACACCCAAGTCTGTTTGCAGTGCCACCTCAAGCATGCTCCAGTCATCAGATCCTTACATATGTATATCATCTACTCATATATTAATATTCATCTCTTACCTACTATAAATTAATCTTCAAAATAATCGTCAAGGTGTAACTTCTCGATCAACTTAAAATAATTGCATATACCTCCTCAAAATTAGATACTCAAATATCGAAAAATTTAATCACTTTTAAAATCCTTATAGCTTTAACCTTGTTTATTGAATTCACATTTGAAATCCTCAAAAATTAAATGACATAATCTCAACTCCTCAATTATTCTAAAATAAAACCTTATTTCCACCTTTTAATTTATAACTCCACAATGTACATATCAGTGCTCACGGTCTCTGATACTCAAGGTGCACTCAATGCATCTAGTGTCTATAATTGTGTACTAAAATTGTACTGCTCGAATCTCTTGCACTATTACCTCCAATGCTCAAGTTATCATCGCATGTATTTTCTTCCATGATTTTCAATCTATATTAACTGGTATATCATCCGATTATCATCACGCAGAGTGCTTACTGTTTTGAGCGTCATTCTCGACTAACCTTCGAAATAGAACCATTATCACTTTTTGTATTATATCACTAGCTTCATTAATGGATCATCTCATCAAGCTCATTATAACTCATGATTTCATGTATCTTCTATAACCCTCATGTTTCTTTACTCTCATGGGCAAGTATATGGTTCTCATCTCAATTGATGTATATGTATTTTCCTTTAACCTTTTATAGCCTGTTAAACTAATCTGTGATACGCTTCACCATTTTCCTTTCCAATTCCGATATTTCTCTACTCATGACACCTCATTATTACTCCTCATGCATATATATTTATTTACCTTTAACACACCCGATATCGATCATCAAATTGAACGTCATGCTCCATTAATCCTTAACACAATTTCTTGATGCTTAATTGTTCACGTAGCTCATCCAATTGCATAATCATGATTATCCAGGACGGTATGTTGGCTCTGATACTAACTCTTGGAACTATCACTGATACTCTATACTCTCCTTCTACTCACAGTCTCTAATGACCTTATCCTAGAACCATTGTTACAAGGTACTATATTATGGGTTAATTCTAGATTAAATCCTTCTGCTCACATGTCCAACTAGGAAATACTTACAAACTCACAAGTCACACTCAGTCAACTAATACAAGACACAACCAAAATTGCAAGTCACTAATTATCATACTAACAAGGAATCCTCAAAGAGAATAAGCTCAAAAAGGAATTGGATCAAGGACGGAAGGTATCTTTACTGCTAGTAAAGAAAAGAAGCGATGGAACAAAGTCCTGGAATAACATAAATAGATAAGTCTTGAGATGATACTTTAAGAACCAATTTAAGATACAACCTGATAATCATACACGTCTGTCAGAAATCATGACACTCAGAATCCTCGCCACGCCAGTAAACATAGATGCGATAAATGACAGGTTCCGTAACTAAGGTATGCAACTCTATAATCATGTCATCTAGAATCCTCGCCACGCCAACCGGTATGGCTGTGAGAGACCCTAAGTTTCATAACTACAGTATGTACATCCAAGTCAGGTTCCTACGTTCTCGTCACGATAGCTAATATGGCTGCGATAAATTCTAGGTTCCATAACCAAAGTAGACGTTTTACCTTTCTCACTGTCCTCATCAATATATGTCATCAGATGATACCATAAATTTTAGTCCGTAAAATTCATCTCGATATGAAATTAACTCAACAACGATACCAAGAATTAAATTTAACAACTGGTCAACAAGAATCAAACTCAATATCAACGAGTGAGGACGGACGGAAACAAGGGTGAAGGAATTAAATTGGAATTTATAATGAGATTCTCAAGGGGTCGTCCCAGGAATCTCTCAAGAATTTGTGATTGAGTATCCTCTCTCATCCTAGTATCCTATATCCTATATTCTATAGCAGGTACGCAGAAGTACAACTATGACGTCGCACTACCACGATATCGCACAACTAGCGAAGTCAGACCTGCATGGGCCACCACTAAAACGTGTCACGACCCGCACCCGATTTAGGGGCACGAGTACGTGGGTACGTCCAGTCTACGCCGCAGCATCGGCGGTAGAACGCTGTCAAGGTCATGATACTATCTAGCCAATCTCACACAAGCATCCAATCTCCATAAGGAGGCACGGATGACACGAATAAAATGCACACATACTCAATCACAGGATTACAGCACGATAAGATATCAAACAGAAAATCAAACACAACACAAGTCAACAAAGCAATAACTTAACTCAACAATATCCAAGTCTCATAAAAATACCGGAGACAAATCCGGTACCAAAAGTTTACTAAAAGAACTAATCAAAAAGTAGAAGAATTAGTGATTTCCTGCTAGGCCTCCGAAATCACAACTAACTACCAAGTCTGCAGCTACTCACCATATGGTCCATAAAGTGTCGGACAGCGGTCCTCTAAGGCATAGTCTGGAAAAATGTTTCCAGTCAGGAAGGAGCAAAGCAACACTCTCAAATAACAGTTCCATTAATTGATAATATCTATAATACAATAAAACATGTCATGATAGCTACTGAGAAGACAGTGAAATAAATGCAATGGCAATTAAAGAGAGACAGGCAATGTGAAGAGACAGGCAATAGGCAATATGATATAGTCAGTACATGTATGAAAATGAAAAGAACAAGTATGGTATCATATACGGGTGATGTAGTATATGATTTAAATAGGGAAACAGTAATCTATTCTAAGTGTTTGAAATAGTAGTTTCAAAATGTGATCGGCTTGGGAACATGTACGATAGCTACAGGGCCTGGCTAATCATGGGTGAAGAGCATGATTAACACTTACAATTTTCTATACTACAATAAGAGGTTATGATCATATTTCTTACTAACTACTTCCCCGCCCCCAACTAGTACTGTGGATCCAACCATGACACGTCAAGATACACGAGCAAGTCAAGTCTATCATGTACGATGTCTAATATACATGTCGTGTACAATGTCAATACGATAATCAAGATAACATCTCATGACTGCAGATCCAAGCTATACTAGTCCGTGTAGCACAGTGTCAAGGATTCAGTTGTAACATTTCAAGATTATTGAATTTATAGAAATTATCAAGAAATTGGAAATTATCAGAGAATGTACTTGCCTCGGGTCCTTAGCTGGTATTTATGGATGTCCTGTTCCAGAGTATCCCCTGGGTGAACCAACAGTCCTAAAAATATATCACAATAACACTTGTATCAGGGCTATACTAACACACAAAAGAAATACACTGGCCTTAGGGCTACGCTAGGTACGATAAGGGTCATTTACTAGATAGGCCAACTATATATATATTAATATCCCTTAATTATAATAATAGATATAAGTATAAATATATACACTTTAAATAAAACTGATACCTGTATGTACATACAAACATATCTCAAATTAAATACATATACAAAATATACATGTATATATTATAAAAATGTGCTAAGGGTTTATACAAAATATATATACATATATATATATATATATATATGTCACTTGAACAATAAAGATATATATATATATATATTTATACCAAAATAGTACGTATACTATTATATTTTTTTATACTAAAATACGTATATATCCTGTATGTGCAAAAGTACATATTTAGAATATACATATATATATTGTCAACATCATTCTTAATCATACTACTATTAATTCACCAAATTAATTTAATACATACACTTACATACATTAATTAAATATATACATATACATATACCAAAGTGTTTATATATATACACTTATGTACTTACATATCAATATAACATAATTATATAACTACTTATATATATATACACAAGAATACATATTAAAATATTATTTAATACGTATACATTAATATCTACATACATACTTACATACATTTACTTATATACATTGCATTCACATTAATTTAATAAACGCTATACTTATATATGTATTTATATACTAATACATGGATGCGTATTAAACATTAATTAATTAAAAACTATATATACACATATACTAATTTAAAATATACTATATACACATACCTACACCTTATTTAAATATATACCATCACATATACATTACATTAAAATACACATATTACATTATACTAAGGTATATACTATACTAGTACATATATTAAACATTAATTAAATGACTATATACATATACATACATTATGTATATACTCACGTATATACGTATGTATATATATATAAATAAAGGAAGAGGGAGAAGAAGAAAACTTACTGGGGTGGTCGGGCTCGCTGGCCGACCGCCGGACCGGAGGGGAGCTCGACTGACTGATGGTGGTGGCGGTGTAGTTGGTGATGGTGGTGGTGATAGGTGGAGATGGAAGGAGAAGATAGAGGGAGGAGCGGCCGGGGTGTTCAGGAAGTCGGGGGTCGGGCTCGGTCGCCTGAGCAGGTCGGAGAGGGGAGCAGGCCGGGCACACAGCGGGTCGGAGAGGGCAGCAAGGCGGAGGGGGTTGACCGCCGGGCCGGGCTGAGCAGCAGGGAGGCAGTCGGGCTCGGGCCGAAGTTCAGAGGGGGCGCCGGAGTGGATGGATGGATGGATCACAGCGGGGAGGAGGAGTTGCAGCGGTCGCCGGGGTGCACAGGGGTAGTCGGGGACCGCCGGACGCGTCGAGGCAGCGCGCCGGCCGGGTCGGGCTCAGTCGCCGGGGTCGCCAGGCCGGAGACAGGCCGCCGGACGCAGGAGGAGCAGCGGCCGCCGGAGGAACAGTAGATGGTGAAGATGGTTCCCCCCTTTCTTTTGAAATTCAAAATTTTAAAAGGAAAGGGAAGGAGAAGAAGGAAGAAGAAGAAAAAAGAAAAGAGAAGAAGAAAGGAGAAGAAGAAAGGAAAACTCCTACGGTTTGGAGTTGAGGATGGAGGCTTGTGAGGTGGGGGAAAACCTAGGTTGTATAGGGATTAGGGTTTGATGTAGACATTAAATAGTAAAAGGGGATTTTGATGGAGGGTGAGGATGCACTCATTGAATGAGTGGTCCAGATTGGACATGGGAAAATAATTCATGTGGGGAAAAATGCAATTTGGTCCACAAGTAAATAATCTTTCCATTTGGTCTTGGACAATGGGGTGATGACACCTACAATTTGAATAATTGCAACTTAGCCCCTTAAATTCGGGAAATTGCACAAACACATAAAATGACGAAAATTTGGCGAGCGATTCGGTGTTTGGTGTCTTGTAAGATCAGGGGGCGCTGTAAGACTGGTACGGGCTCAATTAGCAGGGCACTGGAATTAAATTGGGATTTTCCGAATCAGTTAAAATAGTATCCTCAATTTAATTAGAAATAAATGCAAGTTGTGTTCAACAATTAATTTGGAGTACATGGGGCCAAAATCAGGTCAGGTCATCAATACCAATAATAAAGAAGACTCAGAATAGAATATTACCCTAATTTGGGTCGCACGAAAAATAGGTCAAGATTGCCTCCAATTTTTGATTGGAACGCACAACGATACAAAATAGGAATTTATTAAATAACGTCCGCGACGATTTTTGTGCAGCCAGAATTAATGCACAGGGAGCAAAATTATGAGTTGTAAAAATAAAAGAATGGAAGACGGGCATGTCTAGGGCAAGATGGTGAAATTTGTTGGAAGACAAAAGTCAGGATACTGCTCCAAATATCGAAGCAAAGGCAATGCGCAAAAATATTATATAAAATATGGTAATCAAATACAAACTCCAAGAATTAAATTCTAGATAAAATAATAAAATCCGGAATTCTATAATTCGGACAGGTGGTCATCTACTGGGCTTCTAGGTCTAGTCTGCTAACTAAAAATAAATAAACACTGCATATAATACTATATTTAATTACACATCACTCATAATTATTTAAAACCAAATATACTATCATAAAATTAATTAATTATAACTACAATAATATTAAATATTATAAAAAGTCAAAAATACCCTGTTTTCGGAACGTGGTAGTGACAAGTCTACCCACCTTAAAAGAATTTCGTCCTCGAAATTTAAAATCCTCAAGGTAGCGTTTAATCATACACATTATTATTTTCCTCAAATTTAAATTTATCATCCATGAAATCTTTTAATAATCCACAATGTCCTTTCGCAATTTCAAAATTCTAAAATTGTTGTATAACCTGAAAAATCCTCAAAGTAAAATCAAAGTCCATCAAAAATTTCCTTGAAAGTTTTTGTTAATAATTCAATACTCGGAATTTAATATTCACTCCTTAAATTTGATTTTTCAATGCACAAGTATAAAATGAAATCTTGTCCCACAAATTTAAATTTAAACATTAACCCATCAATAAATTTATTCCTCGATTTCCTCTTTCCTCAAATACTCAACAATGCGATACTTATGGATTCTCTAATTGCAACATCCAAATATAAAATTCTAAAATTCATAACTTGCAATCAAATAAATATAATGATAATCTCCCAAAATTTCCAAATTTAATAACCAATTTAAGCATGTCATAATCTTCCTGGAATTTATACATCATAAATCCTGCCATGTTAAATTCTTAACCCTCTATTTAAATCAATGTTTATCCTCAAATTTTTAAATCCTCAATTGTTTTATTTATTTATTTACTACCATCAAAATTAAATTCATCAAATCATATAATCATGAACTACTCCATATTGTTATTTCACCATTTTTTTTTTCGAAATTCTATAAATATCATATCCCTTAAAAATCTTCAATAAATAAATCAAATCCCATTCTTATCACAATATCCTCCAAAAATTTTAAGTTAATAACGAAATACAAGAATTTTTAATATTCAATCCTCTAATTGAAATCCAATCAATGCATATTTCTAAAATTGAATCTCATCCCAAAATTTTGAATTCAACACTAATCCATTTGTGTTCTTATTCCTCGATTTTTTTTTCCACATAATATGCAACGATGTAATACGTATGAAACCTCCAATATAATATTCAAGATATAAGTTCATAACTTGCAGTCCAATAAATATATCGATGGCCTTCTTAAATTCCTCAAATTCAATGATAAATTCAATCATTTCATAATCTTCTTAAAAATCAATTATTTAATAAAACTTCAATTTCGCCATATTAAATTCCCAACTCTTTATTTAATTTAATATTTTTCCTCAAAATTTAAGGCACCTTGTCTCTCTTTGTCAAGTCATAACCTCTTCGTTAATCTTTACTACAGTTAAATCCTCAACAGTCAAAGTCTAAGAGAATTCTACCTACAACCATACAACATGCAACCTAAGGGAAATATGTATGATCAGTATCTTTTGTCATGGTATTGCAGTCTCTGTATCAGGGGTACTACTAACTACATTCTAACAAGAAATCATGCATACAAGCTACGGTACTAAGGTATCAGTCAATCAATCAAATAGATAGGAACAGAATGAAGGAAAGAACAGAAATTGCTAACACATTACCTGCAGTATCGGTCTCCTCGACCGTCATCGCAAATGCCCGCCCTGCTGGGGTGGTTCCCTTTGTGGGTGCTGAGCAATATACGGTTCCACAGGTAGCCTAACTGGATCTCTATAATCTGAAGTTGCGCGCTGGCCGGGAAGGTAAGGGGCTAGAAGACAATCCCTTACTCGATGTCCCGCAGCGCCGCAGTGCAAACAGAGTCCTAGTCTCGCTCTACAGCTCTCCCAAAGGTGACCTGGCTTCTTACAGAAATGACAAGTCTGTTGTGTCTCTCTTGGAGGCTGTTGCTGATTCTGCTGAACACGGACTGGTGCCTGGTACTCTTGTTGATACTGATACGCCCATGGATGTTCTTGGATAGGAACTGGTGCTAGGTACTGTGGTGGATGCTGAAATGTCCATGGTTGTTGCTGAATATGAAATGGTACTTGGTACTGCTGTTGGTGCTGAATACGGGGATGCTTGACTGGTCTTGTGCTATCATTCGTATCTCCAAAAGTATTGTGACTTCTCTTAGGCCGGAGATCCAGATCCTCTTCTGCAATCTGAGCATCCATCAAGATAGCCTCAAAGGTAGCGGTACGACGACCAGAAGTACGTGACCTAATCTCTCTCGTCAGTCCCTTTCTAAATTTCCGGGCTCGATCTCCTGGGTCTCGAATCATAGATGATGCAAAACGACTCAATCTACAGAATTCTGCAGCGTACTCGTCGACCGACATGTTTCCTTGAACCAAGTCATGAAACTGACTTTCCAAGGTTCCCAATGCCACGTCGGGAAAGAACTTCTCCTTGAAGAGTTCCTTGAAGGTCTCCCAAGTAAGTCCTTGTGCAGTAATTCTCGGCTCCGTGCGATACCACGTGAGTGCAATATCGAACATCTGACTGCCAGCGGCTTCTATTTGCAAGTTCTCCGGAATCTGGGTCAATCGCAGGCTTCTCTCTATATCCTCTAGCCAGTCGTCAGCGTAGAGTATTCCTTCGGTACCTTTAAACTCTCGAGGCATCATCCTCTTGAAATCCACTATAGTGCCTGATCTCTGCTGTTGGCCAGGAAACTGCTGGTACTGTGCTACTTTCTCTAAAGCTTGGAGAGTCACCTGATGAGCATTCTTCATATTTTCTTTCATCAGCTCAGTTTGTGCCTGGTGCGCTTCTGCTTGCACCCTCTGAGCCTCAGCTTGAACTCGCTGAGCATCTGCCGTCACCCTCTGGGCATCTACCATGCCTTGGATCAAGGTAAACATCTGCGTCCCATCAATGGGCAAACCTCCGGGAATCGGAGTCGGTGGAGGAGGAAGGTTGTCCGTCATAGCTGCGGCAATCTTCTGAACAGGTGGGGGAGGAGGATCACCTACGTGTATCGGAGATGTAGGAAGAACTACGGCTATCTGTCCATTAGGTGGAGAGGTGGCAGGCCCCTCTAAAGCTGATGTTCCCGCTCTCATAGATCGTGTCTGCGGCGATATCCTGAAGACAGATTCCAAAGAATCAATTTAGGCAAAATGCGATATCATCAAGGGAGGATAGTACAGTTCTAAAGAAGCAACATTCAAGATAATAGATTAGAAATAAATCCTAGTTGTGATTGCACAGGTCAAAGATACATCCAGGGTCTGATACCTCTATCCTTCTAAGTACCACAGTTCTATCACAAGCACGCTTACTGCTAGCTTCCTTACCTACTGCAATCGCTGATACTAGTTATCCTTGTCACTCAAGTGCATATCAAGTGCAACACACCATACTAAGTACTGCTCTCTCCAAAACAATCCTAGATAAACACCTAAGTCAGTTGCAGTGAAATCTCAATCACGCTCAAGCCAACAGATCCTTGCACATGCATCTTATCTATTATATACTAATATATCTCCCACTATAAGATTTTTATCCTCAAAATAAAATTCCTCAAAATAACTCCTCGAATAAATTTACAGTAAAAATGCATACACTTTCCTCAAAGTCAGATGTTCAGAAGCTGAAACAAAATTTAATCACTTCCAAAAATCCTTACAGCTTTGTCTAGGCTCATTGAATCAAATTGGATCCTCAAGCATTTTAATAACATAGAAACCTCAACTCCTTAAAATTCTTAAAATTGCAATTCATTATACTCTTCAAACGATAAAATTGAATCCACAAGTATACATATAATACTCACAGTCTCTAATACTCAAGGTGCACACTAATATATCAATAATTTACAACCTCAACTGTGTACGAAAATTGTACCGCCCGAATTATTTGCACTATTGCTTCCAAATGATCATCATCACTGATACTTTTTCTCCTCTATCCATAGTGCCAATACTAACTATAACACACCTATCATAGAACCATTGCTACAAGGCACTACGCTATGGGTTAACCCTAGATTAATGCCTACTGCTCACATGTCCAACTAGGAAATACTTACAAACTCACAAGTCACACTCAGTCAACTAATACAAGACACAACCAAAATTGCAAGTCACTAATTATCATACTAACAAGGAATCCAAAAAAAAAAATAAGCTCAAAAAGGAATTGGATCAAGGACAGAAGGTATCTTTACTGCTAGTAAAGAAAAGAAGCGATGGAACAAAGTCCTGGAATAACAGAAAATAGATAAGTTTCGAGATGATACTTTAAGAACCAATTTAAGATACAACCTGATAATCATACACGTCTGTCAGAAATCATGACACACAGAATCCTCGCCACGCCAGTAAGCATAGATGCGATAAACGACAGGTTCCGTAACTAAGGTATGCAACCCTATAATCATGTCATCTAGAATCCTCGCCACGCCAACCGGTATGGCTGCGAGAAATTCTAAATCTCATAACTAAAGTATGTACATCCAAGTTAGGTTCCTACGTTCTCGTCACGACAGCTAATATGGCTGCGATAAACTCTAGGTTCCATAACCAAAGTAGACGTTTTACCTTTCTCACTGTCCTCATCAATATATGTCATCAGATGATACCATAAATTCTAGTCCGTAAAATTCACCTCGATATGAAATCAAAACTCCACAACGATACCAAGAATTAAAGTTAACAACTGGTCAACAAGAATCAACTCAATATCAATAAGTAAGAACGGACGAAAATAAGGAGGAAGGATTTAAATTAGAATTTATAATGAGATTCTCAAGGGTCGTCCCAGGAATCTTCTCAAATAATTTGTGATTGAGTATCCTCTCTCATCCTAGTATCCTAGGTCCTATATTCTATTGCAGGCATATATATGTATACATGTATATTAATGTGTATATATTTATTGATACCAAAAATATACATTTATATGTTTTAGTGGAAAATACCTTGGTTATATCTATATATATGTATCATTACCAAAAATATTCAAAATATGTATATATACTTGATATATTTTCAAATATGTATAATTAGATAAATGTATATATATATAAATAGATATATATTTTGTACATACATTTAATATATATTTTTCTATATATATATGAGTGATATATATAAATACGTGTTCTACTATATGTATTTTATATATACATATATATATACTTAGCATATTTTCAATGTATGTTTAATTGGTATATATATGGTATAAATTCAATTTGGTATATACATATTTGTATTTCAAATATATATATGGTAGGTATTAATGATTAAAAATAGGTAAGGTGTTTTAAATATGTATCCCTACTAGGTGACCCTAGTTGACTAGTGCCCTGCCTGGCATGGCCCTGAGGCCAGTGTTTATAGACTGTGTGTTAGCGTAGCTTCTGATACAAATGTTATATTGTGTTATGGTTATAGGACTGTTGGTTCACCCAGGGGATACTCTGGAACAGGACATCCATAAATACCAGCTAAGGACCCGAGGCAAGTACATTCTCCGATAATTTCCAATTTCTTGATAATTTCTATAAATTCAATAATCTTGAAATGTTACAACTGAATCATTGACACTGTGCTACACGGACTAGTATAGCTTGGATCTGCAGTCATGAGATGTTATCTTGATTATCGTATTGACATTGTACACGACATATATATTAGACATCGTACATGATAGACTTGACTTGCTCGTGTATCGTGACGTGTCATGGTTGGATCCACAGTACTAGTTGGGGGCGGGGAAGTAGTTATTTGAGCCCACACAAATTGAGGATACTATTTTAACTGGTCAGCGACTAAAATATACATTACTATTTTAACCTGCATGGGCCTACGTTCTCATCACGATATATAAAAATATGTATACTATTTTAATATACACCTGCATGGGCCACCACTAAAAACGTGTCACGACCCGCACCCGGTTTAGGGGCACGAGTGCGTGGGTACGTCCAGCCTACGCCGCAGCATCGGCGGTAGAACGCTGTCTAGGTCGAGTACTATCTAAACAAATCTCACGCTAGTATCCAACTCCATAAGGAGACTCGGATAATACTATAAAATATTAACAACATACTCAATCACAACTACAGCACGATAGGAATTTGAAGAAATAAAAGAATACAACACAAGTCTAATGACAACATAATCATACCTGCAATCAGTAACATCCAATCCCCAAATGTCAGAAACAAGTCCACTAAGGTCACAGTCTGGAAAAATATTTTCCAGTCAGGAAGGAGCAAAGTACATCTCTAAATAGCAGTTCTATATAAATGACATAAACTATATAGCAGTTCTAGATGAAAATATACCAGATGCATGTATAGGTACGAGAAATGTACAATGAGAGAAATACTGGAAATACTGTAAGTAAATACAGGAAAAGAACAATATGTCAACGAGCAAGAATCCTATGACTAAGTGTGTGAGTACTAGCTTTAACATGTGATCGGCTTGGGAACTTGATCAGGCTGGTTACATGTGATTAGCTATGATTCACGAAGGTCAGGCTAACCGTTGGTTAGCTATGATGCATGTAGAGGTCAGGCTAATCACACGTAACAGCTATGAGGTACGGAGATGGTCAGGCCGCACCCGACGTGAGATGTGGGGTGAGCTATGATGCATGAAAAGTTGGGTATGATCACATATCTACACTAAAATACTCCCCACCCCCGACTGGTATAGTAGAACCAACCATGGTACGCTATGGCACGGGATTCCCTAGGGAGGTAGCAAATCTCCCCGGGTCTCAGTGTCTGTACATGCACAAGATAACAAGGAAACAAGTCTTGTACAAGCTACACCATGAATAAGGAATAACATCTCACGACGAGATCCGTGTATACCAATCCGTGTAACCAAGGTGTCAAGAACATGGATATTTACACTAAATACAGTGAACATAGGAGATATCATAAATTAGAAACTAATCAGAGAATGTACTCGCCTTGGGTCCTTAGCTGGTAATTATTGATGTCCTGTTCCAGAGTATCCCCTGGGTAAACCAACAGTCCTATAAACATATCACAAGCAAACCATATTTGCATCAGATGCTACACTAACACAGTCCAAAAATACTGAGTTTGGGACTTCCCTAGGTATGATACTGGTCACCTAGTAGATAGATACATAAATACTTATACATAACACATATAACATTCATAACAACTATATTTAAGAATATTCATTTACTGAACATACATGTATACATATATATGTACTAGTGAAATATACAATTGTTTATATATACCAAAAATATGTTTTACAAGTACATATATATATCAATACAGTTTTATATATATACTATATATATTTACATACCAAAATATGTTTATACACGTATATATATATAGGTACACATATTTATACCAAAAATATTAATTTAATATATACTTTACCAATATATAATTTTACCAAAATACATACATATATATGTTTGTACATATACCAAAATATGTTTTACAAGTACATATATTGTCAATGTTATTATTAAAATATATACTAATACTAGTACATCACATTAAATACATATACAATATTAATTGTATGTACAAAATATATATATATATATACATTATACTAAGTATACATATTTGAATAACATCTCATTAATTAATATATATAATTTCCATCAATTACATTAATAGATATATGTAAAACATATACTTTCAAATAAATAATACTTGTATATATATAAACATAATAATAATACTTGCATACGTACTAAGAAGAATGTAACCTAATATAGGTATATATCTAAAATATATACCAAAATAAATTATACTAGCTATAGTTGTATATTTACTAATTTACGTACATTTATATATTAACATATATCAAATACGTTCATATACATATATATGGGTATATATTTTTATACCAAAAATAGAACGTATACTATTATATTTTATATACCAAAATACGTATATATATCATATGTGCAAAAGTACATATTAGAATATACATGTATTATGTATATTTATACACATTAAATATATATACATTCATTAGATATATACACATTAATATACATATTAATTAGATATACATACATGTATATCTATACATATTTATTAATATATACAAATACTTGTACTAGTATATACATATACATTAACATATTAAGTTATTAATTTTATACTATATGAAAATAACCAATATTCATGCATATACATATATCTCTACACATTAACTAACATATACTAATACATACACAAAATAGATATACTATACATATATATTTATACCAAAATAATAAATATACTATATACATGTATATTAATATACACACACACACAGATATACGTACATGTATTTAAAGCACACTTGCTATACGAAAATATACGAAAATATACATGTATACATATAAATACACATATACGTATATATATACAATACATGGTATAATATACTAAGTTATATACTTATACATATAATTTACACTAATTTACATCTGTATACTAATAAATCACACATACTAACTAACAGGGAAAGGGAAGAGGATTACTGCGGGGTTGGCCGGAGTTCGTGAGGGGGACCGCCGGACGTGCACGCCGGAGATGCTGGAGCGGTCCGTCGGAGCAGTTGCAGCGGGCTGGAGAGGTGCTCGAGGAAGAACAGCAGCGGCAAGGGGAGGAGCAGGAGGTCGGGGCCGCCTCGGGTGGTTGGCCGCCGGGTGCAGGCTCGGCCGGAGAGGAGGGATGGATGGATGAATCCTGTGGTAGTGGTGGTTGATGATGGAAGTGGTGGTGGTGAATGGAGTTGATGGTGGTGGTGTGTTAGTTGGTGATGGCAGCGAGAGGGGAGCCGGACGGGAAGAGCTCCGTCGGAGTCGGAGGAGAGGGCTCGTGTAATGGGGGAGGCCGGACTGGTGGGGGATGGAGTCGGCTGTGCAGTGGAGGGAGGAAGAGTGGGGCGGTCGGAACAGGAGGCTCGCCGGAGTGGTGAAGGAGGAGATGGAGGGAGGAACACGAGCAGCGGGAGGAAAGGGAACAGGCCGGCGGGAACTACTGCGGCCGCCGGGGCACATGTGGGGGTTGTCGGCTGAACAGGCCGGGGAGCGCAGGCGGACAGATGGCCGGGCCGCCGGAGAGATGTGGGCCGCCGCCGGACGCGTCGAGGCACAGGGAGTGAAGTCGGGTGCACTGTAGGGAACAGTGTTCCCAGTTTCCCCCCTATGAAGATTTAAATTTCAATGGAAAAAAAAGAAGGAGAAACAATAAAGAGGAAGAAGGAAAGAGAAGAAGAAAAGAGGAGAAGAAGAAGAAAAGAGGTTTCCTACGGTTGAGGATGGAGGAGAAAGAGAGGTGGGGGCTTGGTTGGGAATCCTAGGTTTTCTAGGGATTAGGGTTGATGTAGATAGGACATTAAATAGGGGAGAGGGTTTGATGAAGGGTGAGGATTTGACCCCTAGAATGAGGGGTCCAGATTTGTCATGAGAGAAAGATTAATTCATGTAGAAATGAGGGTGAGGGACTAGTTAATAATATTAGGTTCCCTCATTGTTTAGACAATTGGGTGTTGACACAAAATACAAATTTGCAATTTAGCCCCCTTAAATTTGGGAAATTGCACAAACACATAAAATGACAAAAATTTGGCGGACGATTCGGTGTCTGATGTTTTGTAGGGTCAGGGGGCGCTGTAAGTTTGGTATGGGTTCACAAGCAGGGCACTGGAATTAAATTGGGATTTCAAAATCGGATAAAATGGTATCCTCAAATTAATTAGAATTAAATGCAAGTTGTGTTCTAAAATTAATTAGGAGTACATGGGGCCAAAATCAGGTCAGGTCATCAATACCAATAATGAAGAAGACTCAGAACAGAATATTACCCTAATTTGGGCCATATGAAAAATAGGTCAAGATTGTCTCCAATTTCAATTGGAACGCACAACGATACAAAATAGAGATTTTATTAAATAACGTCCGCGACGATTTTTGTGCGGCTAGAAACAATGTACAGAGAGCATAATTATGAGTTGCAAAAATAGCAGAATGGAAGGCGGACATGTCTAGGGCAAGATGGTGAAATTTGTTGGAATTTGTTGAAAGACAAAAGTCAGGTAGCGCTCCAAATGTCGAAGCAAAGGCAATACGCAAAAATATTAAATAAAATACGGTAATTAATTACAATCTCCAAATATTAAATTCTAGATAAAATAATAAAATCCAGAATTCTATAATTCGGACAGGTGGTCATCTACTGGGCTTCTAGGTCTAGTCTGCTAGCTAAATAAATGAACACTGCATCTAATACTATATTTAAATACACATCACACATAATTATTTAAATCAAATATACTATCAAGCAATTAAATGATTGTAACTACCATAATATTAAATATTGTAAAAAGTCGAAAATACCCCTGTTTTCGGAACGTGGTAGTGACAAGTCTACCCACCTTAAAAGAATTTCGTCCTCGAAATTTAAATCCTCATATTAGTGTTTAATCATACACATTATTATTTCCCTCAATTTAAATTCATCAACCACGAATCAATCAATAATCCACAAGGTCTTTCCACAATTTGTCAAAAATTCTGATATTATTTCATTCCTGAAAATCCTCGAAATGAAATCAAAGTCCATTTTTATCAAAATTTCCTTGAAAGTTTTAGTTAATAATTCATTACTCAGAATTTAATATCCACTCCTCAAATTTGATTTTTAATCAATGCACATATATATATAACGTAATCTCATCCAAAAAGTTTGAATTCAAACATTGGTCTATCAATGATTTATAACTCGATTTCCTCTTTCCTCAAATACTCAACAATGCGATACTTAGGGATTTTCAAATTGCAACATCCAATAAAAATTCAAAATTCACAACTTGCAATTTAATAAATATATTGATAAATCTCCCAAAATTTCCAAATTTAATAACCAATTTAAGCATGTCATATTCTTCCCGGAATTAATAAACCACCAATTCTGCCATGTTAATTTTTTAATCCTTTATTTAAATTAATGTTTATCCTCAAATTTCAATCATACCTCGATCTTTGAAAGATCAATGCTCCATCAATTCTGTTATATTAACTCATTAACTCTTTATTTAAATAAATGCTTATCCTTGAATTTTGAATCATCTTATCCCTTTGTCAAGTCATAACCTTGTCACAGATCTTCGTTATATATATATTTTAGAAATATATATATAAACTTAATTTATATATACTCTTTATTTAAATAAATGTTTATGTATACTATTTTAACCTGCATGGGCCACCACTAAAACGTGTCACGACCCGCACCCGGTTTAGGGGACGAGTGCGTGGGTACGTCCAGCCTACGCCGCAGCATCGGCGGTAGAACGCTGTCTAGGTCTTGATTCTATCTAGCCAATCTCACACAAGCATCCAATCTCCATAAGGAGATACGGATAACACAATGAAATAAATACATACTCAATCACAGGACGACAGCACGAAAAGATATCCAACAAAATTTAAATACAACACAATCAACCCAAGTCAACAAGTAATATTCTAACTCAACAATATCCAAGTCTCACCAAAATGCCGGAGACAAATCCGGTACCAAATAGTCTACTTAAAGAACTAACAATAAATAATAATTCCGGCTAGACCTTCCAGAATCACAACTAAACTACCAAGTCTGCAGCTACTCACCATAGGGTCCATAAAGTGTCGGACAGCGGTCCTCTAAGGCATAGTCTGGAAAAATATTTCCAGTCAGAAAGGAGCAAAGCAACACTCTCAAATAACAGTTCCATTAATTGATAATGTCTATAATACAATAAAACATGTCATGCTAGCTACTGAGAAGACAGTGAAATAAATGCAATGACAATTTAAGAGAAACAGGCAATGTAAAGAGACAGGCAATAGGCAATATGATATAGTCAGTGCATGTATGAAAATGAAAAGAACAAGAAACAGTATCATATACGGGTGATGTAGTATATGATTTAAAATAGGGAACTGTAATCTATTCTAAATGTTTTGAAATAGTAGTTTCGAAATGTGATCGGCTTGGGAACATGTACGATTGCTACAGTCTGGCTAATCATACGTGGGGGTATGATTAACACCAATAATATTTAATTATACAATGGGTATTTGATCACATCTCTCACTAGCAATTTCCCCGCCCCCAACTAGTACTGTGGATCCAATCATGACACGTCACGATACACGAGCAAGTCAAGTCTATCATGTACAATGTCTAATATCAATGTCTAATATCAATGTCAATGTCGTGTATAATGTCAATACGATAATCAAGGTAACATCTCATGACTGCAGATCCAAGCTATACTAGTCCGTGTAGCACAGTGTTAAAGATTCAGTTGTAACATTTCATGATTGTTGAACTTATAGAAATTATCAAAGAATTGAAAATTATCAGAGAATGTACTTGCCTTGAGTCCTTAGCTGGTAATTATGGATGTCCTATTCCAGAATATCCCCTGGGTGAAACAACAGTCCTATAAACACAACACAATATAACTTTTGTATCAGATGCTACGCTAACACACAGTCAAAACACTGGCCTCAGGCCATGCCAGGCAGGTCACTAGTCAACTAGGGTCACCTAGTAGATAGATACGTAAATATACATATCTTAAATAACATATGTATTTACAATATATATATCAAATTACATACATATACAATATATATATATATATTAAAAATATAATAAGGGTTTATACAAAATATATATACATATACGAATTAACAATATATAATACTATATACAGGTAAATATACTAATTTAAAATATACTAGTATACCTTTTATTTAAATAGATATCATAAAATAACCCAATATGTATATATACATATATATATATACAAATTAAATACACTTACATTCACATTAATTAATATATCTAAATACTTTACAATAATATCTATACATATACACTGATTATACACGTATATGTACATATACTTAATTATTCACCTACATAAATATATATATACACATACATATCCTATTAAACATTAATTTAATTTACATACTTACATATACATACATGCTAATATATACATATACTTTACAAAATACCTACATTCATACATCCATACATACATATATACGATAAACTATACATATAAGAAGGAGGGAAGAGAGAAGAGCTTACTGTGGCTGTCGGGGTGGCTGGCCGAGCAATGGCCGGAGTTGCAGCCAGCGGAGGTCGGTGCTCGGGGACTCGGTCGCAGGGCTGAGGTGGGGAGACTCGGCGACTCGTCGAGTGTAGCGGCTGCGTGGAGGGGTGCAGAGTAGAGGCGGAGGGACTGTCGTTGTAGGCCGGAGTGGATGGTGGAGCAGCGGGAATGGCCACCGGAGCAGGTCGGCGGGTGGAGATGTGGGAGCCGGAGGGAGTTGTCCACCGGAGTATGGGGTCGGTGCGAGGAGGAGTTGCAGAGAGGTGGCTGGTGGTAGTTGGTGATGGTGGTGGTTTGATGTCGCCGGAGGTGCTACGAGGAGGAGTTGCAAAACAGCAGCGGGCGGAGGAGTCTCAGCGGCCGCCGGAAACACCGCAGGGAGGAGATGGGAGAGGAGCAGCCGTCGGGTCGCCTGGCTCAGGGAATGGTCGGCCGGGAGTTGAGCGCAGAGGGGGAGCACAGCAGTCGGCGGATCGGGCCGCTCGCCGGCCGGTGCACAGAGCACGCCGCCGGGAAGATGGCCGGAGGTCGGTGGGTTTGCACAGTGGAGGTTCCCCCCCCCCCCAACTATTTGAAATTCAAAATTTAAACAAAAGAAGAAAGAAAGGAAAAGAAGAAAAATAAAAAGAAGAAAGGAAAGAGAAGAAGAAGAAGAAGAAAAGAGAAGAAGTGGAGAAAATTTTACATACGTAGGAGAGAGGGAGGAGGCTTGTGAGGGTGGTGTTTCCTAGGTAGTCTAGGGATTAGGGTTTGATGTAGATAGGACATTATATAGGGAAGAGGGTTGTTGAATGAAGGGTTGTGATTGACCCTCTAGAATGAGGGGTCCAGATTAAACATGAAGAAAAATAATTCATGGAGGATGAGGGTGAGAGATTTAATTAAAATATTAGGTTCCATCATTGTTTAAACAATTGGGTGAGGCCACATTTATTTAAATTATATATATATACATTTATCTAATTATACATATTTGAAAATATATCAAGTATATATACATATTTTTATACTAGAATACATACGTATATATATTAGAGAAAATACACATATACATATTCATTTAAACATATATATATATCTAAATCATATTAAATGTATCTACATATACTAAAATATATATATATACTATATGTATATGAAAATTGTAGGTACTTAATTAATGCTTTAATATGTGAATATGTAGAGTATGTAAATACTTTAGTTATTTGATAGACCGGAGGGGCTTCGGCAGCAGGCCAGCGGAATGGGATGCAGCAGGGAGAGTCGGGCTTGCCGGCCGGGGCTCGGATCAGCGGCCGCCGGAGGATGTACACAGGGAAGGAACAGTGCTCCCTCCCCTTTGTGAATTTAAACTTCAATAAGGAAGGGAAAGAAGGGAAGAAGAAGAAGAAGAAGAAGAAGAAGAAGAAGAAGAAGAAGAAAAGAAAAGAAAAGTGAAGGAGAAGAGAAGAAAAATGTTCATACGTTGGAGAGAGGGAGGAGGCTTGTGAGGGTGGTGTTTCCTAGGTAGTCTAGGGATTAGGGTTTGATGTAGATAGGACATTATATAGGGAAGAGGGTTGTTGAATGAAGGGTTGTGATTGACCCTCTAGAATGAGGGGTCCAGATTAAACATGAAGAAAAATAATTCATGGAGGATGAGGGTGAGAGATTTAATTAAAATATTAGGTTCCATCATTGTTTAAACAATTGGATGAGGCCACAAAATGCAAATTTGCAATTTAGCCCCCTTAAATTTGGGAAATTGCACAAACACATAAAATGACGAAAATTTGGCGGGCGATTCGGGGTCCGGTGTTTTGTAGGGTCAGGGGGCGCTGTAAGATTTGTGTGGGCTCAAATAACAGGACACTGAAATTTAAATTGGGATTTCAGAATCAGTTAAAATAGTATCCTCAATTTAAATCGGGTGCTGGATCTCTTTAATTCCTACATGAACTTATTTATGTATTATCTGGGCCATTCATTATTGGGCCAATCCGCACCCTTCATCCCACACCCTCTTTCCCTATTTAAAGTCTCATTCACACCATTCCCTAGAAACCCTAGCTAGCCCTCACAATTTCCCACAAGCCACAAGCCATCACCATTGATTTGTGTGCTCGTGTCCGTGTGTCCAGCATTACCGTGTCAGTCGTGTTGGCCTCGGGTCCGACCCCGGGTGTCCTATCGTATCCATTCATTTCCTGTGTCCGGTTACAACTTTACAATGAGATTGTGTCCGACACCATCCGGACACATCCACCTCCACCACAGCAAACACCCAACCCTGTGTCCAACACCCGGACACGTCCATCCCTGTACAGTACACCACCCTCGTGTCCAGCCCGGACACGTCCACAGTACAGCAACCTATCGTGTCCTGCCCCGGACACGATCCACAGACACGATCCACCCAGAAATCCCAAAAAAAAAAAAACCTAACCTAGATCTGTCGACCTACCGTCGGCGGCCAAGATCTCCTATGCCACACTACCACGACATCGCACAACTCGCGAAGTCAGACCTGCATGGTGATATTCAAATTAAAATGAAGGAACTACTGCGTGCCTGCGATAGGATCTAGGACATAGGATACTAGGATGAGAGAGGATACTCAATCACAAATTATTTGAGAGATTCCTAGGACGACCCTTGAGAATCTCATTATAAATTCCAATTTAAATCCTTCCTCCTTGTTTTCGTTCGTTCCCACTTATTGATATTGAGTTTGATTCTTGTTGACCAGTTGTTAACTTTAATTCTTGGTATCGTTGTTGAGTTTTGATTTCATATCGAGATAAATTTTACGGGCTAAAATTTACGGTATCATCTGATGACATATATTGATGAGGATAGTGAGAAAGGTAAAACGTCTACTTTGGTTATGGAACCTAGAGTTTATCGCAGCCATATTAGCTGTCGTGACAAGAACGTAGGAACCTGACTTGGATGTACATACTGTAGTTATGAAACTTAGGGTCTCTCGCAGCCATACCGGTTGGCGTGGCGAGGATTCTAGATGACATGATTATAGGGTTGCATATCTTAGTTACGGAACCTGTCGTTTATCGCATCTATGCTTACTGGCGTGGCGAGGATTCTGTGTGTCATGATTTCTGACAGACGTGTATGATTATCAGGTTGTATCTTAAATTGGTTCTTAAAGTATCATCTCAAGACTTATCTATTTTCGCTATTCCAGGATTTTGTTCCATCGCTTCTTTTCTTTACTAGCAGTAAAGATACCTTCCGTCCTTGATCCAGTTCCTTTTTGAGCTTATTTTCTTTGAGGATTCCTTGTTAGTATGATAATTAGTGACTTGCAATTTTGGTTGTGCCTTGTATTAGTTTGACTGAGTGTGACTTGTGAGTTGTAAGTGTTTCTTAGTTGGACATGGGAGCATTAGGCATTAATCTAGAGATACCCATAGCATAGTACCTTGTAGCAATAGTTCTATGATAGGTGTTATTATAATTAGTATTGGTATTATAGAAAGTGCAAGTGATCGTGATTTGTAATAAGTTTGATGAGTTAATCTAATGATGAAGCTAGCGTTACCATACCAATAGTGCTAGTGATTCTATATCAAATATTTATTGAGCAAGGTGCAAATGACAGTAAGTACTTCGTGTGATGACAAATAGATTGGTGTATTAAGTAATATAGATAGAAAATCATTGAAGAAAATATGTGAGATGATAATTTGGATTATTGGAAATGATATTGCAAGTAATCCGGGCAGTACAAATTTCAGTACACAGCTGAGGTTGTAGATAATTGGTGTATTTGTGTGGACCTTGAGTATTAGAGACTGGGAGTATCTATATGTATGCTTGTGGATTTAAATTCATAATTTGTAGAGTGGAAATGAATTTCAATTTTTAAAGAATTTTTGAGGAGATGAGATTTTATGTTATTAAATTTTGAGTATTCGAATTCAATTCAATAAACATAGTCAAAGCTATAAGGATTTTTAAAAGTGATTAAATTTTTTCGATATTTGAGTATTTGATTTTGAGGAGGTATATGAAATTATTTTTAAGTTGAACGAGAAGTTAAACCTTGACGATTATTTTGAGGATTAATTTTATGGTAGATGAGAGATATGAATATTAATATATGAGTAGACGATATACATGTGTAAGGATCTGATAACTTGAGCAAGATTGAGATAGCACCGCAGACTGACTTGGGTGTCCATCTAAGGTTGTATTGGAAAGAGCAGTACTTAGTATGGTGTTACACTTGGTGTGCACTGGAGTGATGAGAAAATAGTATGGATAATTGTAGTAGGAACGGGAACTGGCAGTGAGTATTGTACTAAAGAGATAGAGGTATAAAACTTGGATGCATTATTGAATCATGGTTATATTAGAGATTCTTGGCATCAGATTTAGGTGTTAATAGACATGTGTGTGCAATATTGATATATTCAGGGATCTTGTGGATTAATGATTAGTTGATATGGGTACCAGTGTACAGGAATAGGAATTAGTTAGTGAATGTGCCAGAGTTAAGTGTATATTAGAGGATGAAGATATCCAAGTAATGGGTTAGAAGACTATGTTTGTTCTTCCTTCTGTTCCACTCTATTTGATTGATTGGTTGATTCCCTAGTACCGTAGCTTGTATGCATGATTCTTGTTATAATGTAGTTAGTAGTACCCCTGATGCAGAGACTGTAATACCATGACAAAAGACACCATGACCGTACATATCCCCTTAGGTTGCATGTTGTATGATTGTAGGAAAGATTTTTCTTGGACCATGATTATTGGAGTTTGACCATGACAAAGATTCATAAAGGAGTTATGACTTGACAGGAGAGATAAGATGATTAACAAGATGATTAAAAATTCGAGGATAACCATTGATTTAAATAAAGGATTAAAAATTTAAATATGGCAGAATTGATGATTGTTAATTTCAGGAAGGTTGATTGTGATATAAGTTATCATTAAAATTTAAGGAAAATTTGGAAAATTATCAGTATATATATTTGATTGCAATATAGTAATTTAAATTTTATTATTGCGGACGTTGCATTTGAAGGATCCATAAGTGTCGTATTATTAAGTATTTTGAGGAAAAAGAAAACTGAAGAATCAGATCATTGATGGATTATTGTTTGGATTCAGACTTTTTTTGGGACGAGAATCAATACATTGATTGAAATTAAATTTGAGGAACATATATCAAATTCCGAGTATAAATTTTTATTTAAATTCATGGGAATTGTAAGGAGATGGAATCTGATTTTTATTTTAAGAATATTTCAGAAATTTTTTGAAATTGCGAAACGACAAGGCGGATTATTTCAGGATTTTGTGGGTTGTTGAATTTCACTATTTTTGGAAATAATAATGTGTATGAGTAAACGCTACTATGAGGATTTTGAATTTCGAGGACGAAATTCTTTTAAGGTGGGTAGACTTGTCACTACCACGTTCCGAAAACAGGGGTATTTTCGACTTTTTACAATATTTAATATTAATTAATTGCATGATAGTATATTTGATTTAAATAAATGTGTGATGTGTAATTTAAATATAATATTATATACAGTGTTCATTTATTTTTGCTAGCAGACTTGACCTAGAAGCCCAGTAGATGAACGCCGTCCGAAATATAGAATTCTGTGTTTAATTATTTTATTTTAGAATTTATTTATTGGAGGTTGTAATTAATTACCGTAATTTATTTAATTATTGCACCCTGTCTTTGCTTCGATATTTGGAGCAGTATCCTGACTTCTGTCTTCCAACAAATTTCACAATCTTGCCCTAGACATACCCGCCTTCCATTCTGCTATTTTTGCAACTCATAATTGTGCTCTCTGTGCATTATTTCTAGCCGCACAAAAATCGTCCCGGACGTTAATTAATAAATCCCTATTTTGTATCGTTGTGCGTTCCAATCAAAAATTGGAGGCAATCTTGACCTATTTTTCGTGCGGCCCAAATTAGGGTAATATTCTGTTCTGAGTCTACTTCATTATTGGTATTGATGACCTGACCTGATTTTGGCCCCATGTACTCCTAATTAATTTTAGAACACAACTTGCATTTTATTTCTAATTAAATTGAGGATACTATTTTAACCGATTATGAAATCCCAATTTAATTCCAGTGCCCTGCCATTTGAGCCCATAGCGATCTTACAGTGTCCCCTGACCCTACAAAACACCGGACCCCGAATCGCCCGCCAAATTTTCGTCATTTTATGTGTCTGCGCAAATACCCAAATTTAAGGGGGCTAATTTGCAAATTTGTATTTTTTGTCAACACCTCATTTGTTTAAAACAATGAGGGAGCCTAATAATTATTTAATTAGCCTCACACCCTCATCCCCACATGAATTATTTTCTCCATGACCAATCTGGGCCACTCATTCTAGGGGGTCAATCACCACCCTCCATCAACGCCCTCTCTCCCTATTTATGTCATGTCACCATCAACCCTAATCCCCAAGCAAGCCCCCACCTCTCTCTCTCCTCCATCCTCAACCCAACGTAGGAAAAACTTTTTCCTTTCTTCTTTTCTTTCTTTCTTCTTCTCTTCTTCTTCTTTTCTTCTTCCCTTCTTCTTCTTTCTTTGGTTCTATTTGAATTCAAAAGAAGAGAAGGGGGGGGAACACTGTTCACCCCCCATTCAGCACCCGGTCGAGCACAGTTCCTCCGGCGGCCGCTGTCTACACTCCGGCGGTCTCTCTCACCCCTCCCTGCTGTGTTCCTCGGCTTCATCCATCCATTCATCATCCATCATCCTCCTCCTCCTGATCAGTCCGGCGCTGCACTGAACTCCGGCCCGAGCCCAACTCTCTGCTGCATCCAGCCCGGCGGCCCTCTCCCCGGCGGCTGCTCCTCCCTCCATTCTCACCGACCCGGCCAGGCTACCACCACCACTTCCATCATCACCACCACCTCCATCCTCCAACACCAAACACCACCACCACCCTACAGCATCTATCCGGCCAAGCCCCCACTGCCGCCAACCTGCTGCTGCCGTCGGCTGCTACTGCTCAGCCGCTGCTGCTCCGCTGCTGCTCTGCTACTGCCCAGCACCACCACCATCACCATTAGAACCACCCCTCCATCTATTCTCCACCTCGACAACCAGACTCCTCCTCCTCCTCCTCGTCGAAATGGAGCTCCACTTTCCTCAACGTCGTCGCTCTCGGCAACGTCGGAGCTGGGAAGTCTGCGGTACTGAACAGCTTGATCGAACATCCCTCGATGAACAACAGCATCCCGCCGACCGACTGAACGTCATCGACGACCTCCCAACCGCTGACGGCGTTCTCCTCGACCATGCAGTCCGACCACCCTGCAGACTTCACCGGTATGCTCCTAAGGATGCCACTGGGAAGAATAGGCTGAAGTTTCGAGACACAGATTAGGGTGACTGCAGAGGAGCGTGGGGATGCAAATGTACGGTATGGATGGTTTGGCGCGGGAAAATCAGATCTTGCTGGGGTTCTATTTCATGGTTTTGCCATGATGTGTGGGAAGGCAACGAAAGGAGGGCCTTGTGGAACTGCCTTGTATCTCACACCAGAAAGCCATTCTCTTGCCAGTGTAAATTCTGTGATAATGACAAAAAAGAAGTACAATACATGATCCTGTGCCGAGTTATCTTGGGCAATACAGAGCAAGTCAATCTAGGATCAAAGCAGTACTTTCCCAGTAATGGTGAATATGATTCTGGGGTTGATGATTGTTCGAGTCCAAAGTGTTACATGGTATGGCCTACCCACCTGAGCAGTTATGTTCATCCGGAGTATCTTGTTAGTTTTAAGCTGCCCCCCAATACTCGAGAATACTTCTTTGGGCTCCGGGATATCTGGTTCCATGTTGCTAAAAGGCCAACGTTTCAGATTATTCAACTACTCATTCTGTCATCCCTGAGCCAGCTGGCCCCACCTCTCCATGGCTTCCTTTCACTGTGCTACTTCAAGAAATTCAAGATAAAGTATCACCAATAGTGATGGAAATTATTGTTACTTCATCATCAAGAGTTGAAGAATAAAATTATAAGTCGAGATGAATTGGTGAAAAAGGATGAAGGATATGGTTGGAAAGCAGATTCTAGTTTTCGCAATTATGAAACTCAAACAGGATCCATCTTCTTGGTCTGCTGGCCATGTTACGAAGAAGCCCAAGGGAGCTACTATACTGACACCAAAGCTGGAAGATGGAGAGACAGGGAAGTTTGAGATCAATTGCTCAGCTGCTCCTTCGGAGTCTAATGGTCCAACAAATATATCTATGCAACTTTGAGCATGACCAGGTAAGTCCTATTGGATGTTATATAATTAAACATACAGTATTGTCCTTACTTTATATATATATATATACATACAAATATTAGTTTTATTTAAAGAAAATAAATACACATCTATTTTTTTATACCAAATGAATAATATGTATGTATGTTAGTAGTATATATATATTATATATATGGGTACTAGATGACCCGAGTGTAAATACGGATACCCTGTATTTACACATGACCTTGAGACCCTGTGAACTATTAGCAGTCTGCCACGCGTACACTGACGTACTGGCAAGCCCCGTACCATTTTATCGTCTGCCTTGCCTAGCAATCGCAGACGCGACACCGTGCAATTTGACGCATACTGACCCTAGATTGACCAGTGTAGTGACAGGTACTGATCCTCCTGGGTAGGGAGTGGTGTTCCTTGCTGAAATCCCCCTGTTGTTGGAGGTCGAGGTGCTCCTGGTCTCATCATTTGCTGAGCTGGCTTGGGTGCTGGAAGTGCTAGTCTCTGTGCTGTTGGTGGAAGGGTCAATGCTTGTTGCATAGGACAGTCCTTTAATATATGCTGTCCGGAACCATATCTCATGCATTGTCCCAAACGGACCCCACAGTCCCTTAAGATGTGCCCGTGTCTCCCACAATAATTGTATTGAGATTTCTTTATGATCTGGTACGGTCCTGCTCTGTGTTGGTACTGTTGTTGCTGAGCTGAAAGACATCTAATAGGTCCTCCTTGTTGTGTTCTTGCCGGTCCTGGTTGTGTCCTCAGTTGGCCTCCTTTTCCTCGGCTAATAGTTTCTTCCAATCTGGCTTCTGTCAGTAACTCGACATAAGAGATTCGGGACTGAGCTGGTATAATGTTGAAGCTCCTTATTCAAACCACGATGAAACCTCTTAGCTTTGGCCAAGTCATCTGGTATCAAAGCAGCGCCATATTTACTAAGGCGACTAAACTCAGCATCATACTCGTCCACTGTTCGGTTTCCCTGCTCCAGGTGAAGAAACTGATCATATAATGCATCTCTGACGGTGTCCGGGAAGTACTTCCTTTCAAAGCACTCCAGGAACTGTTCCCAAGTCTGGTATGTGCCCAACTGGCGCTCCATGGATTCCCACCAGTGATGAGCATTACCATCTAGAAGCGTCCTTACATCCGTCATCCACAGGTCTGCAGGTAGCTGTGATGTCTCTAATAACTTTTGAGTATGAGTAATCCAGTTGGTAGTTTCTTCTGGGCTCTCAATACCTTTGTATGGCCTTGGACCCATTTGTACAAAGTCTTTCACCGAACCAACTCTAGTTCGAGGTTCTAGAGCTAGTGCTTGAGCTGGTGTAGTAGTCTTTGCAGCCATTCTTTCAAGTGCTGCTAGAAATTCTTGTCTCTGCTCGGCTGCTTGTTGTCTCTGTTCTTGTATCATCATCTGGAAAAATTGGAATAGTTGTGCCTGGCCATCCTGCGGCGTCGATGATACTGGAAGGTTCCCATTTGGTGGAACAGGAAAGTAAGATAGAACTGGATTGTGAATCTGTCCATCTGGTCCTGAAAGTCTAGGGTTCGTTGAGGTTCCTTCTTGAGTCTGATTATTGACTCCAGGGGTTGTGTCACCATCGACAACAGTACATCCCTTCTGCATATCCATCTCTCTGCAGATGATGTACACCACGTTTAGAAGAAGTACAGGAATCAAACAGAGATGTAAAATTTGTCGGCGTAAAATATGGTCTCAGAAATATCTGCGTAAAGCAGAGAAGCGTAAGGTAAGATTTTAGATTTGTCTGCATAAAAATAGAGACTCAAAGAAGACAGCAAAATAGAGCTTCAAAACTGTTCGCGTAAAATAGGGCTTCAGAACTGTCTGGGAAAAAGTCTGCATAAAAGTTTCCGTGCGTAAAGTCTAACATACGTTGTGGCGTAAAGTTGTTTCGAGGATCTTTTTATTTTTTCCTCGGACAAATTTGTCAGTCAAATCAGTGATCCTGACATCTAACAAAAGTACTACACGATGATCGGGAGGACGGTTGTGATGATAATTTTGCACAGAGACTTAGGTCGTCGTTTAGTAATATATTTAATACAAAGTCATTTTTATGCTTCCAATGAGGAAGAAAATTTGGGGCTTCTGCATACGCTATCTTCAATGATGAGTTTTACGCTCAAGATGAGACAAAATCAGACGCTAAGTCAAAAAGCTATTTCTGCACAGGGCTCGAGGCATATCTCTGCATTTAATGTACGAGATTTAATTCTTAATTGGTTATGACTGAGAAAGCTAAAGCTAAGACTGTGATAATACGCTCACTACGCCTAATCAAGCTATTTACGCTGGGTTCAAGAATCATCAGGTTTTATGCATGGACAGTTACCTACGTGATTTGTATAACGTGTTATACGCAGATTAGAAAGACTAAGGGAACATGGTTTAGCAGTTATTATAACTGCAGCATAAAGTAAATAATCTTCTACATAGTTTGGTTTTTACGCCAACAGATTGGTTACTCTTTATAAATAGAGGTCACTAGCCTCAGCGTAAAGGGTTCTTGGCGTAAAACTTAAGGAAGAATGAGGTTTTAGTCAAGTATGGATAAGATCCTTATTCTCTATTCCTAAACACAGACTTGTTTGGTACAGTTACGTAACCAAGAGAATATGTAAACCCCCTGATTTTCAAGAATTTTTTTAATTTGAATTTTACACAATTTTCTGGAATTTTCTGATGGTTTTTCTGTAATTAAACTAAGGTATTTTAATTATTAAATAATTTTTAATTAATGTTTATTAATATTAAAATATTATAAAAATAATATTTTATGATGTAAAATGAAAATCTAGACATAGGGTAATTTTCCGGCAATTTATTGGACCCCGAAAGTATTTTTAAAGCCCTAAAAACTATTGTAAAAATAAACCGAATTAAATCTGACCCGGTTCACCTAAACCAGAATAAACCAAACCAATATTAAACCTAACCAGCCGGTCTGCCCAAACTGGCTCAACCCTCTTAACGGGTCGGATCCGGGTTAGACCCGACCCGCTGAGCACCCGACCCGACCCGAACTAAACCCTAATCCCCAAATTTAATTCTCCCCGACCCTTCACCTGCCGGCGGCCGTTTCCGCCGCCGTGGCCGCCGGCGACCCCCCATCTTCACCTCCCTCAACCCGCCGGCGCCTTCCCTTCCTATTTCGGCCAAACCCCCGGCCGTCCCTCTCCCCAAATCCCTCTATGTAATCCGCGTCCGACCACCGAAAATTCTCCTTCTTTCCGTTCTTCTCCGGCGAGCCCCTGTAACTCCGGCCATCCCCTCCAGCACCTGACCACCAGCGCCGCCCCCCAGCATGACCCGAACCACCCGGCGGCACCGCCCAACTCCCCAAAACCCGACGCCGAGTCCAGTGCCTCTTGCATCCAGCTTCTCCAGAACCCGCGGCCCTCTTCCCCGACGACTCCGGCCGGCACCGCAGCACCGGCGCCGCCTCCACCCGCGCCCGGCCGACTACGACTGAACCGCAGCAAGCCGCCCCGAGTCCGTCAAGCCAGGACACCTCAGAACCTAAGCCCTAGTCAGGACACGGCCGGACACGTCCAGGACACGGTAGATTCGATCCCGGACACGCGTAATTCGGACTTTTGGAGCCCTGTTCAGGTACTCGTATCTCTCTCCTCGCTGCCCCGATTTCTATTCCGTCAGTTGTGACGTGTAGGCTGCGTGACCCCCTCGGTGCCCGTGCAAACCGTTCGGTGCATTGCGACCTGTGGCGATCGCGAACCGCGATCCAAAAACAGGAAAACTAACGCCCTGTTTCACCCCGGAACTGAGTACGCCCCGCCAAACGGGACGACTTGGTCGTGTGCGATCTTCACCGATATGTGCGCGTCGTTGATACGGACGTGTGGAATTTTGCAGAAGTTGATTCGGATGTGCGTGCACACCGAAATTAACGCATATCCGCCGACAACGTCCCGTATCCGTCCATTCTGGAACACGCTGTAACTTAGTGTACACACGTCGGATCGAGACGAAACTTGCGTCATCGAACTCGTAGCAATACGCTGGTCCTGTGACCCAAGTTTGGTTCGATTCTGAGAACGTGGACAAAATCGCGTATCGTGGGCCCCACAGGCTCCACTTGACGGGCGATTTTGTGATCGGCTCATCGGAATCCAATTCTGGAAGTTTCGTTGGGTTCGTATCATCGTTCCTGACTTGTTGACACTAAGTTTGACAGATTTGGAGATCTTTGTTCCTGACACATTTTTTGGTGCAAAGCGGCCCACATGTGGACCCCGCTTTGACCAGAAACTGTCATTTTCGCCTCTGTGTTCAAATTGGACTGAAGGACAGGCATTTCTAGCTATTTGATATTTTTTGGATCTGATGGTGATGTTTATTTCAGCAACCGGAGTACTGCCTGCAGAACCCGCTGAAGTCAGAGCTACAGTTGGAGCCAAAACCCCAAGCAAGTGTACCTTGCCAAACTCTGCAGTTTTTGCTACTTATTTCCTTGACATATATACTTGTTGTACATGTGTAAACCTAAGACCGTGTGACTTACTTAGGGCCCAATTATAGTCGGGTGCCAACACCGAACGCGGAGTTGTGTAAAGCACCTAGAGATGGTTATCGAGACCCTATACTTCTCGTGCTTGCATTATCAAGTACGTTTTACCCAGGACACTTGACACTATACATTTGACATAATCTTCCTGAGATATTCGTGGTGATTCTGTATAGGATGCAGGATTGACATAGACATTATATTTATAGAGATTAGATGACTTGCTGCATTAGTTTTGATCTTGCGTGTCATGGACATGAGACGTGTGATTACATTGGGTGGAAAGAGACACACAGGCTACAGGTTAATTATATTATAACGGTGTCGTAGTCTCCCTTTGAGCTAGACAAACCACATGATATCACTGTTACCGGCTCTCCGACACAGAGCTTGTAGTGGTTTCAACCTGAGTTATAGTGCTGCTCTCACTTGCATATCACTTAGCTGGTTTATTTATTTACCCTATTATTTTCTTTATTTCTGTACTGCATTTATTTTGACTTGTATTATCTGTACCTTGCTATGTCCCCTGAGGACCTGGATCCGGATTATGTCCCCAGATATAGCAAACGAGATCGACCCCGAGGTACACGGAACAGGAGTAATAACAGGAGCAGAAGCATGATCAGGAGCAGGCACTGGAGCAGTACCAGATCCAGTAGTCGAGTGACTTCTACGGTATCTTCTGAGTATATACTTTGTCCATACTCAGTATTGTTGTTGATATCTTTATTTCTGTATCTTGAACAATTGTAACAGACTTGATTATCGGGTTGTTCCCCGATTTATGTACTTGTGACTTGATGATGATGTTTATATTTCCTTTTGTTGATATTGATATATTCATTCTGTAGATGAGATCAGTAGACGCTGACTGTTGTATTACAGCTTAAGTACATCCCGATGGATCCATTAAATTGAGTTTGTCCATCGGTGTGTGCTGCTGGCCTTGCCACGTGTCTAGTCCCTCGTTATTTTGGGACTGGGGCGTGACATAATATATTCAGGACCTGCATGGGCCACCACCAAAAACATGTCACGCCCCAGTCCCAAAATACGTAGGACTAGGAATACGTAATATGCCCAGCCGCATGTATAAGAACTCCAATATATGGAAACCATATACACACGTACGTTGTATATGAACATTTAATCCATCAGTGGTAATATACTGTCACAACAAGTCTCACAGAATCTATATCTCATCCAAAATGAGTATCAAGTCTGATAGTCGGGTGGAAACAATCCACTACAAAACGACCATACTAAATTTAGCAAAAAGATCACTAATAGTTATATATATATATATATATATATATATATATATATATATATATATATATATATATATATAACTAGTAATCAATATGTATATATATATAGCTAATAGTTATCAATATGTATATATAACTTACTAGATCATCAATTAAACTAACTAACTAAAGCTATACATCAAGCTAACTACCCCTTACCTAGTTGCTGCCCCTGTTCTTGCTGTTGCTGCAGAATGTTGCTGCTCTTGCTGCTGCCCATGCTTGTTGTGCATTGTTGTTGTTGCTACAGCTGCAGTTACATTGCTGCTGGCTTTGCTACTCTCTTTGTGGCTGCTGCAGTTGGTTGTTCTTGCTGTGCTGCAGTCCATGTTACTGCAGTTGCTCTAATATTGCAGCTAATTGCTGAAGGTTGTTGTTCTTGCTGCTAATGCTGAAGGTTGCTGCAGGCCTTGTTGTTGTTGCTGCAGTTGCATTTCCTGTTGCTATTGCTTTGCTGAATGTATGCTGCTACTGGCTGCAGCAGTTGCTCTTAAATGCTGTTGTAGCTGCTGCAGTTGAGCTACTGAATGCATGATGTTCTCTTATTGTTGCAGTGAAACAAACACGTGGAGTGCACCGCACTCGTATCACACTTATGAACCCCCTATCTCTTATGACCACCAATCACCTCAAGATGAAACATAGACATTCACATAAATATACATATACATATATATCATACAATCATTATAATTATAATATTCTAATAGCTATTACCAAGTATATTGAATCTAAAATGCAATGAAACAAACACGTGGAGTGCACCGCACTCGTATCACACTTATTATATGATACGCTTGCGATACGGCTCCACCACACAACCAAACGTATCCCGAAGGACACGAGCAAGTCTAAAATCATAATTATGAACAATACAAAGAACTAATTACTCAACTACGTGCCCATGTAAAGATGTGACATACTGAAACCCCCGTGTCGGAAGAAAATCCCCAAATAAATCCGTATATCCAAATTATCGGGATACAGCCTACACGTATCAAATTATGGACACAATACTAGTCGCACACAATCAAACACATGTCAATTTGATCTAATTGATCTATTGACAAATACAAGATGTGTCAATCTCAGAATTTTTCCAAATTTGACACAAAATACCACATAACTTTCTTCATAGGCCTCCTATGAACCTAATTTTAATTCCTAAGGGTAGCCTTAACATATGGGATGGTTCCTAATAATTAAATTACAGATTTAGAGTTTAATTAGAGAGAAAAAACTGAATCGTATCTATTGGGAGATTGATTTCCAATAAAATTTCCAAATTAGGTGAAAAGAGCCTCCAACTTGTAGATCCTTGCTCCTCCTTGTAGATCCTTGCTTCTTCTTGTAGATCCTTGTTCTAATAACCTCCAATGATGAATAGGGAATGAATTGAGAAGAGATTTGAGTAGAAATTGGTGTAGGAATGAAAAAATTGGAAGAGAAAAAAAATTCTAGATCTAGATTTGGATTGCCAAATGAGAGGAGAGTCTTTCTCCACCCCTATGGTGGCCGGCCCTTGCCCCTCTTCCAAGCTACTATGGAAAGTCCAAAATACCCCTTGGGGCTTGTCATAAAAAAATAATTAAGGAGAAAAGGTTATAGTCTAATTGGTTTCACTAATTAATTCATCCTCCTAATGAATGGGCTTACTATTGGGATCAATTCTAACTAGAATTAAATATTGGTCCATGGATCTAAAGTAAACTAGTTAGGTCCACTACACAAGTCCAAAATAAATCTAACATCTAACAATAAATAAATAATACAAAAAATAACATTTACAACATGCACAATATTTAATATAATAATCCTAAAATAAAAATACTTATGCCAAATTACCAAACCACCCTTAGTTGGAAAAGTTATGGTGACAAGTACATTTTCGTGATTACTTTCAGTGCTTGATAGTCTCTATAATGCATGCTTAGTATTGATTATTTGATTCTCGACACTTGTTACACGGATTAGTATGATGGATTCTTGTTATGAGATACGTGACTATTCTGGATTATTGTTATTTCTTCGGGACTGGTTCAGAATCCATGTTGTACTCGTGGGGAGAAAAAATACTTAGTGGACGTGTGAACTACCCTTTCCATCTCTTGGTCTTACTGGAATAATAGCAGCCATGCACGACACATGTGGTTTGCCGGATTTTATCCTTAGCCGTTTACATGTCAACAAGGTATTTCAAATCACGTAGAGTACTTTGTTCCTATCTGTTCTTTCATACATTACAGTTATTTCATATGTTGCTTGGAGATATTGTACTATATTTTTGCCATGACAGGACTTCAGCATTTAGTTATTCTGGTTGCCTTATTGTGATTTTAATTTTGTTGCTATCATACATTCTTTACTATTTATTGTCTTATAGCTGATCTACCATGTGTTGGAACTATTTTTACCATGATGTACTCGTTCATTTCCTGACTGGATAACCATATTTTAGGTGACTACGATGATGATGCGATCCCTACACATTATGGACCATATGCTAGTGACATAACTGAGCCTGATATTGCCCTTCAGGAGGATTATGGAGAGTTAGCAGTTCAGACACCGTCTACGATGGAGTAGTTTAGTAGATTTGTGGTTTTGTTAGTTATTTTGGACCAAATTGTTCTCCGACAAATTTTTTAAAGTATTCTGAATATTGTTCCTTGGATATTTAGTCATTTTGGGAGACTTCTTAGACCCGCATCGAGACTATTATTTCTTTATTATCTCTGGTATATTCATTTAATCTAGTGCCTGTGATTGAGTATAGTGAAGATATGTATATATATATATATTGTGGGTTATAGATTATACTTGTGACTTATTGTACAACGTTCTACCACCGACACTGCGGCGTAGGCTGGACGTACTCATGACTCATGTCCAAATCCATGGTGCGGGTCGTCGCACATGCGGTCAGCCCAAGCGGCCAGCTCATGCGGCTCGCGCATATCCGAGCGCATGATCGCATCAAATGCGCACAAGCCCCATGCGACGATGCTGACGTACAAAGTGCAAATTACAAAGTGCGCCAACAAAGTGCCACTTTGCGCCATTGAGCCCGAGTCCGAGTTGCTAAGTCCCTTTAGGGCTTAGCTCGTATGGAAATAATTTCAAGAGCATGACAAAAAATATAAATGCTTTCAGGAGGAGTTAATCATTTTCTCTCCTAGAAAAATACCCCTACATGACACTCATGTTCCCCACCACACTCCAAGTGCACACCTCAACTCATACAAAGTATTATATTGAGATATCCACTTTGGGGTGTAGTCAATGTGGGACTATTTTTCTTAGTCCAAAGATAAAAACACTAACAATTATGACATTCGTAGTGGTCCATTATTGTCCCTAACCACATGGACTTAAGACCAATATTCTTATTTCTTGGGAGATCTCCCTCCAAATAACAAGAATTAGAGATTTGAGGAGCTTTGTACTAGAAAACTCTTGATAAAAATTTCTTACAGCAAAACCGACTTCTTT
This sequence comes from Iris macrosiphon, assembly GCA_036927795.1. Lineage (NCBI taxonomy): Eukaryota > Viridiplantae > Streptophyta > Magnoliopsida > Asparagales > Iridaceae > Iris > Iris macrosiphon. Next base: position 182,823,791 of record JAYESA010000006.1, on the reverse strand, counting down.
ATGATAAATTGATATGTCAATTAGTGGGTCATTCAACTTAATGATCTTAACAAATAAATAAATAAATAAGGCCTTACCATTTAAAAAAAATCAAGGGGTGCATCTACGGTCCCACGGGACCAGTTAGCTACGTCTATGTCTTTCACAACATGGAATCAGTGATCTAATAGACTCAAACATATGCATCATCAATCTAAGATGAAAGGTATTGTTGCGCCACTAGAAAGTTATCTTATTCCCTAGTTACTCCTAATATGACTATATAGTAATCCGTCATTTTTGTCCTTTTTAGGATTTTGAGCGATTATAAGGTATAGATGATTCCCTTTTTTTTATTCGTCTCCTTCTCATGATCTCAAGGCCAGTGATCACATCCTTCATTTCTACGTCGACTTTTACGGCCCTAAAAACACTAAACATATAATATTTCACCATTTATTGTTGTTATTTTGAATTGAGTCGACAATGTTTATGTGGTTCCAGCGATCGAAAGTCCGGTCGATCGATAAAGTCGACGATTTTATCCATTTTTGTAAATCTTTTTTAGAAGAACTTTTTTGGATGGATTATTTTGGCTTGTGTGGGTAGAGGATTATGGTCGAATTGTTCTTGTCCGTACAAATCGTCGTCAATTGGCTTAGATGAAGGGTTAGAGCACGTAGAACGTATTGATAACTTTCTTCTTTTGCTAATTTTTTTAATCAACTCAAGTTCTTGGATGGTCCGATTCGGTGTGCCTGGATGTTATTAACCAGACTTTGAGCCCATGCATGTTTATTGTAATGTACGAGGACCATTTATATGTGCATTTGGGAATAGTTTGACGTCTATTCAGTTATTAATTGTCGTTTGTGTATTATTTGTTAAACTTTTGTTGCTTATATGCATACATATCATTATTAACATTTGACATCTGTGTGTTTGAATTTTTTTCTTATGCTAATTGGACAACTATGTAAAAACATTTCTGACGAAATACATGTATACGAGGATTAAGGTAGATAGATAATGTAATTTTTAGATTTAGATCAATTTCTAAAGCTTGAAACCAAAATCTGAACAAAATAATTGATATTTTTTAATAATCAAAACCAAAAATGGAACCTAAGTTGTAAAATTGAATCAAATTGCTTATATCCGTTTGAACCGACATATGGTCAACATTATACTAGACCTTAGGATTAAGATTATTTAAAGGGAAGTTGTAAAAAGAGTCGTGTATAATTTGTTGTGAGAATCATTTATTTTATTAATAGAAAGGGTAGAAAACCCAAAAAATTCTGATTTTTTCCAACAACTTTTAACCAACTAATTCGATTCGTACATATAATAAGTATTCAATCCCCATTGTTCATTACAGAAGATATATAATCTGACCTACCAATAGACAGCTGTAATATAATTAAATAAACCGCCTTTCGTTTGAATATTTAATTTTGGCTTTGATAATTATAAGTTTGTCACTCCAAAAAATTACTTATCGGACTGTCCACTTTCAATTAAATTTTTTATAATCAGGACTGTCAAAATTTTGACAGTACTACCAATTGGAATGACTGTCAAAATTTTGACAGTCCTAACAATTGGTAGGACTTTCAAATTAACCAACTAATTCGATTCGTACATATAATAAGTATCCAATCTTCGCTGTTCATTACAGAAGATATATAATTGGACCTACCAATAGACGACTGTAATATAATTAAATAAACCGCCTTTCCTTTGATTCTTTAATTTTGGTTTTGATAATTACAAGTTTGCCACTCCCAAAAATTACTCACCGGCTTGTTCACTTCCAATTGATTTTTTTATATAATCAGGACTGTCAAAATTTTGACAGTTCTACCAATTGTTAGGACTGTCATTCCAATTAGTAGGACTGTCAAAATTTTGACTGTCCGGAAGGAAGGGCTACGCGAGGTGACACGAGGACGGGACTGCGTGGAGGCCGGAAGTGGGGACGAGGCGGAGGAGCGGGAGGGGGGGGAGGAGGAGGAGGAGGCGGCGGCGACAGGAGACGGGGGAGGAGGCGGAGGCGGAGGCACGCGCGCGGTGGAGGACGAGAGCGCTGCTGCGCACGACGACAGCGGCGGGCGGTAGGGGCGGTGACGAGCGGGGGAGGAGCGGGAGGGGGAGCAGGAGGAGGGAGGTGAAGAGAGTGAGCAGCTCTAGTAAAATTTAGACTAGCCTAAGTAAATTTTTTTCCTAAGTGAACTAACACTAATACTGGACTAGTCCGAAGTCATTTTTTTTGTACCTTTATCAAGAGTCTTAATTTTCTGTCGTCTCCTCCGCTTTCTTCCTCTACCGGTCTCTCTTAAATTCTATCATATTATTATTACATCTATAATTTCTTCGTTCCTCTTTAATTCGAGAGATCAGGAAGAAAGCTAGGGTTTGTTGGAGTCGATATGGGCCTGTGGGATTCTCTCCTCAATTGGCTACGGAGGTTCTATTCTCAATCCCGATTTAAGAAAATAACGAGATGTGATTATGAAATCTTTGATTTTTTGGGATTTTTTGGGTGTTATTTGGGAGTTTCTGCTTAAAAATCATGTCTTTTTTTTAGTTTACTTGATTTATTGCTGTTCGGTGGTCTACATCAATAAAGGAAACGGACACTCAAAAAGCTCGGTGCCGTGTCCGTGTCCGTGTTGCGTCGGATGCGGCACGGACAATAAAAGATTAACAGTTGAAATTATTACATAAGGTTGCTTGCTGGGACGTTGGACGTTTACGAAGGGGGTATTGAGTTCTGGGAGGTCTAGTGGCGGAGGAGAAACTTGGATAGTTAATAATTATGCAAATAACATGAATTTCAGCAAGGAGGAGGTATTATGAAGTGTAATGAGATTTTTCAATTGGTGTAGAAGGCTTGATAAATGGTGGAAATGTTTTGACTGGAATCAGTTGAAGAGCTTTTGGAATGTATTTCAAGGAAAGGCAAGGAATGAGTGACATTATGTTGGGGTTTATTGAATTTGTTCTCTAGAAAGTGGTCTCACATCCATGTGACAAATCCCGCATTTCAATATAAGATTATTCTTTTATTGACTTGTACACATAGAGAGTGGTAGTCCATGTGGTTGGTATGGTGGGATGTTTTACTAGAGGGAAATGTTCAAATCCTTCAAGGAACAATTTTTTTGTCACCAATTTGTTGGAAATTTTCCTTAAGAGCTCGGTCCTGAAGGGAGCTAGCGACTCGGGTTTGGGCGTGGACGAAGGGTGCAAAATGGCACTTTGATGGCGCACTTTGCACGTATACATCGGGCACATGGTTGCGGTTCCGCGGGGAGTGCGGTTCCGCGGGACCTAGGTTCCAATGGGGCTATGCTCCCGCAGGACTCTTGTTCCAGCGTGGTTGTGCTCCCGCGGAGCTTATGCTCTAGCTTGGATGTGCTCCCACGGGACTGGTGCTCCAGCGTGACTTTGCTCCCGCGGGACGTATGCTCCAGTGTGACTGTTCGTGTGCTTCAACGTGGGGGTTTCAGTTTCTGTAACTGTCTACTTAGTGGAGGTTACTGCCGTAACCGTCCACTTAATGAGGGAGTTACGCTCCGGATTAACTATAGATTATGGGTAGTGGTGGCTGCTAGGGGGTTGACTCCACTATATATTATATTCTATTGTCTTTCTCTTTTGGAGTTAGACTTAGAGAATATATGCTACGAGAGAAGAGTTAGCAGCAATATTTTGAAGCCACGAAGTGCTCTTCAAAGTTCTGTCTGTGCGAGGCCCATTCTGAGGGTGACAAAGAGCGTTTCAGAAGTTCATCTCTTTGAACTTGTTGGTTCCTGGAAGCAGATCGACAGAAATGATCGAATCTTGCTTTGAGCAACAATGATCTTGCTTTGAGCAACAATGATCGTTATCACCCTAACAAGACAAGTTTCTTTTTCTACAATTTCATTCTTTTTGTAGCTACTATGTAGCAAAAGTTTTAATAACTTTCTCTTACATCAACTTGTTGTTGCAATTCCTTCTTTCTAAATTTGTGGTAATTTTCAACTTTTGTAATTTGCTTTTCCTGTACTCTGTACAATTTCTGTAACCGAGCACTAAGACAATAGACCTTTGAAATTTAGGTACAATGTGTGCAAGACTCGTTTAACGAACCTAACAATCACCGTATTATCTTTGGATTGGATTTGAATGATTCTACAACTTACACGACTGTCCGAGTCAGGAATCAAAATTAGGTTTAAGATCTAAAAGGCCTTAAAGGTCAAAATTACTATATAAGGTGGATTTCTGGCGTGTTTTGAACATTTACAAACGGGTATAGGATTCTGGGAGGTTTGGAGGTGGAGGAGAAACTGGGATAATTATGTCCGTAGTATTAAGGGTAATTGCAGATTTTCAGTTGGTGCAAACGGCTTGATGAAAATACAACTAGACCGAGATCTATCCAACCTCATCCCCCCCCACAACCCACACACACACACACACACACGCGCACCACCACCACCACCCACCCACCCACCCACACACAAAACACACGCACCACCACCACCAACCACCCACCCACACACAAAACACCACCACCACCATTCAAATTAGCTTGGTATCCTCTTCGATCAACTAAAACTCTAGTAAGCATTCATATAGTCTTTATAAAAGTGGATTAAGTGGTCTATTAAGCAGCTGATCAAGCAGAATTGACAGGTGGTGGCTGGTGAAACAGATACGTTCACTGGCACTGAAACCACAATCCGGTGGTGCTTAATCTGATTCAGTGGTGAGCAGCCTTGGACCGAACACATAATGAACCTGCTCACTATGACATTGCTTTAGACAGGACGCGATTTTCGTGCCAACATCAGGACCCACGACCTAAAGTATGTTTAATAAAAAAACATAATTTCCTTCACATGTGCACCATCCATCTTCTATACCGTGCAACAATTATAATAAATTTCCTAAGAAGTTTGCTATTAAAACAGCCGTTAGAAATGGATAACTTCCGTAAAACATGATACTGAAAGCAATCTTGTTTTGAGTTGTGAACTTATGATCCCAGATCAGTCCTACAGCAAACTGAATACCTGAAACAGTTGGTTAGGAACTGTAGCCTAGGTGTCATAAAGAAGACAGTTGTAACTCTAAATCTCAAATTATCTATCAAGGACTCTGCAACAGGTCATTATCATGAAAACCAATATGGAAGAAGTCAGTAGTATCACTCAGCAGTTTCTGAAATGAACTATGGAATCACGTTGCTGTGGCTTCTTGTATTGCTCTCTTCTTGTCACGTTCCACTCCTAGAATACTGGATAAATACGGGAAGTGACATGGTCAACCGCACCTTGTAGAATACCGAAATCTGTTAAGGTTGTCTAGAAGACAGATGGGTGAACTCTAGCATGCTATGGCGTCAGTCCTAAGGCCGACAAATCCTATTATCTCAATCCAGCAACACAAGTACAAGAGTATATCATACATGAAAGTAAAGAGGCGTCCCAAATTACATGTCACATATGATCATGAAGCTAGTGAATACACAATGCTGCACTAGCAGAGTTTAATAATACATGATCAATATACCAGCCATGGTCTAATATATACATCATGTTGACCGAAGTCTCAAAAATATAAGGAGCTAACTCTGCCCCTTGCTAAACACCACAAAAAGAAGTAATCAAGACGAGGGGTGGAAGAAGGAAATCCACTCGCGATCTTCGGCCGCAGTCCTACGAGTGTGAGCCATCTTGCTGGAAGTGCGGTCGATCCTGGTTCTCTTCGGGGTAACCTGGCCATGCAAAGCCAGTGGGGTCAGAACCCCAAGCAACAAGTACCACAAAGGAGCTCGAGGTGATAGACCAGACACATCACAACATAAGCAGAAAGAGACGTAAAAGAAATAAATGCTGATCGAGACTTGTACGGTACCGGTGTACTTGTCTCAAGAATAATACATGAAGAACTGATAATAAAAGCAAAAATGAAAGTAAGGCGACGAGCGGCAAGAGAGCATAAGAACTACTCTGGATCGGGACCACAACCCTTAAACCAAATAAGGACCGGGGTTGCAGACCTTCACCCTTGCAGAACTTAGCACCATAACCACGCGCCGGAAGAAAATGAAACTAGAAGAGCGAGCTGAATGAAAGTAACACCATTCATCGTACGACCAAACAACTTTACGGCTTGCTACGATTAACTAGCTAGGGTTGTCACAGACATTAATTACTAAATGCTTATTTTAAGAATATTGCTACCACCTACACTGTAGTTAACTCGGATGGCCAAGGGTACGCTTGCCGAGTAAACTTAAATACACATTCATTCATATAATAACATAACTTGTTACTAGTCATAAACATAAATTGAACTTATAAGCATAAATTTAAACTTGCAATAATAAATTTGCTTTATAAACATAAATTTGTCTTGTAACATAAACTTGTATATAAACTTGTCTTGTAAGTGTCGTAGCACGCGTAAACTTGGTCAGTCATGGACCCCTTGCCTAGCAGGGTTGTCCATGCTGCATGGGGCCCTTAGGGATCGGGGTAGCCGGTAGCGCAATATTCTTCCCTCCCAGTGATATAGGTAAACCTTATCTTGTTTAATTTTTACTAAATTATTTCAAATTCTCGAGTCGTGGATACTTGAGAACTCCCAAAAATGACGAGTTGCGAGTACGAGCTTTTCATGAGTCATCGTATTCGCGACACGCGGTATATTGGACAATACTCACACTCGATTGTCCGATGCCAAATGCAATGTATTTTCATACACAAACATTTTCACGGTGTCGTGAGGATGGTAAACTTGTACATAAATTTGCCTTGTGAACTCACATGCAAAACTTATCTGGTTATCATAAACTTGTTTCGACATAAGGAAGCACACAACAATAATAACTAAAAGAACATAACAACAGGGAACACTAAATGCACACAAGAATTCCTGGCCGCATGTGTCCACTGGCCGCATGGACCCACTGGCCGCATGGACTCCCCTCTTAGACTGAGCGAATTTTTTATTTGTTCAGCGAGTGAAAACACAATGTGTTCAAGGACTTGTGTAAATAAGTAGTCATGCGTCCAACAAGATGGACACATGCTGACAATATGCGGCAATAGTTCATGCCGCATAGCCCTCTCGGGCCGCATAGCACTCTTAGCACATAGCTTGCTGGCCGCATGAAGACTTCGTCTTCTCCAACAGCAGGTTCAGCCATGGCCGAAAGCTCCAAAAATCAAAAAAATATTTTCTTCATAAATTTTTTATTTTAACTCCAAATCAAGTAAAACAAAAGCCAAATTGCACGAAATGAAATGCTCTAACATAAGGAACCACTAGTTTTCGAAAACATTAAGTTTTAATAGATCAAAACCAAGGAAAACTCATGGAACACATAAAAATTTTAAACTTGAAACTCAGATCTAAAAAAATTTATACATAAAAATCCAAAACTCCAAGAACTAAATATGATCAACAACTCAAGGAGAACATTTTCCATCAAAAATATTTTTAAAACAAACAATATATATATATATATATATATATATATATATATATATATAAATCCGAAATTTTATGACTTCACCATTGAGCAAGATGTACTTGCCTTGGGTGGCTCCGAGCCTCTACCTCTTACGGTCCAAGTCACAACAACTTCTCCCTAGGGTTAGGGTTTGGCTAGAGGGGGCTTGAAGTTGAGGAGGAAGAAGGAAGCAAGTGAAATAAGAAAATGAGTGAGGAGAGAGAAAATACTCATATATATAATAAGAGGAGAGGGAGATGATTTAGTCATGGGTTCACACAAAATGAACCGAACCAAGTGTCCATTCTACATACGGGTCCTAAACTGGGTCTATGGCAATGCCAATGGGTATTCTACTGGTCTCGGGTAGTCTCTCTCAATAACCGGAAAAAATAGAACAATAAATAAAATAATCGGAACCAACATGGGAAATATAGCAGGAATACATTATTAAAAAAAATTAAATTCTAGAAATTCAAGAAATACTAAATCTGGAATCAGGTGTGACATCTCTACCCTCCTTAGAAAAATTTCGTCCTCGGAATTTCACCAAGGCTAGTCGAGCCGGAACACACGAGAAAGCTCAAGAAATCAAATTACAATTCAAATTATTATACTAAGCAAATAACTAAAATAGAAAAGATAGCTGCAAAAGTAACTAATGAATAAATGCTCAAAAGCAACACATAGGGAAATTGAGGCATATGGATACATATACTCCTGAGTCAGTCGAATAGGAAATCGTTCTCGCTTGCCTATGCTGACTCACACAAATGGACAAGAGCCAAGCCTGGAGGTAAGTCAGTACCAACGACTATATTGGGGACACGACTCTAATCCGGAACATACCTTCGCAGTCGGGATACTGGATAGACACCACGTACCACGAGTCACGAAGGCAGAGGAGCTGGGCGATGGACTCGCCTTTTGCTCAACGACATGATCGAAATGACTATCGTATTTCGAACGCGTCGGAACACGAGATCGTTCGACAAGAACCCAAGAATAAGACAAGCTAAAGAGTTTTCGAAAATCTTACCCACAATTGTAGTGCCTTCGGCTAACAACTGCTCTAGGTTGCCAAATGTTTCGTTAGGCCATCGTCCAGGGGCCGTGGCTCTAACTTGCTGTTGGTTTTGTCTTGCTGGTTGGGCTTGCTGGACTTGCGCATACTGCGCCGGACGTTGCTGCTGGAACTGCTGAGTCTGAATCGGGAGAGGACGCTGGGCTAGGGGTCGAACTGCTAACACTGGTCCTCCCGGGCCTTCAATTGCTGTCCGAGGCGGAGCTGGTAACTGTCGGACTGAAGAAGTCTCTGGGTACAGGATTGGGCATGAACCAATCATGTGGTCGGATGTTCCACGTCTGAGACACTGGCCATTGTCCCTCCTACACTGATCTTTGGTATGCCCTGGCTTGCCGCAGTGGCTGCATCCTGCTGATACAGACTGCCTGGTAGATTGTACTGAGGTTACTGTAGAGGTTGGAGGTGCTGACGGGCGAGGAGTTCTGACTGCTGGTACGGGAGATGATGACTGAATACTGGTGCTTCTCAGGGATGGGTGCGACCTCTTCTGGCCTCCGGTCCTTGCTACTAATCTCTGGCCGGCAAGTTCTTGGGACCTAGCTGCCCTGAGTACTGCATCGTAGGTGGTATAATTATGACCTACCGTAAACTGCTGAAGCTCTAGATATAATCCTTGCTCAAATCTCTTGGCTCGATCTTCCTCGAAAACTACCATATGAGGAGCAAATCGGCTAAGTCGGCAAAACTCGGCCGCATACTGGTCGACTGATCTTATGTTCTGGCGGAGGTTGATGAACTGCTGGTGGAGCTGGAACTTGGCAGTTGTGTGAAAATACTTCTCCTGGAAGCACTCCTTGAATGTCTGCCAGTCAATGGGCTCCAGAAGCGCTATTTCTTGTGTTGCCCACCAATCTCGTGCAAGATCTGATAGTTGTAACTTTCCGACTGCTACCTTCTCGTCTGGGGTCTTGGTTGCATCCAGGATGGCCTCAAAATCCTGGAGCCAAGAATCTGCTGAAATTGCATCTTCCGTGCCGAGGAACTTGGTTGGGCGCATGCAACTAACATTGGTCGCCGAGTTGTGAGTATAACGCCCACTGTTGTCGAGTGCTTCTCTAACTCCCTGGCAAAGAGTAGCGTTGGACTGTTCTTGTCCTTGCTGAAACTGTTGGCAGAGTTGGACCACTTGTTGCTGAAGCTGGAGTTGTTGTTGTTGTTGTTGTTGTTGTAGTACCATCATCATAGCTTGGATCATCTCTAACATAGCCTGTGAGTCTGCCTGCCCTGGTTGTACTGGTAGAACGGGTAGTATTGTCTGGGCTGGCTGGCTGGGCTGGTATGAATTACGGAGTGGGCTGAATTGGCTGTTCCGGCAAGACTGGTGGAGCTGATTGTGCTGGTCGGGCATGCGTGACTTGCGGAGCCGGCTGATGAAAAGCTACTGACGCTTGCCCTTGGTTCAGTGGCGGAATCTGGCCTACTAATGTATCTGCTGGAGTTATCGGTGCAACGGAACCCTCGGAAGGAGTAGCATGTGGGGTGTCCCTGAAGGATAAGGACACAATGATATCAACAAGGGACGAGAATGGAACAATCATTTCAAGCAAGTTTGAAGTTCAAGGAGAGCGAGAAGTACAGGTTACAAGTGGAGTTCAATCGAAGAAAAATAGAGGATTGAGATTCTAACAAGATGAGTCCTCCCACAAGTCTGAAAAAACTGACCTGCATGGGCCACAAATAAAATCTTGTCACGCCCCGCTCCCAGAATGCTGGGTAAATACTGGGACTGACATGGCCAACCGCACCTTGCAGAATACCGAAGTAAGCCGCAATGTGTTAAGGTTGTCTAGAAGACAGATGAGTGAACTCTAGTATGCTATGACGTCAGTCCTAAGGCCGACAAATCATATTATCTCAATCCAGCAGCACAAGTACAAGATTATATCATACATGAAAGTAAAGAGGCGTCCCAAATTACATGTCACATATGATCATGAAGGTAGTGAATACAAAATACTGCACTAGCAAAGTTTAATAATACATGATCAATATACCAGCCATGGTCTAATATATACATTATGTTGACCGAAGTCTCAAAAATATAAGGAGCTAACTCTGTCCCTTGCTAAACACCACAAAAAGAAGTAATCAATATGAGGGGTGGAAGAAGGAAACCCACTCGCGAGCTTCGGCCGCAGTCATACGAGTGCGAGCCATCTTGCTGGAAGTGCGGTGGATCCTGGTTCTCTTCGGGATAACCTGGTCATGCAAAGCCAGTGGGGTCAGAACCCCAAGCAACAAGTACCACAAAGGAGCTCGAGGTGATAGACCAGACATATCATAACATAAGCAGAAAGGGACGTAAAAGAAATAAATGCTGATCGAGACTTGTACGGTACCAATGTACTTATCTCAAGAATAATACAGGAAGAACTGATAATAAAAGCAAAAATGAAAGTAAGTCGACGAGCGGCAAGAGAGCATAGGAACTACTCTGGATCGGGACCACAACCCTTAAACTAAATAAGGACCGGGGTTGCAAACCTTCACCTGAGCAGAACTTAGCACCATAACCACGCGTCGGAAGAAAATGAAACTAGAAGAGCGAGCTGAATGAAAGTAACATCATTCATCGTACGGCCAAACAACTTTACGGCTTGCTACGATTAACTAGTTAGGGTTGTCACAGACATTAATTACTAAATGCTTGTTTTAAGAATATTGCTACCACCGACACTGCAGTTAACCCGGATGGCCAAGAATACGCTTGTCGAGTAAACTTAAATGCACATTCAACCATACAATAACATAACTTGTTACTAGTCATAAACATAAATTGAACTTATTAGCATAAACTTAAACTTGCAATCATAAATTTGCTTTATAAACATAAACTTGTCTTGTAACATAAACTTGTATATAAACTTGTCTTGTACGGCACGCGTAAACTTGGTCAGTCATGGACCCCTTGCCTAGCAGGGTTGTCCATGCTGCATGGGGCCCTTAGGAATCGGGGTAGCATGTAGCACAATATTCTTCTCTCCCAATAATCTAGGTAAACCTTATCTTGTTTAATTATTACTAAATTATTTCAAGTTCTCGAGTCGTGGACACTTGATAACTCCCAAAAATGACGAGTCGCGAGTACGAGCTTTTCATGAGTCATCGTATTCACGACACGCGATACATTGGACAATACTCACACTCGATTGCCCGATGCCAAATGCAATGGATTTTCATACACAAACATTTTCACGGTGTCGTGAGGATGGTGAACTTGTACATAAACTTGACTTGTGAACTCACATGCAAAACTTGTCTGGTATTATAAACTTGTATCGACATAAGGAAGCACACAACAATAATCACTAAAAAGAATTACTAAAAGAACATAACAACATGGAACACAAAATGCACACAAGAATTCATGGCCGTATGCGCCCACTGGCCGCATGCACGCCCCTCTTGGACTTAGCGAATCTTTTATTCGTTCAGCGAGTGAAAACACAAGGTGTTCAAGGACACTTATGTAAATAAGCAGTCATGCGTCCAACAAGATAGACACATGCTGTCAGTATGCGGCAATAGTTTATGCCGCATAGCCCTCTTGGGCCGCATAGCACTTTCAGCCTCATAGCTCGCTGGCCACATGAAGATTTCGTCTTCTCCAACAGTAGGTTCAGCCATGGCTGAAAGCTCCAAAAATCGAAGATTTGTTTTCTTCATAAAAAATTTATTTTAACTCCAAATCAAGTGAAACAAAAGCCAAATTGTACGAAATGAAATGCTCTTACATAAGGAACCACTAGTTTTCGAAAACACTAAGTTTTAATATATCAAAATCAAGAAAAATTCATGGAACACATAAAAAACCTAAACTCGAAACTCAGATATACAAAAATTTATACATCAAAATCCAAAACTCAAAGAACTAAATATGATCAGCAACTCAAGGAGAACATTTTCCATCAAAAATATTTTAAAACAACATATATATATAAAAATCCGAAAATTCATGACTTTACCATTGAGCAAGATGTACTTGCCTTGGATGGCTCCGAGCCTCTCTCTCTCACGGTCCAAGTCACAACAACTTCTCCCTAGGGCTAGGGTTTGGCTAGAGGGGGCTTGAAGGAGAGGAGGAAGAAGGAAGTAAGTGAAATGAGAAAATGAGTGAGGAGAGAGAAAATACTCATATATATAATAAGAGGAGAGGGAGATGGTTTAGTCATGGGTTCACTCAAAATGAACCGAACCAAGTGTCCATTCTACATGCTGGTCCTAAACCGGGTATATGACAATGCCAATGAGTATTCTACTGGTTTCGGGTAGTCTCTCTCAACAACAGAAAAAAAATAAAACAATAAATAAAATGACAGGAACTAACATGAGAAATACAGCTGGAATACATTATCAAGAAAAATTAAATTCTAGAAATTCAAGAAATACTAAATCTGGAATCGGGTGTGACACTTATGTTCTTTGTGCCCTGCGACTTCCTTTCCAAAGTTATCTATACTTTTGTGGATTAGATCTAGTAATATGCATCTATATTTAGTGTCCAGCAATAATACCAACTCATGCTCCCTTGATGTCTCGACAAACAAATCTAGTCTTCTTGAGTCTGAACTATCCTAACAACAGAAAAGAGTTCCAGAGTCAGTATTATACAGGCCAGAATCACATTACTAGGTACCATTAATTAACAGTTTTCCTGAAATGTCAACAGCTTTAAGCACTTCTCTACAGTTAAGGTGCTTCAAGAATCCTTGTATTGGCAAAGGTGCACTTATTTTCTTACAGGATCCATTAGGACAACAAACCTAAAGAGTTAAAGTGACAAGGATCTTTGTGTGGGTGCAATTCATCCTTTGCAAATATAAAATAAATTGAAGTAGGATTACATGTTGTGTAGTATAAAAAAAAAGTTCTTTGGAACAACGTTCGAAGAGGAAAATTGATACGACTGCATCAGTTACGCTGTTTTGAGGATATTTTTCGAAACAATGACGATCTCCCATTTTTCCACCATCTTTGACTACGCCTTTTGATAAGCACAACTTTTATTAGCCAAGTGATATACAACTTAATCAACTTATTTTTTTTGTAGTAATCAGATTTATATTTTGAACAACTTCAACAGACAAAAGTCTTCGAACACACTTATGGACAATTCTTATAGTTCTTAGGCGTTGCAACCAATGTATTTGTTAGGTAGAATGTTCTAAGATCAGATCTCCTCTTGGTTGGTTGATGTATATATTGTACAAGATCTACAAGCATGTAGAATGTGACACTAGGAATTTACTTTTACTAAACTGTACAGACCCGTACAAAAACTGAGATCTGATAGCTAATCTTGTAGAATTCCTTGAAGTAATGCAGCACCAAATTATGTTCTGTGTATTATGTTATGATTTTGCATGGTTGCTTTTTGTAATCCCAGTGCCAAAAAAACATGTTCAGTACATCCTATTTTATGAATGGAAGAAATATATAAGATCGGTTGCTTGTTTAATTCTTCATCATAATCTGCCTTCTTTTGTCAATAGTCTGCTAATTCCATACTACTGCAATATTTTGCCTAATTCTTGTAGTTGCATTCAGCATGTTCTTCAAACAGGAAATGGAGCTTTCCCTCATTGGTCTTCAGAATGCAGGAAAGACATCTCTTGTAAATGCAATTACAGTAAGTCTCTCTCTCTGTTTTTCCAGAATTTCACAATGCTCTTGATCCTCATTCTTTTTTCATGCTTATCCAGACAGGTGGCTATAGTGAGGACATGATTCCAACAGTATGTAACATTACCTCCACATATAATGTGTCAAGTAGTAGTTCTTATGTGAATTTTGAGATCTCCCAATTTGATGTTGGTTCTCTTTTCAAAACTAGGTAGGTTTCAATATGCGGAAAGTCACAAAGGGAAATGTAACCATTAAACTCTGGGATCTTGGAGGACAAAGGAGATTTCGAACCATGTGGGAGCGTTATTGCCGCGGAGTCTCTGCAATCGTGTAATTTCCTCACTACCACAACACTTAATATCCATAATGTATTGTTATTATTTATTCTAAATATGTAGCATTCTTAATTGATGAGTTTTATTGTAGTATTAAAATATAACCTTTATTTAGCTATATTCCTGTTTCTCATCCTTTCACAAGGATATAACTTTTGTGTTGTCGGGTCAAGTTTATATTACATTACTATGAAGAGTGCTTCCAGGGTCACTAAGGTAGGACACTTTGTATAGCTTCTGCTTTACTCGACGCTATTTTTGTTGTGTGAGGGGTTGCAGTCAAATTGGGTTTCGGAATAATTGAAAATGTGTTAAAGCAGCATTAGGGAAGTGGAGGCGGCAAAGGGGTTGGGAAAAGAGGAAGTGAATGGAGGAGAGGTGTTGAAGTTCTGATGTACAGAAAAGTTAACTCAAGGATGGCGATGCTGAAGTTAGGAGGGACCCCGAAGGTTGTGGTAGGTATTATGTGGATCTTTAAGACTGCACTGAGTTAGATATTAAATTGGGAGAAAAAGAATGTGTGTTGATGTTTTTGGTACAACCCAATTTTCTGTTTCATAGGCTCAATTGACTAGCAGATATTTTGAAGCCTGTTTGACTAATGCTTGGTTTGAGAAGCATGGCGGGATTTATGAAACTGGTATTTCACGAACACTGTGTAAGGCCTTTTATGAGAGTATTTCAATTGTCAACCGACCCCCTGACTTTAGCTCACTCAAATACATAATAGCCTGCTCAATTTTTTTGGATAAATGCTTTGTTGTTATTGTCGTATCATTGAAACCCCACTCTCTTACAGTTGTGACTAATATACTAATACTCTTATTTAGTTATAGAGCATATATAGTCTATTGACTTTGATGGACGTCCACATGGGTGTAGTAGTTGACCTTGTAGGGGAAAAGCCTGCGTGCGGAAGCGTGGACCGTACCCCACAGCTACGAGTCCTAAAAAAGAACAATCACACCTGATTTGTGGTGGCCAGGGCTACCTGGGCAAGTCGCAACCTTTTATTAACAAAGGTAGCAATTACAATGATGATATTGATAACTCCCTTGTCCCAAGAGTTAACCCCATACACTCCTCAAGAGAAAGAAAATACAAATAGAATAGACCACTTAATAATGGTTGCCCTATTGACATTACGTAACGATCTCAAACCCTGTCGGAGAAGATATGCTCCTTTAGCACCTTTCTCCTCTAAGTGCAAGAGCCGTAGAACTCTTAGAATGGTGGTGGAACTCCCTTAAATTGAGGGTGGCAACTTGGGCTCTACCGGCCAACCTGTTACAGGTCGGTTTGGACGAACCTATACCCGTTACTCACATGGACCAGCCAAAGGGAAAGACACACAAGACCCGGCTAGGGTTGCTCATACCTAGCCGACGGCATTACTTGACAATATTATTAGTAATATTAGCAATAGTTAGTTTCCTTTCAAGGAAGATATTATTAGCAATATTGCTAATAATGTCTTTCCTTGAAAGGAAAGATATTACTTGGCAATATTATTAGTAATATTATTAGCAATAATTAGTTTTCTTTCAAAGAAGATATTATTAGCAATATTGCTAATAATATCTTTACTTTCAAAAAAAGAAATTACTAGTAATATTATTAGCAATAATTAGTATGATTTAGTTTCCTTTCCAACAAATTATTGTTAGCAATTGTAGCCATCCTTTATCTATATATAGAGGTGGGAATTCTCTTGAGAAAATTATCAAAGAAAAGTTTAATAAAAAATATAGGCGGTACTTCTCCCGATCTGAGAAGCATCCGCGCCTGCGACAAGGCGCAACACCAAGGTCAGCCGGTCACAAGACCAGACGGCTTCTTCATCTTCTTTGTCCCATCGTCAAGTTACGCGTGCCTTCGCTTGTTACGCGCTTCTTCTTGCTTAGCGAAGCCACGCGTAACTGGACGATGGGACGAAGACGATGAAGAAGCCGTCTGGTCTTGTGACCGACCTTGGTGTTGCGCCTTGTCGCAGGCGCGGACGCTTCTCAGATCGGGAGAAGTACCGCCTATGTTTTTAATTAAACTTTTCTTTGATAATCTTCTCAAGAGAATTCCCACCTCTATATATAGATAGATGATGGCTACAATTGCTAACCATAATTTGTTAGAAAGGAAACTAAATCATACTAATTATTGCTAATAATATTACTAGTAATTTTTTTCTTGAAATAAAAGATATTATTAGCAATATCATGCCAAGTTGGAAGCTTGCGGCACATTATGCCAAGTTGGCAGCTTACGGGAGGGAGCTCATCGGCCTCTCCAAGGCCATCCGACATTGGCGTCCGTACTTATGGGTCAGGGATTTCTGCATCCGCACATATCATTACAGTCTCAAGTTCATGCTCGAGCAGGCCCTCGTCACACCCCTGCAACAACATTGGTTGAGTAAACTCATGGGCTTCTCGTTTCACGTGGAGCACAAGCCAGGCAAACTCAACCAAGCGGCCGACGCACTCTCCCGCATTGACATCGATATTCCCGAATGCGCCGCACTTTCCCGACCGGTGCTCGCACTTGAGCAGGAGTGGCTCTCCGCGCTTGCTGCCAACGAAGCGGTCGTCATCCGGCGGGCAACCATCTCGGCCTCTCAGTCTGAGGCCGGCTGGAAGGAGACTGACGGCCTCATCTACTACCGCGGGCGTCTCTTCATTCCGGAGTCCTCGCCACTGGTCCCCTGCATCATCCGCCACTTCCACGACAGCACACATGAGGGCAGTACCAAGACACTGGAGCGAGTGCGTAAAGAGTTTTTCTGGTCCGGTCTACGCCGCACTATTGAGGAGTACGTGGCTGCATGTGCTACCTGCCAATGCAACAAGACATTCACTCTCAGCCCTGCAGGCCTGCTACAGCCCCTGCCAATTCCACAATATGTATGAGCCGAAATTTCCATGGACTTTGTGATTCAGTTGTCCCGTTCCAAGGGCAAATCCGTCGTCTTGGTAGTAGTGGACCGGTTGTCCAAGTATGCACATTTCATGGCGATGAGTCACCATTTTTTGGCATCATCAGTCGCACAGGTTTTCTTTGATACGGTGGTGCGTCTACATGGTATTCCCGAGACCATCGTCAGCGATCGCGACCCCGTGTTTACCAACGCCTTCTGGCAAGACACTTTCCGGCGGTGCGGTACTAAGTTGCTCTTGTCCTCAGCATACCACCCCAAGTCAGATGGCCAGACGGAAGTGGTCAATCGGACAATGGAGATGTACCTCCGCTGTTTCGTAGCTGACAAACCCAAAACGTGGACTTACTGGCTTCCGTGGTTGAGTTCTGCTACAACACCTCCTTTCACTCGGCTCACCGCACCACCCATTTTGAGCTCGTATACGGCCGGCCTCCCCCAGCCATGCTTTCCTATAAGGCCGGCGCCTCCGTGATTGATGATGTCCACCGCCATCTCAATGATCGTGCCATGGTTCTCGAACAAGCAAGACAACGCCTCCACCATGCTCAGAATCGGATGCGGCAAGTATATGATGCTAGCCACCAGGAGGTCATCTTCAGCCCGGGCGATTGGGTGTGGGTGTTCCTCCAACGACATCGACAATCCACTCTGAGGCACACAACTGACCACAAGCTCGCTCCTCGCTTCTTCAGGCCCTCTCCGAGTCTCTGCTCGGGTTGGCACGGTAGCCTATCAACTCGAGCTTTCAACCGACGTCTCACAACGTCTTCCATGTATTCTTGCTGAAGCCATTCCGTGGTCCACCACCGACGGTAGTACCAGCTTTACCCGCCGACCTCACACCAAGCGAACACCCGGTCCCAACGGAGATACTTGATACTCGGATGGTTGCTGACACCCTCGAGTACTTGGTTCGTTGGGCGGAAGAAACCGCTGACGATGCTACATGGGTCCAACACGATACCCTCGAGCGCCTTCATCCCGGCTTCCAGCGCGAGGACGCGCTGGGTTTGAAGGGAGGGAGTATTGTTACGGGTCGGTTCGGGCGAACCTATACCCGTTACTCACATGGACCGGCCAAAGGGAAAGACACAAAAGACCCGGCTAGGGTTGAGCTTAAACGGGTTGACCCGGATCTGACCCGACACATCTCGATTGCAACCCCTACCTTGAACCCAAATGAAGAGCACACCTTGGAAATCCCCTTCAACTTCCTATTTATAGGAGTTGCTCAATTCCTAACTCCATTAGGATATTGACTTAGAGCCCCAAATCAGTGAAAACTCATCTGGACCGTCAAAAATATGATCAAAATCTGATTCCGAACCGTTTCCCGTCCAGGCCCCCAAAATCTGCCGGATTTCTGGTTGCATAGTTATCAACCGGATATCCAACCAGATTTTCGGCCTGCAATTTTGCTGGTTTCTGCGGAAATACGGTCGGATTTCTGACTGCCTCTGTCGTCGATTCCCATGACTGCTCCTCCCCCTCTAATAGGCTGGGCTCCCAATAGACCTTTCACAACATTGTTAATTTACCACTTTATGTTGGACAGCTGGTCAGATATGAGTTTACCTACCTATCTTGGCTTTATATGTTGTAAAGTTGTCTGTGTATTTAGCTCATTATCACAGACGATTGTCAACTCGAGTCTGACATTGTGGAGTTAATTTATTTGATTCTAGTATGGTACTTTCATACCTGGTATTTTGTCATTCCTCGTGCTAATTAAACATTGAGACTAATTAACTGTTGCTTTTAACTTCAAGTTCTTCTATTATATCTCAATCTTGTCCCTCATCTGGCTCTTGGCTACCAAACCGAGGAACAGCCTTGACTGTTATTCCTCGGGCCTCCCAATTTTGAGCTTCTATGGTTCTCCTTTTGTAGATCCACTCAGTGCTTCATTATTTGCTTTTTGTAATTTGTTTATTGATGCTTCAGCCCTCTTTTTAGTAGACTTGGTATGAATTACAAAGTTGAACCTGCAGATTATAACATTTAGATGCCGTGCACAAAAAATTCCTCTCCTGCTGTTCTTGTTGTGATGACTTGATTATATGGTGGGTGAAACAATCCCCTAGTAAAAGTGGAATATCAGAGCGTTGGTCACATAGCTGATTCAGTTTCCATCTTGGGGTTAGGCTGAATTGGATAAAGGAACATAAAAACTTTGTTTTCCACTGTTTTGGGAAATAGGAGAGGGGAAGGGATTGTTGGGGCTTGTATGAAGTCTTAAATATAATTTTCTTTCTATGCCTCCCTGATTAAATTAAATAACAGATCAATATCATCTATATGCTCTTATTTTGTATTCAAGTTTATACCTTGTGATCTCATGTGATTCTTGACTTGTTAGATAAACCAATAATTGTAGTATGGCTTCAAGGAGCTAGCTGAGTTGGTCTCATCCTTTTCCATCTAATGCATGGAACCCTCCATTTTTTTAGCTTTATATATTTTTATTCATTTGCTTTATGTGTGCTTGGAGACAGATATGTTGTGGATGCTGCAGATAGAGATGCCGTTCCTATATCCCAAAGCGAATTGCATGACCTTCTGATGAAACCATCACTCAATGGAATTCCTCTGCTTGTTCTTGGCAATAAAATTGACAAATCTGAAGCTCTTTCAAAGCAGGCATTAGTTGATCAACTGTGAGTCCGATGTTTGCTATATATTTCACTATTAGGAGTATATTTGTAAAGAAAATACTCCTATAATGTCATTTATATTTCCTGTTTTGTACTCTGCAAAAGTCTCATCTCTTGATGCTGTTGTGGAATCACTCCCCAGGGGTCTTGAGCACATAAATGATAGAGAAGTTTGCTACTACATGATTTCGTGCAAGGATTCTGTCAACATCGACGTTGTCATTGACTGGCTCATCAAGCACTCTAGAACTGCAAATTAATCTACTACCACCACGTGGTATGCGATAAATGTTGTTCCTATTTTAACATTCCAAGGGAAATATCTTGATTTTAATTTGGCAGAGAGAACAATGTTGTTTCCAAGTAGCTGAAGGAGTTTTACCAAATTTCCTCTGTTTGATGTATTTGTATAGACATTACCATTTACTTAATGTACTTTGTCTAGAGGTGAAACATGTTTGTGGACAAATATTACCTTATGTGGTGAATAGTTTTTATTTAAAGTGGGTAATTGAGTGCCTACCATTTCAGCAAAGTTTTTTATTTTCTTTTCTTTTCTTTTCTTTTCGCATGTAGAGGTAAAAGAAAATTTTGTTTTCTGAATTTAAACTGTCAGGTTACTTGTTAGTGCATGTGAAGAGACTAGTACATTAACGGAGCATGGTGGACGTAGATATCATTCATAAATTTCCAATGGTTTGAACAAATTTAGCTCAGAATGATTCTGTCTGGGTGGGAAGGTGCTAACTTAATAGTCAAGCATAGGTCAATATCATTTGAAGATATTCAATGGTTTGCTATCTCCATCAAATTGCAAACTATTGAACCTCTATGACATTCACATATCTAATTTCTTTTTATAAAAGGCTTGAAAACGGTTCAACTGAGCCGTATGTAAATCTTTAGGTAATTAAAAATTTAAGTAAATTTAACTAATTGTCTAATTATTTAATATTAACTAATTATAGTTAAATATTTTTAATTCATGTGGTTAAGGTAGGAGATATTCTTCTTGGATGTGTATGTTCGATTCCATATAATAGTGTTATCTATATAACAAATTATAATTTTTTTAAAAACTAACAAATTTTTTTTTGGGTA
Source organism: Iris macrosiphon (assembly GCA_036927795.1). NCBI lineage: Eukaryota > Viridiplantae > Streptophyta > Magnoliopsida > Asparagales > Iridaceae > Iris > Iris macrosiphon. Next base: position 182,802,562 of record JAYESA010000006.1, on the reverse strand, counting down.
CTTTACTACTATATACATAATAGACCCCAAATAAAACTAACTATATAGTGTACCTAAAATTCCTGGCTACAAAACAACCAAGTAACTCCACAAAGAGCTCACAACACAACAATGATGATCAAGCTGAACTACTTGCCGAAGCCATGTATTCATTCTCTTTATCCCTTCCTTATTTTCAAAAGTTTTGACCAACTTTACATTCCCCCCACGCACCCACCCCCCACCCCACAAAGTTAAACTATCAATTTAATCCCACAATTAGAATTTTTTTTATTAAACAAATATATATTAGAAAAATGTTTTTAAAATTTTGATTAAATATCCAATCCGTTTCTTATCTATGGACGAAAAAAATATTGTACAGATTAGTGCATGTCACATTTTCGATTTCTTAAAAGAGAAAACCATCTCTTATCTATGGAGATTAAATATGGTATAGATGTGGCTAGATCCTGCGGTCACGATCTTCTTTCGCCTAGGATTCTTTAGTTCTACGGGTATGGTATGGGTCACGAAACTATGAAACCCGCAGGATACCGAAAGATAGGACCAAGAAGATTATAATAACCTCATTTATCAGATTTCACAGAATGAGACTGGTAAACTTGTCAAATCTCATTTATATGGTGAGATTAGGTAAACATGGCCATATTTAATAAGATTTTATATTTTCCTTTAATATTTTTTTAGATATGGATGTATTAAAATATGCTCATGTTTCTAGACTAGAGATCGAATTTTGACTTTAATAATGATGATCTTTATCATCCAAACATGTTGATTAGATATCTTTCTTAGCATGTCTCTAGTGGTCTTTTACTACTCTGAGTTCTATTAACAGTTTTTACTACTCAATAGCGGAATCTTTCCGCTGCTTCATTGTTTAGCGAGTTATATTTGCTTACTTTTAATCAGTTTTGGTTAAGTTTTTCTAAACTTGTACGAGAATATTTACAACAAAATTCATGTTCGAAATCATTAGTTTGTAGTAAAATTCAAGTTCGAAATCCTAAATTTGTAGTAAATTCATGTTCGAAAATCCTAATTGGTTTTAAAGTTCATTTTTATATCACTGATATAATTGGTAGTAAAAGTCAACTTCAAAATCTCAAATTGCTAATAAAATTCATAATTGAAATCCTTAATCCGTAGTAAATTTCATGTCGAAATTCCTAATCGGTAGTAAGGTTCATGTTCACATGTCTGATACAATCGATAATAAATTTCAAGTTCTAAATACTAATTGGTAGGAAATTCATGTTCGAAATCCCTTGCTTTGTACTCGATCGAAATTACTCTCCCAAAATCTCTTAGTCAATAATTGACTACAACATCCATAAATCTTTAAAAAAAAAATTCAAAGTTTTTATTTTTGTATCCATATTTTTTTCAAATAGTAGAAGCTCGACAATAAAGACTTTTATACTTGATTCGCATAATATCGACTTATTTTATCAAGTAAAATTGTTACAATTTTATTAGTTAATTCAATATTACGGATAGTTTGTTTAACATTTGTTATTGTTAAAATGAACTAATCTCTGCTATTATAATGCAGGTTAGAAACGACTCAAAAATGAGTCGTCTAAGCCGTATGTATATTCTCACTTTTTAATTGAGAAAAAGTTAAAAACTTTTTAATTGTCGTAGTTCTCTCTCACGTAGTTGATAAAAAAACAACTAAAATCCTTCTAATTAACTGACGTATAACATATCCTAAAATATATCCAATATTTAAATTAGATTTAAACAAACTAAATAATATTATCCAAAATTTTAACTAACAAAATAATATAATCTAACTAAACACATATACAAAATTCTAAAAATATATTTATAATATATTATATTTATAGTATATTCAAATCATATTTAAAATATTCTAACATAATTTATTTTTTTATCTATTTTTTTGCAGAAATTTTACTGTACGAAATTTATTTTAATAAAATTATTTGTTACGAAATAATTTTGCAAAAATTAAGATGACAGATACGTTCCGCCATCCTAGATGGCGAAAAATTCTAAAATTTTAGTCGATTTGACGCGTGGAAAGACGAGAGCCCATGTTGTTTTCCTCCAATTAGGTTGGGGGAATTTTGGCGCCAATAAAGTTGGTGAAATATGAGGGTTCTGGTTGGGTGGTTTGGTTTTATATGGGAGAAATGAATTTGGTTTGAGGGATGGTAAATTTATATTTTTGTTTTTGTATTACCCATGCTAATTTTTTGTGATATCATAATAGATAATTGGTTATTATCCATCTACAAAAATTAATTGATTTAGAAAGAAATAAAATAAAAAATTTAACCCGTCTAAGCCGTATGTATATCATCATTAATTATTAATTTAAAAGATTTAAAAATTATTTAACTACCACAGTTCTCTCGTTACGTAGTTTAAAGAAAAATATTATAAACCGAAAATCTTTCTAACTACCTGAATTATAAATTCTAAAATATATTCAATATTTAAATTATATTTAAACTAATAAAATGATATTATCTAACTAAATACATATCCAAAATTCTAAAACATATTTATAATCAATCATAATTAAAATATATTCAAATCGTATTTAAAATTTTCTAACATAATTTAAATTTCTATCTAATTTTTCAATAATATTATTATTATTATGTTGTTTTTTACATGAAACGCACTTGAAAGTAACTAATATAGATAATAGATAGTTATTTGAATGATAAAAAAATAACTATTTGTTATTTATATAATATTTATTTAAATTTTTTTATGTAAAATTATTTACTTAAATAATAATAATAATAATAATAATAATAATAATAATATATATATATATATATATATATATATATATATATATATATATATATATATATATATATATATATATATAAACCTACTCTTTTTTTAAAATAAACATATTTTAGAATTTTGCTAGACTGTGTAATCTTTCTCTCTTCATAATTATCCAAAATTATATGTAAATTTTGGATAATTGTGAAGAGAGAAAGATTACACAGTTTAGCAAAATTCTAAAATATGTTTATTTTTAAAAAAAAGTAGGTTTATATAACATAACTTTATATATATATATATATATATATATATATATATATATATATATATATTTGAATGATAACAAAATAATTAGTTTATGTTATTTAAACCTTATTTAGACAGCATAATCTTTCTCTCTTCATATATATTAATTAAATTTTGTAGATGAATAATATCCAATTATCTATTATGATATCAAAAAAAATTAGCATGGATAATAACAAAACAAAAATATTTTTCCTTTATATGAAATTTTCTGCAAAATTTACCATCTCTCAAACAAAATCCCTCTCTTCCATATAAAACCGAACAAACCTCAAACAAACCCTCAAACCATATATAAAAAAATCAACCATTAAACCCCAAACCAACCCACCCCTCATATTCCGGAATTTTGGCCTAGGCCCAATTCCGTCAACCTAGTTGGCGGAAAACGATATTGGGTCCCTCTTCTTTCCACGCATCCCCCTTTCTTTTCACACGCATTCCTTCTTCTGCCATATAGGATGACAGAACGTATTTGTCATCATAATTCTTATAAAATTATTTGTTACAATTAATTTTATTAAAATAAATTTTGGTATAGTAATTTTTTAAATTTTTTTAATACAACATAGTTTTTTTTTTTACATGCTTAAAAGTAACTAGTTTATAAAAAAATGGCCGTTTAAACAAAAAAATTTCTTGCCGTTTCCAAAAAATAAAATGTATGGAAATTGTTCATGATTTTTACGACAATGTTACCTAATTTTTTTTTTTTTTTTTAGTCAAGGTTACCTACTTGATTTATTATTTTTCTTCTTTCTTCCTTGAAAAAGGAAATTACATACAAAACAATAAATAATTCAAAAGGAAAACACCCTATATTTGATTGACGCGGATAAGGCGTTCAATCCATTTCGGCATTTCCTCCTCCTCCATCTTTCTCTCTTCATATATATATATATATATATATATATATATATTTCTAAATTAATTAAATTTTGTAGATGAATAATATCCAATTATCTATTATGATATCAAAAAAAAATTAGCATGGATAATAACAAAACAAAAATATTTTTCCTTTATATGAAATTTTCTGCAAAATTTACCATCTCTCAAACAAAATCCCTCTCTTCCATATAAAACCGAACAAACCTCAAACAAACCCTCAAACCATATATAAAAAAATCAACCATTAAACCCCAAACCAACCTACCCCTCATATTCCGGAATTTTGGCCTAGGCCCAATTCCGTCAACCTAGTTGGCGGAAAACGATATTGGGTCCCTCTTCTTTCCACGCATCCCCCTTTCTTTTCACACGCATTCCTTCTTCTGCCATGTAGGATGGCAGAACGTATTTGTCATCATAATTCTTATAAAATTGTTTTGTTACAATTAATTTTATTAAAATAAATTTTGGTATAGTAATTTTTTAAAATTTTTTAATACAACACAGTTTTTTTTTTTACATGCTTAAAAGTAACTAGTTTATAAAAAAATGGCCGTTTAAAGAAAAAAAAAATTCTTGCCGTTTCCAAAAAATAAAATGTATGGAAATTGTTCATGATTTTTACGACAATGTTACCTAATGTTTTTTTTTTTTTTGAGTCAAGGTTACCTACTTGATTTATTCTTTTTCTTCTTTCTTCCTTGAAAAAGGAAATTACATACAAAACAATAAATAATTCAAAAGGAAAACACCCTATATTTGATTGACGCGGATAAGGCGTTCAATCCATTTCGGCATTTCCTCCTCCTCCACTCCCCCTTCCCCCTCCCTCCCCCTCCCCCTCCCCCTCCCCAATGGAGTCGTCCCTCTCCTCCTTCCTAAACCCCAACGCTCTCTTCCCTCCCAAACCCACCAAAACCCTAACCCTAACCTCTAGGCCCAAACCCCTCCTCTCCATCCGCTCCGCCATCAGCCGCACCAAGAAGGAAGAGACCGTCGAGACCGTCAAGACCCAGCTCGAGAACTGCCACCTCCTCGCCGGCATCCGCTACAAAGGCCTCACGGTCAAGAACCTCCAGGACCTCCGCAAGTCCCTCCCGGACTCCGTCAGGCTCGTCGTCGCCAAGAACACGCTCGTCGGAAAGGCCATAGAAGGAACCCCGTGGGAAGCCCTCCAGCCCTGCATGAAGGGGATGAACGCGTGGATGTTCGTGCACACGGAGGAGATCCCGGAGGCGCTCAAGCCGTACCGGGCGTTCCAGAAGGAGAAGAAGCTCGACCTCGCCGCTAACGACTTCACGGGGGCGGTGTTCGAGGGGAAGTTCTACGGGCCGGAGGAGTTCAAGGCACTCGAGACGATGCCGAGCCGGGCGGAGGTTTACGCGAAGCTGCTGGGGGCGATGCAGAGCCCTGCGATATCGGTGATCGGCACGCTGCAGGCGCCCGCGAGGGAGGTGGTGATGGTGCTCAAGGCGTTCGTGAAGAAGCTGGAGGACGAGCAGAGCAGTGGATGATGGATGGATGGATGGTGAGTTTGTTTCTTTGGGGGGTGGGGGTTTGATTGTCGAAGTGTCTTGTTTTCATTTGTCTTTAATTTATTGCCAATTTGATTACCATACTCAAATTGCCCTGTCTTGATTGAGAAAGAGATAAGGTATCCTATGTTGCACGGACACGAACATGGCATGACACAATAAAGATACGCCTACACAGATACAAAACCGAATCCTAGTGTATGTTGAATTGTCAGTGTCGTCTCAAATATGTGTCCGATTGTTGAAGTGTCTTTCCTATGTTCAAACTTACCACATTTGCAAATTAAATGCTATCAGTGATTCGGATCGATTAATGCCTATACCTTGTAATGTCAATATGCAAATAGGGGACTTCGGAAAATATTGACAAATTTTCATGGTCGATATCTCTTGCAATAACTTAGTATCTCATGCATGTCCCGTATTTGCATTGGTGTTAGCAAACATTACGAGATACTGGTATTAGGAATATTACGAGATATTGGTATTAGGGTATCCAAATTCTTATTCAGTGATTCATGGCTCATAATAGGTTGGAAACTTACCGCCATTACAAATGGGGGCTGTTTTGATGGCCGAAGTGGGAGAAAATGAGAAAGTGCATATGCAAAGTGGGAAAGTGCTTCGCATATGCATTTGACTTTCATGTTAGTTCTTATATGGAAATTCGACTTTCAATTTTCGATAGATGATATTTTATCTGGAAGTTGTGCTCAAATTCATACTTTCGTGTTTGGATGTCTAAACATGGAGGAGGTAGGAAAGTAAAAAAAACACATTATAACAAAAACACTAATTAATTATCTAACTAAATTGGTATTATTTATTAATACTAATTATTTAACTTTTCTAATTTAAATATGGGGTTTTTGATATTACTCCACTGTTAGATGGGGGATATTGATATTACCCCATGTTAGATTAAAAGTTGAGAACACCCCTCTGTAAGTGTCATTAAAAACTCATTAGCGACACTTTCAAAACTCATTAGTGATACTTACAGGGGGGTGTTCTCAACTTTTAATCTAACATGAGGGTAATATCAATATCCCCCATCTAACAGGAGGTAATATCAAAACCCCTTTAAATATATCATGAAGTATTATTACTATCTAATTATTTAACGGATATCACACAACACAGTAAAGACACGGGGACACGAACACGATATATATCTGTCAGTCCAGTTAAAAATCCTAAAATCAATATCAATAAAATAAATTTATGAACTAGATACCAATTAATTATGAATTAATTAGCTAATTATTTATGTGAAAAATTATAGGAGAATATTTTTTTTAAACTATTGTTACTGCCCACTTTGTTGGGACAAGCATCGCCAATACCGATCTCTGATAGACTGATAGCACGTGTCTGAAACTTATCGCAGCGGAAACTAGGCTAACCTACCCGAGATAACTAACCACCGTCTAATCAGAATGCCAAAACAGAAAACACAGTATTTTCGGTGACTAAATCCCATTTTTTATAACTTCAGGTGGAGATACAAGATTGAATAAAATTATATTGAATCATTTACCCAAAGATTCAACCCTCTCACAAAAATCAAGAAGAAAGACAAAGATTACAATGAAATCACTCACCTAACCCGTAGTGATCTCCCTGAATGAAAATGACGACTCTCCGAACAGATCTTCTCTTTCAATTAACTTGGATGACGAGCCCTAAGAGCAATTACAAACTTTCTCTTAGATTTTCTGTGGACTTGCTCCTTCGAATCTCCCGTCTTGAGATTCTCCTGACAACCCCCCTTAACACAAGTATATAGGTTGAGAAACCTATTTTAGGGTTTAGAAAATATCCAAAATAGCCCACAATCAGATCTGGCCGTCCACTAGCGTCCAACGGTGTTGATTAAATCAAGAACTCGTTCGACCTTGATCGAACCGAATTCGGTTGGTCCGTGCCAGAAAGGTTATGTCTGAAATATACTGAATTCGGACCGAATTCTGTCTGGATCGAATTCGGAACAAGTTCGGTCCTGTCTTGGTAGATCCTTTCTACTTCGACTCCTTCATATGGATTGGAAACTCTACCCAACTCCACTGAATCCAGATTGTCCTCCAGTACCTCAAATCGAGGTTGGACCCCAACAATTTTTCCTCTAGTATGATGAGAGGTGTTGGTTCCATGGCTCCTCAACTGGATATCATGTCTTTCATTCCCCGACAGAGTTTCTGTTCCCTCTTGTTATTGATCTCTGATCCCCCCGAGATGCTTTGCATCTTCCTTCGTCTCCAGCTACTCGACAACCACTTCGACGCTAGCTACCATGCATAGCATCTCATGTACAACTGGGATCTTGTGGACATCAATAACTCAGCCAAGACCGAAGTTCCTGATGATCAGCCTCACCGTAAGCCTTGGCCGCCTGTCCTCGACTTTTGACTTCCACCAAAACGTGCTACTGTTCTGTCGAGCTTCCTCATCCTTGGCTGGCCCAACCAAGGAGACGATGCAATCCCCTTAAGATTCAAGCTCTTGAACCTCTCCCTTTGTGTCTGACACCGAAGTTTCTCCGTACACATGCATCCTCGAACAAATTATCATGCACTGTGCACGCCATTGGTGACCCACACCTCTCCTGGAACTGTGCAAATGGATATGCACACGTCTTAGATTGAGTTTGTTGCACACCTTGATCTCCTCCCTGGCTTCGAACTGTTGAAATTAATGTCGCTACATAAAGTTTTGGCAAATCATCCGTTACCAAAATCAGATATGTGGAACAACTCCCACCTGAAGATCGATCAGCTGTCATGGAACTGATAAACTGAACCTTAATCTTTGACTCACCTCCATTCGTCGCTTTGTCTCGACGAACCAAATCATTCGTATCCCTCAAATCATCTTGAAGATCCGTAAGACAAGTTTTTGACGATCCACAAACTCATGTCAAATATTCTCGAGCCTCCATCCGATGTCTGTGGTCGTACAACTCAGGGTTTGAGCCTGTACATACCACAACATACACCTCCTCGAACTAACAGTTGGGAACCCTTCGTAAGCTTTCAATATTTGTCCCTAAACATATTGCGATAGTCATCATCCGTCAGCTTCTTTACCGAAACCAAGTTGTAGCTCAAACTCGGCACATGACGAACTCCCTTGAGAGCCACCTTGCCAAGCTCCGTTGTCAAGTGCACGTCTCCGACTCTCCGATGCCCACAATTGCAATCGTCCCCTTGTTGCCCATCTTCAACACTTCCAAACCTACTGCATCGGTATGACATAAAGATCCTCCTCTGTGTAGTGGCGTGATACGACGCACTCGTGTTCATGACCTAATTGCCGTCATGATTCATGTCATAAGGTTTTTCTGCGTCGGTTGCTGCGATGATGAGATATCCTATAGCCGTGAAATCTACCTGATCATCCTTGCTTTTATCCTTCTCAGCTTTGAGTTTTATGCATTTTTTTTTAAAATGACCCAATTCGTCATAGTAATAGCAGTCCTCATTGCGGTCCACAATCGCAAGATCCCGAGAACTCTCCATGTCTTCTCCTATGGCTTGACTTTTCCCTTCTCGTGAGAAGCAACCAGGGCGGATTCCTGTGGCGATTCAATTTGCTTACGCCGGACCTTCTTGTTCAACAAACTATTTTTGACTACCTCTATTATGACAACTCTATCAGGTGCGAAATTGCTCACCGATACCACCGTCTTCCAACTTTTCGACAAGAAACTCAAAAGCAGTAGAGCCTGAAGCTCATCGTCAATCACCATCTTCATCGCATACAGCTGATTGATGATTCCTTGAACGTCGTTAAGATGTTGTGCCACCGAGGCACCATTCGTGTATTTCAAATTGACTTGTTGGCAAATAAGAAATGCCTTGTTGCCAGACCTCTTCCGTTCGTACAACGAATGCAGCTTCTTCCAAAATTCTCTTGTCGAACTTTCCTTGGACACGTGATGAAACACTGAATCGTCCAGTTATTGACGGATGAATCCAACGGCCTTCCGATCCAATCATTTCTAGTTATCAGCAGATTTGTCAGATGGCTTGGCATTGTCTCCTCCAACAGACCATGCAAATCCTTGCACTAGAGTAGTTCCTTCATCATTGGCTTCCAAATCGTCCAGTTTTTTTCATGTGAGGGTGATCATACTTGTGTTTATCTGCTCCGTAGACATTGTTGCACCTTCTCTCTCGAGAACCTGAGAGCTCTGATACCAGATACTGGGACCAGCAGTGTCGATACCGCACTCTGATATCACGTGTCTGAAACCGACTACAACGGAAACCAGACCAACCTACATGAGATAACCAACAACCGTCTAACCAGAACGTTAAGATAGATAAAATACAATATTTTCGGTTCGGTGACTATATCACCTGGACAAATCCTAATCCTTATAAGTTCAGGTGGAGATACAAGATTGAATAAAACTATGTTGAATCTTTTGTCCAAAGATTCAATCATCTCACCAAACTCAAGAAAAAAGACAAAGATTACAATGAAATTACTCACCAAACTCATAGTGATCTCCCTGAACGAAGACGAAGACTCCCCAAATAGATCTTCTCTTCCAACTGTCTTGGATGACGAGACCTAAGAGCAAAGTACGAACTTTTTCTTAGATTTTCTATGGAATTGCTCTCTTGAATCTCCCGTCTTGAGCTTCTCCTCGCAACCCCTCCTCAGCACGCACACATATGTTAAGAAACATATTTTAGGGTTTAGAACATTTCCAAAATAGTTCACCATCAGATCTGCCCATCCACTAGCATCCAACGGTGCTGATTAAATCCAGAATTCGGTTGGTCCCTGCCAGAAAGGTTTTGTCTGAAATATACTGAATTCGGGCCGAAGTCGACCTGGACCAAATTAGGACCGAGTTTGGTCCTGTTTTGGCAGATCCTTTATGCTTCGACTCCTTCACATGGATTGAGAACTCTACCCAACTCCACTGAATCCAGACTGTCCTCCTGTACCTTGAATCGAGACTGGACCCCAACACACTTCTACCTACTTCTGATGTAATTGGAGAGGTGGAGAATTGAATTAAACCACCTTTATGTGGCCGACATGATGTGGTGAGTAATTATTACTCCTACATCCAAGTTCACTTCTTGTCGGCTGCCAAACAACATAAATTCACCATGGGCTTGCCAAATCCTGTCGGCAGCCCACTTCTTAACCACTTGCAAGCATCCAAACACGCCCATGAAGAAGAATATGTTGGAAGCTTGGAATGGGGTCCAACGTAAATCTTGATATCTGTATTTGGGTGTAGAACTGTTGATGAGCCTAAAGAGAAGTATCAGGTACTACTTGGGACGGGACTCTTCGATTATCTCTGGATACTCTGTCGTGTTGATGTGAGCTATATGGTGTTAATTACAGTTTTGTAATCTAAGAAGAAGTCAAATTGTCTGATTATGTAGTAAGGTATAGTGCAGAAGTGGTTGGTTATGAAATGCTTATGTCAAAATTAGGATAGGAAAGCAACAACAAAAGAACATGTAACATAATACGTTCACAAGGTATATTTAACAGGAACTGATACATGGATGGCATGATTTTGCATGACGGAAAACTGTGAGAAAGAAGAGTTTCTTGTTCATGTGAAGACGAAGCTGTCACAGTGCAACATACTATTATTCATTATCGTTATTCAAGCCTCCTCTTAACAAGATGGGGTCGGGTATGGAGTATAAAAAGCTCCATAAAAGATTTGACAGCTTTTATGATCGGTTGTCAACCTGACATCAACCCTCTCTGTTTGTGCCAAATTCCTAGTCAAGTAACTATAAACATGAAAGGATTGTGCATAGAACCTAGATGACCAGTTGGCATGTAGGTAGACCTACATTTTGGTATGCAGTTTAAGCTCATGTAACCAAGGAGCAACCTACGCTAGAATTTGCTATTGGTAATTGCATTTATTTCTATGACACATGAAGCCAAAGATGAAGGAATGCCAAACCCTAGTGTAATATACCATGGACATGCTTTTTCTTTTATTGAAGTACATAATACACAATATGTTTGACATAAACAAAGTGAGAATTAAAATATTAAGTTCTTCTCAGTGTTGTTGGTGGCTTCAATATACTAGACAATTGACCAAATAATGTCTTGACACTGTACTTGGTGGTTCTCTGTATGGTAATGCTATGTGCTATTTCTATTCACGAATTATTTTTTCATTGTTAGGTTAAACCAACTGTATTGATGTAAATCAATAATCTGAATGGTCACCCATTCAAATAATAAGAGAGTAAGCCCTAGTCATTTGTGAATTTTGAATAAGTCCCTACCCCAATAAGATCAGTGAAATAGAAAAAAAAAAAAGATTGAAGGAAACAGAATGTTCAAGTAAAACTAACAACTTGTTAACAATAGCAATACTCTTGTCATAGAAGATTTTTGTGTCGAGATTTGTAAGTTGGAAACATCTAGGGGGCACCAAACTGAAATTCTCTAGTATTGGAACATAATGTGCATATTTATAGCACAATAGGAACAGGACATTTTTCTCTGAAATAGTAGAGAACAAAATAATCCATGATGGATCACAAATCAAGAGTAAGAGTTTGCAAGTACCAAATAAAAGTGGTTCATAAGTTGCATTCTCTCAAAAAATTATGGATTATAGCAGGAAAATGCTAATGCAAGATTCAATCACCAAGTTTTCATTTGTTGCTCGAGAAGGATTGAGCACACTCAGCCAAGTGATCTGTTCCGGTGGTAGTCAAAATGATTATAGGTACATTTTTGCTTCTCAGTTGTTTGTACAATACTTCGCTTGTCTTACTGTCAGCAGCTGAATATCTTCTCAAATCAACTGATGAACCTAAGCTTCTCATTTCTTATGACTTTCTCATGATTTTCTTCGAGCTAAAAGACACTACTACTGGAGAAAAAGCGGCAGACATCATTCGCTTGAAATGTATCTTCTTTTTTGTTTTGTGGAACTCAGTCATAGAGGAGAAATGGATATTTGACAGTCTCAGCCAGTGCTGTTTTCTGGACAGTACATATTTCATGAGTGGCACAAGGTTATAGAATGATCCGCAATTGTTGAGTCGGTTCTTACTAATCTTAGCTTTTCATTGGGAAGACTGATAAATTGTTGTTTGAGCTTTCAGAGAGTAATCGTCATTGTATGTGTTAGGAAAAATAATAATAGAGAGAAAACGTAAATGGTTTTCAGATGTATCTGTATGTTGACACTTTTTTTTAGAAAGTTATTCGTCCCGACTCGGAAAGAGTTTGATGTCGGGTTCAGACATATACTTCTTCCAAGATACAATAAAGTCTTGAGCAAAAATGCAAACATCAAATCTGAATCCTTTCTTCTTGTTGAATAGTAATATAAATTGTGTTGTGTTTGTGATTTTTTGGTGTGTTTTATTTTCCCTAACAGTATGTAAAAGCTGCTCTATTTGTTATAAAAACAGTCTATATAAGATGTAATTCTCCTGAAAATCTTGATGCTGTGCTATGGGAAGAAGAATACATCATTTATTTCGCATCATAGATATTCTTCTGCTTCTCAGAGCGTTCTTGCTTGTTCACTTTGCTTTTCGTTGTTGAAATTTCCCTGGTTTTATAAGTTGGGATGGACCTGGGATCTGTTAATCACCTCTTCGGAAGTGCAAGTTAATTTACCAACTAGATCTAGTTACGAAGTTTGCAGAAGGGTCGTGGACGATCATTTGCACATTCAGAAATGTATACCAAAATTACCCATTGCTTTCACTCGTTGTCTTCTGTACAAGTCCTGTTTTCTCCCCTTTTTAAAATTCTCTTTTTTTTCTCTCATTATACTACTACTTCTCAGTAGCCCTTTCATGCAAATTTGATACAAATTGATACCTGGTCAGCAAGGAAAAATAGACAAGCTGGAAGAAAATATGAACTATTTGATCACCCTAGTAGAAGAAGACGCCTATCGATTTGAGCATCCACAATAGATGGAGCTAAACAATACATCTTGAGGCCCAAGTTTACAATAAGAAATTAAATTTAGAATGTGCTGGGTCTCTATGGAAATAGTAAAAAATGATCGCAAAATAAAATGACTTTTGGTGGCAAAGATCAAAAAATAATGTGGCAAAAAAAAATGTAAAATTTAGAATATAGAAATTGGGGTTTCAAATTGAGACTTACTATTCTAGAAAATAAGTGCCTACATTTTGAATATAGAAATTTTCAAGTCCAGATTATAGCTCATGTGGCTGGAACGAACAAAATGAGGTACTATGTTCTGAATCTAGATTGAGCTGAGCCTTACTATAATGCTCTTACCAGTTTGTTTTATAGTTTCTTGTATCATAGCTTGGTGAAGGACCAAAGTGACAGGACAAAGTGTCATTTTCCGGCATGGTTCCTTTCCATGTGACGAAAGTGATGGGAATGGAATGCTATGATCACTGGTAAGGAATTATTAGTACAAAGTGCATAACCAGTCTTTTTTATGTCAAGATAATTTTTGCTTACTCGTTTATTTCCCGAGAAAGCTATACTTGTCTGACCAAAGGTTGAACAATCCAAAATTTGAATTAGGTTATTTCAAGATCACTAATAATATACATTTGGATTTTGGGTTGTTAATTATTGCTAATGTGGGTGGACAGCAGCTCATAAGTAAAACACATGATAATTGCGGGCATACTCGAAAAGTTGAATAATTGCAAACGATGATATTTTTTTTTTTCCTATTTTCTTTGACATATCAACTACTGGATTCAGAACAATTTTTATTTTAAAAAAGAGAGACCTCCGTATACAAAATACTCGGTTGTGTAACTTGTGTAACTAACCCAATAATTATTTGTAAAAATATTGTAGTACTAATATCCTTACTTTTTGCAGCTGACGTTGGATCCAATAATAATTCAAGTAAACGAAGATTGAGTACTACAGACACAAGGTTCCCTGTGTGGATCCAAAGAATTGTTATCACTATTTTATTTTGGCGTTCTGAACGTGCATCATCACTGTAGGTCTTTATTTTTATTTTTATTTTTATTTATTGTTAAGAACAAGTGGTCACCGGTTAGGTGAGAAATGTAATTTTGATAAAGAACGTGTCTCGTGTGTCTGCTTGCACGATCTACGGTTGTTATTGGGACCCGGCAGCAGTAGATTTGATCTGTCTAAATTGGATGTGAATAGGGTTTGTGCAAGTATGAGAAATTATTGGGTGAGACGGGCTCACGTAGTAAATGATTAGTCAGTTCAATAATATAATAATATATAGTAATATTTTACTATTATTATCAAAATAAAATTACTAAAAATAGTAAGATATTACTATATATTATTATAGCATTGAACAGATTCACCAATTAACACTGTCATGTGCCATTATACTATTATATTGACTCACCATTCATCACTGTTACATGGTGAGTCCGTCTCACTGGATATTTTTTTGTGCAAGTGGGACACAAACTCTTTGTTCAAAATCAATAGGATATATATTTGCTAAATCTTTTCTAATTAACCCAGACCCTTTCATGACATAAAAATATCAAAATTTATAACTTTGGAATATATTTGTGTAAATTGCAGTAAAATACTAAATAATATGATACAAATCCCATCCAGATTTTGTGGTGAATAATTAGTCCAAGAAGCATCATAACACTCCAAAATAATTGTCGTGTCATGTTAGTATGGATATCCTTATATAAGCAACATAGATTAGTCTCTCTGTAGAGTACCTATACTTGCTAAAGTTATAATAGGAAGATCTTTGTCAAAAACTTGGAGAAGCATGACTAATAAGCCTAGGTCTTGGATTAGCAGTATCTGGTCCTATTTTATAAAAAAAATCACCAAGTGTTGTTTGATTCAAGTTTTGGAGGCTTGAGAATGAGTTTTGGATTCTTTATTTATGTTTGGTAAGTCTAGAATTGATAATTAAAATGGGAAGAGGGGGGGGGGGGGGGGGGGGGGGGGGGTGGTGGTACGCGGGCTTCAATTTTAAATTTTCCACAACGGTGGTAAAGTAAAATCCAATGTCCCTCTTGAAAATATTTTTACTTTTCTGTAAATGTTTGTTGGGTGTGTTAATTACAATTTTTTTTTATGGTAATATCCTCAATGACACCAGCTTGATTTAAGTAACATCATTATCATAAAATTAATGAAGGATATTTGTGAAATATTAAACAAATTAAGATTCTCATTCGTGTATGAACCAAATATGATAATGGAAAATTAAAAAAAATTGGTTTGATATTTTCAACCTAACCAAACGGTGGGTATAAAAATGTTGAATTTTTTTTCCCAAGAAAAATCAATAAAAAAGGGATTCCTAGAATGCAAAACTTTCATCCGAATGTCATCTAAGGGTGGCAATTGGGTTCGTTCACATCCCTAATCTAACTAAACATGAACATGCAAATGTTGAATTTTTTTTCAAAAAGAAAGCAAAAGTAAATTTCTAGAATTAACAAACCTTAATTTGAACCCCACTCATTTTTAAACAGGTCAAATTCAACCCAACCCAAAGACCATTCGATCATATCTTCATGTTGTGCTTACAGATACAAGTTGGATGATTACAAATGTAAAAATATAAAAGGTCGAATTGCAACTTGATAAACATTGGACCCATCAGACTTTTGTTGGAAAAACCAACGCCAAGTCTCTATAAGTCTCTTTGATCTTCCTCAAGTCCCACAGGGCATTCTTCCACTGGCCATTTGAAAGATGAATCTCTACCTTTTGGCGATCTTCCAGGGCTTCGACGACTGATCCTTCCCGAAAGCCCCAATTCTTTGATTAGCCGAACCAGAGCGGCCGTTCACGTCAGTAATAGAGGTTGTTCTCGGCAGGACTCTTTTCTCGTATGCCCGGAATGCCGGAGAGGGAAGAGTCCAGCTTTTACTCAACAACTTGATACCATCAATTATTGAATAATTTTTAACTTAATACCAACAAAAAGAAGATGAAACTACCTCATTTCCAACCTAACTCCCACTACCTCCTCCCCCCGCTGCCTCCCCCCCCCCCCACCCCACCCTCCACTCCCCCTGCCGGCTGCACCCAGGGCTGCCAAAAGATTTGGGTTGCCTAAGCCAGAGCCTATTTTGGTTGTCTCTTGATCCTTGTTGTAGTCGACTCCGCGGGGGTGTGTTGGGGGAGGGGGGAGGGGATGACCTGCGATCCCGACCCTCTTGCATATCATGTTCGACCTGAGAGTTGTCCTAAGCGGAGGGGGGTTGCCCAAGTCTGAAGTCTTGTCAGGTGTCATGATCCGTACCCGAAAATTGGGCATGAGTCGTGGGTACGTCCAGCCTACGCCGCAACATCGGCGGTAGAATGCTGTCTATGTCACAATACTATCTATCACATCTCACAATAATATATAACATGTCAATGATCTCAACTCCATAAGGAGGACAAGATGAATATAAATATAATGTCGAACCAATACCCAATCACAATAATATCTATAGGAAGATGAATGACACGATAAAGATATAAAAATAATATAAAAGAGTCCCAAAAAAAATATAGAAATAAACATCTCAACAACAACAATAAGTCTAAGAGTCTAACTAACTCAATACAACATAAGTCTCAAATAGTACAACTCAGGATATCTCAAAGTTTGGAATAATCCAAAAAAAAACTAGATGCTAACTACACCATTGCGGGTGGTGTCTCCTCTATGGAAAGTGGCTCCTTCGGAAGCTCCTGAATATAACCCTCATCTACTCTAGTTCCATAATAGGTGGGACAAAAGTCCTCGAGATCCTCTGAAAAATGTTATCCAGGCAGGAAAGGAGCGAAGCACATAAACTAACAATGTTTCCATTAAATTAACAAAGACTATAAAACAGTAAGCAATAAAAATACAAGATGGAATGAATACTAGAACAATAAGAAAATGGGTACACAAGTAATCATATCACAGGTAATAATGAACTGTAAATAAACAAGGAATGACTGCATCAGCAGGTGTAAACTGGAATAGAGAGATGAACAACTATTAAGTGCCTTGAAATATTAGTTATTATGTGATCGGCTTGGGACAGGATCAGGCTCTACCATATATGATTAGCTGTGCACAAGTACAGTAAGGGGATCAGGCCAATCATATACGGGAAGCTATGCACAAGTAATAAGATCAGGCTACACCCTCGTGTAGTGAGGGTGAGTTATGCACAAGTGAGTGGGGTATGATCACATAATCAACTAATACTTCTCTGTCCCCGGCTAGTACAATGGATCCAATCACAACTCCTCGTGGCCGGTATCTGTGATACTAGCCCGTGTATCCACTGTGTCGGAAATCAAACATAACACTACATACTAGAATCATAGTAATCTTCAAAATAAGAAAACTGTCAAAAAATGTACTCCCATGCGGTCCTGAGCAATGTGTGAGGATCGATGTCCAAAATGGAGTCATAAAGACCTATATATAAGATATCAATTGGTGTAATAAAGTGATGACAAGCTTAAATGCACTAAAATATGATTTTCTAGGTCAAGACTAGGTCACACTAGTCAAATTATGTCAAACTAGGTGTGTACCTTCATTCTAGGTCCAACTCTAACTTGTAGGTTGATTACAAGGCTATACTAGTTATTAACACTAAGGTATTTGTAAGCCCCCTGATTTTTCAAAATTTTTAATTTGGATTTTTAGCAATTTTCTGGAATTTTTTGGGAATTTTCGGTAATTAAAACTAAGATATTTTGTGACTAAATAATTTTTAAATGATATTAATTTATATAAAAATATTATGGAAATAATATTTTATGGTGTAAAATGGAAAACCGGACATAGGATAATTTTCTGTGAATTTATTGGACTCCGAAAACCCGTTTAAAGCCCTGAAAACCGATGTAGAATTAAACCGAATTAAACCCGTGCCAAACGCCCGACATCCCCATGAGAGCCGAAGCCAAGCCCAAGGAGCGTTGACCCAGCCCCAAATCCTAGGTCAAATCCTAGTCCAATTTCTGTATGTATAAATACATAATTTTCTAAGTTTTTCACCACAAATAAAAAGAAGAAGAAAACAAATAATAAAAATCCCAAATCCCAAAATCCCTAATTTCCTAATCCCTAACCCTAGCCGTAAGCCGCCCCAGTCAAAACCCTAACCCCTCCGACTCCGGCGCACCGCCCGCGTCCGCCCGCAGCACCCCCTCTCCTCCGTCTTCTCCGATCCCATTCGAGAACCCCCAGCGCAGCCAACCCGCACCGCCGAGCCCTCGCCTGACCCTAGCCGTCCACCTCCTCAACTTCCTCCTCCGTTCGACCCCCCCCCCCGTTCGACTCGTCCCCTGCCACCTACCTCGGCCAGTCATCTCCTCCGACGAGCCCCGGCCTCTCCGCCCTGCCCTAACCCGAAACCCCCTTCACAACCTCCCTCCTCAGCCCGCCACAGACCCCTGAACCCTAAAACCGTCCAGCCGCCGTCCCCAACTCGGCTCCGCCGCCACGACCTCCACTTCCCTCCACCTCGCGCCGTCCGGACAACCCCACGACCTCCGACGATTCCCTCTCTGCCTATCTCCTCCCCGCTCACAGCCGACCTAAACCCTAGACTCCGCCGCCGACACCCTCCTCTCCTCCAGGCCGCCCCCGAGCTCCACCACCTACTCCTCCTCCCTCCTCCCAGCACTTCCCCGCTCCGCCCACCGGCCGACCAGCCCCAGGAACTCCTCCGCCTACCCTTCTTCCCCGCTGCCCCCTCTCTCCTCCCAGCCGACTCCGGTCAGCCCCCGACGCCGCCTCCGGCCGTCCGAGAGCTGCCCGCAGCACCGCCCAGCCCCTCGTCGAGCCGCCCCAGCCAGACTTAGGCAACCCTAGATCTCAGTGGACGCGGACACGGCACAGGACGCAGTTCGAGTCGGACACTTCGAACTCGACATGCGGACACGAGAAAATACCGTTTCTGGAGCCTTGTTCAGGTACCCGTATCTCTCTGCTCGTTTACCCGTTTTCGATTTTGTCTGTTACGTCACGGACCCTGCGTGACCCTCTCGGTGCCCGTGCAACCGGCTCAGTGCATCGCGTCCTGTGGTGATCGCAAACCGCGATCCAAAAACATAAAAAACAACGCCATATTTTACCCCGAAACTGAGTACGCCCCGCCAAACAGGACGACTTGGTTGCACGCGGTCTTTACCAAAACATGCGCGACATTGATACGGTCATGTGAGATTTCGCAGAAGTCAATTCGGATGTGCGTGCACACCGGAATCAACGCGTATCCGCCGACAACGTCCCGTATCCGTCCATTTTAGAATACGCTGTAACTTTGTGTACACACGTCAAATCGAGACGAAACTTACGCCATCGGACTCGTAGCAATACGCTGGTCCTGTGACCCAAGTTTGGTCCGATTCTGAGAACGTTGACAAAATTGCGTATCGTGGGCCCCACA
Organism: Iris macrosiphon; assembly: GCA_036927795.1. Taxonomy (NCBI): domain Eukaryota; kingdom Viridiplantae; phylum Streptophyta; class Magnoliopsida; order Asparagales; family Iridaceae; genus Iris; species Iris macrosiphon. The sequence goes on along the minus strand of JAYESA010000006.1, from coordinate 182,782,653 downwards.
GGCTCCACTTGACGGGCGATTTTATGATCGGCTCATTGGAATCCAATTCTGGAAGTTCCGTTGGGTTCGTATCATCGTTCCTGACTTGTTGACACTGAGTTTAAGGAATTTGGATGCCTTTGACCCTGACACACTTTTCGGTGCAAAGTGGCCCACATGTGGACCCCGCTTTGATCCGGAAATGTCATTTTTGCCCTTGTGTCCAAATTGGACTTAAGGACAGGCGTTTCTAGCTATTTGATATTTTCTGAATCTAATGGTGAAGTTTATTTCAACAACCGGAGGAGTACCTGCAGATCACACTGAGACCAGAGCTACAGTTGGAACCATAACCTCAGGCAAGTGTACCTTGCCAAACTTGCAGTTCTTGTTATTTATTCCTTTGACTATATATATATTTGTGCATGCTTGACCTAGGACCGTGTGACTTTACTTAGCGTCCGATTGATAGTCGGGTGCCAACACCGTACGCGACATTGTGTATTGTCATCTAGACATGGATACCGAGACCCCCTATTTCTCGTACTTGTCCTATCAAGTACATCATGACCCAGGACACTTGATACTATTCATGAGACAGAATCTTCCTGAGATATTCATGGTGATTCTGTATAGGATACATGTTACATGACTTAGACATTATATTCTTAGATCTCATTATGACTTACTGTATTAGTTATGATCTTGCGTGGCATGGACATGAGACGTCGTGGACATGAGACGTATGATTACATTGGGTGGGGAGAGACACACAGGCTACAGGTTGATATATATATATTATGACGGCATCTCAGTCTCTCTCTGAGCTAGACAGCTGACGGTGTCTCAGTCTCTCGCTGAGCTAGACAACCACATGATATCACTGCTACTAGCTCCCCGACACAGAGCTTGTAGTAGTTTCAGCCTGAGTACTGGAGATGCTCTCAGATTGCATTTCACATAGATGGTAATATAGTTTACCCTATTTATTTTATTCACTATTACACTGCATTTATTTTGGCACGAGCTTTCTTGTACCTTGCTATGTCCCCTGAGGACCCAGATCCGGATTATGTCCCCAGGATTAGCAGAGGAGATCCACCCAGAGTTATACAGTACAGGAGCATTAGCAGGAGCAGGAGCAGACACTGGAGCAGTACCAGATCCATTAGACGATTGATCACCGAGGTTATCTTCTGAGTATATACTGTTCCATACTCAGTATTGGCTGTAGTTATCTTTATTCTTGTAGCTTGACAGATGTATCAGACTCATTGTCGGGTTATTCTCCGAGTTTATATTTTATTGAGATTGATCTTGCTTTATGATTCTGATATTGTTGTATTCATTTCTGTGGATGAGATTAGTATATCTAGACCCTTGCTGTTGTACTACAGCTTAAGTACGCCCCGATGGATCCATTTGTCACGACCCGCACCCGGAAATTCGGGCACGAGTGCGTGGGTACGTCCAGCCTACGCCGCAGAATCGGCGGTAGTACGCTGTCTAGGTCAAATCCAGATTTACTAACTAGCTCATTCACAACAACATGGGCAAGATAATAAGGAGAAAATGAAACTTAAGATTTGCAACTGGAAATAAATGTAACAACAGATTCAAATGTTTAAGTACAGAAATTCAATATTCGAATCGGGGACAAACCCGATTAAATAAGATAAAGAGCAAAACTAAGATAACTACTGCTAACTACTCAGCAGGAGTAGCTTCCTGTGCGGGAACTGGCTCTGCAGCTGTATCACCTGCTGCCTCATAGGGGCCATAATAGGTGGGGGCAAGGTTCTCATCATCGCCTAAACAACAGATCCAGTCAGGAAAGGAGCAAAGTACACAGTGCACGACAAGATTAAACTAAATATGTTATGACAATTAAATATTGGATATCATGTTGAGAAACAGCATTAGCAGAACATTATTATCTCAGAGTTAGCTGTAAACAGGAATATGAGAAACTGAAATAAATGAAACAGGAAATGAAACTACAATAGCCAGCAAGAAATATAACATGACTAGGACTATCTGTGTGAACTTGTGTTTGTTTTTAGAATACATAGTTGGCATGTAGGGGTTTATAAGGCTAATCCGGCCGTCATAAACGGCTATTAGACAATTCAATCGAGATCCGGCTGATGGACAGTCGTGTACCAACAGCTATTAGACAATCCAGGGGAAAGGGTAAACTACATGCCTTCTAGGTATTCTCCCACCCGACATGAAAAACAAGACAGGAACTACCAATATTCAAGACATGAAATTCAACGTTTCTAACACTAGGTGTAAACATCAAGGGTACATGTATGGCAGGGAATTAATTATCACAATATATAAAGATTAACTTGAAGTGCAGGTACTTGCCTGTTGTTTGGATCTGATTAGTTAGGTTCTTGGGGGAAAAGTCCAGAGATGAGTCCAGAAGCTGAAATAGACATTACCATCATGCTCAGAAGATGTCAAATAGCTAGAAACGCCTGTCCTTGGGTCCAATTTGGAGACAAGGGCAAAAACGGCAGTTTCGGGTCAAAACGGGGTCCGCCGGTGGGCCCGCTTTGCACCGAAAAACGCGTCCAGGTCAATGGTCTCCAAATTCACCAAACTCAGTGTCAACAAGTCAGGAACGCTGATACGAACCCAACGGAACTTCCAGAATTGGATTCCGATGAGCCGTTTACAAAATCGCCCGTCGAGCGGGGCCTGTGGGGCCCACGACACGCGATTTCGTCAACGTTCTCAGAATCGAACCAAACTTGACCCACAGGACCAGCGTATCGCTACGAGTCCGATGGCGCAAGTTTCGTCTCGATCCGACGTGTGTACACAAAGTTAGGTCGAATTGCAGAAAGGGCGGATACGGGACGATGTCCGCGGATACGCGTTGATTCCGGTGTGCACGCACCCCCGAATCAGCTTCCGCGAAAACCCACACGTCCGTATCGACGAGGCGCACGTATCTGCGAAGACCGCGCGCGACCAAGTCGTCCCGTTTGGCGGGGCGTACTCAGTTCCGGGGTGAAACAGGGTCTGGGTTTTCCTGTTTTTGGATCGCGGTGTGCGATCACCACAGGACGCGATACCCCGAACAGTTTGTCCGGACACCGAGAGGGTCATACAGGCTTCGCAACGCAATTTGCGGAATCGAAAACGGAGCTACGAGTGAAAAGATGCACGCACCTGAAGGGGACCCGGAAACCTGGGTCGAACCGTGTCCGTGTCGTGTCCGACACGGCGACGCAGAATTGGGGAAAATTAGGGTTTAGGGTTTCCGGCCGTAGGCGGCGGCTTGGGCGGCGGAGGAGGGCGGCGCCGCTGCGGGGGAGGCCGAGGGCGGCGCCGGCGTTGCTGGCGGAGGCGGTCGGGGCGGCCGCTGCTGTCTGCAGCGGGGTCGGTTGCTGGCGGAGCAGCGGCGGAGCTGGGCGCGAACGGCGGGGGCTGCAGCGGGCGGAGCCGGTGGCTGACTGTGCGGCGGAGCGGAGGGGCGGCGGAGCAGAGGGGGTGAGCCGGCGGGGTCGTGGTGGCCGGAGGGGGGTGGTTGAAGGGTATTTATGGGCGGAGAGGGGCGGCTGGTCCGCCGGGAAGGGCGGAGGGAGAGGGGAACGACGCCGAGGGACGCGGGGCGTCGTGGCAGGTCGTGGCGCAGCGGGGCGCCGCGTGGCCGGCCGGGACGGCGGGGATTTCGGGCGGCCGGGTCGTGGGGGGGGCTGAGGGAGAACGGGTCGGCGGGTAAACGGGTCGGGTCTCCGGGCAGACCCGCCCGACCCGCAAGGGGACGGGCCGCGGGCTGGGCCGGGCTGAAATGGTGGGCTGGGCCGGAATTTTTAGAAATAAATAATAATAATAATAATAATAATAATAATAATAATAATAATAATAATAATAATTAATAATTAATAATTAATTAAATAAATGGTTTTAGGTGATTTAAAATTAGGTCCGGGGTCCGATAAATTCCAGAAAAATTACCCTAAGTCCAGTTTTCCATTTTACACCCAAAAATATTATTTTCATAATATTTTAATATTATTTATTAACAAATAAAAATTATTTATTAATTGAAAATCTTGATTTTAATTACAGAAAATTCCCAGAAAATTCCAGAAAATTGCGAAAAATCCCAATTTTAATATTTTTGAAAAATCAGGGGCTTACACCATTAAATTGGGTTTGTCCATCGGTGTGTGCTGCTGGCCATTGCCACGTGTCCAGTCCCTCGGTATTTTGGGATTGGGGCATGACAGTATCCACCTATACTAGTTAATACTAAGGTACTCTAGGTCATACTAAGATACTCTAGTTAATTCAGTTAATACCTAACTATTACCTTAGTATCTAGGTGTGATATTAAACCCACACATATAACTTAACTATAGGCAATAATACCTTAACATATATCTGGACTAATATTATTACCTTAACTAACTATTAGTAATATCTTGGTATTTAACCATCACTTTAGTGCCACAACTCATATCTAATACCTTACCCTAGTACTTACTTCTCTTTAAACATTCCACACATGACACTCATCACACTTATCTAAGTCATGGGTACTCATGTATCACATGGTACTAGCCTTATACTTTCACCTAAAGGCAACTAATACTCTAGTATCCCATTCTTAGTCATGAACCTCTAATACTTGCACTCATCTACCAATCACTCTCACAGGTAAGGATACTATAGGAATTTGATTACTGCCTACTTCAGCTATATACCCACACAGGTTGCTGCAACCTGAAATGCAGACACACACTTAAGACACCTAGAACACACACCCTCCCAGGACCCCTGAATCCATTACTTACTGGAATACCCTAACTTCCTACCTATATCACTGAACTGCACTCCCCTCACAACCTAACTACCCTTAAACCTCCCTGCAGTAATAACTTGCACCTCGACATATAACCCAGCACTATAGTGTATCATGATATCTTATAACTGCTACCACTCACTCAACACCAAACCTCACATCCCTCATGATACATTGAGTATCATAGACATCACATTGAGTACCTCACATTTGTTTACATAGAATACCTACCACATTCCCATGCCTACCTCCAGTTCCCCCTCACTTCACTGATACTATTGCTGAGTATAGTAACAATGCACACCAACACTGAAACACTCCTCTCTCTCGAGTGTTGTCAATGCAATAACGCAGGCATGCTGCTGCTGTAGCTCTACTGATGCCTGTTGTAATTGCCTATAATTCCTTCATACCCTCGCACAATTGCAAGTACCCACCAACACACGACTGGACACAATACCACCAATGCATTTCCTTTTACCTCCTGGGTAGTGCACCATGCACATACACACTGCACAACCCGACACCATCACCCTTCACAATCACAATGATCAATATCCATCTATAATATTTATACACCCTATATATATATTATATATATATATATATATATATATATATATATATATATATATATACAATCACATATCAAATATATATGTATACTTATATACTACAAACCATATACATGTATATTTATGTGATACACTATAAAAACACAACTAAAACCTTATACCAAATACTTGGCATGCGCTTGTGATATGCACCAATATTGTCTCCGATACGCACAATACGCACCACGACTAGGCACACCAAGGTGGTACACCTATCTACACATGATTAGAATCATTTAACAAGGTATTATATATATAAACATCTATTATAACTAATTAAGAGTAATGCAATAGGAATTAGCCACTATTTGTACCAAAATACATATTCTACCGACACGCACCATGACGTATCATGATACGGTCTTACCGTATCTAATTGTGGATACGTATACCCAAAAAATATATGGATTAGAGTCTCTAACAACCAATGAACCTATTTTCAAACACTTGGTTTACAAAATTCGAATTTTCTCTAATTTGGACATAAAACTCAATGTAGAAGTCACAATAGGGATCATAAGAACCTAGTTTTTCTTCCTATAGGTAGCCCTAATGTAGGGTGGGTTCCTAATGCTCAAATGCAAAAATTTGAATCTAATTAGGGAAGGATTTTAGAATTTACCTATTGGGAGATGGATTTTCAATGCAAAACCAAATGAACACGATTTGGACACGAGTTCCTAGCCAAACTCCTTCTCCAATGCTCCTAGCAATCCAAGCTCCTAGTGCTCCTTGATGAGGAATATGAAAGGGATTGGGATTAATTTGATAAAATTTGGTAGATGAATGAAGAATGAGAGGAGAGATCGTCCCCCCCCCCCCCCCTATATTAGGGCCGACCCATATTTTCTAGGGTTTGGCTAATGCAAAATGTCCATAATGCCTCCTATGGTTTGTCATAAAGAGTTATTTAACTAACGGAAGCTTCTAATTATAATGAAAGCTTAATCTAATTTCTAATTAATGAAGATGGTTAACTTAATTTGAGTCTAATGTGACTAGTCTAACTATTGATCCAAGTTGTCATGTCCAATCTAGTTAGGTCCACAAGTGTCATGTCTAATAGGTAGTCTAGTTTATACACCAAATAAATAATAATTACTATATATAAATAAATAATATGCACAAAATATGAATAATGTAAAATGACAAAAATATTTCTATTCTAGAAATGTGGTAGTAACATCAGGCTCACCCTCCTATCCAGCGATGGCGGCGACAACATCAACGAAAACACGAAAAAAGATGGAGGGGGGGTGGGGGTGGTGCAGCCGACGGGAGGGGGGTGGGGTGGACAACTGGCGGGAGGAAGAGAGAGAGGGATGGACGGAATTTTTTTTTATCATTTTTTTAGAATATTAAGTTAATGCAAGTTTAAGATATTAAGTTCAAAAAATTGAATAGTTGTGGAAATCAAGTTGCAATTCTGCCTATATAAAATAGTAAACATATAATATGCAAAATAACGAATTTTTTACTCGTCACCGTTCTAAACCGGAATATGATCCGTTTATAAACACGATAATATGGGTCGACCCGTATAACCCTGATCGATTTAGCTTAAATCCCGACATGCTTACTTGTCATCGTCCTCCTCACTTCCACGTCAGTTGATCATAGTTTGTACAAATCCAAAAATTAAAAATAAAATAAAAAGAAATGTCCATATAACGTCTCTCCCCTTCCCTCTCTTGTGGTGGACTAAATCAGCAGAGAACAGACCAACTCCGAAACATCAGCAGCAGCGAAATCCCTAATGGCGTCGCCCCCGGCCACCGTCGGATTCGTCGGCCTCGACGAGCTCAGCCTGCAGCTCGCCTCCGCGCTTCTCAACTCCGGCTTCGATCTCCAGGGATTCGAAGTACCACCAATTCTCCCACTCTTCCCTTCTCTTTTTGTTTTTTTTTGTTAGGGCTGCTCAATTTCTTCTCAATCCTTTTCTTGTTTCTTGATTTCTTCAGGATGTGGACTCGTCGGCGATGGACGGGTTCCTGAAGCTGGGCGGAGCCAAATGCGCAAGCCCCATGGACGCAGCCAAAGGTACAGAAATCGACGACCCACGTGCTGCGGAGCGTGAGATCATCGTCGCACGGACACGGACACGAGCACGACGCGACGCGATAGCACGTGGCGATGCGGGATTCGGAACGTGCTTGTGTGTGTTTTCGACTGTCCGTGTCGTGTTTGTTACTTGTACAACATGGATACGGCACCACCTAATTGGATGGACATCGTGTTGTCCTCATGAATTTTGCTTACTTGTTGCCTAGATGGCGACATGAGGCTCTGAGACACGGATGTGACACCAATTTTATGATCATGAAGACTCATTGATCTTTTGTGGAGCTCTTTTGTGCTCCTTAGCCGATTTCTTTGATGGGGGAAGGCTTGAATGACCACGACAATCTCTTTCGATTTTAGAATTAGTCATTATGTAGCAACTGATGATGCACGGGCACGAATGTGAAACGACACGACGCGGACATGACAACACGGATATGACACTGATTTTGGCATGGCCTGGTGTATTTTGAAGTATCATTGACGATTTGTGTTCGAATTTCGGGGGGTGTCCTTTGTAGGTAGCAACTGAATATATATTGTGAGAATAAGATTATATTTACGAAGACCAGATCATTCGAAGCTAGGAATCACAGACACTGAAAAAATGTAGGTCGTATTGTGTCGGACACATAATGGACACTACCTGGACACTCCAAAGAACATTAGGACACACCAATCAGTGCCTTGTCCTCGTATCGTATCAGTGTCTGTGCAACATGGTTTAGAAGGCATCCAGTCCAAAGTGGATACTTGTTTGACTTGATCATACTCCAATATCTCACAGATATCTACAGGATATTATCCTTTTATGTACATGGAGTTTTAAAAATCATCACTCATTGAACATGATCCTGTTAAATATTGTAGCATTTGGTATCAGTGTTTCCGGGACCAAGAGTCAAAATGGTGCTCAATGACGGAGTTAAATGGTTAATAAATTATTTACGCATGCTTTTTAATCACACTTTAGCTTCTATAAGAATATATGAATTAGGACTCTTTGAGTGCTTACAGTCAACAACATATGGTTACAGTGGTCATAAAAAACTTTTCCTATTAGAATGGGGTTGGCAATGGAGTATGGATCAATGCTGCTATGTTCCACAAAGAAATTGAGCAAGTATTATGACCGACTGACTGTACACTTGATGTCGACCATGTCAACTCTCCACGAGTTAGTTCCGAATTTCTAGCCAAAGCTGCTATGAGGATGGGATGGCTTGCCTTAAAAGGCCAGTTGAAGTGCACTTACTTTTCTGGTCATGAAATTTAAATTTAATCTCATTCAACCTAGGATAAATGATAAAATACAGTGTATAGTATTAGTTATGGGGTATGTTAGGGACTAATAAATAACACCATTCAAGGGGTACATTTCACTTTGCTCGTATGTCAAACCAAGCAACCAGTACCCTCTTCAATCATGTTGCTTAGATATTGACAATTTTAATACGGGTTAGTATATTTCTGTATTAATTATGAGTTACTTATTTTGACTAATCTTCATTTCCTCTTTGATATTTTTTCCTATTTAGATGCTTCAACCGTTGTGGTGGTGAAGTCTATGGAAGAAAGCAATGATATTTTGTTCGGAAAGCAGGGTGTAGTGAAAGGTTGGTAGGCCTTTTTTTTATCTAACTTCTCAATTCATTTTTATATGCCCAAATTTCTTGTTTAAGAAAGCAATGATATTTTGTTCGGAAAGCAGGGTGTAGTGAAAGGTTGGTAGGCCTTTTTTTTATCTAACTTCTCAATTCATTTTTATATGCCCAAATTTCTTGTTTGTAGGATTAAACAAGGATGCAGTTGTTATTCTTCAATCAACATTGTTGCCAAATGATATTACTAAGCTACAGAAGAGTTTCACAGGTAACATATTACAATGCCTAATATTCTTTACTTGTTTTCAACTTTGGAGAACAACTTTCTTTTTTAGTTATATTGATCACTCTGTAAAGAATTGTTTGTCGTGAATTTTTTTTAATAAGTGAATTTATATATCGGAATAGTATACATTCCTAAGAATAGTTTAAAACAGATTGTCATATCTCAGGATCAGCACATAGGACTGTAATTATATAGAGTACTGCCGAAAAAAAAGTAGAATAAAATTTACAGATAATAATCTGATATCTAAATCCATGCCTCCTAATCCAAATAACTCGTCATAAGTGTAATAATTTGCTATATATGCAAAATACAAAGAACAAGAATAAAAATCAGCAAGACTTATTCCATAGATTGAGGGTCATGTTTCAGTCATCAGCAATGTCTTCATTTTGATCTATGGACCTTTTTCTTTTCAGTTGTTCCAATCAAGTTCATGCCTCCCACTTTGATGTTAGCTATTTCTTTATTTTACTTCCTATTTGGATTTACTGGTAACCTTTATTTACATGCTAATTTCTGTCATTCCACATTTCTTCATCTGGGACTTTGACATTTTCTTATTTGTTATGATCAAAGAAAAGTGTTTGCAATTGCGATCGTCTCTTCCTTTGGCGGTTTATTATCGATCCAACGTAGTTTAAAGCAAACTAGGGATTATTACTCCACTAATCCCGACAATTTTTGCTATGGTTGTGGTGAGGTAGGTCATGATAGAAGAAAGTTCCCATACATGGTTATTGAAGGTATTATTGTAGCGGAAGCAAATATTATTGTTATGCTATTATTACTCCACTAATCCCGACAATTTTTGCTATGGTTGCTATGCTATTATTGTAGCGGAAGCAAATACACAAATGGAGAACAATCATGGTGAGACTAAATTGTGAGGATAATCACTAGTTTAAGAATTTTGTAAGGATTCATTTCATAGAGAGATGATATGTTTTATGCTGGTTGTCGGCTACCTAATGCAACCTTCCTTTATGGGGATTGGGAATGACAGTGAAAATAGTAATTAAGCACATTACAGGCTGAGCGATAAGATAGTCGTTAGTTCATAAGTGGTATAAAATAGTAGTTAGGTGGTTTGACATGTGCGACGTAGACTAATAGATGCTCAGGTAAGGAGGACAATAAGATACTTATTAAAGGAGCCACTAGGACAAGAGGTAGGCTGAAATGAACATGAATTGAAGTTTTAAAGAAGGATATCGTTTTTTTAGTGTTACAAAGGAAATGACCCTTAACATAACTGAATGGAAGAAAATGATTCAAATAGCCGACCACAAAAATTTGGGATAAAGGCTTTGTTGTTGTTGTAATCACTTGTTCAAGATTGGTTAAAGTCATTTTTTTACTCTACATACTTTGGTAAGTTAGAAGTAGTTTACAAATAGAAGTAGCTTATGGAAACCCACCAAGAAATATATAGTGGCCGAGTAGCGTACTGCATAGTAGAGCGCGGAGAAGTTGAGATGGTCCATCAAATTGTACAGTAAGGGCTTCTAGGTAGGGTTCCCTTCAGAACAAAAAACTAGAACGGCTCATTAATTCGACATGCTTGAATAATGTAAGTTCAGGTTGAGATTCTAATGTAGGACTAGGAATGAAGATGCACCAATCAGTTCATTGTCCTTGAATTTTGAGTTATTACCTTTGGGTTTCCTGTGTGCTGCTGAGATTGGTTGGTCTTTGTTAACTTGGGTTGAAACTATTCTTGATTCCAAGTGGATCATATGGTTGATACATTTAACATAGACAAGTTTAGAGTTGACTGTGATATTTGGAAATGCATCACATGTCCAACCTTTGTATTGCTAGATGGATAATGGATAGACATTATATTCAAAGTCAAGAGCAATAGAGAATAGAGAGAATCAAACTGGGCTAATTTCAAGAGGTATCAATGGTCGAAAAGACGTGACAAGAGCACCAAATGAAATAACTATTTCAAGGAAACCTATGGATTCAAAGAGGAAGAGTTTGGTGGGTTCGCTTTGTTAAATATAGTATTCAGGATCAATTTGATATTTTTCATTGGAGCAAATAATAGTTAAGTAGGTTGGTATATTGATTCATGTTTTGTTCGGGAGGAAATTGTGCAAGTAAAAATTTCTCCTATCATTCATGTGAAAATCTGGAGATCAAATTTTAAAATTGTGCCCACCAACCACTAGGGTGATCAAGGGTAAAATCTATTACTCTATTAGTAATAACTAATAAAGATAGGTATATTCGATATATTTTCCCATCTTGATGCATGCCAAGGATGGGGATTATTACTGTGTAGGGGTACAAATGAGCCCCAAACTGATCCGTTAGTAAGTATGTTCTCGGAGGTTCTTTTTCGGGTTAGGTCCTGTCAGAATTAATAGTTGAACTTCAAAGCTTCGAAACCTTCCATTGTCGGTCTTTCAAGGAAGTTTTCCTTTTTTTTTGTGTGTGTGCGTGATGTGGGGTGTGGGTGTGGGTGTGTGTGTATGTGTGTGTGTGTGTGTGGTGGGGAGTGGGGGCACTACACTACTGACTTTCACCGCATGTTTTGTGCAGAAGTGTCTGTAGTACTAAATTAGGTTTATAGTTGTCTTTTATAAGAAATTATTTGGTCATGTACAAACACACTTAATAGTGAAAGACAGCAAGCTGGAACTTCTCCCATTTCCCTCTCTCTTCTCTCTGCTTAAAGCACAAGATCTTTTCAGTTAAATAAGTACACACCTATATGTTATCTCATAAGTGACATCTCCTGCAGATGAGGTGGGACCTGTTCTTCTTGTGGATGCCTATGTTTTTCAGGGATATTTTGAGGGTTCAAAAGAAAAAATTATTGTAAGAGAAGGGCTTTAACTTTTCAACGTTCTCTAAAATCTGATGTACATAAAGGCTACTAATCTGATTTTTGAATGTGTATGATCAGGTCATTGCATCTGGAAGTCAGGAGGCTGTGCAAAAGGCCCACTGTGTTCTTTCTGGTAGAAGCATTCTTCGCTTTCATGTTTGAATAACCTTAATGATTTTCGTTTGCATGTAAAGTCATGTCCTATATAAATTTCTTTGTGTTTCATTATTTTCCAATCTGACTATTTGTGTTAATGGAACAGCTCTCAGTGAAATACTTTACATTTTTGAAGATGAAGTTGGTACTGCAAGGTGCTCTCTCTTTTATGTATTACTAGTTAGTGCGGTCTCATGTTATCTATTTTGTTTAGATTCAATAGCTCTTTATTCTTCTGCAGTAAACCTTACAGTAGGTTCTTGAGGTGCATTTTACCAAGTTGACCCTTGGCATTGGCAATATTCTGTCTTATTCTGTTCTAATATTCTCCTACTTTTTCAGTAAAATCAAGATGGTAAATGATCTGCTGGAGGGCATTCATATGGTTGCTTCTGTGGAAGCAATGTTCCTAGGTGTTCGAGCTGGGATTCATCCAACAATTCTTTATGACATTATTTCAAATGCTGCAGGAAGCTCACGGTAATCGTAACATATTTGTTTCTCTTGTAGGCTTGCAATTTCCCTCTGTTTGATCTCTGAATTGTTTTAGGAAGCATGAACACCAAAATGGTTTGTATTGTGTCAGATATGTAATACACTACGGCATGCCAAAATGTATGCCATGTCCATGTCAATGTGTCCATTTCATGTCTTATTTGTATCCCTGCAGGCTGTAACATACGTCAAGGACAATTTCCTTTCTAATATTGGTAAATCCCATATCCATTCTCACATCTTCAATCCAAGTTCATTTAGGCATACCCCTAGTTCTAGCGGCTCCTTTAATCAAGATCCAATCACTCCTGAGTCCTGATTGAGTGCATTTGTTTCTCTATGTTGTGTATTTCCAAGTCTCCTTATGTGATTGTCTCACCTTATCTTCGATTGACACCACCACCAAATTCCCTCAAATACTTTATTTCCTTATCCTTTCTTTCAAAGTATTACCACATTCATCTCAACAATCTCATTGCAGTTATGCTTATCTTTAGCATATTAATAATCATGTAATTAGAAATTAAGTACAAGCAAAAAACCTTGATTGAAGGATCCTAGGTAAACAATCACTATCCTACAACTGTTGTAGAAAGGAGTCAATGGTTAAGGGTTAAGATAAAAGTTCCAGGAAAGAGAAATTGAGGATAATTGTAATTTATTATTGCACACCAGTAAACATATTACATATATACTTACACAAACTAACCCGAGCATTATACACGCCAAAAATATACATTCAAACTTGCAAAATATATGGATTGAAGAAAACCACGAGATATTAGTTCCAAAACCACCAAATGTGCTTCAGAGTATAGAGTTGAGCATATATAAGTTGGTTGGTAGCTAGGATTAGCTAGGATCCATCCAAAAAATTAACCCGAGCATTATACACGCCAAAAATATACATTGAAACTTACAAATTATATGGATTGAAGAAAACCACGAGATATTAGTTCCAAAACCACCAAATGTGCTTCAGAGTATAGAGTTGATCATATATAAGTTGGTTGGTAGCTAGGATTAGCTAGGATCCATCCAAAAAACAATTCCACATGTTTGCATGGGTAAACAAGAAAGATTAAGGCAACTAAACCCAAATGGCAGCCCTAATTCTTTGTAAGCCCTAATTCTTTGTAAGCCCTCTGGGCATGTAATTTAACAATATAAATACTTGGTTCTTGATAAAAGATGAGTTGTTAGTTGATACTAAATTTCTAATGAACCCCCACTTCCTGTGTTCTATTTGTCTAAATCTAGACAATCACCTGTTGGAGGAACTTTTGAGACCATTTGTTCAAATAAATTAGAACAAGAAACTGGTCAATAATCATTCAATGAGACATTCACACCTATCAGAAACATGCAAGTAAGTTGTAATTGAATGATCCGACTATTTTTCCTTCAGTAAAGAAGAATATCTCCATTACTAGGAAACACGGAATCAGTGATGGATGCACAACCTGTCACTGATTGGCAATATTCTTGGGCTATTTGTGACGAATACAAATTCAGTCACCATTATATAAAGAAAATTTGCATTGAACTGAAAAATAATTTAGTTAGTCTGTAGCTTTTTTTGGTTGTGCAATTGTTGATAGCAACTCACAGATAAGTATTTCAGTTAATGCTACAATGCTTGTAATTAGAAAATTAGTTGTACTTGTACAAAAAAAATCGGTAACATATATATGTAGTCATATGTTGGCTAACATTGTTCTAGTGCGCTGTGAACATTAAAGAAAAAACAACATTGCAGTTGCACTTATATTCCCACATCTGCTGGGTCAAAAACTGGAACATCTGTCAAAACCACCAAGCTAAGCAACTCTAATAAAAGGAAATGGAGCCAGCTTGAAACACCTAGGCTGTCTTGGCCATTTGGCTATATTATAATGCAGTATCTACTCTAATCGGTTTAATATATTAGTAGGTGGGCCAGAGGGGTCCTATGAATTAAATTATGGCAGTTATATATATATATATATATATATATATATATATATATGTGTGTGTGTGTGTGTGTGTGTGTGTGTGTGTGTGTTTTGTTAACATGTGCCCTAAGGGTATATGTTAACACATTGATAATGTGTATTTAATATTGGTACTTCCACATGCACATTTATCAATACACATTTTAAGTGAAAGATGCACTGATAAATGTGCTGGTGGTGCCGTGGGAGTACCCATATAAAATACAATTCATCAATGTATTAACATGTGCCCTTAGGGCACATATTAACAAAACCCTATATATATAATAATAATAATAATAATAATAATAAGTGGGCCAGTGGGTCCTACAAATTAAATTAATGGAAGTTTAATATATGTATGAAAGTTATGTTTTATGTTTAGTTAATGAAGGATTTGTGATGGAAATATTTGTCACAAAGTAGTCAAAGTAGTAGCCAACTAGTGAGGGTTTTGTGACTACCTGTTTTGTCACAAATTGCTGTAGGCTTTATTTTTCGTTACTAGAATTAGCAATGACAGATTTTCTGGTGGATAAATTCCGTCGCTAACAATCGTTCACATCTCCTGATAATTGTCAGTGACAGAATTTAATAATTCAGTGACAGATTTTCTTGTCACTGATGCCTTGTTTTCTAGTAGAGATCATATCTATACATCTTGATTAGCTCCTGGTTCTCTCTAAATGCTCTTATGCTCATTCATCTTGACTACATTCCTAATCATGCTATCGATGTTAGAATACTTGGAAAAAAGAGGATGAAGGGTGGACAAATTATCTGATTGCTGAAGGACATAGCACTGCTTTGAACATCAAGTTGTACTGGCTGTTGCTTACACGAGCAATCCTTGTGGGCTAAGTGGACACGGTCATTTAGGAAAGAATTTCTGATTCATTAACATGGAGAGCCATACTCAGGTGCAGGAACTCTATGGAAGGTCTAACAATAGATTAAGATGGCAATAGGAAACATAAATTTTTTCAGGTCCTTGGTTGGATGATGCAAGACCGATAGAGCTGTACAGTGATAGAATTATGCATGATAGATGGGTTTCAACTTTCAAGAGGTTGGATTTTAGAACAGATGAGGGACTTCAATAAAGAAAGACATTGGGAGTTGTCAAATGCTCTTATGCCTCTTATTCAGCTAACTGGGAATACATCACCACTTCAACTTGAACAAGGAGGACAGGATATTTTGTAGCCAGGGCCATCAAGGGGCCTTTCTTTCAAATGAGCGCATGATGCAATCAAATCTCAGTACACTAAGGATGAATGGAGCAAGGCAATCTTGTTTCCGAGTCACACTACTCATCTGTTTTCTGTATTGACCTCCAATAATCGACGGTCTACCAAGGATATACAGTTAATGATGAAGCTCCTTTAGAAACAACCTGTGTCCTTTTCATATCTGAAGCGAAGAAAAGGAACCATCTCTTACAGTGCTTTCATTTGGAAGTGCTATAGATGAAGCTTGTTCAACCAGAGGAGATGCAACTTGGAACTAGAGCTTGAAGTCCTTGAATCATTCAAGTATGACAGAATAGTCCAGCATTCAGCTAAGTCAACATTTACTGCAGTATTTTGGAGTTCATGGCAGGAGGGGAATATCCTATATAAAAGAAAAAGAAAAAGAAAAAAGAAAAAGAAAAAGAAGAAAAGAAAAGAAAAGAAAAGAGGGCGTAACTTAAACTGAAAAAGCAAATAGAGTATTGTTCAAAAACATCATTGGTGCTGCAAGTTCAAGGATGATGATACTAATCATTCCAGTAAAATATTATGACATTGGGAATTGATTCTCTAAATGCTTGCTGATTCTGTAGCCACATCTTTGTCTGTACTATAGTGTTGCATTTTAAAAATAAATAAATTCACTATTGCTGCTCGAGAAAGTAAAACTAAATTGCTAAGAGAAGGAAAGCAAAATACATTTTGTGATTCTTGAAGCTCTTTGAATCTCGAATGTTCATCAACTTGAAGGTTTCCTCTTTTTTGTCTTTAAAAGATGGATCCTTATTTGCATCATGATTATCTAAGTTCAAGTCAACCTCATGATTGTTTAAGTTCAAGTTACCCACTTGATTTCTTGTTACGATATTGGTTTTGTATGGACAGGATCTTCGTGGACGTCATTCCTAAATTGTTGACTGGTAATCACATCTTGACAACATGTTTAGAAACTACGCTAAGAAATGTGGTATGTCTTCTGAACACAGTGCTTCACGGATCTGTTATTTCTTTTCTATTTAATTTGCTAGTATGCTAGGTTCCTGGATATAACACTGATACTAGCAAATATCTAGAATCTATCTCGTATTAATGGTCTCTGTTTTTTCCCACTTGCTGTGACTACTCATTTAGTTACCTTTCCTGTGAGTTGGCTGAAGTGTTTCTATTATTGTTGTTAATGGAATTGTTGGAACAAAAAACATTATGCTCGCTGGAATTTTTAGTGTTATTGTTTCTCGGTGCTTGTTCACAATATCCTGGGAAACATGGAGGTTAGTCAGCGAAGAAGTATCTCGCTATCTCTCTAATATCTAAAATAATTTAACTGGTCATTTGATCCATCTCCTGATTAGGACATTTTACTGAACTCAAAGGCTTTGGGTATTAGACCAAAAAGATATTGAATACAGTGTTTTCTTACCTCCCATAATTTCTTATCGTTATAGTGGTGCTATTGTGTCTTTCTACAAATGCTGGCAATATGAATGTCTTCTGGTACTGCTGCTTCTGGTGCCTGCTTCTCCTATTATGCACTATTTTGGAGTCTTTTTGTATCTGACCGAAAAGTTATTGACCACATAAATTTCTCACCTCTGTCCCATAGTTTTCTTATCATTCTGGTGGTGCTATTGCCTTCCACAGCTGCTGGTACTACGGATGTCTTCGGGTACTGCTGCTGCTGGTACCTGCTTCTCCTATTATGCACTGGTTTTGCTGTTTCCTCTGCTGGCAATCTCATTGTTGTTGTTGCTACCTTGGTGTTGCTGCAGCACCTGGTGCTTTTAAGTTTCAATCTTTATTGCAGTTGAGATATTTGAAATAGAAACACTCCCCTGGTTGAAAGTTTCAGTTCTGTATAAATCAAGACTTCCCATGTCTCCTTTTGCTATTTCTCGACCTTAATAGCTAACTTGACGACATCATTATAAGATAAATAAGGGTCTCATTCAACATTTCTAATTCTTTTGTAAACCTCCAAGCTATCCAGAAACATTTTGCTTTTCAGGCTCCAAATATCACATCATCTTATAGTAAGCTCGAGTTCAGCAGTGTACTCTTCTACAGAAATCATTCTGTTTGAAAGTATGGAATTTAAGGAAATCATCTTGCTTCTATCTTATGGATTTTTTTCTTCTCTTGAGCTCCTTCATTTTTATCACGTTATGATTCAACTCTTTATGAGATCACTGGTTCTTAAGATGTTCCCAACATATGGATGCTTCCTTCCTTGATTTGATAGCAACAATCTTCACCTTGCGATGCTCAGCTTCCTTGTAATCAAAGACCCCCGCCACAATGTGAAGCCAATGAATGAACACATTGGTTTGTGTTTTGCCTTCAAAATTTGGAATATCAACTTCGATATTGTAATCTTGCCAAAAATCATGGATCTGCCACCAAACAGATGAACTCCTCTTCACCAATGCATGAGTGAGCGAAAAGAAAATACTCTCCTCCAAAACAATTCTCCCCTCCAGTATTGAGAGAGCATTTTTATCATATTCAACATTAGAATCATGATGGCATGTATCTTATTCCTGAGCTTAATAGCAGAGTTGCTGCATTTGTCTCTTTAGTTCCTGGCATCCTGCATCTCATTATCTCGGTAGCACTCGGGGATTACTCGTCCTTCATCAGCTGGAGCACGCTGCATGTCTACCACCATCAACATGTAACTCTGATACTAACCCAATCACGGAGAAATGTGTGTAAGGTGGAAAGACCAGTAAATGGAAGAGGTTCTACAGCCCACTCATTATGCACAAGATGAAAGAAAGACGCTCCACACAAGGAGCTCAAATTTCATTAGATTCTAGTCTCATGTCAAGGGTTCATTAGATTCGATCAAAAGTCACTTACATGGCATATGCTAATGTATATGTGTGTGCAACAACCCCTGAGGAAACTTCTGCAAATGTTCTGTGAATGGAACCAGGTATAAACATTCAGATGTCAATGGACAAACACCGGTAGAACATTGACCAGGATAGGTGGCGAGGTCCTGGTTTCAGGGTTAGGGACGAAACAGTGTTGATGCTCATTCGTATATCGGCTGGCCTGCTTAAAGCAACCTTCACATTTCCTGCCGAGATCCCAAGTCTCCAAGTGGGCCCTCTTGGCCACCCACGATCTTGTCTTTTTAGAGAATGCCACCCTTGTGTCATGCATGCATGGATGGATGAATGAGTAAATGCGTGCAAGGACACATGCATGTGCGTACATACAGACATATGCCCTGTCAGGGAACAGTTCTCCGAGTCCAGGTAATTACAACAATTAATGCGAACACAAGTTCAAGATAAGTTGCGGCATTCATCAAAACTACAAAGAACCAAAAGATACATAGGAATATACAGGTTAAGGCTAAATGATTATCTTTTATGGTTAATGAAGTCTTGAAAATATGCTTGCAGCTCGTGATTCAAATAAAATTTCTAAACTTAAATATTTTATATGCCTTCTACTAATGTAATATATTTTCTGTTTTCTTTAATTCTTCAAATATAGAATTGTGCACACTGAGTCTTTGACGTTACTGTCAACCTGCATAACTAATAGAGTTTTTCCCCCTTCGTGTTGGTTTTCAGGGATTTGTTCTGGATATGGCCAAATCACTCAAATTTCCACTGCCACTTCTTGCAATGGCATATCAACAACTAATATATGGTATTATAGTAAATTTGTGGAGCTTTTTTTGATTCCTGATCTCATTGAATCTATACAATAGCATCTCATTTTATGGCACATATTTCCAGGTTCTTCGTGTAAATCTGGAGATAGTATTACTGCTGCGCCATTGAAGGTTAATCTCTAGTAGATGTTTCTCTGTTGTTATGTCCTTTACATTTCTTGTTATGTCCTTTACATTTCTTACCTGTAACTGGTTCTAAAAAAAGCTTTAGTTTTTCTTACACAGACCTGGGAACAGACATTTGGTGTAAATATTGGAGATGCAGCTAATCAGAAGTCCTATGATCCTGGAAACCTGGCAGAGCAGCTTACTATGTCATCCAATAATGTAAAAAAAATTGGATTTATAGGTCTTGGAGCAATGGGTTTCGGTATGGCTAGCCATCTACTACGATCAAACTTCTTGGTTGTTGCTTATGATGTAATACTTCATTCTCCACCAGATCCTTTCTTTAGTGAAAATCTATGTAGATCCATCTTTTCCACTGTCACTAGCTTATTTTATGGTCATGTTTTGAACTTCAATTATATATTTCTAATCTTAAAACATATATTTAAAGTATCTATATAGTCAATGTTTTAGGAAAATAGTTCTACAACCCCCCTTTATCATTTATTAACTATTGTTAACATGATTTGACCTATCTATTAAAGAATGTTTTTGATCCACTGTATCTTGTTATTGAATGCTGGTGTTGAACTGAGTTCTTATTTCTTTGTTTCTTAAGTTGCTGCATATATATATATATATATATATATATATATATATATATATATATATATATATATATATTTGGGTTTAAATCACTTTTTCACACTTCAACCATCTTCTGATAATTTACCAATTGTTTTTGAAGTATCCTTGCTGAATAAAACATATTATCCTCTTCAGGCTTGCCTTAAAACTACTAGACTAACAGCAGTTTAAGATTAGCATGTGAGAACCTTTCTTCAGATTCTGTTGCATGGTAACATTTATGAAGTGGCCTGCGACCTAACAACTCATTTTTATGTTGTAGTTTCATTATGCAACGCAAGATTTATTTTGATATCTATTTATCAAAGTATTTGTTCAACTCATTTTTCCTTTTCTCTAATTGCTCTTCTAATGACCCTTCAAACTTCTTGCTGTTTCCTGTTTAAGAATATGCTCAGTCTAAGGTATCTGTGGATGGAGTCGAAATTTGTTCACATCAACAACTGGTCAAGAGTGAAAGAATTTGAAACCAACATTTGAAAATATACTTCTAATAGGTATACAGATAATTAGGAGGACATAAGGACAATCAACTTTCAAGATTTCATGAAGGTAATAATAAATGAATAAGTGAGAAATATCCTTATCTAAATGTTTACTTAATTAAATAGCTGAAGGATACATCTCCTCAAAATACAAATATACTTAATTTATTAACTCTAGAGTTCTGGTGCCGTGGCAGGGACTTCAACATATTTAAATCTTCTTACACTTCTGATACATTTGACTTATTCCATTCATCTCGTTACATTCTCTCCTTTACGAGTTCATCCTTTCACCCTACCCTTGTTGTAGACGAGCTGTAATATAAACAGATCTACCATTTTTTTATAATGTGACCCTGAGGAGGGCTTTGTATGTGATATGTTGTTTTTCAAAATTTACTTCTGTAGGTTTACCAGCCAACTGTGTCTAGGTTTGTAGATTTGGGAGGATTGGCTGCTACTTCTCCAAAAGAGGTCTCCAGAGGTAACTTTTCTTACTCTTATAAGTTATAATTTATAACATTAGAAGATAGTAAGTTCTTTGATGAACTTTTTAGATCCATAAATTACAATTGTCGTTCTATTTATTCAGTTTTTATTCCTGTTCTAGACTATGTATACCATTTTTTAGGGAGTTAAGCGTCACCACCTTAAACTTAAGGTGGTTTATCATAAATATCCCATAATGTCTTATGCTTATCATATCATCTTACAGAATAAGCTTGCTTCTGTTTTCTTGGTTACTTGATGATAGAAAATGAAATCATCTTAAGCTTAAGACCTTAGTAAATTTCATTAAACCTTCCTATCATATCTAAAAATATCTAAATCCTCTCATTTTCAAAACAGATTACAGAGGCAACCTACATTGTTTCCTCACTTTTTTCATATCCTCCCATTAGATTTGTTGATCACATGAGGTCATATGATCTTTTTCTGACAATGTTGTCCTGAATTATTCTCTTGAAACTTGCTGGCATGTCTGCTGGAAAATTTACTGGTGAAAAACATTATAGCGCTACAAACGAATAGATCGGATCGAATTGGAATATGGAAAAATTTGTACAAGTTATACGTTTCATCACCACTTTGTAGAAAATCGTTAGTGTTAGGTGTAATGAGTCCTAAGATGTTAGGTCTAGGATCGAGGTTAAGAAAGCTGTTAGTTAGAAAGCTACGAGGAAATTTATGCATTTAACCATGTGCTAGTAAGGGCATCAGAACCCCTTTAGTCAGAGAAAGTATCAGAGGTCTTCATGATTAACTCTGAGAATCAGGGGCACTGTTTGAATATAAGACCAACTCAGGTGGATTTGGTTTAGTGGAAAAACTTAGTTGCATATGATGTTAACCTTAATCCGCCATGCGAAAGACCATCCCATGGTACAAGCTTTCCAATTCACATACGTCAAGTATCAAGAGGATTGACTTTGGTTTCAACTATTTGAACCTTATCGTTTTAGTCGACAACATGCTTAATCAAACTTACTTGAAGTTGTTTAGCTTCAACAACAACAAAGCCTTTTATTCCTGATTTTTGGTGTCGGATTTTTTTACTTCTCTTCCATTCAGACCAGTTAAGGACCATGTCCTCCATAAAGTTAAAAACAAGAAAACCCATGTCCTTTACACTATCTACCCAAGTTTGTTAGGCCTGTGTTCTATCCCTAGCTCTAGCAACTCCTTTAACTAATATTATATGTTCTCCTAACCGATGCATCTATTTATCCATTCTGCACATGCCCAAATTACCCGAGACATTTTTATCTCTATCTTGTCCTCAATTGCAACTACTTCCAACTTTACACAAATATTATCATTTCATTCCTGATCTTTCAAGGTATTGTTACTTATCCAACATAATACCACTTATCCATCTTAGCATTCTCATTTTACTTATCCAAGTTTTTTAGTTACCTAAAACTTTGTCCATAAAGCATGACTAGTCTTATAGCTAATTTATATAATTTCCTTTTCAACTTCAACATCATCATTTGAGCACAAAGTACTTCATATGCACTTAATTAGTTCTAAGAACAACATTCTTATCAATGTTTTCATCATGATGAATGATCAATCTTAAATACCAAAAAAAATATTACTTCTAGGTATTTCTTGTTCATCATATAGACATAGAATTCTACCTCAGGTCTTTTGGATCTTTGGTTGAAGTTATACGTCATATACTCTTCTTTCGACGAATTTTAAAACGCTCAAATTCCAAAGTTTCTCTCAATGATTCTATTTTAGAAGCTAGTCCTTATCTATCTTATTTATTACAATATAGATATTTAACCCGAAACCCTCATCAGCTCTAGAGTTTTGATGCAGTGTCATGATTTTAACATGGTATCAGAGCAACCCTGATTTTAATCTCCTACGGTGAACATTTTAAGTAGATTAATAAAATTATACCACTGTGTGAATCCAACTCTCTACCCAAAATGAACTTTCGACAAGCGTGGGCATGTTGCAGTAGAAATATTTAACCATGAACTCTCATTATATCTCTATTGGTGTAGTGGCAGAGACTTCAACATTGTTGATTAGAACAATATCATACATGATGCAGGCCAAGGTGGGACGGCTTGGTAATGCAAACATGGTGGAAAAAGAATTGAAAGGAACATATTTTGGGGAGGATAACTAGATAAAAACCTTCTTTGATTCAATTCAAAAACATCATAAGCTTCTTATTATAATGACATTTCATAGACTTAAATAGTTATAGTAAAAAAATAGATCCGGAAAATAGATCCGAAACTATAGCAAACTTCAAAGGATAATTTCAATTTTTTTTAGATCAACACCTAATTTATTCAAAAATAAAAAGGAAAATATTGAAGGATAATCTCATAATATGTTACAATTGATTTCAACACATGTTGGAATGATCTCTAATCAATACTTTCTAACATAATCCATATTTCTGTTCATGATTGTTACAGTTCCAATGTATCGCTGAGGCAATGGACCCGATCATTGGGTTTGACTGCATCATCCACCCCATCCAAGAAAAGAACCCATCCTTGAATTCGCTTCATCTTCTTCTGAAGTCAGAACAACGGAGTAGACTCTTTGGTGGAAGGCCTGGTGGTAGATCCGTGGGGAATAAATCCCCGAACTGTTGCAGTAAAGTTCGAGTGGCCTTTGGAACGTTCAATCCTTTGTTCTAATCTTGTTAGTGACTAGAGCATATATCACTCTTGTTTCTTTGGCTCGTCCTTGGAAGCTTGAGCTCGATCAACTAAAGATAGTAAATTCTTACCCTTCCCCATAATTGGTTTGGGCCTGGGTTTGGGTTTCATGACCTCTTTCTTCAATGGAATGATAAATTTACAATTGTCTTTCTAGAAAGTATATGAATTCTATAGTCCAGTGTGCATCACTTTCCGATCGTACTGCTGTGTTCGCCTTGATAGGAGATACCATGTCGCACCACACTTTGTCGTCTTACCTATTTCCAATCGAGAAAGGAACTAAACATCCTGAGTCTACAATTACCCTGCTATCCTTCTTTAGCCATGTCAACTTGCACGGATGGAAATGCTTCTTGGTATCCAGGTTCAGTCGCTTTATCACCTTCATAGGCTCCATTGCAAGGAGGTTCTCACACCTGCCCTAATTCATGATCTCCTTTTAGATGTACGAGCCAATCCTACGTCTCCTTGATATGCGTTATGAGAAGAACTCTTCAATATGCAACATTTTGCATCTTCTGTCATTCTTAATATGATCTTCTCTTCCTCTTCTGGTAGTTATCATAGATAGGCTCACTGTACTCATCATAGACAGGTTCGGGTACATCTTTGTACTCAAAGTCTCAAAGGTGCACTAGGTGGTCTAGGGCCAATCAATGAAGTCTTCCGATTTTTCACTTCCTTGTCCCAGATAGATCCACCTTGATGTTATCTCGGAACCGAGCTGGATTATGATTCGGTCCCCTATGATATTGCTTGTCAAAATTGTTCTTTGATCTCTGAAAAGTTGAACTGCAATCTTGAATTGCGAGAATGCATGAGTTCAAGGGTCAGCTCTTTGACATGTCTTTGAAATTCCTTGTTCTCCAATTCGTATAATGCTCGTTCACATTGGGAGGCGTTATCGCCGTGGACACCTTGTCCTCGGGCTCCGGGTGCTCCTCGAGGGGCGCTATCATGGATCTTGCTTGAATGGACATGCTATGATACCAACTTGATGTAGGCGCAAGGTGGACTACATGTAATGAAAACTTGGTAAAAATAACCGCAGAAGAAAGATTTTGGGGAAGATAACTATGCAAAAACCTTCTTTGATTCAATCCAAAAACATCATATGCTGCTTACTAGAATGACATTTCATAGGCTTAAATAGTTTTAGGATGCAAACTAAAAAGGAAAATTTCAAATCTTTTTAAGCCACTAGCTAATTTATTTAAAACTAAAAAGGAAAATATTGAAGGAGAATCCTATCATATGTCGCAATTAGTTTCAACATATATTGGATTTTTTTTCTTTCTCAAATCAATACTTTCTAAAATTATCAATGTTTCCGTTCAAGTTTGGTGCGGTTCCAATACAACCTTGGTGGAACAGGTCAGTGGATTAGGTTGGTTATGCAATGTAATCCTAGATCGTATCAATATACATAGAGGTTCATCCTAAATATGCATAGAATTTCATCATTAACTATGGCAACAAGCTATGGACTTAATAGTTAATACTGCACAATGTAAGCCACTGGTGATGGCAATGGTGTGCTATTTCCTCTAGTTGTCCACACCATAGTCATAAATCCGTCGTATATATCATTCGTCTACTAGCTATATTTTTCTAAGTAAATAACCTTAAAACTTTTTTGGGAATTTTTTAGTTTAGTCCCACTTAATACTATGATTTTAGACTTACATTCCCCACTTTTTTGTTTATTAGACTTACATCCCACTTTTTGTCCCGAAAAATATTTATTGTCAAGAAAAATTGTCGTCAAATATTTTTTATGACAAAAAGTAGGATGTAAGTCTAATAAACAAAAAAAGTGTGGGATGTAAGTCTAAAATCATATTATTAAGTGGGACTAAACTCAAAAATTCCCAACTTTTTTTAATAAAATCCCCCAAATCTTGTATATTTAAAATAAAAATTCCAAAATCTCATGAATAGCTAATAAGTCGTCCAAATTAGCAGAAAATAGAATTATGCGTCCCCCTCCATTTATTGTCGGTTTTTTTTTAACTCAACCTAGTGGTTAAGACAAGTAATGGATGATTTTACTCCAATCAACAACCAAAATACTTTCTTCTTTATCTTCTCAATTTTGCTCCTAAAACCCTAAAATTGTCCTTTCTTAAGAATTCCAAATGCACCACTCTAATTTACTTCATTTAAAATTTTTATTCTCTTCCCATCAAAATTTCATTCTCATAAAAATGAAGATTTAGGAGGATATAGTTAAGGAGTTTTTTGAAATTGAGAATCACCCAAACCTGTAAATTTTCATTCTCAATTTGGAAAGAGAATGAGGTATCAAATATTCAATATATTTTAAACCCTCCTTTCATTTTCTTCCCAAATGTAGATTTAGAGAGTTAGAAATTTGAAAGCGAATGAAGATTTAGGAGGATATAATTGAAAAAAAATACAACCCAAAGAACACAAATTCACAACCCAATTTTATTTCATTTTCATTCCTAGATTTATAAATTGAAACTAACTCTTATGTATTGTTTCCAGGGTTTGTACAAAATGAAGAGCGATGACTATTTGAATGAGTGACTATTTGAGGGAGGAAGGTACAGAGAAGAGAAAGAAGGGATTGGAAGAAAAATGAGAAGATAGAGATAATAGAAGAGGAAAATTTATTTGAGTAGGAAGGTTGGGAGAAGAGAAAGGGAGAGACAAGAGTGTGAAACTTACTTAGGAGGAAAGTTGTGAGAAGAGAGGAATTAATGGAGGTGGAAGGTGGAAGATGATGAATTATGGAGGAGAAGGAATTTTATTAATTATTAGAAGAACGAAATGGTCAAAAAGTCTTACTTCCATTAAAAGCAGCAGAATATTCTTTTTTAAAATGGGTTAAGTTAACCAGAGGGACTTACAACTTTATTTTTTGCTAATTTGGGGAGTTTTGAGCAATTTATGAGATTTGAGAGATTTTATTAGAAATAGACAAGATTTGAGGGACTTATATGCCAGAAACCATGGATCTTTTTGGTAAGTAAATGACTTTGACAGTTGATCTTGCTCATATAAAACCAGATTTAATTATCTGAAATATTAGTTTCTTTTCTTTGTCTTGTTCACCTACTGTCTTCCATATGACTTATAGGCTGTAGTCTTCGATAGTTAATACAACTTTGTATATCTCCTTTTGTTCTGTATATATCATAGTTTAAAGTATCGGCCGATACCGATCCGATACGACCGATACCGATACAGTTTGGCATGTCCCGATCCGATACCGACCGATATCCGATACTGACCGATACCGACATTAGAGGTCTTTTTTTCAGTCAATTCGGCAAAAAAATTTGAATTAAAAAGACCAATTAAAAAGGATGTAAAAGCATAGTAAGGTTGTAAAAACATATAAAAGAGGAAAACTTATCTATCGCATATAAATCAATCAATAAGGATGACTACTATTTCATTCAATATCAAAAATACTAAGAAACAATACTGAAAATACTTTAAATTATGCATAAATGTATAAAATATATTCTTTTAAATGTTAATAATTTACTAACAGTTGTTTGCTTTCTGATACCAAAAAATCCGATACTCCGGTCCGAAACCGCCGATACTACCGATACCGCCGATCCCGATACTCATAGGAATGGTCCGATACCGATTCCGATACCGATACTTTGAACCTTGGTATATATATGTACTTTACTACTACAATTATCAGTCATTTTCCTACTTTTTGAAAGCTGGTTGAATAAATTAGTTAGTAACATCATTTACTTTCTCCTAGACATTTTCAAACCTTGCGATTGCTTCAAACAGAAAAGATGAAAAAATTCAGAGTAGTTTACATTCTATACAAATATCATTTTCCTTTGTTTATAAGATAACTCATATCATTGGTTATTTACTTTTAATATTTACCTTTCGCAAGCTGTATACATTTGTTTTAGGCTTCCTTTTGTTGTTTATAAATTCTTTTAAAGGACTCCATTGAATTGTCAGATACTGATACCATGCATTTTTCAGATATAGAGGTGCTTATAATAATGGTTGCAAACGAGGCTCAAGCCGAAAGTGTTCTGTATGGAGATGCCGGTTCTGTTTCAGGTGATTTTAAAAGTTCTCTAAGTCGCTGACTATTATTATACCATAACAGCTGTGTTCTAGCTGCCAACTGTTATTGATGATTTTTTTTTCTCTTGTGCATTTATAGTCCTTCCGGATGGAGCAACCATCATTCTTTCTTCTACAGTCTCTCCTGGTTTTATTAGTTGTCTTGAGAAAAGGTTAAAAGGTAGGACATTTCTTGGATGGGGATTCTTTGGTTTCAAATGTAACTCTTTAGTTTCTAAACATTAGCTTTAAATAAGTAATCTTCTTTTTGTTGTTTGTGCACAACTTGTAGCATTTATTCTTTATATTCTACTTTCCCATGTTGACTAGTTACAATTAAAGTGGAGAGAATTTGCTTGACATGATTGATAACAGAGTTAATTGGACCCATCATGAGGTGGTTGTTACCATTATCAAGCACAAGTTCATCCTAATCTTGTGCCTAATCTTCCAGCAACAAAACATGCAATGGACAAATGCAGAGAGAATATCACTATGAATAAGAAAGTAATCTTATTATGAAACTTGCATTTGATAAAAAGTGCTATCCTGCTAATAAATGAAAATTATAATGAAACCACAACATCTACCCAATTTTGTGAGATGTACAGGAGATTCAGGCTTCATCTATATGCCCATATTGACATGCATGGTTCTCAACTTTTCTTTTGTCATTGTTGGTTCTGTTAGCATGTAAAACTTTGTCCTACCAGAAGCATCTCCTTTCTTCTCATGTCTTATTTCTGCTCGTATATAATTTTCACCATGTGAAGTCACTCAAAAATATGAAGTGTTATGACCTATGACAGATGAACAAAGGGGTCTAAAATTGGTGGATGCACCCGTATCTGGTGGAGTCAAAAGGGCAGCAAATGGAACGCTTACAGTATGAACTTTTCTTATTTGTTCCTTACTGCGCTATATTTTCACATAATATATCATAAACTTTTAGGAACTGAGGACTATTCATATCAGATAATCAGAGTTCTTCTCTTTTTTTAACTAGATAATGGCTTCGGCCACGGATGAAGCTCTTGACTGTACCAGTTCTGTTCTCTCAGGTACTGATCCTTTCTGAAAACACATTCCTGATTAGCCGATACAGCTTTATAAATTTATAATATGATTCCTCTGTATATACAGCACTAAGTGAGAAGCTATATATCATCAAAGGCGGATGTGGTGCTGCAAGGTATTTATGATATATATATGCAGTCGCAGTCGTAGTTTTCAAACGACTGCATATGGATATTCATTTGTTGTTCATGCAGCCTTTAGAATTTTAATTTAAAACAGAATCTTGCATCTGCAGCATTTGTAGATTAAGAATTTGAGCAAGCATACCTTTATTATATTTGCATTGTCTTTGCCAGTTGAAAGGTTTGCTTTTGTATTTTCAGTTCTGTGAAGATGGTTAACCAGTTGCTTGCTGGAGTTCATATAGCTGCAGCAGCTGAAGCAATGGCATTCGGTGCTCGATTGGGTCTAAACACCAGAAAATTATTTGATCTAATTGAGCACGGAGGAGGTTATTCATGGTATTTCTCGTAGTTTGTGGATACTGGTTTTTTGTTTATAAATCATTTGATACTCCACATGCAGAGTAGTCAAATCATGACTATGGCATTTAATGTGCAACTATAACTGAAATATGTGTGCAGAGAGAATGATGCATCGAATAAGGCAATTAAGGGCAGGATGAAAACAGTTTGTAGATATAAAGCTAAAACTGAACAAGGTTAAAACAAATTAAAACTAAAACAAAGAAACTATCCACAAGTGTAACCCCAGAATTCAGCCTCTAAGCATCTCTTCACCATTCTTTTTCCAGCCTTTTACCTGAGAACTTTCTTCTAGCCTCATTGATGGAAAGGATATTAGGCTTATGATGTCAAAACCTCTATGTTAGAAAGAAAAATATATTTAAGTTTAATGGAACTTTAGAGAAAATATGACAGTAGGGTGCTGCTGTTAGGTCTAGAGCTAGATAGGACAGACTTCCTTTGCTGCCATAGCTTGTGTTCATACTTCCTTGAGGGCATCAGTTCCTCAAGCGAGGTAGATGAGTCATACAAGTTCTGTCCTGATCTCTCTCATTCATATTGTGTAATAACCGTGCATGACTCTTGTAAAGCAAGTTATAACATCTACTCTTGTAACTTCTATTATCATTTTTATGCTTCCTTGAGCACCATTCAGGCCTGTCACTTCTCACCCACTTCACTAGAAACCATTCTGAATCTTCCATGCTTTATTGTAATAATTATGTATTGTATTGTGTTAGAGGCTCACAAGTAATTACCATTAGCATTCAGGTTTAGAACCTATAAACAACCATGAAAACTTGGGATAAAGGCTCTATGTTATTGTATTCAGGTTAAGGTTCTGTTTGTAGTAAATTAGTAATGAAACCTTGTTGGCTTGTCAAAACCTTTGCAGGATGTTCGGG
The DNA here is from genome assembly GCA_036927795.1 of Iris macrosiphon. NCBI lineage: Eukaryota > Viridiplantae > Streptophyta > Magnoliopsida > Asparagales > Iridaceae > Iris > Iris macrosiphon. Next base: position 182,751,925 of record JAYESA010000006.1, on the reverse strand, counting down.
AATCGTGTGCCACACATGTTAGACAATGATTATACACCATATTCTGCAATTGATATCTTTGTCAAAGATCTGGTATGTCTTATTTCTACGTACTTTTTAGTCTGTAAATCCATGGATGTATCATCATAGCAATTCTTAGAAGTTGTACATATTATTTTTTGATGACAGGGCATTGTGGCTAATGAAAGCTCTCATCTTAAGATACCACTTCATATCTCGAGTATCGCACATCAACTATTTATATCAGGTACTTCAAATCATATACCATGGATGCACATGATGTGCTAATTTTAACGTATTTTGGTTTATATTGTCAATTATAAAGGAAGATGATTCTTGTTTCTTTCTTAAAAAAAAAAAAAATCTTTGGCATGCTGATCATTATTCTCAAAGAGGATCTCTTGATCTTCAGTATGTTAAATATCAAGAATTGTATAGCTATAATTAACACCTATGGGATTGCGTTCCTTTTCACTTGTTGGGTTAAGTGTCATAAAGATTAGTACAATTTCCTATAGAAAATTGTATCATCTTACCTCTTCAACTAGACTCTTTATAGTCTAGGGAACTTGGAGGGTGCTCCTTTGTTCATGAGCTTTTTATATGTGTATCTAAAAGGTAGGTCTACCTACCTACCTACCAATTGCCCGTCTGGGTTTTATGGCATATGACCCTGTCATGCTCCTAGCTAATTTGGCTAGGAATTTGACACCAACATGGCAGTCAGCAGCCGGTCACAAAAGCTTTGTCAAATCACTTATGGAGCTTTCTTATGCTCCATAACTGACCCCGTTCTGATGGAAAAATGCTTGAATAAGGATGAAAAATTATTAACATACACTATAACTATTTAATTGCCTTGTTTATGTGGCTATTGTAATATCAAAGAACTGTTGTATGCCTTTGTTAAATAGGCTCTGCTTCTGGTTGGGGTCGATATGATGATGCTGCAGTAGTGAAGGTATGATTATGTTGCATTCTGATGTTTATTTGTTTCTTAGTTTTCATTCAATTTCACCCTATTGTGTATGTTATGTTCATAATTGCAGTTTAATAATGTCTTGGCAGGTGTATGAGACTCTAACCGGTGTCAAAGTAGAAGGGAAAGTCCCTGATATTTATAAAGAAGATGCCTTAAAATCTCTTCCACCTGAATGGCCAGAGTTACCAACTGAAGGGTTAAATAAGTGCCAAAGAGGCTCAAAAGTTCTTGTAGTTCTGGATGATGATCCCACTGGAACTCAAACGGTTCATGACATAGAAGTGTTAACAGAATGGTGAGACCTCTTAGTAAAGCTTCTTGCTACTTTATTAGGCCAAATTTTCATTACCGGTGCTTATTTCTGATTACTTTAACATGTCAAACTTATGAGCCATACTAATTGAGCAAAGAATAAGAAAAGAAACTAGATTTCAATGGATTAGTTTGGTTTTATGCCGGGTTGGTTTACCATGGAACTTATTTACTTAGTAAGAAGATTAATGGAAAAAATTATAGAGAAACAAAGAGATCTGCATATGGTTTACTGACTTAGGAAAATCTATAGTTGTTAGAAGCGCGCCATGGTAAGGCACGGAGCACCATTAGCTCCTCTCATGTGCATCGTGTGCCGAGTTTCAATAGGTGTGCCATAGGTGAGCGCCTTTAGGGTATATGTGTGGTGCAAGACACATAAAAGATGTGTCTTTTGATTTTTAAGTAAGAAAAATCTCGTTTCTGATCATTAATAGTGGAGAGAGAAGGGAAGATAGAGAGACTAAAGAGAAATTTAATCATTGTCACTGAAAATGAGTGAAAGTTAATGAGAGAATCAATTACTGTAGAGAGAGGGTGTTAATGGGCAAGAAAAATAATTACTGCACACACACACACTCACACACACACACACAGAGAGAGAGAGAGAGAGAGAGAGAGAGAGTGATTATTACTGTCATCCTCTTCTCTCTTTTCTGGGAATCATAATCTTTGGAAACATAAAATCACATAGGAAGACTACATCTATGGTGCTTATTAACTAATTCTCATAGGACGCTACAAAATTAAATTAGAGGCAAAATAGTTAATTGTTAAAATTACTGGTAATTAGTTTAAGTTTGATGTTTTCAGATGAAATTTTGTAAAAAATATTTTTTTTTTACATTTTTTAAAAAATGCGCCTTAATTCAAAAAGGCGAGCACCATGCGCCGAGGCGCCAAGAGACATTTGCGCCTTTGTGCGCCTTGCTCCATTAATCACTATGGAAAAATCTTAACATAAAGACTTAGGGAGTATAATTAGTAGATTTTGGAGAAGAAATAGATATGTAGTAGCTATATTGAGATCATAAAGGATACGTATGGAGTTACCACTTCCATATGAACAAGTAGAAGAGATATTGCCTTCTTTGCCATATACATTGGATTCCATAAAGGGTTAACACTGATCTCTATACCTCTTTGCATTAGTTATGGATGAATATAATAGACATGTACAAATTCGAGACTACATTTTGATTAGAATATGATTAACTTTATTAGGACTTTTGGCTAACATTTATAGAACTACAAAGCATGTGAAATGGCATCACTAACCCTATAAAAAATATAAAATACATCAAGTAATAAATACTGAAAATAAAAATAACTAATTTACTTTTCAACACGCCCCCGGCTTGGAGAAAATTAGAAAAAAAAGAAGAAACGGGAGGAGCTTCAACATCGAAGAAATCCCAAAAGATAACTGAAGAAACCATCTCAAGAAGGTTAGAGCTCCGAAACCGAAGAAATTCAAAAAAATGATACATAGAAAGTCAGGGCTTCACAAACGAAAAGAAATTTTTAAAGAAGTCAAAAGGGAACCAAACTTCGAAAATATCGAAAGTAAGTTGAGCTTAGACAATAAGAAATACCTTAGAAAATATCGAAAGAGGGTTGTGGCACTCTAGGATGAGAATTTCGAAAGAATATCAAAGTAGCCCGGGGCTTGGGAATAAGAGAAATCCTGGAGAAAACATATGAAATACGTCGATGCTCGGAAGATGGAAAATGCCGAAGATAAAGATAAAAATAAACCGAAAAATTCGTGTCCGAAGTAGCCGAAGAAGAGGCCACATAATAGCCAAAGAGGAATCTATATAGACGAAAGAGGGTAAATTAGATGATATTGGGGTAGCGGGTCTAAAATTAAGTCAAGCGGATCTGAAATGTGCTAAACAGGTCTACATAAGTCTTAGCCGTTGGATAAGGATCTTGTGATCATAATTAAAAGAAGAATAGAAAGGGAAATCAAATGTGTGTGGACCGTCAGATTTTAATCCAACAGATATGATTTAATGGGGAGGGACAAAGGAAATTAGGGTTAGTGCTAGCAGAGGTGGCAGGAGAAAGGGGTTGACCGGTGTGGGAACTAGGACACCAACAATATATATATATATATATATATATATATATATTATTGTTCATCTTCGCTCCCATAGGATTCGAACCTTAGAAGCCAGAAACTCCTAGGAGGTCAACGAATCTCAGTAAGAACCCTCGATTCGACGTTTCTTACTTGGAAGCTCGTTTGGAGCTCGTTTCTCCGATGACGGGAGCTTCGTTTCTCCGGGGACGGAAGCTCGTTTTCCCGACGACATGATCGCTTCCCATAATATGACCATAATTTTAGAAGATGACATAAATTTTGTGAGAGAAATTGAAATATTTTCAATACACATTTATCAAAGTACCAAGAAACTAAAGATTTCTTACTTGGACGTCATAAAAATTAACATGCGAAAGATCTCTCTGTAACTTTGAACTGAACTTTATAAATTCTAATAAATTTTAAGATATTTATAAGTTTTGATAACAATAATTAATAAACATTAAAAAATTATTAGCGCACGCTCCCATCACGCTCCCAAATTTAGAATCTTCTAAGTAGTCGCGCTTCCCCGCCCCCGCTTCCGTCCTTGCTCCCGCTTCCGTCCCCGCTCCCGCTTCTGGCTTCTAAGATTCGAACACACCCACTCGGGTCTTATGTCTCCACTCCAGCCACTATAGCTACCAAGTCTTGAATATATATATATATATATATATATATATATATATATATATATATATATATGCTCTAAGACCATCGGGTTGTTTCATATTATGGAACCACCCTATGTTGTTACATGTATTGGATTTGGATTGATTGGTTGAGATTAAAATGTGTAGACCTCACCACCTTTTAATCTCACTCACTCAATCCCAATCCAACCCATGTAACATAGGGTGGTTCCATAATATGAAACCACCCGAGTGGTTCTAGAGCATATATATATATATATATATATATAATCGAAGGTCATCAAGGAAATAGAAAATGGTCGAAGGCGAGGCGGAGGTTTGGTCGAGTAGTCGGGTCTCAAATGGGAGAGATCTAGATGTTGGTCGTGTTCCGATGACAAAGAATAGAGCTCGAGGGGGGGGGGGAGTTGCCGATATTCAGGACAAAATGCATTCGTTGGGGTAGTCCTGGTGCTTATGTGTTGGAGCTCAATTGGTGGACTCGAATCGAATAAGGAGATCTCGTCAGGGTTTTGGAGGGAGAGGTGTGGTAGAGATTTTGACCAAGGACGGTATGGTTTGCCCGAAATGGATAGTGGAAGAAGAGGTAGGGCTGATTCAGGACATAATGCATTCGATAAGGTGGTTCGGGTGCTCATGTGTTGGAGCTCGATTGAAGGACTCGAATCGGAGAAGGAGATCTAGTCAGGGTTTTGGTGGCACGACACTGAGTCGAAGGGAGAGGTGCGGTAGAGTTCTGGACTAAGGGCGGTATGATATGTCCGAGATGGATAGTGGAAGAAGAGGTGGCGCGGATCTAGACTATGCAACACGACTTCGACAAGATCCTGAAGTGATGACTTAGGGAATAACCATGGCAAAGATGGAGGAGGTCTGGTGTCTTCGGGATTGTCTGAGCTGTGCGAGGTGGCTGTCGACTTTAAAAACTGTGATGGTAGTGATGAGTTTAGTGACAGGGACGACAAAGTGATAATGATAGCATCAATGGTGATGATGGTGGTAGTTGAACGGGATACAACGATGATGGCACGATTGGGATGATGGTGACTTCAGAAACAGTACGACAAAGGCTTCGTTGAAGGGAACGATGGCTAGAGCCGGGACCTCGGGAATGATGACTATGGTGACTTTGGTAGCAGTGTGGCTTATACAAAGTAGAAAAAGGGGAAGAAAAGAAGTCCTAGGAAGAAAGTCTAGGGCTCTTATATCATATAGAAATCATATGCTAAAGTATGTTTATTAGGACTTTGGCTAACATTTATAGAACTACAAAGCATGTGAAATGATATCACTATCCCTAACTAGAAATAAAAATACATAACTAATAATTACTGAAAGTAAAAAATAACTCATCTACTTTTCAACAAGACACATTCATGTACAACAAGCGACAAATTTACAAAATCAGTTTATAGAAAATGATATGATAGTGGTAAGGAGTCGCTAGAACTAGGGACATACCTAAATAAACTTGAAGTGTGGCTATAAATAAGGATATGATATTTGCTAATCACCGACAAGATGGCTCTTAATAGAGCATCATAAAAGATTAAGACCCAATACCAACCCCAAAATTTTGGATGAAATATTTGTTGTTGTATTACTTTAACATGCAATAATAGAAGGGATCGATGAAAGTACAAACTTGTTATACAAGTGTTATTGTGTATACTTGTTATGCTCCTCCTTAGTCATTGTTTTCATGCTCTTTATATTTGCGTCCCACATTGTTATACAAATGTAGCCACTAACATGGTACCTAAGCTAGGGTTATCCTAACACTATCTCTCCACCCTCCACCCAAAAAACTAAGAAAGATAAAACTCCCTCACCATCCTCCAATTCCCAAATTCCTAACCTTAAACTTTATCCCTAGTCCCCAACTCTAGCCTCCATCTCCTGCCTTCTGAAAATCCAAACCCTAAATTTCAATTTACCTATTTCCTCTCCAATCTTCTCTTACTCCTCATCTTGTATCATCTCTATACAAAAAGAAAAAGAAGAAAAAATAACATCGACTCCATCACAGATGCTCCCCCATTCGTCTGCCCACTGCGAGACCTCCTGAAGCCCATCTACCCTTCACTAGCAGTCCCAACCGATCATTCCTCCAAACAATACTCTCCCTCAGGTGACCTTTGGCATTTCATCGAGCAGGATGGTGCTCGTGCCGAGCTTACCAACTTTTAAAGCCTTCTTCACTTCCCAAAGTCTTGTGCATTTGCTTTTATCGCTCCACATAAACCTTAACTCATCATTTTCTTCTCTAAAACTTCTATGAACCCATACTCAACCCCTTAGGATCTACATGTTTTCCTTTTCTAACACTTCTATTCTTCTCCTTCTCTACACCATCTCTTTCTTCTCCTCTTTGGCCACATAAATATTCTTCAACCAAAGGGAACCAATTGAAAGCACCTCCTCCTTAACTTCCCACCATCACCAAGAGCTCTTTCCTCCTTCCAAGTCGATCACCTCTGCCACTCTCAAGTCTCACCCGATGAAAGGCCTATAAGAAAACAAAGCAGCATCAATCTGCTCTGTTTCTTTTCATCTCCTGACCTATCTCTATCACCATCTTCCTCATCTCAAAACCTCTTCATTCCCTATCACATACAATCACATAGACCCTGTCACGACCCGCACCCGGATGATCGGGCACGAGTACGTGGGTACGTCCAGCCTACGCCGCAACATCGACGGTAGAACACTGTCTATGTCTATAATGCTATATAACTATCTCACACAATAATAGATATAACCTGTCAATGATATCTCAACTCCAAAATGGAGGACAATGTGATAATAATGATAAACAATACTCAATCACAATAATCTATAAGGAGGAAATGGTACGATATCATATAAAAAGGGATGGAAGTCTCAAAGTCACAACTGGAATAGTCACAACAAAATATCCAAGTCTAAGAGTCTAGCAATGATCACAATAAGTCTAAATAACAATAACATCTCAAATATCTAAAGCTGGAGACAGATCCAGTACAATGTAAAAATACTAGCTAAGCCTCGGCAATAACTAATTGAATCCCATCATAGCCAGTACTGGCCCTCCGGTACTATGGGTGCATCCTCAGCTAACTTTCCGTCCTGTGGGCCGTAATACGTGTGACACAAATCCTCTAAGAAGTCATCTGAAAAATATATCCAGTCATGATGGAACTAGCACACTTCTAACAGCAGTTCTAGCTAATTGATAATGACTATAAATAGTAAATAGTGAATGTAATACAAGACAAGAAAATAGTAAACATATATCATAATGTAGCAATAAAGAGAGAGAGAGAGGTAGTAGTTAGCTAATGTCACACGATATAGTTTACTTGGCTAATGTCATACGACGTTGTTTACTCGGTTAATGTCATACGACGTTGTTTACTTGGTTAATGTCATACGACGTTGTCTACTTGGTTAATGTCATATGATGTTGTCTAATAATTGGCTAATATCATACGATAATGAGAGGAGCAATAATCTGAATATGCAAGTAACATCTCATGACTGAAGATCCATATGTGCACTAGCCCGTGTACCATCGTGTCAGGAATCAAGTAAAACATTTCTAAATACTTGTATTATAGTAATTATCAAATAATAAAAACTATTAGAGAATGTACTCGCCTGTGGTTCAGAGCAATGAATGTCAAACTGCGTCTGAATTGGTATCACACTGACCTACATATGAAATTCTGTCATTTGGTGTTCTTGAATGATAAATAAGTCAAACTAGGTAAACATGTGGTTTCTAGGTCAAAACTAGATTGTCTTGGTCAAACTAGGTCAATTCCAAATTTCTAGGCCAATACTAGCTAATCTCAACACTTGTAGTATTTTACCTACCAATATCTCACTATTGAACTCTAGCCATGCCTTGGCATCACAATATCTTGGTATACTACACTAACCTTGGTATCCTAGATACTAGGATAACCATAACATATATATATCTCATATATATAATACTAGATATCTCTAATACTTAACTACTAATCAATTCCATTGCTTTAGCTATATTCTCACATTACCTTGACTATTACCTAGTACCCAATCTAGTATCAATAATTGATACCCCTACACAACTCAAGTACCTGGATATCTTAATATATCTCTAGTTATCTTAGTATCTAACACTTGCCCCTATACTTAAACATTAGTCCAAGGATACCTACATTCAACCCATCTCTTGACTATAGGTACTAGGATCTCCTCGTCTAACTATTCCTCCTAAGCCACCAGGTATCAATTACCTTATCACTAAAACTTGATATCAGTGGATACCCCACTGCTCAGTCTGGACTGAACATGATGCCTCTAATTCCTTAGCTTCTCCCTGATACCCAACACTACTACTACACTCTTACCTTACCAACTCCCAAGTGTATGGCACTCACACCCACATCCACATCTCACTAACACTCAATACCTCACAACCTCTCCCTCACTGAACACAAGCCCGATTTCCCCTCTATCACTGCATACTGATACAACTGGTGCTGCATTACCTTACTAATGTGCACACTGCTGTGCATGATACAGGGCACACAGGCACTCTCTCCTCTCCCCAAAACCTGAACTCGATTGCACCCTTGTGCAGTCCTGAAAACCCCCTATTGCACACTTGTTGCAGAATTTCACTCAACTGTACTCTGGAATATATAACACATCCTAAAACTCTCCCTCGCTGAACCTGCATACACACATGTCACTCTCTAATACTCTAGTTCCCTCAAACATTCATTGATACTACGGTATCGAACACTTTGCAAGTTACTCTAAAGGATTAAACCCATCTACTACCCCCACAAGCACACTAGTCATCATGATACACCTAAAATCCCAATCTACACCATGAATCCACACCAACACCAACACACAACAACAAGTAACATATATATATATATATATATATATATATATATAATGAACAATATAACAAACACCTAGTGTGCACCACACTATGACAACAACAATATACATGATACACACCAAAACTGTGATGATACACTCTCCAATCATCATAATACCAACCCTAATCCCAATTTGATACCAAATATAACAAATGGACACCACACAAACCCTTGGTGGTATAAACTCACATTTTCTCCGATTTTGAGACACAAATCAACATTCCACAAGAAGAAAATCATAGATCTAGCAAAATGATGGCTCCTAACACCTAAATCTAGCCAAATAGAGTCAATTCCACCTATGTGAGGGTTCCTATAGGTCCAATTGGTGTTCTTAACCATAAATAGCGTGGAAAATAGAGAATTACTTAGATTTTGAGTGACCTCCTTGAAGAACTCCAAATTTGGACACGAGAAAAACGAAGCGGACACGATCCTCAACACTTGGACTCTTCTTCATGCTTCCTTTAGCAATGACAAGCTCCTTAGCCTTCTTGGAAAATGAAAATGAGAGGGATGGGATTTGGAATGGATTGATTAGGGTTTTCTTCTCAATTTGGGGATAAACTAATTAGGAAAGCAAATTTGACTATAATGAATAATGAGGGCTTATATAGGCTTCCTCTTACGGTTAGGATTAGGTTTAGGAATAGTTTGATATGACTCAAAAGCCCTTCTTTATTCTATCATGAATATGATCCAACTAAATCGTAGGATGTAATATTCTATTCTTGAGTCAATTGGGTTTAATGGACCTAATCTAGTCATGAACAACTAATGACTCAAATAGACTCAACCCAATTAGTCTAAACTCATTAGCTAACCCAATAGTCACACACACACACACACACACACACACACACACACATATATATATATATTATAATATTCAAATAATGGTCAAATGACAAAAATATCCTTGCCATGGAAATGTGGTGGTTACAGACCCCAACACCATCAGGACTCTAACATCTTACCCACATCTATCATGTTTAGCCTCTACCTGCACTGACTTCCAATGGCGTCTTATCCAGATCTCTTCTATCGCCGCCAACAATTTCTGCATTGGTGCTTACCTTCGTCTGAACTATCAATCCTTCCTCCCCCTCATGCATACTAGACCATCATACCCTCTTCTTCTCCTCTACCCCCCGACCAATCTCTAAAGCCAATACCGAACTCAACACCACTCACTCTCCTTCATCTGAACTCAATTTCATAACTGTCTTGCACTTAACTCGATTTCACTATTGTCCCAACTCGATTTCACCATCGTCGTATCGGCCCACATCTACCTCGCATTTGGCTACTCAACCACCATGTCCCTTCTTGGAGTTCTCGACAAGGTTCAAAGTATCAGTATCGGAATCAATATCGGACCATTCCTATGAATATCAGGATCAACGATATTGGTAGTATCAACGGTTTCGGATTGGAGTATTGATTTTTTTTTGTATCGGATAGCAAACAACTATTAGTAAATTATTAACATTTTAGAAATATATTTTATACATTTATGCATAATTTAAAGTATTTTCAGTGTTGTTTCTTATTATTTTTGAAATTGAATGAAATAGTAGTCACCCTTGTTGATTGATTTATATGCGATAGATATGTTTTCCTCTTTTATATGCGCTTTTACAACCTTACTACGCTTTTACACCCTTGCTAATTGGTCTTTTTAATTCAATTTTTTTGCCAAATTGACCGAAAAAATATCTCTAATGTCGGTATCCGTTAGTATCGGGTATCGGTCGGTATCGGATCGGGACATGCCAAACTGTATCGGTATCGACCGTATCAAATTGGTATCGGCCGATACTTCAAACTATGGTTCAAGAGCACTACCTGTAGACCAGCCACCGCTTCGGATTCTACTTCTAGATCGTCCCTTTAACCCCCGTGCCACTCGCATGTCCTCCGGTCATGACCTCCTTTTTTTTTTTTTTGTCAAATTGACCGAAAAAGAGATATCTAATGTCGGAATCCGTTAGTATCGGGTATCGGTCGGTATCGGATCGGGACATGCCAAACTGTATCGGTATCGATATCAAATCGGTATCGGCCGATACTTCAAACTATGGTTCTCGGGCACTACCTGTAGACCAGCCACCGCTTCGGATTCTACTTCTAGATCGTCCCTTTAACCTCCGTGCCACTTGCATGTCCTCCGGTCATGACCTCCTCTCACCAAACTTTCCTCCTAGAGCTCGCCTCAGCTGCCAGATCCAAGTCAAACTTTCCTCCTAGAGCTCGCCTCAGCTACCAGATCCAAGTCTACATCCAGTGACCTCCTCTTGCCTCTTAAGACCTGTCGGACCCTGACAACCTTCTAGCATTGTCGACCACACCGTCGACCTTCTTGATCCTCAGCGACCCTCGTCTCCTTTGATAACTTCTGGCTTCACCGACCTTTTCCACTTGTCCGACCATCCACAACTAGTCCTGGCTTGTCTCTTTCCACTTTTACAGGGTTCCAGTTTCACCGCTGACAACTCCTTTGTTCTTCATCTTCTTGGTGGCAATGAGCTCCATTATCGCTCGACCTCATCTGTCCATAGTCTATTGATGTCTATCGACAAGGAGCTTCATTGTTCAATCTCCATCTTTGGTTGATCTCCTCTGTTCATTATTGATCGTCCTCAGTCTCATCTGTGGATCTCCAGGGTTATGCCTAGACTTCATCTGCTCCCAATCTCGAGCTTTCCATGGACCAGTGCCATCCACGGCCTCAACCTGATCTCCTAAGAGCTTTCCTTTGTTCTTGCCACCCATCATCCCTGCTATGTAATTCTTTGTCAACCAGTCGTTGTGACTGCTTTGTTGACCAGTTCCAGCAATTGATTCTTTGCCGTCCAGTCCCCATGACTGTTTTTTTTTTTTTGTCGACCAGTCCCCACAGCCTGATACCATCTGCTCTGTCATTTCCTCTTAACACTGACATGAAGCTTGTCAAATGCTCCTTCGATTGCGTCGCCTCTGGCCCCAATCTCCAGCAGAACCGCAAGCCACCTCTACGCACAGGGTTCCCTGCTCTTTAGTCTGTACTCCCACATTGGCTAGGATAGCTAGCCTCGTATATAGTCTCTCCTATATATAGTAGGCCTTGAGCCCCTATTGATAAAATTCCATCACATTCCAAAATGTAGCCTCTAAAAAACTTATTTTATATCTGTCAGATGGATTTCCTCTGTGCTTACTCTTTATGCTTATGTAAATGCAGGAATATTGTGACACTAACGGAGCAGTTCAGTAAAAGACCTACCTGCTTTTTTATTTTAACTAATTCCAGATCACTGAGCACTGAGAAGGTAGGAAATCACAATATACAAGATTTCAATTTTGTTAACCTCATATTGCCATATTATCTTGTATTTCTTTCTTATTATCAACATAGTACTCTTTTCATGCATAATAGTTTCAGAATATTCTAATATGACATGGAATTTTACAGGCTGTCTTGTTGACCAAAGAAATCTGTACAAACCTAGACACTGCAGCTAAAAAAGTTAATGACATAAGCTACACTGTAGTCTTAAGAGGTGATTCTACCCTTCGTGGCCACTTCCCAGAGGCAAGACTAGTGGAACTTATGGCTGTCTGTAGTTCTTCATGTTATGATATATGTCTAGCGATCCTTACTGGCTTTTCCGCTTGAAATCTACAGGAAGCAGATGCAGCTGTCTCAGTTTTGGGAGAGATGGATGCATGGATCATTTGCCCTTTCTTTCTTCAGGGTGGACGTTACACTATTGATGACATCCACTATGTTGCAGAGTCTGACAGGTAAATTGTGGCTTTTTTGTTCTTTGTTATTCATATTTATACTGACCCATCTAATCAGATATTCGTCTCCTTAGACTTATTCCTGCTGGGGATACTGAATTCGCTAAGGATGCTTCCTTTGGTTACAAATCTTCAAATCTCAGGGAGGTATGATTTTTATTATCATATTTAACCATTGTAATGAATTCAGAAAAAGGAGATGATTAGTTTGTTCTAAATTTTAGTGGGTTGAAGAAAAAACAAGAGGGAGGATCCAAGCGAAAAGTGTAGCATCTGTTTCTATTAATCTATTACGTAAAGGTGGACCAGTTGCTGTGTGTGAGCATCTTTGCAGCCTGCCAAAGGTACATGTGAACTATAATTGGTAGTTGATGCAAACCTTGATGACACTGTTTTTGGACCTATACTGCAATCTATAAATATGTGCTGAATTGTTTTCATTTGTGCCCAAACTAGGATAATTTTGAAGGTAAAGCTGCCAATGTCATCTTTCTCTTAAACTTCTTAAACTTCAGTAAATATTTAAACTTGAAAAATGAACCCCAGATACTCAATATTCCAGAAAATGACATAAATTTGTACAGCTTGTTCATCTTTGGACAATTGACAGGAACAAAAATGACATATATGTATTTCATAGGAAAAAAATCTCAAAACCACCTGATTTTTAGTCCATATATGTTCTTGAACATGGATATCATGAAGAACAATGTGGAACATCTTTTTGATGACCCCTGGGGACGGCCTGGATAACTCACCTAAACATATTTATATTTACACATTCTCTTGTAGTATATGTTCATTCTTGAAATATATTTCTCATCATTAGTTATATTTTGTGCATGATTGATAGGGTTCAACGTGTATTGTAAATGCAGCAAGTGAAAGAGATGTGGCTGTATTTGCAGCAGGAATGATCCAGGCAAGTCAAATTGCTCTATATGGTGACTGGAGCTGTTTCCCAGTTGTCTTATATTGCTTTAATTGTTCTCTCAGGCAGAGATGAAAGGAAAACGTTTTCTATGTCGTACTGCTGCTAGGAGTTGTTTCCCAGTTGTCTTACATTGCTTAAATTGTTCTCTCAGGCAGAGATGAAAGGAAAACGTTTTCTATGTCGTACTGCTGCTAGCTTTGTCTCTGCTCGAATTGGCATAAAGCCAAAGGCTCCTATTTGTCCAAGTGATCTAGGGATAACTAAAAACATAAGTGGAGGCCTTATAGTTGTGGGTTCTTATGTTCCTAAAACCACGAAGCAGGTCATACATCTAACATTTTAGAGACTTTCACTAATTATCCTTTCCTTTTATCATAATGCTAGATGAGTATAGAATTCTCTTTTGCATTATTCAGGTTGAAGAACTTAAATCACGCTTGGGCCATATCCTAAACTGTGTAGAGGTAACAACAAAGTGCACCATGCCAGATCTATACTTAACTAGACGTGCTTTTCTTTTTAGCATATAATTTCTAAAAAAGGATGTATGGTTGAGAAGGTCTATCGGTTGTTTTGATGAGATGACGTATTCTGGAAAGGCATTTAAAACAACATCCCTCTTATGTCTGAGATGTAAATATTCCTTTTTCTCCTGAGACAGGTATCTGTTGAGAAACTTTCCATGAAGTCGCTTGAAGAGCGAGAGGAGGAGATTGATAATGCAGCTGAAATTGCAAATGCTTCTCTAAGTGCACGTAAAGATACACTTTTGGTTACCAGCCGACAACTCATTACTGGAAAATGTCGGTTCCATTCATCCTTTTTCTTGCCGTATAAAATATGATGCTGGATATTACTTCACCATATTTTAGTTTGATTATTACCTGTCTTGGATTTACTTGATTGATAAAAAGCTTCATAAAAATTGTCAAACAATTTTTAAAATAATGGTGGACATGAAGTTCATATATATTATATGCTTTTTAAAATGCTTGTTTTACCAAATCATTTTCCATTGAATCATCTAAAACTTTGATGAGAATCATCCAAAGCTCAAGATTAATTTATGAACCAAAGTATAATATATTTCTGTGTATAGTTTTGATTTATGTGCACAGAAATAATGTCTAACTACTAGAGCCAATTATCATCAAGTTTCAGTACATAGCGGGAAGGCTGAGATGGTGTTTGCAGATTTACTTAGATGTGCAAGTCGTGAGGAAGAATTACATGAGGGGGCACATTTCAGAATATTTAATTGCAGATTTATCAGATTGAAAAACTTAGGTGGACTAATAAAGCAAAGATGCACACCATTTCATGCTATTCAGCACACATATGCACAGGAAATATATAACCTAGTGTTAAATAAGTAGTACCAACAAAGCATGTAGGATACATATATCTAGCCATAACAGATGAGATAAAAGTGCAGATCCCCAAACCCAAACATGATAGTAGTATTATTAATGGAGCTAAAGTTATTCTTTACTACTAAAGAAAAAAGGAAGTACCAACTGCTTGACCATCTTCTTCCTGTATAAACAGAGACACCAGATCTTGATAGCCTGACAGGTCCTAATCTTATAGTTGTAAGCTCTCTTTTTCCTTTACTGACCTAAGCCCTCACTATCACCACATACCAGTAAAAGATTAAATTTTGGGTAAATCTGTCTTGTTCACAGGAATTAGGGTTTAGCTTTGATATTTTTGTATAAATCCCAAACCTTGCACAGACACTATCTAGGGGAAATAAAGGGATCTCCTTATTTCAGTGGCACTACTGAAGTACCCATTGAAAGTGTAGTAAGCTTGCCAAGTGGCTGAAGTTTATGATGAGGGCATTCTATGGTCCCATGATTCAAGTGGATATAAGTGTGATTTGCCCTAACAAAATTGGGGGAAACAATGAATTAAATCAAAGTAGGTTTTGAACAGCTTATTGTTGCTTGGAAGTGCCAGATGACAGTCAACATGGACAGATAGCAGGGCCTCTTGATTTTGTCGACGGAATTAAATCTCAACAAAGATGGAAAATTATCATGAGAAATATGATCCAAAATTTGAACCATCAAGACAACTACCGGTCACTTTGGACGAGGTTGGTGCCAATACGTTGCACGAGTATGGACACGGATGGTAAGGACACTGTGTGGATACGGGATACGGGCATTTCCCGATAGTTAAATTAGTTGCCTATGCTATACGAATACGGACATGGATACAATTACAGACACCATTTACCATGTCCGTGCAACATAGGTGCCAGTGGTAACGAACCAGGTATCTTGAGTGCATGCCTCAGCAAATTGGCATTAACTGTAGGAAGAGAATCTTTAAGCATCGGAAGCTATGTAGAATGGACACAGATACGACATGGTTAGGACACGGCATCACTGGCATGACACCTATTTTGGTGTGTCTTAGTGTATTTTTGTCCAGGTTGTGTATTTGTACATGTCCGACATGACACGGCCCACATTTTTGGTCCACAGTATGTTACTCTGGTCAATGTTCAATAGGAGGAATCATAACATATCTCCTTAAAAGCAAAGAGGCCCTCTGATTTAATTTCTGCTATAGTCCTATAAGATTCGAGAGTAGTCTTTTTTCTGGGATGAGATATAAACTTCAAAATGTCTGGCAAACCTTAATGTTAATTTACTTGAATAATTTTCGATATTCTAAGTGTCCATGTTACTTGCCAGTAGAAGTATCTATAAGAACACCCACAACTTTCTTTTGGTGAACTTTTGCCAATATATCTGTTTTGAATTCTTCTGGATAGCTAGAAAAGATAATATTTGGTTAAACAACTTCGTAAGTATCATCATGAACAATCTCTGTCTTAGGTAAATAAGAATACAAATATATTTATGTGCTGCCGGTTTCATTCAGGCATCAGTAATTGCCGGACAAATCTGCTGGTTTCTGACAGTTCTTAACATTGCTAGCATGTCAAAAAGTCAAAAACTTGTTGACTGAATTATTGATTGCAAGTAAACTTGTTAGGACTCAGCATATTGCTAATTTTCTATCACTCAAGAACCTTTGTACCGAAATCTGAATACACTCAGTTTCCAAGTAGCAGTGCAATCATAAAGAAAATAACTTTGCCATTAGATAAGATGGATGTACTGTGTACATCACTCCTATAAGATGCGCAATAATTATTTTATCTCGACATTTCTTATTATTTGGTTGATTATATAATACGACTAATTTTGTATAATATAACTCTTTTTACCATCCTTCCTGCAGCTCCTTCAGAGAGTTTAGAAATTAATTATAAGGTCAGCTCCGCACTAGTGGAAATTGTTAGACGAATAAATGCCCGACCTCGTTATATTCTTGCCAAGGTATTGACTATCTAGTTAAGATGAATATATGCATGTTTCTTCGTCAGTTATCGTGTTGACCAAAATCTTTGTACCTTTGCTTAGGTGCTAATTATAGCTCCTTGTTTTTTCTTTGAAGCGCTATATAAAGTTATAACAATTTTATTAATGAGCTTTATTTTCTCATATCCTGCTGTTATGTAATTTGATGTGTATTATGCTTGTAACTATTAATTATTTTATTCATGTATCATTGTAAATTGGAGAAAATTGTTAGAGACAGATGTATAGTCCCACGTCTGCTAGATTGTATAACTACTTCCTATCGTCGGGTATATATACCCTATGGCCTCAGGCCCAATACATTCACTGCGAGGAGAGCCGGGGTTGAGGACGGGGGCGGGTGGCGGGTTAGTGTGTGTGGTGGAGGTAGAGATGGGGGAATGGGAACTGAAATGGGTTAGGGGGTGGCCCAATGGTTGGGGCTTGTGGGATATAGGGGAGGTCCTGGGATTCGAGCCCAGGCCTCAACAACAACGAAAAAAGGAATGAAAGAAAGAGGACGTTGAAGAGATGAGGTGGGAGGAAGAAGGTGATTTATCTATTTATTTCATGAAAATTGTCACGACCTGCACCCGGGTGTTCGGGTACGAGTGCATGGGCACGCCAGCCTACGCCGCAGTGTCGACGGTAGAACGTTGTCTGGAACTAGTACTGTATAACCAACACCTCGTAATATAAATGGAACAAATATTATACTCAATCACAAAACTAAGGTAGGTAGAAACATGGTGTAGTATATATATGTATATAAATGTTACAGTACAAAATCATGTGTTCATAAATCATACAACTATAGTAAGTCTGCAAACTTTAACTATTGTCATAACTAGGTATCCCGCTTGCGGCCTTCCTCGATCCTGCAGGAGGTAAAATCAGGCTCGAAGCTATTTTTCCAAAAATCCATAATAGATGGGACACAGGTCCTTCTAATTGCTACCTGAAATATTATTCAGTCAGGATTGAACGAGTACAACTCTAATAGCAGTTTCAATACATGATAAGGACTATAAAACATTGATAGAAAAAGTAGTACATGATGGATAAATAAACTGACATCAAAGTATGGTAAGAAATGAACAGAAAAATGAATAAACAGAAAAATATGGCATGTATCAACAAGAAAATATTTAGTCACCAAGTGTTTTGAAATACTAGTTTGATTATGTGATCGGTTTAGGATTGCACAATGAGAGCCGGATAATCATACGTGAAGTGTATGGTTAGCCTTTGCACATGAATTATATTTGCATAGGATTTAAGGGTATGATCACATATAAACTAGTATTTTTTCGCCCCGACTAGCATACATGAATCACATGAATATCAAGTATTACACAAGATCAAGGTCTAAAAACACAAGATATGCTAGTTCGTGTTTCTTCGTGTCGGGAATCAAGTACAACAATACTACATGTGTTATAAAAATTATCAGTAAGAAAACCATCAGAGGCTGTACTCGCATGTCGTCCTGAGTTGGTGGTACTGATCCGAGTCCAAGTAACCTATATTCTGAGTTTTCAAATGTCAATAAGTGAATTGAAATAAATAACTACTCTATCCTTTGGTTTATTAGGTTTTCAAGTCATTCTAATACCTACTTGGTATGTTGGCTATACCTATTCTATTCTATATAATTATTTATATGCACACTTTATATAGGTACTTAGGCACTTACCATAGACACATGCACACTCTCACAGATGCGCATACTCTTACTTCACTCACTCACTCATAGATACACACTAACACACATACACATAACAAAACACACACACACACTCACACCACATAACACTGCTACCCCTGCTGCTGCAGGTGCTACTGCTGCTGCATGCTACTACTGCTGCAGCGACTGCAGCTGCTGCTACTGCATTGCTATTGCTCCTGCAGTCCCTTTCTCCTCCCCCTTTTCTTGACACACACACACACACACACACACACACACACACATATATATATATATATATATATATATATATATATATATATATATATATACTAAACTTACCCTACATACTCCTAGTTAGAAATGAAATGAAAATCAAGGCATACCTTGTAAGTAGAGCTCATAATCCTTTGCTAGCAATCCCCCAAGGTTTTTAAAGATGCGTTGGAAGTGGGATGATATGTAAAAGATGTGTAGAGTGTGTTTATATAGAGAAAGAAGTGAGAGGGAAGGGTTGGAGGCTCATGTGAGAGGGGTTGGGTGTATGAGAGAGTAGAATGGGGGAGAGGTGTGGAGAGTGATAATGTGTAAGAAGGGAAGTGTGTGAGGGCATGTGAGAGGGGTGGTGTTTATGTGGAGGTGATGAGGTGTAAGAAAGTGAATGGATGGGGACATGTGAGGGGTGTTGGGGAGTTGTGATGTCATGGGTGATGCAATATAGAAGTGTGTAGAGGGGGTAGAGAAGTGTGTAGAGGATGATGAAGTCATGGATGAGATATGGAGAAGTGTGTAGAAAGTGATGATGTTATTGATGATACCATAGGGTTAGGGTGTGATGCAAGCGGTGATGTAATAGGGTTAGGATGTGAGGATGTGATGTAAGCGATGATGTATAAGGAAGGGTGTAGAGAGGGGGTAAGGTGTCATGGTGAGTTGGCAATTATGGAAATGACCAAGTCAAATTGGATTTCTCTTCTTATGTTGAACAATCTAAATTGAAATTGACTTCTTTATGACACCTTTTGTTTTATATGATTAATCTAATTAATTCTTAATTAGAAGGTTGAAATACTAATAACACTTGGCACTAATTCAATGTCTAATTAATATGCTAATTGATAAAACGAATGTTAAAAATCTATCTCCCTTAGAAAAGTCTAATTAATATGCTAATTGATAAAACAAAGGTTACAAATCTACCTCCCTTAGAAAAATTTCGTCCTCGAAATTTAAGATAGAACATGAAAGAAGAAAGGAATATCTCATGGTATCAAAGAGCACACAAGTTCTCAAAGAACATCATATTCATTTTCTGTTGTTAAAAGTAATACATCATGCAATATTTATCTTATATGCTTGCTCTTCCTATCTATATCTGCCCCTTCTACAAAATAGGGATACAACAAGCAAAATATGTCCTTCTATATATAACAAAAACATTCTATCCTTGGTCTTTATACAAAACCTCGTCCCCGGATATCCTTATTTAAAGAAGGACACGCTTCTTTTGAAGAATTTTAACTTCTGGATATATCTTATGTTCCAAGTACGTACTCCAAAAAGATTTTGGTCGGATGCCTTTCTCACGGCTTGCTATCTAATTAATCGCATGTCGTCGTCTGTTCTCAATGGCGATACTCCCTCTCTCGGTTATATCCCAAGCGAGAGCTTTCCTCTCTCTCCGAATCTTTGGTTGCTTGTGTTATGTTAGGGATACCCGACCAACTCTTTCTAAACTAGATCCAAAGGCTATCCAATGTATTTTCCTTGGGTATCCTAAGGATTAGAAAGGGTATCGGTAATTTTTTCCAGTCTTGAAGTGGTATTTTTTCTCTCGGGATGTTACCTTTGTTGAAACTGAGTTTCATGTTCAAACACAACAGTCCCCCGTAAGGGTGCCCTCTCCTACCGAGCCAGTCTCCCGGTCCGATGGTCCGCACACACCGGCTCCGTCGGTACCAGCATCGCCGGAACGAGTTTTGTCGATAGTGTCTGTGGACACAACACCTTTATCCTCCTCTAACTCCACTGATTTGCTTCCGCCTGATCCGCCAACTCGATCTCATCGTACATGTCGTGATCATCCATTGTACGTTCACAATTGCAAAGGGCTTACGAGCCACACACAATAATTAGTGGCGACTATTAATGAGATTCATATTTTCAATTCTGCAGAGGAGGGTCTTAAAATCCCTGCTAATGTGCTGCTATGGAAGAGAAAATGAAAGCACTTCGGGAGAAGCATACATGGAACTTGGTTGATTTACCTCATGGTAAGAAGGCAATGAGTTGCAAATGGGTGTTCAATATTAATGTAAAATCGGATGGCACTGTTGATCGCCTGAAGGATCGTCTGGTGGCAAAAGGTTATTCTCAGACCTATGGTGAGAATTATTTTGAGACTCCCCAGTTGCTCGAATGACCTCTGTGTGCTTCCTCTTGGCCTTAGCTGTTCGCTATGACTGGCCGTTGCTACAGCTGGATATCAATAATGCATTTCTTCATGGAGATCTTGACGAAGAAGTATATGTGGTGCAACCTTCCGGGTTTGTTGCAAGGGAGGGTAAAGTGTGTCATCTGCGGAAGGCCCTTTATGGTCTCAAACAATCCCCTCGTGCATGGTTTGGTCGTTTCACAAATATGGTTACTCAATTTGGCATGTGCCAATTAAAGAAGGATTATTCAGTATTTTACCGTCAGACATTAGCTGGGAGGATACTACTCGGTATCTATGTGGACGATATTGTGATCACAGGAGACGACTGTCAGGGCATTGCAGAACTAAAGAAGTTTCTAGGAGAACAATTTCAAACCAAGGATTTGGGATCGTTGAGCTATTTTTTGGACGTAGAAGTCACATGGGTAAGCGGGACATTGTAATATCTCAGAGTAAATATGTGCTTGACATCCTAAATGATGCAAGAATGATGCACGCTAAGGGAGCAACCTCGCCCATGGACCCAGGGATAAAGTTACTTCCCGATAAGGGGACACTGATGACCGATTCAGATCAATATCGTCAAGTAGTTGGGAAACTTAACTACTTGGCCGTTATGACTCGTCCAGACATTTCCTTTGCCGTCAGTTATGCAAGTAGATTCATGTCTTCACCACTAGTTTCAAATTGGGAGGCAGTTCTCAGAATTCTACGCTATCTAGTTCAGAATCCAGAAAAAGAAATTCGGATGGAGAATAAGGGGCATACTTATGTTGAGTGATGTTGACTGGGGTTCCAGTCTTACGGATAGACGGTCTACATCTGGCTACTCGGTCTTCATTGGCAGGAACTTGGTATCATGGAAGAGGAAGAAGCAGAGTGTGATCGCACGATCAAGCTCGGAAGCGGAATATCGGACAATTGCTCATGGCACAGCAGAGGTACTATATCTGCAGCATCTTCTACAAGAACTGGGAGAAGAAGCAGGATATAAAGCAGCAGATATGTAGTGTGATAACCAGTCTGATATTCATATTGCTACTAACCCTGTATTTTATGAAATGACAAAGCACATTGAAATCGACATTCACTTTGTCCGTGATGAGTATCAGAAAGGGATGATAAAGTTTCACCATGTGAGGACAGGCGATTAGGTAGCTGATATATTTACAAAATCTCTTCTAGGTCCTCGGGTTTAATTTCTCTGTAACAAGCTGGCCATGATTGACATCTATGCTCCAGCTTGAGGGAGGGTGTTGAGTTATGTGTTAAGTTGAGTTTAGTCCCACATCAGGTAGACTAATAGGGAGAGGGGTTAGCCTCTCCTATATAATGTACTTTCCTCTCCTCTTAATGAATTAATCTATCATTCACATTCTACACCCTCCAACTTTATCTCCAGTTTTTCCAAGTTCTCCATTTTGTATGGTGAAGGATCCACATCCGCGTGTGTACTACTGGAGCTAGTCTCTGTCAGCCTCTTGGAGAAGAGATCGTCCACCAAAGCCTTCATCTCTTGGGCCGTCAGCTTGTCGTAGATCGTCTCCATCGTCTTCTTCTTGTCCTCTTCCATCAGCAAGATCAGCAAGACGGTGACAGATATAGATTGTATCCACCTTTGATCGCCGTCTTCTCCACGTCTACTGTTCCTTCTTCAGCGGCAGCGGTGTCTCTGATAGTCGCTGCTTACGTCCCGTGCACAGCTTCGATCCGAGGTCGCATGGCCTGATGAGAAGGAGGAACCGACAGTTGTAGTCGAGATCAGGACTTCACACAAGAGTTCCCTCACTGATATATCTTGATCCAACAAGCAACTATATAATTAATATCCCGATTACAACTTACTGATACAAAACAATAATCAGAAAATTAAATTTTTCGGTCTTTCGTGCAATCGCAGTTGCATATGGACAGAACTGAGTTACAACTTGCAGGAGAGAAGACGAAGAAGATCGTCGGGGTCGGGGGTCGCCGAGATCGCAGCGGCAACAACAGCAGCAGCCTCGGCGGCGGGGCAGGCCGGCGGGGCCGGGGACGGCGGGGGCTGCTGGCGGCGCATGGCCAGGCGGTCGCCGGGGCCGGTGGGGAAAGATGGGAGGGGGGAGGCGGCTGTGAGAGGGTTAGGGTTAGGGTTTGGAGAAGGGTGGGAGGATTTGGCTCTGATACCAATAGAAACTTGGTTTAATACTTGACTTAATTTTATTTATGGGTGGGACTACATATATATAGGAGAGGCTAACCCCTCTCTCTACTATTCTACTAGATGTGTGACTAAACATCCACTAATACTCTCAACAGTAGCTCGTAGTAGTGCAGAGGCAGAGTATCGAGCCATGGCTAATGGAGTGTGTGAAATTATGTGGCTGAAAAGAATTCTTGAAGAACTGAAACTAGACTCAGGTTCTCCTATGAAGCTGTTTTGTAACAATAAAGCAGCAATTAGCATTGCCAACAATCCTGTCCAACATGACCGTACAAAACATGTTGAGATAGATAGACATTTCATCAAGGAGAAATTGGTGAGTTGAGTCATTTGTATCCCATTCATCACCACAGAACAACAAGTAGCAGATGTTCTGACTAAGAGTTTGTCTAGACCTAGATTTGAAGCACTAATCAGCAAGTTGGACATGATTAACATCTATGCACCAACTTGAGGGGGAGTGTAGACAAATCTGGATTCACTTGCAGTTAGTTAGAGATTTACATGGTTTACTTAGCATATTTTCTGTTTTAATTGCTAAGATTTGTTGTTAGTTTGTTTCCAATAAATCCTATTTGTTAGGATGGAGGTTATACAGTTTTGCTAGTTGTTAGTTAGTTGAAAACTCAACTATTTATGCTATTGTAACACATGCATGGAATATAATAAAAATTTATATTTCTCTCTACTGATTTCAATATATATATATATATATATATATATATATATATATATATATATATATATATATATATATACATCGGATTTCTGCATTGATAAACACACACACACACACACACACACACACACACACACATATATATATATATATATATATATATATATATATATATATACACACATCGGATTTCTGCATTGATAAACACGTGTGCTTCAAATTCCCCCATGTCTAGGTTGCAATCACTTTGAATTGAGTGAGACTTTGAATTGAGTGAGTGAGAGAGAAAACAGTAAAAAAAAAAGTACATTAGTTAAAAAAAGTCTAAAAACAGTATAACAGTTCAAAAAACAGTCTAAACGTGTTTTTTTTTCCACAAAATTTTCAAGACGCGCCTAGGCGCGCCTTAGCTATTCCAATGCTCTCGGAAAAGACGCGCCTTAGGTGCGCCTTAAGAATTGCGCCACGCCTGGAGTGCCCTGAGGCGTTCCCCTGCGCCTAGGAGCAAGGCGTGCCTTAAGCGCGCATCAGGCACGCCTTTGACAACACTGCTTTTGGCCATATCTTAACATCCAGCTAGCATTGCATCACTAGTCAGAGCAGAAACTTACTGGACCCACTTTTCACAATCTTGATCCCCTGCCATCAGACATGAGCCCACAAGAGACTCATTAGACATCAACACCAAAGTGTTGTACATTTGGTGTGAAAAATGACCTTATAAAGCATTGTTTGTATATAATCTATTATATGTTCCACGGCACTACATATATCTATTATTGATGCTAACAGTAATCCAGCTATTACCAGTAATCCGTGGGTTTAATAAAAGATTAGAAAACTGAATTTTAATTTTTGAGGCAAGGAGTGGGAAGAGAGATTGTGACACTGATACTGATACTGACACTGACAGTACCATTATGCTCCAAGAAATGTTTTCCCATAGTCGACTACCTTTTATTCCCATCATCTAGAGCATAGGTTCAACTTTTGCTGTATTTGTGAAGGCTGTCTCTCAATTAAGATTTTCCGGCATCCCTTTATTTTGTAGAGGCCTAGCTCTACCTGCTGCCTCCCTGTGCTTGCTCTGCTTAGAGCCAGGATTTTGAGTTGAAATTTTGGGCTTCTATCCTTTGTAGATAGACCGTTGAGTCCTTACCAGTTTCAATCTGCAAGAAATTTCTAATGTCTAATACAAGGGAGCAACAGAGGCTTTATCCATTGTGATCCTTCTCTTCGCTAGAATTCAGTTAGATGAATAATTTTCTAACTGTCGTGTACTATCAAATTCGATAAGATCTTTAAATAGCTTATTGTGCTTTATTTGCTTCAAATTTGGTGTATTTAATTAACTATTTTATTCTGGCATGCTCTGAATGGACTATGAGTCAGCTGAAGTGAAAATATGAGTAATGTGAGAACTTGAAATGTATCAAATTGGTTGTGTCAGGGTGGAATCACTTCATCAGATATCGCTACAAAGGCTTTAGAAGCTCGGCGTGCTATGGTTGTGGGACAAGCACTTGCTGGTGTGCCTTTATGGCAACTTGGTGCAGAAAGCAGATTTCCTGGGGTCCCATACATTGTTTTTCCAGGTAGTATGCTCTCTATCTATTCACTTACTGACTCAAGAGTAGCCCTGTATATAGCCACAGCCAATTTTAACCTTGATTTTATTATAGGGAATGTTGGTGATAATGGTGCTTTGGCAGAAGTTATAGAAAGCTGGGCTCGCCCCCTTAGAAGTTCAACAAAAGATATTCTTCTTGTAAGGATTTTATGGTGAATTTTTTTTATGCTATTGTTACTATTACTAACGAGATTGCTAAACATGTAGAACGCAGAGAAAGGTGGATATGCTGTCGGTGCTTTCAATGTTTATAATCTTGAAGGAGTTGAAGCAGTTGTTGCTGCTGCAGAAGCAGAAAATAGTCCTGCTATTCTGCAGGTGGGAATCACTTACTAAGTAATAATTTCTCTATATAAGTAATTAATGTAATTATTGCAGAGTTGAGGTGTACTTTCATTTCTTATTGAAAACCATTGATACTCTCCATTAACAGTTTCGTTCTAAATATGTTACTAAGGATGGTATTCTAATGTTGAAAATTCAAAAGGCGTATTTGACCAAGGTTATTCTTTTAATTCTTTTTAAAAACTTAAAAATTCATCTGATGTTATCCATATTCCAACTAGTACTCAGTGAAATGCATCAGCACAAGTGCACTAAAAGAAAGAAAAAGGAGAGTGAATCTTTAACTACTAAGGTAATCTACAAGAATCTAATAACATCACACTTCGCATTTCACACCTACAAGTAATTAATGTAATTATTGCAGAGTTGAGGTGTACTTTCATTTCTTATTGAAAATCATTGATACTCTCCGTTAACTGTTTCGTTCTAAATGTGTTACTAAAGATGGTATTCTTAATGTTGAAAATTCAAAAGCTGTACTTGACCAATGGTTTTTATTTTAATTCTTATTAGAAATGAATCTGATGTTATCCATATTCTAACTAGTTCAGTGAAACTCATCAGCACAAGTGCACTAAAAAAAAGAAGAAAAAAGGAGAGCAAATCTTTAACTATTAAGGTAATCTACAAGAATCTAATAACATCATAGTTCACATTTCACACCCACACTTTATCTCAATCTTTGGGAGGGTATTATCAATATTTGCCAGATTTATCCTCAAGTGGTCTATCGCCCTTTTTTTTCTTGCAATTAATTGATTAACTTATCCTTGACGTGATATAGGATGAACATGCAATAATTGTTAGCAACTTATACGATCTTTTGCATTAAGAAAGCTTCATACTTCCACATGCTGCATCTACTGATTCCACTGCCTCTGGAACGCCAGGTCCATCCGGGAGCTCTGAAGCAGGGAGGGCTGCCCTTGGTTGCATGTTGCATCTCAGCTGCTGAAACAGCAAGAGTAAGTGCATTTAGATGCAGATAACTCCCATGTTACAATTTCTTGTTAAATCATAATTGAGTCTCTACTAGAGTACACGTCAAATATGTTTGTTATCGCGCTGGACTAGCCAAAATTCTGGGTGGATGGGGTTTAGTCACATCACTTATAATTGTATCCCAAATTTTCTTTATTTTTCGCCTATCAATAACTAGAATTAAAAAAACCATATGACCGTATATGTATTACAATAAAGAAGGGGGATTTTCAATGTGAGATATATTACGGACGGTGCGGCTACTGTTGGTGGGGTGGACTTCAAACAGTTTAGCTTTAACCATGTTAGTAGTCTCACATAGTCATATTATTGGTCGATAGAGAATCAAAGTTTATTTACCAATGAATCACGAAATACTATGGTTCTTACATATGATTTATTAATTTATTCAGAAGAAATTCGCCGAGACCTTGCACTTTTTTTCCTATTTATTTATTCGAAAAAAATGGATTCGATCAAAGAAATCTTTCACTTCAAACCCTCGATTCAAAAATAGAAATACTTAGCGATAATGGAACTCATGCTTATCGAGCATCTTTTCCTGTTTTAAAATTAGTTTGTTCTGTAGTAGAAAATGCTGCATTTTTTTCTATTTGTACTTGTCGCAAATTCGTATTTGTGGAATGGCTGAGGAGAGGTTCCTCTTTGAGGGTACTCCTGGAACAGATCCAATGGAGAGGGGGTGGGGCCTATAGCTCAGAGGATTAGAACACGTGGCCATGTGGGCGGCAATTTCCGAGGAATACAAATAACCTCCGGATTTTTTCAGATTTGGTGAGCTTATGGGATAACTGTGAATAACAACTCTATTGTACAGTGGTTGCATCATGCATATTGATTGTTCCAACTATGTTTTGTTTCTTTCATCAAATACTATCTACTATTGTATAATAGATTATTTTTTCTACGACCAAAATGGTAATTTCATTCATAATAGAAACCATGTCACTGGCAGAAAACAGCATGGATTTTCAGCTATTTGGTCTACACCTTCAGATTTTCTGATCTCAAGTTCCACTTTCAGTTATGTAGACTGTTTTTTTTGTCTATTTCAGAGGTGATAATATTTTTCTTCAAATTATGATGTTTGTCGTAATGCAGAGTGACCTCAGTGTGGGTTTGTAACCGTAGTATGATATGCAATGACATCCGTCGTATACGAATATGCTTTGAACTAATTAGCTAAGTTATAATTTACGGTAACTCCATTGGTAAAATTTATCTTTTACTCTGAAATAAGTACCCTCTGTACTTTATGAAGCATTATATTGATGAAAGCAGTTTTAATTCAAAAATAGTGTTTACCATAAGGGCTTATGCACTACTCACTAAACTTTTTGGGATAAAAATCTGAGTTGTTGCATACTACTACTCACTTGTAGGGCCCTTATGTGTCACTGCCGAATTTCATTATTCAGCTTATAGTTTTAAAATATGATGGACGATCGAAATACTTCGTCAATTACTGATGTTTTCTCATTATATATTATTTGTGTAGTGCTATATAACAGAACCTTATTGCAGGTACCAATCACTGTTCACTTTGATCATGGTAATTCCAAGTCTGAGCTGATAGGAGCTCTTGATTTGGTACGTTGCTTTTGACAGTCAATGTCCATTTTATCTATTTAGTTTTTTTTTTGGAATATATTTAATAGCTTTATTAGAAGTGACATGTTATTCAGCGGAGTGACATGCCTACTGTTTTTAATGGGCACTCTTTGTGCTGGTATTTATAGCTTTGTCTAAGTGAATATTTATTCATAACTAAACTGTTATGGATTTGGTATTGTACAGGGATTTGATTCAGTTATGGTGGATGGTTCACATCTTCCTTTCAACGAAAACATTTCTTACACAAGGAACATAGCAGATCTGGCACATGCGAAGAGGTTGCTGGTGGAAGCTGAACTTGGGAGGCTGTCAGGCACTGAAGATGATTTGACAGTCGAAGATTATGAAGCCAGACTAACTGACATTACTCAAGTAGATATCTTCTTGCAAATCATGAATATATATTAAAGTTAAATTGATTCATATAATCATCAACATATATGTTGCAGGCTCAGGAATTTATTGACAAGACAGGGATTGATGCTTTAGCAGTGTGCATCGGAAATGTACATGGAAAATACCCTGCATCTGGTCCCAATCTCAGACTTGATTTGCTGAAGGTCAGATACCTTACAACTAAGTCTATTTTCTATTGATAACGACCATAGTTGATAATGAAGCAAGTTTGTACATTTAGTAAAAACCAAATCTTATCTCTATACCTATTTTAAAAGAGAGTAAGATAAGCTTACTTTTTGCACCCACCAAAAATCATTTTCTTTTTTGACACTCCTACCTCCAATAGCAACCTGCCACATACACCTTTCTTTTCACACTACAGTCACACACAGGTTTGCAACACAAATTATTACATGCTCTTAGAGCATGGCCATGTGGTACTCCAAACCAATAAAATGTTATGTTTGTATCACATGGTTGAATTATAGTACTGTTATTCAACCATGTGTACCAATAGAAATAGTAGGTGTACTATAATTCAACCATGTGCTACAACCATACCATTTTTTTATCGGTTTGGACTACCACGTGGCCGTGTTCTATGAGCATGTAATAATTTCTCCAAAAAGACATGTCAATTCCAATATGGTGGGTCCAACTCTATTTCTATAGTATAATTTTTTTTTTGTGGTCCCTATAACAGTTTATATCCACTCCTCGTCCCAGCTAGAAGATTATATATAGGTCCCTCTGCTATCTAGAAATTTGGTACGGGTCCTTGGATCTTACATGCATCAGTTCTTGCATGAACGCTTCGTAAAAATTAGATATTGTAGATTCAATTAACACACAAAAATTAAAAGATAGCTAAAATAATACGACACAATTGAAACCAATTTGCAACAATGTAGGTTATGTTCATGTATTCAAATGTACCATTCTAGGATTTTTTTTAACGGCTACACTTTACCACAAGTTCGCAAAAATACTTGGGCTTTTGTAAAAAGTAGTGCTCATTATTTGATTTGTACAGTATTATCTCATGTTATCGTCCATTCCTAATATTTTAAGTTGTCAATCCATTTTTCGAAAACTTTATATATGCACGTGTACAACACACTCTTATGCTCATGCTGTAAAATGTTTTCTTCCGTACTTTTCATAAGCACAGTTGCTTTTAATTTATCGCAATAATCTAGAAGCAGATTATTGAAAATAGCATAGATATTGTTTCCATCGGAGTAATGTAACAAGCTAAACCAAGTAAAAAGTGTAGAATAATTAGCCCACGATGACTGCATTTGTATAACCACTTATAAAAAGTTGGGGATAACAAGCATTCTCGTGTATAAAAGCCTTTCGATGTATTTAATAATTAATTCCAACGAACTTTTTTCTATACCATGTACTAAAAACAGCGTTCTCATGTTATTTTTCATATTGTCAATTTATTTTTATTTATTTTACAATAATTTTTTTTATTAGACTTCGTCCATTTTTAAATCAGTTAAGCCATTGCTCCTCTAGATTCATGCCTATGTATTCCACCTCCAACATTTGTTTTTTCATTTACTTGTCTACCTTTAGCCATCAATGAATCAGTTAAGTTTAGAGATAGAGAGGAGAAGGGGAAGTAGAGGAAGAGAGAATATGAGAAAGGAGATTGCAAGGGCCTTAAACCCTAGGTTGCATCTCATGTCTATTTATATTGATATGCAATACACCCACAATTACTATTATACCCTCATATGATAAATAATAAAATAAAATAACTGCATATGTGATGTCTGGTCGAGTAACAGTAAGATATATAAGTTTGCCAACCAAACGTCTATAATATCCAACATCCTCAAATAACTCTCCCCTGTCAGCATCAAGCTTGTCATGATAATCCATAGGAGTCTCAACTGGCCGACACTCCAACATCCCAGTCTCGGAGAGCAAGTCTAGAACATACTTGCGTTGTGACAGATACACCCCCTTCTTAGATCGAGCAACTCGATTCCAAGAAAATATCGAAGAAGACCCAAATCCTTAGTATGAAACTGACGACTAAGGTAGGCCTTCAAGTCCGCAATTCCAGCATGATCACTCCCAGATATAATGATATCATCAACATAAACAATCAACACGATAATACTGCTGAGGAAGAATGGCAAAACACTGAATGATCTGATGTGGTACGCCGAAAGCCATACTGAATGAGAACTGAACTGAACTTGTCAAACCAAGCACGAGGTGACTGTTTTAGTCCATATAATGCTTTCTTCAATCGACATACGAGTTTTTTATTTCCTGCTACAATATATCCCGGTGGTTGATCCATATAAACCTCCTCCTGTAAGTCACCATGCAAGAAAATATTCTTTATGTCCAGCTGATATATAGGCCATTAGTGATTAACCGCCACAGAAATAAGAATCCGAACTGAATTCAGCCGAGCCACTGGAGAGAAAGTCTCCATATAATCCATGCCATATGTTTGAGTATACCCTTTGACAACCAACCGTGCCTTGAGGCGCTCAACAGAACCATCAGGGTGATACTTAACAGTGTACACCCATCTACAACCCACTGTTTGCTTTCCAACAGGAAGTGATGTAAGCTCCCAAGTCTGATTTTGATGTAAAGCATACATCTCCTAATCCATTGCACTTTTTCAACCAGAAGATGACATAGCATGCATGTAAGTTTTGGGAATAAAAATAGAAGACAATGAAACAGCAAATACATGAAAAGATGATGAAGCACGGTGTAATGAAACATAGTTAGAAATGGGATGCTTATTCTTTGTGGTACAAAGGCGTTGTCTTTTTCTGAGAGCAATAGGAAGATCATCTGGATCTGTGGTGATGGTAGCAGAAACCTCAGGCACGGAAGATGATTGGTTGAAGGCTGAATTTTGCAGAACCACTGGTCTGTCCTTGGATCTCTGATAAACCTGTAAATGGGGAATAGAGACAGAAATTGATTCATGAATGGCCGGAAGTGGTATGGAAGATATCAAATCTGTTGTAAAAGGAATACAACGGTCTCCTGAAGGAAAGAAAGGGGTAGACTCAAAGAATGTAACATCCGCACTGACATAATATTTGCGTGACTGTGGACTGTAACAACGATAACCTTTTTGAGTACGGGGATAACCAAGAAAGACACACTTCAGAGATCTAAGAGCCAGCTTATCTCGATTAGGTTCCAAGTTATGAATAAAAGCGACACACCCAAACACTCGAGGAGATAAGGA
This sequence comes from Iris macrosiphon, assembly GCA_036927795.1. NCBI lineage: Eukaryota > Viridiplantae > Streptophyta > Magnoliopsida > Asparagales > Iridaceae > Iris > Iris macrosiphon. The sequence goes on along the minus strand of JAYESA010000006.1, from coordinate 182,719,624 downwards.
AAAATGTGCGACATCTGTATGTAATATGGTAAATGAAACTTTGTTATTTAATACAGATGATGGCATGCGATTAATAAGATAACATGCAGTAAGAACGGCATCTGCCCAATACTGTTTAGGGACATGCATATTGAACATGAGAGTTCGAGCCACATCTAAAATGTGTCGATGTTTGCGTTCGGCTATACCATTTTGTTGAGAGGTGTGGACACAACTGGTTTGATGAACCATACCACGATCAACACAAAAACTGTTCACAGAAGATTGAGTATACTCCAAAGCATTATCAGAACGCAGAATTTTGATACGTTTATCAAACTGAACATAGATTTCATTATAAAAGGCAGATAACACATTTGGAAACTCAGATCTTTCTTTCATTAAATAACACCAAGTCATTCTGGAATAATCATCAATAAAAATAACAAAATACTGAAATCCTTTTGGACTTTTGACTCTAGACGGACGCCAAATATCAGAATGAACAAGATCAAAAGACTCTAATTGACGACTCTCACTACGACGAGGAAAGGAACTACGGTGATGCTTGCCTAACTGACAAGCCTCACATTCAAGACTAGAAACATGACTCAAACTAGGAACAACTTGACGCAACTTAGCCAAAGACGGATGTCCCAAACGATAATGCCACTGCAACGGAGAAGTAGAAACAAAAGTGAAGGCCTTTCAAGGTAGATTCAAGTAGTACAGTCCATCTTTTTCATGTCCCGAACCAATCGTCTTCTTCGTCCTGAGGTCCTGAAAAACACACGAATTGAGAGAAAATGTCACAAAACATTGAAGAGATTTGGTTAACTGGCTCATAGATAACAAATTAAATGGAAAATTAGGCACATATAATGAATCAAATAATGATAGTGATTGAGTTGGGTGAATGACACCTTTCCCAAGCACAGGACGAGTAGACCCATCAGCCAAGATAATATTATGTTTCATGGAACTACGATTATAAAAGATAGATGTTATACCAGACATGTGAGAGCTTGCTCCTGAGTCGATGACCCAAGAGGTGGATGGTGACCGGGTTGCCACAAAAGCAGGATTACCTATATGTGCCATGGTTGCAGTAGGTTGGGAGGTGGTACTAGCAAGCGCGTTCAACTTCTGGAGGATCTGTTGAAATGGAGATGAGGTATCGGACGTTGAAGTCTGATTGAAACCCGAAGTATCATCTCTGGGAGCAGAAGTAGTGTCCTGGGACTGCATATTTTCATCATGCACTTGATGTGCATATTCTGGTTTGCCCCATTTGTCCCAACAATAGTCTTCTACATGACCTAGCATTCCACAATAGTTACACTTTCGTGGTTGACCACGGCCACCACCACCACCACCGCGACCACCACCACGACCATTGTCTCTACCACCACGGCCTCCTCCTCGACCAAAACTACGACCACCATCTCTACCGCCACGTCCAATACCACGTCCACCACCACGACCAACAGCACTAGAAACTAGGACAGAAGAGTCAGTACTCGGCACCACAGAACTCTGTCCCAGAAAGGAACGATTGAGACGGGAGAAAGTATCTGCCACCGTAGGTAACTGCTCTCCAGCAAGGATTTGAGCTTTATAAGGTTCGAGCGCAGGATCCAAGCCGGCTAGGATGAGTGAAACATGAAACTCTTCCTTCTGTCTCCGAGCTTCCTTCAAATCAGTAGTAACAGGATGATATTGAAGCATTTCCTCCCACAAAGCCTTCTTTGAAGCCAGATATTCATTCACAGGCTTCCCATTTTGCTTTGTATTGAACAATAACTCGTACAACTCATAGATACGGGCAACGTTTCGCTTCTGCGAATATGATTCTTCCAGAGATGCCCAAATCTGTTTGCTTGATTCACACCACTGAACATTAGCAGCGATATGTGGTTCCATACTATGCCACAACCACGACATAACGTATGCATCTGCACTCATCCAATCTTCATACTCAGCGGACGTTTCAGGCAGGAGTTCTTCGGTCAAAAACTTCAACTTCTTCTTCGCCCTTAACACCACTTTGATAGACTTGGACCAGGCAAGGTAGTTCGCACCATTGAGTTTCACCGCTGTAATCGACTTTTCCAATTCATCATTATGAATAACAGTAAAAGGAGAACCACCTCCGCTACCACCACCACTATTAACCTCGCTAGAAGATTCGGTCCCCACCATACTTGCAGATGCAACAGAAAGATGAGATCTTTGAAACCCTATATCTCACAACGAACCTCAACCGACGACGAATAACCAACGAAGATCTGTAGAAACCCTAGATCTCATAAACGAACCACGAACGACCACGAACAACGAACGGCGAATCATGAAAAGTAGACGAAAAACAGCCGAAATTTTTTTTCGGGGCTGTCGCCCCGAACCCTGCAATCAGGGGCTACCGCCGAGTTCGATCGGCCCTGTCGGGGATGGGATGTACAGTACTTACAAATATATGCTCTGATACTAAGTTAAGTTTAGAGATAGAGAGGAGAAGGGGAAGTAGAGGAAGAGAGAATATGAGAAAGGAGATTGCAAGGGCCTTAAACCCTAGGTTGCATCTCATGTCTATTTATATTGATATGCAATACACCCACAATTACTATTATACCCTCATATGATAAATAATAAAATAAAATAACTCTAACAGAATCCAACCAGCAATTTCTTAGAAAAAATATTTATCCCGACTAAATCCGGCTACCATAAGCAGCTCAAAATTTTCATTGTTCACTCTGCACGTGCAATACACGTGCCCCTTACTCGTCTATATCTAAAAGCCAAATATCTTATCTGATTTTTGGTATAATAATGTGTTTGGTGTTGGAATTTTTTTTAAAGAATGCAAATTGGAAGATGTAAAATTAAAGACAAGAAATATGTAGAGAATTCGAGGCACGTTACACGCTGTCCTTAGAATAGAATTTCGTCCCCACGAACAGTGCAGCGGGTTCCTGGCGATCTATCCCCGAGATACAACAAATTCCTTCGATCCACTATACCGTGCACCCGGTGGCGAATTCCACGAACGATCACAGCCTTGCCCGAAGAAGAGAGATTGGACGGAGGAGTTTTTGGAAGAATTTAGGTTTTGGTGGTTTTCTTTTCTTTTCCGTCTCAGTACGATTTTTTTCGTTCCGAACAGAGAGCGAGAGAGAAAAATAAAACAGATTACAGTTCTCAGATCTCAGGATCGTGTCCTGGATATATCTCTCACGTAACATTTTTCACTTTTTCTGTAACGGAGATTACGTGAGAACGATTTCGCAGAAGACCAGCAACTCACCAGACCAAACCAACGAAAATAAAAAATAAAAATAAAATAAGTTGTGAAATTACCTTTGTATCCATGTTCGTTCCGCAGCGCGCAGGCATGCAAAGTGCTAAGTGCGCGACTAATAAACGCATAAAAAACGTCCATTAAATCGCACACCCTCTCATGGGTTGGATGAGATCTAGCCCATCCCCTACAAAATTCACTTACCTACTATGAGAGGTAAAGCAATATATGGAAAGGAGAATGACTTCTCCTTTCCCATGTAGGACTAAAAAAAGAGATGCCTTTATTGAATCACATGGGTTGCTTTCAAAGCAAAGCTAAAACAAATCTAACAATCTCCCACATGATTCAATAAGAGAACACAAAAGGTATAGCACGATAGGACATATAGGAAGGAAAACAAGATATGGACAATTACACTGTGTATCAGAGGAAGGTGTCTTCCGGACTTGAACCTTCCCTTAGTGTTATACATCTCATCTATACAGACCCAAAGTGACATAAGTCTTGAACTTAGGATCTTACTTGTACAGACTCAACATACACACAAACACATTGTAGGCATTTGATCGTATCAACAGTTGTGTACAGACTCAACATACACACAAACATATTGTAGGCATTTGATCGTATCAACAGTTGTGCACTTTTCGGCCATGTGCTATCTCGATTTCTTAAGAGCTCTAGAGAACAGTCTGAGTTCCCATAGAAGCCGGCCCCACTTTCACTCTTAAATAGGTGAATCTTTCTAGGTATTCTGCAATATATATACCCTGTTTTACAAGCCACAGATTCATTAAGATTTTACCATCACCATTTTATTTATTGCATATCAACACTATACAGTAGAGGAATGGTTCTTTACAATTGCTATCATATAGTGTTTCCAGTCACACATCAATTTTGTTGTTATCCATTGAACCTTTTCTCGGTGCTTCCAATCGAAGGTCGGATTGCCTTTGAGGTGACTCAATCTATGGGCTTTAACCCCATTCCTCTTGCCGTCTCCAACACTAGTCTCCTTGAGAGCCCTTTAGTTAGAGGATCTGCTAGATTGTTCTTTGATCTGACGAAGTCAATTGCAATTACTCCACTGGATCGCAATTGCTTCACCCGATTGTACCTCAGACGTATATGTCTGAATTTTCCATTATAACTTGTCCTCTGAGCCTTTGCTATTGCAGCTTGGCTATCACAGTGTACATGGATAGTATGAACTGGTTGCTCCACAGAGAAATATCTGTTACCAGATTCCTAAGCCAGTCTGCTTCCTCACTAGTGAGGTCAAGAGCTATGAATTCTGCCTCCATAGTAGATATAGAAACGCAGGTCTGCCTGGTAGAGTTCAACGCAAGAGCAGCTCCACCCAATGTGAATATATATCCACTTGTGGCTTTGGTCTCATCTGTATCGGAGATCCAGTTTGCATCAGTATACCTTTCTAATACAGATGGGTATCCTCCATAGAATAATTCATAGGATATCGTGCCCTTAGGTATCTCATTTCCCGTTCTAAGGTAGTCCAATGTGAACTATTCAGATTGTTAGTGTACCGACTAAGCTTTCCTACTGCGTAGGAAATATCAGGTCTGGTACGATTAGCAATATAGTTTAGGCCATCCGATTTGCTGAGAATACTTCAACTGAGCCACACTGTCTCCTTTATTCTTTTTCAACCTGATACTTACAGGTTTAGAATCAAAATAGTTAAATCTTTTTAGAACCTTTTCTATATAGTGAGATTAGGAGATATCAATTCCCTCAGAAGTGCGACTTAATTTAAGTCCTAAAATTACATCAGCAGGTCCTAAATCTTTCATATCAAAATTTTGAGACATGAATGATTTGATATTATAAATAATATCCATATCAGTATCAAAAATAAGAATGTCATCAACATACATGCATAATATTACACAAGAGCTACCAACAGTTTTGCTATATACACATTTATCAGAATTATTAATAGCAAAACTATATGATATAATTACCTTATCAAATTTATTATGTCATTGTTTTGGCGCTTGTTTCAGCCCATAAAGAGATTTAATTAATTTGCATACCTTGCGTTCTTGTCCTGGAACAACAAACCCTTCAGGTTGTTCCATATAAATCTCTTCCTGTAAATCTCTATTCAGAAAAGCAGTTTTTACATCCATTTGATGAATAAACAGTTTATGAACAGATGCAATAGCTATTAACATTCTAATTGTAGCAATTCTAGTAACAGGCGAGTAAGTGTCAAAAAAGTCTACCCCTTCTCTTTGTTTGAACCCTTTAGCCACTAACCTGGCTTTGAATTTCTCAATAGACCCATCAGGCCTTAACTTCTTTCCGAATATCCATTTGCAACCTATTGGCAACCTATTGGTTTGCAACCTACATGAAGGTTAACCAAATCCCAAGTTCTATTTGATATAATAGAATCAATTTCACTATTTATGGCCTCTTTCCAAAATAAGGAATCAACTGGGTAGGTAAAAAAACCTTGACCTAGGTCTGGTTCTCGTCTTGTTCTTTTACTTCTCCTAGATTCTACTGGGGTAATCTCCTCTGGTTGTGAACTAGAGATTACATCAGGGACTTGTGTAGAAATAGAAGATCTAGGAATTGTATTTTTCAATGGAAAAATATTTTTAAAAAATGTAGCATCCCTATATTCCATGACAGTGTTAGCATCAATACCATTTACCTCACTCTTAATTACAAAAAATTTATATTTTGGGCATATCCCAAAAATACACAATCTACGGTCTTGGGTCCCAATTTTTTTTTCTTAGTAGGAGGGACAGAAACTTTAGCAAGGCACCCCCACATTTTGAAATATTTCAAAGATGACTTTCTACCTTTCCAAAGTACATAAGGGGTCTTATCAGTCTTTTTGAAAGAAACTTTATTTAAAATATGACATGCAAAAAGAATGGCTTCCCCCCCCCCCCCCCCACAAATTATCAGATAAACCAGAGCTACCTAACATAGCATTAATCATATCAAGAAATGTTCTATTTTTTCTTTCTGCTACCCCATTCTGTTGAGGAGCATAAGGAGCAGTTACCTCATGTATAATGCCATGCAATTCACAAAAAGAGTCGAACTCAGCAAATGTGTATTCACCCCCACGATTAGACCTAAGAATTTTAATTTTCTTTTCAAGCTGGTTTTCAACTTCAGCTTTAAAAGATACAAACTTACTGAAAGCTTCATCTTTAGTTCTAAGCAAGTAAACATGACAGTATTTTGAATAATCATCTAAAAAAGTAATAAAATACCGTTTACCACTACGAGTAAGAATACCGTTCAATTCACAAATATCGCTGTGAATAAGCTCCAATAGCTGAGAACTCCTTTCAACAGAATAAAAGGATTTTCTTAGCTGTTTGGCTTGTGTACATATCTCATATTTTTCATTCCTACTCATGTCAATCTTAGGAATCAATTGCAAATTAGACATTCTCTTTAAAGAGTTAAAATTAACATGTCCCAAACGACCATGCCAAACATCACAACTATCAGTATTATAAGAGAGAGCATTCGAATCAGAAGTAGAAGTAGAGACAATATTATTTAAACAGAAATTTAAAGTACTGCAAGTCATGTCCACAGAAAGTTTAAACAGACCCCCACATACATAGCATTTTCCAATAAAGTTACCATTCAGGGAGATTACAACTCGATCAGACTCAAATACAAGTTTGTAAGCATGTTTATTTAGCAAATAATCTGAAATTAAGTTCTTGTTGACGTCCGGTACGTGCTGCACATTATGCAAAGGGAGAATCTTATCCGAAGACAACTTGAGGTTCATTCTTCCCTTTCCATGCACTCTGGCAGCACTCGAATTTTCCATAGCTACTGATTCGCCTTCCTCAACCTGTCGGTAGGAGGAAAAAGAATCAATATTAGGACATACATGGACATTTGTCCCTGTATCAACCCACCAGTCAGTAGGCAGATACGAGGACTCAAAACCAGAACATACGGTTACAAATCTCTGATCATCGGTACCGACAGATTCGGTCTCGGCTATGATAACATGAGCCTGAGGAACAATATGAGCTTCTGCAAGAGTTAGATGATCAGGATTCTGAAATGCCTGACCCTTCTTCCTGTGGCGGCATTGCCTAGCAAAGTAACTAGGCTTACCACAGTTATAATATTCCCGCTTAGGTCTGTTGTCTTTCCCAATAACAGCTTTTGGCTTAAGAAACTGTTTCTATGCAGGGTTCCTGTTCTGGGGGTTGTTCCTCTGTTGATGGGGTTGGCCCTTAGGCTTTCCCTTGGTTTCAGCAATGTGTAACTTTGCCTCGAATTCAGTACTCAGAGGTTCCTTATCTCTAGTTCTACCTTCTTCCTCAATGCGGAAGGATACGAACAGGTCGTCTAAGGATATGAGTTCCTTATTATTGTTTTAGTTTTAAACCAAATTCTTTCCAGGATGGAAAAAGTTTTAATGAAGGCAACAATTAAAAATTTATCAGCAAATGGCATGTCTTTCTGAGACATATCGTGTATGATAGTCTGAAGGATATTAGTCTGTTCAACAACAGACTTCTCATCTATCATTTTAAATTCTAAAAATCTGTCTACAATGTAAATCTCAGAACCCGCTCCTTCATTGGAGTATTTTTTATCGAGAGCTTTCCAAAGCTCTCTGGACGTAGAGGTAGTGCAATATATATCATAGAACGTGTCAGAAAGACAACTGAGAATTTTATCGTGACAAATAAAATCAGTCTCATTGTAGGACTCTAATTCATAGGTCCTGGTAGGTTCGTGTAAGTCAGGTAGGATTTCCGGTTCTTTGAGAACCTTAAACAATTTCAAGCAAGTCAGCCAGTAGGTCATCCTACGCTGCCATTGTAGAAGCATGAAAAATACGCTGGGAGGAGCTACGCAGCATACTGATGCAGAGCAGCGTAAACAGAGGCCTTCAGAGCCATCAAGCGTACAAGCAGAGCTTTTTCCGCTAAACACAACGTGAAGTACAAGCTCAAAGGACCATCCGCGTAAGTGCAGTACGTCCAGGCCGCTCCAGCGTAAACAGGGTTCTTCATCGCCTCCATGGCGTAAAACTCAGCCGATCTCAAAGCAGCGTTAAAGCGTACGAGGAACGCTTCGTCTTCCCCGAAATGAACCTGTCAAGTCACGCAGTGAACCTGACCTCTAACTCCTAACAAAAAGTGCTGCACGGCTACCCAGACGACGGCTGGAAACGAGGACAGACCCCTCGGGACGCGCACCACAGTATGATGGCGGATCTCTGCATTTAATGCAGAGGATTTGGTTAAAATATCGCCGAACCGTCGTTTACTGACGTCCCCTCAGCATAAACTGCTCTTTCGCGTACAAGGGGATACGCTGTCTTGTTTTCCACAGGCAAACATGAGCTGTTTTACGCTCCGCAGTAGACAAACCGCCTGCCACGTCAAAAGCTGCACTTCGTACGGGGCTCGAGGCACGTCTCTACGTCTAATTGCACAGAGCGGTGACAGTTTCTCTCAAGGCACGTCTCTGCGACGGATGCACAGAAGGGTTGCAGACCTTCAAAACACGCCTCCGCATTTAATGCACAAGATGGTGGCAAATCTCTGCATGAGATTTGATTATATCTTCAAAAGCCGTAATTCCGGCTAAGACGTCCACATCAGCACTCTGGCACGGTACGCAGCGGCTTCTACGCCCATTCAAGATCTGTGCTCATTCGGCTTCTACGCCCATTCGGCTTCAAACGCCCACTCAGTCTCTACGACCATTCGGCTTCAAACGCCCACTCAGTCTCTACGACCATTCGGCTTCTACGCCTACTCGGCTTCTATGCCCATTCGGCTTCTACGCCTACTCGGCTTCTATGCCTATTTGGCTTCTACGCCAAGGTGACAGTCATTTGGCTTCTACGCCAACCTCTTCTACACAAGGGATACCTACCTACGTGGCTTCTACGCCGTGATCTTCGCAGCAGATATACGCGTTTTGTCCCCTTAGTTGGACACGCGTCACATGCTCACTCAAAAGGTCATCTATACGCAGGCCTTGGTTATTTTAACCGTTGTGTAAAATGGTGTTGTACTTTTCACTCGGTTTTTACACCGACGGAGTGGTCACTGTCACCAAAACTCTATAAATAGAGACCCCTATCAATGGGGAACAAGGTCGAAAAACTTCAAACTTGAAGATCGAACAAGGTCGAAACTTTGAAAGAAGGATCGAACAAGGTCGAACTTCCCAGAAAGATCGAACCGGAGGTCAAGAGAGAGAGAGAGAGTCCGGAGCTCAGGCAAAGAGTAGGGATCGACGACTTTGGCATCGTGCATCCACCCTCCTTTGCAACCTTCGAAGCTGCTACCTGTCTTCCACGACACTTCTTCAACATCGTGTGGTCCAAGGGCTAAAGTGATCGACTGCAGATCAGACACCTATAGCAATTTATACCCAGATTAAATAAATTGTACTCCCACATCCTCGTATAGGATTAAATTGTACAAGTTTGTTTGTAAACCAAAGGGCACGGATTTCGTATAAACCCCGTCATTGAAATACACTTTCATTCTTTCGTTTAATACCACAAACAAGATGGCGACTCTGCTGGGGAGGTCTTTCTCTTCTGATGAGGAAGTAATTGCTCAACACGATGCGGTATCTGTAGGAACCGTGAAGAAGACACTGGTCGTTCATTTCGACCAGTCTGCCTACGAAGACATGCTTCGAACCGGGGGTAGCTCTCACCCTCTCTCCGTCCAAGACAACAGGAAGCTGCGCAAGGTGTGGATGCCCAAGACATCCTCCGCCATTCCTGTGGACTCTCCGATCTCTCCGATCTCTCCGACCAATGAGGTTGTAGCATCGCTCCCTCCGTGCCCCGCACGTAAAATTAAGTCTTCCGCTACGCGCGGTACAGACGAAACTTCGGGCAAAGCCTCAGCGCTAACCCAGAAGAATCCACTGCGCTTTACGCGTAGAAATCAGTCTCCCGCTACGCGCGGTACAGACGAAACTTCGGACAAAGCCTCAGCGCTAACCCAGAAGCATCCACTACGCTCCACGCGTAGAAATCAGTCTCCCGCTCCGCGCGGTACAGACAAAACTTCTGATGGTGCCTCAACGTCAAATCGGAGGTACAGATCACGCTCCACGCGCAAGACAACATCTGACCTCTACGGTGAACCAGATGAGCGCTGTGATCTCCGCAAGGGAAAGCAAGCGGCAGAGTACTCAACTTCTCGGCCTTTACGCCAGCAAGGGAACAGTCTGCCTACCCTCCGGATTATGCGAGAAGCCGATGGCCGACTGAGGGCCTCTCCAGCTTTACGCCAGTCTGAGCGAATCTCCGAGTTACGCCAGGCAAGGTCCCTCAGCGTAAAACAAGCTCAGGTTGCGGAAAGACACCCTCCCAGGGGATTATCCGCCACCCAGATGGCCAATCTGTTGTACACAGGTGGCACAGGAAAAACCGGGGTGCCCAACCTCCGCATGCCCGCTGATGGGAACAGAAGAAACAAGCCTTCGTCTTCTTCTTCGGCAACTCCTCCTGACCTGCACAAATATCTAATCCAGAAGCGTAAAGAGAGGGGACCTTCCAACATGTCTATTACGCCTCCTAGCGAGCACTATTGTAATAGTCATAAGGTTGTGATTAATTGCTGCTGTTCCAAAGCAAAACGATCGGTTTTCGACCGGTTGAGCTACTCTCTGTCTTTCCAGGAAGAGGAACCCGCGCATGCATCTGTGAACATGGCTTCACACATACGTAGAGGAGGGTCGAGCTCAAGACGTCATCCCTCCAGGCCTCCGAGCCGAAGGAGGTTCAGTGAGCTCCTCAGGAACGCTGAAGCCGGGGTGTTCCAAAACACTCGCGCAAGGTCACGACAACCAGCTTCGTCCTCTTCTGATTCCGACGCTGGGGGTCGCCAAGCCCCCGAATCAGAGGCAGAAAGTGTAGAGTCGACTTCTACAACGACCTATACTAATCCTTCAATGACACCCCGGGAGATGGAAGTTTACGCCGTTGAAGATGAATGCGAGGAAGCTTCGCCGTCAGGGAACGCGGAACAACGCATCACTATACTGGAGACATCTCTGAAACAAATGCAATCCATGATGGAGAACATACACCAGATGATGCTAACTCAGCACGCAACTGCCAGGGCTCAAGCATCGGTCCCGCCAACTCAGATACGTGTGGGGGTGGACTTACCACCATCCAACCCGAGCCAAGAGCCTGCGCTAGATCAAGAGTCAGCAGTTCCTCCGCTTCCTCACTCAGAGAATGCCTTACCTCCCGCTGGAGTTACGATACAACCGACTCCGCACCACTCCGTCGCCCCGCTTCCGACTGAAAATCCGATACAGGCAGTACGGGAGTTGAAAGCCCAGTTCGACGCCTTGAAGCACAAAGATCAGCTCAAGAAACTGGGAATCAACCAGCCCTACCCAGCTATCTGGGAGGAGGTTCCTTTCCCGCCGAGGTACAAACCTCAGACTATGGCCCTGTTCGAGGGAAAAACATCACCAAGTCAGTACATGAACTATTTCAGTATGATGACGGTGTTGCTACAAGGGAACGATGCCCTCCTCACTCGGGTGTTCAAAGGCTGTCTCTCAGGAGTAGCCTATCAGTGGTACCGTAGCTTGGCGGACAACTGCATTACTTCCTTCGAGGACTTCAGAGCTTTATTCTTCACGCGATTCTACGAGGGAGGAATGGACATGTCTATGTCCTCTCTCATCGAAGTCAAGCAGAAGGAAAAGGAGGACGTTCGCATCTTCATCGAACGTTTTCGTCAGGCCACCTTACAGATGCCTCCAGGAGTTCCAGACTGCATTGGTAGACATTTGCAGGAAGAACCTCCTTCCCGTGGTCTCGGTGTTCACAGGACCGTATCAGTTCCATGATTGGCCCTCGTTCATCATCTCGGCAGTAGCCACCGAAGACAACAGTCGCAAGGCGCGCGACAATGGCATCATGATCTCCGCCTCCGACAGAGGCAAGAGGTCATCTCCTAGCAGCGACCATCCTCGTGGTCCCAAAGGGAAAGAAGCCCTGGCAATCAATACGGCCAGACCAAAGATTGCGGCAACCACGCAAACGAGACCCGGGACTTCCAGGTCCGTCGAAGTCTACTCTTTCGACGACGACGATATCCCAAGTATATTCGAGTGTCTCGTCAAAAGTGGCAAGATCACCCTTCCAGAGCTGAGGCAGCCCCAGGAAGTCGGCAATACTAACGATCCCAAATACTGCGTCTTCCACAGATACGTACACCACCCAACAAAGGCGTGTTACATACTGAAAAGGAAGATCCAGGGGTTAATCGATGCTAAGGCCATCACTTTGCACAACACTGAGAAGACGGTCACGGCCAACATGATCTCTCTGCAGTTTGGCAATCTGCCTCCCCAAGAGATCCCGGATGGCGTTGCACCCATCTCCCGGACAACGATGAACCTCGTCAATCTCCCTCCAGCTAGGGATCAAAATCACGACCTGGTACCCCTGACTACCCGGCAAGGCGAGATTATGTGGGTTCATCCAGATTTGGTGTCAGAGTTCGAGGAAGAAACTAAGGCTACTAAGCCTACATCCAAAAAGAGCTCCAAATGCAGGCCATGCCATATGGTCGCGACTTCTTCGGCATCAGACGAAGACGAGGTATTTGCTGCAACCCGTTCAGGGAAGGCCTACCTCAACGACTACGGAGCAAGTCAGGAAGGTGCACCGGCAGACGCTCCAGCGGCCAAACCTTCAGAGCAAAGTTCCGTCATACCAGATATCAGTCCTTCGAAACCAAACTCCGGCGGAGAGGAGGAAGCAAAAAGAAGTGCGCTTTGATAAACCTGTGAAAAACATTCCAAGCAAAGGTTTAGAGAAGCCATACAACTTCGACATCCTGGCCCAACTAGCTAATACGCCAGCCAGGTTGTCCATCTTCGAGCTACTCAGGCTCTCCCAAGACACTCGTCTAGCCCTGAGTGAAGCGCTGATGCAGGCGGAGGCATACTTGACCCAGCTCAAGTCCCCCGACGAAGAACCAGTGGCGTGTCCTCAATGCCACAGTGTAATGGAGGTGGTCCCGAATATCACTTTCACTCAAAACGACATGCTGTTAAAACATAACAGACATGACAGGCCCCTCTATTACACCGGATACGTCGGTTCCATGGAGGTCGACCGGATTCACATAAATCCGGGATCGTCGATCAGTATCATCCCTCACAGTCTGCTCAGACCGCTGAGAATTCCTACCAGCGAATTGGCTTACACCAAAGGGTTCTTCCTAGAGCATGTACCTCGATCTCAGAATCTAGAAGCTGATGCCCTAGCCAGTCTAGCTGCAGATTTAGCCACTTCTATAAGAAGGCAGGATTCGGTAATCCTTCTTAACAGAGATTTATTCTGTGTGAAGAACAACTTTCACATAGAACGCAGCTACGCTGTGAACACAGATCCCCCTAGAAGAGACTGGAGAAGTCCCTTCATAGATTTCGTCGCATACGGAATCTTGCCGGAGGACCCCAAAAGAGCAGTATCCGTCAAAAGACGATCATTACGCTTCTACTACGATGCATCTTCACAATGCCTATATCGTCGGACCTACGACGGACTGCTATTGAGATGTCTCTCTAACGACGAAGCACAGCAGATTATCCGTGAAGCTCACGACGGTGTATGCGGAGCACATCAGCCCGGTCCTAAGTTACATGATCGCATAAGGAGAATGGGCTATTACTGGCCTACTATGATCGCAGATGCAATACGGTATGCAAGACAATGCAGAGCCTGTCAGGTTCATGCAGACTTCATACATCAACCGTCTGAACATCTACATCCTACGGTCGCATCCTGGTCTTTCGAAGCATGGGGTATGGATATCATCGGTCCTATTCACCCGTCTTCTTCCAGGGGTCACCGGTTAATACTGGCCATCACGGATTACTTCTCCAAATGGGCAGAGGCGATCCCTTTTGCTGAGGTGAAGGCGTCTAATGTGATCAGCTTCATCAAGCATCACGTCATTTATCGCTTCGGGGTACCCCGGAGGATAATTCACGACAATGGGCCTCAGTTCATCAGCCAAGCGTTTCATCGATTTTGCGATAAAAATCGGATACACAATATTGCCTCTACGGCATATTATCCAGCTGCTAATGGTTTGGCAGAAGCTTTCAACAAAACCATTATCAAACTCTTGAAGAAATTCGTCTCTTCAAACAAGAGAGATTGGAATGAGAAGCTGGGCGAATGTCTCTGGGCATACCGCACAACGGTACGAACACCGACAGGTTGCACCCCATTCTCGCTGGTCTACGGGAGCGAAGCAGTTCTCCCCATTGAAATCCAGATCCCGTCACTCAGGATAGCCGTGACTAATGAGCTGACTCGAGAAAAGAATGACCTGTTAAGGCTCCAAGAGCTAGAAGGATTAGACGAGAAACGCCTCCAAGCTCAACAGCGCCTCGCGCTCTACCAAGCACGCATTTCCAAAGCTTTCAATCATAAAGTAAAGGAAAGAGTGTTCAAAGTCGGCGAGCTAGTTCTAGCCGTAAGAAGGCCGATGATTCTTACTCACAGAAGTAAAGGCAAATTCCAGCCCAAGTGGGAAGGCCCTTATGTGATCGAGACAACGTTCTCAAACGGCGCCTACAGGATAGCCCAGCCTAATGGAGACCTGTTAATGGCTCCTATCAACGGCAAATTCCTGAAAATGTACTATGCTTAATCTCCCCTGCTCGAGTGGAATATAGCGAGGATCTCAACTCTGACAAAACAACTCCCAAAACGAAACTAGCTGGATCATATCCTATCATGTCTGTATGACCTCTGAATAGATATATCCTGCTAAAAAATTTATCGAGAGTCTATCATGTCCATACTACCTCTGATATCACTCTCGCCTAAAAAAAAAAAAACTGTCATTTACATTCCGAAATGATGGGTCCACAAAAGTCAGAAAATAGTCGCTTTTATTTATTCCCGATAAGAGCATAATTACATCTGGGGAAGCAAAAAGAGAAAGGATACATCATGATGGGGGAGCAGTCAGATCGCGAATCAGCCGCTCCAGTGCAGCAATCTTCTCATTCCTGGAAACCAAGGCTTCGGCGCGAGCCCGCTCCAGCCGTGCCTCGGGATTGTTCGTAAGGGTCAGCTCAGCCCTTGCCCGAAGAGAGCCCGCACGGGCAGCTTCTGCACGCTCCAAATCCCGTCGCGCTGCGCTCAGTCGACCAGTCGCTACATCTAGACCTGCCAACGACTGAGAAGCCCACTCCTCTGCTAGAGCGAGTTTTTCCTTCAGCTTGCGGGCCCTCGCTGCGTTCCCTTCGTGCTCGGATCGGAGCTTCGTCTCAAGAGCGAGAGCCTCTTCCACGACAGCTTTTCTTTTATCCATCTCCAGCTTATGTGTTTTGATGGAGTTGTCCAAGCTTTCCAGCTGTGTAGAAAGCCGCGCGGTCATGAGGTCGTATCTGGCCTGGACCTCAGCATCAAAGCTGCCCCGAGTCAGCTGCAAGTATTCGTTAATGGGTTGCTCTAAACCATTAACCACCGCCTCCAGGGCGTCAGCTATCCCAGGATCGCCGAACTCCCTGACAGCCCCGATCGAAAACTGAGAAGTCTTCTTCAGGCGCTCGAAATCTAGACTCTTCGCCAACACCATTGATATCATCGTTTTCAAACCGGTGTAAAAGAGGCTGGTATGTTGCTCGGTCAGCGCAACTAGATCCGATTGAACGCCAGGAGTGGCCGCGATATCAGCAAGTCCCCCTCCGGGAATGATTGCAGACGAAGTGGCCACAGCCGCCGCCTCGACGGGTGGTGCGACAAAAGGAGGTGCAACGACGACGGTCGAAGTCATCAGCATACTCGCGAGAGGCAAGTCACGATGACGGGTTCGTCCTCCTCTCGAGATGACAAAACCACTCCAGGCGAGCTGGCCCCCGAAGATATTTCCTCCTCGAAGTCGAAAGCCTCCGTATCATCGCCAGGAGCCGGAGTAGAGCCAGAAGGTGCTTCAACGCTGTACTCCCCGTGGACGCCATCCCTTGAGAAAAGGACCAGAAAGTTGATATCAATATGATGGTAATCTTTCTAAAGGGAGACATAAAGACGACATTTACCCGGAGCCAACGGTATATATGGCGCATCTGCAGCCGATGTAGCTAAACCACGCTTTAATGACGCAATGCGAACTATCATACCTGGAGAAGGAGGTGGGCCAATCGACATCGCCCGGAGTTCTGCCAAGCCTTCACCGAGACGCAGTCGAGGTTCGTCAACTGAAATCTCGCTAGGCGTGCTCGCTGACACAGCGGGAGTTTTATCCGTTGCTGGTCTAGGGAAAGATTCTCCCATCTGCCGCGGCCACGCAGGCAATCTCGCTCCACTACCTGGAGCAGTAGCAACGACAGCGACCTCTAGCGAAGATTCTCCGGCGCCGCCGGCCGGAACTGTAGAAGGTCCCTCTCTAAAAGGCGAGGAACCTCCAGCCAAAGAATCATCCCTGAGATGGGGAGATGCAGGTTCACTCCCAGGAGCCTCAATACCAAGAATGCGGAGAGGACGAGCAACCGTCTCCTTCCTTCTCTTACGAAGAGAAGCTTCCTTCGGGGCAGAAGCCCGTCGCTTCCCGGAAGAGACTACTAAAACCCCCGCAGGCGGAGGCACTTCACACCTCGGCACCGACACCAGAGGCTCATCCGGAGTGCCAGACTCCTCACCCTCGTCTGAAGAAACCGAGGAGACTTCAATTCTTCCCCCAGGCTTGGGAGAAGGCACCCTGAAGCTTCCACGCATGTCAAAATCGCGATGGAAGGTGTTAATCGCTACATAGAACTGGACGTAAGAATGGAGAATGCGGAGCTCCGTGGAGGTTGTAACGACCGGCACAATGAAGATTGCTCCCGTGCAACCCATGATAAAATATCGCCACCCTCTGGCTCCATCAATGAGTCCGCCCCTGGACCTAAAGCTGGTGACGGCATTGCCCACGTGCAACTGATCGTACCCAAACTGCCTGGCGAACCGACTAGGCAAGTAGGGCTCGAAGAAGCAATGGTCTTCGCTCCTGTACAGCAGATGGGAGGGTCTAATGCAGACCAACCAATTGAAAGCTTCCGGAGAAAGATCGGTCTTCTTTCCACCTGAATCCTCGAGTCTCATCCCTGATTGATTGCGATGTACAGGAGGGGGAGTACAGAGGAGCTTCCAGCCGTGACCGAGGTTCAACACCAGCCGACAATCCAAAGTTGTGTTCACATTCCAGGGAGAGTCCTTGTAGTTCGGCAAGAAGTTACCCCCCGAGCTGCTACCAGAGTCGGGAGACATCACCCGGGGATTGTGGAGAATGAACCATCCCATCAAGTACAGGTATGGTAATTCCACCCGGGGAAAACTCTCACGCCGAGCTTCATCGACGAGCAACCCATCAGTCATGGCTCTCAGGCCAGCCCGATACGGCACACCATGGCAGGAAGCAAGCCCAGTCTTGCCCCGAATACCAGACGCACTGCCGGACACAGGATGTTCCGGTGAATGCAGTCCGCGGACGCAGTACCGGGCACTACTACTCGACGCAGCCATATCGAGAGGAAACCGGCCAGCTGGGCTTCCTTAGACAGAGGCTTGCGGCAGCGCCTCAAGTAACTATAGGCCTTAGTGCCTTCATGGTACTTTCCTACCCCCTCAACGAGAATCTGATCTGGAGCTTTAGCCTCCTCCATAAGATCCTCAACGACCTGGGCACTAAGCACGCCCAAACAGTTCACGGGCTCATTCTTGCCCCCTAGACTTTCTCCGATTTGGCGGCCCTGGCTCGGTGGAAGAAGAGGTAGGACATCCACTTGGTGGTGTGAGCCAAATCAGAAGGCTCGTTATAAAAAGTGGTGAACGCGAAGTATTGACACATCAGCTCCTGATACACTTCCGCCACCCGAGGGTCCAAGTCCCCTAACTCCCGGTTGGTGGGAACATACTCTTCATATGGGGTATCCCCCATCGGCAGTCTCGAGACCATTGCCATCTCATGGAGGGCCAATCCCAACTCCCCCAGTGGAGTGGCGAAAGTCCCGGTGAGCGAAATGTATCGCTCCATCAGTGCCAAGAACAAATTAGGGTTGGGAGGCAACCCAACACTAGTCGCACTCACAGCGGCATACAGTCCAATGCCCTCCAGTTCTCTCCGAAAGTGCTTCAAAGCCCAGTCAACTAGGCAAGTCCATCGGAGGTTTGTTGGGGTGATCCACCCATTGCACCGAGGATTCTCCTTGGGATATACCCCACCTCGTCCCATGAAGTCGTTGCAGAAGGTCGGCAATTGGACCGGCTGGATCACTGAGCTGTCTTCACTCGGGACACTGCCCGGGCACAGTCCCCTGAACAGCGTCACAACGCCGGAAGGGCGGCTGACAAACGACCCCTGGTCAGCCCCTTTCAGATAAAAGATCTTCCCCGGCTTGCCGTGAAGATCGGGAGTCAACGTCCACGACGTCCTCCTGGGATGCGTCGCATGGAAGAAAGCCGAGATGGGATAATCCCTCGGCATCGTTGGCAGATACAAAACCAAATTTCCGGCAGGGAAAACCCAGGGTTCCCTCTTGGGCTTCGTCTGGGACTGTTTATCAATCATGTCCCCAAAGAGAAAAGTCGGCTTTATGTACTGCTCCCCGTCTACGTATGTCAGGGGCTCCCCGTTGATCATGTTCAGCAGCGTCCGCTCGCCCTGAGTCGATATCAAAAACTCCCTTCCCTCAGGATACTGGGGTCCGGAGATGGGAAATGCCACGTGGGACAGATCCTCCAGATAGTTCGAGTGCAGCATCCCGGCAGCGGAACCCATCACCTCGGCCAGTGGAGACTCACCCAAATCAACTGCAAAAGTGCAAGGAAAATATGTCATTACAAATCTTGCACAAATATACAGACCAAAGAAACGACAGTCTGTGCTCTACGCCAAGATTGCACAAATTTGGTCATTTTACGCCGGAAGTCTCCTTCACAAGCGTAAAACTCAAATTTTACAATATACGCCAATTTTCGTTAGCCAGAGCTTTTACGCTCGGAACTACGAAAATATGGAGTTTTTACGCTGGCACATTAGAAATGTGGGCGTAAAAGATGAAAACGCCTCCGTGCATCATCTTCCTCAAAGAGGCTATCAGCACAGAAGACGACCTAGCGCGGTCACGTTCAACGGGATACTTCGCTCAGAGTGCACTGCTTTTTGTCGTTTTTGTCATCCCAAAAGGCTCTACCTCTAAGACTGGGTGCGCTGCTCGTCGACGGGATACTTCGCTCAGAGTGAAGTTCACCTTGCCCGACCAAAGACTCCCTCGCTGGGACAGAAGAATGAGAAGAAGAACCTATGCTCTTTCCCTTAGTGGAGAGGGTTTGTTTCGGCGCCATTTCTGAAGACTCGAAGTGCTCGGAGAAGGAACGAAGAAAAACTCGAACAGTCGAAAGCTCTCTTTCGCAGAAGACGGATAAAAAGTTTTTCTCTCAAAGGCTTGGAATATATATAAAGTTCGAGTCGACTCCTCGAATCCTCGGACGGACTCCTCGAGACCCTAACCAAATCTCGCAATTAATAGGTGGTTATGATTGGATGCTACGTCAGCCCACGGACAGTCAGCGAATTCGAAAATTCTTCGCGCAAAGCAGTTCGGCGGTTTCTACGCTAAAGGAGCTTTCTACGCTCGACAGCAACAGATCTACGGTTTTACGCTCGCAAGCTATAAGTCTATGGTTTTTTCGCCCGGATGCCTTTGTGCTCGGTAGCTTTTATGCTCGAGAGGCAACAAACCTACGACTTTACGCTCAGCAGATACCAAATCGATGATCTCACGCTCGGTGGCGCTCAGTTTACGCTCAAAAGCAACAGATCCTCAAACTTCACGCTCGGAGAAATTTTTTTTTCAGGGGCTACAGATCTACAGTTCTACGCTAAAGGAGCTTTCTACGCTCGACAGCTACGAATCTACGGCTTTACGTTCGACAGCTATAAGTCTATGGTTTTACTCCCGGATGCCTTTGTGCTCGGTAGCTTTTATGCTCGAGAGGCTACGAACCTATGACTTCACGCTCAGGAACCACAAGTCTACGATTTCACGCTCGATGGTGTTCTACACTCACAGGCTACAGATCTCCAGTCCTACGCTAAAGGAGCTTTCTACGCTCGACAGCTACGAATCTACGGCTTTACGTTCGACAGCTATAAGTCTATGGTTTTACGCCCGGATACCTTTGTGCTCGGTAGCTTTTATGCTCGAGAGGCAACAAACCTACGACTTCACGCTCAGGAACCACAAGTCTACGATTTCACGCTCGATGGTGTTTTACGCCCAGAGGCTACAGGCTGATGATTTCACGCTCCACGACTTTCCGCATATCCGAACAGTCCCCGAAGCGGTCAATTGCAAAGAGTTCACACAGAAGATACTCGTTCTTGACCCCAAAGTACCCGAAACATACAGAGTTCAAACATTGAGAAATTACTCTTCTCGGGTCCAAAATTGGAGGTTCATCCAGACTCCAGTCTGAACATCTCGTCTATCAAGATGGCAAACTCAGTTTGACAGACAAATCCTCGACCCTGTTCCAAGGGAGTTTCGAGAGGTCGTTCTTGAAGACGAAGTCTGAACAAAATTTCTGCTCATCAGAAGCAGCAGTTCAGAGCTCTACGCGGTCCCTCAGTCCTAGCAACAGGACAGTTCTAAATGTTCAAAAATGCTTAACAGCGTTCTATGGACTGTTCGCTACGCGTAAAGGACCGGGCCTAATACTCTTCTTATCGGAGTTGGCGTAAAGAATCAGACGTGTCGAAGCTACACATATTCAGACTTCACAGCAACGTATGGCAAGATGATCATATGAAAAAGACGAATTTATTAAAAATTAAAATCATGATTACATATGAGGAAAATCCAATCTACAAGGGTTTTTCTCTATTTTTCATGATTACATCTGAGGGAAACTCCGTTTACAAAGGAGATACCCCCTCGTCGTCTGAAGGCCGCCCTCGGAATCTGTTCTGACAGGTTCTCGCATTGGTGATCTTCCTCTTCTTCCAAGAAGATGATCAGTGGCAGGAGGATACAAAACTGGGCATATGACCCATCCTCCAACAGAAGGAAAGCAGGGTAATTCAGCTTTCCTACAGACCACCGCCACTCTAGCCGGTCTGTCTGCCTCTCGTCACCAGAGGTAACTGGAGAAGGCGCCACTTGCAAGCAGCGTGGTGAAATACGATTCTTCGTCTCTCCCGAAGAACCACCATACAAAGTTGCTGATTATCCCGAGCAAGGGAGGCTAAGATATCCTTCCATGATCCATCGTTGCAGTGGACACTTGCTCGAAGACGCCGTCTTTTTCGGCTCCCTACATGCTGGAAGAACATGATCTCCTTCTTTCTCAGGTCGACCCGACGAACTCCGGCGATCATCTTTGCATGGTGATGGGAATGTGGGGAGAACAGGTTAACCCCCCCAGCCTTTTTATAGGCGAAAGAGATCACAGCGGTCCCCAAAAAATCCGCCATAAAGTCCGCATCGACCGTTTCAACGCTCCATTCAGAAACGTTTCGAGTTACGAGGGGCCGTTCATGCTTCATTCAAAGCGTTTCAAATTCCGAGAAATTTAAAAGCTTTGAAGGGGGTCTTGTAGAAGCATGAAAAATACGCTGGGAGGAGCTACGCAGCATACTGATGCAGAGCAGCGTAAACAGAGGCCTTCAAAGCCATCAAGCGTACAAGCAGAGCTTTCTCCGCTAAACACAATGTGAAGTACAAGCTCAAAGGACCATCCGCGTAAGTGCAGTACGTCCAGGCCGCTCCAGCGTAAACAGGGTTCTTCATCGCCTCCATGGCGTAAAACTCAGCCAATCTCAAAGCAGCGTTAAAGCGTACGAGGAACGCTTCGTTTTCCCCGAAATGAACCTGTCAAGTCACGCAGTGAACCTGACCTCTGACTCCTGACAAAAAGTGCTGCACGGCTACCCAGACGACGGCTGGAAACGAGGACAGACCCCTCGGGACGCGCACCACAGTATGATGGCGGATCTCTGCATTTAATGCAGAGGATTTGGTTAAAATATCGCCGAACCGTCGTTTACTGACGTCCCCTCAGCATAAACTGCTCTTTCGCGTACAAGGGGATACGCTGCCTTATTTTACACAGGCAAACATGAGCTGTTTTACGCTCCGCAGTAGACAAACCGCCTGTCACGTCAAAAGCTGCACTTCGTACGAGGCTCGAGGCACGTCTCTACGTCTAATTGCACAGCGGTGACAGTTTCTCTCAAGGCACGTCTCTGCGACGGATGCACAGAAGGGCTGCAGACCTTCAAAACACGCCTCCGCATTTAATGCACAAGATGGTGACAAATCTCTGCAAGAGATTTGATTATATCTTCAAAAGCCGTAATTCCGGCTAAGACGTCCACATCAGCACTTTGGCACGGTACGCAGCGGCTTCTACGCCCATTCAAGATCTGTGCTCATTCGGCTTCTACGTCCATTCGGCTTCAAACGCCCACTCAGTCTCTACGATCATTCGGCTTCTACGCCTACTCGGCTTCTACGACCATTCGGCTTCTACGCCTACTCGGCTTCTATGCCTATTTGGCTTCTACGCCAGGGTGACAGTCATTTGGCTTCTACGCCAACCTCTTCTACACAAGGGATACCTACCTACGTGGCTTCTACGCCGTGATCTTCGCAGCAGATATACGCGTTTTGTCCCCTTAGTTGGACACACGTCACATGCTCACTCAAAAGGTCATCTATACGCAGGCATTGGTTATTTTAACCGTTGTGTAAAAGGGTGCTGTACTTTCCACTCCTCGGTTTTTACACCGACGGAGTGGTCACTGTCACCAAAACTCTATAAATAGAGACCCCTATCAATGGGGAACAAGGTCGAAAAACTTCAAACTTGAAGATCGAACAAGGTCGAAACTTTGAAAGAAGGATCGAACAAGGTCGAACTTCCCAGAAAGATCGAACCGGAGGTCAAGAGAGAGAGAGAGAGAGAGAGAGAGAGAGAGAGAGTCCGGAGCTCAGGCAAAGAGTAGGGATCGACGACTTTGGCATCGTGCATCCACCCTCCTTTGCAACCTTCGAAGCTGCTACCTGTCTTCCACGACACTTCTTCAACATCGTGTGGTCCAAGGGCTAAAGTGATCGACTGCAGATCAGACACCTATAGCAATTTATACCCAGATTAAATAAATTGTACTCCCACATCCTCGTATAGGATTAAATTGTACAAGTTTGTTTGTAAACCAAAGGGCACGGGTTTCGTATAAACCCCGTCATTGAAATATACTTTCATTCTTTCGTTTAATACCACAAACAGCCATCTCTTAAAGTTCAGACCATCAAACTTTTTCGGTTTGGAGGATTTATGAATCTTGGCGGACAGTTCTTCTACGGTGGTGTTCATCATGCAGTTAGGAATTTTCACAAACAGAAAACAGAAAGTAGACAGAAGCTACGAAAAATTATATTCTAAGATTGTTGGAAAAATTCCTAAAGAATGCAAATTGGAAGATGTAAAATTAAAGACAGAAAATATGTAGAGGATTCGAGGCACGTTACACACTGTCCTTAGAATAGAATTTCGTCCCCACGAATAGTGCAACGGGTTCCTGACGATCTATTCCCGAGATACAACGAATCCCTTCGATCCACTACACCGTGCACCCGGTGGAGAATCCCACGAACGATCACAACCTTGCCCGAAGAAGAGAGATTGGAAGGAGGAGTTTTTGAAGGAATTTAGGTTCTTGTGGTTTTCTTTTCTTTTCCGTCTTTGTACGATTTTTTTTCGTTCCAAACAGAGAGCGAGAGAGAAAATAAAATAAAACAGATTACAGTTCTCAGATCTCAGGATCGTGTTCTGGATATCTCTCACGTAACATTTTCCACTCTTTCCGTAACTGGGATTACGTGAGAACGATTCCGCGGAAGACCAGTAACTCACCAGACCAAACCAACGGAAATAAAAATAAAATAAGTTGTGAAATTACTTTTGTACCAATGTCCGTTCCGCGGCGCGCAAGCGTGCAAAGTGCACGACTAATAATCGCGTAAAAAACGCGCACCCGCTCGCGGGTTGGATGAGATCTAGCCCTTCCCCTACAAAACTCATTTACCCACTATGAGGGGTAAAGCAATATATGGAAAGGAGAATGACTTCTCCTTTTCCATGTGAGACTAAAAAAAAAGATACCTTTATTGAATCACATGGGTTGCTTTCAAAGCATAGCCAAAACAAATCTAACATTTGGAATTTTACACATGTTCTAGTTCAATGTTTATGCGTCGAAGTTCAACAGATCCTCAAACAGGAAAAACTATTCTGCATATATCAGAATGGCAAGTGTATCAAAACCATGGAGGGTTAAATTACTTAACTTATGCTCATTGTTAAAAAAAGGTGTAAAGGAACATTAATTTTTTTGGCTTGAATTTAATTAACAGCAAAGATGCATGAAATAAAATCATGAAGTTCTTTATCTTTTGGAATTCAAATACTTATTTTCATATACTAGTTCAATTGAACTGTGTTCGTTCATGTTGTATGAGATAAAGTAATCATGAGGAATCCTTTCATCAATTTTGTTAAGTGAAGGAAAAAGCTAAAGCTGATATAAGCCCCACATCCAGGCCAGTAATTGCAACATTAATTTGCTGATGTTCATTGCTGTTCTTGATAATGCACTGAGTTTGTTTCTTGTGTTAATAGATAACACTTGCAATTACTCATTAAGATATGTTTATTAGTATTGCACGACATATTAAGGGAGTTTACGGTTTGAAAAATAAGAAAGAGAATATGGAGACTACAGTATAAGATAATTATTCTTTCCAGACAGCACTATTTTATAGCTCGAGTAGAATTATACCTCTTATCCCAACCCTGAGCTAGCAATCTGGCAGAGCTAATCCAGAAACATCAGCGACACACTGATGTTTCTGGATTAGCTCTGCCAGATTGCTAGCTCAGGGTTGGGATAAGTTTTTCTGTCTTTTGTATCCTTTAACTATTGTATACCAAGTACAATTCTTGAAATAATAAAAAGAGTTTAACCACCTTTTATTCTTATATTGGTTCTTTGCTATCATCCAAGCATACAGTATGTTGTATATACCAGTCACTCATCCCAATCATGAATAACTAATCTTTCGGCAAAGAGGACCAAACCGTTTGATTCCATTATCTATAACAAACAGTAAGGATGAATAAAATAGGAATAGATGCCATCAATAGGTGAGGTTCATTAGTTTTAACTTTTCATTATATATGACAGAGACCGATGGATTCATGATTTATAACTGCCTAAAGTTTTGTGTGGGCTACTAACGTAACCATATTGTCACAGGAACTCCATGCATTGGCTCTCAAAAGAGGAGTAACTTTGGTTCTCCATGGAGCCTCTGGTCTGCCCAGTGAACTTATAAAGGTATAACTAGTTCGCTTGTAGATTTAATTTTCACCTCGACTTTGAACAGTTTACTTTTCGAACATCTAACCCAGCACTCAATAGACACTATCATGAGTAAATTGAGATCAACATGGTACATCAATTATACATGCAACTCCTATGCAGAGCCGACTAAGGGGTAAGCCTTACAAGACTTCGGACTTGGACAACCCTCCTCGATAGGGCAATTTTCCAGGCCATTGGTTTTCTTAGGACTGATCCAGCCCAAATCCAACTTAAATCTATATATTTTCAATAGGGGTGAAGGGACAACCAAAATTAGCTTCGACTAAGACAACCCAACCCTCCGGACCGGCCTTGCTCCTATGCCTATCATGCTTGTACAGATACAAATAAAAATTCATGACAGTAAAGAGAAGACGTGGTTAGATAATGAAACAAACAATAAAAGGCTGGCTGGCTGGCTGGCTGGCTGGCGAGATGCTAATATTGTCTGAGTTTCAAATTGATAGGAATGCCTTGCTTTGGGCGTAAGAAAGTTCAACGTGAATACAGAAGTCAGGAATGCTTATTTGGAATCTCTGCAAAAGAACAACAAAGATTTGGTTCATGTGATGACAGCAGCGAAGGAGGCAATGAAAGAAGTGATTGCAGAGAAAATGCACCTATTTGGTTCAGCTGGAAAAGCTTAGAAAAGACGTTCCCTGTGAGTCTTCCTCCACTCCAAATAAACCGTAGGCATGTACGTAGATGCTGGGCGATGGGCTCCATCATTTTCTTTGGTGCTGTGATAAATAAAATCATTGGCATATTATTTCATGTAATGACAAATTGTATTGCGGAATAAAGTTTATAAATACCAACGCCTCTATTTATTCAATTGATAATATTGTATGGTTTGCACAGTCTCCTCCCACCTCATGTTCAGTTTAAGAAGTGCGGTCCAGTGTAACGAAAATTCCAGTCCCACATGCGGTATTATTGATGCCATTTTTCCGACAAAAAGTATCATTGCCTAGTGTTACACTTTTTAAGAGAGTATCGGGTTACTTGCAAATTGCTGCCATCTATTTTTTTAGTAGATCAGTAGCAGGCTTCAACATGGCCGAAAGAGATCATATATTGACATATTACTTGCACTAGTATACATGTCATATATGTACATACCTTTGCACATATTTTATATTACTTGGAAATAACAACAATAATTTTATTTTTTTACCCAAAACTTGCACACACAAACATATATATATATATATATATATATATATATATATATATATGTTAAATTTAATGTATAATTTTAAGAGTTATTTATATTTACTCTTCCAATTGCTATTTTAAATTGCCACCTCCCATTATTTAACACTAAATAGGAGGGTGTTACTAATAAATTTTAAAATGGAGGGTAACTCTATTTAGAATATCAATTGGGAATGTAAATATAAATAACTCTAATTTTAATTAGTAAATAGAGGTAAGGATAATTTTGGAAAACAAACTTCCACGGTGAAACCTCAATTTTTTATATTATAACAAATTAATCTAACTTGCTTTGGCAATTCACAAGTGTTAACTTGGTTACCTTTTTATCTGCAGCTTGGTTAGGGAGAAAAGACAATAGTCTTACGCTAAATGAATGTTACCTGGGCCTTTGGCTATTGGCGGGCCTATGGCCTTAGTCTTGGCTAGTTTAGGGCCAGCTTCAATTCTCCATCACAGTTGATAAATTAAAAACTTTAGAGAAGAAGAAATTAGAAAGAGAGAACCATAAGATAATACAATAAAACCAAAAGTTTAATATAAAGAATTGAAATCAAAGACGAGAAACTAAGTAAATAATAAGAACAATCTCCTTTTGTTTTGCAATTTTTTCATGGCTTGTTTGGATTAAGGTTTTGTATTCCAAGAAATTTATTTTCCATTTATTTTTTATGGAAAAGAAATTAAACATTTTCATACCCATGTTTGGTTAGTTTAAATCGGGAATATGAAAAAAATTGTTAATTTATTTAGTTTTT
The DNA here is from genome assembly GCA_036927795.1 of Iris macrosiphon. Classification (NCBI taxonomy): domain Eukaryota; kingdom Viridiplantae; phylum Streptophyta; class Magnoliopsida; order Asparagales; family Iridaceae; genus Iris; species Iris macrosiphon. The sequence continues at coordinate 182,691,890 of JAYESA010000006.1, read as the reverse complement.
CATAAATATTCTTTCATGTTTTGTATTATTTAAATTTATATGTTTCGGATAGAAGTTAAAATTTGAGAAAATTTGACTTACCCCCTACTTTTTTTATCATATTTAAGGGTGCACCCAACAATTTTTTCATAATGTACAAGTCCTTCCACTTTTGACGGAATATGTCTAGGACTAACGGTCAACTACTTTGACCCAAAAAATCAGACCAAAATGTCACTTCCTATTGTCTTCTCCCTCTTTCCACTCATTCCCCCCACCGCCGCCACCTCTCCGAGCTCGTCCCCACCTCCATACCGCTTCCCACCTCGCCACCGTTGCCACCTCCCCGCGTCCGACCCCCCTACCCACATGTCACATCCCAGTCCCAAAATACGTAGGACCAGGAATACGTGACACGCCAGCTACGCATTCGACCAGACTATGGTCTGACTCGAATACGTATAAGCTGTATAATATAAAGGGCACAATCTAGATTTCCCGTAAATGTAAACCTCTATGTCTCAATCCACAATGTACAACAGTATACAAGAAAGAGCTATATGTGTTAGAGTCGGCCGCCCCATAACACATTAACTCGAATAGACTCGAGAAGAAGTATGAGTCTATAAAACTAGGCTACAACAGCAGATGAATAATCAATGTACAATAACCATAATGCCGGTAGATAAGATGTGAGTACCTGGTACCATGCTCGCCAGACATGCGTCTCCAACAGCAACTCCAAATGCTCTGTAATCATCTATGCTGCAAAACTGGCAGGGAACCAGGTCCTCAGAGGGACGTAACAAGGTACAATAATACAACATGCCAAGTAAACAGAAAGTACAAGTGCACGACAGGGTACTCTATCATAACCAACTAGTGTGACACAGTTTAAAGACAATGTTCGACGCGTGGGCTGTCCAAAATAAAACCGTAGCTCCGGACACGGAAACACACGGCACGTACCGCAGCTCCGGGCAAGGAGTCACACGGGTGGTATAACTACTCTAGATACAGGATCACTACAGAAATAGTATATATATATATATATATATATATATATATATATATATATATATAAGCGCGTGCAGAGTAGCCCAAACGTTTAGTAACTGTATTCTCCTTCCCAAGCGGTCAACGATTGTGCGCTGAACCTGAACCTCTATCTAACAGTCTCGACACACGAAAGATAACTCAACAGACGCGACCCTAAGGTCGTCCCAGTCTCTGGTAATGATGTCAGTATCAGGATACAGGAATCTGGCACGATCACAGTGTATGAGTGTGTCCTGGGGTGTCGATGTACTCAGGTACGTGCATCGAGGTACTACAAAGTATCTAACAATTATTCTAAGACGTTACGACGAACGTCAGCACCCGGTTGTGAATCGGATGCGAAGTATCGAACGTCAACTTAAATACGTGCACAATGTACATAAAGAAACAATAAATAACTGTACTCTGAAATACAGGGTGGCAAGGTACACTTGCCTGCGTGCGGCTGCTGATGACGGGGTCCCGTTACCACGTCCAAGTCCTCAGGTCCCGCAGTACCTAGAGACGAGGTACAAGCTTAAATCAATAACTATCAACAGACAAAAATAAAGATGCGACACACGTCTTATCATATGCTACAGTCTCAGTTACAACTCACCTAGACACGAAGCTAGAGGGTTGTCCAAGGTTGGCTAAAGGTATGTTATATCTAATCTGATTAATCACCTGTATAAAGATCATCAGACAAAATCCAAATCTTACTATATTCATCACAATGTTAAGTAGTTCAAGTATGTTTAATCCTCCGATTTTTTTCCTGGTCTTCACGGAAGTCATCCCGCATATTTAAATATGTCATCCTCGAAATAAACAATTGTTATTTACTAAGCTTTCCATATTTATCAATGGGTTGATATCACCCCACAATTTTTATAATAGTTAACTAGCTCCTCAATGACAATTAATGTTTTAATATCCTCAGCATCATTCCATAACAAGTTAAATCCCCTCATCCACGATGACCAATTGCATTTGATAATTAAATAACTCCCAAAGTCTCGTATGACCTTTTAACCCTAACTCATTATATTTATCATTTAACCATCAAAGTAGATATTTCGTCATAATAAACCATAAAATTCCTTGCATTTACTTACCCTCAATTTCATGTAATAACCCTAAAATCTCTACTTAACATTTAACCATAAATTTTCTATTATACTTACGAAATAAAATCCTAAAATCTCACGTGCAAATATAAGCTCTAAACTCAAAATATAACCATAAATTAATACTAAACTAAACACAACAAAACATAACACAAAATACAACACAAAGAGAGGGGAAGTGCTCACCTAGGCGGCGACACGGTGGCACGCCGGGGTGGTAGCCCGGAGTGAGGTCGACAACGAGGTGGGAGGGGTGTTGGTTGACAGAATCTGTGGCGAACGGAAGGTCCTCGGCATTGCCTTCGACATTGGTACACTCCTTGAGCGTCTCCTTCTGCCGGGCCTTCTCGAGCTGGTATGACGACTGGTCGAGGATGGTGACGTTCTTGGGTTCCACGTGCTAGACGATCCCGAGAGTCGTGAACCCGGTCCTCCTGCTTGTGCTGGATGAACCTGGGCTGGGACGCCGGCCGGGACGAGGAAAGGCTGCACCTTGCCGGCGTGAAGCTCCCCCTGGCGGCGAGCGGGACGAACCCAGCCTGGAAATGGTCTTTCTTCCGCGGAGCTGGGGGAGCTGAGGAAGGAGACCCTCGCCTGAGGGGGGTCTCAGATCCGGCGAGCATCGAGGAGAACATGGTCGGTGATGGGATGATCCTGCGAGCAGCAGAGTTAGGGCTCCAAGACCTGGATCTTGGCGTCGCGGATGGGAGGAGGACTTCGGACCTGCCGTCTCCGGTTGAGGTCGACGACGAGCGTGGGAGGGGGCGCTCGGCCTCGTACTTGATCGGGGTCTCGTCGGTCAGGTGGAACCACGCCTCCTCCAACGAGAAATTGCCACCGTGATGGAGGGAGTAGAAGATGGCGAAGGCTGGGAGGAGTTCAACTGAAGGCTGGGGTCGGGTTGTGGGCTCGCCGTGGGGTGGCCGTGAGGTAGCTCGACCGGAGTAAGCCGGTTCGACAGCGGCTCGTGGGGAAGCTCGACATGGAGGAGGAGTCGAGTCAGGAGGTCAGGTTGCGGGAATGGTGGTGGTGTGATCGGATGAGCTCGCCGGAGATGGGTGGTTCTTCCAAGAAGAAGAAGAAGAAGGAAGGAAGGAAGGAAGAAAGAAAGAAGAAGTAGGCTACGTATGGAGAGGAGGGGAGGAGAGAGAAATGAGGGGTTTCCCAAATGTGGGGATTAGGGCCTGCTTGGGATGTGTGCATTGATGAGACATTAAATAGGGGAGTGGTGTGTTGGATGGAGGGTGATTGTGAATCTTAATTTGAATGGAGGGTGGAGATTTGTCATGAAGAAAAATTGATTTCTTCATGAAGGGTGGTGAATGGATGGGTGAAATTAGGACCCCATTTTGTGACTCCATTGCTCATGGCCAATAGGGTGATGACATATAAATTCATTAATTGTAACTTAGCCCCTTAAATTCGAGAAATTGCACGAACACATAAAATGACGCTAAAATTATGGAGAAATTTGTGTTTAGTAATTTTCATGGTGAGAGGGTGTTGTGCGTTAGGCACGGGTTTAATTTTATGGCCGTCGGGATTAATTAAGGATTAAAATAGAATTAGGCAAAATTTGTATCCCCGATTTAAATAGAATTAAAGTGTCCCGCGCTTTTAATTTAAAAGGGGGCACTTGGGGTCAAAATCCGGAAATGACGCAAAGGTCAAAAATGGTGGGAGCTTGGAGTCAGTCTTGGACCCTTTAGTTGGTCCAGCTCAACGGGTTAAGTTGGTATCCCAAAATTTAGGGTAACGACACATGTGTCCGACACGAAATTAAATATGGGTTACGATTTCGGAAAATTGTGCAATTAATTTAGAGCACAACAAAAAACTGATTTTAAGTGACGGAAAAGTCCAGTGCCTAATTTGGCGAGTCAAGTCAGAAGTACAAAAGTCCGGTAGAATTTATGGGCTGATATTGGGCTCTGATTAATTTAGGAATGATAGGGCGCGCCAAGGGTTTTAATTAAATGAATTAAATACCAGATAAATTTATCTCCACTCTAAATCTCGACATCTGCTACCAAAACCAAAATTTTCCAAATCCATCCTAACTATCTATAGAATAAATCGAGGGGGTTTACATTCTTCCCAACTTAGAAAAATTTTGTCCCCGAAATTAAAAGTAAGTCACGATACTAGCTACAAGAATTTAAAGAAAACTGGTAATTAATTGTGGTATGGAAATTCATACCCCGATCCTCAAATAAATACAAAAAATGCTACCGAAATACGCTGTCACATATCTCCTCAACTGCGATACGTGAAATACGACATGTACTTCCTCTAATGATGGAGGCAATGCAAGACGGTAAGCCACTTCGCCAACTCGTTCCAAGATGTCAAAAGGTCCGATGTACCTTGGACTCAGCTTGTCTCTGCCTCCGAATCTGATGGTACCACGAGTGGGCGATATCCTCAAAAATACATGGTCACCCTTCTTGAATTCCAATGGCCTGCGGTGCGCATCTGCCCAGTGTTTCTGTCTGTCCTGTGCTGCACGCAGGTGGCTCTGAATCTGCTTGACCTTCTCTACTGTCTGTGTCACCAACTCTGGACCAAGTATCTGACGCTCTCCCACGTCACTCCAACAAACTGGCGACCTATATTTCCTGTCGTACAGTGCCTCATAAGTTGTCATCTGTATGCTGGCCTGGTAACTGTTATTGTAGGAGAATTCCACCAGGTGTAGGTGATCCTCCCAAGATCCTCCAAAATCAATCATGCACGCTCTCAACATATCCTCTAATATCTGTATCGTGTGCTCTGACTGACCATCAGTCTGGGGATGATATGCAGTGCTGAACTTGAGACGAGTTCCTAGGCTCTCCTGCATACTCCGCCAAAAAGGTAACATGAATCTGGAATCACGGTCCGATACGATGCTGACAGGAACTCCATGTAACCGTACTATCTGCCTCATATACATGTCAGCTAATATCTCTGTGGACTGCCCAACTCTGAAGGGCAAGTAATGTGCAGACTTGGTGAGTCTGTCTATGACAACCCAAACTGCATCCTTCCTACAAGGGCTCCGCGGAAATCCTGTGATGAAGTCCATGGTAATGTGTTCCCACTTCCATTCGGGAATGGGAAGCGGCTGCAATAGTTCTGCAGTCCTCTGATGTTCCGTCTTGACTTGCTGACAAACTATCATTTCGCCACGAATTCTCGAAATTTCTCTCTTCATACCATGCTACCAGTAATGTTGCCTCGAATCTCGGTACATCATCGTACCCCCGGGATGAATGGAATAAATTGAGCTATGTGCCTCGGTCATCAACTCTTGGCGTAGCTCGCCACTCGAAACATATAGGCGATCTCCGCACCTCAACGTTCCGTCTTCATGAATCCTGAGTCCCGTCTGCATGTCGATCTCTGTCCTTTCTCGCATTCGTCTAAATATCGTATCTGTAGGCAATGCTGCCTTGATCCTCTCAATGAACCTCGAGACTGGTCATCTGTCCATCCATGCTTGGCAATACATTCTCAATCCTGAGTTCCTGAAAATCCTCTAATCATCTGGCGACGAGTCGTAAGTGTAACGCCCGCAACTGCATGGTGCGTTACGTTGAGTCAGATTGAATGAAACAAATGCTGGTTCCATTTGATTTGTTAGATTTTGGGAAAAAGTATTGATTGAGTTGTTTCTTGTGCAGATGGCTAGCGGGTTCGATGGAAATCAGGTGTTCGTTCAGAGCAGTACTGAGATAGCTGAGTTGGAATGATAATGCCATCTTTCTTAGTTCGATCGGTCGGATGATTTGTAGAGCACGACCTGCTCGCACGGTCATACCAGTTGAGTAGATCGCGCTTGCATCGGACCACGGGTTCAAGGGATTGGCCGTATCGGCAGGACAGGATGCTTAACGGGATCAACATTGTGAGTGGGCTCTTTCCCTTCTCCTCTACTCCTTCATGCCTAATAATATGAAAAATACGTAAAAATGGCTTGAACATTTGGGCTGAAACATTGAAAATCACTACACTGCGGCGTGCATAGAGTGTACGCCATTGGCTTGGTAGGATTGTGGCTTGATTTGGTTTGTGCGTTGGATAGTTGGAGCTAGAGTTGAAATATTGCACTTGAGGCAGTTGGTTGAATACTTGGGATTATGCTTGGACAGCTGGAATGATGCATTGAGTCATTGGAAATATCGGGAATTCGGGCGAGCGAGCGTGCATCCGTGTACGAGTATCACTTGGTCGCTTTGTCTTGCAAAGCGAGCAGTTGTGGTTCGAAACCGAACAACTGCATCGGCGCAGGCATTGTGCCTCTTTTGGGACATTGTGCCATGGGATAGTTTGAGAAGGGTGTTGCACCATTGGAAACACTGTGTTGAGAAGAGGCATTGTGCCTATGGGAATAACTTGTGAATGGTGCCTTGGGCTATATGTTGGAAGAATGGTTATGGATGTTTTGGTTGGATAATTCATGGAACGAGTCTAGGATCGCTTGGTGGGGCGAGAATATTTCGATCCTCTCGTCATACCTACTGTGTCTGCATTGTCACGGACAACCTGTGTGGCACAGGGTTTGGTTTCCTGGAACGGGATGAGGCACCGGGGCACCGGGACCGTTCCACCATGGAGGAAACAATGGGCATCGCGCGATTGGGCGCAGTGGTGGTATTCCGATACCACCAGGCGGGAGTAGCTGCCCAACCCTGGATCGGGTAGGATTGCCCTATTGATCTTGGTCCGATCAATGTCCTTTATGGCTTTTAGCCAGTGACTTCATATAGTATAAGTTGGCTTGCTTTTCTTTTCTTGGTTTGGCTTTCGTGTAGGCGCGGCCACCTTGCCTCGGCAAGAGTGTGCACTTTGAGATTGGATTGTAAGTGTTGGTTGAGGATGGATATTGAGGCTTGGTTGATGGTTCGACATGTTATCATGTTGCTTGGACTTGAGCAGGACGATTTGCATGCTAGTTTCCCTCGAGTTGCTTATATATTTGCTTGTCGTTTGGTTTGAGTTGAGTGCTTGCATGCTTAAACTGCTTTACAGCTTTCCTTAACATGTCATCCCTATGCCATGAAATGAATCTAGGATTCAACTAGAAAGATCACCATATAACTGTTTGCATTCACTATTTTTACTTAGTGTCGGCTTAGGCGAGTGGGTTACCCCGCTCACCAGTACGGTTGTGTACTGACCCACGTTTGTGGGTATTATTTCAGGTACACAGGCGTAGTGGCGCTGCTTGGATATACGAGGCATGATGTATGAACTGTAAGTACCTTTGTGGGCTAGAGAAAAGAGCAAGAGTATTTCATCGCCTTCGTGGCCTTGTCTTCGATGAGGTATTTTATTTGACCCTATCGTGAGCTTCGCTGCGTATTACTCTGATTGTGTGCTTGGTACACAATACTTGACTTCCGCTGCAACTTGGTTGTTTCAATGATAACATTTGGTGTTTGACAACATCGTCTTGTACGAGCGCAACTCCAGGCTCGTACGGCATCACGTCCCGATGAGAACGATGGTCCTGCGGGAGAGCTGTAAACGTGGTGATTCACGTTCAGCGGGGACTATCGAGCTTGCGGGAGATTGGGGCGTGACAAATTGGTATCAGAGCGCCTGTTTCATTTTCTCGGACTTGGTTCTTCGTTTCATCACAAACTCTAAATAGCTTCCGCGTGTCGTCTAGCTCTTGACTCTACTCAATGCCGCATTGGATGTTTCATGCAATAAGTCTATATATTGCTGGTTGTGGCTGCATGTTGTTCTTGGTTGTGTTGCTTTGGTTAGTTTTCGTAGGATCGCTTAGCCTCGTTAGGCGTTGTTGCATTCTTGCAGCAAGTTGGGTGGCATTGTTGCATTTGTGCAACAAGTTGAGAGCTGTTGTTGGTTTGGCTTGGCTTGTCGTTCTGGGAGTTTCTGATTGCATCAGTGGATCAGTTGGTTGGCAGATGAGATTTGGTTATGCAGCATGTTGTGAGTAGAAGCATTCGATGAGAATGAATCGTTGCATGAGTTTCTCGTGTAGCGACTGTGTTGGATAGAAGTTAGAATTTTGGCTGTGGCGCATTGGCTGGGCATGTTTGAGTTTGGCTCGAGAATATCAGAATAGTTGGCACGAGTTACTCGTACAGCGAATATGTGAAACCATGAGGTATTGGGTTGGATTACTTGGAAGAGATCGATGCACGGGATTGCTCGTATTGTGAAAGTATCAGACGGTTTGAGAATAGCTTGAAGCATTGAGAATGGAACATAGCACGAGTTGCATAATAAGATTGATGGAAATATTTGGATAATTCAAGCATTGCCTGAGTTTTTGTGTCAGACTTGAGTTGAGAATGGCAGGATCACACATAAGGGATGGCTCGAACGGATCTTGGATCAATGCAGGGAAATCGTAATGCGAGTAGCGACTTGATTCGGAGTGGTATATGGGATACCACATATGGAGCAAGTGAATATTGAGTTGAGCATCGAGAACGGACAGATGCAAATGAAAGCATCGTTAGGCTTAAGAGATGGATGAGATCGGAATGAACAACTTGGAGACGCTTGAGTGAAGCGATTGGTAAATCGGAGGATAGCGAGCACGGACTACGATTTTGGGCAACACATTTGAGCTGTTGGTTGAGAAATGAAACACGATCTTAGTTTGGAGGGACAATGTGATGGACTTGAACGGACTGGAAGGATTTTGGATATTGCTACTCGAGAAGTCGACTCAGGTTTAGCGAAGTGGAATTTTGGGCAAGATGTTGCAACAATAGTAGACGGATCCTCCGGAAGACGTGGACGGATTGAGGCAACAACTAAAGGCAAGAATTTGTGGCGGACAGACTTTTGAAGATAGCTAAACGTGGCAGCAACGTCGGAGCAAATCACTATGCGGTTTGAGCAAGTTGGACGTGCATTGTAGAATGCGGCAAAGGGATAAGAATTGGAGCAAGTCTTGAGTTTCGAAAATCATTGCAGTGGTAGTGCGAGAAGACGAACATGGCAATTCGGAAATTTGATGGATTCAGGGCAGAAACGACGGATTGATGGAAGACGGTTTCAAACGAGCACAGTTCTCGAATTGTGGCTTGGATAGATAGCAAGACTCTAGGTGGTTAAGCAGCATTGGTTGACAGATCAGCAGAGGTAGTGCATGAGTTCTCGGATTCGGAAGTTCGCTCGGATGGAATGGTTGGATTTTGATTCGGATTTGCAGATGAGATATAGCATGGTTCATAATAACTGTCCATCGTGATGATTACAATTATCGAGCGTAGCTTCGGGACAGCTGACCCTAGCGACTTGACCGCTGAATCGGATATGAATATGGTAGACCCATAGAACGACCCTTGAGACGGCGTATTTGGGAATGCGTCGAGGACAGATGTGAGAAATGAGATTTGGCCTATTGACTGAGTGTTAGATTTGAGAGATCCTTGGGATAGCCTTCAGCTGAAGAAGCAGCCGGAAGATCGAAGTGATGGTCGAAGTAGCCTAGTCAACTGATGAGATTCGGAGTCACAGATTTTTGTAGATGGCATCGCCTCTGACTCATCGTGCTCTGGAAAGGAATAACATTTATATGAATGGACGACTGTGACGGCTCGTTCAAACCAAATCTTTGCAAATACTGGAAGGGACAGATGTGCCTCAGATTTACAAGATGTATCGGAACTTAGTCTGGGAAGCGTGCTCATTCGAAAGGCGAAGGTGATATTCTATGCTTCGAGGCAGTGGAAGCAGCGCGAAGAACTATTCCATGCGCAACCTAGGAATTATGGCGAGTGTGTCCACGTTGAAATCGTGGCGACACTATCCCTTTGGCGTGGTGGCGAGATCTTCGTGGATCACACGAACCTCAATATAGATGTTCACCCTGTGAGATATTGAGATTGAGGAAAAGGTGTTGGACTGAGCTGATGAAAGCAAAGTTGATATTTGGGTAAGTCGCCTAGCTGGGGTAGTATCAGTTGTGATAATCGTTTGGTGCATGAGATATATTTTGAGATATTACTAGTACTGATTTTCAGAAATAGTTGGATGGATTGAGTTGAAACAAGAACTGATTGAGTCGGTAGAAAATTATCATATTGAGAATAGTGCTCAAGCGAACATGTGGGAATGGAAATCAGGATTGGTTCGATTTGGGAGTGAAGCTAATGGATGCCTCGGACATAAAGATACCCTTGTAACTTGTCCAAATTCGCTATCGCAAAGCTCGGCTGAAATGCATGTATTTTAGGGATGCCTTAAATATGTGTATCGATCCAAAACTAAGCGATACGAAAAATTCGTATTGAGCTGCAAGGAGGATGTGCAAATATGGAATTTGTACGAGCATTCATCAGAGCGAGATGCTGAGTCAGAATCGTGAATAGGAGAGTTGCATAGAGCAGATCCATGGAATTGGATTGTGGCGTGTGATAGGAATGAGTACCAGCACGGTTCGTGGACGAACCTGATTCTAAGTGGTATATTATGTAACGCCCGCAACCGCATGGTGCGTTACGCTGAGTCAGATTGAATGAAACAAATACTGGTTCCATTTAATTTGTTAGATTTTGGGAAGAAGTATTGATTGAGTTGTTTCATGTGCAGATGGCTAGCGGGTTCGATGGAAATCAGGTGTTCGTTCAGAGCAGTACTGAGATAGCTGAGTTGGAATGATAATGCCATCTTTCTTAGTCCGATCGGTCGGATGATTTGTAGAGCACGGCCTGCTCGCACGGTCATACCAGTTGAGTAGATCGCGCTTGCATCGGACCACGGGTTCAAGGGATTGGCCGTATCGGCAGGACATGATGCTTAACGGGATCAAAATTGTGAGTGGGCTCTTTCCCTTCTCCTCTACTCCTACATGCCTAATAATATGGAAAACACGTAAAAAGGGCTTGAACACTTGGGCTGAAATATTGGAAATCACTACACTGAGGCGTGCATAGAGTGTACGCCATTGGCTTGGTAGGATTGTGGCTTAATTTGGTTTGTGCGTTGGATAGTTGGAGCTAGAGTTGGAATATTGCACTTGAGGCAGTTGGTTGAATACTTGGAATTATGCTTGGACAGCTGGAATGATGCATTGAGTCATTGGGAATATCGGGAATTCGGGCGAGCGAGCGTGCATCCGTGTACGAGTATCACTTGGTCGCTTTGTCTTGCAAAGCGAGCAGTTGTGGTTCGAAACCGAACAACTGCATCGGCGCAGGCATTGTGCCTCTTTTGGGGCATTGTGCCATGGGATAGTTTGAGAAGGGTGTTGCACCATTGGAAACACTGTGTTGAGAAGAGGCATTGTGCCTATGGGAATAACTTATGAATGGTGCCTTGGGCTATATGTTGGAAGAATGGTTATGGATGTTTTGGTTGGATAATTCATGGAACGAGTCTAGGATCGCTTGGTGGGGCGAGAATGTTTCGATCCTCTCGTCATACCTACTGTGTCTGCATTGTCACGGACAACCTGTGTGGCACAGGGTTTGGTTTCCTGGAACGGGATGAGGCACCGGGGCACCGGGACCGTTCCACCATGGAGGAAACAATGGGCATCGCGCGATTGGGCGCAGTGCTGGTAGTCCGATACCACCAGGCGGGAGTAGCTGCCCAACCGTGGATCGGGTAGGATTGCCCTATTGATCTTGGTCCGATCAATGTCCTTTATGGATTTTAGCCAGTGACTTCATATAATATAAGTTGGCTTGCTTTTCTTTTATTGGTTTGGCTTTCGTGTAGGCGCGGCAACCTTGCCTCGGCAAGAGTGTGCACTTTGAGATTGGATTGTAAGTGTTGGTTGAGGATGGATATTGAGGCTTGGTTGATGGTTTGACATGTTATCGTGTTGCTTGGACTTGAGCAGGACGGTTTGCATGCTAGTTTCCCTCGAGTTGCTTATATATTTGCTTGTCGTTTGGTTTGAGTTGAGTGCTTGCATGCTTAAACTGCTTTACAGCTTTCCTTAACATGTCATCCCTATGCCATGAAATGAATCTAGGATTCAACTAGAAAGATCACCATATAACTGTTTGCATTCACTATTTTTACTTAGTGTCGGCTTAGGCGAGTGGGTTACCCCGCTCACCAGTACGGTTGTGTACTGACCCACATTTGTGGGCATTATTTCAGGTACGCAGGCGTAGTGGCGCTGCTTGGATATACGAGGCATGATGTATGAACTGTAAGTACCTTTGTGGGCTAGAGAAAAGAGCAAGAGTATTTCATCGCCTTCGTGGCATCGCCTTCGTGGCCTTGTCTTCGATGAGGCATTTCATTTGACCCTATCGTGAGCTTCGCTGCGTATTACTCTGATTGTGTGCTTGGTACACAATACTTGACTTCCGCTGCAACTTGGTTGTTTCAATGATAACATTTGGTGTTTGACAACATCACCTTGTACGAGCGCAACTCCAGGCTCGTACGGCATCACGTCCCGATGAGAACGATGGTCCTGCGGGAGAGCTGTAAACGTGGTGATTCACGTTCAGCGAGGACTATCGAGCTTGCGGAAGATTGGGGCGTGACAGTAAGCTACATTCGCCTTGCCAGGGTGGTACTGCGACTTGATTTCATAATCTGTCATCAATTCCAGCCAGTGTCTCTGTCCCATGTTGAGCTCCTTCTTTGTGTTGGCATACTTCAGACCTTTGTGTTCTGTATAAATCTCAACACGCTCTCCATAAGGGTAGTGTCGCCATAGCTTTAGTGCAATATCACTGCAGCTAGCTCTAGACTATGCATCGGATAGTCCTTCCCATGAACTCTCAGCTGTCCTGATGCGTAGACTATCTATTCCATCTGAACATATCTCATATTTGCGGAGCTTGGCGTATTGCCTTTCTGTCTCAACATCTCCAATACGATCCTGAGATATCTCTCATGCTCCTCCTAACTCTTGGAACATACCAATATGCCATCGATAATTATCACCACGATCTTATCTAAGTACTGGTGGAAAATACTGTTCATTAGGCTCATACTTACTACTGGCGCGTTGGTTAAACCAAACGGCACGACTAAAAACTCATAGTGGCCATAATTCGTCCGAAAGGCCGTCTTCGGGATGTCCTCTTTCCGTACCTTGACCTGATGATAACTGGATCTGAGATCGATCTTCACAATACATATGCGCCACTTAGCTGATTCAAATTAATCTTTGATGTGCGTCAAGGGTACTTGCTTTTTATCGCTTCGGCATTTAATGCCCTATAATCGTTATGTAACGTACCGTTCCGTCCTTCTTTGGTACAATAAGATGGTTGCTTCTCATGGAAAATACTAGCCCAACCGAAACCATTGTCTAAGAGATCCTCCACGATGGACCTTCAACTCAACCAACTCTATCGGTGCTACTCTGAAGACGGGAAAGTAACTGGCTCGGCTCTTGGAGTCAACTCTGTAACCACTCTTTCTGTCAGGTGGCATGTCCGAAAGATTCTCTAGAAACACATCCTCAAACCCTGATATAATACGGGGGTACACTGGTTCACCTTCTGCAATGTGTGACTCTAAAGTAGATGAGCACCATACTCCCGGCTCCCTGGAACTCAGGTAATCTGGTGGTCTAATTAATGTAATCCCGTCGACAACTCTCGCGTCATGTGGTATTGGCTCAACCAATCCATTCATAGGTCATAGTCTAGACTAAACCTCAAAATAATTCTCCCGTTCTGTTTCCAAAAAAAAAAATTCTCCCCTGCCTAAAGTATAATTTCTCTTCTCCTCAAATTTTTTCTAACATTTTTATTCCTCGAGTTTCTTCTTTTCGTTATTTATCTCTCCAAGTCGCATAGTACTATAATGGTATCACTCAAGCACATAATAAAATTTCTGGTATTATATCATCATCTTCCAAGTGAGAGCTTGAAATTTTATCTCCTCTAGTCCATAATGTCATTCCTGGTATTGCTATCATATACAACCACTAGTTTCCATCATCAGGTTATGTATTTTCCTAAATTATTCTAGGTCATGATCAACAATCCTTCCAGCTCTTAGTACTTCCAAGATCACTGCTATCTCAAGCACGGGTAGGGAACTACTGGGTCCAACTCTCTTGCCAACCTTTCACACTAGTTCTAGAATCCAAAGAACCCATCAATCTATCCTGATAAGGTAACAATCTTCTCCGAGAAAGGTATACGAATTCTATCTCCTGTCGTCTGGTCTTCGATCTTCTTCTGGAGGGAAGTCATCAGTCACAAACATTCGTCTCTCCGAACAATAGGGGACGAGAAACAAGGATAGCGATATTGACGAAGATTGAACGAATGCAAAGTGGAAGTCCAAGGGCGATAATCACATACAAGGAGTTTTAAAATCGATTATGGATTGAGGTCCTATTCAACAATCATAACATCTATTCCTAATTTGCAGGCTCGCTTGGCACAGTCAGGTGACCAAGACGATTTAAATCGGACCTGCATGGGCCACCACAAAAATATGTCACGCCCCAGTCCCAAAATACGTAGGACCAAGAATACGTGACACGCCAGCTACGCATTCGACCAGACTCTGGTCTGACTCGAATACATATAAGCTGTATAATATAAAGGGCACAATCTAGATTTTTCGTAAATGTAAACCTCTATGTCTCAATCCACAATCTACAACAGTATACAAGAAAGAGCTATATGTGTTAGAGTCGACCGCCCCATAACACATTAACTCGAATAGACTCGAGAAGAAGTATGAGTCTATAAAACTAGGCTACAACAGCAGATGAATAATCAATGTACAATAACCATAATGCCGGTAGATAAGATGTGAGTACCTGGTACCATGCTCGCCAGACATGCGTCTCCAACATCAACTCCAAATGCTCCGTAATCATCTATGCTGCAAAACTGGCAGGGAACCAGGTCCTCAGAGGGACGTAACAAGGTACAATAATACAACATGCCAAGTAAACAGAAAGTACAAGTGCACGACAGGGTACTCTATCATAACCAACTAGTGTGACACAGTTTAAAGACAACGTTCGACGCATGGGCTGTCCAAAATAAAATCGTAGCTCCGGACACGGAAACACACGGCACGTACCGCAGCTTCGGACAAGGAGTCACACGGGTGGTACAACTACTCTAGATACAGGATCACTACAAAAATTATATATATATATATATATATATATAAGCACGTGCAGAGTAGCCCAAACGTCTAGTAACTGTCTTCCCCTTCCCAAGCGGTCAACAATTGTGCGCTGAACCTGAACCTCTATCTAACAGTCTCGACACACGGAAGATAACTCAACAGACGCGACCCTAAGGTCGTCCCAGTCTCTGGTCATGATGTCAGTATCAGGATACAGGAATATGGCACGATCACAGTGTATGAGTGTGTCCTGGGGTATCGATGTACTCAGGTACGTGCATCGAGGTACTACAAAGTATCTAACAATTATTCTAAGACGTTACGATGAACGTCAGCACCCGGTTGTGAATCGGACGCGAAGTATCGAACGTCAACTTAAATACGTGCACAATGTACATAAAGAAACAATAAATAACTGTACTCTGAAATACAGGGTGGTAAGGTACACTTGCCTGCGTGCGGCTGCTGATGACGGGGTCCCGTTACCACGTCCAAGTCCTCAGGTCCCGCAGTACCTAGAGACGAGGTACAAGCTTAAATCAATAACTATCAACAGACAAAAATAAAGATGCAACACACGTCTTATCATATGCTACAGTCTCAGTTACAACTCACCTAGACACGAAGTTAGAGGGTTGTCCAAGGTTGGCTAAAGGTATGTTATATCTAATCTGATTAATCACCTGTATAAAGATCATCAGACAAAATCCTCAATCTCACTATATTCATCACAATGTTAAGTAGTTCAAGTATTTGTAATCCTCCGATTTTTTTCCTGGTCTTCACAGAAGTCATCCTGCATATTTAAATATGTCATCTTCGAAATAAACAATTGTTATTTACTAAGCTTTCCATATTTATCAATGGGTTGATATCACCCCACAATTTTTATAATAGTTAACTAGCTCCTCAATGATAATTAATGTTTTAATATCCTCAGCATCATTCCATAACAAGTTAAATCCCCTCATCCACGATGACCAATTGCATTTGATAATTAAATAACTCCCAAAGTCTCGTATGACCTTTTAACCCTAACTCATTATATTTATCATTTAACCATCAAAGTAGATATTTCGTCATAATAAACCATAAAATTTCTTGCATTCACTTACCCTCAATTTCATGTAATAACCCTAAAATCTCTACTTAACATTTAACCATAAATTTCCTATTATACTTACGAAATAAAATCCTAAAATCTCACGTGCAAATATAAGCTCTAAACTCAAAATATAACCATCAATTAATATTAAACTAAACACAACAAAACATAACACAAAATACAACACAAAGAGAGGGGAAGTGCTCACCTAGGCGGCGGCACGGTGGCACGCCGGGGTGGTAGCCCGGAGTGAGGTTGACAACGAGGTGGGAGGGGTGTTGGTTGACAGAATCTGTGGCGAACGGAAGGTCCTCGGCATTGCCTTCGACATTGGTACACTCCTTGAGCGTCTCCTTCTGCTGGGCCTTCTCGAGCTGGTATGGCGACTGGTCGAGGATGGTGACGTTCTTGGGTTCCACGTGCTAGACGATCCCGAGAGTCGTGAACCTGGTCCTCCTGCTTGTGCTGGATGAACCTGGGCTGGGACGCCGGCCGGGACGAGGAAAGGCTGCACCTTGCCGGCGCGAAGCTCCCCCTGGCGGCGAGCGGGACGAACCCAGCCTGAAAATGGTCTTTCTTCCGCGGAGCTGGGGGAGCTGAGGAAGGAGACCCTCGCCTGAGGGGGGTCTCAGATCAGGCGAGCATCGAGGAGACCATGGTCGGTGATGGGATGATCCTGAGAGCAGCAGAGTTAGGGCTCCAAGACCTGGATCTTGGCGTCGCGGGTGGGAGGAGGACTTCGGACCTGCCGTCTCCGGTTGAGGTCGACGACGAGCGTGGGAGGGGGCGCTCGGCCTCGTACTTGATCGGGGTCTCGTCGGTCAGGTGGAACCACGCCTCCTCCAACGAGAAATTGCCACCGTGATGAAGGGAGTAGAAGATGGCGAAGGCTGGGAGGAGTTCAACTGAAGGCCGGGTCGGGTTGTGGGCTCGCCGTGGGGTGGCCGTGAGGTAGCTCGACCGGAGTAAGCCGGTTCGACAGCGGCTCGTGGGGAAGCTCGACATGGAGGAGGAGTCGAGTCAGGAGGTCAGGTTGCGGGAATGGTGGTGGTGTGATCGGATGAGCTCGCCGGACATGGGTGGTTCTTCCAAGAAGAAGAAGAAGAAGAAGAAGGAAGGAATGAAGGAAGGAAGGAAGAAAGAAGAAGTAGGCTACGTATGGAGAGGAGGGGAGGAGAGAGAAATGAGGGGTTTTCCAAATGTGGGGATTAGGGCCTGCTTGGGATGTGTGCATTGATGAGACATTAAATAGGGGAGTGGTGTGTTGGATGGAGGATGATGGTGAATCCTAATTTGAATGGAGGGTGGAGATTTGTCATGAAGAAAAATTGATTTTTTCATGAAGGGTGGTGAATAGATGGGTGAAATTAGGACCCCATTTTGTGACTCCATTGCTCATGGCCAATAGGGTGATGACACATAAATTCATTAATTGCAACGTAGCCCCTTAAATTCGGGAAATTGTACGAACACATAAAATGACGCTAAAATTGTGGAAAAAATTGTGTTTAGTAATTTTCATGGTGAGAGGGTGTTGTGCGTTAGGCACGGGTTTAATTTTATGGCCATCGGGATTAATTAAGGATTAAAATAGAATTAGGCAAAATTTGTATCCCCGATTTAAATAGAATTAAAGTGTCCCGCGCTTTTAATTTAAATGGGGGCACTTGGGGTCAAAATCCGAAAATGACGCAAAGGTCAAAAATGGTGGGGGCTTGGAGTCAGTCTTGGACCCTTTAGTTGGTCCTGCTCAACAGGTTAAGTTGGTATCCCAAAATTTAGGGTAACGACACATGTGTCCGACACGAAATTAAATATGGGTTACGATTTCGGAAAATTGTGCAATTAATTTAGAGCACAACAAAAAACTGATTTTAAGTGACGGAAAAGTCCAGTGCCTAATTTGGCGAGTCAAGTCAGAAGTACAAAAGTCCGGTGGAATTTATGGGCTGATATTGGGCTCTGATTAATTTAGGAATGATAGGGCGCGCCAAGGGTTTTAATTAAATGAATTAAATACCAGATAAATTTATCTCCACTCTAAACCTCGACATCTGCTACCAAAACCAAAATTTTCCAAATCCACCCTAACTATCTATAGAATAAATCGAGGGGGTTTACACCACCACCGCCTCCTACCTCCTCGAGTTCGCCCCCACCTCCCCGCTGCTTCCCACCTCGCCACCGTCACCACATCTCCGCGCTCGACCCCCTCTCCCCGCCACCGCCACCTCCACCTCTCCGCACTCGACCTCCTCTCCCCGCCACCGCCCCCATCTTCCCGCGCTCCCCCCCCCCCCCCTCCGCCAGCCCCAACAGCAGCTCCGGACGGTCTATGTCGAGATGCGGCCAGGGGGGACGGTGGGGAGGGGGGGCGGCGGTGGGGAGCGAGGAGGGGGGGAGCAGTGGCGAACGACCGCCGGGGGGTCGGTGGCCGGGAAGGGGGGCAGTGGAGAGCCGGTAGGGAGGGAGCAGTGGCAAACGACCGCCGGGGGGTCGGTGGCAGGGAGGGGGGGCAGTGGCGAGCCGGTAGGGGGGGGAGCAGTGGCGAGCGGCAGTCGGGGGTGCGGTGGCGGGGGGGGGGGGGAGTTGTCAACGTTCTCAGAATCGAACCAAACTTGGGTCACAGGACCAGCGTATTGCTACGAGTCCGATGGCGCAAGTTTCGTTTCGATACGACGTGCGTACACAAAGTTACAACGAGTTCCAGAACATGGCCGATACGGGGTGTTGTCGACGGATACACGTTGATTCCGGTGTGCACGCACATCCAAATCAACTTTCGCAAAATCCCACACGTCCGTATTAACGGCGCACACCTTTCAGTGAAGTCCGCACCTGACCAAGTCGTCCCGTTTAGCGGGACGCATCCAGTTTCGGGGAAAATAGGGTAATTATTTTTCTGATTTTGGGTCGCAGTTTGTGATCGCCACAGGACGCGATACCCCGAGAGAGTTGCACGGGTATCGAGAGGGTCACGCAGTCTACACGTCGCAGCAGACGGAACGAAAAATGGGGCAGCGATGAGAGATATAGTCACCTGAACAGGGCTCCAAAGAAGGCTGAAAACTCGATTTCGCGAGGCGGCTAGGGCACGGCGGCGGCGGCGGCCAGGGCTCGTCGAGCGGCAGGGAGGCGTCGTTGGAGGCTCGCGGAGGCGGTCGTGGGTCGCAGCGGCGAGCTCGGTGGTCGGGGGTCGACGGAGAGGCGGTGGGATGGTGGTGTAGGGGACGACGGGGGAATTTATAGGGAATGGGAGAGGGAGAGGGAGAGGGGAGCGGGGCGTGGCCGGGAGAGGCGGGTCGTGGGGGCCTAGGGCGGGGCGGGGCCGGGAGAGGCGGGTCGTGGGCGCCGGAGGCGGGGTGGGGCCGGTCGTGGCCGGGGAACGCGGGATCGGGGCGGTCGTGCGGGTGAGGGGGCGGGTCGGATTCGGGTTCGGGTCGTGTCGGGTTGGGTAGGACCCGACCCGTTAGGGTTAGGGTTGGGTTTAGTCCGGTTCGTTTGGACCGGGTTCAGTCCGGTTCAACCCGGTTTATTTTGGTTTTATTTAAAAACTTGGTTTTTAGGTCTTTAAAAATGGTTCTGGGGTCCAATAAATTCCAGAAAAATTATTCTATGTCTAATATTTTATTTTACACCCAAAAATATTATTTTCATATTTATTAAAAACATTTAAATTTATTTAATTCTGAAATACCTTGATTTTAATTAGTGAAAAATCATAGAAAAATCCAGTAAATTTCTGAAAATTCATTTAAAAATCCTGAAAAATCAGGGGTTTACAATTATGGAAAAACTGTGGGGAGCACCCTTAAATGTGGTAAAAAAAAGTGGGGAGTAAGTCAAAATTTCTCTTAAAATTTTGAAAGTAAAGTGAGGGTGTTATTGTCCAAATAAAATATTCAAATACATTCCTAGGAAAGCAAAAATATTTTCAAGGGGGACTTTAGGAATTACTTTTCCACAACAATGGGAATATGAAGTCCCTATTATTTTCCCCTAATTTTTAATCCTACACATATCAAATAAGGGTAAGAAATCTAAAATTCATTCTCAACCCTCAAAAACTTGAACCAAACGCCACCTTAAGATGATGTGGATAAAATTATAAATATATAAAGGAAGAAGAAAAAATGTCACATCCATAACATTCCCTCTCCTCCATCCAAAAGAAAAAAAAAATCTGTAAAGAAATATAGTTTAATCAAATTCTTTGTAGAACAAATAGTTTGAAAAAAAATTGAAAAAGAGAACACAAACATCTTTACTAAGGATGTTTGTCTTATATTTATCAATTTTTCCTTCCAAACGTCCTTACTAAACATGTTTGCCCTTTTTAAATTTATTTTCATCCGTAAAATAAGTTTTAAAATAATATTAAAAAAATGAACAAGATTAGGCGTCCTTATTAAGGATGTTAGCCAACATTTTTAAAAATAGCGAATCTAACCATGAACCATGATGCATATGCCGTCCAATTATGCTAACATGCATATGGACATCATGCATATGCATCCAATATGGACAACTTAGAAAATTGGTCATTGCGCCTTTAGCAAGGGAGCCGGTCATAATCCGGGTGTTTTTTTTATGTTGGCTCACGTAAGACGTGGGAACTTATCTGTTCATCGGATTTTTTTTTTTTTTTCCTCTTCAGATATATAAAAATGTAAAAAACAACAGTCTTTACTAAGAGCATTTGGGAGCCGAAAATGAATAAAAATACAGCAAAGAAACGTTTGTGTTCTCTTTTCTAAATATTTGTAAACTATTTTTTCTACAGAAAAATTGATTAAATTATATTTCTCTAGAGAAAATATCTGCCAAAAACATCTTGCTACAGATTATCTCCTCTCTCTCTCTCTCTCTCTCTCTTAATTTAAATTACCGAGAGTCTGACCTATCACCACACCTTTGTATTAGTTGCTGGGCTTTTCTGAGGGCTGTGGCCCTGTTATATGATTAATTCATGCACCGACCACATCAAAACTATATTGGCAATATACGCACTCCAAAAATGCTTTCACGGCACGGAAAGCATTGTTTGGCTCAATCTTGTCTCCTTTTGGGAACATGTTGCAAAACAAGTCGGAATTAATCAAGAACTGTATAATGGTTATTATGTCCTAACTTTTAGCTTCATGGTGAAGATGTTAGATTTATTGTTAGATTTATCTAAATTATATGATTCAACAAAATACTCCTTTCTTTTAGTCCCACATGGAAAAGGAGAAGTCATTCTCCTTTCTATATATTGCTTTACCCCTCTTAGTGGGTAAGTGGGCTTTATAGGGGATGGGCTTGATCTCATCCAACCTGCGAGCGGGTGCGCGTTTTTACGCGTTTATTATTCGCGCACTTAGCACGCCGCGGAATGGACACGGGTACAAAGGTAATTTCATAACTTATTTTGTTTTATTTTTTATTTATTATTTCCGTTGATTTGGTCTGGTGGGTTGCTGGTCTTCCGCGGAACTGTTCTCACGTAATCCCGTTAAGGTAAAATTGGGAAATGTTACGTGAGAGATATATCAGGACACGATCCTGAGATCTGTGAAAAACATAAATCGGTTTTTTCTTTTCTCTCTCTCTCGCTCTCTGTTCGGACGAAAGAACAATCTCACAGAGACGAAAAAAAGAAGAAGAGAAAAACACCAGAACCAAAATTCCTCCAAAACTCCTCCGTCCAATCTCTATTTTTCGGGTAAGGTTGTGATCGTTCGTGGGATTCGCCACCGGGTACACGGTGAAGTGAATCGAAGGATTCGTTGTATCTCGGGGATAGATCGCCAGGAACCCACTGCACTGTTCGTGGGGCGAAATTCTATTCTAAGGACAGCTTGTAACGTGCCTCAAATCCTATACTATTTCTTGTTTTAATTTTACATCTTCCTATTTGCATTATTTAGAAATTTAACCAACAGAAGAAATATCACAGAGAATGAAAAATGAGTTTTTTTTTTTTTTTTTTTTTTGTCCATCCATCAAAACTAGTAAAAATATTCACAATTTATCCTTTCATTCAAGAATTATCACGTGTCAAACTAGTAATCAAAACTAGTATGGATATTCACAAAACCACTTCCAAAGTAGTTTTAGATTAGATGAAAAATAACACTCGATAATTCTTGAGTGAAAGGATGAACATCCTTACTAGTTTCTGTCGACTAAAAAAACATTGGTTCCTTTATCTTTATATTGCTTTGAACTTCCTTTTGCTTTATTTTTCTTTATTTTTCCTTTTTTTTTTTTCTGCTTATTCAATCCCAACAGTACATTAACAAGTCAGCGAGGCTCTAAAATATAAAAATAAAATTGTTATTTCTATAGGTCCAACATTGAGGGACCATAGGAATACAAACTGGCAAACCTTACTCTCTTTTTTCTCAATGTGTTCTTTTTCCATGTGGCAGCTGCACAACAGATGCACATTCATTATATATTCTGCAAAAATAACTTTGCATGTCAGAAACATTAAAATAACCGAGGAACCACAGATCTGAATCGTAGTTAGGGGAAGGAGTCCTTTTCACTTCAATCCCATTTCAATATCTATTTGAAAGTTTGAGCAAAATTTGGGAAAATCTGTTCCTAAACATGTCCTCCCTAACCATTTCCTGCAGACAATAATTAATCAAATATTAACTCCAATAAAAGTATATTTAACTTGACCAGAATCATGGTTTAAGATCTATGCCGGTTTCTTTCCGCATTCGAGTTAATTTCCTTTCTTAATATCCATTTGTATTTTATTTTGTTCCTCGGGATTGTTCTCAATACAAACTCCTCTTCCCTTCTTGAGTTGAAAGCATGTCAATATACTTAAGAAACATTTGACATGTCACCCGGGACGAACATAAGTGGAGCTCAATCGACTCCACCTGAAAATGAAAATGCAGTAGCAATAAATTATACATATACACTTCATGTAAACCCCCTGAATTTTCAAAAAATATTGAACTTGGATTTTTCACAATTTTCTGGAATTTTCTGAAAATTTTCTGTAATTAAAATCAGGGTTCTAATTATTAAATGATTTTTAATTGTTAATAAATAATATTAAAATATTATGGAAATAATATTTTATGGTGTAAAATAGAAAACCGGACTTAGGGTAATTTTCCTGGATTTTATTGGACCTCTGACCTAATTTTAAATACCTAAAAACTAATTAATTAATTATTATTGTTATTATTATTATTATTATTATTATTATTATTATTATTAGTGTTATTCCGGCCCGGCCCAGTGGACCGAGCCCAGCCCAGCCCAGTCCCGCTTAACGGGTCGGACGGGTCCGCCCAACCCGGAACCCGCCGCCCGACCCGACCCGGACCCCCATCCCCTTCCCCCACGACCTGCGAGCCCGCGTCCCCCGCGGCGCCGCCCGAATCCTCCGCCGCCTCCGCCGGCACGTCCCCATGACCCGACCTCCTCGCCTCACCCGGCCACGACCCTCCCCGAGCCCCTATTTAAACCCTACTCCCCTTCTTCCTCCTCCCCTCATCTCCCCTAGCCGTGCCCTAGCTCCGGCGCCACCCGACTCCGGCCACCTCCCCTCCTCCTTCCCAGTGCCCGAGACCCGCCGTCCTCCTCCCTCAGCCGCAGCCACCCAGCCTCCCTCCGGCCACCGCGGTTCCAGCGAAGCCCTGAAACCCTAGGCCGGACACGGACACAGCGGACACGGACTCGTCGACACAGGATACGAGACGGACACGAAAACCCAGTTTCGAGGAGCCCAGTTCAGGTACTCGTATCTCACACCCCGTAGCTCTGATTTTGATTCCGTAAATTGCAACGCGTAGCCTGTATGACCCTCTCGGTGTCCGGACAAACCGCTCGGGGCATCGCGTCCTGTGGTGATTGCACACCGCGATCCAAAAACAGAAAAAAAATATCGACCCGATTCACCCCGGAACTGGGTACGCCCCGCCAAACGGGACGACTTGGTCGTGCGCGGTCTTCACAGATACGTGCGCAGCGTTGATACGGACGTGTGGGATTTCGCGGAAGTCGATTCGGGTGTGCGTGCACACCGGGATCAACGCGTATCCGCGGACACCGTCCCGTATCCGCCTTTTCTGATTTACGTCCTAACTTTCTGTACGCACGTCGGATTGAAACAAAACTTGCGCCATAGGACTCATAGCGATACGCTGGTCCTGTGAACCAAGTTTGGTTCGATTCTGAGAACGTGGACGAAATCGCGTGTCGTGGGCCCTACAGGCCCCGTTCGACGGGCGATTTTGTGATCGGCTCATCGGAATCCAATTCTGGAAGTTCCGTTGGGTTTGTATCATCGTTCCTGACCTGTTGACACTAAGTTTGGTGAATTTGGAGACCTTTGACCCTGACACATTTTTCGGTGCAAAGCGGACCCACATGCGGACCCCGTTTTGACCCGAAATTGTCGTTTTTGCTCTTGTCTCCAAATTGGACTCAAGGACAGGCGTTTCTAGCTATTTGATATCTTCTGAGCATGATGGTAATATTTATTTCAGCATCCGGACTCATTTCTGAAATTTTCTCGAGACACAAAACTGTAATTGGATCCAAACATCAGGCAAGTACCTGCACTTCAAGTTTATTCTTTATATTATGACATTAGTTCCTTGCTCTACTAGCACCATTTGGATGTTTACACGTAGTGTTAGAATACTGGATTTCATGTCTTGAATACTGGAGTTCATGTCTTGCTTTTCGTGTCGGGTGGGAAAATACTAGGAGGCATGTAGTTTACCCTTCCCCCTGTTCCTGTCTAATAGCTGTTGGTACGCGACTGTACCATCAGCCGGATCTCGATTATTCCTGTCTAATAGCCGTCTATGACGGCCGGATTAGCCTTATAACCCCCTACATGCCAACTATGTATTCTAAATACACAATCACACACACATAGTTCCAGTTGTCTTGTTACAGTTACATTTTCTTGTCTCATTGTAATCCTGTTTTACTCATGTCCCCGATTTATAGCAATTAATCATGTTTTACTCATATTCCTGTTTTACAGCAATTAACTCTTAGTTATTGTTACTATTTATTATGCATATTCTGATCATGATGCTTAGTCAGTCTACTTGTCATAAATATTTAGTTTAATCTTGTTGTGCATTTGGTACTTTGCTCCTTTCCTGACTGGATCCGTTGATTTAGGCAATGGTGAGGACTATGCCCCCACCTATTATGGTCCCTATGAGGTAGCAGGTGATACTTTTGAGGAGCCGGTTCCCACCCAGGAGACTACTTCTGAGGAGTAGTTAGCAGTTAGTTATTATTTTCTTTCATCCTAGTAATCAGGTTTGTTCCCGATTTAATTTCTGGTTCTGTAATAAACTCTGGATCTTGTTGTCACATTTATTTTATTTGAAATTCTAGCATTCCCTTTCCTGTTATTATCCTTGCCTACTTATAATTTTGTGAATGAGCTAGATTTATTTTAATTGTAGATATGACCTAGACAGCGTACTACCGCCGACTCTGCGGCGTAGG
Organism: Iris macrosiphon; assembly: GCA_036927795.1. Taxonomy (NCBI): domain Eukaryota; kingdom Viridiplantae; phylum Streptophyta; class Magnoliopsida; order Asparagales; family Iridaceae; genus Iris; species Iris macrosiphon. The sequence continues at coordinate 182,666,102 of JAYESA010000006.1, read as the reverse complement.
CTGGACATACCCACGTACTCGTGCCCGAATATCCGGGTGCGGGTCGTGACACGTTTTTGTGGTGGCTCATGCAGGTCAACGACTAAATTGTTCGGTTTCAACTTCAGGACCGAACAGGCCTGCAATAAGATAAGGATAAGTTTAGGATCTCATCCACTGCTTGAATCGTTCTTGACATCTATCTCGGATTTGAATTGATTCCTTGACTTGCATCCTGCCTTGATTCCTGTGTGCCTCTTATCGTTTATTTTGGATGCAGAGTAATGGATCTATCAGCAAGCGACAAGGTTCCTACAAGATCACCACGAGATGCTCTACCAGCACTCGAACTGAGACCACCTTGGTACCACAAGCAGCACTCTCCCAGCTAGCCCAGCAACAGCAGAGGAATCCACCACAAGGACGCGGACAAGCTTTCGCGATGACCGTGGAGAACGCGCAGACTCTTGGAGTAGCTAATGCGCGTAAGTGATTTGTAGATACCGTTTTTAGTATTGTTTAGCTCGTGCCTATTGGTCCGTGACCTCAGCCCCAACCTAGTAATTTTGAACTTGCTAATAACCTGGTATGCTTTATATTTGATAACTATAGAGATTTTAGAGACTTTTACTATTATGCTTATTATGTGTTGTTTTGTGAACTTAAATTTGTACCTCTTTTCATCATCATCTAGCGCACTTAATTTTGCTGTACTTGACTTATGCTGCTATTCTATAGCCTAGTTTTGCAATCTTACTCTTTATCAGGCTTGTTCATGACATATGTATTATTGGGTCGACACACTAATACAATTGTCTATTCAGAATCAGTGTATTACGGTCTGATCAACCTTAGTGCATTTTGGTTCGCTCTTCGCATTACTTTACGTAGATTGAGATATATAGTTGACTAGTATACTTGCCCTCTAGATAGGTCCGAGCATATCGTATCAGTTATATAACTGTACTAATACGAGCATGCGAATAAATGATTACCAGAATAGAATTTCAGTCCACAACTGCTTGACAATTCCCATTTGAATTCTTTAAACGCCTTGATCCCGATACTTCTGTTCTATCACCTCGCCCTTGAACTCTTTATTATTGATCCTCGTCTTCCCTTATTTCGGAAAGATAAAATCTTGTGCTTGGTATAAGTTTGATATATAGATAGTACTAGGTATACCCCTCAGGCCGGTCGAATTGATGATGACCCTTTATGATTAAGGGAATACCATAGGTGATGTATTTGTATTAAAGACTTAAGAATTCAATACCATGATTAAATAAGTTGGGACATAGCTTTACTAGTTGTATAGCCTTAGAGGATAGATGGGTAAATTCTAAGTTGGGTAGCGACCGCAATGTTCACCTGAGAGGAACCCTTTAGACTGTAATCAAGTGAGATTGGATAGAGAGAACCCTACCATATTCTTAAATTTTGAGGACAAAATTTTTATAAGTTGGGTAGATTGTAAACCCCCTGAATTTTCAAAAAATATTGAACTTGGATTTTTCACAATTTTCTGAAATTTTCTGGGAATTTTCTGTAATTAAAATCAGGGTTCTAATTATTAAATGATTTTTAATTGTTAATAAATAATATTAAAATATTATGAAAATAATATTTTATGGTGTAAAATAGAAAACCGGACTTAGGATAATTTTTCTGGATTTTATTGGGCCTCTGACCTAATTTTAAATACCTAAAAACTAATTAATTATTATTATTATTATTATTATTATTATTATTATTATTATTATTATTAGTGTTATTTCGGCCCGGCCCAGTGGACCGAGCCCAGCCCAGCCCAGTCCCGCTTAACGGGTCGGGCGGGTCCGCCCAACCCGGAACCCGTCGCCCGACCCGACCCGGACCCCCATCCCCTTCCCCCACGACCTGCGAGCCCGCGTCCCCGGCGGCGCCGCCCGGATCCTCCGCCGCCTCCGCCGGCACGTCCCCATGACCCGACCTCCCCGCCTCACCCGGCCACGACCCTCCCCGAGCCCCTATTTAAACCCTACTCCCCTTCTTCCTCCTCCCCTCATCTCCCCTAGTCGTGCCCTAGCTCCGGCGCCACCCGACTCCGGCCACCTCCCCTCCTCCTTCCCAGTGCCCGAGACCCGCCGTCCTCCTCCCTCAGCCGCAGCCACCCAGCCTCCCTCCGGCCACCGCGGTTCCAGCGAAGCCCTGAAACCCTAGGCCGGACACGGACACAGCGGACACGGACTCGTCGACACAGGATACGAGACGGACACGAAAATCCAGTTTCGAGGAGCCCAGTTCAGGTACTCGTATCTCACACCCCGTAGCTCTGATTTCGATTCCGTAAATTGCAACGCGTAGCCTGTATGACCCTCTCGGTGCCCGGACAAACCGCTCGGGGCATCGCGTCCTGTGGTGATTGCACACCGCGATCCAAAAACAGAAAAAAACATTGACCCGATTCACCCCGGAACTGGGTACGCTCCGCCAAACGGGACGACTTGGTCGCGCGCGGTCTTCACAGATACGTGCGCAGCGTTGATACGGACGTGTGGGATTTCGCGAAAGTCGATTCGGGTGTGCGTGCACACCGGGATCAACGCGTATCCGCGGACACCGCCCCGTATCCGCCTTTTCTGATTTACGCCCTAACTTTCTGTACGCACGTCGGATTAAACAAAACTTGCGCCATCGGACTCGTAGCGATACGTTGGTCCTGTGACCCAAGTTTGGTTCGATTCTGAGAACGTGGACGAAATCGCGTGTCGTGGGCCCCACAAGCCCCGCTCGACGGGCGATTTTGTGATCGGCTCATCGGAATCCAATTCTGAAAGTTCCGTTGGGTTCGTATCATCGTTCCTGACCTGTTGACACTAAGTTTGGTAAATTTGGAGACCTTTGACCCTGACACGTTTTTCGGTGCAAAGCGGGCCCACATGCGGACCCCGTTTTGACCCAAAATTGCCGCTTTTGCTCTTGTCTCCAAATTGGACTCAAGGACAGGCGTTTCTAGCTATTTGATATCTTCTGAGCATGATGGTAATATTTATTTCAGCATCCGGACTCATTTCTGGAATTTCTCCGAGACACAAAACTGTAATTGGATCCAAACATCAGGCAAGTACCTGCACTTCAAGTTTATTCTTTATATTATGACATTAGTTCCTTGCTCTACTAGCACCATTTGGATGTTTACACGTAGTGTTAGAATACTGGATTTCATGTCTTGAATACTGGAGTTCATGTCTTGCTTTTCGTGTCGGGTGGGAGAATACTAGGAGGCATGTAGTTTACCCTTCCCCATGTTCCTGTCTAATAGCTGTTGGTACGCGACTGTACCATTAGCCGAATCTCGATTATTCCTGTCTAATAGCCGTCTATGACGGCCGGATTAGCCTTATAACCCCCTACATGCCAACTATGTATTCTAAATACACAATCACACACACATAGTTCCTGTTGTCTTGTTACAGTTACATTTTCTTGTCTCATTGTAATCCTGTTTTACTCATGTCCCTGGTTTATAGCAATTAATCATGTTTTACTCATATTCCTGTTTTACAGCAATTAACTCTTAGTTATTGTTACTATTTATTATGCATATTCTGATCATGATGCTTAGTCAGTCTACTTGTCATAAATATTTAGTTTAATCTTGTTGTGCATTTGGTACTTTGCTCCTTTCCTGACTGGATCCGTTGATTTAGGCAATGGTGAGGACTATGCCCCCACCTATTATGGTCCCTATGAGGTAGCAGGTGATACTTTTGAGGAGCCGGTTCCCACCCAGGAGACTACTTCTGAGGAGTAGTTAGCAGTTAGTTATTATTTTCTTTCATCCTAGTAATCGGGTTTGTCCCCGATTTAATTTCTGGTTCTGTAATAAACTCTGGATCTTGTTGTCACATTTATTTTATTTGAAATCCTAGCATTCCTTTTCCTGTTATTATCCTTGCCTACTTATAATTTTGTGAATGAGCTAGATTTATTTTAACTGTGGATATGACCTAGACAGCGTACTACCGCCGACTCTGCGGCGTAGGCTGGACGTACCCACGTACTCGTGCCCGAATATCCGGGTGCGGGTCGTGACACTTCAACTAGTAAGCAGTAAGAGACATATGAAATTAGAATTGGTTTGAAACATAATTTAAATTGGTAAATAAAGAAAAATTGAACATTGTTGCTCCTAGAAAAATATTTACAAAACATTGGAATATATATATATATATATATATATATATATATATATATATATATATATATATATATATATATATAGAGTACATTAGGATGTGGTGCAGTGGTAGCACCATTTGTGCCTTTAGTAGTAGGTTGGGGGGGCTTTAGCCTTTAGCAGTAGGTTAGGGGACGTAGACGAAGACCCACGAACGAGGTAACGAGTGAAGTAGGGGATCATCGGAGGCGATGAGTGAAGAGCTGAAAGTCGACATAGACCAGCCTTTCTCCCTTCAAGCTCCCTTTGATAGTATATATATATATATATATATATATATATATATATATATATATATATATATATTACACACCCCTACTTACCTGTCCGCCAACGTTGTGGTTCGAATCATGTTCGTCACGCTTGATGTCCCCTGACCCAACCACTGCAGCTCCAGGACACACATATGCATTGGCTCATGTAGAAATATATATGATTTCTATTTGTAATTAATATAAATAAGTTGTTAGGATATTTAAATAATAATAAAAAATTAATATATAATACTACTATGTAATTATAAATTTAACTAGATAATGAATTAGTATGTACTATTATATTATTATATAATTAGAATTTTAATTAAAATAAATTATTAATATTTAAATTAATTAATTAATTTAAATATTAATTAACTAATAAAATAAGGAATATTTTAGCAAATGCTCTCACTGAAATTATAGAAACTAAAATATATCTCCACTTTTTTTAGAAACTACCAAATGGCCCCAATTTTTTGTATGAAACAATTAAAAATTTAAGGTATACCCTCACTATCTCAACCAATTTTTTGACTATTTTGCAAAAAATGAGGGTATTTGATAGTTTAAAAAAAAAATGGAGGTATATGCTAGTTTTTATAAGTTGAGTGGAGACATTTGCTAAAATATCCCATAAAATAATTTTGAACATATTAATCATAATTATGATCACTAGTTAACCAAAATATTTTGTTAATTAGATAATTAATATTTTATAATTATTAGTTAACCATATATAATTATGATCATGATTATACCTTAATATTAGGTAATTAATATTTTATAAAATTATAATGATGAACTCGTTAGCCATATTATTTTGTTAATGTCAAATATTTATATTATTAATTAACCATAATATTTCTTTTTGTAAATACATTTTACTATTCAAATACAGAAATTTAGATTTTGTTTACTTCCAATTCAAAATTCCAACTGTACCAAACAGCTTTTGGTCAAAAATCTTGAAACTATAACCAAAATTTAACTCTGGAGTTCCAAAATCCAAAACCAACTTCATGCGACGTAGATCATCCGTAGCCACCGCGGGTCAAGACATAGATTATCAGCACCCACCGTAGCCACCGCGGGTCAAGACATAGATCATCAGCACCCACCGCAGGTACGTCCAACCGTTTTGCCACAACCATGTCCGACACAAGACACGATACACCCACATATCCGGTGACTTGCTGGATACTTATCATTTGTATACTACCCGATTGTCTTAATGATCATCTAAAAAAATTCTGTCTAAATCATTTTCATTTTCTTCCATTCAGCTGTAACACTACAAAAAATAAAAAAAAACTGTCCTTACTAAAACTTCAATCCCTAATGCTTTAAGCCTTACCTCCAAGTCCTAGATGCTGCTTTAATTCCTATATTATCCCTCACCAAAAACAAATTCCATAACAAACATTTTTACATGTATTGTTCAATCTCCAAAATAAAATACAATTGTAGGCAAAAATATTGCCAATGGATAAAACTGTACAAAAAAAAAACATCAATGGCCTGGACACTGCAGTTCTCATGCTTGATGTCCAGGGTTAGAAGTTAAAACCCATCCAGTAATCCAATAGCTCTGATACAAAGGGCAATTAGATCAAACTAATTAGGTAACATGGTTCAGAAAAAGTCACTCAAAAAAAACTTCTCTTTGCTAATTTACTTTCAACTACGTTTCCTACTATTCAAGTTTAGGCAGAAGAGGTAACTGAGTGCAGGATCGATCAAGAAGCTGACCACTGGTCAGGGACTGTCAGAAAATACTTGGACATTGCTTTTCTGAACCTCTTCTTGTACTGCAATGGCGACACGACTGTTGGGGATGCATTTTTTGGCCCACCTAGGATGCCGGCAGCTTTTACCCATGTTTCCAGGTGTTTGTCCCACGTGTACTGCCTCATGAAATCTATGATTCCAATAACGAGCTCCTTTCTTGCATCATCCACACCCACTAGTAAAGAATAGTCCATGACATCAACAGACTGGAATCAGAAGAAAATCAAGTTACAAGCAAGATAATCAAAAATTGGTTGCATTTCCATGGTGTGCATGTGTCGAACATATAGTGTTACACGAGACTGACGGAAAAAAATTGGAGTGGCGTCGGCATGTGCTTATAACATGTTGAATCCACGTTTATGTAATACAGGGGAAAAACATCAGAGATCAAAATCGGGAGAAACAATTGCAATGAAAATCAAATAACATTCTTGCGATTTCTGAAGAGTTGCAACATTGACATTCTTTTTAGTATTGTTTGAATGATATAGAAGTAGTCAGAATAGTATTTAACATTTGTATGGTAATGCACCAGGGGAAGTTACTCTGAAATTGAACTTAAATTGACACATGGCATAGTAAAAAGTTTGCCTTCGAGGAGAGTCCCAAATGCATGAATTAAGTTATACAGATGAAGAGTTGGGTTGTTTTATGCCAAAATGAAGTAAGGACATTTCCGTACACATGATATGAAGGTGGCCATAACCCATGTTTCAGCACCTGGCGTAACAGCTCCTGGTGCAACAACTAACTTAACATAGGGAGGTGGTGAGTCGGTAGCAGTAGGCAGCTAAGTAGCTTTATTACCTAGTCTTTAGGAAATGGGACTGCAGAGTTTTGTCCATGATATGTATGCATATTTTGATACATGTAACTGAACTGGTACTACCAAAAGGTATTGTGTTTGCTTCATGTCAGGGGACAACAGAGGTATTTATATTGTCCATTAAATGAGGAAAGGGGATTATACACACCCAGGACTTGTGCAGGTTTAGTCAAAGATTTTGCAGGTTTAGTCAAAGATTTTCTCATCATTGACAGTTCTAAATGCATGAATTAACTTTGGATAGATGGAAGCCTTAGTTCTATGCCAAAATGAATTATGAAGGATTGAAGGTAAACATGCGGTGGTGGTGTTTTCTCACCAGCTGTGTCAAAATCAATATATAGGTCAAGGTGATCAGTATTCAAGTCATGCCACCTACTATGGGCACAACATGGAGGTGTTTTATATTGTCCGATAGAAGTGGGATTCTGGGATCGTCAAAATCACCATATAGGTGAGATGACCAGAATTCATGTCACGACACCCTCAATGATGGTGTGATAGAGGTATTTCATATTAGCCTACTAAATGAGGGCAGAGACTTCATGCAACTGGGAAATTATGCAGGTGCTAGAAGTCGGATTATGGGATCATCAAAATAACCATATAGGTGAGATGACCAGAATTCATGCCACGACACCCTCAATGAAGTTGGAGACAAAGGTATTTGATATTAGCCTACTAAATGGGGGCAGAAACTTCATGCAATTGGGATATTGTGCAGGTGCTTGAAGATGCCAAGACATCCACGACAGCAAACAAAAACTAAGTATTTCAAACTGAAATAGTATTGCCTGTGAAGCACAACTTCAAAAAATCTGACTGCAACTCTGTAGGGAACTGTGGCTGTGAAGCATAAGCCAAGATGAATCAATCATCTAGAAATGTTTGCTATATAGGAGTGGGCTAAGAAGGCAACCACAACAATAAAAGAGATTGCAATACAGTTTTAAGGTCAATCAACAAGCATAGGAAAACTAGTGGAGATCAATTGCAGCTGCATTTAAACATACACTCGACAGGTTATGGATCATAATTTCTAAAGAGAAAGGGACTATGCCCCCCAAAATTTTCCTTGTCTGATAAATCAACATGGCCTCCTGAATTTGTGCAGGCCCAATACATGGTTTCGGGAAACATGGTCTTCCATCGTTAGGGGAGAGACGTACTTGTGTCATTTGGTTGGCAAGAGTCAGAAGCTACTAATCCTAATGCTTCCACTAAAGTCAACCATCCAGCGGGTCTAATCGTAGAAAACTGACAGGTCTTAGCCCATGCAAAACAGGAAGAACTACCTAAACTGGACACATGTCAAGCCCAAATTCTCCATGAGAATAATGCATAGAGATTCCCTAAGTTAGTAACGATGGGGAAAAAATCTAAAACATGTCAAACATTTACAAAAACCTAAATTTTCCATGAGAAAATGTGCTTAATTTCCAAAGGCAGTGACGAAAGCACGTATGGACATCATTGTTCAGTTCAAGCTTGACAAAATACCAAGACACTCCAAAGCAATTGTATTTATCACTAATTCTTACAGGTGTATATTGAGAATGTTTGGAAGGAAAACCCTGTCTGCATCCTTAAAGTTTATTGAACACGTTAAACGGATTTAACTACATCTGTCATTCCTAAAATTTTGTTAGTCGGATATACTAGGCAAGTATGAATCCTTTGAGATGGAGGGTTTTGGAGGAAAAAGGATGACAGGTATTTAGAAGCTAGTACGAATATAGACTACACAGGAGGAATATGAAAGAGAAATAAGTTGAGATGAGCCATAATCATACTGCAAGAAATGATGTATCATTCCAGATAGCTCGCTCCAAGCTCCTTTTTGCCTTGCTCCCCAGGAATATTGGCTTTGTTTGTAGTGATTCTAACAAATTAAGATCTAACAGAACTTTGTCATCCCCAGAAGCATTTGGATTATAACGGGACCGCGACGAGCCTTTCAGATCATATACCCTTGACAATTTACGCCCAAAGAAAAGATTCTCCATCACCATCAAATCCAATTTCATCTCTCGTCCACCTTTCAAGTGCTTGACAGTCACCTAAAGCACCAAAAGTAAAATGAAAAAAAATAAAATAATAACAACAAATAATGCAGATTATACACAAAATTTATGCATATATCACAATGAAAATTATATCAATACCTAACAAAACTAATCTATTCTACTATATAATGTCAAAATTAGGCTTCACCGTGAAAAATTTTCGTTCCAAAAATACCCTTCATCATTTCAATATGTATTAACTACGTATTAAATCTATTCTACTATATAATGCCAAAACTAGGCTTCACCGTGAAAAATTTTTGTTCCAAAAATACCCTTCATCATTTCAATATGTATTAACTACGTATTAAATGTATGTATGCATGCATGAAGCAACTTGGGGAATGATAGTTAATAAAATAAAGATATGCATGTATGCAAAGTAGGTAGTTTGGAGAATAAAACAATCTATTCTACTATATAATGCCAAAACTAGGCTTCACCGTGAAAAATTTTCGTTCCAAAAATACCCTTCATCATTTCAATATGTATTAACTACGTATTAAATGTATGTATGCATGCATGAGGCAACTTGGGGAATGATAGTTAATAAAACGGAAAATTTCACTCAAAGCATAAATGTTTAATATATTTCTAAAAAAAACAACAAAGTTTCAAAATTTACAGAAAAAGCATTAAAACGCCCTTTGTAAGGGCGTTTTACGCTTTTCCGTTCACCAACTTAATGGCGAAAATTGACGGTCTTCGAGTATTAATAAAAAAAGTAAAACGCCCTTTAGAAGGGCGTTTTATATATATATATTTTTTCCTCTCTCTTCTCTCCTCTCTCCAAGCCTCTCTCTTCTTTTAATTTCTCTTCTCTCTCCTCTCTCCTCTCTCCTCTCTCTTTCCCGCTCCCCTCTCTTGCGGTAAACGATCCTGCCGCCGAACGCGACGGTCTTCGAGTTGGGGCCCGGGATGCTGAAGGGGGAGTCGGGGAGCCATGTCCTCCAGAGGGTGTCGTTGAAGGGGGTGACCTTGGGCCCGGCGACGTTGATCCGGTAGAGCGTCTCGAGGGCCTGGTAGGAAAGGCTGTTGAAGAATTCGTCGGGAGTGGGTCCGACGAGGCGCGCTTGGTCTGGGGAGCGGGTAGAAGTGGAGGCGGAGGATGTGGGTCCCCTTCTTCTTGATTTGGAATCTGTAGGAGGAAGGGGTGGTGAAGACTCTGGCTGTTTGGTAGAGAGGGTTAAGGTTGGGGTTGGAGTTGGAGTCTGGGGAGCGGAGTCGGACACCGTCGGAGACGAATTGGGAGTCGGGAACGAAGACGCGGTGGTCGGAGAGGGAGGTTGACGGGGAGGTGGATCCGCAGTCGAGGAGCTGGTTGTCGGCAGGGGAGAAGAGTGCCGAGGAGAGGAGACAGCGGGAGAGAGACAACGGGAGAGGAATAGGGAGAGAGAGAGAGAGAGAGAGAGAGGAGAGTCTTCAGAGGAGCGGGACAAAAAAAAAAATAATTAATTTAATGAAAAACGCCCTTAAGAAGGACGTTTTTCATTAAATTAATATTATTTCTTTCTAAAAAACAGAGAGGGGGCGGGAGAAGTATAAAATATTAATAAAAATATTTTAAAAATATACAAAACGCCCTTGCAAAGAGCGTTTTACTTATAAAAATAGTATAAAATATGTACAGGAGAGAGGAGAGAGGAGAGAAGAGTGAAGAGAGAGGAGAGAGGGGAGAGAGATGTTAAAAAAATTAATAAAAATATAAAACGCCCTTCCAAAGAGCGTTTTACTTTTTTTATTATTTTTTTTATCGTCAATTTTTTTTCCGTTAAGTTGGTTAACGGAAAAGCGTAAAACGTCCTTACAAAGGGCGTTTTAATGCTTTTCCTGTAAATTTTGAAACTTTGTTGTTTTTTTTAGAAATATATTAAACTTTTATGCTCTGAGTGAAATTTTCCGTTAATAAAATAAAGATATGCATGTATGCAAAGTAGGTAGTTTGGAGAATAAAATAATCTATTCTACTATATAATGCCAAAACTAGGCTTCACCGTGAAAAATTTTCGTTCCAAAAATACCCTTCATCATTTCAATATGTATTAACTACGTATTAAATGTATGTATGCATGTATGAGGCAACTTGGGGAATGATAGTTAATAAAATAAAGATATGCATGTATGCAAAGTAGGTAGTTTGGAGAATAAAACAAAAGTTAATAAATAATGCATGCAAAGTAGGCACATGAACCCAAGAGATAAGAGAAACATTTCCTATTCCCGTCATTTAATTTCTCCCAACTTTCATGCTCCTGCCTATTAAATTAAGAAATTGTCGTTTGCTCTTTTAATAAACTTTTTTTTTTCCAAGTAATATAAAATACGTGCAACGCACGTGCGTATATACTAGTTAATATAACTTGAAGAATTTATACCTGATAAATACCAAGGACTTTAGCAAGGCAGGTTGGGCTTCCAGAATTTATAGACTCCGTCAAATAGTTGAAGTATTCAACAGCAAAGTCCTCGAAAGAATCCAACTCTGTCTTGGTAACTTGCTTTATAACAAATCTCTCATCAAGTGTCTTAGCAAAATATACATTGCTTTTACCACCTTGAGCATTCCATCTCTTGCAACGGCTCAGAGAACGCAAGAAATCTGCTTCATCTGGGCAGCACTTCTTCCTAAGTTCATCAAATTGCTTAGCAAAATAGCAGGTCACTGAGAACTTCACTTTGTCCGAAGGAATTGAAGAATCGTCATCAAATGATATCCTGAAATGAGTCTCTTTGGGATCTAAAAACAAATTCCTCCGCAAACTTTGGGGTTCATCATCTGAATGAAACTGAGAAACAAATGATCTACCAAAACTGCTGATCCTGCCAATCTCACACAATCCCTCATGTTGATCCAATTTAGAGCTAATAAAGTCCGCATGCTCCTGGAACTAATGGCATAGGATATAATTGTTGTGGGTTCATTGTCATAAAGCACAATAACCACGTCGTCAGAGCCAGTTTGAGGTAAGTAGCAATCGAGCACCTTCGTCCATCATATGTGCAGCCGATGAGATAAAAACAGGGTTATGAGTTGGATGGAGATTTGATATCTTTACCGAGTTCGGAGATTTTTGCGAGTAATCCATGCTAGCCATATCTCCCGAGGCATCAAATGATCTGACTGAGGACAAATGCAATGAAGCAGGAGACAATCGTCCATGTAGTCTATCCCGGAATCTTAAAGCAGAATCAAAAGAATTAACTCTTGCAGGGGAAAGCACCATCCTATAGTGTGGATTATCCATCAGGGTAATTGATCCAACCGAATCAGTCTCTGGATTACCACTCCATAAGGAATCAATTTTATCAGACAATGTGGATGCAGCAGATGGTAAACGCTCTAGCAAAGTTCCAGTGCAAGCTTCACTACCTTTCTTTGCTTCATTATCCCCTAGATAAGAGTTACCAGAAACCAAATTGAGGCCGGCCAAGCCCAAATAGCCCTCCGCATTGATCGACCAGTCCATTTCGATCAAATTATTCGAATCACAATTAAAATGCAAGTTGAAGTCCTCATGTTGCTTTGACGTGCTCAATGACTTCGTGAGGATTTCTTGAGAGTTTCCTGTCTTCACATCTTTACAGATTGAATCATCCCTCCATTCTCTTAGACTGTTGTGAGCTGCAACCTCCACAAGTTGTGGTCGGGGCTTGAAAACAGAACCTTTTGACTTGGAAAATGAATCCAAAAGGCAGAGTCGACGATCCCATGTGTGGGAATCAATTAGGAGGCATCGTCTCAATCGATTTAGCTCTAATATATCTAGTTCTCCCTGGAAGGAGGGACTATTCTCTGAGGCAGATAGTTGCAGAGAAATCTGAAATAAGGTAGGAAATAAAGCAATCAAACTTTTGTGGAACCAAGAGAGTGCTACCAGATCGGCATAATTTAAAAAAATACCTAAGACCGGTTCCAAACAAAACTTACATAATACTGATCCTTTTCCCTTTCAAGCAAACTTCTTAGCTCCGCAATGTAATTATGTTATGCTCGCTTTTGTAGGTTCATTCTCGGAGGCAGTTATTTTCTGCTCAATTCTTTGAAGAACATTAAAAATCTCCGAGTGCAGGAGTTCCATTTTCCTAGAGATCTGCAAAGAAAAAAAAAATAGAAGAAATGAGTTGCCAGCACACATCTGATAACATAATATATTGAGAAGTTCAAAAGCATACTGTATCTGCCTCTCTTTTAGCCCATTCTAGCTGAACTTCGCAAGTGAAATCCAAGACCAGAGGTGGCAACTGAATGGAGAGAATATCCACAGGACCATAACGAAAGAAGGCAATCATGCTTCCGAACCTGTCAAAGAAAAGAAATCACCTGAGATCATGTTTTAGTTAAAAGCAAAAGCAGATGTTTGCTAAGAAAATTCAGAATTAATATATCATGAAATCCAATCAAGTTATATATATATATATATATATATATATATATATATATATATATATACACGAAAAGTTTTAGGCATCACCGTGGAACTTTTATGTTCCAAAAGTGCCCTTCTCCAACTTTATATATATCCAAATATGTTTGAATTAACTAGGGGCAAATATGTAAATTATACACCTCCCAACTAACATAGTTACTCATCACTAATAATTAAACACTTCCACTACAATAAATGTTCATTATCTCCAAAATAAATTTACTTTAAAATATTTTATATTATTTCAAATAGGTTTGTCATACATTTAAAAAGTTATAAAAAAACATACATACGACACGTGCAACGCTCGTGCACGTCTTCTAATAATGTCAAAAGTAGATTTCACGTGAAAGTTTTCTTTCCAAAAATACCCTTCAATATATTTACTAATTAAAAAAATACCTACAATAAATTCCACTAATAACCAATTAAGAGATGCATTAATGTATTACGGTAATCGAAGGGTTTATGCTACTTGCTAAGTCTTCTAAAATGTTTCCACGGAATTTGAAGGGTTGAACGCTTAACCTATATAATTAAAAGCAGCAAAATTAAACTAACTCATCAACATCATCCAGTCCCAGATACGTGCAAAGCATGTGCATATATATATATATATATATATATATATATATATATATATATATTGTGTGTGTGTGTGTGTGTGTGGTTATAGACACAACATATAAACCTTTTAATCATTGAAGACGCATTTCCACTTATTATACTTCCTCAACATATAGACCTTTTAACAGATTATAGAGAAAACTCTGAGCATACAAATTATATCTTAAATCTCATGAATCTCGACAGTTTAAATTTTCATGCAGCTAGTACCCATAAAACCGAAGGCAGTCCTTTTGAAGAGAATGGCCACAACTTGCAACGCGATTAGCAGTTGCATGATTCGAAAATACTGAGCTCCAAAAATTTTCCAAATGAAAGGCCCCATGCAGCATCAGACATGACTACTCTACGAGCAGCAGGTGGGACTCCATCCTTATGTTCACACTTCAGACACCGGTGCCACATCCATATCCTTCCATCTCGTTCTCCCAGGTAGCTTAATAGAAGGGTGTCGCTGCACGCTAATCGTAAGACTCCCATGCTGGTGAGTATAACACCGGACATGGGCTTCTGCTGGTTGTTTACAAGACCGACAACAAGCTGCCTGTTACGTAGGTAAAGCATGTTGTTAGAGAAGGGTGGTGGTCCAACAATACAATAAATCACATCGTAGTAGAGCATGAAGGGTTACCTGATCAAATAAGTCATCACGCAGATATCTTCCTAGAGGCTTATCAAAACTACCATAAAACTTGATGCGAAGAAGTTGAGAAGGTTCACACATGGTGCCCTTTAGGACAGAAGTGGTTGATAAAGATACCAAGATGCTCTGATTGTCAGCAGCTGAGAAATATTCTCTAGGAGCCTCATTTCCCCCATCCGTGCAGATTATTTTCTCCTCATCACCTTTCCTGAGTTGCCTGTGATTTGCCAAAACTTCCCCTTCGTCAAATGTAATTTCAACCACTTCTCCTTGAGGCAATTCTTTATCAGTAGGAGAATCTGAGTGTTCACAAGATTCCTTTGATCCAATAGAACGATCCCCTTCTAACTCAAAGTGGGCAGGGGGCAAGCAAGACATATCAGAGATGATATCCCCCTGTAGAGACAATATATCTGAGCATGGCAAGAAGCAAGTCCCGGCATCATTGATGCATGTGTTTAGTTTGTTATGTTCTTCCGCAATTGTTTGGTGTGCATTAGGGATAGATGAAGTCTTCGATATACAAGTATCAGAGTTCACCAGGTTTGCTGGTATGGCAATTGGACCGTTTGGAGGAACCTTTGAAAGTGTGGCCCCTTCATCTGCAAGGAAAGAGGTCTCACGAGAGAGATGATAGGCAGCAAAGCTTGCATATTGAACAACATGTTTAACCTTTCTCAATTCTTCACGATCACCTCGTAGAAGAACCTACATAAAGTATTATAAGCTGAATCAGGGGAGCCAAAAATCTGCAACACGTTGACTAATAAACTGGTAAAAACAAAATACTGAACATTACAGAAGTTTTCAGCATATCAGTAACGACTGATACCGATCCGATATGGCGATACCGATACGGCTTTTGCATGTCCCTATCCGATACCGACTGATACCGACTGATACCGATATTGACTTATACCGACATTGGGGGTCTCTTTTTTCGGTCAATTCGGAAAGAAAATTGATCTAAAAGACCAATCGGCAATGGTGTAAAAGCAAAGTAAGGTTGTAAAAGCATGTAAAAGAAGAAAACTTATCTATCGCATGTAAACCAATTGGCAAGGGTCAAAACTATTTCATTCAATTTGATAGATTTGATAGATGCAACATAAATTGTAAAACAATCTATTTGTTCAATATCTAATTCCTTGCTAAGTTGCACAAAAACTACCTTAGATGACCATATGTATGTGCGTCTGACACGTATCCAACAGGACATTTCCCCGATGCTAATGCCTAAGCTGGCCCTCATGTATCTAGGCACTAAATGGGCACAGAACATGGTTAGAACATGGTTGCAAGTGATTTGGCATGGTTATGTGAGACATAATTGAGATATTAGAAAGTAGTATTTCTTTTTAAACGGATCATTCCGGGGAAAAATAAGGATGTACATTCCAGAAAAATAAGGATGTACATAATCTCCTGAAAGATCGTCTTGACTTCAAATTGAATCACCAAATTCCTGTTTCTAAATCCAGAACCGTCAGAACATGTGCATTCCAGATCCAAATAGCCACAGATAAGCATGCCCTGCAAATTCTCAGCCAATTTTTACAGGGACCCCAATGATGAGGATTTGCCTACATCAAGAACCTATCCCTTTGCATCTTCACCCCAGGTTCCTTTCGTGATTATTCTTCGTCAGTTGAGGTATGCTCCAAAAATATTGTGCAAGAAATTAACTTGAGATAAACTAATTGGTGCAAAATAGATATTTGATTTAACAAATTCATCATGTTATAAAGATCCCTCAATATATATCATAACAACACAAAACATTAAAGGAGCGCTCTTAAATATTGCTGTAACAACGAATGCTGACAGAACAAGCTAGATATTTGACGATCGTGAATAGTTCTGCATCTATGGAATACATGGAATAGAATAATAGAAAAGACAAGGTAGTAATCATTACCGTGCATCCTAGGCGTCTTGGGCACCCTTCAAAAAACATCAGTGTTTTACTGGACTTCTTATTTGGATGGTCACTCGATGGACAGTCTTCAAAGAGCTTCTCCACACGAAACATTTCACAGTGCCCCAATCTCGCCAAAGCAATATCATCAACAGATGGAGCAATCTGAGCACCAGTGCACCGAGCTATTCTTTCTAAAAGTGGCTTCTTGACATTCAGAACCAACGATATTTCATTTGTCAGAAGGTACTGTTGAGCATAAGAGGATACACTTTTTTCTACAAGAAGTACATTAGGTCGATGGGCCTCTATCTTTGAAACGGACACCTTAAGGTGATCACTTTCCTGTTCAATTGTAAATACCATATCAATTAAGTAAAAGAAAAGTTACTTAAAATCAATATAATAAGAAAACGATGCAGGATCTAACCTGTTCGATTACAGTATTAATAGATGCTAATCTATTTGGAGCTTTCTGGTATTCCAAAGCTCCACCCAAAAGAAATAGTCTTGGGTTCTTGTGTTGTGAAATCATGCGTTTGTGTCTAACATTTTTTGTACAAACTACTCCCTTTACAAAGGTGCTGCAAAGAATAGTATCACCATCAGTCTCATGAAATAAAACATCATACAATTATAATTAGAACTAGGCGCAAATTAAAAAAGCAGAAGCTGTATACCTATTGTGTGGCCTTCCAGATGCAATACACTTCACTTTGACATAATTACCCGGATCCATGCTGCCACCTCTGCTAGTGTCCAGCTTCACATACGTCGCAGCTTGCCATGCCAACGATGTAACAACGTCCAACCATCCCTCACTGCCACCCTCGCCCCCAGCTGTGATCCCTTCTGCTTTCAGCAGCTGGGACACGAGCGCCCGGAAATGCCCACGCACAGCATCCCTCAAATTCTCCTTGTTAGCGTCGCCAGCCTTCTCCCTGACGCCCAGAGGGTCGCAGCCGAAGCTCCCGGATGCGAATGCATTGCAATTGCCAAAATCGTCGTCATCGTCGTCGTAAAGCCCGGTCTCCAGGTCGTCGTTCTCGTCCTCCGGCGGCGGAAGGTCCCAGATTAGCCTATTGTTCTGAAAATCCAACGGCTGCTGGGCCTTCTGGGTCTCGTGGTTCCTATACACCGACAAGTTGTCGTACCCAGAGTTATCTAAAAGGTCCTCCGCCTCGGCACCAGCTTTTCTGAAGTAGCCGGGAGCATCCTGGTCCAGAGGACTAGGACTGGTATCGCAGCTGTCGCCGCCGATTCTACTGGGACTACCCAAAGGGGTAGAATTCACAGACTTGAAACTATATAACTCATTATTACCGGTACTAATACTAACCGAATCTATATCAGAAACATCACTGGAAGGAGTAAAATAGTGCTTCCCACTGTACTCACCATCTTCTTCCTCATCACTCCTACAAAAAAGAATGCAACTAAAATTAAATAAGTAGAAACCAAAGTAACATAATAATAATAAGACTAAATTATAACTTGATATTGTCAACTATTCAAGTTTTTCAACTTGAAACTTGATACTCTCAACTATTCAACTTTTTCAACTTGATACCCTTAAACTTTGATAGTTACTAACTTAATAACATCAAGTATTGCAAAAAAATTATTTTAACACCCTACTTCAGTTAAACTTTTCTGCTAAAAAGATAAAAATTCCTAAATTACTCCCTCCCTTCCCCCTCTGCAGCCCCTTCCCCCTCCGGCAGCTGCCGCCCCCGCGACCCCCTGCTGCTGCTGCGCCCCCCCCCCCCCCCCCCCCCGGCGCTGCTGCTGCTCGCTGCTGCGGCTGCGCACTCCCCCCCCCCCTCCGGCTGCCGCACCGGAGAGAGAGGAGGGCTGCCGGAGAGAGAGAGAGAGAGAGGAGGGGGGGGGGGGGGGGGGGGGGGGGGGGGGGGGGATTGGAGGTATTTTTGTCATTTTACTTACTCGATTAATACCTATCAAAGTTTGAGGATATCAAGTTGAAAAACATAACATGTGTATCAAGTTATAATTTAGCCTAATAAAAGCACAGACTCTCCAAAATTCATGCCGAATATGTCACCGTGTCCGAAACGTGTCGTGTCGAACAACATAGCTCGGAATTAATCAGCTATACCGGGAATAGAGAGATCGCGGAGAGGAGAAGGAGGAGGACTCGGCCAGGTGGACGACGCGGGAGTTGCGGATCCCAGGCAGCGGCGAGGCCGACAGAGACTGCGGCCCGTCCGCCGAGATGGCGCGGAAGCAGAACCTGCAGAGCCTGGGCAGGTCGGCAGCGGCGCCGAGCTGGCGGTGCTGCATGCATTTCCCGCAGAAGCACCTGCCGCAGCTCCGGCAGCAGTGGGAGTCCGCCGGGGACTGCAGCAGGGCTCTGCACTCGTGGCAGCAGGACGACATGGGCGACGACGACTGGGAGGAGGATTCGCTGAACCAGGACCACAGTAGAGCGAGAACCGCAAGTCCCATAAAAGGAAAGGCCAAGCACAGTTTTTTTTTTGGGGTCACTTTTATCTATGTCTACTGCTGCGGCGGCGGAGAGCGAAAATATCTCCGGTGAGCGGCGGCGGTGTTACGGATCTATACAGTAGTAGGTGTTAGTAAGAGGAGGAGGAGGAGTGGTGGTGGAGTAGCCGATGCCGGAGAGCACGATGAATGATGCCGATGAGGTCTTGACCATTAATGGGAGAGAAGAGAATGGGGGAGATGCACATCATCTTTTTCTTATTAAATGCAGAATCTAGGGTTTTCATTTGCTTCTTTAATTTTTTTTTTCTTTTGTTGGGGTGGGGGCAAATAATAAAGAGGGGGGAGGGAGGGAAGATTTGGAAAAAAGAAGGAAAATGAATGAGTAGGAGAGAGAGAGTTGTTTTTTAGGACAAGAAAGAGGAGAAAGAAAGAAAGGGGCGGCATGGGAGGTGTATGGAGTTTGGTTTGGTGTGCCGAAAGTATTTTCTGGGTGTGGGTGTCCGTCGTTGGATAATAATGGGGAATATTTTGCATAGTACTCCTCGACTTATTTTGGTGTAAATAAAAAAAGGTTAAGTTGAAAGAAGAATAGTTGTTTGTTTTGTAGGAATTCTATACGATTTGACTAATTTATATTTCATATTTATTAGTTTTTTTTATGGAGCTGTTATTAACATTCCTACAATGTTATTATGTTTTTTTTATCCTTCAAATTTTAAATATATTCTTGCATTAAATCCAATATTAATTTGTTCATGCATGGAAGAAGAAGTGCAGGATGATATTTTAGGAGTGCCAATAATGACTTCCTAGGATGTTATTGACACTCCTAAAATATCACCATGCAATCCTAATGGGGAACATATTTGAAATCTGAATGATAAAAAATAAAAAAATAGTACAAGATAACATTTTATGAGTGTTAATAATGGCACCCATTTTTTAGTAGTATATCAATTTGAACTTATTAGCTTGTATGGAGGCATACTAGACCATTTGACTAAAATATATTTTGTATTTATTGAATTTCTTAGATAGTATAATAATTAAATGTTTCCGTGTTTTGTTGCGTTTTATGGGTAGTCGACAAAAAGAAAGATTTGAAATAAGATTTAGACCATGTTTGGTTCGCAAAATTAGGATATTGGAAAAAAAAGTTATTTGGATACCAAAAAAATTGAACAGAAAATAAAATTAATTTTCAAAAGGAAAAAGAAAAGAAAATGATTTCCTGTTCACCCATGTATTCATTTTTTTCACTCTCAATTATTCACTTTTTTTTCTACCAAAATTTTGGACATTGTAAAACATCAAAAAATATATAAAAAAAAAATTCAAAAGAACAAAAACAAAAAAACAAAAAACAAAATTTCGCCTTTTCTGCTAACAAAACGAACTAGGCTCATATTTTGGGTATTTTTCTACATTAATATTTCATGAAATTTGAAAGACATTTTTTTATTGACGTTATTATTTATTTTATTTTTATACATATTTGAATTCTACGGTAGATCTGGGAAGATATCGAGGAGTTAAGGCTCCTCAGTTGCCTTAGGTGAACTGAATACAGACAAAGATACAACAATATTCGGTAAATAATAAATTTGGATCCATTTAATGAATCTAGTGTATTTGTTCAACTATGATAAAAAAAAAAAAAATTTGATCGATTCAATGAATTTTAGTTTATCAATTGTTGGCAAATAATAGAACCGTTCATAGCGTGGTGGTGTATGAAATAATAATTAGTTTGACTATTTTGTATCATAGCACAATGTGTGAGATCAAGTTAAATAAGCACACATGAAAATTCTATCAAAAGAGTATTATGTTCTTGAGATCCTATTTGAGAAAAAAAAAAGTTTGCACATGAGATGGTGACTGCTTTCTAAAGTTATTTTTATTTATTTTATTTTTTTGAAAACCACCTTGTAAGAAAACCAGTGAAATGGGAGCAGTCAAAGGTTGTAATGAACTAAAAAAAAATCACAATTAACTATGGAATTAGGAAAGCTAATTGATGAGTGGGAGGGAGAAAGAATTGGAGCTTTTACACGTAACAGAGGGGATTATATGCATAATACTTTCTATTAGGAGAGGAGAGAGAAACAGTAAAATGACTATTTGCTGGCATGCCGAAAGCGGCGGGTACGAGTCAGCAGCAAGAATATAAAATCGGCGGCAAACAATATCTCTATCTTTGGCTGGAATATGACGAGCGGTGAACCGGACTTGAGAACGACGTCCGGAACGCTTGTAGCGAACCGATGGTGTAGCTCGAGAATCTAAAATACTTGATATATTTTTGAGAAAATTTGGATCTTATCCTACTTTATTTATCATAATTTAAGATGCATTCCACTCGATTATTATAATGTATAATTTTTTTTCAATTTTTACGAAACCGTCTCACGTTCACGGTCAACCCCTTTAACGGAACTTTTTTTACGAAAATATCTTTCTCATAGCCTCCTCCTCCTTCTCCATAGCCTCCTCCTCTACCATACCATTCTCCTCTTCCTCTCCTCCATCGTCTCCTCCTCCATAGCATCCTCCTCCTCCTCTTCCTCTCCTCCATAGCCTCCTCCTTTTCCTCTCGGCGGGGGACTGCTCGCGCAGGAGCCAGGGAGCTCGTGAGGTGGCTGCTCGTCCGGGGGTGGGAGGCTGCTCGCGAGGAGGCGGAGGCAGCGGAGGGCGGGGGCTGCTCGCTCAAGGGTATTTTTATCCAAAAAATATGGTCAAACGAGTTGATCGTCAGTCAGGGACGATTTCTGTCAAAAGTGGAAGGTTTTGTACGTTATGGTTGTCACGTCCTGATCTCCTGCAGGATTGACCGTCCCCGCTAGGAACGAATCACCGCGACGGCGCTCCCGCAGGACAATCGTTTCCATCATGACGTGATGACGCGCTAGCACAAGCTGCGTCCGTGCAAGACCATGATCCGAACATGCGGAGGAATAGCTAAGCCACAAAGTCGTACAAATAGTCTCCAATGCAGCAAAATTTTGAACGACACGAGTAAACGGCCGTTTTGATAACTAGTTCACCAAGTCGATATAGCGGAAGCATAAAATAACACACAAGTATGATACATAAACAAGCTCTTTATTGATAATGAATAAGGTTACAAGTATGATACATAAACAAGTCGCTCAAGCTCTCTCTCTCTCTAACAATAAAGGCGTGCCAAGCGGCTTCACGTCCTGATGGGAATGATCGTCCTGTGGGAGCGCTGACGCGGTAATTCGCGCCTAGTAAGGACGGTCAATCATGTGGGAGATCGGGACGTAACATATTGATATCAGAGCACGGCTTTACGTCATTAGACTTCTTATCGATTTTCTCAGTTTCGAAAGCTAGGTTCGTGGGTTATGTTACAAACGCTCTCTCTCAATGTTCCAATGGGATGTTCCATACAATGAGTCTAAATATTTTCGAAAGTGCATATGAATGATATGATTGCTTGTACAAAATTATGATGTGAAGGCCTTTGTGCCAACCTGCGTCAGACTTCGTAGGAATAGACTTGTGTTAGAATCTGCAAGTTATATGTGAATCTGAATACCTATACATGAACACTAAGCGGGTTTGTGTGCGAGATAGAATATCGTTCGGACAGTTAGCTATGAACACAGTCTTTTGGCTAAGTTGTGTTGAGTATCGCATGATAAGACCATTGGGTACGAGCAAGTTTGCGAAAGAAATTGGGATATTGTTCAAGGAAGGATAAGTCAGACTTATAATGGCTATCGATAGAAACATTATCGGACCATCGCTAGGGTGAATCTAGAGAGTCGTGCCTGGGTTTCGACATATAGTTCAGACAGTTATTCGTATCGATAAGTTATGACTCAATATAGTTTGTATGGAGGACTATCAATATAGGTGTATAAGATATTAAGATTTCGAGATGACGCATAGGGATTGCACAGGAGTTTTAAGGAACAAGTTAGATGGATTGATGCTAACACAATTGAAAATTTACATAGGTGACTCTATTCCTAAGTGGTGTATGCGATAACTCATGAACAAATAAGCTATTTGATGATTCGTAGAGTATGGCTCGAACTCTGAGTGGTGTATTGATCGTCTTAGAAATGTTTGACCGAAGCGAGAATTTTTGAATAGCAAACGAGTCTAGCAGCAAGCGACGTAATTATGCGAAGCCTTAGTATAAATATCGCCTAACAAGTAAGCGAATTTGATGGGATCGTGCGAGATTTTATTCAAACGAGTTAGAATGTGTTGAACAAGTGATAAGGCTTATATCAAATAGGGATTTGGGATAATGAAAATCAATACCTTGGTCGAGAAAATATAGTAAATCGTACGAGCGATTTCGAATTGAATCAAATGAATTAAAACTTGAGTTTGTGATGGAATAATCTAGGATGCGACCGAAGCATAGCGCGATGGAAGATATCGTGCATTAAAAATATGGATTGAGTAGGATATCGCTCGATGGAATTTTAGACTGAGTATTAATGTTATGGTTTCAAATTTGGAAGACTTGATACGATATCGATAAGTTGAAAGATATCATGGATTGATGCAAGTTAGAAAATTTTGGTCCAATGATTGAGGTATGCGATAACGTATTTAATCTTAACTTGGACGAACGATCTAAAATCTAGTTTGAAAGGTAATACTCGATATCGGACCTAAATGAGAACAATTATCCCGCGGGAGCGCTAACGTGGTGATTTCACGTCCAACGGTAATGATTGAACTCGCGGGAACATGTTTGAAGATTATACAAACGAACTCGATAAAATAGAATATATCGAAAGTGAATAGACTTTGGATTAGTATTTGAACTTAGTTGATTGAGAAATGCTAAAAGTAAACTACAGATTGATCGAACGGTAACATTGAAGATGGACGATTTGGTTAGAACGAAAGTGCGAAAACTATTCCCCAAACCAGAGAGTACCTGCAAGAGAACCGAGCAAAATGCACAAACCAAAAACGTCAAACATAAATCGCAGACACATAAATTTTTTACGTGAAAAACGCTTGCGAAAAAAATCACGGGACGATCGGAGTCCAACTCTGAAAAGCCTCCACTAATAAAATAAGAAATACACCGACTCCTTACAAAATTCTCACCGATCCAAATGGATCACCACAACTCTTTTGGAACAGAAAATAGATTATAACCACGAAAAAGAAAGACAACGAGAAATACCTAAAACTGATCTCCTTCTTCGAAACGGCCTCCAATCCTTCTTTCTCTTCTCCAATGTTGCAATGGCACTCTTGCCTCCTTTTCTCTCCTTGTTGCTATATTTTTTTTAGAGAGAGAGATATTTTAGGGCCATGAGACACCTATATAGCCTCAAACCCACAACTAGCATTCCTCTTATAGATAGGAATATCCAATCCAAATCCAAATCCAAATCCAAATCCATTGACATATTCCTATTATATGTAGGAATATCCAATCCAAATCCATTGAGATATTCCTATTATATTTAGGAATATCCAATCCAAATAAATTGAGGTATTCCTATTATATGTAGAAATACTCAATCCTACTCCAGAATATTTTTCACATAGGTTGGGAATCTCACCCACTCCAACAAATCTTCCCCTTCATAACTATGTGGAGGGGGACGTCATCCCGACGATCCGCCTGCAGTACTCAAACTTTTTTCTTGGTAGAACCTTTGTGAACATATCTGCTCCATTGCCATCTGTATGAATCTTCTCAAATGTCGCTTCCTTCTTGTCAACCACATCCCATATCCAATGATACTGGGTATCGATGTGCTTGGACCGGCTATGAAATGTCTAGTTCTTCACAAGGTGAATAACACTCTGACTATCACAAAGTAAAGGATACTACTCCTACTTTAGCCTAATTTCTTGTAGTAGCTTCTTCATCCACAACAACTCCTTGCAAGACTCCGTTGCCGCAATGAATTTTACCTCTGTCGTCGACAAGGCAACACACTTCTGTAAACACGAGTGCCACGATACTGCTCCACCAGCAAACATCATCACATAGCCCAAAGTCGATCGCCTCGTCTCTACATCTCCAGCCATATCAGCGTCGGTATATCCAACCAACTTTGGCTCGTCACCACCAAATAAAAGTCTCCAATCGGCAGTACCCTGAAGATATCGTAGAATCCACTTAACCCCACTCTAATGTACCCTTCTAGGATTGGAAGTGTACTTGATAACTATGCCGACTGCGTGAGCAATGTTTGGCCTCGTACATACCATGGCATACATAAGACTCCCCACAGCTGAGGCATATGGAACTAGCTCCATATCTTCCTTCTCGTTCTTGGTAGATGGACACTGCTCCACAGTGAACTTAAAGTGAGCCGCAAGGGGGTTACTCACTTTCTTCGACTCGTTCATTCCAAAATGCTAAAGTGCCCAATGAATGTACTTCTTTTGGGACAAGTGTAGCAGCTTGGACTCTCTCTCTCTCTCTCTCTCTCTCTCTCGGCTGATCTCCATCCCAAGAATAGTCTTTGATGCGCCCAAATCCTTCATAGAGAAGGCCGAGCCCAGTTGGGACTTCAACTCTGCTATCCTGGTGGCATTCCGACCTACCAACAACATGTCATCAACATAAAGCAAAACAAATTAATAAAATTATCCTCGGCAAAGTATTTCACAAACACACAGTAGTCTGACGTCGTCCGTGCATAGCCATGTTCCCTCATAAATGACTCAAACTTCCTGTACCACTGCATCGGAGCCTGTTTCAGACCATACAAGCTCTTCCTCAACCGGCAAACCAAATATGACTTGCCCTTCTCACAGAATCCCTCTGGCTGCTCCATGTACAACTCCTCCTCAAGATCACCGTGGAGGAATATCGTCTTCCCGTCCTTTTTCTCGACCTCCAAGTCGAAACTGGCTGCCAATGCTAGTACCACCCGTATAGACGACTGGCGAAAAGATCTCATCATAATCTACATCTTTTTTGCTGACCGTAGCCTTTAACTACCAGCCTTGCTTTGTATCGAGGATGAGTAGCATCATTTGTCTGCTTCACTCTGAACACCCATCGATTCTTCAAAACCTTCTTGCCCTATGGCAACCGTACAAGATCATAAGTAGAGTTGGCCTCCAATGAACTAATATCCTCATGCATGGACTCCATCCACTCATGCCTGTGTTTGTCTTCCATAGCCTCTGCGAAACTTTTGGGTTCTCCCCTGTAGCGCCCCGTTCCCCCGGTGCGGGAAGCGCGGCTAAGAAATACAAGACGGTATCGTTCGATCAGGATAGATTGAAACAAGAACTCGTCCTCGTTATGGATTTGTTTCTTCGGAATCGATTCCCATATTCAGTGGACCGTGCCC
Source organism: Iris macrosiphon (assembly GCA_036927795.1). NCBI lineage: Eukaryota > Viridiplantae > Streptophyta > Magnoliopsida > Asparagales > Iridaceae > Iris > Iris macrosiphon. The sequence continues at coordinate 182,639,549 of JAYESA010000006.1, read as the reverse complement.
CCGGGATCGACTTAGCGGCAGAGTCAGGAGGGACCTCTTCGCTGTTATCTTTTATTGTCTCGGATTTCGATGTCGCTTGTTGCTTTTGTGCTTTGAGTTAGTTTTAGATTTGCTTGGGTTTTCTTGAACGATTTCAATGGATTTCATTATTTCCGTTCATTGAATTGTACTTCAATTCTGAGATTGGAAAGAGAGGATGAAGTATTGATCGAGCTGTTCGTGCAATGCAGGTGAACGAGCAGTAGGCGGCTTACGAGCGGAGTCGTGAAGCGCCTCTTTCCTTCTCCCTTCCAACCATCTAAGTGAGTGGCTACCATCCCGATTAGCTAGCCTTACTTCCAAGTCTTCACACCAAAAACTCTTGCATTCTTGTTGCCCCGATCAAACGATACCAAGTAATAACTAAAAGACTACAAGCTAAAATGGGAATTGACTTGGATTATTGTTATGCTTGTCAATCCAACACGTGAACTGTTATCTATTGTATGCTTGCTTATTTCAATTGTTCTATACATGCCTCAATTTTAGTTAGAATGCATCTTCTTCTATAAATTATGCAAAGTATGGAACCCACCTTGTATGTGCATAATTGTTCATGGAGGCTATGTAAAATAAATCATGCATTACTCGTGTTGCCTCAACTGTGTGAAGTAATAATTTAACTAAACATCGTGTGTTCGATCATGGACAACTTGTGCACAAGGATATAAGTTCTGCGGACGGTCGCTGGGGCACTGGCATCGATCCGATCCGGGCGAAACTTTGTGTGTAGTCAATCGTGTGCGGACTGGATAGCTTGCAACATATCGTATTTATCGTGTGGCCATCGTGTGTTCTCGTTGCATGCTATCCTTGTCCTTGACTAGTCTATTATGGCAATCAAGCCAGTGATCCTCGTGTATATTTAAGCCTGTTGCAAACTAACTTGTGTCTTCGTGGCAGGGAAGGCATGGTAAGTATCGTGCAGGTCGTTCAGACAGACAGGTAAAATCCACCGAACGGTGGCAAGTTCATTTCAGTAAATTCTATATGTTGCTTACTTGTAAATGAACTAAGGCAAGATAGAAACCCACAATAATATGCATGCTTCATTAAAACAACGTGTTGATTGGTATAGTTCGGTTAGCTCGCCTTCACCAGTATGTTTCGACATGCTGACCCTCGTTGAAACAGGTTCTCCGCACTAAGGCGAACCGAGCGAGGAGCCGAAGTCGTCTTCCCGAATCCAGTCCAGCTGTAGGCGCATCCTGATCGCGCCCCCTTGAAGCATTTTGAAGAGAGGAGCTTGCAACTCTGTACACAATAAAGCTCCGTGGCAAAGCCGTCCTCCAGCCCGGAGGTCTATATCATTTTGAAGTTTAGTAAAGGGATGTAATGTACAGGACTGTTATCTCATTTTGAGTTAACACTTTTGTAAGCCCGTGTGGCAAATTAGCTGACTCGTTCAAGAGTTTGTAATAGATGTTCATTATCAATAAAGAGAACTTTCCATGTTTCAAATCTGTGTTTCAATTTATCTGCGTACTCTGAATATGTGCTCGTTATGCAAAACATTAAAACCTTGTGCAGGCGCAACCCCAGGCCCGCACGGCGGTCATGATTCGGGGGATGCCCCAACGATTCTACGAAATTGGGTCGTGACAAAATGGTATCAGAGCACAGATTCAAGTTCCTAAGACTTTTGTGCTGGAAAAGTTTCTTTAACGATCAAATTCCTGTGCGAACTCTTGAACTCGCTAGGCCAAAATGAGATACGTTCATGCAATAAGTCCATAATACATTATGATCCTAATATAATTTACCTTCTTTTGAAGGAATGGCACCAGTGCAATCTGCAGCGCTAGCACCGGACGAAACGCAAGGCCAAGAAAGTAGTTCGGGTACTTCGGGAAGCTCTCGGAGCCATCGGGGCATATCTCAAGTCGATTCGCTTGAGCGGGTGATGCAAATGTTAGAATCACAACGACAAAGAGATGATGCTCGCCAAGCCAAGTTCGAAAGCAATCTAGAGGCCCGATTCTCAGTCCAACAGAAGCAGGTAGATGCCCTGTAACAGATCGTTCAGACTTTGGCTTCCAACCATTCCGCTGCAACAGCAACGACTCCGGTAGAACAGCCCGTGCTTGAAGTAGAGACGCCGCAAATCCCAAGGCCGAGGAAAGTGACTGCCTTCGACTTTGGCCACTTCAAGAAAGTCTGTAATACCCCATTCAACGGGACTGAGGAACCAATTATCGCTCTAGATTGGTTGGCCGAACTTGAAGACCACTTCGCTCTGCTAGTGGTCCCCAAAGAGAAGCGTGTCGCCTGCGCGCAACTACAGCTCCGCCTCAACGCACACGATTGGTGGGACTTGCATCGACGATCTCTTCAATTTGATCATGGAGAGGAGGCGATCTCGTGGACGACTTTTTGTGTCGCGTTTGAAGAGGAGTTTATACCCCCTCCAGTACAACGTCAGATGGAGAACGAGTTCGTGCAACTGAGGCAAGGCACCATGACAGTTAAACAGTACTCCGCCGAATTCAACCGACTCTCCAAATTCGCTAGGGCCTATTTACCTGATGTAGCGAGTCGAGCTAGAAGGTTTGAAGGTGGTTTGTGCCCTGCCATCCATGCGCACGTTGTCGTTCATCAGTACGGGACAATGCGGGAAGTCATGAATTATGCTCTATCTCTTGAACCACAGTATCCTCACATTTCTACCGGCGTTGTGTATACCTACAATCACAAATGCCATAGCGACGAGAAAGGAAACACCGCTACAAAGTGCCGAAACAACGGTGGTCAACGGAGGGCAAATTCCAACCAAGTATGTCAGTATTGCAACAAACGTGGGCACGCCTTCAATCAATGTCATAAGAGACTTGGGTTATGCCTCGCTTGTGGCGATCCAGGCCATGCTATTAGTTCTTGTCCGAACCTTCCTGATCATCGCCCGCAACAAAATAATCCCTAATGGTAGGTTCTATTCCTAAGTTTTGGGACGAAACTTCCAATTGGTTGGGTAGGATGTAGCGCCCCGTTTCTCCGGTGCGGGAAGCGCGGCTAAGAAATACAAGACGATATCGTTCGATCGGGATAGATTAAAATAAGAACTCGTCCTCATTATGGATTTTTTTCTTCGGAATCGATTCCCATATTCAGTGGACCGTGCCCCCGGGATCGACTTAGCGGCAGAGTCAGGAGGGACCTCTCCGCTGTTATCTTTTATTGCCTCGGATTTTGACGTCGCTTGTTGCTTTTTTGCTTTGAGTTAGTTTTGGATTTGCTTGGGTTTTCTTGAACAATTTTGATGGATTTCATTATTTTTGTTCATTAAATTGTACTTCAATTCCGAGATTAGAAAGAGAGTATAAAGTATTGATCGAGCTGTTCGTGCAATGCAGGTGAACGAGCAGTAGGCGGCTTATGAGCGGAGTCATAAAGCGCCTCTTTCCTTTTTCCTTCCAACCATCTAAGTGAGTGACTACCATCCCGATTAGCTAGCCCTGATTCCAAGTTTTCACACCAAAAACTCTTGCATTCTTGTTGCCCCGATCAAACGATACCAAGTAATAACTAAAAGACTACAAGCTAAAATGGGAATTGACTTGGATTATTGTTATGCTTGTCAATCCAATACGTGAATTGTTATCTATTGTATGCTTGCTTGTTTCAATTGTTCTATACATGCCTCAATTTTAGTTAGAATGTATCTTCTTCTATAAATTGTGCAAAGTATGGAACCCACCTTGTATGCGCATAATTGTTCATGGAGGCTATACAAAATGAATCATGCATTACTCGTGTTGCCTCAACTGTGTGAAGTGATAATTTAACTAAACATCGTGTGTTCGATCATGGACAACTTATGCACAAGGGTATAAGTTCTGCGGACGGTCACTGGGGCACTGGCATCGATCCGATCCGGGCGGAACTTCGTGTGTAGTCAATCGTGTGCGGACTGGATAGCTTGCAACACATCGTGTTTATCGTGTGGCCATCGTGTGTTCTCGTTGCATGCTATCCTTATCCTTGACTAGTCCATTATAGCAATCAAGCCAGTGATCCTCGTGTATATTTAAGCCTGTTACAAACTAACTTGTATCTTCGTGGCAGGGAAGGCATGGTAAGTATCGTGCAGGTCGTTCAGACAGACAGGTAAAATCTACCGAACGGTGGCAAGTTCATTTCAGTAAATTCTATATGTTGCTTACTTGTAAATGAACTAAGGCAAGATAGAAACCCACAATAATATGCATGCTTCATTAAAATAATATATTGATTGGTATAGTTCGATTAGCTCGCCTTCATCAGTATGTTTCGACATGCTGACCCTCGTTGAAACAGGTTCTTCGCACTAAGGCGAACCGAGCGAGGAGCCGAAGTCATCTTCCCGAATCCAGTCCAGCTGTAGGCGCATCCTGATCGTGCCCCCTTGAAGCATTTTGAAGAGAGGAGCTTGCAACTCTGTACACAATGCAGCTCCGTGGCAAAGCCGTCCTCCAGCCCGGAGGTCTATATCATTTTGAAGTTTAGTAAAGGGATGTAATATACAGGACTGTTATCTCATTTTGAGTCAATACTTTTGTAAGCCCGTGCGACAAATTAGCTGACTCGTTCAAGAGTTTGTAATAGATGCTCATTATCAATAAAGAGAACTTTCCATGTTTTAAATCTGTATTTCAATTTATCTGCGTATTCTGAATATGTGCTCATTATGCAAAATATTAAAGCCTTGTGCGGGCGCAACCCCAGGCCCGTACGGCGGTCACAATTCGAGAGATGCCCCAACGATTCTACGGAATCGGGTCGGGACATCCCCCGTCAGTCAGTAACACATACTCACCCGGTGAGTATCTCGTAGATGGTCGACGCTCTCTATCGCTCCTCCTCAATGGTCTCTTCCCCTCCAAGAACTGCCGATTCAAACGGCAAAAGTACAACGTCCTGACCCGCTTTGCTCAGGCAAGAATACTCGTTTGAGACAAAGGATTTCCAGACTTGGTTCTTTAGGAGTTTCGGCTTAGGCTTTCAGAGGCTCACTCGGAGTATCCCTCGACCGAGGTGAATCATCGCTAAGGTGGATGGCTACGATGAACTTGTCTTTGCTTAGCCAGCACACTTAAAATATGGATGTTTCATGCTAGTCGCTAGGTGAATCACTCCCTGCATGCTAATAAGAATACAATGCACCTAGGTAAGGGAATAATCCTAACTTGTATTACTTGTGCTAGAACATGAAAATGAAACATTGTTTATAATCAGACCCTCGAATGCTATATTTGCCTTGTGCTACTAGACTCTGATATGCCTCGAGTAGAACGATATGTATATGCTCTTCTTAGTGCATTGTTCACTTGTTTATACTGCATGACCCTAGATTATGTCGCTCAGTAAGTCCCTTTACGGTTTTACTTCTCGGCTTACCTTCGGGCCCGAGCCAATGTGAATGCTTATGTTTTCACAAATGCATGCTCGTCTGCTATATGTTAACTTATATTTGTTGTCTCGATTCAATGCTTGTCATATATTTGCATGCCACTATCAAGTAAATATTATCTTGCCTTGCATTCATCCAAACCACCGAAAGACTATCTAATAGTAGTTCCGTGCAAGTATGAACATTGAAAGTATCCGGGACCGTTAGGTCACCAAGGTATTTCCCGAACTAGGGGACTGCATCAAGGACAGTCAAGCAAGATAACATCGCAATACTTCAAAAAAGTGATACTCGTCTTATACTTAATCTAACGGCTCAGGAAGACTATGCAAAGATAGATCATGCTATGTGATTGTCTCATCCTCGTATTGCCTTAGATTCCATCAAGTCAAGTAAAACACTGAACGAGAATCATGTTAAGGATCAATGCTCGTTCAGTAAAGAAATAAGAATTATCGTTATAAATCTGGATTGACCCAAGACTTGCATGTCGTGGATAACTTGTGCACAAGGTTTATGTGGTTTTCACGGTCGATTGCCAGGGCGCTGGGATTGGTCCGATCCGGACGAAATTATTATGTATAGTTGTATGTTATGGACGGAGTGTTATGTAGCAGGGCTCGCCACCTGCGTTGCATATTATTTTTAGTCTCGAGACAGTAAACCCGTCCTTTATGGCTATGCCAGCGACTTATGTCATATAGTTAAGTCATCCTCGCTTAGCGGCTATCCTCGTGCGAGTCATTGTATCGCATCAAAGAGTAATCTGAACAGCAAAACAATATGAATATGAGACACTTGTGAGTAATAGAAATATTAGAACATCAAAAGCAACACTTTCGGATAACCTATATACTCATGCACCCGAAATATGGTCTCACTCATAACACAGTGTTTGCATATGCTACTACATGGATTTCATTATATGTCCGTGCTTGAATTAACTTGGTCAACCTTGGACAGGGAAGGACAAATGGTAAGTTGGTAAGTCTCATCGTGTTTTCCTTATATCGCACGGCACACTGCCACACGAGTTAGGCTATTCAATCCTTTCCATAAAACTGATCATAAGGCAACTAGAGAGAGAAATTAATAGATGGTGCACGGAACCTATTGAACGTGTTTGGATTTGTCGAGCGGGCGAGTAGCCTCCCCACCAGTGCATTCATGTACTGATAACCCACCAAATTGCTTGCAGGGTGCAGGAGAACCTCTTTCGGTGCGGATAACTCTTTCGTGTGTGCTAAGGCGTAGAGTTCACTCTGGAGTCTTGGAATGCTACATCCGAAACTGAAGCACATATACAAGACATAATATTAGAATATCGCCTATGTATTATTCCATAAATAAAGCCACTTGGCACGCTTTTACTATTTCAGAGAGAGAAGCTTGAGCGACTTGTAATCTCGGCCTAGCGTCGCCTGTAACACTTGTTTATATCAATAAAGAGTTTGCTTTACTTCTATACTTGTATTATTCAATGCTTCCGCTATTGACGACTCAGTAAACTTGTTACCAATCACCTATGCATTTATAATTCTGCTGCACTCGGATAATCTGTGCGACTATGTGGCTTAGACCTCTTACCGCCAGCCAGAACCATGGCCTTGCACGGGCGCGGCTCACGCTCGTGCGACATCACGCCCAGATGGGTCAAGCGATCGTCCCGCGGGAGCGCTGGTGCGGTGATTCTCGCCTACGGGGACGGTCGATTACCCTGCGGGAGATCGGGGCATGACAGTTGGGAGAAACTCCATGTACTGTCTCCCCCATAACTGGATCCTCTGCGATGTCCTCTGGAAACTGCTCAAAGCGAAATGACTCTAACTCAGGCAATTCCTCAGCCTCATAAGGCATCTCAAAATTCTGAGTGTTGGTCATGGTCTGATCCTCAACGAATAATATGTCTCTGCTTCTGTAGAGCTTTCTTTTCACTGGATCGTAGAGTCTATAGCCATACTCATCCCGACCGTAGCCGACAAAGACACACCGCCTCGTCTTTGGCTTAAGTTTGGATCTCTCATCCTTCGATACATGCACGAAGGCCTTACAACCAAACACTCATAGGTAATTGTATAATGGGTCTTTGTTGTACCATACTTTGTCAGGCACATCTCCCTGCAAAGGAGAACTAGGAGATAAATTAATAACATAAGAAGCTGTGTAAAGTGTCTCACCCCAATAGCTTCCTGGCAAGTTTGCTTCTAACAGCAAATACTGCACCCTCTCAATTAGCGTCATGTTTATCCTCTCTGCTACACCGTTGAGCTACGGTATCTTTGGTGGAGTCTTCTGGTGTCGTATTCCTTGCTCTTTGCAATAAGCATCAAAGGGACCGATATACTCGCCGCCATTGTCCGACCGAACACAAAGCAGCTTCTTGCCCGTCTCTCTTTCAACAAAGGCCTGAAACTCCTTGAAAGTGGGCAGTACCTGATCCTTGGTCTTTAAGGTACAGACCCAAAAATCCCTGGAACAGTCATCAATAAATGTTACAAATAAGAAGCACCACCAATGGATTTTACCTTCATAGGACCGCAGACATCCGAGTGAATCAACACGAGCAACGCCGACTTCCTTGAACTTAGGCGACTTTAGAAAGACACCATATTTTGCTTTTTCATCAAATAGTTCGTGCACTTCTCCAACTTTGTAGACTTTAGCCCTGGAATTACCTTACTGTTCACCAAGTAGCTCATCCCCTTCTCACCGATATGGCTGAGCCGCATGTGCCACAACTCAGTAGAAGCATCAGTAGCTGCGTTAACCTCCTATACCCCATGTGCGCTCCCTTCCATATAGTAGAGTCCGGACCTCTTGCTTCCTCTGGCATTCACCATCGAACCTCTGGAAAGCTTCCACTGATTGTGAGAGACTGAAGAAACCATCGTCATCCAACCTTCCAACCGACACCAGGTTGAAACCAATATCAGGGACATGACTGACATCTTTGAGAAGAAGAACTGTACACGTCTTTGTCCTCAAATGCATATCTCCAATGGCAACTACCTTCGACACATCTCTATTGCCCATCTTCAACACTCCACAGTCACCTGTTGTGTATGTAGCAAATAATGCCATGTTGTGAGATACGTGCGCTGAAGCACCTGAGTCCACCAGCCAAGAGTTGTCATTGCAGGCGAGGTTCATAAGTACCTCATCACCTACAATGATCACGTCGCCTCCATGTGTCGAGGCCGCCGTTGTAGTGTTCTCACTTTGCTTCTCCTTGTCACCCTTCTTCTCTCTCTTCCAAGCGAAACAGTTCTGCTTGATATGGCCCTTCTTGCCACAATGGTAACACTCCAAGTCCTCGTACCGACCCTTGGACCTTTTCCTGCTTTTGTCTCTGCCACCGCCTGGACCCCTGCTTTTACCTTTTCCGTGGCTCTCTGAAACAAGCGCCTTTGAGTGGGATATGGATGAAGTGCCCTGAGAACGTCTCTGCATCTCTTTATTCAGTACCCCGCTCTTGGCAAACTCCAGACTGACCACACCTTCCAGAGCAGAAGAGATCATAGACACTCGTATGGTCTCCCATGAGTCTGGCAATATACACAGCAGCCATAGTCCCCGAACCTCGTTGTCGAACTTGACTCCCATTGAGGATAGTTGGTCAACTACGCCCTGGAACTCACTCAAGTGATCCGTAATAGATGCCCCATCTTTGTACCACAGACCCATTATCATCCGGATCAGGAAAAATTTATTTACTCCAATCTTCTTCGTATACAAAGATTCTAGCTTATTCCACAGTGTCCTTGCGTGCTTAATACTGGCAACGTGGTTTTACACATTCTCGTCAACGAACTGTCTGATGTACCCATACACCTGTATATGCTCAAAATTTCAGTCTTCTTCGAATTTGTTACTGGGCCTCTCGGAAGCAAATACCGACAGATGCATCTTCTTGACAAATAGCAGATCCTTCATCTTGCTCCTCCAGTAATGATAGTTGGTACCGTTCAGGTTAACCATGTGCACCGGCTTCGCGTCCATCGCTCCTCCCTGGTTTGCCTGTCAACTCCCGACATCCTTCTGAAATTATAGAACCTGGCTCTGATACCACTTTGTTGGGAACGAAAGTGCAAAAATCGTTCTCCAAACCAGAGAGTACCCGCGAGAGAACTGAGCAAAACGTACAAACCAAAAAAATCAAACATGAATCGCAGACACAGAGATTTTTTTGACGTAGAAAACTCTTACGGGAAAAACCACGGGACGATCGGAGTCAAACCCTGAAAATCCTTCACTAATGGAATAAGAAATACACCGACTCCATACAAATTTCTTACTGATCCAAACGGATCACCATAACTCTTTTGGAACAGAAAATAGATTATAACCACGAAGAAGAAAGACAACGAGAAATACCCGAAACTGATCTCCTTCTTCGAAACGACCTTCAATCATTCTTTCTCCTCTCCAATGTTGCAATGACACTCTTGCCTCATTTTCTCTCCTTGTTGCTATTTTTTTTAGAGAGAGATATATTTTAGGACCAGGAGACACCTATATATAGCCTCAAACCCACAACTAGCAATCCTATTATAGTTAGGAATATCCAATCCAAATCCAAATCCATTGACATATTCCTATTATATATAGGAATATCCAATCTAAATCCATTGAGATATTCCTATTATATTTAGGAATATCCAATCCAAATAAATTGATGTATTCCTATTATATGTAGAAATACTCAATCCTATTCCGGGATATTTTTTCACATAGGTTGGGAACTCCACCCACTCTAACATGATCAAGGCATCACGCCCTGATGGAAACAATCGTCCTGCAGGAGCGCTGGCACGGTGATTCGCGCATAGCGGGGACGGCCAATCTTGCGGGAGATCGGGATATGACAATAGTAATCGGTTGGTGTACACCTTGAATTATGGTAAATAAAGTAGGATGCAACTCAAATTTTCTCTATAATTTTATGCATATATGCACGTAACATATCTTACATTACTCAAACAAAATAAATTTTATATATATATATATATATATATATATATATATATATATATATCATTTTTTTATACATAATTACTTTAACTATGTATGCTAAATTTAATGAAAAATTTAATTAGTATACATATGTAAAGATATTTTTGAAACAAAATTTTTTGCAATGAAGCATTAATTTTTTTTATTACTATACAGTAGTATAGGTAGATATATTCTTCTACTTTTTTTCCTTGGTTTATATGGAAACAAAGGCTACATTCTTAAATTTAGGGTTAGTGTTCATTAGAGGTGAGAATTCGGTTTATTCGGTTTCAATCAAATCGAAATAATGAAAACCGAATAAACCATAATTCTAAAAATTCAAAACCGAAACTGAATAGAATAAACTATTTAGTTTGTTTGATTGAACTATTGTTATTGTTTAATGGATCAGACCTAAAGTTTGATATCGTAGATAAATTATATTAAAAATTATAATTTTATACACACATTTGTTGTATTCCAAAGTTGGACTTCAAAAAAAAATAATAAAATAAAATATATATATATATATATATATATATATATATATATATATATATATATATATATATATATATATAAAATTGTTGTTTTCAAAATATACATATTTTTAATCACAAAATATGCATAGAATTAGGATATTTACATAATTGTATAAATTTTACTCGGTTTTCGGTTTTAGACTGAAACCGAAATCCAAAGTTGAAACCGAATAAAAAATTTTAGTATTTTCAAAACCGAAATCGAACTGATTTTTTTTAAAAACCGAACCAAACCTCTTATTCGGTTCGATTTTCGGTCCAAAATCGAATAATGCTCACCCCTAGTGTTCATGTACAAAGTCAACATAAGGTATACCAATTAAATTTATAAGTGGGGATTGTCGATGGCTTTTAATGCAGTTTTTTTTAAAATCAATCCTGAAAATGTTTGTAACAACTACTTATCAAGAGAAAACTAGAAAACTAGCTTAGTTTGACACTTTTTTAAAACATACGGAAGATTGTTTTTAAAAGTTGTTTCAGCCAATAATAATCAATGTATTGGCATCTCGGCTTCACCTGAAGGTGTTTATTGAGGCGGATAGTCTGTAATCCGGTACGGTTAAACCCGAGCTGAGTCTGTTCGGACCCGGTTAACGGATCTGGTCAGACTTGACCCAATAGTGTATCGAATTCGGACTGAGTTTAGTATGCATGTACGAAGGCCCGGTCCGATCCAAAGACAAAATGTCGCAAGAAATTAAGTAGTTTAAAGATGTAAACTGAATGATAAAAAAAGATAATCCAATGGTTATTATTTCAAAATATATACGAAAATACATAAGTGGGGGGATTCTGATCCCTCCATACACATATAGTTATCATATATTCTTTTAGGGTCTGCTTTGATTGAGGGTTAAGAGAGTTAAGTGAAGGAAAAAAAATCATGTTTGGTTTGATGGTGATAATTTAGAAGGATGGTTATAGAGGGTTAAGTGTGGTTTGTTTAACCCTCTTTTGTCTATTTTTTAATCCTCAAAATTGGAGGGTTAACGAGGGGGATTGAGCGATTTTGTTTAAAAAGTCATAAATATCGCTTATTTATCCTATAAAATACTATGACTTTTTCTTTTTCTTCTTCTTTTTTTCTTTTAATGTGCTGCTTCGCAGCTTCCTCATTTGTAAAGATATGTTGACAATTTCTAATTAAAATTTCAATCAAATTTAATTTTATGACATATGTAATAAGGATTGGTAACTATGTATTTTTATTAATCCTCCTTTCACTCAAAACCTCTAATCCAAAGAAGAGTTATTAAACAAACCCCACTTAATTCCCCCTCCAATCCAAGTAAGGTTATATATATTGACTCTACCCCAAGCCCCCTTCCCCCCTTAACTTTTTTTTCACTTAATCCCACTTAACTCTGCTTATTTTTTCCCTCAATCCAAGCAGATCCTTAAGAATTTTTTTTTTCTATCGGTTATTTTTTTTCTTATTCTTTTAAGAATTTATTTTCCTAGTTTGTCACCCTTTTCTCAAAAATATTATCATATATTCAAAAATTATTCTAATATGATTAATATGGAAGTATTACATATATATCATTGTATTTTTAGTAAATACTCATAGACAACCCATTAAATATAGTATATAATTACAATAAAAAATATATATGAAAAGTAATTACATAAAATTAATGATGGCTAATATGGAAACCACTAACCTATATAATATTTATTCAAATAATATGACAATTAATTGATAGTCATTCAAAACATAAAAGTTATTTAAATATTTAACTACAATCAGTATAATTATTTCAAATTTCATGTGTAGCGAGCTATGTCATTCAAAAAAAATACTAAAATTACTTTAATATAGTTAATATGAAAATATTATCATGCCATTGTATTTTTATTATATACTTATAAACATATATCAAATTATAATAAAAAATTCATATGGAAAGTAATTACATAAAATTAATGATAACTAATATGGAAACTACTGACATATATGATAATTATTCAAAATAATATTAAATTTTGCTGGGAGCCATTCAAAGTGTGAGAGTTAATTAAACATTTAACTATAATAAATGTAATTATTTTAAATTTCATGTGTAGCCGGCTAGGTCATTCACATAAATACTAAAATTACTCTAATATAGTTAATATGAAAGTATTAATGTTATTGTATTTTTAGTATATACTTAAGTCTCGTTTGATTCATAGAATTATGACAATGGAAAAGAAAAGTCATTCATTTTTTATGTTTGGATGTCAAAAAATGTAGGAGGAAAGGAAAGTGATTCCCAATAGAAAAAAGAAGAAGAAAAGTGGTCCCCTCCACCCATTCAAGGATTTACTTTTCCACCTTTAAGTATCACTTTTCCTCCCAATTTTGTTGGCATTTTCAAACACCGAAAAAAAATCAATGAAAATTATAATTTTTCAAAGAAAAGAAAAGAGCAAGAAATTGATTTTATTTCATTCCCTTTCCGCGAACCAAACGAGGCCTTATAAACAAATAGTTAATTATGATAAAAAAATCTATATGAAAAATAATGATAAATAATATTGAAACTACTAGCATATAAGATAGATAATCAAAATAATATAACAATTATTTGGTAGCAATTCAAACATACGAGTCAATGAAGCATTTAACTACAAGCATTATAATTATTTTAAATTTCATGTGTAGCCATTAAGTCATTCACACAAATAGTAAATTTACTCTAATATAGTTAATATAGAAGTATTTGTACCATGTCATAGTGTTTTATGTTGTACTTATGAACAGTCCAATATATGCAATAAAATTGATGATAGCCAATATGAAAACTATTAGTAATAGCATATACGGTAGTTATTCAAAAAATGATCATATTTGGTCTTAAAATATTTTTATAATAAATGTATTACAAATATATGTATATATAATAGATGTTTTATAAATAAATGTAAAGAAATAGTTTAAAAATATTATAATAAAAAGTAAATAATATTTTTTTTACCTAAAGTCCAAGCCATTTTTTTTTATATAAAAATGGTATACCCGAGCCCAAAGTCTAATTCCTTGTTTGTTTATTTTTAATAAAAAAGTCTACATGAACCAAAAGCCCAAAAAAAATGTAACTCGTATGCAGGAACTGTAGGAATCCTAGAGGGAGGGGGGGGGTGAATAGGGTCAAGCTAATAAATCAAGCACAAATAATTTATAATAGAAAATTTAAAAATTAAGTGTGTAAGAAGTAAAGCAATAAGAATTCTGACACCGGATGTATCCTGGTATCCTCCTCGAGGCACTCTAGTCCCGGAAACTCTTGTCCGGCTTGAATCCACTATTTTCAAAATATTTACACCACGAGATTTGATCCGAAGGCTCGTTGACTTCTTACACAAGAGCTTTGATCCGAAGATTCTCTAACTTCTCACAAGCTTTGATCCGAAGACTTGTACACTTCACATTTTTACAATATGGTTTTGATCTTCTTATAACAAATATAAAGATCTAACTTTTACAACTCAAGAATACTCTAACATAATTTATGGATAGGCAAATGAAAGCTTTGGTGGAGTGTTTGTGGATGGCCTTTGGTAGATTAGAAATTTTAGGCTCAAAAGGATCAACCTTGAATGAAGGAGTTCAAGGCTTTATATAGGCCACCACAAAGAAAGGGCATTAAAGCACCTTTCAGCCCACGGTCGGAAGATCCATCGGTATTTTGCGGAATACTGTCGGATGATCCGACCCCGAGTCTAACGGTTATAAAAATAGTCGTTGGGATCATCGATGGGACAAATAAGACAGTTGGATTTGTAATGGTCATAATTCGGATTATCCGACGGTGATCCGGGGATTGCCGACGGATAATCCGAATGTTCACAGAAAAATTTGCTGTGAAAATGAATGATCCGTCGATGATCTGCGAAGATCCGACGGATCTTCCAATTTCTTTCCAAAATTGATTGTAACACCCGTTCCCAGATTTTGTATTCTTGAATTTGTGATATTTAAATTTTTTCTTATAGATGTATTCATGCTATATTTTACATGTTAATTCCTGTTAATTATGATATGTTTTATTTAATTGTATTCCTATTTATTGTGAGAGGCTACCCGAGATCAGTAGTGAACACCTTGGCAATTGCCATGAACCCGTGCTAGGACCCGTATACAGGATGGATACCAGACCCGGTTCACTCTTGGAACCACTAAGTCTATTTTGGCTAGTTGAGATTTGGTTGAAGAGTGTCATAACTTAATCTTAGGACCAACCCCATTTCTCCACTTGATATATATATATATATATATATATATATATATATATATATATATATATATATATATATATATATATATATATATATATATATATTCTCTCCTCTCTCATTCTTTTTTTATTTCCACTTCCCATCTTCTTTCTTCTTTCTCCTTCCCTCAAGAGCTCGCAACCGAAACTCTAGCCCTAGCCCCAGACTTGGTTCTAGGAAGAGGTTTATTAGTCCACCAATGCAAGTACATCTTGCTTAAAGTGGTGAAGCCATAATTTTTTTAAATTTTTTATATGATTAGTTAATTAAAATATATTTAATGGAAAACGTTCTTTTTTATGTTCTTATTAGTTTTAGTTCTTGGAGTTTTTGGTTTTGATGAACGATTTTTGAGTAATCTGAGTTTTAAAGTTTGAGTTTTCATGGGTTCCAAAAGTTTTTCTTGGTTTTGATCTATTAATACATGGTATTTTAGAAAAAAAAAACCTATTTTTGTGGTTGATGGGGCACTTTATTTCGAGCATTTTGGCTTTTGGTTCACTCGATTTGGACTTTAAATAAAAATTTTATGGTCAAAATAAAATTTTAGTTTTAGAGCTTTTGCCATGGTCGAACCTGCTGTTTGGAGAAGACGAAGTCTTCATGCGGCCAACGAGTTATGCGATCGAGAGTGCTATGCGGTCTGAGAGGACTATGTGGCCTGAGCTTTCGCCGCATACTGACCAGCATGCGTCCATCTTATTGGATGCATGACTGCCATTACACAAGTATTCTAGAGCTAATCCTTGAACTCCTTGTGTTTTCACTCGCTGAACGAATGAGAAATTTGCTAAGTCCAAAAGAGCAATATGCGACCGAGTGCCATATACGAAAAGCAGAGTATGCAGCCACTTTTCTTCGAACGCATGACTCTGATTGTTTGGCACATATTTTCCTGGTTTTGTCTTTTTTTTCTGACACACTTTATGGCCTATCACATCCATCATTTCAGTCACTTTTCTTTGACACACATCACTTTGGCGCTTGTCTCGAAGAGTGGACCTTTGTCCAGAGCATGTGGCTTGGAAGAGCATGCGGCCTGGGGTAGCATGCGGCCCGGAGCCATATACGGCATAGGGTGGTATACAGCCTGGGGCAGCATACGGCGACAGTCCATGTGGCCAGGTCGTCCATGTGGCCAGTTGCTCATACGCCTGATCAGTACATGCGGCATGTCCCATGCAGTAATCCATGCGTGCACTTCTTATGCGCGTATGTGATTCTATGCGACCCTAGTAATCTACGTACACATTCTACGATTTCTTGGGTTTAATTATTTTATTTAGAATGTTTCTTATCGTACCCTATGTGGTTTATCATGGTTTCTTGCTTGTGTTATTCTAAGAAAGAGTGGACTTAGTAAGCATACTATGCTAAGAACTGGCTATGTGTTAGAACTGACTAATATGATGAGTAGACTATGTGGTAATCCAGAGTAAATTCAGATTAGTAGCTTATCTTTTTGTTCGTCGGATAGAGTGAGGGGCGTAGTTCTGCTCGGGAGACGATCTGTAATCTCGGTCCTTGTTTAGTTTAATGATTATGGATCTGCTCTAGAGTGGTTCATACTTCCCCCTTACTCACATTCGGCGGCATAATCATTAATTCGAGGATTTCACATAAATGAGGCTTCTATTTGACTGATAACATACATACCTGGTTATGTGAACAAAGCGATTCAATATGATAAGGCTCAGAATACTAACTGTAAGTTTGGTAATTCGACCCAATTTCTTGTATCCGTGCGGATACAATTGCTACATGCTACGTGTACATGTAAGGTGTACTGAGGTGCAACCCTATTATAATGTGCACTGAGGTGCAACATAACTTGCTACGTGCTATGAGATTACATATTTCAGATTATGCTTCGAGAATGCCTCCTATGCTACGCGACATATGATATTATTATATTATTTTCTCTAGTACGGGCATGGTATGTGGGTCAACTACCAAAGCATGGCTAGAAATTGATTGATTGTTGCATCACGCTCGGGTGAATCCAGTTTGAGATATCGAGTAACAAAATAGATTCGTATCTAGCGTGGACCGTACTACGGTATGACATATAGGAGGATTGATCATGTGACCACGCCATGTGATTCCCAACATAACCATAGGGTTAATCTAGTCAACTAAAACTGGTAGAGCATTGGGATGGATGAAATCCCGAGATCATGCATATTAGCCACCTCAGACTATCTTCATGACATGCAAGGATGACTCCATGGATATTGGTCACATATGCACTAGTGGACGGCAATATCGGAATACTTATATTGAACCATGCGTTCTATATGATCTTATCACGATGGCCTTACGAGGAACCGGTGTATAATATACAGATGATATGTGATACTATGGCTCGGTTATCCCCGTAAACAGCTCACGATCTGGAAAAAAATTTATGCATCTGTTCTGAGATAACTCAGACTCCACATAATAAGTCATAAGATTGATTGGCCAATTTAAAAGAGTATGTGTTGGTAGTCTAGGGACATAAACTATTGTGGTGCCATGGTTCAACCCTTATCCTTGTTTGGTTGTAAGGTTGCACCAATGTGTCATAATAGGTCATGTACCGAAGCTATATATTATACATATATCTTAGCTTGTATTGTGGCATATGTGTTATGGATTATACTGATATGTTTTATCTTCGTCGTGTTGATGATTAGTAAGTCGTACCATAACTCGGCGTAGTGCGGCACATCTTGTCCTTGTTTGGTTGTAGAGGTGTCCTACTACTCCGATGAAAGGTCATACGCTTGCAGTTGTGGCACATATTCCTATTTTATGTACTTTATTGGTTTTTGTTTCATTCACTTGTGCTCCTTTGTGGTACTTGCTATCAGGGTCTGACCCCGCTAGTTTTGTTTGGCCATGTTTCATTCACTTGTACCCTATTCCATTATTATATGTTTATTAAGTATTTCATAACTATTTACAGTTTATAGTACTTGTCAATTAACTGGAACTGCTATTGGGTTATACTTGTTCCATCCTGACTGGGTAAATATTTTTAGGTGACTTGATATCTTGCTTATTTGATTTTATTAGAGATCAAGATGCTTTTGGAGGCCAATATTAGAATTTAGATAGTTTAGCAACTTCTTTGGATTTGATGTTTAGCGGGTTTGTTCCCGAGTTATGATTTAATTATAAATTAAGAATCTTGTAAAACTATGTAAATGTTGTGAATGAGCAATATATTTAAATTTGTGCTTAAATATTATCTATTTGGATTGATGGACCATTGTTATCATAGATAGCGTACTACCGCCGATGCTGCGACATAGGCTGGGCTTGGCCACTTACTCGTATCCGAAAAGCGGGTGCGGGTCGTGACAATTATACTGATATGTTGTATCTTCGTCATGTTGATGATTAGTAAGTCGTACCCTAACTCGGCGTAGTGCGGCACCTCTTATCCTTGTTTGGTTGTAGAGGTGTCCTACTGCTCCGATGAAAGGTCATACGCTTGCAGTTGTGGCACAGATTCCTATTTTATGTACTTTATTGGTTTTTATTTCATTCACTTATGCTCCTTTGTGGTACTTGCTATAGGGGCCTGACCCCGCTGGTTTCGTTTGGCCATGTTTAGTAGCAGAGCCCGAGGATCCTGTCATGTATTTGACCGATGGCGCACACCAGGAGGATGTCCTCCGAGGAACTTGAGTGGGATTCTTCTCCCCCACTATGAGTATCATTTTGTATTACCTTTTGGCGTTTAGTCGACGACACTTGTTAGCCGGTTTATCTGGACATTAGTTCCTCTACATGATTGTATATTATTCAGACCATGGCTGACTTACAGTCATGTACTCTTGGCAATGTACTAGTGTACCTTCATGTATAACTAGTTTCATGATCATTCTGAGAGCGTCAGGGGCACCTAACTGCTTTATCTTACAATCTCATTCTTACTATTTCTTGGTTGATGATTGAGACATAGAGATCCTTGACCCTAGGTGACTTAATTGTAGTATACACCCTTGTATCTAGACAACCTTAGTGTATTGCGGGTTACTTCGATATTCTGCAAGGTGTGGTTGGGTGAGTCACTCCACCGCTCTCCGGTATTCTGGTTCTAGGGCGTAACATTGATCCTGGGTTATTTTCTACCAAAGCTTTCAATTTTGCCATATATTTCTTGTGTTTACAATTATTCCTAAGACTCATTATAGACTCTAGACAGACTAAAGTAGGTGCAGGCTTCTTCAGAGTCTGGAAATGATGATAGCATAGCTTGGCTTCTTTTCTTGATAGATGATGGCTTTTTTTTCTTGACGACAGTTGTCCTGGGATACCCATATTTTGAAATATGAATACCTTTCGGGAGTTTCACCGCCAAACCTCCACTGGGGCGCTGTCCCCTCGACCCCAGTCCACTGACCGGGCAGCGGAACACCCGGGTGCGTGGCTCCGGGGATGTCGTAGGCAGTTCAGAGAAATCTTCTGGAATGATGTCGGGTACTTGGGGCATATTGAGGTTAAGAAGGAGTATCTTCTGTGTGAACTCCTACAATTGACCGTCTTGAGAATTTGTTCAGATGTACTGTACTGGCCTGCGCATCTTTCAGATGTGCGAAAAGTCATAAAGCGTGAAATCATAAGTTTGCAGCCTCTGAGCGTAAACTAAACGCCACCGAGCGTGAAATCATAGACTTGTAGTTCCTGAGCGTGAAGTCGTAGGTTTGTAGCCTCTCGAGCATAAAATCTACCGAGCATAAAGGCATCCGGGCGTAAAACCATAGACTTATAGCCTGTAAACGTAAAACCGTAGATTTGTAGCCATTGGGCGTAGAAAGCTCCTTAGTGAAAAACTGTAGATTTATTAGCTTCTGAAAAGAAAATCTTCCGAGCGTGAAGTCATGGATCTGTTGCCTCCGAGCGTAAAAAGCTACCGAGCGTGAGATCGTAGATTCGTAGCTGCTGAGCGTGAAGTCGTAGGTTCGTAGCCTCTCGAGCATAAAAGCTACCGAGCATAAAAGCATCCGGGCGTAGAACCATAGACTAGTAGCCTGTGAGCGTAAAACCGTAGATCCGTAGCTGTCGAGCGTAGAAAGCTCCTTAGCGAAAAACTATAGATTTGTTAGCTTCTGAAAAGAAAATCTTCCGAGCGTGAAGTCGTGGATCTGTTGCCACCGAGCGTAAAAAGCCACCGAGCGTGAGATCGTAGATTCGTAACTGCTGAGCGTAAAGTCGTAGGTTCGTAGCCTCTCGAGCATAAAAGCTACCGAGCATAAAAGTATCCGGGCGTAGAACCATAGACTAGTAGCCTGTGAGCGTAAAACCGTAGATCCGTCGCTGTCGAGCGTAGAAAGCTCCTTAGCGTAAAACCGCGAATCTTCATCGCACGAAAACTTTTCGAATTACTGTCCGCCTTCTCTGAGTAAATATGCTGACGTAGTCCCCAATCATAACCAAATATTAAATGTGAGATTTGGTTCGGGATTCGAGGAGTCCATCCGAACTCTATATATATCCCAAGTTTCTGAGAGAGAAAACTTTTCATCCGTCTACTGCGAAAGAAAGCTTTTGTTTGTTTGAGTTCTTCTTCGTTTCTTCTCCGAGTCTTCAAAGTCTCCAGTAATGGCCACGAAACAATCCTCCTCCACTAAGGGAAAGAAGGTTGATTCTTCTTCTCGTTCTTCTGCTCAAGTGAGAGCGTCTCCGGTCGGGCAAGGCGAACTTTATTCTGAGTGAAGTATCCCGCCAACGAGCAGTGCCCTCGGCCTTAAAGGTAGAGCTTTTGGAACGAAAAAGAACGACTGAAAATCCTTCGCACATGTTGTACGTGACCGTGCTAGGTCGTCTTCTGTGCTGATAGCCTCTTTGAGGAAGATGATGCACAGAGACGTTTCATCTTTTACGCCCACATTTCTAATGTGTCAGCGCAAAAACTCCATATTTTTGCAGTCTAGCGTAAAAGCTTTGATTGTCGAAAGTTGGCGTATAAAATTTGAGTGTTACGCTTCTGGATGAAAATTCTGGCGTATACCTCAACTTTATCAGTCTGGCGTAAAGCACAGACTGTATACTGCCAGCCTTGAACTTTACGCTTTTAGGAAATGGATTCCAGCGTAATGGTCAAGTCTTTACGGTCTTGGCGTAAAGCACAGACTGTTGATTTTTTTGCGTATGCTGCAAGATCTGTAATGTCTAGTTAAAGGAACTGACGTATTTTTCTTGCACTCTTGCAGTTAACTTGCATGTGTCTCTGCTAGCCGATGTGATGGGTTCTGCCGCCGGGATGCTGCACTCCAACTATCTGGAGGATTTGTCACACGTGACATTTCCTATCTCCGGGCCCCAGTATCCCGAAGGAAGAGAAATTCTGATATCGGCTCAGGGTGAGCAAACGCTGCTAAACTTGATCAACGGAGATCCCCTGACTTATATAGACAGGGACCAGTACCTAAAGTCGGCTTTCCTCTTTGGGGACATGATTGACAAGCAGTCCCAGACGAAGCCCAAGAAAGAACTCTGGGTCTTTCCTGCCGGGAGCTTGGTTTTGTATCTGCCCAAGATGCCGAGAGACTATCCCATCTCGGCTTTCTTTCATGCTACACATCCCAGGAGGATGTCGTGGACGCTGACTCCTGATCTTCACGGCAGGCCGGGGAAGATATTTTATCTGAAAGTAGCGGACCAGGGGTCGTTTGTCAGCCGTCCTTCCGGTAATATGATGATGTTCAGGGGACTGTACCCGGGCAGTGTCCCGAGTGAAGATAGTTTAATGATCCAGTCGGTCCAATTATCGACTTTTTGCAATGATTTTATGGGGCACGGGGGAGTATACCCCAAGGTGAACCCTCGGTACGGCGGGTGGATCACCCCTACAAATCTTCGATGGGCTCGCTTAGCTGATTGGACCATGAAGCATTTTCAGACCGAGTTGGAGAGCATTGGTCTGTTGGCAGCTGTGTGTGCTACCAGTGTTGGGTTACCTCCTAACCCCAACCTGTTTCTGGCACTGATGGAGCGATACATTTCGCTTACCGGGACTTCCGCCACTCCACTGGGGGAGTTGGGATTGGCCCTCCATGAGATGGCAGAGATCTCGAGACTGCCGATGGGGGATACTCCGTATAAAGAGTATGTTCCTACGAACTGGGAACTGGGAGATTCAGACCCTCGGGTAGTGGAAGTGTACCAGGAGCTGATGTGCCACTACCTCGCTTGCACCGCTTTTTATGGTGAGCCCTCAGATTTGGCTCACATCAATAAATGGACATCCTACCTCTTCTTTCACCGGTCCAGGACTGCTAAGCCGGAGAAGGTATTGGAGGGCAAGGATCAGCCTGTGAATCGTCTGAGCGTGCTTAATGCTCAGGTAGTCGACGATCTCATGGTAGACGCTGGGGCTCCAGACTCGATCCTCGATGAAGGGATAGGACAGTATCCTGCAGGCACTAAAGTCTATAGTTATTTGAGGCGCTGCAGCAGGCCTCTGTCCAGGAAAGCTCAACTGGCTGGCTTCCTCTCCATATGGCTGCATCGACTGGTGGTACCCGACATCGCATTCGCGGACCGTATTCACCGCAACACGCTATAGCCTACAGTGCGTCTGGTGTTCGGGGCAAGACTGGGCTTGCTCCTAGCTATGGTATGCCGTATACAAGCTGGCCTGAGGGCCATGACTGACGGGCTGCTTGCCGATGAAACTCGACGTGATAGCTTTTCCAGGGTAGAATTACCATACCTGTATTTGATGGGGTGGTTAATTCTTCATAACCCCAGGGTTATGTCATCCGGCTCCGGCAGTAGTTCGGGGGCTAGTTTCTTGATGAACTACCAGAAATCTTCCTGGAATGTGGCCACGGTTCTAGACTGTCGGCGGGTGCTGGGCTTCAGTCACAGCTGGAAGCTTTTTTGTACTGTCCCCTCTGTACATCGCAATCAATCGGGGATTAGGCTTGAGGATTCAGGTAGAGAAAAGACCAATATTTCTCCAGAAGCTTTTAATTGGTTGGTCTGCATCAGACCTTCCCATTTACTGTACAGGAGTGAAGACTATTGCTTCTTGGAGCCCTACTTGCCTAGTCGGTTTGCCAAGCAGTTTGGGTATGATCAGTTGCACGTGGGCAATGCCGTCACCAGCTTCCGGTCCAGGGGTGGACTCATTGATAGAGCGAGAGGCTGGCGATACTTTCTCATGGGTTGTACTGGAGCGATTTTTACCGTGCCGTTTATTACACTCTCCACGGAGCTACGCATCCTGCACTCGTATACCCAGTTCTATGTGGCAACGAACACCTTCCATCGCGATTTTGACATGCATGGAAGTTTTAGGGTACCCTCTTCCAAGTCTGGGGGAAGAGTCGAAGTCCCTTCGGTTTCTTCCGATGAGGGTGAGGAGTCCGTCAATCCAGATGAGCCTCTGTTGGCGGTATCGAGGGGTGAAGTACCTCTGCCTGCAGGTGCTTTGGTAATCTCCGGGAAGCGAAGGGCTCCTGCTCCGAAGGAGACTTTCCCTCATAAGAGGAAGAAGAAGACGGTTGATCGTCCTCCCCGGATTCCTGGTATTGAGGCTCCTAGAAGTGAGCCTGCATCTCCCCATGTTGGGGATGATTCTTTGATTGGAGGTTCCTCGCTTTTAGAGAAGGACCCTCTAATGTTTCGGCCGGTGGTGCCGGAGAATCTCTGCTGGAGGCTGCCATCGCTGCTACTGCTTTAGGTAGTGGAACGAGGTCGCCACCGGGGCTGAGTATACCTTTATACGGATCGACATCGGGAGGGACCCCTGTCGTGCCTGTAAGTACACCTGGCAAGATTTCAGCCGATAAGCCTAGGTTGGAATTTGACAAGGACCTGGAAGACTATTTGCCAGCATCGGTTAGCAGACCCCTTTCTCAAGGTATGACAGCTTGCTTAGTATCATTAAGAAATGATTTAGCTGTACAGGCCGCAGACGCGACATATATGCCGTCGGCCATGGGTAAATATCGTCTTCACGCCTCCTCTTTAGGAAAATTAATATTATGCTGATATTAACTTCCTTTCGTCTTCTCTTCAGGGGAAGACCTCTTCGGGGAGGGCAGTGTAGATGCGCCCTTCGGCTCTGTGTCAGGTCCTGGCGGCGACACGGAGGTGGCTGATTTTGAAGAGAAAACATCTTCGGGTGCCGGCTCACTTGTCGACGAGGTCCCGATATCTCAAGAGGAGGACGAGCCTATCATCGCGACAATGCCTCCTGTGAGTATGCTGGTATCTTCGTCCGGCGTTGGCGCTTCTTCTTTCGTCGCACCACCTGTTGAGGCGACGGCCGTAGCAACATCGTCTGCGGTTGTTCTTGGAGGGGTATTTGCCAATATCGAGGCCACTCCCGGCGTCCATTCGGATCAAGCTGCGTTGATCGAGCAGTACACCGGCATCTTCTATACCACTTTGAAAATATTAATATCAAGGGTGTTGGCGAAGAATCTGAGCTTTGCGTCGCTGAAGAGGTCCTCTTGGTCCGCGATAGTGCCGATCCGAGAATTTGACGATACTGGGCTAGCTGAAACGCTGGAGGAGATAGTTAATGGTTTGGAGTAACCCATTAACGAATACTTACAGCTAGCTCGAGACAATATTGAAGATCTGGTCCAGGCTAGATACGACTCTATGACTGCGTGGCTTGCCAAACAGATGGCATGCGTAAATAAATCTATCCAGACACATCAGAAGGAGATGGATGAAGGAAAAGCCATCCTGGAGGAGGCCGTCGCTCTTCAAATGAAGTGCCAGACCAAGCATGAAGGAAATGTAGCGAGGGTCCGCAGGCTGGAAACAAAACTCTCCCAGGCAAAGGAGTGGGCTTCTCAGTCGTCGGAAGCTCTAGCTGTGGCGGATAGCCGATTGGGAGTAGCACAACAGAACTTGGCGCGTGCAGGAGTCGCCCGTGCTGGTTTTCTTCGGGCTAGAGCCGAACTATCCCTCCTGAGCAACGAAGAGGCACGGCTGGAGCGGGCTCGCAATGGTGTCTTGGATTCCAGGACTGAGAGGATGGCCGCACTGGCGCAGCGGCTTCGCGACCTGACCGCTCCCCCTCAATGATGTACTTTTGCTTTTGCTTTTTAATGTACTTTTGCTCCTTTTTGGGAATAATAAAGAGGCTTTCATCTGACTTTGTGGCCCCATCATTTCGGAATGTAAATGACAGGTTTGGGTGAAAGTGATATCAGAGGTAATATGGACGTGATATACTCTCGGTAAGTTTTAGCAGGATATATCTATTCAGAGGTTATATGGACATGATAGAAATATGCTTTTTAGCTAAAATTTATACACAAGACACTATCAGAGGTAGTATGGACATGATAGGTCTTGAAGTTCCAAATTAGTTAAACATATCTATTCAGAGGTTATATGGACATGATAGAATACGATCCAACTAGTTTCGTTTTGGAAGTCATTTTGTCAGAATAAGGTTTTCGCCATATTCCACTTGAGCAGAGGAGGTTAAGCATAGTACCTTTTCAGGAATTTGCCATTGATAGGAGCTATTAACAGGTCTCCATTAGGCTGGGCTAACCTGTAAGCGCCATTTGAGAACATCGTCTCAATCACATAATGGGCCTTCCCATTTGGGCTAGAATTTGCCTTTACTTCTGTGAGTAAGAATCATCGGCCTTCTCACAGCTAAGACTAGCTCGCCGACTTTGAACACCCTTTCCTTCACTTTTTGATTAAAAGCCCTGGAAATGCGTGCTTAGTAGAAAGCGATGCGCTGTTGAGCTTGGAGGCGTTTCTCATCTAATCCTTCTTGCTCTTGAAGCCTTAACAGGTCATTCTTTTCTTGAGTCAACTCATTAGCCACGACTATCCTGAGTGACGAAATTTAGATCTCGATGGGGAGAACTGCTTCGCTTTCGTAGACTAATGAGAATGGTGTGCAACCTGTCGGTGCTCGTATCGTTGTGCGGTATGCCCAGAGACATTCTCCCAGCTTCTCATTCCAATCCCTTTTGTTCGAAGAAACAAACTTCTTCAAGAGCTTGATAATGGTTTTGTTGAAAGCTTCCGCCAAACCATTAGCAGCAGGATTATATGCCGTAGAGGCGATATTTTGTATCCAATTTTTATCGCAAAATCGATGAAACGCTTGGCTGATGAATTGAGGCCCATTGTCATGGATTATCCTTCGGGGTATCCCGAAGCGATAAATGACATGATGCTTGATGAAGCTGATCAGATTATATGTCTTCACCTCAGCAAGGGGGATCGCCTCTGCCCATTTGGAGAAATAATCCGTGATGGCCAGTATGAACCGGTAACCTCTGGAAGAAGACGGGTGAATAGGACCAATGATATCCATACCCCATGCTTCGAAAGGCCAGGATGCAACCGTAGGATGTAGATATTCAGGATGTTGATGGATAAAGTCTGCGTGGACCTGACAGGCTCTGCAGTGTCTTGCATACTCTATTGCATCTATGATCATAGTAGGCCAGTAATAGCCCATTCTCCTGATGCGATCCTGTAGCTTAGGACCGGGTTGATGCGCTCCGCATACGCCGTCGTAGGCTTCACGGATGATCCGTTGTGCTTCGTCACCAGAAAGATATCGTAATAATAGTCCGTCATAAGACCGGCGATATAGACATTATGACGATGCGTCAAAATAGAAGCGTAATGATCGTCTTTTGACGGATACTGCTTCTTTAGGATCCTCTGGCAAGATTCCGTATGCTACGAAATCTATAATGGGACTTCTCCAGTCTCTCCTGGGAGGATCTGTGTCCACCGCGTAGCTGCATTCTATGTGAAAGTTATTTTTCACACAGAATAAATCTCTGTTAAGAAGGATTACCGAATTCTGCCTTCTTATAGGGGTAGCTAAATCTGCAGCTAGACTGGCTAGGGCATCAGCTTCCAGATTCTGAGATTGAGGCACATGTTCCAGGAAGAATCCTTTGAATGTCATGGCTATCTCGACCGTTGCTTGGTGATAGGGGATGAGGTCTGGATTCCGAACTTCATATATTCCTCTGACTTGATTGACGATCAGCAGAGAATCACCGAAAGCTTCCAGAGATTCGACGCCCAATTCTTTAGCGACTTGGAGGCTGATTAGTAGAGCGTTGTACTCCGCCACATTGTTGGAATAGGGCTCGCTAAGAGAATATGCTCGGTAGATGACGAGCTTATCATGAGTGACCAGAACAATTCCTACTTCCGAAACCACGTTTCCCCTGAGACCAGTTCTGGAGGCACCATCGAAGAACAGTTGCCATGCATCACTTTCAATTGCGGAATTATATTCTGTAACTTCGTCGGTAATGTCCTCGTACAGTTTGGAGGCCTCCGGGATCGTATGAGCAGCTAGGAAATCAGCCAACGCTTGTCCCTTGACGGACTTCTGAGGGACGTACACCATGTCATACGGTGTTAATAACATCGCCCAAGTCGCGAGTCGGGAATTAAGAACACTTGGCTTGTTCATCAGTACCGAAGAGGATTGATCCTGGAGATGATGTGAATGGTTTGGCCTGTGACATAGTGTCGTATTTTCTGAATAGCGAACATCAGAGCCAAGCATTCTTTCTCTACTGGATTGTACCGGTGTTCGGCTCCGACCATCATCCTGCTGAGGTAGTAGATAGCCTGCTCGTGACCCATCTCGTTCTTTTGTGCGAGAAGAGCTCCCAGAGAATGATCCATCGCTCGAACATACAGCACGAATGGTCTTCCTATGACAGGAGGCACCAGAACTGGCGGACTAGTGAGGTAGCACTTGATATCACCGAACGCTTGTTGACAAGCTTCGTCCCATACGAAGGATACACCTTTTTTCATAAGACGAGAAAAGGGCTGACATCTCCCCGAGAGGTTGGATATGAATCTCCGGATATAAGCCATACGACCTTGAAATACCCTGAGTTCCCTCAGATTGCGGGACGGTCGCATTTCTAAGATGGCCTTGACTTTATCAGGGTCCACTTGAATGCCTTTGGCGGTTGTGACAAATCCCAGAAATTTGCCACTAGATACCCCCAGAAAGGACTTTGTAGGATTCATTTTGAGTTGATGTTGGCGCATCAATTCAAATACTGTCTTCAAGTCTTGGATGTGATTATCCTTGAGGCAGCTTTTGACAGCTACATCATCCACGTAACATTCTACTGTCTTGCGTAAATGCTCATGGAATATGTTACTCATAGCCCGTTAGTACGTAGCCCCGATATTCTTCAATCCGAAGGGCATGACCGTATAGCAATATACCCCCAATGGTATCCGAAAGGCAGTATGCTTCTCGTCTTCAGGATGTATCTTGATTTGATTGTATCCTGAAAATCCATCCATGAAAGACATACGTTCAAAACTGCATGTATTGTCAATCATGACGTCTGTGATGGGAAGAGGAAACTCATCCTTGGGGCAGGCTGTGTTCAGATCTCGGTAATCGATGCAGACTCGTACTTTCCTATTTTTCTTCATGACCGGGACAACATTGGTGACCCAGTCGGGATGTTGTTCTTCACGGATGAAGCCACAGGTTATTAACTTCTTGATTTTAGCTTCAATGGCGTCCATCATATCCGGACGGAACCGGTGTTGGTGCTGCTTTACAGGCTTCGAATCGGGCAATATATTGAGCTTATGAGTAGCCACCTTTGGATCAAGGCCTGGCATGTCCTCATAATTTCACGCAAAGACATCGATATATTCTTTTATCAGCTGGATAACTTCTTCCCTTTCTGCTTCGGAAAGACTGTTACTGATAAATATCGGCTTTGGCAAAAGTTCATCCCCGACGTCAATCTGGATAACCTTATCTTCAGTAGGAGGTTCTCTCTGCTCGAAGCGGAACTCCCATTGTGTATCCATTTGCTGAGCCCAAGCATCATTCTCAAACAGTTCGGATTCTTGTTCGTCTGATTCGAAGGAATCCGTCACTACCATATTTACTGATAATGTTCGCTCGAGAGCATGAGATGAGTCGGAGGGCGCTGAGCCGTTTTGAGAGGAGGAAAAGATATCCTCGTTTGACTCAGGAGTTGCGAGGGAGGTGGTATACCCTAACCCGAAACGAGTTCGTTGATAGTAGGGGTCGTCGTGCAGCGGCATTCGTCTGCCTTTTCCGTAGTTGAGACCCGGTTCCAGCTTTAAGTTATAACCCATACTTTGTATGATCTTCAAAGTTTGCGGGCTGTATTTGTGAACCTGTATTTTACCGTCATCGTCATCGGAAGAATCCTCTTGCACAGTCGGTTCATTGCGCATGCGGCCAAAGACTATTGAATGTTGACTGCTGTAAGTAGGCGGGACAATGAAGATAGAATCCTCATGTGGTCCATATGTCGTGGTGACATTGGATGATGATGCCACTTTTCATATATACGGATGATAGGAATCTATAGCTTCCAAGAATTTTTGTGCTATAGGTTCTAAATCGTCGTAGGGAAAGGATTCCTGGTTTGGAATTTGGGCGTCAATATACTGAAAAATAGGATGTTTATTATCATCTGAAACTCTGTTCCCGGTTGCGTTTACATCACTCGGTTGCATGTTGCGTCGGAGGTTGATGACCAAGGGTGGAGGCTTCTGATTCAAAGTGATCACTAGAGGATCACCCCCTTTTCCTGACCTGGTCTCATTCAGGTGGATAGCCATAGGTTTTATGGGTTTTGGACGAGTAGTCCGTCCTTTTACCTTGATCGACAGAGTTTGCTTGGCAGAGGGTTCTTCTGGCTCCCGGCGGGATTCCTTCTCTGCTTTGGCTGATACCTCTTTCGTGCAGTCTTGAGAGTATAACACGGTATCAGAGTAGTAGGATTCTACTCCTTTGAACTGGTTCAGGTCAGCAATCTCCGTTTGTACTGTTCCTCGGACGTCTACATATTTGAAGCATTGATGTAGAGTCGAAGGAACGACGTTGTGGTCATAGATCCAAGGTCTACCCAGCAGGATATTGTAGGACACCTCTGAATTGATGACGTAACATGTAGCCACCGATCTGAGGTTGCCAATTTGGATCCTCAGGCAAATTTTCCCCAATGGCTTACTTCTTCCGGCGTTAAAACCCACTATCGTAGTGGTGGTGTAAGCCAATTCACTGGTAAGAATCCTCAGCGGTCTGAACAGACTATGAGGAATGATATTGATTGATGATCCTGGATCTATGTGAATCCGGTCGACCTCCATGGAACCGATGTACCCGGTGTAATAGAGGGGTCTGTCATGCCTGTTATGTTTTAACAACATGTCATCTTGAGTAAAAGTGATATTTGGGACCACCTCCATCACACTGTGGCATTGAGGACACGCCACTGGTTCTTCGTCAGGGGACTTGAGCTGGGTCAAGTATGCATCCGCATGCATCAATGCTTCACTCAGGGCTTGACGAGTGTCCATGGCTTGTCCTGGCGGGAAAACTAGCATCTGTGGAGTGAACTGTGGTGGAGGTGGGATGTCATCTCTCCGGAACCTTGGATTAGGCTGGTCGGTTTGATTGCTCTGCGATGTTTGTCCTCCGTTTCCTGGTGTCACTCCGTCTGTATAAGTAACCACAGCGTCGTATGGCGTATCCAATGGAATCTCATCTCCGTTCCTGGGATCCATTACTCTACAACCAAAAGATAAACTATAAGAACGCACAGAGGAATCAACACAGGATGCAAATCAAGTAACAAATTTGAGTTCGATATAGAGTTCAAAATGGTTCAAACAATGGATGAGATCCTATAACTTATCCTATCCTTAGGGCAGGCTTGTTCAGTCCCTAAGTTGAAACCGAACAATTTAGTCGTAGACCTGCATGGGCCATCACAAAAACTATGTTACGCCCCAGTCCCAAAATACCGAGGGACCAGATACGTGGCAATGGCCAGCAGCACGCACCGATGGACAAACCCAATTTAATGGATCCATCAGGGCATACTTAAGCTGTAAAATTAAGTCTACGACAACATGGTGCAACTAATCTCATCCACACAAGATATAAAATATGATCCACAGAATATAAGGAATATAAATCATCAACCAGTCTCAACAAAGTGCTTCGGGGAACAACCCGATAAATATCTGATACAATGGTTCAACAGACCAAAATATAATGACTGAAATAAAGTAAAAACTGAGCATGGAACATAGATGCTCAGGAAAAGTCTTCATCTAACACCTCGTCCTCGGGTGTCGGTACAACTCCTGTATCTGCTTCTGCTCCGGTCCCGTATACCTCGGGATAGATCTCGTCTGCAAATCCTGGGGACATAATCCGGATCCAGGTCCTCAGGGGACATAGCAAGGTACAGATAATACAAACCAAAATAAATGCAGTACAGCAAATAATGAAATAAATAGGGTAAGTATGTAACCATCTATGTGAAATGCAAGTTGAGAGCATCACGAGTACTCAGGCTGAGCCACTACAAGCACTATGTCGGGGAGCCGGGTAGCGGTAATAACACGTAATGTGCCAAGCTCTGCTACGAGAGTCTACGACCTCACAATAGTAGTAGATATATATATGAAATAGCCTGTAGCCTGTGTGTCTCTCCCCACCCAATGTAACCACGCATCTCATGACCATAACGTCTCATGTCCATGTCAAGCGGGATCATAGCTAATGCAACAAGTCATAATGTATCTAAGAATATAGTATCTCTGTCAAGTCCTGTATCCTATACAGAATCACCATGAATATCTCAGGAAGATCCTGTCTCATGAATAGTGTCAAGTGTCCTGGGTCATAGTGTACTCGGTAAGACAAGTACGAGAATATAAAGTGTCACGAATGTCCATCTCTAGATGACGATACACAACGCCGCGTATGGTGTTGGCACCCGACTATTAATCGGACGCTAAGTAAGTCACACGGTCCTAGGTTAAGCATGTACAGCAATATAAATAAAGCAAAAAAAATATGTAACAATACTGCAGAGTTTGGCAAGGTACACTTGCCTGGGGTTTGAATACCAACAGTCGTCCTTGTATCAGTGGATCCTGTGAGTACTCGTCCAAAAGCTATAATAAACATCACCAACAGTCTCAGAAGATATCAAATAGCTAAAAACGCCTGTCCTTAAGTCCAATTTGGACACAAGGACAGAAATGACATTTCTAGGTCAAACCGGGGTCCACATGTGGGCCACTTTGCACCGAAAAGCGTGTCAGGATCAAAGGTCTCCAAATTTCTCAAACTCAGTGTCTACAAGTCACAAACTATGATACGAACCCAACGAAACTTCCAGAATTGGATTCCGATGAGCCGATCACAAAATCGTCCGTCAAGTGGAGCTTGTGGGGCCCACGATACGCGATTTTGTCAACATTCTCAAAATCGAACCAAACTTGGGTCAAAGGACCAGCGTATTGCTACGAGTCCGATGGCGTAAGTTTCGTCTTGATCCGACGTGTGTACACAAAGTTACAGCGTGTTTCAGAATTGACGGATACGGGGCGTTGTCGGCGGATACGCGTTGATTCCGGTGTGCACGCATATCCAAATTAGCTTCTGCGAAATCCCACACGTCCGTATCAATGTCGCACACGTTTCGGTAAAGACCGCGTGCGACCAAGTCGTCCTGTTTGGCGGGGCACACTCAGTTCCGGAGTAAAACAGGGCGTTGTTTTTCTTATTTTTGGATCGCGGTTTGCGATCACCACAGGATGCGATGCACCTAGCGGGTTGCATGGGCACCGAGAGGGTTACACAGTCTACGCATTGCAACAGACGAAATCGAAAATGGAGTTACGAGGTGAGAGAAAACGTTACCTGAACTGGGCTCCGAGAAGTCTGAATTCTCGTGTCCTGGTCGAGCTCTTGTGTCCGTGTGTCTGCTGCTCTAGGGTTCTGATCCAGACAGCGGCGGGGGCTTCGCCGGAGGGAGTCGGGCTCGGGGTTGGCGAGGTCGGGCTAGGGCAACGGGCGGCTCTGCACAGTTGGCCGGAGCTGGTTCAGCCGCGGGGCGGAGGCTCGGCTGTGGTTTTCAGATGAGGCGGTGGTCGGGTTCGTTGAGCTGCTATGCACGTGGCGGATGGCGGAGTAGAGAAGTTGGGCTGGGCAGATTCGGCGGCGGCGGAAGGATATCGACGGGGGTCTGGTCGAGGGCGGCCTGGCGGAGATGGGGGAGCCGGTGGTGGTCGTGGAGTTCGGGTCAGCGGCGAGGTCGGGTGGATGACGGCTAGGGCGGAGGATGTTGTCGGGGTCGGCGGTGATCAGGAGAACGGCGGCGAGGTTCGCTGGGGTGCGGCGGAGATCGATCTGGAGTAAAGCGGCGGTGGCTAGGCACGGATGTCGAGGAGAATTTATAGGCGGCTACAGTAAATCCGGCGGGGGCTAGGGTTTCAATTTGGGTTTTGGGTCCGTGTTGGGTTTGACTCGGATCCGACCCGACCCATTATGCTGGTTTGGTTTGGTTTGGATCGGTTCAGTCAGGTTTGGTTTGGTTTAAATTTTTAATAGTTTTTAGGGCTTTAAATGCGTTTTCGGAGTCCAATAAATTCACCGAAAATTATCCTATGTCCGGTTTTTCATTTTACACCAAAAAATATTATTTCCATAATATTTTAATATCAATTATCAGCATTTAAAAATCTTTCAATCACAATTACCTTGGTTCTTCATCTAGAAAAATACCAAAAATTGGGGAAAATTATATTAAAATTATTCTGAAAAATAAGGTATTTATGTAAACCCCCTGAATTTTCAAAATTATTAAAACTAGGATTTTTTAAAATTTTCTGGAATTTTCTGGAAATTTTCTGTAATTAAAATCAAGGTTTTAATTATTAAATAA
This sequence comes from Iris macrosiphon, assembly GCA_036927795.1. NCBI lineage: Eukaryota > Viridiplantae > Streptophyta > Magnoliopsida > Asparagales > Iridaceae > Iris > Iris macrosiphon. The sequence continues at coordinate 182,605,593 of JAYESA010000006.1, read as the reverse complement.
TTTTTAATTGTTAAAAAATAATATTAAAATATTATGAAAATAATATTTTTGGGTGTAAAATGAAAAACTGGACTTAGGGTAATTTTTCTGGAATTTATTGGACCCCGGACCTATTTTTAATTACCTAAAAACTATTTATTTATTTATTTATTAATTATTATTATTATTATTATTATTATTATTATTATTATTTTCTTTTTATTTAAACCCAGCCCACTGGGCCCGGCCCACCGGGCCCAGCCCCAACCCGGCCCAGTACCCGCCCCTACCGGGTCGGGTCGGATCCGCCCGCCCGAACCCGACCCGACCCAGCGCCACCCGTCTTCCCCACGAACCCCAGCCCCCCCGAGTCATCCGGCGCTCCGCCCGCCTCGCGCCACTCCGCCCGGGCCACGCCACCCTCGTCTCCGCCCTTCCCGGCCTCGACCCCGTCGTCTCCCCCCTTATTTAAACCCTCCCCGACGAGCCCCCACCGCCTCAGACCTTCCACCGGCAGCCACTCCGCCACCACGTCCAGCCGCCTCTTCCCCCTGTGCCACCGCCGTGCCGTCCCAGCCACCGCCGCGGCCAGCCCCCTCCCTTCTCCTCCCTCCTCCTCTTCTTCTCCGGCGTCGATGCCGTCGATACGGACGTGTGAGATTTCGCGGAAGCTGATTCGGGTGTGCGTGCACTCCGGAATCAACGCGTATCCGCAGACATCGCCCCGTATCCGACTTTTCTTCATTTTGCCCTAACTTCTTGTACACTCGTCGGATCAAGACAAAACTTGCGCCATCGGACTCGTAGCGATACGCTGGTCCTGTGGGTCAAGTTGGTTCGATTCTGAGAACGTTGACGAAATCGCGTGACGTGGGCCCCACAGGCCCCGCTCGACGGGCGATTTTGTGATCGGCTTATCGGAATCCAAATTTGAAAGTTCCGTTGGGTTCGTATCATCGTTCCTGACCTGTTGACACTAAGTTTGGTGAATTTGGAGACCGTCGACCCGGACACGTTTTCGGTGCAAAGCGGGCCCACCGGCGGTCCCCGTTTTGACCCAAAACTGCCGTTTTTGCCCTTGTCTCCAAATTGGACCCAAGGACAAGCATTTCTAGCTATTTAACATCTTCTGAGCATGATGGTAATGTTTATTTCAGCATTTGGACTCATTTCTGGAAATTTTCCCGAGATACAAACTATATTTGGATCCAAACAACAGGCAAGTACCTGCACTTCAAGTTTAATCTTTATATTGTGATAATTAATTCCCTGCTTTACTAGTACCCTTGATGATTACACGTAGTTCTAGAATACTAGATTTTATGTCTTGAATACTGGAGTTCATGTCTTGCTTTCGTGTCGGGTGGGAGAATACTAGAAGGCATATAGTTTACCCTTCCCCCTGCCGTGTTTAATAGCTATTGGTACGCGACTGTACCCTCAGCCGGATCCCGATTATTCATGTTTAATAGCCGTCTATGATGGCCAAATTAGCCTTATAAACCCCTACATGCCAACTATGTATTCTAAAACAAACACAAGTTTACACAGATAGCTTCTGGTCTTGTTATAGTTCTTGCTGACTGTTGTAGTTTTATTTCCTGTCTTATTTATTCCTGTTTTCTCATATCCCTGTTTATAGCATTAACTCTTAGTTATTGTTGTTTCTTTTATGCATATTCTCAATATGATACTCAGTCTAATTGTCATAAATATTTAGTTTAATCTTGTTGTGCATTGTGTACTTTGCTCCTTTCCTGACTGGATCCGTTGATTTAGGCGATGATGAGGACTTTGCCCCTACCTATTATGGCCCCTATGAGGGAACAGATGACACATATGAGGAGCCAGTTCCCACCCAGGAGACTACTTCTGCAGAGTAGTTAGCCGTAGCTATTTATTTATGCTCTTTTATCTTAGTAATCGGGTTTGTCCCCGATTTTATTTCTGGATTCTGTATTAAATATTTGATCTGTTGTCACATTTATTTCATTTGAAATCTCAGCATTCTTTTTCCTGTTATTATCTTTGCCTATTTTCATTATTTGTGAATGAGCTAGATGTTTCAACTGTGGATATGACCTAGACAGCGTACTACCGCCGACTCTGCGGCGTAGGCTGGACGTACCCACGCACTCGTGCCCGAATTTCCGGGTGTGGGTCGTGACACATTTTTATGGTGGCCCATGCAGGTCCAGTATCCTTAAATAGGGTAATACCCTAGGACAGGGTATGGAATAAGATTGAGGATTCTAGGAAAAGTTCATTCACAGAATAGGATCTTCATTTCAATTCTTGATATCATTTCTGATCAATTTTCCTATCGCCCTTGATTTTCAAGTAATCTATTCTAATCTTCCTATCCCTTAATCTTACAGAATGGTCCAGACAAGGAACACAGTAGGAGGCACATCAGAACCAGCTGAGCAGAATGTGCCCGAAGCTCTTGCACTCCCGCCGCCTCCATCTACTCCAGCAGTTACTCTAGATGGGGCACAGCTACTCGGAGTGTTCCAGGGACTCGTAGAATCCCAGAAAGAATAGACTGCACTTCTACGAACCAGCCTCTCAGAAGCTCTTAGGTCCCAGGAGTCGCCACACAAGAGGCCAGGGAGTGCCAAAGACTTCAAGAACCTTAAACCCCTGGAATTCTACGAAACTGAGGGCATTCTCTATGCCGATGAGTGGATAAAGAATGTCGAGAGACTCCTGAAGACTGCTCGGGTCCCTGATGATCTCAAAGTGGAGTCTGCAAGCCTGCAACTGTTCGACATAGCTCGGACCTGGTTCAGAGATGAACCCCAACTATCTGCTCCTGACCTCACCTGGGAGGACTTCAAGAGGCTATTCAAGGAGAAATTCTACCCCAAAGTGGCTCGGGAAGCTCTCGAAAGCCAATTCAAGAGACTGGAACAAGGTAACCTATCTGTTGATGAGTACACTGCTGAATTTAGCAGGTTGAGCCACTTTGCAGAGTACATGGTTCGTACCCCGGAGGACAGAGCCCGTAGATTCAAGAAGGGGCTGTCTCCGGATATTCGCCTTGCTGTCACCACTAGCCGAGCTCGCACCTACGAGGAAATCCTGAGCGTGGCACAAGGCGTTGAGAGAGACATGGGGCATAAACTAAAGCGAGAGAGAGATACCGGAAATGCGGGACCCAACAAACACCCATTCCAACAACAACAACAGCAGAGGGCCCCGCAGCAAACTCAGCGTCCTCTCCCTCGAGCTCCAACACCCCAACACCAGGCTCAAGGACAGAACCAACAAGCTGCCGCTTGTAACTTTTGCCAAAAACCAGGTCACACTTGGCAAGTCTGCAGGAAGAGGCTAGGTGCCTGCCTCTACTGCGGCTCAGCAGCGCATCAAATGAGAAACTGTCCTGCTGCTCAAGGACGCCCAGCCGCACCAAAGGCTCCAGTCCAGGCCAGGCCCCCAGCAACACAGCAGAGGGGACCCCCGCTTCCAACTCAACAACAACGCTTTGCTCAGCACCAACAGCAGCAACAGAGGGGTGCACCGCAGCAAGGCCGTGCTTATGTAATGACTTTGGAAGAAGCTGAAGCCACAGCAGACGTGATCACAGGTTCTGTGCTTATAAATTCAATACCAGCCATTACTTTATTTGATTCTGGAGCTTCACATTCATTCATGTCAGTAGATTTCCTTATGAAGCATAGCTTAATCACTGAACCCCTTAGGATTGTTATAAGATCATTACCGGTGGAGAAATCATCCCGGTTAGTGATGCATGTAACAATTGTCCTATTACATTATGTGGAAGAGAACTATATGCTAGGCTACTCGTAATGCCAGTTCCCAGTTTTGACATTATACTGGGTATGGATTGGTTGAGTCAACACCATGCCACTTTAGACTGTCACAGAGATAGTGTAATCTTCAGGCCCCCTGACAAGCCAGAATTTGAATTTGCTAGAGGTTCTAGAGAAATGGGTAGTAACAAAATTTATGGAGCCCTAGTAACAGAAGAATTGCCACTACCTATCATCTCCGAATATCTTGATGTCTTCCCTGAGGATCTCCCAGGCTTACCTCCAGACCGAGAAGTTGAATTCTCTATTGACTTAGTGCCGGGAGCAGCGCCAGTATCTCAAAATCCCTACAGAATTAACAAGAAGGAGATAATAGAACTAAATGAGCAAATAAAAGAGTTAGAAGACAAATGCTTCATTAGGTCTAGTGTCTCACCCTAGGGGGCTCCAGTATTATTTGTGCCCAAGAAGAACGGAACATCCCGAATGTGTATTGACTATAGGGCCTTGAATGCCTTAACAATTAAGAATAAGTATCCCCTACCCAGGATAGATGACTTATTTGATCAGTTAAGTGGAGCTCGGGTATTTTCAAAGATTGACTTGAGGTCTGGTTACCACCAAGTAAGGGTGAGGAAGGAAGACATCCCTAAAACTGCTTTCAATACCCGGAACGGACACTACGAATTCTTAGTAATGCCGTTCGGGTTGACGAATGCTCCAGCAGTTTTTATGAACTTAATGAACAGAGTCTTTCAGCAATATCTAGACAAATTTGTAGTGGTCTTTATTGATGATATTTTGATCTACTCCAAGACCCCCGAAGAACATGAAGAACACTTGAGGCTAGCATTGGAGACTTTGAGGAAGGAAAAACTTTATGGAAAATTATCTAAATGTGCATTCTTCCTAGACAAAGTAGAATTCTTGGGACATGTTGTGACTGGAGATGGAATAGCAGTAGATCCTAAGAAGATAGCGGCAGTTGAATCATGGCCCACTCCAGACTCTGTAGCAGAAATTAGAAGCTTCCTGGGACTAGCTGGCTACTATCGGAAGTTCGTGAAGGACTTTGCTAGAATTGCTGAGCCCATGAAAAAAATTAACAAGGAAGGAGGAAGAGTTCACCTGGACTGATGAATGTCAGCATGCTTTTGAAGAATTGAAGAAAAGGCTGACTACTGCCCCTATTCTGACCTTACCTTCTGGAACCAGAGGATTCGCTATATATAGCGATGCTTCTGGAAAAGGTCTAGGTTGTGTATTGGAGCAGAACAAGAAAGTAATAGCGTATGCCTCTAGACAGCTTCGACCTCATGAAAAGAACTATCCAACTCATGATTTAGAATTAGCAGCTGTTATCTTTGCTCTTAAGCTATGGAAGCATTATCTTTATAGAGAAAAGGTGGAAATATTTACAGACCATAAAAGTCTAAAATATATCTTCACTCAGAAAGAGCTGAACATGAGGCAAAGAAGGTGGCTGAAACTAATGAAAGATTTTGATATCACCCTTCAATATCATCCTGGGAAGGCCAATGTAGTTGCTGATGCTCTAAGCAGATATCCTATGGCGATATACTTGACTATGGACCGACACTTGCTCGAGGACTTGGAAAGTTTGGGTATTGAGGTAATTATCCCAGGAAAAGAAGGCCAAATGATGAACTTGCAGATTCAGTCTACCTTAATAGATAAGATCAAGGAGACTCAGTTTCAAGACGAAGGCCTGCGAAGCCTTCGAGGTCAAGTGCAAGCTGGATTAGTGGAGGATTTCAAAGTTCATGAAGATGGATTACTGAGGCATGGAGATAGATTATGTGTACCTCAAGGAGACATAAGGGAAGAAATTATGCAAGAAGCGCACAGATCGCAATACTCTATACATCTAGGAGCCAACAAGATGTACAAGGACCTGAGGACGCAGGTTTGGTGGCATGGCATAAAAAGAGAAGTAGCCATATTCGTATCTCGTTGCTTAGTATGCCAACAAGTCAAGACTGAAAGACAAAGACCTGGGGGATTGCTTCAACCACTACCCATTCCGGAGTGGAAGTGGGAACATATTACAATAGATTTTGTTTCTGGGCTTCCAAGGACACCTAGTGGTAAGGATACAATCTGGGTGATAGTAGATAGACTGACCAAATCTGCACATTTTCTACCTTTCAAAGTAGGGCTATCTACAGAAAAGTTGGCAGATTTATATATCAGACATATTGTTAAATTGCATGGGGTTCCAGTAAGTATTGTCTCCGACCGAGATTCAAGATTCACCTCTCACTTCTGGAAGAGCTTACAAGCCAGCTTGGGGACTCAACTCAAATTTAGCACAGCTTATCATCCCCAAACCGATGGACAATCGGAACGTACAATCCAGATACTTGAAGATATGCTTCGTACATGTGTTCTGGATTTTGGAGGATCCTGGGAAGACTATCTACATCTTGTGGAGTTCTCTTATAATAACAGTTACCAAGCAAGTATTGAGATGACTCCATTTAAAGCTCTGTATGGCCGAAGATGTCGTACCCCGCTATCATGGGACGACGTTGGAGAAAGAGCCCTACTGGGACCAGAGATGGTGATCGATTCAACTGAGAAGGTAAAACAAATAAGGGATAGACTTCGAGTGGCTCAAGACCGGCAACGACATTGGACAAATAGCCACCGAAGGCCCTTGGAATTTGAGGTAATTAAATTTATGAAATTCAAGTTAATTTAAACATTATGATTATGGAACTAAGACTTGATTTTGACTTTATTAAAGGTTGGAGAACTGGTATTCCTGAAGATTTCTCTGACACGTGGCACCATTAGGTTCGGAAGAAGTGGAAAACTCAGCCCAAGATTTATTGGACCTTTTGGCATACAGGAGAAAATCGGAGAAGTGGCATACCGTCTGGCATTGCCACCCTCTCTGGATGGATTCCATAACGTTTTTCACGTGTCGCAGCTGAGAAAATACGTGTCAGATCCCAGCCATATTTTGGATCACTCAGAGGTCGAAGTAGGTCCAAGCTTGACTTACCAAGAGCAACCCGTGGAGATACTGGACTGATCGGAGAAAGTTCTAAGGAACCAGGTTATTTCCCTCGTTCGTGTAGCTTGGAAGCACCACTCTCTCGGCGAATCCACCTGGGAGCGAGAAGACGAGATTAGAGAGCGCTACCCTTATCTTTTTGAACCCTGAGGTATATTTTCATTCTCGGCCTTTTCTTTTGTGCCATGGCTATTCTTAAATTTCGAGGACAAATTTTTTATAAGTTGGGTAGATTGTAAACCCCCTGAATTTTCAAAATTATTAAAACTAGGATTTTTCATAATTTTCTGGAATTTTCTGAAAATTTTCTGTAATTAAAATCAAGGTTTTAATTATTAAATGATTTTTAATTATTAAAAAATAACATTAAAATATTATAAAAATAATATTTTTGGGTGTAAAATAAAAAACTGGACTTAGGATAATTTTTCTGGAATTTATTGGACCCCGGACCTATTTTTAATTACCTAAAAACTATTTATTTATTTATTTATTTATTAATTATTATTATTATTATTATTATTATTTTTCTTTTTATTTAAACCCAGCCCACTGGGCCCGGCCCACCGGGCCCAGCCCCAACCCGGCCCAGTACCCGCCCCTACCGGGTCGGGTCGGATCCGCCCGCCCGAACCCGACCCGACCCAGCGCCACCAGTCTTCCCCATGAACCCCAGCCCCCCCGAGTCGTCCGGCGCTCCGCCCGGCGCTCCGTCCGCCTCGCGCCGCTCCGCCCGGGCCACGCCACCCTCGTCTCCGCCCTTCCCGGCCTCGACCCCGCCGTCTCCCCCCTTATTTAAACCCTCCCCGACGAGCCCCCACCGCCTCAGACCCTCCACCGGCAGCCACTCCGCCACCACGTCCAGCCGCCTCTTCCCCCTGTGCCGCCGCCGTGCCGTCCCAGCCACCGCCGCGGCAAGCCCCCTCCCTTCTCCTTTCTCCTCCTCTTCTTCTCCGGCGTCGACGCCGTCGATACGGACGTGTGAGATTTCGCGGAAGCTGATTCGGGTGTGCGTGCACCCCGAAATCAACGCGTATCCGCGAACATCGCCCCGTATCCGACTTTTCTGTATTTTGCCCTAACTTCTTGTACACTCGTCGGATCGAGACAAAACTTATGCCATCGGACTCGTAGCGATACACTGGTCCTGTGGGTCAAGTTGGTTCGATTCTGAGAACGTTGACGAAATCGCGTGTCGTAGGCCCCACAGGCCTCGCTCGACGGGCGATTTTCTGATCGGCTCATCGGAATCCAAATCTGGAAGTTCCGTTGGGTTCGTATCATCATTCCTGACCTGTTGATACTAAGTTTGGTGAATTTGGAGACCGTCGACCCGGACACGTTTTTGGTGCAAAGCGGGCCCACCGACGGTCCCCGTTTTGACCCGAAACTGCCGTTTTTGCCCTTGTCTTGTAAACCCCCTGAATTCTTCAAATTATTAAATCTTGGATTTTTCTCAATTTTCTGGAATTTTCAGGGAATTTTCTGTAATTAAAATCAAGGTTTTCAATTAATAAATAATTTTTAATTGACAATAAATAATATTAAAATATCATGAAAATAATATTTTTGTGTGTAAAATGGAAAATTGGACTTAGGGTAATTTTTTTGAATTTTTCTGGGCCTCAGACCTATTTTTAAATGCCTGAAAACTATTTAATTAATTAATTAATTATCTATTTATTTAATTATTTATTATTTATTATTTATTTTATTTTTATTTTATTTTATTTTATTTTTCCTGGCCCATTGGGTCGCGGCCCAGCCCGCTAACCGGCCCAGACCCTACCCTATCGGGTCGGGTCGGGTTCAACCGAACTCGACCCGCCGTTAGCCCGACCCGCCAGCCCGGTCTTCCCAGCCCCACGCCTCCCGCGTCCAGCGCCGGCCTCCGCGCGCAGCGCTGCCCGCTCCGGCCTGCTCACCCGCACCCCGCGGCCACGTCCACCCCACCTCCGCCTTCTCCGCCCCCTCTTCCCGCCTTCTCCGGCCCCGGCCACCCTATAAAACCCCCCGCACCAAACCCTCCGGCCACCACGAACCCCCACCTCACCCCCGCTCCGCCGCTGCACGCCTCCACCCCGCCACCGCAGAGCCCCTCGCCGCCACCGCGCCGGCCGTCCTCTTCCTTCCCCCTCGCCTCCTCCGTCGCAGCGCCGTGACCCTCCGTCAGCACTCCCCGACGAAGCCCAGCCGCAGCAGCAACACGAGCAGCTCCCCACCGCCGCTGCCGGCCGCCCTGAGCCGCCGCTCCGCCCGTGGACGCCGCGCCGCCCCTCGACGAACCGTCCCCCGCCCTCGCCGACGCATCTCCGGCCAGTCCCCTCCGTCCACGGCCGAAAATCCACCTGAACCCTAACCCTAGCCCTATTTCCCCTTCGCGTGTCCGACACGAGTCGGACACGACTCGACCCTGATTTTCGGGTCCCCTTCAGGTGCGTGTAACTTTTGCCTCGTAGCTCCATTTTCAATTCCGCAAATTGCGTTATGAAGCCTGTATGACCCTCTCGGTGTCCGGACAAACTGTTCGGGGCATCGCGTCCTGTGGTGATCGCACACCGCGATCCAAAAACAGGAAAAACCAGACCCTGTTTCACCCCGGAACTGAGTACGCCCCGCCAAACGGGACGACTTGGTCGCGTGCGGTCTTCACAGATACGTGCGCATCGTCGATACGGACGTGTGAGTTTTCGTGGAAGCTGATTCGGGTGTGCATGCACACCGAAATCAACGCGTATCCGCGGACATCGCCCCGTATCCGCCTTTTCTGCAATTTATCCTAACTTCGTACACACATGTCAGATCGAGACAAAACTTGCGCCATCGGACTCGTAGCGATACGCTGGTCCTGTGGGTCAAGTTTGGTTCGATTCTGAGAACGTTGACAAAATCGCGTGTCGTGGGCCCCATAGGCCCCGCTCGACGGGCGATTTTGTGTTCGGCTCACCGGAATCCAAATCTGGAAGTTCCGTTGGGTTCGTATCAGCGTTCCTGACCTGTTGACACTAAGTTTGGTGAATTTGGAGACCTTTGACCCGGATACGTTTTTCGGTGCAAAGCGGGGCCCACCGGCGGACCCCGTTTTGACCCGAAACTGCCGTTTTTGCCCTTGTCTCCAAATTGGACCCAAGGACAGGCATTTTTAGCTATTTGACATCTTCTGAGCATGATGGTAATGTCTATTTCAGCTTTTGGACTCATCTCTGGAATTTTCCCCCGAGAGCCAATATTAATCAGATCCAAACAACAGGCAAGTACCTGCACTTCAAGTTTATTCTTTATATTGTGATAATTAATTCCCTGCTCTACTAGCACCATTGGATGATTACATGTAGTATTAGAATATTGGATTTTCATGTCTTGAATACTGGAGTTCATGTCTTGTTTTTCGTGTCGGGTGGGAGAATACTAAGGAGGCATGGAGTTTACCCTTTCCCCTGTATTGTCTAATAGCTGTTGGTACACGACTGTCCATCAGCCGGATCTCGATTATATTGCCTAATAGCCGTCTATGATGGCCGGATTAGCCTTATAAACCCCTACATGCCAACTATGTATTCTAAAATAAACACAAGTTCACACAGATAGCTTCTGGTCTTGTTATAGTTCTTGCTGACTGTTGTAGTTTTATTTCTTGTCTCACTTATTTCCTGCTTTCTCATATTCCTATTTATAGCATTAACTCTGAGATATTAATGTTCTTCTATGCAACTTTCTCAACATGATACTCAAGTTAATTGTCATGAATATTTAGTTTAATCTTGATGTGCATTGTGTACTTTGCTCCTTTCCTGACTGGATCCGTTGTTTTAGGCGACGATGAGGACCTTGCCCCTACCTATTATGCCCACTATGAGTTAGCAGGTGACCCATATGAGGAGCCAGTTCCCACCCAGGAGGCTACTTCTGCAGAGTTGTTAGCAGTAGCTGCTTATTTATTTTCTTTCAGTATATACTCGGGTTTGTCCCCGATCTATCTCTTGGCTTTGTATTAACTATGGATCTGTTGTCACAATTTGTTTTATAAAAGTTAGCATTCCTATTTCCTGTTACTTTCCTTGTCTATTTATTGTGGATGAGATAGATTTAAAATTACCTGTGATGACGACCTAGACAGCGTACTACCGCCGACACTGCGGCGTAGGCTGGACGTGCCCACGTACTCGTGCCCGAATGTCCGGGTGCGGGTCGTGACACATTTTTGTGGTGGCCCATGCAGGTCAACGACTAAGTTGTTCGGTTTCAACCTAGGGACCGAACAGGCCTGCAACAAGATTGAGGATTTTAGGAAAAGCTCATCTACTTAATTGAATCGTTCTTGATATCCATATCGGCTTCGAATCATTTTATTGACTTGCATCCTACCTTGATTCCTGTGCGCCTTTATCGTTTATTTTTGGATGCAGAGTAAAAGATCTACCAGCAAGCGACGAGGTTCCTACAAGATCACCACGAGATGCTCTACCAGCATGATCGTGGAGAACGCGCAGACTCTTGGAGCAATTAATGCGCGTAAGTGATTTGTAGATACCGTTCCTAGTATTGTTTAGCTCGTGCCCATTGGTTCGTGACCTCAGCCCCAACCTAGTAAATTTTAAACTTGCTAATAACCTGGTATGCTTTTTCTGATAACTGTAGAGTTTGTAGAAATTTTTGTTATTTTGCTTAATGTAGGTTGTTTGTGAACTTAAATAATTTGTATCTTCTTTCATCACCATCTAGCGCACTTTATTTTGCTGTGCTTGACTTATGCTGCTATTTTATAGCCTAGTTTTGCAAGCTTATCCTTTTATCAAGCTTGTTCATGACATATGTATTAGTGGGTCGACACACTAATACAATTGTCTACTCAGAATCAATGTATTACGGTCTGATCAACCTTAGTGCATTTGGTTCGCCCTTCGCACTACTTTGCGTGGATTGAGATATACAGTTGACTAGTATACTTGCCCCTAAATATGTCCGAGCATATCGTATCAGTTACATAACTGTACTAATACGAGCATGAGAACAAATGATTACCAGAATAGAATTTCAATCCATAACCGCCTGACAATTCCCATTAGAATTCCTTAAACGCCTTGATCCCTACACCTCTGTTCTACCACCTCGCCCTTAAACTCTTTATTATTGATCCTCGTCTTCCCTTATTTTCGGAAAGACAAAATCCTGTGTTTGGTATAAGTTGTTTTGTAGTGCTAGACATACCCCTCAGACCGGTCGAATTGATGATAACCCTTTATGACTAAGACAAGACCCTAGGTGCTGTATTTTGTGTTGCAGACTTGAGATTCAATACCATAATTTATTAAGTTGAGACCTAGCCTTACTAGTTGTACAACCTTAGCGGATATATGGATAAAATTATAAGTTGGGTAGTGACCGCAATGTCCACCTGAGAGAAACCCGTTAGACCGTAATCAAGTGAGTTTGGACAGAGAGAACCCTACCATAATTTAAATTTCGAGGACAAAATTTTTGTAAGTTGGGTAGGTTGTAAACCCCCTAAATTTTTTAAATTATTAAATCTTGAATTTTTCTCAATTTTCTGGAATTTTCGGGGAATTTTCTGTAATTAAAATCAAGGTTTTCAATTAATAAATAATTCTTAATTGGCAATAAATAATATTAAAATATCATGAAAATAATATTTTTGGGTGTAAAATGGAAAATTGGACTTAGGATAATTTTTCTGGATTTTTCTGGGCCTCAGACCTATTTTTAAATGCCTGAAAACTATTTAATTAAATAATTAATTAATTATCTATTTATTTAATTATTTATTATTTATTATTTATTTTATTTTTATTTTCTTTTATTTTTCCTGGCCCATTGGGCCGCGGCCCAGCCCGCTAAACGGCCCAGACCCTACCCTATCGGGTCGGGTCGGGTTCAACCGAACCCGACCCGCCGTCAGCCCGACCCGCCAGCCCGGTCTCCCCAGCCCCACGCCTCCCGCGTCCAGCTCCGGCCTCCGCGCGCAGCGCCGCCCGCTCCGGCCTGCTCACCCGCACCCCGCGGCCACGTCCACCCCACCTCCGCCTTCTCCGCCCCCTCTTCCCGCCTTCTCCGGCCCCGGCCACCCTATAAAACCCCCCGCACCAAACCCTCCGGCCACCACGAACCCCCACCTCGCCCCCGCTCCGCCGCTGCACGCCTCCACCCCGCCACCGCAGAGCCCCTCGCCGCCACCGCACCGGCCGTCCTCTTCCTTCCCCCTCGTCTCCTCCGCTGCAGCGCCGTGACCCTCCGTCAGCACTCCCCGACGAAGCCCAGCCGCAGCAGCAACACGAGCAGCTCCCCACCGCCGCTGCCGGCCGCCCTGAGCCGCCACTCCGCCCGTGGATGTCGCGCCGCCCCTCGGAGAACCGTCCCCCGCCCTCGCCGACGCATCTCCGGCCAGTCCCCGCCATCCACGATCAGAAATCCACCTGAACCCTAACCCTAGCCCTATTTCCCCTTCGCGTGTCCGACACGAGTCGGACACGACTCGACCCTGATTTTCGGGTCCCCTTCAGGTGCGTGTAACTTTTGCCTCGTAGCTCCGTTTTCAATTCCGCAAATTGCGTTGTGAAGCCTGTATGACCCTCTCGGTGTCCGGATAAACTGTTCGGGGCATCGGGTCCTGTGGTGATCGCACACCGCGATCCAAAAACAGGAAAAATCAGACCCTGTTTTACCCCGGAACTGAGTACGCTCCGCCAAACGGAACAACTTGGTCGTGTGCGATCTTCACAGATACGTGCGCATCGTCGATACGGACGTGTGAGTTTTCGTGGAAGCTGATTCGGGTGTGCGTGCACACCGGAATTAACGCGTATCCGCGGACATCGCCCCGTATCCGTCTTTTCTGTAATTCACCCTAACTTCGTGCACACATGTCAGATCGAGACGAAACTTGCGCCATCGGACTCGTAGCGATACGCTGGTCCTGTGGGTCAAGTTTGGTTCGATTCTGAGAACGTTGACAAAATCGCGTGTCGTGGGCCCCACAGGCCCCGCTAGACGGGCGATTTTATGTTCGGCTCACCGGAATCCAAATCTGGAAGTTCCGTTGGGTTCGTATCAGCGTTCCTGACCTGTTGACACTAAGTTTGGTGAATTTGGAGACCTTTGACCCAGACACATTTTTCGGTGCAAAGCGGGCCCACCGGCGGATCCCGTTTTGACCCGAAACTGCCGTTTTTGCCCTTGTCTCTAAATTGGACCCAAGGACAGGCGTTTCTAGCTATTTGATATCTTTTGAGCGTGATGGTAATGTCTATTTCAGCTTTTGGACTCATCTCTGGAATTTTCTCCCGAGAGCCAATATTAATCAGATCCAAACAACAGGCAAGTACCTGCACTTCAAGTTTATTCTTTATATTGTGATAATTAATTCCCTGCTCTACTAGCACCATTGGATGATTACACGTAGTGTTAGAATACTGGATTTTTATGTCTTGAATACTGGAGTTTATGTCTTGTTTTTCGTGTCGGGTGGGAGAATACTATGGAGGCATGGAGTTTACCCTTTCCCCTGTATTGTCTAATAGCTGTTGGTACACGACTGTCCATCAGTCGGATCTCGATTATATTGCCTAATAGCCGTCTATGACGGCCGGATTAGCCTTATAAACCCCTATATGCCAATTATGTATTCTAAAATAAACACAAGTTCACACAGATAGCTTCTGGTCTTGTTATAGTTCTTGCTGACTGTTGTAGTTTCATTTCCTGTCTCACATATTTCCTGCTTTCTCATATTCCTGTTTATAGCATTAACTCTGAGATATTAATGTTCTTCTATGCAACTTTCTCAACATGATACTCAAGTTAATTGTCATGAATATTTAGTTTAATCTTGATGTGCATTGTGTACTTTGCTCCTTTCCTGACTGGATCCGTTGTTTAAGGCGACGATGAGGACCTTGCCCCTACCTATTATGCCCACTATGAGTTAGCAGGTGACCCATATGAGGAGCCAGTTCCCACCCAGGAGGCTACTTCTGCAGAGTAGTTTGCAGTAGCTGCTTATTTATTTCCTTTCAGCATATACTCGGGTTTGTCCCCGATCTATCTCTTGGCTTTGTATTAACTATGGATCTGTTGTCACAATTTGTTTTATAAAAGTTAGCATTCCTATTTCCTGTTACTTTCCTTGTCTATTTATTGTGGATGAGATAGATTTAAAATTACCTGTGATGACGACCTAGACAGCGTACTACCGCCGACACTGCGGCGTAGGCTGGACGTGCCCACGCACTCGTGCCCGAATGTCCGGGTGCGGGTCGTGACATGTCTTCAAATTAGACCCAAGGACAGACGTTTTTAGCTATTTGATATCTTCTGAGCATGATGGTAATATTTATTTCAGCATTTGGACTCATTTCTGGAAATTTCCCCGAGATACAAACTATATTTGGATCCAAACAGCAGGCAAGTACCTGTACTTCAAGTTTAATCTTTATATTATGATAATTAATTCCCTGCTTTACTAGTACCCTTGATGATTATACGTAGTTCTAGAATACTGGATTTCATGTCTTGAATACTGGAGTTCATGTCTTGCTTTCGTGTCGGGTGGGAGAATACTAGAAGGCATGTAGTTTACCCTTCCCCCTGCCGTGTTTAATAGCTGTTGGTACGCGACTGTACCCTCAGCCGGATCCTGATTATTCATGTTTAATAGCCGTCTATGACGGCCGGATTAACCTTATAAACCCCTATATGCCAACTATGTATTCTAAAACAAACACAAGTTCACACAGATAGCTTCTGGTCTTGTTATAGTTCTTGCTGACTGTTATAGTTTCATTTCCTGTCTTATTTATTCCTGTTTTCTCATATCCCTGTTTATAGCATTAACTCTTAGTTATTGTTGTTTCTTTTATGCATATTCTCAATATGATACTCAGTCTAATTGTCATAAATATTTAGTTTAATCTTGTTGTGCATTGTGTACTTTGCTCCTTTCCTGACTGGATCCGTTGATTTAGGCGATGATGAGGACTTTGCCCCTACCTATTATAGCCCCTATGAGGGAACAGATGACACATATGAGGAGCCAATTCCCACCCAGGAGACTACTTCTGCAGAGTAGTTAGCCGTAGCTATTTATTTATGCTCTTTTATCTTAGTAATCGGGTTTGTCCCCGATTTTATTTCTGGATTCTGTATTAAACATTTGATCTGTTATCATATTTATTTCATTTGAAATCTCAGCATTCTTTTTCCTGTTATTATCTTTGCCTATTTTTATTATTTGTGAATGAGCTAGATGTTTCAACTGTGGATATGACCTAGACAGCGTACTACCGCCGACTCTGCGGCGTAGGCTGGACGTACCCACGCACTCGTGCCCGAATTTCCGGGTGCGAGTCGTGACAGTTTACAATCTACCCCCCTTGAGAGGATTGCGTCCTCGCAATCAAAGAATAAACTACTAAAGGAAGAACTATGAAAATTATAAGAATGCTTAGGTTATAACTGCATCCGCGAATAAGTGAGGATAACGCTAGCGCATACTATCCTCCCGTTTCCAGGTCGATTTGCCAGAGGAATGATGTTTCCAAGCTACACGAACCAGTCTGATTGTCTGTCCTCGCAATATCTTCTCACTGATATCGAGGATGCCAACTGGTTGTTCTTCATATCTCAAGCTAGGGCCCACTGCGATCTCTGAATGATCGACTACATGACTTGGGTCAGTCACGTACCTTCTCAGCTGTGAGACGTGGAATACGTCATGTACTCCCTCTAAGGATGGAGGTAATGCAAGACGATAAGCCACCTCACCAATGCGCTATAGAATATCAAATGGCCCGATGTACCTTGGGCTCAACTTGCCTCTGCTCCCAAATCTGATAGTACCACGAGTGGGCAAAATTCTCAAGAATACGTGCACTCCTTCTTTGAATTCTAGGGGATGCCTGTGCGTATCAGTCCAATGCTTCTGTCTGTCCTGAGCTGCTCGAAGATGATTCTGGATTTATTTTACCTTCTCCACTGTCTGCGTTATCAATTCTGGACCCAGTATTTGACGTTCACCAACGTCACTCCAGTATATTGGCGATCTGTACTTCCTTCCGTATAATGCCTCGAATGGTGCTATCTGAATGCTGGCCAGATAACTGTTATTGTAGGAGAACTCCACTAAGTATAAATGATCTTCCCAAGATCCTCCAAAGTCTAGCATACACGATCGCAACATATCCTCCAAGATCTAAATTGTGTGCTCCGATTGACCATCTGTCTGTGGATGGTAAGCTGTGCTGAATTTGAGTCTGGTGCCAAGACTCTCTTGCATGCTTCGCCAAAAATGAGATATAAATCTCGAATCTCGATCCAACACGATACTAACCGGCACTCTATGTAATCTTATGATTTGTCGCATATACATATCGGCTAGTACCTTTGTAGACTGTCCAACTCTAAATGGCAAGAAGTGTGCCAATTTAGTGAGTCGATCCACGATAACCCATACTGCATCTCTTCCGCTGGGGCTCCTTGGAAATTCTGTGACAAAATCCATCGTGATATGTTCCCACTTCCATTCTGGTATAGAAAGCGGTTGTAACATGCCTGCAGTCCTCTGATGCTCGGCCTTTACTTGCTGACAGACTAAATATTTAGCCACAAATCTTGCAATCTCCCTTTTCATTCCATGCCACCAATAATACTGTCTCAAGTCTCGGTATATCTTGGTTCCTCCTGGGTGAACAGAGTACATAGAGCTATGTGCTTCAGTCATTAACTCATGTCTCAATTCTCTATTTGGAACATACAGGCGATTCCCAAACCGTAATGTCCCGTCTTCATGTATACGAAGTCCTGTCTGCTTGCCGGCTTCTGTCCTCTCTTTGAGTCTTCGAAATCTAACATCGGTGGGCAATGCCTCTTTAATTCTTTCTACAAGTGATGAATTGACTTCAAGATTAGCTAGCAAGCCACTCTGTCCTGGTAAAACAACCTCTAACTGAAGCTCCTGTAGATCTCTCAATAACTCGGGCTGCATCGTCAAGAAATAAGCCGTAGGCTTCCTGCTGAGAGCGTCTGCTACGACATTCATCTTTCTCGGATGATACTGCAGATCTATATCAAAATCTACCATCAATTCAAGCCAACGTCTCTACCTCATGTTGAGCTCCTTCTGAGTATATACATACTTTAGACTCTAGTGATCTGTAAAGATTTCTACCTTCTCCCCATAAAGATAGTGCCTCCAAATCTTCAGTGCAAATATAACTGATGCTAGCTCCAGATCGTGTGTTGGGTAGTTCTTCTCGTGGACCTTCAACTGTCTCGATGCATAAGCAATAACTTTGCCATGTTGCATTAAAACACATCCTAGTCCACTACCTGATGCATCACTGTAAACAACAAAACCTCCTGACCCTGAAGGAAGAGTCAAGACAGGTGCTGTTTTCAATCTTCTCTTTAATTCCTCGAAGGCCTTCTGGCAGTCTTCTGTCCATACAAACTCCTGGTCTTTACGTGTCAGCTTCGTCATCGGTTCTGCAATCCTTGAGAAATTTTCTATAAACCTTTGGTAATATCCCGCAAGTCCGAGAAAACTTCTCACCTCTGCAACTGATGTGGGTGCAGGCCAAGTCTCTATTGCCGCAACTTTCTTCGGATCAACTGAAAGTCCTTCTCCTGATATGATATGTCTCACGAAAGGTACTTTATCCTACAAAACTCATACTTACTGAGTTTGCAATATAACTTCTCCTGTCTCAAGATCTCTAACACGATTCTGATATGCTCCTCGTGCTCTTCGTGGCTCTTGGAATATATTAAAATGTCATCAATGAACACAACCATAAATTTATCCAAGAACTGATGAAAGACTCTGTTCATCAAACTCATAAACACTGCTGGCGCGTTGGTTAGACCAAACGGCATTACCAAGAACTCATAATGTCCATACTTGGTCCTGAAAGCTGTCTTCAGTATATCTTCCTTCCTTACTTTGATCTGATGATAGCCGAATCTAAGGTCAATCTTCGAGAATACCCTAGCACCACTCAATTGATTGAATAGATCATCAATGCGTGGTAAGGAATACCTGTTCTTGATGGTCACAATATTCAGTGCCCTGTAGTCAATGCACAACCGTACTGTTCTATCCTTCTTCGGCACAAATAATATGGGTGCTCCCTAAGGTGAAACACTAGGCCGGATAAAATCCTTCTCCAGAAGATCATCAACCTGTTCCTTCAACTCCACTAACTCCTTAGGTGCTAGCCGATATACTGATGAAGTAATAGGCACTGCTCCTCGAGTTAAGTCTATTGTGAATTATATTTCCCAATCAGGCGGTAAACCTGGAAGATCATCAGGAAATACATCCACAAACTCTGATATGTCTCTTGGGTAACCTGTCTCCCCTTCTACAGATAGTACCCTAAGAGTAGGCTGAACTCCTTGCTCTACTGCTCCTCGAAGAAACTCAAATTTTGGATGTCCAAGCGGTCTAAATATAACCTGTCCAAGTCGGCAATCAAGAGTCGCATGGTACTGACTTAACCAGTCCATACCAAGTACAATATCATAATCCGGCATGGAAAAGATTAGAAATTGAGCTCGCATCTCTCTTCCACAGACTACTACAGAACATGATCTACAGACGTCACTAACTGGGATAATTTCACCTCCCGTAAGAATTCTCTTTATCTTCGGAAGGGGTGCGGTAGCTACTCTATGGGTGGCTACAAAGCTAGCTGCTATAAATGAATGCGATGCTCCAGAATCAAATAAAGCTACAGCTGGTAATGAAGCTACTAAAATAGTACCTACAATAACTTCGCCTGCAGTAGCTTCCTCCTCAACAACCATTATGAATGCCTGTCCTCGTCCCTGAGCTGGACCTCTCTGCTACTGAGCCTGCTGAAATAGGGCTGCCTATGGTGCCAGTGGTGGTCTCTGCTGGTATCCTCCTGTAGCTGGTGGCCTGACTCCTCCAGCTCCTGTCTGCGGTGCTCCCAGTGCTGGATAAGCTGGTCATGGTGCAGGTAAAGCTAGTCTTGGTGCTTCCTCTCTATATTTAGTACAGCTTCTGGATAGATACTGGTCGGATCCGCAAAGCAGGCATAGTCCCAACTTGCGCCTGCATTCTCTCTCAATGTGTCATACCTTGCCGCAGTAGTGACAAGTAGGAAAAGATATGGCACTGTGTGCTGCTCTATCTGGCATACTCCTCTGGGATCATTTTGCAGAATCCCCATGTGCTATCCTGGATGGTGCCGATGTGATTGGCCTCTTCAGATTTGACTCCCTTCTAGCGACGCGCTCCATGCGTCGTGCTGCTGCGAGGACGTCGGTATATGATGTAGGTGCGACCGATCCAATCAATCTCTGGAGCTCGAATTTTAGTTCGTTAAAGAACTTCTCACCTTTCTCTTCCTCTGTCTAAATTCAAGGTTGGGGCGAAGCGACTGAGACGAATAAATTCTGCGTTGTATTCTTCCACTGTCATATTGCCTTGGATAAGGCGGTTGAACTTGTCTCTGAGCTCCGACCGTACTACTGCTGGAATATACATCTCTTGGAAGAGTCTGGAGAACTCTTCCCATGTGACTCGGTCCTGTCCGAGCCTCCTCTCTTCTGCTAACCACCAATGATGTGCATTTTCAGTCAACTGCATCCTCACTGCAGTCATCCATTTCTCCCTTGGAAGTTCAGCTGCTTCCAACTGTTGCTATATGTTCGTGAGCCATTCATGAACTTCTGTTGGCCCCTCTTTACCAGAGAATGTACGAGGCTTGAGCTGACAAAAATTGGTGATAGATTCCGTCGCTGATTGCCTCGCTGGTGGATTTTCCTGCTCCAATACGGATACCAGGCTGGTTATCAGATACTCTGCCTCCTGACGATGTGCCTCTTGCTGAATCTGCTGCTGGGCTTGCATCATGGCATACATCATCTGGAACATCTGTTGCCCGTCCATGGCTTGTCCTGGCGGGAAAACTGGCATCTGTGGAGTGAACTGTGGTGGAGGTGGGATGTCATCTCTCCGGAACCTTGGATTAGGCTGGCCGGTTTGATTGCTCTGCGATGTTTGTCCTCTGTTCCCTGGTGTCACTCCGTCTATATAAGTAACCACAGCGTCGTGTGGCGTATCCAATGGAATCTCATCTCCGTTCCTGGAATCCATTACTCTACAACCAAAAGATAAACTATAAGAACGCACAGAGGAATCAACACAGGATGCAAATCAAGTAACAAATTTGAGTTCGATATAGAGTTCAAAATGGTTCAAACAAGGGATAAGATCCTATAACTTATCCTATCCTTAGGGCAGGCTTGTTCAGTCCCTAAATTAAAACCGAACAATTTAGTCGTAGACCTGCATGGGCTACCATAAACACCATGTCACGCCCCAGTCCCAAAATACCGAGGGACCAGATACGTGGCAATGGCCAGCAGCACGCACCGATGGACAAACCCAATTTAATGGATCCATCAGGGCATACGTAAGCTGTAAAATAAAGTCTACGACAACATGGCACAACTAATCTCATCCACACAAGATATAAAATATGATCCACAGAATATAATAAATATAAATCATCAACCAGTCTCAACAAAGTGCTTTGGGGAACAACCCGATAAATATCTGATACAATGGTTCAACAGACCAAAATATAATGACTGAAATAAAGTAAAAACTGAGCATGGAACATAGATGCTCAGGAAAAGTCTTCAGCTAACACCTCGTCCTCGGGTGTCGGTACAGCTCCTGTATCTGCTTCTGCTTCGGTCCCGTATACCTCGGGATAGATCTCGTCTGCAAATCCTGGGGACATAATCCGGATCCAGGTCCTCAGGGGACATAGCAAGGTACATATAATACAAGCCAAAATAAATGCAGTGTAGCAAATAATAAAATAAATAGGGTAAGTATGTAACCATCTATGTAAAATACAAGTTGAGAGCATCACGAGTACTCAGGCTGAGCCACTACAAGCTCTGTGTCGGGGAGCCGGTAGCAGTAATAACACGTAATATGCCTAGCTCTGCTACGAGAGTCTACGACCTCACAATAGTAGTAGATATATATATATGAAATAGCCTGTAGCCTGTGTGTCTCTCCCCCCCAATGTAACCACGCATCTCATGACCATAACGTCTCATGTCCATGTCAAGCGGGATCATAGCTAATGCAACAAGTCATAATGTATCTAAGAATATAGTATCTCTGTCAAGTCCTGTATCCTATACAGAATCACCATAAATATCTCAGAAAGATCCTGTCTCATGAATAGTGTCAAGTGTCCTGGGTCATAGTGTACTCAGTAAGACAAGTACGAGAATATAAAGTGTCACGAATGTCCATCTCTAGATGACAATACACAACGCCGCGTACGGTATTGCACCCGACTATTAATCGGACGCTAAGTAAGTTACACGGTCCTAGGTTAAGCATACACAACAATATAAATAAAGCAAGGAAAATATGTAACAATACTACAGAGTTTGGCAAGGTACACTTGCCTGGGGTTTGAATACCAACAGTCGTCCCTGTATCAGTGAATCCTATGGGTACTCCTCCAAAAGCTATAATAAATATCACCAACAGTCTCAGAAGATATCAAATAGCTAGAAATGCCTGTCCTTAAGTCCAATTTGGACACAAGGACAGAAATAACATTTCTGGGTCAAAGCGGGGTCCACATGTGGGCCACTTTGTACCGAAAAGCGTGTCAGGGTC
This sequence comes from Iris macrosiphon, assembly GCA_036927795.1. Lineage (NCBI taxonomy): Eukaryota > Viridiplantae > Streptophyta > Magnoliopsida > Asparagales > Iridaceae > Iris > Iris macrosiphon. The sequence goes on along the minus strand of JAYESA010000006.1, from coordinate 182,583,101 downwards.
AAAGGTCTCCAAATTTCTTAAACTCAGTGTCTACAAGTCAGGAACAATGATAAGAACCCAACAGAATTTCCAGAATTGGATTCCGATGAGCCGATCACAAAATCGCCCGTCAAGTAGAGCCTGTGGGGCCCACGATACGCGATTTTGTCAACATTCTCATAATCGAACCAAACTTGGGTCACAGGACCAGCGTATTACTATGAGTCCGATGGCGCAAGTTTTGTCTCGATCCGACGTGTGTACACAAAGTTACAGCATATTCCAGAATGGACAGATATGGGACGTTGTCGGCGGATACGCGTTGATTCCGGTGTGCACGCACATCCAAATCAGCTTCAGCGAAATCCCATACGTCTGTATCAACGTCGCGCATGTTTCGGTAAAGACCGCATGCGACCAAGTCATCCCGTTTGGCGGGGCGCACTCAGTTCCGGGGTAAAATAGGGCGTTGTTTTTCCTTATTTTGGATCGCGGTTTGCGATCACCACAGGACGCAATACCCCGAGCGGGTTGTACGGGCACCGAGAGGGTTACACAGTCTACGCGTTGCAACAGACGGGATCGAAAACAGAGTTACGAGGTGAGAGAAAACGTTACCTGAACTGGGCTCCGAGAAGTCTGAATTCTCGTGTCCTGGTCGAGATCTTGTGTCTGTGTGTCTGCTTCTCTAGGGTTCTGATCGAGACAGTGGCGGGGGCTTCGCTGGAGGGAGTCGGGCTCGGGGTTGGCGAGGTCCGGCTAGGGCGGCGGGCGGCTCTGCACAGTTGGCCGGAGCTGGTTCAGCCGCGGGGCGGAGGCTCGGCTGTGGTTTTCAGATGAGGCGGTGGTCGGGTTCGTTGAGCTGCTATGCTCGTGGCGGATGGCGGAGTAGGGAAGTTGGGCTGGGCAGACTCGGCGGCGGCGGAAGGATATCGACGGGGGTCTGGTCGAGGGCGGCCTGGCGGAGATGGGGGAGCCGGTGGTGGTCGTGGAGTTCGGGTCAGCGGCGAGGTCGGGCGGATGACGGAGTTGGGTCTAGGGCGGAGGATGTTGTCGGGGTCGGCGGTGATCAGGAGAACGACGGTGAGGTTCGCTGGGGTGCGGCGGAGATCGATCTGGAGTAAAGCGGCGGTGGCTAGGCACGGATGTCGAGGAGAATTTATTGGCGGCTACAGTAAATCCGGCGGGGGCTAGGGTTTCAATTTGGGTTTTGGGTCCGGGTCGGGTTTGACTCGGATCCGACCCGACCCATTAAGCTGGTTTGGTTTGGTTTGGTTCGGTTCAGTCAGGTTTGGTTTGGTTTAAATTTCCAATAGTTTTTAGGGCTTTAAATGCGTTTCCGGAGTCCAATAAATTCACCGAAAATTATCCTATGTCCGGTTTTTTATTTTACACCATAAAATATTATTTCCATAATATTTTAACACCAATTATCAGCGTTTAAAAATCTTTTAATCATAATTACCTTGGTTCTTCATCCAGAAAAATACCGAAAATTGGGAAAAATTATATTAAAATTATTCTGAAAAATTAGGATGTTTATAATCTACCCCCCTTGAGAGGATTGCGTCCTCGCAATCAAAGAATAAACTACTAAATAAAGAACTATGGAAATTACAAGAATGCTTAGGTTATAACTGCATCCGCGAATAAGTGAGGATAACGCTGGTGCATACTATCCTCCCGTTCCCAGGTCGATTCGCCAGGGGACATAGATGAGAGAGGACATTCTCTTTTTCCTTCTGCCTGACTTCGATGAGAGAGGACATAGACATGTCCATCCCTCCCTCGTAGAATCGCGTGAAGAACAAAGCCTTGAAGTCTTCAAAGGAAGTAATGCAGTTGTCCGCCAGGCTGCGGTACCACTGGTAAGCTACTCCCGAGAGACAGCCCTTGAACACCCGAGTGAGGAGAGCATCGTTCCCTTGTAACAACACTGTCATCATGCTGAAGTAGTTCATGTATTGACTCGGTGATGTTTTTCCCTCGAACAAAGCCATGGTCTGTGGTTTGTATCTAGGAGGGAAAGGGACCTCTTTCCAGATAGCTGGGTAAGGTTGGTTGATTCCCAATTTCTTGAGCTGATTTTTGTGCTTCAGGGCATCAAATTGGGCTTTCAACTCCCGTACTGCCTGTATCGGATCTTCAGCCGGTAGCGGGACCACGGAGTGATGAGGAATCGATTGCATCGCGACTCCGACGGGAGGTAATACATTCTCCGAGTGAGGAAGTGGAGGAACTGCTGACTCCTGATCTAGAGCAGGCTCTTGGATCGTGTTGGATGGTGGTAAGTCTACCCCCACGCGTATCTGAGTTGGAGGGGCCGATGCTGGAGCCATGGCATCTGTGTGTTGAGTTAGCATCATCTGGTGCATGTTCTCCATCATGGATTGTATCTCCTTCAGAGACGTCTCCAGTATAGTGATGCGTTGCTCAGTGCTCCCGGACGGGGAAGCTTCCTCGTGTTCATCTCCAATGGCATAAACTCCCATCTTCCTGGGTGTCATTGAAAGATTAGTATAGGTCTCTGTAGAAGTTGACTCTATACTTTCGGCATCTGATTCGGGAGACTGGCGACCCCCAGCATCAGAATCAGAGGAGTACAAAGCCGGTTGTTGCGACCTCGAACGAGTATTTTGGAACACCCCAGCTTCGGTGTTCCTAAGGAGCATGTTGAATCTCTTTCGGCTCAGAGTTCTAGAGGGATGACGTCTTGAGCCTGACCCTCCTCTAGGTATGTGTGAAGCCATATTCACAGATGCATGCGTGGGCTCTTCTTTTTGGAAAGATAGAGAGTAGCTCAACCGGTCAAAAATCGACTATTTTGCTTCAGAACAGCAATAATTAATTACAATCTTATGACTATTACAACAGTGCTTGTTAGGAGACATAATAGAAATACTGGAAGATCCCCTCTCCTTGCATTTCTGGATCAGATAATTGCGCAGGTCAGGAGGAGTCACAGAAGAAGAAGATGATGGCTTGTTCCTTCTGTTCACATTAGTGGGCATGCGGATATTGAGAACCATAGTTTTCCCTGTGCCACCTATATACAATAGGTTGGCCATCTAGGTGGCGGATAATCCCCGAGGAGGGTGTCTTCCCATAAATTGAGCCTTCTTTACGCTGAGGGGCTTCTTCTGGCGTAATTTGGAGCTCTGCTCTGGTTGGCGTAAAGCCGTGGATGCCCTCAGTCGGCCATCAGCTTCTCGCGTAATTCGGAGGGCAGGCATATTGTTCCCTTGCTAGCGTAAAGGCCGAGAAGTTGAGTAGTCCGCCGCTTGCTTTCCCTTGCGTAGATTGCAGGGATCATCTGCTTTTCTGCGGAAGACAGATGCATTTTTACGCGCATAGCGCATTTGTGTTTCCTGATTTGGCGCTGAGGCATCATCAGAAATTTTGTCTATTCCGTTTGGGACGGGAGACTGAATTTTACGCGCAGAGCGCGGATTAGGCTTCGGGACTAGCGCTGAGGCATTGTCCGAAGTTTCATCTTTTCTGCCTGGGATGGGAGACTGAATTTTACGCGCAGAGCGCGGATTATACTTCTGGGTTAGCGCTGAGGCATTGCCAAAAGTTTTGTCGGCCCTGTCAGAGACAGGCGACTGAATTTTATGCGCAAGGCACGGAGTATACTTCTGGGTTAGCGCTGAGGCATTGCCAGAATTTTTGTCGGCCCTGTCAGAGACAGGCGACTGAATTTTATGCGCAAGGCGCGGAGGGAGCAATGCTATAACCTCATTGGTCTGAGAGATCGGAGAGATCGGAGAGTCCACAGGAATGGTAGAGGATGTCTTGGGCATCCAGACCTTACGCAGCTTCCTGTTGTTTTGGACAGAGAGGGAGTGAGAGCTACCCCCTGTTCGAAGCATGTCTTCGTAGGCAGACTGGTCGAACTGGACGACTAGTGTCTTCTTCACGGATACCACGGATACCGCATCGTGTTGAGCAATAGCTTCCTCATCAGAAGAAAAAGATGTCCCCAGCAGAGTCGCTATCTTGTTTCGGATAATAAACAGAAAAGATGATATATGGAAAACGAGGTCTTATACGAAAATCCGCCCTTCTTTTATGTTTACAAACAAGATTGTACAATTTAATCCTATACGAGGATGACTAAGTATAATTTATTTAATCTGGGTAAATATTGCTATAGGTGTCTGATCTGCAGTTGATCACTTTAGCCCTTGGACCACACGATGTTGAAGAAGTGCCGTGGAAGACAGAAAGCAGCTTCGAAGGTTGCTAAAGAGGGTGGATGCTTCGATGCCAAAGTCGTCGATCCCTTCTCTTAGCCTGAGCTCCAGATTCTTCTCTCTCTCTTGACCGTTTGACCTTCGATCTTTGCGACCGTTGGATCTGATACTGGATTTCTTGATCAATTTTTTTGACCTTTTCCTCTGTTGATAGAGGTCTCTATTTATAGAGTTTTAGTGACAGTGACCACTCAGTCGGTGTAGAAACCGAGTAGTGGAAAGTACAGCACCCTTTTACACGACGGTTTAAAATAACCAATGCCTGCGCATAGATGAACTTTTGAGTGAGCATGTGACGCGTGTCCAACTAAGGGACAGAATACGTATATTTGCTACGAAGATCACGGCGTAGAAGCCACGTAGGTAGTTATCCCTTGTGTAGAAGAGGTTGGCGTAGAAGCAAATAACTATCACCATGGCGTAGAAGCCAAATAGGCGTAGAAGCCGAGTAGGCGTAGAAGCCGAGTGGTCATAGAGGCCGAGTGGGCATAGAAGCTGAGCGGTCATAGAGGCCGAGTGGGCATAGAAGCCGAGCGGTCATAGAGGCCGAGTGGGCATAGAAGCCGAGCAGGCGTAGAAGCCGAGATGATGTGGACGTTTTAGCCGGAATTATGGCTTTTGGAGATATAATCAAATCTCTTGCATTAAATGCTGTAAACACCCAAAATTTTCAAATATTTTTAAAATCAATTTTTGGAATTAATATGCAATTTTCATTAATTTATATAGGACCTGTGGTGAGTTTATAATTTTTAATTACCAATAAACAGCATTAAAATGAAATGAAAATATGATTTTATGGTGTAAAATAGAAAACCGGACTTAGGATAATTTTCTGAGATTTTATTGGGCATCGGACCTATTTTTAAAAGCCTAAAAACTATTTTTATAATTAATTAATTAATTACTGTTTTATTATTATTATTATTATTATTGTTATTATTTTTATTTTAATTAGCTTTAGGCCCGGCCCGGCCCAGTGGGCCGAGCCCGTTAAACCCAGCCCCCTGTTAACGGGTCGGGCGGGTCGGCCAGACCCGGATCCGCGCCCGACCCGACCCGGACCCCATCATCCCCAACCCCACGAACCCACGCGTTTTCCTGCCGGATTCTCCGGCCACGTCGCCGGAGAACCTCCCCCTCTACCCCCACGACCTCCCCTCGTCCCGCCTAGCCCGGCCTCGACCCCCCCCCCCCCCGTGGACCCCCTATAAATACCCCTCGTCTCCGCCTCCTTTCCCCCCCAAAACCCGAAACCCTAACCCTAACCACCCCGACGCCGGCCACCCCCTCACCGGAGCTCCGCCCTCCAGCACCCAGCCGCCCAGCCAGCGCCGACGCCGGCTGACCTTCCTCTCCTCCTCCTCCAGCAAGCCGACCCCGACCGGCTGAGCATCCCCTAGCCCCGCTACCCTTCGCCGGAGCCCGCCCCAGCGCCGCCCAGCTCCTCCACCAGCGCCGCCCTAGCCGGCCGACGATGCCTCGACCGTCCAGCGCTCCTCCAGCGAAGCCCCGGACACGCGGACACAGCCCAGCCCTAGGCCGGACACAGCGGGACACGAACTCGCGTGTCGGACACAGTTCAAAACCCGGTTTCTCGGGTCTCCTTCAGGTACTCGTAACTTGCACCTCGGATCTCTGTTTTCGATTCTGTAAATTTCAACGCAAAGCCTGTATGACCCTCTCGGTGCCCGGACAAACCGCTCGGGGTATCGCGTCCTGTGGTGATCGCACACCGCGATCCAAAAACAGGAAAAAACCAGACCCTGTTTCACCCCGGAACTGAGTACGCCCCGCCAAACGGGACGACTTGGTTGCGTGCGGTCTTCACAGATACGTGCGCCTCGTCGATACGGACGTGTGAGATTTCGCGAAAGCTGATTCGGGTGTGCGTGCACACCGAAATCAACGCGTATCCGCAGACATCGTCCCGTATCCGCCTTTTCTGTATTTCACCCTAATTTCGTGCACACACGTCAGATCGAGATGAAACTTGCGCCATCGGACTCGTAGCGATACGCTGGTCCTGTGGGTCAAGTTTGGTTCGATTCTGAGAAGGTTGACGAAATCGCGTGTCGTGGGCCCCACAGGCCCCGTTCGACGGGCGATTTCGTGATCGGCTCATCGAAATTCAAATCTGAAAGTTCCGTTGGGTTCATATCAGCGTTCCTGACCTGTTGACACTAAGTTTGGTGAATTTGGAGACCGTTGACCCTGACACATTTTTCGGTGCAAAGCGGGCCCACCGGTGGACCCTGTTTTAGCCCGAAATTGCCATTTTTGCCCTTGTCTCCAAATTGGACCCAAGGACAGGCGATCCTAGCTGTTTGACACCTTATGAGCGTGATGGTACTGTTTATTTCAGCTTTCGGAGATATCTCTGGAAATTTCCGAAACCAGGACCTAAGTGGAATTCAAACCTCAGGCAAGTGCACCTTGCCAAACTTGCAGTCATTATTTTCATATTTTCTGTAAAAATACTCTGCTGGATTTCTTGTGCAAATTCATATAAACTGATTTAAACTGCTTAACCTAGGGAACGTATGGCGTACCTAGTGTCCGATCATAGTCGGGTACCGACACCGTACGCGGTGTTGGGTTCGTCATTTAGAGATGGATTTACGATTTCCTTACTTTGTACTTGACCTATCAAGTACCCTACAACCCAGGACACTTGACACTATCATGGACAGAATCCTCCTGAGATATTCGTGGTGATTCTGTATAGGATACAGGACTTGATAGAGACATTTATTATAGACAGTATGACTTGTTGCATTAGTTATAATCCCGCTGACATGGACATGAGACGTTATGGTCATGGCTTGCGTGATTACATTGGGTGGGGAGAGACACACAGGCTATAGGCTGTTCTATATATATATATCTACTATTATTGTGAGGTTGTAGACTCTCCAGCAGAGCTAGACCCTTTACGTGTTATTACTGCTACCGGCTCCCCGACACAGAGCTTGTAGCGGTCTCAGCCTGAGTACTAGTGTGGCTCTCATTTGCATATCACATAGATGGTTACTTAGTTTACCTTGCTATTCATTTATTTATTGCACTGCTTATTCAGTTGGCTTGTTTTATCTTATGCCTTGCTATGTCCACTGAGGACCTGGAATGGATTATGTCCCCAGGTTTAGCTGAGGAGCAGTATCCTGAGGTATACGGGACCGGAGCTGAAGCTTTTGCTGGAGCTGAACCGAACACTGAAGATGAGGTGACTGCCGAGGACTTCTCTTGAGTGCCTGTCCCAGTACTCATTTATTTATTTCATGTTTATATCGTTTGTTCCTGGCCTATAGAGCCAGTTTATTCAGACTTAAGTCGGATTGTTGCTCCGACTGACTTGCTGTGATTTGTTGTTGCTACTTATTTCCATTCAGTATGCAGTTTATTACTTTATCTTTATGGATGAGATTAGTGTGACTTGTGTAGTAGACCTTATTTACTGCTTAAGTACGCCCTGGTGGTTCCATTAAATTGGGTTATCCATCGGTGCGTGCTGCTGGCCATTGCCACGTATCTCCAGTCCCTCGGCATTTTGGGACTGGGGCATGACAAATGCAGAGATCTGCCCCCATCCTGCGCATTAAATGCAGAGGCTTATCTTTAAGATTTGCCATTATTCTGTGCATTAAATGCAAATACGCGCCTCGAATTCTGTACGAAGAGTAACTGCTGATGTGGCGGTCTGTCTGCCTTCTGCAGAGCGCAAGAAGCTCACGTCTGCCTGTGTAAAACTGGACAGCGTATCCCCTTATATGCGTAAGAGTAGTTTACGCAAAGGGGATGTCACTAAACGACGGTTCGGTGACATTTAATCAAATCTCCTGCACTAAATGCGAAGATCCGCCATTATCCTGCTCATTAAATGAGAAGGCATGTTTTGAAGGTCTGCCACCCTTCTGTGCATCAGGTGCAGAGACGTGCCTTGGGCATCTATCAGTTTTCGGTGCTTTAAATGCAGAGACGTGCCTCGAGAAACTGTCACCGTTCTGCGTATTAAATGCAGAGACGTGCCTCGAGCCCTGTACGAAGTGCAGCTTTTGACGTGGCAGGCTGTTTGTCTTCTGCGGAGCGTAAACAACTCACATCTGCCTGTGTAAAACTAGGCAGCGTATTCCTTCGTATGTGTAAAAGTGGTTTACGCAAAGGAAATGGCAGTAAATGACAGCCTGTGTTGCAGTGCCGCGCCATCATTATACCCGTCGCCTGGGTAGTCGTTAAGTACTCTTTGTCATGAGTCCAGACGTCAGGTTCATTGAATGATCTGACAGGTTCATTTCGAAGAATACGAAGCATTCCTCGTACACTTTAATGCTGCATTGAAAGCGGATGAGTTTTACGCCATAAAGGCGATAAAGCACCCTGTTTACGCTGAAGTAGCCTGGACATACTGCATTACGCGGATGGTCCTTGAGCCTATATTTTTACGCTGTGCTCAGCGAAAAAGCTCTGTTTGCACGTTTGATGGCTCTGAGGTCCCCTGTTTATGCTGCCCTGCATCAACATGCTGCGTATAGCTATCCAGCGTATTTTTCATGCTTCTACAACTAGCACATACTTAAACTTCCTTAAACTACTTCTACCCATTTTCAAATATACTAGCACATACTTAAACTTACTTCTCATCCTTTGTCATGATAAAAAAATAAGCTCCCCATACTAGTAGATGCAAGGAATTCAATCTCCAGTAAATAAATCAGAGCAGGAGGAAGACATAGGCAATCATGATCAGTTATGAAAGCAATAGGAGAAGTGTGTAAAGACAAGTTTTAGAAAATACACAATTAATGTATAATACCAATTGAAATATTGCTTGTCAAAACACAAGGTAGTTGGTAATATCAATATGGAAAGATGAGAATAATACAATAATAGGTTTACCAACTAGAAATCCAAGAAAGAAATCCAAAACATGATACGATATGAAATATGATTCTAGTTTGGAAAGAATGGATTTAAAAAAAAAACCCATAAAGATTAGATATTTGCAAATATAATAGATAATATGAGAATAATGGAAGAAACAATAAGAGTTTTTAACAATGATTAAGTAAATAAATATGATTCACAATTTGTTCATACAAATTAGTGGATCAATTCCATACAAGGAGTATAATCATTGAAAAGAAATCAAGTAGATATACATGAATCTTCCTATTTGCAAGATCTATTCATTTATCCAAGTTCATGCATTTGAACTCAATTACCATATCATGCTATAAAAATATCCTTTACATAAACATGAAGATGAAGGAGAAAAATACTTAAGAAGGAGAGATTCAGTCGACTTGAATGCTCTCCCTCAAAGTATGACCAATCTAGATAAATCATGAATTTTGGGTAATGCCAAGCAATGAAAACTAAACCAATTAAAAATATACAAGAAAAGCCAAAGCAATAAAAGTTTAATAGAATAATCAATAACGATAAAGAAGTTATTTTAGAAAAATTCTATCACTTAACCCATAAATGAAAGAGAAACAAGATAATAAAGACAATTGCATACACTCTCATAACCCTTCATGAATCATGAACACAAATAAATAGATATTAATAAGAAGCAATATGAGTTCATGATGAACTAGTTATACCATATATTAGAGGATGTAAATGAATTGAACAAATTAATTTTCTCCCCCTAAGAATATGTGTATCTAGTTCCAAAGCACTTATAGCATAATAATAGATAAATACAATATCTAGGGGATATATCAACTATAGATTTTTCTCCCTTACTCAATGCATATAAGGCAAAAAAATTATCACAAAAACGAAAACTATCATCTTTAAGAAAAGAGAGAACAATGTAAAAGGCACTTAAAGATGAGAAGAATAAAAAATATCCAATAAAGTATATAAATCAAAAGATAAGAAACATTGACCTAAGTAGGATAAACTCATAAAAAAATAATTTTGGTGAATATATATTATCTTTTGAGAAAAAGTTATCATGAAACTAAAAGTATAATCAATCAAATAAACAAAATATGATGAATGTCACAATATAGCTCAAAAATATAAAAAAAAAATATGTCCATGATTAACTAATTAAGCAAGAATTAATCAATTAATTACTTTACATGGACCTAATGAGCTTTATCACATATATAAATCAATCAACGGTAAGGACCAAACCTTGTCGATACTTAGATAAAAACTAATTAAGTTCAAATAGAAAAGGCTCATGTGTGGTAATCCATGAGTAGTCAAGGTAGAGTAAAATATTTGACATGAAGCTTACATAGTTAGATAATCTTGAACTACCCAATCATTAAGATTATTTTTCAAGAGAGACAAATGAAACATGCATGATCCTAAAAAAATTTATCACTAAACTTCAATAGAAATCCCAAGTCCATACTATAATAAAAACTCACAAATAAATAAAAAATATGGAAAATAGTCAATTTAATTTAAAATATTATAAATTTAAACAACATGAGATGAAAATAATGATATGATAAAATTATGACTCAAAAGTGAGAAATTTTCAAGAGATACTTACTAATGACTAATAAGAAAGGAGAATAATTATAAAGAATCACAAACCTCAATATAAAAAACAAGATTAAATCAAGGATTTGTCAAACTAATATTATAGAATAAACAAATCTATGTAATGTAGAAAACAATTCTCATCAAGATAATTCACAAAACTTATTTTTATAAACTAGCATAACATATATATATTTGAATAAAAAATAAATAACTAGATGAGTATAAGTGAACTAAGATTATATAGCTTAACACTTTATCATAACAAAGCAAGCTATATAACCAAAAGGATTAATGAGATAAACCACTAACAAGATAAATGTGCTCATTAAAACTTGAGTCACTAAAACACATGATACTTGCTTAAGCTTAGAGTGTCCAAAAATGTCATATATTTTGAAAGATCAAAATGATTTATAGAATCTTCACTAAGCAAGGGTAAGAGCAAGAATAAACACAACATATAGAAAAGGCTCTTATCAAATCACATGTGAAAAGCTTTACAAGAACATAACAATAATATTTTTTTTTGCCAAGTATTGAGAATAATCCATGACAATAAAATTATAAATCGATCTAGAGAATGCAAAATATTATTATCATAAAGAAATAAGTATATTCTCTAGAATTGGATAGATCTCAAAATAAGTGCTCAAAATATAGTAACAAAAATGCATAAGGTATTTGATGTAACAATTACATGTAACCTTATGTGTTACAACATCATTAGATAATAATAACTACAAACCAAGCATAAAATCCAAGGAATGAGCAAAGAAAGATCATCAAGATCGAGAAAGCTAGATGCTAGAGAAAGCAAAAATATTTTTCAAAAAGCTTTCATAGTGCACAATAAAAATAAGGTTTTGAAAGTGTGCACTTAATAACTGAGGTAAAAAAAAAAAAAAACTCAAGTTAAAGTATAAGTACATGTGATTCATAAATAAACATCCATATATAGACATGAGGAAGACAATAATAACTATTTTATCTCAACAATCCAATTTCAAAGATAGATCAATTTAAAAACTCAAAATCAAGGAATCATATATATATATATATATATATATATATATATATATATATATATATATATATATATATATATATATACGAAAAGATTCAAGCAAATAAAAGCATGTATACACAATGTCAACAAAAAAACCACGAAAATATAATTAAGAAAATGACTTTAAGGAAGAAGCTAATTGATTCATTCCAGAAAATAAAAAACATAGCAAAGGAATCAATAGCAAAGATATGAGGTAATCACACGTTTGAAGATATAAGTATAGAATATTTTTCAAATTAATTGTAAAACTTGAGCTTAACCCATATGCCCATATAAAGATATTTATGCAAAAAATGAATAACAATATAAGAAATATATGAACAACATATGAATATAAGAGATAAATTATATATTCATGTATCCTTCATGAATAGTTGATATACAATCACAAAATCAAACATGTATAAATAAGCTTTATTAGGCAAAACATAATTGATCCACAAGAGATTTGTCAAAAAGAAGCACAAGAGTCAATAGTGAATATATTATGCAAGCACAAGGTTAAATAAATTATAAGTATATATTTTTCAAGCAATAAGAAACTAGTGCTAAACACATATATTCACAAGAACCGATTATACTAAATATGACATTTAAAAACAAATCGGTGAGGAGTAACTATCTCAATGATATAAAGACGAAGAGATAAAAAAATTTACTCAATTCAAAGCCTCAAGATCCTATGGACTAGAGTAATATGCATACTTTATAAATAAGGACTAAGAAATTATAATATACATATATAAAAGTGTCACACTAATAGAAAATGTGTGATAGACCACATATGATGAACTAATTATTTTAAGTTAAGTAACTAGTCATGCTATGATTATAAGAGAAATACACAAAGCATGATAGTATCATATATCTCACATTGATTCATATAATAGACAACTAAAAGAAATCAATGAGAGCTAATAGCAAGACATAAAAATGAAGCATGCTAGATTCTATAAACATGGAAAATTTAGAAAAAATCGTTTAGCATGTTACCAAATTGGCTCTAGTGGCCACATTTATGTTGGTGCAATTGCTTGAAAGATGACCATTATAACTTTGTAATCACTAACATGCTCCACGGTGCTATGTCCCGGCACAAGAAGCTCCACCTACAACATGAGACGAAGACTTTAGTATCCAAATAAACTTGGATCCATATTTGTTAGCCTTGGAAACCCAAATAACATTTAATCTAACATTGGTAGTAAAAATTTCTACGAATAGGGCAAGTAAAACTCATGTGTCCAATGCGAGAGCAATAGAAGCATCTACTGCTAGTGTGTGCACATGTATCAGAATGAGCATGATTGTGATCATGTGACCTACTAGAATGATAAATATCTCTAGTGTGAGCATGAGAAGATTTGGTTTTAAGAATATCATGTTTTGACAACAAATCATTATGCAAATAAGGAAGAGAATTAAATTTAGCATTTAAAATATTATTCTCTTCTTTAAATAAAATAATTTTAGAGATAAAGATATTATTTTGTTTCTTTAAAACATCAATAGAAAAATCATGCAATTGAGATAACTCATGAGTTTGTTTCTTGAAATCTTCTATTGATGAGGAAAGAATTTTGATTTTCAAAATAAAAGAATTATTTAAACTCTTTAAAGAAACACAAGATGAGTTTTGAGAATCAAGTCTAGATAATAAATCATGGTTTTTATTTCTCAATAACTCATTTGTTTCTTCTAAATGAGTAACCTTTTCAGAAAGTTTTTCATTTATAAAATAAAGGTTATCAAGAATATCTAAGGATTGGTTAGCTATAACTTTCCACTTAGAGCATTTCTTGTATTTAGAAGAAACATGATTGTCTATGCTACTAGAAAAATAATTCTCTTTATCAGAGGAGGAATAAGATGCCGTAGATAATAAGGATCTACTCTAAGGATGTTAAGCCAAAAGAAGTAGAGTCCTTGCTTTGATACCAATTGTAGGAACCCTAGAAGGGGGGTGAATATGGTCAAGCTAATAAATCAAGCACAAATAATTTATAATGGCCAATTTAAAAATTAGGTGTGCAAGAAGTAAAGCAATAAGAATACCGACACCTGATGTATCCTGGTATTCTCCTCGAGGCACTCCAGTCCCGAAAACTCTTGTCCGGCTTGAATCCAATATTGTTAAAATATTTACACCACGAGCTTTGATCCGAAGGCTCGTTGACTTCTTACACAAGAGCTTTGATCCGAAGGCTCTCCAACTTCTCACAAGCTTTGATCCGAAGGCTCGTATACTTCATCCTTTTACAAGATGGTTTTGATCTTCTTACAACAAATATAGAGATCTAACTTTTACAACTCAAGAACACTCTAACACAATTTGCGGATAGGCAAATGAAAGCTTTGGTGGAGTATTTGTGGATGGCCTTGGTAGATTAAAAATTTTAGGCTCAAAAGGACCAACCTTGGAGTTCAAGGCTTTATATAGGCCACCACAAAGAAAGGGCATTAAATCACCTTTTAGCCCACGGTCGTAAGATCCCTCGGTATACCACGAAATATCGTCGGATGATCCGACCCCGTGTACTAACGGCTATAAAAATAGCTGTTGGGATCATCGATGGGACAAATAAGATCGTTAAATTTGTAATGGTCATAATTCAGATTATTCGACTGTGATCCGCGGATTGCCGACGGATGATCCGAATGTTCACAGAAAAACTTGCTGTGACAAAACGGATGATCCGACGGTGATCTGCGGAGATCCGACGGATCTTCTGAATTCTTTCCAAAATTGATCCTGGGTTATTTTCTATACCTTTCGATTTTGCCATCCATTTCTTGTGTTTACAATTATTTCTAAGACCCACTACAGACTTTAGACAGACTAAAGCAGGTGCAGGCTTCTTCAAAGTCTTAAAAATGATGATGGCATAGCTTGGCTTCTTTTCTTGATAGATGATGACTTTTTTCCTTGACGACAGTTGTCCTGAGATACCCAGATTGTGAAATATGAATACCTTTAGGGGGCGTGGCTCCGGAGATGTCGTAGCCGGTTCAGAGAAATCTTCTGGGATGATGTCATCTTTGACCCATCATAATTTCTTCATTACATAAGTCCACATTTTGATCTTGTGTATTACTTTTCTGCAGATACATGTTAGATGAACAAAGCAATATACATAGTAGCTAGTAATATACATTTAATACACATTTGGACTATGCTAAGTTTAAGCACTAATAATATAGTGATAGAATGATTATTTGTGATATTAAAATATTAAACTTAATCGAATAACCATATTCAAAAATATGGTTAGATTATTAGACTAACATGAACGATTTATATTGCTTTATCCTTTATATCTAATCCTTATTCTGCAAGAACTAACAAGTGGACTGTTGGTAAGAGTCGCTGATAAGCGATATGTAATGTCTTTCACATATTCAATTTATACTGCTGAACATGTAATATAATTTTACTACGCTGCTAGATATCATGAACATTGTAAATTGATCATAGTCCCTAATAGCAAGATCAATATTTAATATTCATGCTTCACATGAATACTTAGTGTTGATTTAGGTGAGTGGTTAGTTCTGCTCACCAGTATGCGATATGTACTTACCCACATTTTTGGACATCCCCAGGTACTCATCTATGGGGTATGGCTTGAATTATCCTGATACATCGAAGATTTGTTGGTCATGTATAAACTCTTCTTCCAAACGATGTTGACTTCTGCTATAAAAGACATAGTGTATGGAATATTTTACTTCTATTATTCCGTGAGATTTTAAGCCAAGATGGAAAGTTCAATATAAGCCAAGAATGGCCAAATATCAATTGTATTTGAAGATTCATGTAATCTGTTTTAAGCCTTTGTATCCCGATACTTTTATCAATAAAGAGATGCTTTTCAATATATTTTACAGTGACTTCAATTTGTCTACTTATTTTTTGCTACAATGTCGATAATTCTGAGATACACCATTATTTGTCTATCTTCTTGCCTTGTACAAGTTTATTCTAGGATTGTACGACATCACTTCCAGTGGCTACTTTCGGTTCTGTTGAGCCGGGTTATGACAGAGAAGTATATGGTATTGAAAACTTATTCTCTATGAAAACTTTTTGTTGAACTTGCCTTGAATTCGAGGTTGAATTACAAAATTAAGTAAATACAACAGTTTGAGATAAGTCAAGATTATGGGAAAATGAGGCAATGGAGGTCGGAACAGAGGAATCACTTTGCTCCATTGACGATCGGATACAACTGTTGGGATAAAAAATGTTGGACGAGCATGAGCTTAGTGTCGAGGCTAATGTCTGCTATCGCGTTGGTTGTCCTTGATAATTGCGAAGTGCTAGGTATTTATTAAAGAATGACCTGTCGACGGTTCCACTTGACTTTCCTATAGCGTCGAGATATGGACGGGAAAAAATCGTTGAGTGGGGAGCTTATATAGGAAATCATCTCCAATTACGATTTTCATCCAAAATACCAACGAAAACTAGTTCAGATACTCTTTAAGGGTCTACTTGGTAACGATATTTTTACCGATTTTGGGGTATTTTTGAACCGACCGTTTATGAAAATCCTTGCTAGATAATTTTTATAAGGCACTGGTTTTGGTCGGCTAAAAAACTCTCCAAAATCGGTGTAATATAATTTTGGGTGACTTTATAAACACCCCAAATCGGTGAATTTTGAGTGATTTTATTATTTTATTTTATTTATTCTTGTAAAAAAATTTCAGAATCACTCGTTACCAGGCAGGAATTGGATTGGTTTAAAAGTCGCTACTTAAAATCACTCAAAATCGGACCTCTCATAACCGTTCATAACCGCTACTTTAAAAATATCTCATAACCGCTACTCCCAAAATTACCAAGCAGACCCTAAACCAAAATATAAAGCTTATGTGCCAAATTAACCCAAAAAAAATATTGATTACCAAAATAGCGACTATGGCATTCCTCATATACCATTTGGACAATTAACTCTATTCGAAAAAGGCCTAAACTTTCAAAACAAACATACAGAAATATAAAAATAAATAATCAAATATACATATTCCAATAAGTCCTAAACACTCAAAACAAACATAAGGCTTCAATAAGACCTAGGCACTATTGACGACTTGAAACTTTTGATGACACTTTAAAAAAAATAAAAATAACAATTTTTTTCAAAAAAGGGAAGAAATTATAACATAATTGCGAAAAAGGGGAGAAGTTCTCATATTTTGCAATGAGGGGGACAACTTGCCAACTGTGTTGGCGGGGTTAAACAAAATCCAGAGAACGAGAAGAACTCGCCAACTCAGTTGGCGGGCCACGCGGGATTATTGCAGCACCGAAGACCCCCCCCCCCCTCTCCCTCGAAGATCCTCCCCTTGAAGATCCCCCCTCTCCCTCGAAGACCCCCTCCCCTCCCCCCCCCCCAAACCTCCCACTCCCTCTATAAATCAGCCCCCAACTCCTCCTCCTTCTCACCACACTCTCACAACACCCTCCTCTCCTGACAGCACTCTCCTCTCCCCCACTTTCCTATCTGCAAGCAGCAAGATCAACTGGAAAAAAAATAATCCAAAAATCTAATGTAAGTAAACATATTATTTGTGATATTTTTTAAATCGTTCACAGACTTATTATATTTTAGTTGTAAATTATCACAGTTGATTTCTTTTGTAGATGGCTAACCAAAATGACAGTCATATTTTCGGTGGACCGACTACCGACCTTATTATTAATCAACGTGAAGACCACATATCTAGTCGAATATTTACTGGAGAGATAATTTTTTAAATTATAAGTTTGCAAGTTAAGTAATTTGCATATAAAATATAATGCATATATTTTTTATAGTTATACGACCATGATCTTGGTTTACGAACCCGGATCCATGTACATTGGCGGACCGAAAAAAACTATCGTACATGGGAGCTAAATTATGTCCAAAAGGCTTTGGTGGAATCCTTTGGATTCACTATATAGATCGGGTTAGATATTTAATCCACAATCTTCATCTATTTGTAAGTCTTGCGGAGCGTTGGTGGCCTGAACGCAACACTTTCCAACTCCCATTCGGCGAGATTACGTTCACCTATTTGATGTAGAAAATATACTAGGGTTACATATTAAAGATGACGCTATATATTTTGATCCGTACTTAAAGGGATCTCAGGAGATATCTCGGTGTTACTCCTCAATCTGGTATAAAAGACGATAATTTTGTGAAGTTATATGGCTTCGTGGCAACTTGATGGACCTACATCACACTATTGACGGAGTGGTTAATGTAGATAAAATACGGGTATGTATTTTAATTAGTAACATTTTTTTATGACTTAATTTAGTGTTTATATAACACTTAATATTTTTAGGTCATTCGTTGCACTAGAGCGTATTTGCTCTATTTATGTGGTGCAATTCTATTTTTTGATGCATCAAAAAATATGGTAAATGTGCAGCTTCTACCATTCTTGATGATTTGACAAAACCTACTCAGCATGCATAGGGAGCTGCTACTCTAGCTTTTTTATACGCAAATTTGACAGAATTTGTGAGATCCAGTCGTAAGAGTAT
Organism: Iris macrosiphon; assembly: GCA_036927795.1. Lineage (NCBI taxonomy): Eukaryota > Viridiplantae > Streptophyta > Magnoliopsida > Asparagales > Iridaceae > Iris > Iris macrosiphon. Next base: position 182,564,740 of record JAYESA010000006.1, on the reverse strand, counting down.
TTGTGGATGTATTTCACTGATTCAGGTATGAATGAAAGAGCTAAATTAGTTAGATTAGAATACAAATTTTGTTTGTACTAATGCCATATTTTTGTTTTATAGTTCTGGTCCTACGAGCACTTCTATATTGGTAGGCCTGTTACTAGCATTCTCAGTGATGTTGGAGTCTTTTCAGTTGCTATGTGATGGCCCATAGATGTAGTGGATTATCAACACTACTTGTCACACCCCGGCCCCGAGGGCCTCCCGACCATCGTTTCCCTCACGGCGGGACCGGACGCGAATTACCGTGCCTCGGCGCACCGGACGCGAATCACCGCACCTCGGCGCCTCCTGACGGGGCGCGTATAGCCGTTTAATAACGGGACGTGATACCGTACGAGCCTGAGATTGCGCCCGCACAAGGCAACATCGTTAGAGTTTGTTTGGCTATCATAGCATTAATCGAGTAAGCAGCGGAGGGACATTGTTGCAATGTAATACATTTAGCCAACTGAGTATTCGGGGTAAATCGAGGGACTGGTTTCTCTGTTTACAAAGGCATCGTTCCATATATTATGCCCCTTTATACGATAGCAACTCGAGGCAATCGAAACCAGAATTTTTGGGTCTTGGGGATAGGTGTCACTACCACATTCCGAAAACAGGGGTATTTTTGACTTTTTATAATATTTGATATTATTATAGTTACAATTAAATAATTGCATGATAATATTTTTAATTTAAATAATTATGTGATGTGTAATTAAATATAGTATTAGATGCAGTGTTCATTTATTTTTTAGCTAGCAGACTAGACCTAGAAGCCCAGTAGATGACCACCTGTCCGAATTATAGAATTCTGGATTTTATTATTTTATCTAGAATTTAATATTTGGAGATTGTAATTAATTACCGTATTTTATTTAATATTTTTGCGCATTGCCTTTGCTTCGATATTTGGAGCGCTACCCTATCTTTTGTCTTCCAACAAATTTTACCATCTTACCCTAGACCTGCCCGCCTTCCATTCTGCTATTTTTGTAACTCATAATTATGCCCTCTGTAGCTTGTTTCTAGCCGCACAAAAATCGTCGCGGACGTTATTTAATAAATTCCTATTTTTGTATCGTTGGGCGTTCCAATTAAAATTGGAGGCAATCTTAACCTATTTTTCGTGCGGCCCAAATTAGGGTAATATTCTGTTCTGAGTCTTCTTCATTATTGGTATTGATGACCTGACCTGATTTTGGCCCCATGTACTCCTAATTAATTTTAGAACACAACTTGTATTTTATTCTAATTAAATTGAGGATACTATTTAAACCAATTCTGAAAATCTTAATTTAATTCCAGTGCCCTGCTAATTGAGCCCACACCAAACTTACAGCGCCCCCTGACCCTACAAAACAACGGACCCCGAATCGCCCGCCAAATTTTTGTTATTTTATGTGTTTGTGCAATTTCCTAAATTTAAGGGGGCTAAATTGCAAATTTGTATTTTTGTGTCAACAATCAATTGTTTAAACAATGAGGGAACCTAATATTATTTAATTAGCCTCTCACCCTCATTCCTCCATGAATTATTTTCTCTTGACAAATCTGGACCACCCATTTAATTGGATGCATCCTCACCTTTGTTTTACCCACACCCTCATCCTATTTAATGTCCTATCCACATCAACCCTAATCCCTAGAAAACCTAGGTTTCCCCAACCAAGCCCCCACCTCTCCTCTCTCCAACGTAGGAAAGCAAATTCCTTTTCTTTCTTCCCTTCTCCTTCTCTTTTCTTCTCCCTCTTCCTTTCTCCTTCTTCTTTCTTTTTCATTTGAAATTTGAATTCAAATAAGGGAAGGGGGAACACTATTCACCCACCCCTTCACCTCTGTACCGACCATCAGCCTGTGCCCCGGCGGCCCTCTCTGTTCCGACGGCCTGCTCACCGCACGTCGGCGCTCCGCTGCTCCCCCATCCCCTCTCGCTGCCAACATCACCACCACCACCTACATTTAACACCCTCACCACCACTACTCCTCCCCTATTCCTCCCTGCTCAGTCCGGCGAGCGGCCCGGTCTGGCTGCTCCTTTCCCTATTCCTCCCTCTACACTCCGGCGTCCCACTGCACCCAGGCCACCCTGTCCCCGGCTGTGCTCCATCTCCTCCGGCCACGGCATCAACTCCGACGTGGTCAGCCATCTCCGGCCGCTCACCGTCAGTCCAGCCACGCTCCGAGGCTCCCCGACTTCCTTCCTCCCACTGCCAACTCCCCTCAAGCTGTTGTACTCCTCCACCCGGCCAGGCTGACCCGCGTCTCCCCGCTGCGAGCTCCCCCTCCCTGCTGCTCCTCCCTGTCGTGACCCCGCCGCCTGAGCTCCGGCGAGCCTCCGTCGACCATCCTCTGTAAGCTTCCTCTCCCTTTCTTTCTTCACATATATATATATATGTATATATATATGTATATATATATATATATATATATGTATATATATATATATATATATATATATATATATATATATATATATATGTATATATATATATATACATACGTATATACGTTATGTATATACTAATAAGTATATGTATAGTAATTATTAGTGAATGCTTAACACATGTATGTATAGTGTATATACGTAGTATATGTATGTATTAATGTATAAATATTGTGTATTAGTGTATATAGTATATTTTAAATTAGAATATATATACGTATAGCATTTATCTATTTAATGTTTTAAATACATGAATATATATAGCATTTATTTAATTAATAATTAAACGCATAATGTATTAGTATGTTAATAATTAATGTATTAGTATGTATATATAATTTAATATATATGTATATGTACATATTTAATTAATGTATGTAAGTGTATGTATTAAATTTAACTGGTATAAATGTATATATATCTTTATATGTATGATTATTTTTGATATATATATATGTATGTATATTTTTGTATAAAAATACATATATTTATTTGGTATAGTTTCATGTAGTATATGTGTAATAAAACATATTTTAATATATGAATTAATTGGCATCTGTATATATATATAGTATAAATTTAATTTGTACATTCTCTGATTAAGTTTATACTTTATATTTATAATATACATATATATGATTAATTTGTATAAATATACATATATTTTAAGTTGGTATATATATTTTACACAGTTATTGTTTAACTAATATGTATATTATTTATTCTGGGTATTTTTATATGGTATAAAAATTAATTTGGTGAATTAATAGTAGTATGATTAAGAATGATGTTGACAATATATATATATGTATATTCTAGAAATGTACTTTTGCACATACATGATATATACGTATTTTTAGTATATAAAATATAATAGTATACGTACTATTTTGGTATAAATATATATATATCTTTATTGTTCAATTGGCATAGTATAATATGTATATATGTATCCCTACTAGATGACCCTAGTTGACTAGTGCCCTGTCTGGCATGGCCCTGAGGCAAGTGTTTTTAGACTGTGTGTTAGGGTAGCACCTGATACCAGTGTTATTGTGATGTGTTTTTAGGACTGTTGCTTCACCCAGGGGATACTCTGGAACAGGACATCCATAAATACCAGCTAAGGACCCAAGGCAAGTACATTCTCTGATAATTTCCAATTTCTTGATAATTTCTATAAATTCAATAATCCTGAAATGTTACAACTGAATCTTTGACACTGTGCTACACGGACTAGTATAGCTTGGATCTGCAGTCATGAGATATTATCTTGATTATCATATTGACATTGTACACGACATGTATATTAGACATCGTACATGATAAACTGGACTTGCTCGTGTATCGTGACGTGTCATGGTTGGATCCACAGTACTAGTTGGGGGCGGGGAAGTAGTTAGTAAGAAATATGATCATAACCTCTTATTGTAGTATAGAAAATTGTAAGTGTTAATCATGCTCTTCACCCATGATTAGCCAGGCCCTGTAGCTATCGTACATGTTCCCAAGCCGATCACATTTTGAACTACTATTTCAAACACTTAGAATAGATTACAGTTCCCTATTTAAATCATATACTACATCACCCGTATATGATATTGTTTCTTGTTCTTTTCATTTTCATACATGTACTGACTGTATCATATTGCCTATTGCCTGTCTCTTTACTTTGCCTGTCTCTCTTTAATTGCCATTGCATTTATTTCACTGTCTTCTCAGTAGCTAGCATGACATGTTTATTACTTTATAGTCCTTATCAATTAAATGGAACTGTTATTTGAGATTTGTACTTTGCTCCTTCCTGACTGAAAATATTTTTCCAGACCATGCCTTAGAGGACCGCTGTCCGACACTTTATGGACCATATGGTGAGTAGCTGCAGACTTGGTAGTTAGTTGTGATTCCGGGAGGTCTAGCAGGAATCACTAATTCTTCTGGTTTTCCTGCTTAGTTCTTTTAGCAGACTGTTGGTACCGGATTTGTCTCCGGCATTTTTATTGAGACTTGGATATTGTTGAGTTAGATTATATTCTGGATTTGTGTTGTATTTAATTTTCTGTTTGATATCTTATCGTGCTGTAATCCTGTGATTGAGTATGTGTACATTTATTCGTGTCATCCGTGCCTCCTTATGGAGATTGGATGCTTGTGTGAGATTGGCTAGATAGTATCATGACCTTGACAGCGTTCTACCGCCGATGCTGCGGCGTAGGCTGGACGTACCCACGTACTCGTGCCCCTAAATCGGGTGCGGGTCGTGACACATTTTTAGTGGTGGCCCATGCAGGTCAGACTTCGCGAATTGTGCGATGTCGTAGTAGTGTGGCATCTTTGTTACACTATTTCGTGCTTGCGATAGGATTCTAGGACATAGTATACTAGGACGAGAGCGAATACTCAATCACAATTCCTTGAGAGATTCCTGGGATGACCCCTGAGAATCTTGTTATAATTTCTATTTTAAAATCATTCCCTTGTTCCGTCCATTCTCATTTGATTGTTGTTGATTAGTTATTAAGTTAGGATTTTGGTTATATAGTAGGGTTTGATTTCATATCAAGATGAATTTGCAGACTAATTTATGGTATTATCTGATGACGCACGTCGATGAGGACAGTGAGAAAGATAACACCAGGGCTATTGGACTACAAGATACGGATTTAAATTTTAAATTGAGGATTGAAAGTAAATTTTTAATTTTTGAATTTTGAGAAGTGAAATATTGTCATTAAAACTTTTTGAGGAATTCAGATTCAATTTGATGAACCTAAACAAGCTGTAAGGATTTTTGAGTGATTAAATTTTTATTTCAGTATTTAGATAATTAGTCTTGAGGAAAGTGTATGCTTTTACTTTAAAAATTTATTCGAGGAGTTATTTGAGGAATTTCATTTGAGGATAGGATTTTATAGTGGGAGAGATATATTAGTATATAAGTAGATGAGGTGCATATGTAAGGATATGTTGGCTTGAACATGATTGAGATTTCACTGCCAACTGGCTTAGGTGTTCATCTAGGATTGTATTGGAGAGAGCAGTACTTAGTATGGTGTGTTGCATTTGATATGCACTTGAGTGATAAGGATAACTAGTATCAGCGATTGCAGTAGGTAAGGAAGCTAGCAGTGAGTGTGCTTGTGGTAGAACTGTGGTACTTAGAGGGATGGAAGTATCCGACCATGGATGTATCTTTGACCTATGCAATCACAACTAGGGTTTATTTCCAATCTATTTATCTTGAATGTTGCTTCCTTAGAACTGTACTGTCCTTCCTTGATGATATCGCATTTTTGCCTAAATTGATTCTTTGGGATCTGTCTTCAGGATGCCGCCGCAGACACGGTCTATGAGAGCGGGAACATCAGCTTTAGAGGGGCCTGCCACCTCTCCACCTGAGAGACAGACAACCGTAGTTCCTCCTACATCTCTGATGCACGTAGGTGTATCTGCACTTTTCGGGGATCCTCCTCCCCCACCTGTTCAGAAGATTGCCGCAGCTGTGACGGACAACCTTCCTCCTCCACCGACTCCGATTCCCGGAGGTTTGCCAATTGACGGGACGCAGATGTTTACCTTGATCCAGGGCATGGTAGATGCCCAGAGAGTGACGACAGACGCTCAACGAGTTCAAGCTGAGGCTCAGAGGGTGCAAGCAGAAGCACACCAGGCACAAACCGAGCTGATGAGAGAAAACATGGAGAATGCTCATCAGGTGACTCTCCAAGCTTTGGAAAGAGTAGCACAGTACCAGCAGTTTCCTGGCCAGCAACAACAGAGATCAGGCACTATAGTAGATTTCAAGAGGATGATGCCTCGAGAGTTTAAAGGCACCGAAGGGATACTCTACGCTGACGACTGGCTAGAGGATATAGAGAGGAGCATGCGATTGACCCAGATTCCGGAGAACTTGCAGATAGAAGCCGCTGGCAGTCAGATGTTCGATATCGCACTCACGTGGTATCGCACGGAGCCGAGAATTACTGTGCAAGGACTTACTTGGGAGACCTTCAAGGAGCTCTTCAAGGAGAAGTTCTTTCCCGACGTGGCATTGGAAACCTTGGAAAGTCAGTTTCATGACTTAGTTCAAGGAAACATGTCGGTCGACGAGTACGCTGCAGAATTCTGTAGATTGAGCCGTTTTGCATCATCTATGATTCGAGACCCAGGAGATCGAGCCCGAAAATTTAGAAAGGGGATGACGAGAGAGATTAGGTCACGTACCTCTGGTCGTCGTACCGCTACCTTTGAGGCTATCTTGATGGATGCTCAGATTGCAGAAGAGGATCTGGATCTCAGGCCTAAGAGGAGTCACAATACTTTTGGAGATACGAATGGTAGCACAGGACCAGCCAAGCATCCCCGTATCCAGCACCAACAGCAGTACCAAGTACCATTTCATATTCAGCAACAACCATGGACATTTCAGCATCCACCGCAGTACCTAGCACCAGTTCCTATCCAGCAACATCCATGGGCGTATCAGTATCAACAACAGTACCAGGCACCAGTCCATGTTCAGCAGAATCAGCAACAGCCTCCAAGAGAGACACAGCAGACTTGTCATTTCTGTAAGAAGCCAGGTCACCTTTGGGAGAGCTGTAGAACGAGGCTAGGACTTTGTTTGTACTGCGGCGCTTCGGGACATCGAGTAAGAGACTGTCTTCTAGCCCCTTATCTTCCCGGCCAGCGCGCAGCTTCAGATTATAAAAATCCAGTTAGGCTACCTGTGGAACAGTATATTGCTCAGCACCCGCGAAGGGAACCACCCCAGCAGGGCGGGGCATTTGCGATGACGGTCGAGGAGACCGATACTACAGGTAATGTGTTAGCAGGCTCTGTTCTTTCATTCCTTCTGTTCCTATCTACTTGATTGATTGGTTGATACCTTAGTACCGTAGCTTGCATGCATAATTTCTTATTAGAATGTAGTTAGTAGTACACCCTGATGCAGAGACTGCAATACCATGACAAAAGACACTATGACCGTACATATTCCCCTTAGGTTGCATGTTGTATGATTGTGGGAAGATCTTTCTTAGACCATGATTATTGGGGTTTGACCATGTCGAAGATTCATAAAGGGGTTATGACTTGACAAGAGAGACAAGATGATTAGGATTCGAGGATAACCATTGATTTAAATACAGGGTTAAGAAATTAACATTGCATAATTGGTGGTTTAATTAATTCCAGAAAAGATTATGACATGTTTAAATTGGTTATTAATTTGAAAATTTTGGGAGATTTATCAATATATTTATTTAATTGCGAGTTATGAATTTTAGAATTTTATATGAGATGTTGCAATTTGAGAATCTTTAAGTATCGCATTGGTGGATATTTTGAGGAAGAGGAAATCGATAGATAAAATTTGATGAATAAATGTTTAAATTCAAACTTGTGGAACGAGATTACATTTTTATAATTGTTCATTGATAAAAAAATCAAATTTGAGGAGTGGATATTAAATTTCGAGTATTGAACTATTAACTAAAAATTTCGGGGAAATTTTGATAAAAATGGACGTTGATTTTATTTCGAAGATTTTTCAGGATTACAAATAATTTCAAATTTTTGAAAATTGAGAAAAGACATCGTGGATTATTATCTGATTTCATGGTGGATGAATTTAAAAATAGTAATGTGTATGAATAAACACTAATATGAGGATTTAAATTTCGAGGATAAAATTTTTTTAAGGAGGGTAGACTTGTCACTACCACATTCCGAAAACAGGAGTATTTTTAACTTTTTATAATATTTGATATTATTATAGTTACAATTAAATAATTGCATGATAATATTTTTAATTTAAATAATTATGTGATGTGTAATTAAATATAGTATTAGATGCAGTGTTCATTTATTTTTTAGCTAGCAGACTAGACCTAGAAGCCCAGTAGATGACCACCTGTACGAATTATAGAATTCTGGATTTTATTATTTTATCTAGAATTTAATATTTGGAGATTGTAATTAATTACCGTATTTTATTTAATATTTTTGCGCATTGCCTTTGCTTCGATATTTGGAGCGCTACCCTATCTTTTGTCTCCCAACAAATTTCACCATCTTACCCTAGACCTGCCCGTCTTCCATTCTGCTATTTTTGCAACTCATAATTATGCTCTCTGTACCTTGTTTCTAGCCGCACAAAAATCGTCGCGGACGTTATTTAATAAATTCCTATTTTTGTATCGTTGTGCGTTCCAATTGAAATTGGAGGCAATCTTGACCTATTTTTCGTGCGGCCCAAATTAGGATAATATTCTGTTCTGAGTCTTCTTCATTATTGGTATTGATGACCTGACCTGATTTTGGCCCCATGTACTCCTAATTAATTTTAGAACACAACTTGTATTTTATTCTAATTAAATTGAGGATACTATTTAAACCAATTCTAAAAATCTCAATTTAATTCCAGTGCCCTGCTAATTGAGCCCACACCAAACTTACAGCGCCCCCTGACCCTACAAAACACCGGACCCCGAATCGCCCGCCAAATTTTCGTTATTTTATGTATTTGTGCAATTTCCCAAATTTAAGGGGGCTAAATTGCAAATTTGCATTTTTGTGTCAACAATCAATTGTTTAAACAATGAGAGAACCTAATATTATTTAATTAGCCTCTCACCCTCATTCCTCCATGAATTATTTTCTCTTGACAAATCTGGACCACCCATTTAATTGGATGCATCCTCACCTTTGTTTTACCCACACCCTCATCCTATTTAATGTCCTATCCACATCAACCCTAATCCCTAGAAAACCTATGTTTTCCCAACCAAGCCCCCACCTCTCCTCTCTCCAACGTAGGAAAGCAAATTCCTTTTCTTTCTTCCCTTCTCCTTCTCTTTTCTTCTCCTTCTTCCTTTCTCCTTCTTCTTTCTTTTTCATTTGAAATTTGAATTCAAATAAGGGAAGGGGGAACACTGTTCACCCACCCCTTCACCTCTGTACCGACCATCAGCCTGTGCCCCGGCGGCCCTCTCTGTTCCGGCGGCCTGCTCACCGCACGCCGGCGCTCCGCTGCTCCCCCATCCCCTCTCGCTGCCAACATCACCACCACCACCTACATTTAATACCCTCACCACCACTACTCCTCCCCTATTCCTCCCTGCTCAGTCCGGCGAGCGGCCCGGTCCGGCTGCTCCTTTCCCTATTCCTCCCTCTACACTCCGGCGTCCCACTGCACCCAGGCCACCCTGTCCCCAGCTGTGCTCCATCTCCTCCGGCCACGGCATCAACTCCGACGTGGTCAGCCATCTCCGGCCGCTCACCGTCAGTCCAGCCACGCTCCGAGGCTCCCCGACTTCCTTCCTCCCACTGCCAACTCCCCTCAAGCTGCTGTACTCCTCCACCCGGCCAGGCCGACCCGCGTCTCCCCGCTGCGAGCTCCCCCTCCCTGCTGCTCCTCCCTGTCGTGACCCCGCCGCCTGAGCTCCGGCGAGCCTCCGTCGACCATCCTCTGTAAGCTTCCTCTCCCTTTCTTTCTTCACATATATATATATATGTATATATATATATATATATATATATATATATATATATATATATATATATATATATATATACATACGTATATACGTTATGTATATACTAATAAGTATATGTATAGTAATTATTAGTGAATGCTTAACACATGTATGTATAGTGTATATACGTAGTATATGTATGTATTAATGTATAAATATTATGTATTAGTGTATATAGTATATTTTAAATTAGAATATATATACGTATAGCATTTATCTATTTAATGTTTTAAATACATGAATATATATAGCATTTATTTAATTAATAATTAAACGCATAATGTATTAGTATGTTAATAATTAATGTATTAGTATGTATATATAATTTAATATATATGTATATGTACATATTTAATTAATGTATGTAAGTGTATGTATTAAATTTAACTGGTATAAATGTATATATATCTTTATATGTATGATTATTTTTGATATATATATATATATATGTATGTATATTTTTGTATAAAAATACATATATTTATTTGGTATAGTTTCATGTAGTATATGTGTAATAAAACATATTTTAATATATGAATTAATTGGCATCTGTATATATATATATATAGTATAAATTTAATTTGTACATTCTCTGATTAAGTTTATACTTTATATTTATAATATACATATATATGATTAATTTGTATAAATATACATATATTTTAAGTTGGTATATATATTTTACACAGTTATTGTTTAACTAATATGTATATTATTTATTCTGGGTATTTTTATATGGTATAAAAATTAATTTGGTGAATTAATAGTAGTATGATTAAGAATGATGTTGACAATATATATATATGTATATTCTAGAAATGTACTTTTGCACATACATGATATATACGTATTTTTAGTATATAAAATATAATAGTATACGTACTATTTTGGTATAAATATATATATATCTTTATTGTTCAATTGGCATAGTATAATATGTATATATGTATCCCTACTAGATGACCCTAGTTGACTAGTGCCCTGCCTGGCATGGCCCTGAGGCCAGTGTTTTTAGACTGTGTGTTAGGGTAGCACCTGATACCAGTGTTATTGTGATGTGTTTTTAGGACTGTTGCTTCACCCAGGGGATACTCTGGAACAGAACATCCATAAATACCAGCTAAGGACCCAAGGCAAGTACATTCTCTGATAATTTCTAATTTCTTGATAATTTCTATAAATTCAATAATCCTGAAATGTTACAACTGAATCTTTGACACTGTGCTACACGGACTAGTATAGCTTGGATCTGCAGTCATGAGATATTATCTTGATTATCGTATTGACATTGTACACGACATATATATTAGACATCGTACATGATAAACTGGACTTGCTCGTGTATCGTGACGTGTCATGGTTGGATCCACAGTACTAGTTGGGGACAGGGAAGTAGTTAGTAAGAAATGTGATCATAACCTCTTATTGTAGTATAGAAAATTATAAGTGTTAATCATGCTCTTCACCCATGATTAGCCAGGCCCTGTAGCTATCGTACATGTTCCCAAGCCGATCACATTTTGAACTACTATTTCAAACACTTAGAATAGATTACAGTTTCCTATTTAAATCATATACTACATCACCCGTATATGATATTGTTTCTTGTTCTTTTCATTTTCATACATGCACTGACTGTATCATATTGCCTATTGCCTGTCTCTTTACTTTGCATGTCTCTCTTTAATTGCCATTGCATTTATTTCACTGTCTTCTCAGTAGCTAGCATGACATGTTTATTACTTTATAGTCCTTATCAATTAAATGGAACTGTTATTTGAGATTTGTACTTTGCTCCTTCCTGACTGGAAATATTTTTCCAGACCATGCCTTAGAGGACCGCTGTCCGACACTTTATGGACCATATGGTGAGTAGCTGCAGACTTGGTAGTTAGTTGTGATTCCGGGAGGTCTAGCAGGAATCACTAATTCTTCTGGTTTTCCTGATTAGTTCTTTTAGCAGACTGTTGGTACCGGATTTGTCTCCGGCATTTTTATTGAGACTTGGATATTGTTGAGTTAGATTACATTCTGGATTTGTGTTGTATTTAATTTTCTGTTTGATATCTTATCGTGCTGTAATCCTGTGATTGAGTATGTGTACATTTATTCGTGTCATCCGTGCCTCCTTATGGAGATTGGATGCTTGTGTGAGATTGGCTAGATAGTATCATGACCTTGACAGCGTTCTACCGTCGATGCTGCGGCGTAGGCTGGACGTACCCACGTACTCGTGCCCCTAAATCGGGTGCAGGTCGTGACAATAGGGCACGCCTATCGCTCCCTCGGACGATCCAGTACCTGCAAACAAGTAAACTGTTGGTGTATCAGCACTTTTATAAGTACTGGTAAGAATAAACAACTGAACAGAAGCAAGCATTCACTAAAACCAATACTTAGTAATCATGTTATAAAATATTACATTACTAGTGATTTTTCTAGTTTTACCTATGTTCATTTCATACAATAGAAGAACGGAGTCATATTATATTATTTTGGAAACATCTTTAAAAATAGAGTTTCATATTCGATATAAGCAAGCAAGCAAGACAAGTCGTTCGTTCTGTTTTAGGGTGTGCGCAGTGTGGTGCCCCATTTTTCCTATTCGGGGAGCGCAGCTAAGAAATACAAGACGGTATCGTTCGACCGGGATAGATTGAAACAAGATCTTATCCTCGTTATGGATTTGCTTCTTCGGAATCGATTCCCATATTCAGTGGACCGTGACCCGAGGATGGGCTTAGCGGCAAAGTCAGGAGGGACCTCTCCGCTGCATCTTTTGTTGCCTCAGTTTTCGCTGTCGCTTGTTGCTTTCGTGCCTTAAGTGGATTTTTGGATTTGCTTGAGTTTTCTTGAACGGTTTCGATGGATTTCATTATTTTCGTTCATTGAGCTGCACTTCAATTCCGAGATTTGGAAATAGTGGAAGAGGTATTGATCAGCTGTTCATGGCAATGCAGGTGAACGAGCAGTAGATGACGCGTGAGCGGAGTCCTGAAGCACCGTTTTCCTTCTCCCTTCCAACCAACTAAGTGAGTGGCTTATATTCGATTCAGTTGGCCCTTCTTCCAAGCCTTCACACCTAAAATCTTGTATTCTTGTTTGCCCCGATCAAACGATGCCAAGTAATAACTAAAAGATGTCAAGATAAAATGGGAATAGACTTGGATTATTATGCTTGTCATTCAACTTGGGAACGATTACTTATACTGCATGCATGTTCTTTTGGGAATGTTCATCATATGCATAAATACAAGTTAGAATGCATATTTCTTCTATAAATTGTGCTAAGTATGGAACACACCTTGTATGCGAATAATTGTTCAAGGAGGCTATGCAAAATGAATCATGCAATGCTACTTGTCTTGTACTCGTGTTGCCTCAACTGCATGAATTATTAACTTAGTAAACGTACCGTTTGATCACGGACAACTTGTGCACAAGGTCTTAGTTCCTGCGGACGGTCGCTGGGGCACTGGCACCGATCCGACCCGGGCGGAACTCTATTGTATAGTCTATTGTGCTGGATGAGATGGCTTGTAGCGCCTATTTTACTTTCTTTGCATACCATTCTCGCCAGTGACTAGTGTCCTTTATGGCATACACCAGTAATCCCCTCATATATTTAAACCTGTGCAAGCTAACTTGTGTCTTCGTGGCAGGGAAGGACATGGTAAGTCTTGTGCAGGTATTTCAGACGGGCAGGTAAAAGTCATCGAACGGTGGCAAGTTCATTTCAGTAGTTTATATATATACTGCTTGCTTGTAAAATAAACTAAGGCAAGATAGAAAGACCACCAATAATATGCATGCTTCATCTAAACAACGTATTGATTGGTATAGCTGGGTTAGCTTACCTTCACCAGTACGTTTTGATGTACTGACCCTTGTTGAAACAGGTTCCCCGCACTAAGGAGAGCCGAGCGAGGAGCAGAAGTTATCCCCCAATCCAGTCCAGCTGTAGTCACGCCTTGATTCGTGCCAACTTTTGAAGTATTCTGAAGCAAGGAGCTAGCCACCTAACTCAATGCAGCTTCATGGGAAGGCCATCATCCCGCCTGGAGGTCTTATATTTTAAAATTTAGTAAAGGGATGTAATGTACAAGACAGCTATCTCATTTTGAATCAACATTTTGTAAGCCCATGCGGCAATTAGCTGACTCATTCAAGAGTTTGTAATAGATGTTCAAATATCAATAAAGAGAACTTTTCCATGTTTCAAATTTATGTTTTAATTATCCGCGTACTCTGAATATGTGCTCGCTAACTTAGCCTTGTGCGGTGCACAACCTAGGCCCGCACGGTGTCACGCCTGGGGGACGACTATCGATTCCACAAAATCGGGGCGTGACACGCAGTGTGTCTCGTGAGCTATACTCAAAGACTCTAGGGACAAATGCACATCTAGACACAAATGGACATCAAGGGGCGGTCCTCTATCCAAGCCAACACAATGAGCCAACACAATGAACTATCTTATATGCAATGCGGTCCCCGAGTATCTCAGGACCGGCAGCGGTTGATCCAGCTAACCAATGACTCATTTATCTGATACTATTGGCAGCCGTGACACATGGTTGCTTTCCACTATCTCTGTAGCAGCCGTGACGCATGGTTGCTTTCCACCAATAGCCATTGTCCGACCGATGCGAATGCATGAAACACTATAAAATAAACTCTAGTATGCAGACGAGATGAACCATCAAACTATATTTCTTTGTTGTGGGGCAAGCTGCCTTATCTTTGAACATATTCAAGCACACGATATGGTTCTCTCGGAGCATAGGCGATAGTGGAACATATTCATGCAAACACATACTTTTAGACAAGCATTTTAGGGTCTCTTAGTTAAGCAGACATGATCGTTTCAAAGACAAGCTAGGTGAGTTCGTTTATTAGCATGCAAGGCGGGTTCTATCATTCTCTTATGAAAACAAGCAAACAATTACTCAGATTTATTATTAAGGCGTGCAAGAATCAGAGAACGAAGTTATGCCCACTCACCTTGATACATAATACCGACGCGGAGCGGAACATTACATACTTACCCACCAATAAAAAGTTTCGTCCTCGAAACTTCAAGGATAAACTTCTCGATATCCTGAGCAGTGATAGTCCTCATCCCTCACCGTACTCAATCGAAACAATCAAGCAAATCAAGTCCAGTAATCATTTTGCTCTTTGAGAATATCTATGGACTTATTGTATGGAATGCTCTATTGCAATACCATATCGGGAAAATCTCAGAGTAATAGCAACGAATTGGGCAAGGAATCGAATCCGCTCTGATACCATTATGTCATGTCCCGGCCCTGAGGGCCTTCCGACTACCATTTTTTTCGCGACGGGACCGGACGCGAATCACCGCGCCTTGGCGCCTCCCGATGGGGCGCGTATGGTCGTTTAATACCGGGATGTAATGTCGTGCGAGCCTAGGGTTGTGCCCGCACAAGGCAACATCGTTAGAGTTTGTTTGGCTATTATAGCATCAATCGAGTAAGCAGCGGGGGGACATTGTTGCAATGCAATGCATTTAGCCAACTGAGTATTCGGGGCAAATCGAGGGACTGGGTTCTCTGTTTACAAAGGCATCGTTCCATACATTATGCCCCTTTATACGATAGCAACTCGAGGCAATTGAAACCAGAATTTTTGGGTCTTGGGGATGGGGCACGCCTATCGCTCTCTCGGACGATCCAGTACATGCAAGCAAGTAAACTGTTGGTGGGTCAACATTTTTATAAGTACTGGTGGGAATAAACAACTAAACAGAAGCACGCATTCACTAAAACCAACACTAAATAATCATGTTATAAAATATTATATTACTAGTGATCTTTCTAGTTTTACCTATGTTCATTTCATGTAGCAGAAGAACGGAGTCATATTACATTATTTTGGAAACATCTTTAAAAATAGAGTTTCATATTCGATATAAGCAAGCAAGCAAGACAAGCCGTTCGTTCTATTTTAGGGTATGCGCAGCGTATCTCGTGAGCTATACTCAAAGACTCTAGGGACAAATGCACATCTAGACACAAATGCACATCTAGGGGCAGTCCTCTATCCAAGCCAACACAATGAACTATCTTATATGCAGTGCGGTCCCCGAGTATCTCAGGATTGGCAGCGGTTGATCTAGATAACCAATGACTCATTTATCTGATACTATTGGCAGCCATGACACATGGTTGCTTTCCACTATCTCTGTAGCAGCCGTGACGCATGGTTGCTTTCCATCAATAGCCATTGTCCGACCGATGCGAATGCATGAAACACTATCAAATAAACTCTAGTATGCAGACGAGATAAACCATCAGACTATATTTCCTTGTTGGGGCAAGCCGCCTTATCTTTGAACATATTTAGGCACACGATATGGTTCTCTCGGAGCATAGGCGATAGTGGAACATGTTCATGCAAACACATACTTTTAGACAAGCATTTTAGGGTCTCTTAGTTAAGCAGACATGATCGTTTCAAAGACAAGCTAGATAAGTTCGTTTATTAGCATGCAAGGCAGGTTCTATCATTCTCTTATGAAAACAAGCAAGCAAAAACTCAGATTTATTATTAATGTGTGCAAAATCAGAGAATGAAGTTCTGCCCACTCACCTTGATACATAATACCGACGCGGAGCGGGGCATTACACTACCAATACATGAGTGTATCATTTTATCGTAGCCAATTTGATACACCGCAGTATAATGAGGTAATTATTTAAATATCTGATAAATATCTTTAAATTATTACAGTTATGATCATAAAAAAACTTTATATCTATTTGATACAATGTCATTCAATAGATTACCTAGTTACCTTACACATGTGAAGATGATGCTCCAGAAATCAAGAGGACATCATATTCGTTTAGTTTACACAGATCTTATATTATATATGATCGATTCACCATGTATCATCCGACAGACCGTGTTCTTCGACAATTCGGGATAAGTCAAATAATTTTCAATGATCCACCGACTGTCAGTTATGAGCCAACAAATACAATACAACGAATCATTGGTCTCGTTGCTGATTGAAATAATCGGTTCGAGAATTATAGTGTGAGGGACATGTCTCCCGGACTAAGATCTGCTGAGGAATATAAGTTCTAAGTTACTCATTATTCGTATTGATTTAGTGTAAATAGTTTGCTCAAATTTTGTTTATATTATGCAGACATTGATAACTTGGATTATAGGCAATGGTGGGGATGCTCTCTTATGAGCAACCGAGTATACAAATATGAGGATCAAAGGTTCAAGAGTAGATTCGTAGATGATTCTACTTTGTGTGCTTTTGTCGATGGCATGCATAATTTGGTATGACTTTATTACACTTTCAAAATTACATATACATAGATATGATAAAAAAAACTAATTTACATATTTCATATTTTAGAGTGGTGTATACCAACAATATTTGCAACAACCTGAGATAAATCTTCTCCCACAAAGTCGATTTCTTATGGAGGAACTTGTGACTCGTGTTGATCATCTCGTTATTGGGTGGGAACCTGAAATTCCTCCAGTACAATCATGTCTTCCACCAGACTATCCGACCGGCTTTGTATGACAGAGACACTCTCGTCGCCGTAAGAGGGATGGTGCAGAGGGACCTATTCACTAGTATGCTGGAGACACTCCCCAATATTATGCTGGAGAGAGCCTTATTCACCAATATGCTCTAGATATCCCAATACCATGCTGGAGCTAGCCCTAGTCACCAGTATGCTGGAGCGGGCCCTAGTCACGAGTCTGCTGGACCGGGCATCAGTCACCAGGATGCTGGAGATGAAAGCTACCAGATATTCATACAGTTTTTTTTGACTTCATCAACACCGCTGCCTACCCAGACTCAGCAAGACGAGGAGGAGGATGAGTAGATGAATGTTTAGAAGTATGATTTGTAACAATATTTCTAAGTTTGTATTGAACAATTCTATTTAACAATATTTCTAAGTTTGTATTGAACAATATTACAATATTATAATATTTTTAAGTTTGATTTATAACAGTAGCACCGCTGCCTACCCAGACTCATTATCAGACTCATTATTATAATATTTTTAAGTTTTTATTGAACAATTCTATTTTACTATCTCGGTTGACTAGTACATCTTCTTCGGTTGTGTCATATCGTACCATAATTACTGCAACAAAGATCTCTCGTTGATGAAACCCGGGGTTTGATGCGGTTCTTCTTTGGTCTTCCGGTTTTGCGTCTTACATCTGGTACTCCAATTTCTCCTCTAACCAAAGGAGCTTGAAACTTGTAGGGAAGTGGAATTGGCTCCATTTTTTGTGCGTATACACTTCTCACGGTCTCCGTCGAAAATACTGCAGGATAAAAACTATCAATACTAATATTGCAATATCTACAAACAAAATATGCATATATACATGGTATATACATGGTATATAAGTATGGTACCATCTAAAACATGTACAAGATCTGTCAGTTATATTAACAATATAGGTTCTACTTGTTGCACGGTCTATTATTTCAAACTTATAACTATCAATAGCTAATATTTCTAGGTGATTCTTCTCTTTGATAATACAAGCCATAGTCTTTAACATCTTCGGACAATAATCTGTGTCTATATTTTCAGCATTTTTTCTAAGATTGTCATGAAGTGTAATAATATTGGCTCTAGTACCATCGAAAAGTATTGTTATTGGCTTATCTCGTAATTTCTTAATCCAGATATTGAAACATTCAGTAAGATTAGAAGTGTTAATATCTAATCTAGGACAAGTAGCATAAACTGTTATCCAATGTTCAAATCGACGACTTTTATCGTTTACACCAATAAGCCAATCATACAACATTATGCTCTCGACTTTAATTATATCAAACACACTCTCTACATCAGTTTCATTATATGATCTAGCAAGCGAGTCTAACAAGTGTTGAAATGCTGGTTCTTTCGTAACTTTTTTTATGTTTTGTTTAAAATGCTGAATAAAAAAAATGAGGAGATACAAAAAAAATAGCATGAATAATATTTATTAATCCTTTTTGCTTATCAGATATAAATAAAATTGTACTTCAATCATTAAAAAAACTTTCAAAAGATATTTTAAGAGATTTTAAAAACCAAGACCAAGAATCACTATTCTCATCTTCAGCAACAGCATAAGCAATATGGTATAATTGATAGTTAGGATCGTGAGCACAAGCAATAAATAAGATACCTTGATATTTATATGAAAGAAATGTAGCATCAGTACTAATAACCGGTAAACAGCCCCTTAAAAATCCGTCAATACATGACTTAAAACAAATAAAAATTCGTTGAAAGCTATTATTTTTGGCAGTTTTAATAAAATATGTACTACCTGGATTCGTCTCCATAATTCTATAACAACACTCCTCAAGACTAGCGTATGCCTCATCATAACTACCATTAATTTCAGTTAATGCCGTCTCTCGGGCTCTCCAGGCTTTGGAATAACTAACTTGTATACGGTGCTCCCTATATATATCTTTAACAATTTGTTATGGACTATATGACTGGTTATCTCTAATAATGTCAATTATCATGGTCTTAATCCATGCAACGGTAGCTAGTCCATGACGTCCTGTACTAAGTCTCCCTAAACAAGAATGACGATTTTCTAATGTACTAACTTTAACTATATCGCAATTTCCAATGGATTTGACATATACTCTCCAATTACAATTCGGTTTATATATATAATTTCACGAACATTATTCATAACACTAACTAAACAGCTAAAATTATATTTAATTGCTAAATTACTTATAAAGCTTCTAAAGTGAGAACGGCTAGGAAATGATTGTCCCTTAAATACGTCATCAGTGATAGTATTTACAACATCATCATCTACCGTATAATATATATTTTCAACTAAATCATCAATATTTCCATCGTCGTTGTCACTATCATCATCATAGTTAGATTCATCTGATGAATAACCTTCTTGAAAAAATGAAACAATTTGTTGAGATGGACTAGCACCCGAACTAACATGTTGGTATTCAGAAAATATTCACTATTTCTATTATCTAATGTTGCTGCAACTTTAATAACATATATTTTTATATATCGTGATTGTGAATTAATCTCAAGAATATAATTTCATGCATTTTCACTATCTATGAAAAAATAATTAGAACCAAAAATAGACTTCAAAATAAAATCATAATGAATAGAACAACGTTCAATAATATGATTACGTATATTTTCAAAACTAATATTCGGATAAGTTGAAAAAATTTGGCTTTCTCCTCCTTCGTAATTTAACCAATTTACTTTACTGCTGTGCGAGCATACAATTCTTACGCTACGATCCATGACGGTTGAGAACTTTTGCTACAAGAAACTCAGATGAACTTTGGCTGCAGGCCGAATTTTTTTTTTAGTATTTGAAGCTTTGCTAGAGGCAAAGAGACAGAGAGAGTGCTGGAGGCTTTGCTAGAGGAAGAGAGTGAGAGTGCTGGATAATTTGGTTGAGACAGAAAAATATATAGAAGTTTGTATTAGCCGTTGTGCAACGGCTATAATCCTCCGCCCAACCCCCACAAAAGACAACGACTATAATTTCTCTCCGCCCCCCATCCCGAGAAGCCAACGGACGAATTTTTTTTTCTCCCCACTCACTCGCCAACTGAGCTGGCGGACGCTGCCTCCAATACCCCTAACTCGCCAACTGAGTTGACGAGTTCTTTTACCCCGCCAACTAAGTTGACGAGTTGTTCTCCTAATTGCAATTAATCAAAACCTTTTTCCTTTTTCGCAATTATACTAAATTTTCTACCTCTTTAAATCCGTAAAAATAAAGTTGTAGATTGAATGCACATCAACACCTTGACGGCCATTCAAACTTCCGTGGGTCAGCTCATCAACATTACATGACAATTTGGTCAGCCATCATAATTCCTTTTTCACGACACATTGATCATCCATCATAATTCCTTTTCCTCCCCATCTCCATTTAAAATGAGAGTGGCGTAGTAGACCAAACTCCCATAGGCCCCCACACGAGGAGAAAAAGGTGTTCGGCCAAACACTACCAACTACACCATGGGTCTGTCTATGTGTTGGGATCATGTGGATAAGGAAAAAAAAAAGTGAGGAAGAGGAGAGGGCCGGGGGTGCCCGCCCCAAAGTCACCCACCTTTCAATGAAGGTGTACTGCGTACATGACTAACCCACCACGTGAAGTAGAGAGAGAGAGAGAGAGAGAGAGAGAGAGAGAGAGTCTCTTCTCTTCTCTTCTCTTCTCTTCTCTTTAGTCTCTCATGCTCATGCTTCTCTTCTGATGTGATCAATGGTGCCACTTGAAACAGTGCTAGGCCTGTGCGTGTCTCCTGCTTCTGGCTGGCAACTCCGATCTAGCGATCGTCCTTATCGAAATCCACAAGTTTTCGGATTAGCTATCCTGGTCAAATCACTTACAAAAAAAAAAAAAAAAAAAAAAAAAAAAAAAAAAAAAAAATTCAAGATGTCCAGCTCAGTCAAGTCATATTTCTCACTCTACTATTATAATACGATTTAAAAACGACTCGTTGCTATAATAATACAGCTTAAAAACGATTCAAAATTAGTCTTCATATCATCAATCAATTATTAATATATAAAAATATTAGTATTAAAACTAATATTAACATTAACATTAAACTAATATTAACAATAATATTAAAATTAGTATTAATATTAAAATTTAATTTAATATTAACATTAATATTAAATTTATTATTAACATTATTAATATTAAAATTATTATTATTATTATTAACATTAAAATTATTTTTATTTTTATTTTATTTAAATTTAAACCTACTTTATTATGATAGAATTAAATCTATCATTTAAATATTAATTTGAAACTATTAAAAAAAATTACGGAGGAGTCCGTTAAATAAAATTAAAATTGTTCCATATCGTAGACGTGCACGTCTATTAGAACAACAGAAAATTTACTGTAGCGAAATAAATTTATATTAAATTCATGCAAAAGAAACAAGTTTGGATAATTTTGAAATAGAGACAGTCCGCCAACAGTGTTGGCGGAAAAAAAAAACGAACACGTAGGCAAAAAAGCGAAAAGTGGACTCCACAAGTCCAAATTTTGCCAACACTGTTGGCTGAATTTGGCCTTGCGGGGCCCGCGGGTTGGTTTGGGTGGTTGAGTTTGTTTTGGTTGGTTTGGTTTGGTTTATTTTATTAGTTTGTTTTAATTAGTTATGTTACGTTTTTTTTTTTAGTTTTTTTTTGGAATTTGATTTAAGAAAATATATTTTACCGAAATAAATTTAAAATAAATTAATTGTAAAGAAAAATTTAGAAATATTTTTTTCGGAAATTTACATCTAGAGCATCAAAATTTGTATAAATTCCATCTAAAGCAACAAAGTTTAAAAAAATACGAAAAATGCATCAAAACGTCCTTTGGACGTTTATATTTTTTAATATTATATTCCTATCGTTAATTTTCTCGCCGTTAACAGACATTAAAAAAATAATAATAATAATAATCTGTCGTAAGAATATTACGTCTGCCGTCGGACGGACCTCGAGCGGTCATAACTATTTGTTTTGAAATCGTTTTTCGTTAAACAATAAGTCGATTTATATGTTTTCGACGAGAGTAACACAAATCGTGTAAAAAAAAAATTATCCGAAGCAAGACGCACATGTTACAGGCAAAAATATAAAAGTTAAAACTTTAAAGTATCATAACTTTTGACTGAGAGATCGAAACAAGGTCTAGTTTGTGCCAAAATGACCATATCGAAAAGTACTACGGGATAAACGTTTCATCGTTTGACGGACTTTTAAAATTTTTAGAATCGCAAAAAAATGATGTTTCGACCTCCAAAATTTAGTTTCGGTCATTTTATTTTTGAATATTTAAAATTTACTGTAACGAAATAAATTTATATTGGGTGTGGGGGCCCATGGATTTAAAACGATGTTTTGACCTCCAAAAAAAAATTAGAAATAAAATTTAAAAAGAAAATTTTTAATTAATTATTTTATGTCCACTATCAGAAAAACTAATAAAATAAATCAAATAATCAAACCAAACCAACTAAAACAAACCAACCAAAATCACCCAACCGAACCCGTGGGCCCCCCTCACCCAATTTTCGAAATTGGTCCCCCACCAATTTCAGCCAACAATGTTGGCAAAAATTGGCTTGTGGGGTCCACTTTAATTTTTAAATTTTTTTTCTGCTTACGTGTACGTCTGTTGCGTTTTTCGCCAACACAGTTGGCGGACTCTGTCTCTATTTCAAAATTTTACAAACTTGTTTCGTTTTCATGAATTTAATATAAATTTATTTTACTACAGTAAATTTTAAATATTCGAAAATAAAATAGTCATATTCCTACATGAGTCACGCACATGTGGACCAGTGCACATGGATGCACATAAAATGTAGGAGTCTATTACTATTGGTTCATATGTATATGATTCATATAAAAATGTGAGCACTATGACTCATATTCTGTTTATCCTATATATATATATCCTTCGTGTTTCATTAAGGAAGAGATCTGAATGAATCTGTAGCAGTCGAGACGGAGACCAGTTATATTAGTCATCTATTTTGTGTCAAATTCTACAAGAAAAATATCTATCTCCAGAACCCAAACTCATGGTGAAGCATTTTTGATTCAATTGGTGGCTTCTATCCAAACTACTTTTTCCCAACTTTGAGATTGTATATCCAGTTATTATATAGTTCATAACGAACTTGTTTTTTATTTTTTTATATATTCTTCTATCCCAACTTTGGTATAATTTTTTTTTTCCGACAATAACCACAATAGTGAATAATTATTGGAACGGTACCGAATCTTCGGAAACTTATGTACTTAACTACGTACACTGAAAACATAATCCGTGACAAATATGAAGGGAATGACCCCTCCCCTGACTTATTACGTCATTATCATGTGGCAAACCTTTTTGAGGTTGGCACACTCTTGGCACAGATGTATACCTCCCACCATCAAATCCTCCTTTTTAGGTCACAGGGAGTTGGGGTGTCCCGTTCCTTGGTGGGACAGATGCGTAGAGTAGCAGAGAACCTACAATGTCAACATGCCAAAGGCATATAGCATATATGAGAGAGATGAATGGTATGGATTCCTATCTGGTCGATCTATTTGGTTACAACCACAGTCAAAATAAAATTATTCGATTATAAAATAACGACAGTCGAATCAAACCAACCAACTGGACGGTTCGATTTTGAAAACGATCGAATCGACTTGGTTCGACTCGGCTGATCGATTTTGTATTCTAACACAATATATTTAAAATCAACAAAAATTTAAATATCTTGAACAATCATTTGTCATGTGTTTGTTAATAATTCATTTCCATTATTTTATTATTCCATCTCCAACAAACACAGTAGTCTATTTCTATCAATGGTCAATCTTGAACAATATATTGTATACTATACTTATTATACAAAAATAGTTAAACTCGTTCTTGGTTGAAGTGGAAATCAATGACTCTCTATGATTCAACCATTTATCTAATAATTATAGCTTAGTTTCTAAACATATAATTAATTTGCTGTCAACCAATTTTTATATTTTTAAATATACATTTAAGTAGATAATTTATTTGTAAAATTTCAATTTTAAAAGTTTGGTTACCAAGATTTAAATTTTGAGTTAGCATTAGTTTTTCTCCTTCCCAGAATAATCTTACTTCATAAGTATTAATTTGTGGATTTGATAAATTTTGATTTCCAAAGTTTGTTTTTCATTTATTTTGCTTATAAGCAAAGGAAATATTTATATTTTTCTTAAGGGTACGTTAGGTAGAAGAAAGAAAAAAAAATTCGGACAAATTTAGGATAGAAAATCTATTACCATATTTGTTTAGGTTATAAATTTTTTTTTTAAACATGAATACACAGATAAATAATTTATCCACAAAATATGATAATCCTAACTCTTAAGAATATGTGTGTATATATTATTTGCCCGGACAAAT
Organism: Iris macrosiphon; assembly: GCA_036927795.1. NCBI lineage: Eukaryota > Viridiplantae > Streptophyta > Magnoliopsida > Asparagales > Iridaceae > Iris > Iris macrosiphon. Next base: position 182,539,735 of record JAYESA010000006.1, on the reverse strand, counting down.
TTTTTTATTCTATATTATTAAAAAAAAAAAATCTTGTTGCTTCATATTTTATTCTTTATCCTTTTTCATTTTTTAACCTTTTCTCTATTTTTTTGTTTTTTTTCACTTTTTTATTTATTTTAGAAATTATTTTAACTTTGTTCATTTTCTTAAGAATTTTTTTGGATTTTTTTCATTATTTCATTTTAAAGTATTTTTTTGTTTTTTGTTTTTTCCCTTGATTTTTTAAATCTTATTTTTAATTATTTTTAAATTTTAAATTTTAATTTTAATTTTAATTTTAATTTTAATTTTAGTTTTATTTTTAATTTTAATTATTCATTTTTATTTATTTTTAAATTTTTGATTTTTTTTTCATTTATCTAAGTTTTATTTTTTTTCCAGTTTTATCCTTTTTCATTTTTTTAAGAATGATTTTTGGTTCTTTTTTATTTTTTAAGAATTGTTGTTGTTGTTTCTCATTTTAATCCATTTTATACTTTTTTTATTTTTTATTTTTTTGTTTTTTCAAAAATATTTATATAGCTACCAAACATGAAATTATAATTTTTCAGAAAATTTAATTATCGAAAGTTTGATTCCTGGGAACACATAATTCCTGGTTACATAGTATTCCACATTCCAAATATACCAATATACATTTTAGGTAACTATTTAATTTATAAATTTCAAATACAAAGTTTTGATTAAATTTTTGATACCAAAAATTGTTTTTCTTTCTGGAACAATCCCACTATTATAGTTCTTTTTTTTACATGTAGTTATGATAATTTTAACTAATCTTCTCTCCTTTTAGGACTAAACGCTTAGTTTATTCAAGCCGTGATCCATAAAATATGACACTTACTGGTGCAATTCGGAAGGGTTGGGTCGGACTTGAGCTCAACTCGAGCCCAACTCGATGAATCATATGCCTAGCTCTATCCCAAGCCCGATCCGATTCCGGGTTCAACATATGTAGCCCAAGACCAAGTCCGGAAGATCGGATTGGACTCGGGTTGGATCGGGTCTGTCAGATTTTTCATGCTCTAATATGATATTTGAAATAATTTTAAACAAGTGTAATATTAAACACATAATCAAATAGCAATCAAGTATCAATCATTAAAAAATACAAACTGAAATAAGATTTATGATAAATAGTTGAAGAGTTTTTGTAATCACCCTCAAATTTTCAGATTTTTAAAACCAATTTTGGGAATTTTTCTGCAATTTTCAGGAATTTACAATATGTGCTGTGGTGATTGTAGGATTTTTAATTGCTAATAAATAATATTAAAATATGATAAAAATATGATTTTATGGTGTAAAATAGAAAACCGGACTTAGGGTAATTTTCTGGGATTTTATTGGGCTTCAGACCTATTTTTAAAAGCCTAAAAACTATTTTTCTAATTAAATTATTAATTATTATTATTATTTTTATTATTATTACTGTATTATTATTATTTTTAGGGGCCCGGCCCGGCCCAGTGGGCCGAGCCCATTAGCAGCCCACCCCAGCCTAACCTAGCGGGTCGGGCGGGTCCGTCCAGCCCGGATCCGCGCTCGACCCGACCCGCATACCCCATCTCCCCTGTCCCCCCCACGACGCCCCGAAATTTCCGCCGCCCGCCGCGCGCCCGTCGGCCACGACCCCCGTCCCACGCTCCCCTCGGCCGACTCCCTCGGCCCACGTCGCCCCCGACCTCGGCCTCACCCCTGCCCCCAGCCTATAAAACCCCTACCCCGACCTCCTCCTCCCTCATCTCCCCAAACCCTAGACCTCCTCGCCGCCGTGCGCCACCGCCCGACTCCGGCCGACCTCCCCGCCGTGCCCGCCCGGACCTCCTCCTCCCAGCCTAGCCCAGCCCCCAGCCCCTCCTTCTTCCTCCCTTCCTCTCCCCGACACAGCAGCGGCACCAGCTCCAGCCGCCTACGGCCCCTGCGTCGTCTCCGCCCAGCCTCGCCGGCGCCGTCCGAGCCCTCCGGCCGGCCTCCTCCGCCTCAGCGCCACCCCAGTCGCCGTCCCTGCCGCCGGCCAGTGAACCCAAACCCTAACCCTAGTTTTCAATTTGGTATCCGACACGTGTCGGACACAACCCGAACCCCTGTTTTTTTGGGTCCCCTTCAGGTACTCGTATCTTGCACCCTGTATCTCCGATTTCGATTCTGTAAATTTCTACGCAAAGCCTGTATGACCCTCACGGTGCCCGGACAAACCGCTCGGGGCATCGCGTCCTGTGGTGATCGCACACCGCGATCCAAAAACAGAAAAAAATAGACCCTGTTTCACCCCGGAACTGAGTACGCCCCGCCAAACGGGACGACTTGGTCACGTGCGGTCTTCACAGATACGTGCGCGTCGTTGATACGGACGTGTGAGATTTCGCGGAAGCTGATTCGGGTGTGCGTGCACACCGAAATCAACGCGTATCCGCGGACATCGCCCCGTATCCGACTTTTCTATAATTTACCCTAACTTCGTGCACACACGTCAGATCGAGACAAAACTTGCGCCATCGGACTCGTAGCGATACGCTGGTCCTGTGGGTCAAGTTTGGTTCGATTATGAGAACGTTGACGAAATCGCGTGTCGTGGGCCCTACAGGCCCCGCTCGACGGGCGATTTCGTGATCGGCTCATCGAAATTCAAATCTGAAAGTTCCGTTGGGTTCGTATCAGCGTTCCTGACCTGTTGACACTAAGTTTGGTGAATTTAGAGACCGTTGACCCTGACACGTTTTTCGGTGCAAAGCGGGCCCACCGGTGGATCCCGTTTTGGCCCTTGTCTCCAATTTGGACCCAAGGACAGGCGTTCCTAGCTATTTGACACCTTCTGAGCGTGATGGTACTGTTTATTTCAGCTTTCGGAGACAACTCTGGAAATTTCCGAAACCAGGACCTTAGTGGAATCCAAACATCAGGCAAGTGCACCTTGCCAAACTTGCAGTCTTTATTTCCATATTTCCTGTAATAATACTTTGCTGGATGTCTTGTATAAATTCATATAAACTTGTTTAAACTGCTTAACCTAGGAAACGCGTGACGTACCTAGTGTCCGATCATAGTCGGGTGCCAATACCGTACGCGGTGTTGGGTTCGTCATTTAGAGATGGATTTACGATTCCCTTACTCTTGTACTTGACCTATCAAGTACTCTACAATCCAGGACACTTGACACTATCATGGACAGAATCTTCCTGAGATATTCGTGGTGATTCTGTATAGGATACAGGACTTGACAGAGACATTTATTTATAGACAGTATGACTTGTTGCATTAGATATAATCCCGCTGACATGGACATGAGACGTTATGGTCATGGTTTGCGTGATTACATTGGGTGGAGAGAGACACACAGGCTACAGGCTGTTCTATATATATATCTACTATTATTGTGAGGTTGTAGACTCTCCAGCAGAGCTAGACCCTTTACGTGTTATTACTGCTACCGGCTCCCCGACACAGAGCTTGTAGCGGTCTCAGCCTGAGTACTAGTGTTGCTCTCATTTGCATATCACATAGATGGTTACATAGTTTACCCTGCTGTTTTAATTAATTTAATTGCACTGTATTTATTTGGCTTATTTTATTTTGTGCCTTGCTATGTCCACTGAGGACCTGGAATGGATTATGTCCCCAGGTTTAGCTGAGGAGCAGTATCCCGAGGTATACGGGACCGGAGTTGAAGCTATTGCTGGAGCAGAACCAAACACTGAAGACGAGGTGACTGCCGAGGACTTCTCTTGAGTGCCTGTCCCAGTACTCATTTATCTATTCCATGTTTATATCTTTTGTTCCTGGCCTATAGAGCCAGTTTATTCAGACTTAAGTCGGATTATTTCTCCGACTGACTTGCTGTGATGTTGTTGCTACTTATTTCCATTCAGTATGCAGTTTATTTCTTTATCTTTATGGATGAGATTAATATGACTTGTGTAGTAGACCTTATTTACAGCTTAAGTACGCCCTGATGGTTCCATTAAATTGGGTTATCCATCGGTGCGTGTTGCTGGCCATTGCCACGTATCTCCAGTCCCTCGGCATTGTGGGACTGGGGCGTGACATGGTTTTTGTGGTGGCCCATGCAGGTCCAAACTAAATTGTTCGGTTTCAACTTAGGGACCGGACAGGCCTGCAATAAGATAGGTTATAGGATCTCATCCATTGATTGAATCGTTTTTGAACTCTATGTCGAATTCAATTAAATTGCTTGAATTGCATCCTGTTTTGATTCCTCTGTACGTTCTCATTGTTTCCTTTTGATGCAGAGTTATGGATCCCAGAAGTGGTGACGAGACCCCCTTGGGTACACCGCCTGAAGCGGGGGTTACCTGCGAAGCTGGAACGACGCCAGATACCAGAGGACAGTCCTTTCAGAGCAATCAAACTGGCCAGCCAAGTTCCAGGTTCAGGCGTGATGACATCCCGCCTCCTCCCCAGTTTCCTCCTACGATGCCTGTCTTTCCCCCAGGACAGGCAATGGACGGCCAACAAATGTTCCAGATGTTCTACGCCATGATGCAGGCACAACGACAGATCCAACAGGAGACCCAACGTCATGAGGCCGAGAACCTAAGGAACAGCCTAGTCGCAGCATTGGAACATGCAAATCCACCAAATAGGCGGCTAGCGACGGGATCTATCACAGATTTCCGTCAACTCAAGCCCCGTACCTTCTCGGGCAAGGAAGGACCAATTGAAGTGCATGAATGGCTTACAAACACGCAGCATCAGTTGGAGGCCGCTGAACTACCAAGGGACAAATGGATGACTGCCGTCAGGATGCAACTGACGGACAACGCGCATCATTGGTGGCTATCCGAAGAAAGAAGGCTCGGACATGATCAGGTTACCTGGGAGGAGTTCTCCAGACTCTTCCAGGAAATGTACATCCCTGCTGTGGCTCGGTCAGAACTCCGAGACAGATTCAACCGCCTGATCCAGGGCAACATGACGGTGGAGGAATATAACGCCGAATTTATTCGCCTGAGCCGCTTCGCCCCTTCCCTAATTCCTACCAAAGAGGAGAAGGCGGAGAAGTTCTTTGATGGGCTCAGGTTCGAGCTTCAGAAGTTAATCGGATCAGTCGCGCCCACATCTTACTCCGACGTCCTAGCTGCAGCACGTCGGCTGGAGCGCGTTACTCGGAGGGAATCAAGCCTGAAACGTCCCTTCTCCTCCGCACCGTCCAAGTCATCACCAGGGGAATCTGCTAAACGGCCCCAGAAGAGCCCGTCTCCAAGAGCAGCAACTAAGAACCTGCCTACTTGCCATTACTGCGGCAAGGTAGGACATATTGAAAAAGAATGTAGACGCAAGCTGGGGCTCTGCCTGGTTTGCGGATCTGGACAACACTTCTCAAAGGACTGCTCGGAACGTCGGGAGGGAGTTCCGAATCGGCCAGCTCCACCTGCAGCTCTTCCAGCTGGGGGAGCAACACAGACAGGGCCTGGAGGAGCCAGGCCACCTCTACCACCTCAGGCAGCAATGTTCCAGCAAGCTCGTCAGCAAAGGGGTCCCGCTCAGGGACGAGGTCAGGCATATGCACTAGCAGTCACTGAGGAAGCTACTGCAGGCGAAGTGATAGCAGGTACCATATTAGCAGCTTCAATTCCTGCTGTAGCATTATTTGATTCTGGAGCCTCGCATTCATAGCCACACATAGAATAGCTACCGCACATCTCTCGAAGATGAAGAGAATTCTAACGGGAGGTGGAATTATCCCGGTTAGTGATACTTGTAGATCATGTTCAGTGGTAGTCTGTGGCCGAGAGATGCGAGCCCAATTCTTGATCTTTTCTATGCCTGATTACGATGTTGTACTTGGTATGGACTGGTTAAGTCAGTACCATGCGACACTGGATTGCCGGCTTGAAAAAGTGATATTTAGACCCCCTAGCCTTCCTGAGTTTGAATTTCTTAGAGGAGCTGTAGAACAAGGGGTCCAGCCAACTCTTTGGGTATTGACTCTAGAAGAAGATTCAAGTTACCCAAGAGTCATAACAGAATTTGTGGACGTATTTCCCGACGATCTTCCAGGTTTACCACCTGATCGGGAGATAGAATTCACAATAGACCTAACTCCAGGAGCCGAACCTATCACTTCATCGGTATATCGGCTAGCACCTAAGGAGTTAGTGGAGTTGAAAGCACAAGTTGACACCTTCTGGAGAAAGGATTTATCCGGCCCAGTGTTTCACCTTGGGGAGCACCTATACTTTTTGTACCCAAAAAGGACGGAACTGTACGGTTGTGCATTGATTACAGAGCCCTTAATGCTGTAACTGTTAAGAACCGGTACCCATTACCATGCATTGATGACTTGTTTGACCAATTGAGTGGTGCTAGGGTATTCTCAAAGATTGACCTTAGATCCGGTTATCACCAGATTAGGGTGAAGAAGGAAGATATCCCAAAGACGGCCTTCAGAACTAAATATGGACATTATGAGTTCCTAGTAATGTCGTTTGGTTTAACCAACGCACCTGCTATATTTATGAGTTTGATGAACGGAGTCTTCCATCAGTACTTGGATAAGTTCGTGGTGGTATTCATTGATGATATCCTAGTCTACTCCAAGAACCACGAAGAGAACGAGGAACACCTTAGAATTGTGCTGGAAACTTTGAGAAGGGAGAAGCTGTATGCCAAACTCAGCAAATGTGAGTTCTGTATGGACAAGGTACCATTCTTAGGGCATATTATCTCGGGTGAAGGACTGTCTGTGGACCCAGAGAAGGTCACTGCCATAGAAACCTGGCCTACCCCTACCTCGGTTGCGGAAGTGAGAAGTTTTCTTGGACTTGCTGGGTATTACCGGCGGTTCGTAGAAAATTTTTCAAGGATCGCAGAACCTATGACTAAGCTGACACGGATGGATCAGGAGTTCATATGGATGGAAGAATGCCAGAATGCCTTTGAAGAATTGAAGAGGCATCTAACAACAGCACCAGTCTTGACTCTTCCCTCAGGGTCAGGAGGTTTTGTTGTTTATAGTGATGCGTCTGGTAGTGGACTAGGTTGTGTCTTGATGCAACATGGCAAGATTATCGCTTATGCATCGAGGCAGCTGAAGGTCCACGAGAAGAATTACCCAACGCACGACCTGGAGCTAGCTGCAGTGATTTTTGCATTGAAGATCTAGAGACATTATCTGTATGGAGAGAAGGTCGAAATATTCGCTGATCATAAGAGCTTGAAGTATGTTTATACACAGAAGGAGCTCAACATGAGGCAAAGGCGTTGGCTTGAGTTGATGGTGGACTTTGACATAGATTTGCAGTACCACCCGGGGAAAGCAAATGTTGTAGCCGACGCCCTCAGCAGAAAACCCTCGGCTTATTTCTTAACGGAGCAGCCTCAGCTATTACAAGACTTGCAAGATCTTCAGATAGAGGTTGTTCTACCTGGACAAAATAGTTTGCTGGCTAACCTCGAAGTAAAGTCATCGCTGGTGGAGAGAATCAAGGAAGCTTTGCCTAATGATGCCAGATTCTGAAGGCTGAAAGAGAGAACCGAAGCAGGCATGCAAACGGGACTTCGCATCCACGAGGACGGGACATTAAGGTGCGGAAATCGCCTATATGTTCCGAATGGAGAATTAAGGCAGACGTTGATGACAGAAGCGCATAGCTCCATATACTCGGTTCATCCAGGAGGGACCAAGATGTACCGGGACCTAAGACAATATTACTGGTGGCATGGAATGAAAAAGGAGATTATCCGATTTGTGGCAAAATGCTTAGTCTGCCAGCAGGTGAAGGCCGAGCACCAAAGGACTGCAGGTATGTTGCAGCCACTTCCCATCCCTGAATGGAAGTGGGAGCATATTACCATGGACTTCGTCACTGGATTTCCAAGAAGCCCTAGTGGAAAGGATGCAGTATGGGTCATCGTGGATCGGCTCACTAAGTCGGCTCACTTCTTGCCGTTCAGAGTCGGACAATCCACGAAAGTACTAGCCGACATGTATATGCGACAGATCGTAAAATTACATGGAGTGCCGGTTAGTATTGTATCAGATCGAGACTCGAGATTTACATCTCACTTCTGGCGAAGCATGCAAGAGAGTCTCGGCACCAGGCTCAAATTCAGTACTGCCTATCATCCCCAGACAGATGGCCAATCAGAGCGCACAATTCAGATCCTGGAAGATATGATGCGATCATGTATACTGGACTTTGGAGGATCTTGGGAAGATCATCTGCACTTAGTGGAGTTCTTCTACAACAACAGCTATCAGGCAAGCATTCAGATGGCACCTTTCGAGGCGTTGTACGGAAGGAAGTGCAGATCGCCAATATGCTGGAGCGACGTTGGCGAACGTCAAATACTGGGTCCAGAGTTGGTAACGGAGACAGTGGAGAAAGTAAGACAGATTCATAACCATCTCTGTGCAGCCCAGGATAGACAGAAGCATTGGGCAGATGCACACAGACGTCCCCTGGAGTTCAAGAAAGGAGAGCATGTATTTTTGAGGATCTCGCCCACTAGAGATACTATCAGATTCGGCAGCAGAGGCAAGTTAAGCCCAAGGTACATTGGGCCATTTGATATCTTCGAGCGCATTGGTGAAGTGGCTTACCATCTTGCATTACCTCCATCCTTAGAGGGAGTGCATGATGTATTCCACGTCTCACAACTGAGGAGATACGTGACGGACCCAAGTCATATAGTTGATCATTCTGAGATTTCGGTGGGACCTAGCCTGAGATACGAAGAGCAGCCAGTGGGTATACTCGACACCAGTGAGAAGACACTGCGAGGGCAGACAATCAGGCTGGTTCGAGTAGCTTGGAAATAACACTCTCCTGGCGAATCGACCTGGGAACGAGAGGATACCATGCGCCAGCATTATCCACACTTATTTGCAGATGCAGGTAAAAACTAAGCATTCTTTTATTTTTGTAGTTCGTGCCCTTTGTAGTTATCCTTCGATTGCGAGGACGCAATCCTCTTAAGGGGGTAGATTGTAATCACCCTCAAATTTTCAGATTTTTAAAACCAATTTTGGGAATTTTTCTGCAATTTTCAGGAATTTACAATATGTGCTGTGGTGATTGTAGGATTTTTAATTGCTAATAAATAATATTAAAATGTGATGAAAATATGATTTTATGGTGTAAAATAGAAAACCGGACTTAGGGTAATTTTCTGGAATTTTATTGGGCTTCAGACATATTTTTAAAAGCCTAAAAACTATTTTCCTAATTAAATTATTAATTATTATTATTATTATTTTTTTATTATTATTACTGTATTATTATTATTTTTAAGGGCCCGGCCCGGCCCAGTGGGCCGAGCCCATTAGCAGCCCAGCCCCAGCCTAACCTAGCGGGTCGGGCGGGTCCGCCCAGCCCGGATCCGCGCCCGACCCGACCCGCATACCCCATCTCCCCTGTCCCCCCCACGCCGCCCCAAAATTTCTGCCGCCCGTCGCATGCCCGTCGGCCACGACCCCCGCCCCACGCTCCCCTCGGCCGACTCCCTCGGCCCACGTCGCCCCCGACCTCGGCCTCACCCTCGCCCCCAGCCTATAAAACCCCTACCCCGACCTCCTCCTCCCTCATCTCCCCAAACCCTAGACCTCCTCGCCGCCGTGCGCCACCGCCCGACTCCGGCCGACCTCCCCGCCGTGCCCGCCCGGACCTCCTCCTCCCAGCCTAGCCCAGCCCCCAGCCCCTTCTTCTTCCTCCCTTCCTCTCCCCAACACAGCAGCGGCACCAGCTCCAGCCGCTCCGGCCGCCTCCGGCCCCTGCGCCGCCTCCGCCCAGCCTCGCCGGCGCCGCCCGAGCCCTCCGGCCGGCCTCCTCCGCCTCAGCGCCACCCCAGCAGCCGTTGTAGCGCCCCGTTCTCCCGATGCGGAGAGCGCGGCTAAGAAACACAAGACGGTATCGTTCGATCGGGATAGATTGAATTAAGAACTCGTCCTCGTTATGGATTTGTTTCTTCGGAATCGATTCCCATATTCAGTGGACTGCGCCCCAAGGATCGGCTTAGCGGCAGAGTCAGGAGGGACCTCTCCGCTGCTATCTTTTATTGCCTCGGTTTTCGATGTCGCTTGTTGCTTTCGTGCTTTGAGTTAGTTTTGGGATTCGCTTGTTTTCCTTGAACGGTTTCGATGGTTTTCATTGTTTTCGTTCATTGACTTGCACTTCTATTCCGAGATTGGAAAGAGAGGAAGAAGTATTAATCGAGCTGTTCGTGTGCAGGTGAACGAGCAGTAGGCGGCTTGCGAGCGGAGTCGTGAAGCGCCTCTTTCCTTCTTCTTTCCAAAAATCTAAGTGAGTGGCTACCAACCCGATTAGCTTGCCCTGCTTCCAAGCTTCACTCCTTTGCCCCGATCAAACGATACCAAGTAATAACTAAAAGAAACCAAGATAAAAGAGAATAGACTTGGTACTTATGCTTGTCAATGAAACTTGTGAACGGTTATATCTTTGCATGCTTGTTCGTTCGGAAATGTTCATCAAATGCATAGATACAAGTTTAAACGTATATCCTGATGCATAAATATAACGTAGTTGCAATGTAAAATGAATTATGCAATACCGCTTGTCTTGTACTCACGTAGCCTCCGGGCGAATGCTTGTTAACGTAGCCTCCGGGCGAATACTTGTCAACGTAGCCTCCGGGCGAATGATTGTTAGTGTGCGATCACGGACAACTTGTGCACAAGGTATAGTTCCTGCGGGCGGCTGCTGGGGCACTGGCACCGTTCCGGCTCCGGACGGAACTAACGTTTAGTCTCACGTACTAGGACAGGGTGGTATGAGGCGCCTAACGTTCTTGCACGTAGCAAACCATCTTCGTCACAGACTAGTGTCCATTATGGCAATCAAGCCAGTGATCATCATGTATATTTAAACCTGTTGCATACTAACTTGTGTCTTCGTGGCAGGGAAGGCAGGGTAAGTATTGTGCAGGTAATTCAGACGGTCAGGTAAAATCCACCTAACGGTGGCACGTTCATTTCAGTAAATTCAATATGCTGCTTACTTGTAAATGAACTAAGGCAAGATAGAAACCCACAAATAAGCTTGCTTCACTAAACAACGTGTTGATTGGTATAGTCAGGCTAGCTCGCCTTCACCAGCATGTTTCGATATGCTGACCCTCGTTGAAACAGGTTCTCCGCACCAAGGCGAACCGAGCGAGGAGCCGAAGTCGTCTACCCGATCCAGTCCAAGCTGTTGGCGCATCTTCACCGCGCCTCGAAGCCTTTTGAAGCCAGAAGCTGCAACTCTTCATACACAAATGCAGCTCCGTGGCAAAGCCGTCCTCCAGCCTGGAGGTCTATACATTTTGAAGTTATAAAATGATGTAATGTACAGGACTGCTATCTCATTTTGAGTCAACCCTTTTGTAAGCCGTTCGGCATATTAGCTAACTCGTTCAAGAGTTTGTAATAGATGTTCATTATCAATAAAGAGAACTTTTCTATGTTTCAAATCTGTGTTTCAATTTATCTGCGTACTCTGAATATGCGCTTGCTATGCAAATCATTAAAGCCTTGTGCGGGCGCAACCCCAGGTCCGTACGGCGGTCACGACTCGGGGGACGCCTCGGGGCGTGACATAGTGGTATCAGAGCACAGATTCAAAGTTCCTTAGACTTCGTGCTGGAAAAGTTCCTTTAACGATCAAAAATTCCTGTGCAAACTCTTGAACTCGCTAGGCCAAAATGAGATAGATTCATGCAATAAGTCCATAATACATTATGATCCTAATATAATTTACCTTCTTTTGAAGGAATGGTACCTGCGCAATCTGCAGCGCAAGTCCCGGACGAAACGCAAGGCCAAGAGAGTAGTTCGGGCACTTCGGGAAGTTCAAGAAGACAGCGAGCCATGCCAAGCATCGATCCCGTTCAGCAAATATTGCAGATGTTGGAGAAAAACCAACAAAGGGACGAGGCTCGCCATGAACGGGCCGAGAAGTGAGCGGAAGAGAGTCAGCTCAAGTTTCAAGACAATATAGAAGCACGATTCTCAGTCCAACAGAAGCAGGTAGATACCCTGCATCAGATCGTTCAGACTTTGGCTGCCAACCATTCCGTCGCAACAACAACGACTCCGGTGGAGCAGCCCGTGCTTGAAGTAGAGACACCGCAAATTCCAAGAGCGAGGGACGTGACTGCCTTCGACTTTGGCCACTTCAAGAAAGTCTGCAACACCCCATTCAACGGGACTGAGGACCCAGTCGTAGCTCTAGATTGGTTGGCCGAACTTGAAGATCACTTCGCTCTGCTAGAGGTCCCCGAAGAGAAGCGCGTCGCCTGCGCGCAACTACAGCTCTGCCTCAACGCACACGATTGGTGGGACGTGCATCAACGATCTCTCCAATTTGATCACGGAGAGGAGGCGATCTTGTGGACGACTTTTCGTGCCGCGTTCGAAGAGGAGTATGTACCCCCTCCAGTCCAATGCCAGATGGAGAACGAGTTCGTGCAGCTGCGGCAAGGCAGCATGACAGTTAAAGAGTACTCCGCCGAGTTCAACCGACTCTCCAAATTCGTTAGGGCCTATTTACCTGATGCAGCGAGTCGAGCTAGAAGGTTTGAAGGTGGACTACGCCCTGCCATTCATTCGCACGTAGCCGTTCCTCAATATCGTACGATGCGTGAAGTCATAAATCACGCCCTGTCGCTCGAACCACTCTATCCTTATATTGCTGCCGGCGCTGTGCATACATCCAGTCACAAACGCCAAAGCAACGAAGGAGGAAACACCGCTACAAAGCGCCGCAACAACGGTGGTCCGCAGAGAGGGCAGCTATGTCACTTCTGTAGGAGACCAGGGCACCTGGTCAACGAATGTCGTCTGAAACAAGGATTATGCCTCATCTATGGCGATGCAAACCACAGAATTTGTGACTGCCCCAAATACTCTGCTAAACATCCCCAACGTAACGTTCCCTGATGGTAGGTCCTGTTCTTAAGTTTTGGGACAAAACTTCCAATTAGTTGGGTAGGATGTAGCGCCCCGTTCTCCCGATGCGGAGAGCGCGGCTAAGAAACACAAGACGGTATCGTTCGATCGGGATAGATTGAATTAAGAACTCGTCCTCGTTATGGATTTGTTTCTTCGAAATCGATTCCCATATTCAGTGGACTGCGCCCCAAGGATCGGCTTAGCGGCAGAGTCAGGAGGGACCTCTCCGCTGCTATCTTTTATTGCCTCGGTTTTCGATGTCGCTTGTTGCTTTCGTGCTTTGAGTTGGTTTTGGGATTCGCTTGTTTTCCTTGAACGGTTTCGATGGTTTTCATTATTTTCGTTCATTGACTTGCACTTCTATTCCGAGATTGGAAAGAGAGGAAGAAGTATTAATCGAGCTGTTCGTGTGCAGGTGAACGAGCAGTAGGCGGCTTGCGAGCGGAGTCGTGAAGCGCCTCTTTCCTTCTTTTTTCCAAAAATCTAAGTGAGTGGCTACCAACCCGATTAGCTAGCCCTGCTTCCAAGCTTCACTCCTTTGCCCCGATCAAACGATACCAAGTAATAACTAAAAGAAACCAAGATAAAAGAGAATAGACTTGGTACTTATGCTTGTCAATGAAACTTGTGAACGGTTATATCCTTGCATGCTTGTTCGTTCGGAAATGTTCATCAAATGCATAGATACAAGTTTAAACGTATATCCTGATGCATAAATATAACGTAGTTGCAATGTAAAATAAATCATGCAATACCGCTTGTCTTGTACTCACGTAGCCTCCGGGCGAATGCTTGTTAACGTAGCCTCCGGGCGAATGCTTGTCAACGTAGCCTCCGGGCGAATGATTGTTAGTGTGCGATCACGGACAACTTGTGCACAAGGTATAGTTCCTGCGGGCGGCTGCTGGGGCACTGGCACCGTTCTGGCTCCGGACGGAACTAACGTTTAGTCTCACGTACTAGGACAGGGTGGTATGCGGCGCCTAACGTTCTTGCACGTAGCAAACCATCTTCGTCACAGACTAGTGTCCATTATGGCAATCAAGCCAGTGATCATCATGTATATTTAAACCTGTTGCATACTAACTTGTGTCTTCGTGGCAGGGAAGGCAGGGTAAGTATTGTGCAGGTAATTCAGACGGTCAGGTAAAATCCACCTAACGGTGGCACGTTCATTTCAGTAAATTCAATATGCTGCTTACTTGTAAATGAACTAAGGCAAGATAGAAACCCACAAATAAGCTTGCTTCACTAAACAACGTGTTGATTGGTATAGTCAGGCTAGCTCGCCTTCACCAGCATGTTTCGATATGCTGACCCTCGTTGAAACAGGTTCTCCGCACCAAGGCGAACCGAGCGAGGAGCCAAAGTCGTCTACCCGATCCAGTCCAAGCTGTTGGCGCATCTTCACCGCGCCTCGAAGCCTTTTGAAGCCAGAAGCTGCAACTCTTCATACACAAATGCAGCTCCGTGGCAAAGCCGTCATCCAGCCTGGAGGTCTATACATTTTGAAGTTATAAAAGGATGTAATGTACAGGACTGCTATCTCATTTTGAGTCAACCCTTTTGTAAGCCGTTCGGCATATTAGCTAACTCATTCAAGAGTTTGTAATAGATGTTCATTATCAATAAAGAGAACTTTTCTATGTTTCAAATCTGTGTTTCAATTTATCTGCATACTCTGAATATGCGCTTGCTATGCAAATCATTAAAGCCTTGTGCGGGCGCAACCCCAGGCCCGTACGGCGGTCACGACTCGGGGGATGCCTCGGGGCATGACAGCCGTCCCCGCCGCCGGCCAGTGAACCCAAACCCTAACCCTAGTTTTCAATTTGGTATCCGACACGTGTCGGACACAACCCGAACCCCGGTTTTTTCGGGTCCCCTTCAGGTACTCGTATCTTGTACCCTGTATCTCCGATTTTGATTCTGTAAATTTCTACGCGAAGCCTGTATGACCCTCTCGGTGTCCGGATAAACCGCTCGGGGCATCGCGTCCTGTGGTGATCGCACACCGCGATCCAAAAAAGGAAAAAACCAGACCCTATTTTACCCCGGAACTGAGTACGCCCCGCCAAACGGGACGACTTGGTCGCGTGCGGTCTTCACAGATACGTGCGCATCGTTGATACGGACGTGTGAGATTTCGCGGAAGCTGATTCGGGTGTGCGTGCACACCGGAATCAACGCGTATCCGCGGACATCGTCCCGTATCTGACTTTTCTGCAATTTACTTTAACTTCGTACACACACGTCAGATCGAGACGAAACTTGTGCCATCGGACTCGTAGCGATACGCTGGTCCTGTGGGTCAAGTTTGGTTCGATTCTGAGAACGTTGAAGAAATCGTGTGTCATGGGCCCCATAGGCCCCGCTCGACGGGCGATTTCGTGATCGGCTCATCGGAATTCAAATCTGAAAGTTGCGTTGGGTTCGTATCAGCGTTCCTGACCTGTTGACACTAAGTTTGGTGAATTTAGAGACCGTTGACCCTGACACATTTTTCGGTGCAAAGCGGGCCCACCGGTGGACCCCGTTTTGGCCCGAAACTGCTGTTTTTGCCCTTGTCTTCAAATTGGACCCAAGGACATGCGTTCCTAGCTATTTGACACCTTCTGAGCGTGATGGTACTATTTATTTCAGCTTTCGGAGACAACTCTGGAAATTTCCGAAACCAGGACCTTAGTGGAATCCAAACATCAGGCAAGTGCACCTTGCCAAACTTGCAATCTTTATTTCCATATTTCCTGTAATAATACTTTGCTGGATGTCTTGTGTAAATTCATATAAACTTGTTTAAACTGCTTAACCTAGGAAACGCGTGACGTACCTAGTGTCCGATCATAGTCGGGTGCCAACACCGTACGCGGTGTTGGGTTCGTCATTTAGAGATGGATTTACGATTCCCTTACTCTTGTACTTGACCTATCAAGTACTCTACAACCCAGGACACTTGACACTATCATGGACAGAATCTTCCTGAGATATTCGTGGTGATTCTGTATAGGATACAGGACTTGACAGAGACATTTATTCATAGACAGTATGACTTGTTGCATTAGATATAATTCCGCTGACATGGACATGAGACGTTATGGTCATGGTTTGCGTGATTACATTGGGTGGGGAGAGACACACAGGCTACAGGCTGTTCTATATATATATCTACTATTATTGTGAGGTTGTAGACTCTCCAGCAGAGCTAGACCCTTTACGTGTTATTACTGCTACCGGCTCCCCGACACAGAGCTTGTAGCGGTCTCAGCCTGAGTACTAGTGTTGCTCTCATTTGCATATCACATAGATGGTTACATAGTTTACCCTGCTGTTTTAATTAATTTAATTGCACTGCATTTATTTGGCTTGTTTTATTTTGTGCCTTGCTATGTCTACTGAGGACCTGTAATGGATTATGTCCCCAGGTTTAGCTGAGGAGCAGTATCCCGAGGTATACGGGACCGGAGTTGAAGCTATTGCTGGAGCAGAACCAAACACTGAAGACGAGGTGACTGCCGAAGACTTCTCCTGAGTGCCTGTTCCAGTACTCAGTATTTATTTCATGTTTATCTCTTGTTCCTTGTAAACCCCCTGATTTTTTCAAAATTTTAAAAACTTGATTTTTCACAATTTTCTGGAATTTTCTAGGAATTTTCTGTAATTTAAAAACAGGGTTTTAATTTTTAAATGATTTTTAATTGATAATAAATGATATTAAAATATTATGAAAATAATATTTTTGGATGTAAAATGAAAAACTGGACTTAGGGCAATTTTTCTGGAATTTATTGGGCCTCAGACCTATTTTTAAACACCTAAAAAGTATTTTATCTATTTATTTAATTAATTATCTAATTATTATTATTATTATTATTATTAGTATTATTATTATTATATTTTTAAACCCAGCCCGCGGCCCGTTGGGCCGGCCCGGCCCAGCCCAACCCGAGCCCAGCCCCTAGCGGGTCGGGTCGGATCCGCCAGACCCGACCCGCCCGTGCCCGCAACCCGGCTGACCCCCTCTCCCTCTTCCCCGCGTTCTCCGGCGCGTTTCCCGCCGTCGCCCGCCCGCTCCGGCGGCCACATCACCCCACGACCACCCACGCGTCGCCACGTTCCCCCCCTCCTCCGCCTCCCTCGGCCACGACAGCTCCTCCCTCCCCTATATATATCAGCCCCTCCGGCCACCGCATCCCCAAACCCCAGACCTCCTCACCGCCGTGCGCCACCGCCCGACTCCGGCCGACCTCCTCCTCCCAGCGCCTCGCCCAGCCCGAGCCCCTCCTTCTTCCTCCCTCCTCCTCCTCTCTCCTCCTCACAGCAGGCCCCGGCCGCTGGAGCCTTGCGCCGCCGACCCCCGTCGCTCCGGTGCGTCGCCGCCCTAGCCAGCACCGCCCCCGGCCTCCTCCGCCTCAGTGCCTCCCCAGCCGCCGTCCCCGCCGCCGGCCAGTGAGCCCAAACCCTAACCCTAGCTTTCGATTTGGTATCCGACACGTGTCGGACACAACTCGAAACTCGGTTTCTCGGGTCCCCTTCAGGTACTCGTAACTTGCACCTCGGATCTCTGTTTTCGATTCCGTAAATTGCGTTGCGAAGCCTGTATGACCCTCTCGGTGCCCGAATAAACCGTTCAGGGCATCGCGTCCTGTGGTGATCGCACACCGCGATCCAAAAACAGGAAAAACTAGACCCTGTTTCACCCCGGAACTGGGCTCGCCCCGCCAAACGGGATGACTTGGTCGCGCGCGGTCTTCACAGATACGACGCCTCGTCGATACGGACGTGTGGGATTTCGCGAAAGCTGATTCGGGTGTGCGTGCACACCGGAATCAACGCGTATCCGCGGACATCGCCCCGTATCCGTACTTTCTGGAATGTGCCCTAACTTTGTGTACACACGTCGGATCGAGACAAAACTTACGCCATCGGACTCATAGCAATACGCTGGTCCTGTAGGTCAAGTTTGGTTCGATTCTGAGAACGTTGACGAAATCGCGTGTCATGGGCCCCACTGGCCCCGCTCGACGGGCGATTTTGTGATCGGCTCATCGGAATTCAAATCTGAAAGTTCCGTTGGGTTCATATCAGCGTTCCTGACCTGTTGACACTGAGTTTGGTGAATTAGGAGACCTTTGACCCGGACGCATTTTCGGTGCAAAGCGGGCCCACCGGTGGACCCCGTATTGGCCCGAAACTGTCGTTTCTGCCCTTGTCTCCAAATTGGACCCAAGGACAGACGTTTCTAGCTGATTGATATTTTCTGGATCTGATGGTGATGTTTATTTCAGCAACCGGAGTACCGCCTGCAAATTCAACCGAAGTCAGAGCCGCAATCAGAGCCGGAACCACAGGCAAGTGTACCTTGCCAAAACTTGCAGCTTGCTAGTTATTTTCTGGACTTGTTTATACATCAGTGGACAAGTAAAGCTTGCCAATTCTCAGATAATCCTGGTTATAGTATTTTACTTGATTTCTGGTAGATTCTTATGCAACATGTTTAACTGCTTAACCCAGGACACCTGACACTCTTCATGTGACGAAATTGCCTGAGATATACCTGGTGATCCCGTATAGGTTACATTTTCATGTCATTTCCAGTTTACATGCTTAGATTCTAGCCTGACTCATTGTATTAGTACAAACTTGCGTGACTTGTACCTGATATTTTCTGGAACTGTGACGTGAGATTACATGGGGTGGGGAGAGTATTGTCATATCAAGGCTGAATATAATATAAATACTTATATTTGGCGGTGCCTTAGACTCTGATTCATAGCTTTGGTTCCTTACTGGCTCCTCGAGAAAATACTGCTATGGTTTCTACGACACTGATCCTGTAGTAGTCTCAGCCTGAGTATGACTAAAACTCTCACTTGCATATCACTTAGCTGGTTTACATATTTACCCTGCTGTTTCATTATTGCTGCACTGCATATGTTTTGGCTTATATTTTCTGTACCTTGTTATGTCCCCTGAGGACCTAGAATGGACTATGTCCCCAGGTATAGCCGAGGAGAACTACCCCGAGGTGTACGGTACAGGAGCACTCCTTGGAGCAGAACCCGGAACCGAGGACGAGATAGTGGCCGAAGACTTCACCTGAGCACCGGCTTCAGCTACACAGTATTTCCTTTTCAGTATTTTATTTCCAGTCTATGTTTCCTTAAATGTAACAGAATAATTCTCGGATTTGTTTCCCGAGATACTTATTTGATATTGCTTATTGATTTCCATTGCATTATTTCTGGCAATTAATCTGTGTTTATTTGGTGGATGAGATTAGAAATACCTGAGACTTGTAACATATTACTGATAGACTATAGCTTAAGCATGCCCTGATGGATCCATTAAATTGGGTTGTCCATCGGTGCGTGCTGCTGGCCATTGCTCACGTGCTCAGTCCCTCGGCATTTTGGGACTGGGGCGTGACATAGTTTTTGTGGTGGCCCATGCAGGTCTACGACTAAATTGTTCGGTTTCAACTTAGGGACCGAATAGGCCTGCAATAAAAATAGGATAAGTTTTTAGGATCTCATCCACTTGCTTGAATCGTTTTTGATATCTGTATCGTATTCGAACTAATTTTGACTTGCATCTTGCCTTGATTCTTGTGCGCCTCTTATTGGTTATTTTGGATGCAGAAAAATGGACCCACAAGAATGCAATGAGACTCCCGCCGGAACCCCACAAGCTACAGGTGTCACCTACGACGACGAAGTGACACCAGTCGGAGGAGTTCCCTCAACTCAACAAAGCCAGCAGGCAGGTCAACCTACCTCCCGATTCCGACGCGATGACATTCCACCTCCGCCGTAGTTCGTTCCACCAACGCCCGTACTCCCACAAGAACAGCCGATCGACGGGCAGCAAATATTCCAAATGATCTACGCGATGATGCAAGCACAGCAACAAGTCCAACACGAGGCTTAGCGTCGCGAAGCTAATTTCTTAAGGGACATCATTGTAACTGCACTGGAGCAGGCCAACCTACCAGCTCGACGGCCAACTACAGGCTCAATCGCTGACTTCCGCCAAATGAAGCCCCGTACTTTTTCTGGAAAAGAGGAGCCCACGGAAGTTCATGAGTGGCTCACCAACATTCGGCATCAACTTGAAGCAGCTGAACTTCCACGGGAACGCTGGATGACAGCCGTCATAATGCAATTGACGGACAACGCTCATCACTGGTGGCTATCCGAGGAGACGCGACTCGGACCAGACCGAATCATCTGGGAGGAGTTCTCCAGACTCTTCCAGGAGATGTACATTCCTGCCATCGCTCGATCAGAACTGCGGGACAAATTTAATCGCCTCACTCAGGACTCCATGACGGTGGAAGAGTACAATGCTGAATTTATTCGTCTGAGCCGCTTCGCCTCCACCCTGATCCCGACTGAGGAAGAGAAGGCCGAGAAATTCTTCGACGGACTGAACATTGAGCTGCAGAAACTAATTGGATCCGTCGCACCAACATCATAATCGGACGTCCTTGCTGCGGCTCGACGCATAGCATCACCAAGAGAGAGACCAGACTGAAGCGGCCTTCCCCATCCGCACCAACCAAAGCAGCACAAGAGGAGTCTGCAAAGCATCAACAAATGAGCTCGCCACCAACAGCAGCACCAAAAGCCTTCTACCTTCCTACCTGTTATCACTGTGGCAAGATAGGCCATGTTGAGAAGGAATGTAGACGTAAACTCGGACTATGCTTAGGCTGCGGATCCAGACAGCATGCAGTGAGAGACTGCCCTGAGCGTAGAGAAGGAGCACCAAGGGCGAACCAGCAAACTCCACCAGCACCTCGAGCAGCACCCTACCAGCAAGCTCAGCAACAACAGAGGAATCTACCTCAAGGACGAGAGCAAGCTTACGCGATGACTGTGCAGGAAGCCGATGCAAGTAAGTGATTTATAGTTTTTCGTTTCTAGTCTTGTTGTAGTTCGTGCCCGTTGGTTCGTGACCTCAGCCCCAACCTAGTAAATTGCAACTTGTTAATAACAACCTGGTTTTGGATAAAAGTTATAGTTTCCACTAGATTTTCCTGGAAAGTGTAAACTTTCAATTTTTAGGGAAACGATATTTCCCTGAAGTCTCTTGTGATGTGTTTTCAAACGATGCTTGCGACCGCGTCATCTTTGTTGACTGGTTATTCTTTGATTGAGAGGACGCAATCCTCTTAAGGGGGTAGATTGTAAACTCCCTGATTTTTTCAAAATTTTAAAAACTGGATTTTTTACAATTTTCTGGAATTTTCTGGGAATTTTCTGTAATTTAAAAACAGGGTTTTAATTTTTAAATAATTTTTAATTGATAATAAATGATATTAAAATATTATGAAAATAATATTTTTGGATGTAAAATGAAAAACTTGACTTAGGACAATTTTTCTGGAATTTATTGGGCCTCAGACCTATTTTTAAACACCTAAAAAGTATTTTATCTATTTATTTAATTAATTATCTAATTATTATTATTATTATTAGTATTATTATTATTATATTTTTAAACCTCGGCCCAGCCCAACCCGAGCCCAGCCCCTAGCGGGTCGGGTCGGATCCGCCAGACCCGACCCGCCCGTGCCCGCAACCCGGCTTACCCCCTCTCCCTCTTCCCCGCGTTCTCCGGCGCGTTTCCCGCCGTCGCCCGCCCGCTCCGGCGGCCACCTCACCCCACGACCACCCACGCGTCGCCACGTTCCCCCCCTCCTCCGCCTCCCTCGGCCACGACAGCTCCTCCCTCCCCTATATATATCAGCCCCTCCGGCCACCGCATCCCCAAACCCCAGACCTCCTCACCGCCGTGCGCCACCGCCCGACTCCGGCCGACCTCCTCCTCCCAGCGCCTTGCCCAGCCCGAGCCCCTCCTTCTTCCTCTCTCCTCCTCACAGCAGGCCCCGGCCGCTCGAGCCTTGCGCCGCCGACCCCCGTAGCTCCGGTGCGTCGCCGCCCTAGCCAGCACCACCCCCGGCCTCCTCCGCCTCAGTGCCTCCCCATCCGCCGTCCCCGCCGCCGGCCAGTGAGCCCAAACCCTAACCCTAGCTTTCGATTTGGTATCCGACACGTGTCGGACACAACTCGAAACTCGGTTTCTCGGGTCCCCTTCAGGTACTCGTAACTTGCACCTCGGATCTCTGTTTTCGATTCCGCAAATTGCGTTACGAAGCCTGTATGACCCTCTCGGTGCCCGGATAAACCGTTCAGGGCATCGCGTCCTGTGGTGATCGCACACCGCGATCCAAAAACAGGAAAAACCAGACCCTGTTTTACCCCGAAACTGGGTTCGCCCCGCCAAACGGGACGACTTGGTCGCGCACGGTCTTCACAGATACGTACGCCTCGTCGATACGGACGTGTGGGATTTCGCGGAAGCTGATTCGGGTGTGCGTGCACACCGGAATCAACGCGTATCCGCGGACATCGCCCCGTATCCGTACTTTCTGGAACGCGCCCTAACTTTGTGTACACACGTCGGATCGAGACAAAACTTGCGCCATCGGACTCGTAGCAATACGCTGGTCCTGTGGGTCAAGTTTGGTTCGATTCTGAGAACGTTGACGAAATCGCGTGTCGTGGGCCCCACGGGCCCCGCTCGACGGGCGATTTTGTGATCGGCTCATCGAAATTCAAATCTGAAAGTTTCGTTGGGTCTGTATCAGCGTTCCTGACCTGTTGACACTGAGTTTGATGAATTTGGAGACCTTTGACCCAGACGCATTTTCGGTGCAAAGCGGGCCCACCGGTGGACCCCGTATTGGCCCAAAACTGTCGTTTCTGCCCTTGTCTCCAAATTGGACCCAAGGACAGGCGTTTCTATCTGATTGATATTTTCTGGATCTGATGGTGATGTTTATTTCAGCAACCGGAGTACCGCCTGCAAATCCAACCGAAGTCAGAGCCGCAATCAGAGCCGGAACCACAGGCAAGTGTACCTTGCCAAAACTTGCAGCTTGCTAGTTATTTTCTGGACTTGTTTATACATCAGTGGGCAAGTAAAGCTTGCCAATTCTCAGATAATCCTGGTTATAGTATTTTACTTGATTTCTGGTAGATTCTTATGCAACATGTTTAACTGCTTAACCCAGGACACCTGACACTCTTCATGTGACGGAATTGCCTGAGATATACCTGGTGATCCCGTATAGGTTACATTTTCATGTCATTTCCAGTTTACATGCTTAGATTCTAGCCTGACTCATTGCATTAGTGCAAACTTGCGTGACTTGTACCTGATATTTTCTGGAACTGTGACGTGAGATTACATGGGGTGGGGAGAGTATTATCATATCAAGGCTGAATATAATATAAATACTTATATCTGGCGGTGCCTTAGACTCTGATTCAGAGCTTTGGTTCCTTACTGGCTCCTCGAGAAAATACTGCTATGGTTTCTACGACACTGATCCTGTAGTAGTCTCAGCCTGAGTATGACTAAAACTCTCACTTGCATATCACTTAGCTGGTTTACATATTTACCCTGCTGTTTCATTATTGCTGCACTGCATATATTTTGGCTTGTATTTTCTGTACCTTGTTATGTCCCCTGAGGACCTGGAATGGACTATGTCCCCAAGTATAGCCGAGGAGAACTACCCCGAGGTGTACGGTACAGGAGCACTCCTTGGAGCAGAACCCGGAACCGAGGACGAGATAGTGGCCGAAGACTTCACCTGAGCACCGGCTTCAGCTACACAGTATTTCCTTTTCAGTATTTTATTTCCAGTCTATGTTTCCTTAAATGTAACAGAATAATTCTCGGATTTGTTTTCCGAGACACTTATTTGATATTGCTTATTTATTTCCATTGCATTATTTCTGGCAATTAATCTGTGTTTATTTGGTGGATGAGATTAGAAATACCTGAGACTTGTAACATATTACTGATAGACTACAGCTTAAGCATGCCCTGATGGATCCATTAAATTGGGTTGTCCATCGGTGCGTGCTGCTGGCCATTGCTCACGTGCTCAGTCCCTCGGCATTTTGGGACTGGGGCGTGACATTCCTGGCCTACAGAGCCAGGTTATTCAGACTTAAGTCAGATTGTTTCTCCGACTGACTTGCTGTGATTGTTGTTGCTACTTATTTCCATTTTAGTATGCAGTTTATTTCTTTATCTTTATGGATGAGATTAGTGTGACTTGTTGTAGTAGACCTTATTTACAGCTTAAGTACGCCCTGATGGTTCCATTAAATTGGGTTATCCATCGGTGCGTGCTGCTGGCCATTGCCATGCATCTCCAGTCCCTCGGCATTTTGGGACTGGGGCGTGACAGTTTTGATGGAGAAAGTTAGAGTTTAAACTTTTTTTGATGGAGAAAGTTAGAGTTTAAACTTTTTTTATTTAAGAAGTATATATATATATATATATATATATATATATATATATATATATATATATGTGTGTGTGTGTGTGTGTGTGTGTGTGTGTGTGTGACGGATCATGAGTCCCATTTTTGGAGCCACGCGAAAGCCCCGTCCCTCTCGACCGTTAGATCGAGCGGGGCCGCGCGGGTCCTACGCGGACCCTCCGATCCGACGTGCGAGGGTGAGAGGGAAGCTTTAGCGGGGCTCCGGGATACACACACACACACACACACACACAAACATATATATATATATATATATATATATATATATATATATATATATATGCTGAAGTCCCGTCCCCCCTGCACCATCGGATCGCGGGGTCCGCGTGGGGCCCGCGTGATCTAACAGTGGGGAGCGACGAGACTCCCGCGGGACTCCGGATCCGTATACGCACGTGCGTTGCACGTATTTCATATTACTTGAAAAAAATAATAGTTTATTAAAAGAGCAACCGACAATTTCTTAATTTTATTATAGGTGGAAATATAATAGGAAAAGTTGGGAGAAATTAAATGACGTAAATATGAAAAATTTCTCTTATCTCTTGGGTTCATGTGCCTACTTTGCATGCATGCTTTATTAACTTTTGTTTTATTCTCCAAACTACCTACTTTGCATGCATGCATATCTTTGTTTTATTAACTATCATTCCCCAAGTTGCCTCATGCATGCATACATTTAATACGTATTTAATTACTGTTTTTAATTACTTAGATATCCTTATCAACGTTAATACAATTGAAATGTAATGAAGGGTATTTT
Organism: Iris macrosiphon; assembly: GCA_036927795.1. Taxonomy (NCBI): domain Eukaryota; kingdom Viridiplantae; phylum Streptophyta; class Magnoliopsida; order Asparagales; family Iridaceae; genus Iris; species Iris macrosiphon. The sequence continues at coordinate 182,514,691 of JAYESA010000006.1, read as the reverse complement.
TGGAACGAAAAACTTTCACGATGAAGCCTACTTTTGGCATTATATATATATAATATATATATATATATATATATATATATATATATATATATATATATATATATATATATATATATATATATATATATGACAGATTTTTGGTTCTTTGGGTAACCCGATACATGAACCCGAGCCAACTTCGATTTTTGAACGGGTTCAAATATTTTAATCCGAACCCGAGTATATTCAACCCTAACCCAACCCATTAACGAATTTATCCGATCGGACTCAGATTTATCCCGTCCGAGTTGCACCCCCTAACGACACTCTCCGAAAGTACAATATGCAATTTATTTAAAATAAGGACGGAACTACCTTACGACCAAGGAGGGTTCCAGTGTGCCCATTTTTTTCATAATAGGTCCATCCATGTTCAGCCCAACTTAGCATACCCCAATTTGAATATCTGGTTTTGTCCTTAATTTAAAATAGTCGAATTGCAACTTGAAACCCTCATCTATTTCAATTTTTGAACTTGATATATCATAAACTTCCTCTCCCCCCCCCCTCACCACCACCACCACACACCTCCTCCCCAACCCAACCCAACCCGGCTGTCCCACCCACACGGCTTCACCTTCCTCTCTCTCTCCGTGCACACTCCAACGATAGTGCGTGCGGAGAGAGGGGGATGGGAATGGTGCAACCGAGGGGGGTGGAGGACGGGAGGGGGATGGACATGAATAAATTTATCTTTTTTGTTAGGATATCAAGTTGATGCATATTAAAATTTAATGTCTCAAGTTAAAAAATAAAATAGTTGAGAGTATCAAGTTACAATTCAGCCTTTAAAATATTTGAAAAGTTGTAATAGTTGTTAATGGTTTGTGGTCAGGGCCGGCCCTGGGCCAGGGCGGACAGGACGACCGCCCAGGGCCCCATGGGCCATAAGGGCCAAATTTTTTTTTGTTTGTTTAAATATATAAATAATTTTGTACCGAAAATAGAACTAGTATTTACCATTGACCATTCTTATTACAAAGTAATTGTTTTGTAGTGGTTATTACATTAGACTTGCACACAAGAGGTTCCTAGTTCAAATCTTGGTGGAGGCATATTTTTTATTTTACTTTTGTTTTATTTTTTTTACATTATGTATGGGGCCTCATTTTGAAAGTTCGTCCCGGGCCCCTGTGAGCTCAGGGCCGGCCCTGGTTGTGGTATGTATTAAACAGAATATTATTCTATTTCATATAGCTCAATACCAATATAACTTGCAATTTATTTAAAATTTTGAAAGTAGTAATTGCTAATGGTAATCTGTACTAAAAAATGTTACTCTATTTTGTATAACTTAATATAATTTATATAGCTAATAATATTTAAAATTTCACACTGTGTTCAAATTTCATTTCTACATTTTTTAAAGAACTTTAGCTCAAACATGTATATATATATATTATAATACGACAATTTGGAATTTTTTTGTTGTTGTAAACATTCATCTTCAATTGAATTCAAACAAATTAAAACAAAAAAAAAAGTATAGATCTTAGATGGAACTTGGGTTGGAACACCAATCATAATCATTTGATCGAGGAATGGGGATCATAGAAGTTATACTAGAGGATGGATTATAATCCAATAAATTGTAAAGATAAATTTCCATTAGTTTATTTGAATGAATTTTTATCTTTGTAAATAATAAAATTAAATATAATTTTATTGAATCCATGGTTAACCTGTATCATCCAAACGAACAAAATCGAAGCTGACTAGCTTATTATGACCAAACATGACCAAGTAAAATCAGGATGCACAAAACTATTACCAAGTTTATATATTGTGTTGATAAACATTTATGTACTAAAAAATGGGGCTCACTCTTCAACCCTGAACTCAATCACGGGAGAAAATATGTCATGGACCAGTGGGATCATGTGACTTCACTCAAATTTATAGAAACAGTCAAAAAATGAACTCTTTTTTTTATGTGCTCCTCTCTTGAAATCTGTTCGGTCATGCGTCTCTCTCTCTTCCACCGTGTCGTTTTCTTATATGGAATAAAATTACTTGCTATATAACATTTTAAGAAGAAAAAAAATATGAAGTCAAAATAAATTAGTGCATGAAAATAAAATATTTTTAATTTTACTTTTTCTTGAAGAAAATAATAATATTTAATCATCATAAGATCCTAAGATGACAATATTTATGATTAAAAGTGTAAGATTCAGCTATGTGTTTTAAGATGCACTAAATCTCCTCGATCAAATGGTCAAAACTGATCAACAAGGCCTTTGTATGACTTGACTGGAATGACATTGAAGTTTAAAATTCTGATTATATTAGATTAGAAATGTTTACTTTAAACTAGAATAGACGACCAAAATTAGGTATAGAAAATATAATTTTCTGATTAATTTATGCAATTTTTTGATTAAAAAATTACTAGTCGATTTTGATCTCACTGCACCCAAATAATGGCTATGCCACTAAATTCAATACAAGTCTCTTATTTTTGTTTTTTGAAGTTTCTCATTAATTGTTTTTATGAAAAGTTTGTGCTATGAGATATTACATATTTAAAAAAAGTTATTGAATACAAAAATATTCGGTCGAACGGATAATATAGTAGTTATCTTGAATACCAGGTCATATACATAGTTATCTTGCATATTAGGTCAATTCTCCAATGAAAAAAAGGTTCATTCAACAATTGTTTTCATCTTAATATTGGATTGAATTGCAATATTGAGTTAAAAAGATTTAGAATATTTACCTAAAATTGGGTAGGATGAAGATTTCCTTCCCTTCCTGCTGAACTCTCTCTTAGTTCCCCGCCAGCTAATGCTAAAAGGCAGTCCTAATCTACTCCTTTCTGAGATTGATGCATGATGAGCCACCGCCATCCACCAGTCGTTGCCATGAGATAGGAAGTAGCTATGTGATTGTCGTCTTGCGGGATCATCGATATACAAGATGACATTTCATCATGTCTCATAACTCACCCCTAGCTAACTAATGCCTAAAAAGTTATTATTGTAATCAATAGCTAAATATTGCTAAAAGTGTTAGATTTGTTTACCATATGATTCGACAAAAACAACTCTATACTTTTAGTCCCACATGGAAAAGGAGAAGTCATTCTCCTTTCCATATATTGCTTTACCCCTCTTAGTGGAAAAGTGGGCTTTGTAGGGGATGGACTAGATCTCATCCAACCCGCGAGCAGGTGCGCGATTTAATGTGCATTTTTACGCGTTTATTATTCGCGTACTTAGCACTTAGCACGCTTGCGCGCTGCGGAACGAACATTGGTACAAAGGTAATTTCTTAACTTATTTTATTTTTTATTTTTGTTTGGTCTGGTGGTTGCTGGTCTTCCGCGGAACCGTTTTCACATAATTCCGTTACGGGAAGAGTGTGATAGGTTACGTGAGAGATATATCCAGGACACGATCCTGAGATCTGCAGAATAGAAATCAGTTTTTCCTTTTCTCTCTCTCGCCCTCTGTTCGGAACGAAACAACAATCGTACAGAGACGAAAAAGAAAAGGAAAACATCAGAACCTTAATTCCTCCAAAAAAACTCCTCCGTCAAATCTCTATTCTTCGGGTAAGGTTGTGATCGTTCGTGGGATTCGCCACCGGGTGCACGGTGAAGTGAATCGAAGGATTCGTTGTATCTCAGGGATAGATCGCCAGGAACCCACTGCACTGTTCGTGGGGCAAAATTCTATGACAGCGTGGAACTTGCCTCGAATCCTCTATTATTTCTTGTCTTTAATTTTACATCTTCTAATTTATATTTTTAGGAGTTTTTACAACAAAAAGACTTTAATAACCCCAATCAGAAAAATTTATTAAGTAGAACGGATCTACCACGTAATGCACATTGGTGAATGGTGAATCCGTACAATAACATAATGATACATGATAATGTTTTACTATTTTTAGTAATTCTATCTTAACGATATTTGGCCATTTTTTGATTAGTTTTTTGACTTTTGGTATTATCGTATATCATTATATTATACAGAAAATTTACTGTAGCGAAATAAATTTATATTAAATTTATCTAAACGAAATAAGTTTGAAAAATTTGAAAAAAAATCAGGCTCCGCCAACAGTGTTGGCGGAAAACACAACCGCTGTACACGTAAGCAGCAAATTTTTTTTTTTTTAAAAAAGTGGGCCCCACGGCCAATTTCCGCCAACAGAGTTGGCTGAAATTGGGGGGGGCCAATTTCAGCCAACTCTGTTGGCGGAATTGGCCCTGGGCCCACTTAATTTTTATTTTGTTTGGTTTGGTTTGGTTTGGTTTTTTTAGTTTCTTTGGTTTGGTTTTTTTATTGGTTTATTGTAATTAGTTATATTTTTTGTTTTATTTATTTAGTTTAGTTTAGTTTTGTAATTAGATTTAAGTAAATTTATTTTAACGAAATAAAATTAAAATAAATTAATTGGAAAGAAATATTTAGAAATGTTGGCTGTTGGCTAAAAAAAACAAAATAAAAAAACTAAATAAAAAAACTAAACCAAATAATAAAACAAAACCAACTCAAAAAAGCCAACTACAAAAAACCAACCAAAACAATCCAAAACAAACCAACCCAAACCACCCCAAAAAACCGTGGGCCCCACACCCCAAAATCCGCCAACTATGTTGGCTGAATTTTGGTGTGGGGCCCACGAATTTTTTTGATGGTTTGGGTTGGTTTGTTTTGGTTGGTTTAGGATTTGGTTTGATTATTTATTTTATTTTATTACTTTATTTTTCATAATAGACATAACATAATTAATTTAAATGTTTCTAAATTTTTTTTGGAGATCGAAACATCATTTTAAGTCTGTGGGCCCCCACATCCAATATAAATTTATTTCACTACAGTAAATTTTAAATATTCAAAAATAATATTACCGAAAGTCAAATTTGGAGGTCGAAACATCGTTTTTTGACGATTCTAAAATTTTTCGAAGTCCGTAAAACGGTAAAACGGTTTATCCCGAAGTACTTTTCCATACGGTCATTTTGGCTCAAACTGGAGCTTGTTTCGATCTCCCAGTCAAAAGTTATGATACTTTAAAGTTTTAAAATTTATATTTTTGCCTGTAACATATGCGTCTTGTTTCGGATAAATTTTTTTTCTACATGATTTGTGTTACACTCGTCGAAAACATACAAATCGACTTATTATTTAACAAAAAATGATTTATAAACAAGTAGTTATGGCCGTTCGAAGTCTGCTCGACGGCAGACGTAATAGTCTTACGGCAAATTTTTAATATTATTATTTTTTAGCGTCTGTTAACGACGAAAAAATTTACGATATAAATATAATATTTTTAAATATAAACGTCCAATTCATATTTATATTTTTTTCGTAATTTTTTAAACTTTTATGTTTTAGATGTAATTTATACAAATTTTGATGCTTTGGAAACAAATTTCCGAAAATAATATTTCTAAATATTTCTTTCCAATTAATTTATTTTAATTTTATTTCGTTAAAATAAATTTACTTAACTCTAATTACAAAATTAATCTAAACTAAATAAATAAAACAGAAATATAACTAATTACAATAAACCAAAAAAAAAAACCAAACCAAAAGAAACTAAAAAAACCAAACCAAACAAAACCAAAAAAAAAAGTGGGCCCCATGGGCCAATTTCCGCCAACTGAGTTGGCTGAAATTGGCCCCCCCCCCAATTTCAGCCAACTCTGTTGGCGGAAATTAGCCGTGGGGCCCGCATTTTTTTTTTTAATTTTTTTGCTGTTTTCCGCCAACACTGTTGGCGGAGTCTGACTTTTTTCCCAATTTTTTCAAACTTGTTTCGGTTAGATAAATTAAATATAAATTTATTTCGCTACAGTAAATTTTCTGTATATTATATCATTGGATAAACTCACAATTCATCAGTACTACATTGCAAGTCCTTCCCATTGAATAATTTTATAACCCCAGCCAGCTAATACATGAAGTTCTTGAAGAATAAGATTGTATTCTTCTTGACTAAAGTACTATGGTCATTTTACTGCAAAATAGCACTTGAAAATTAAAGCAAACATTGTCACTAGAAAGACATGGATGGGAGAATTTGTCCTTGAGTAGCGTATTATTGAACCAATCCTTCTCCTTTCTCATTGACGATTGGGAACACCCGTGCTACAAAACTTGGAACCCACATGACTTAAATAGGAAGACAAATAGTAGGAAGTAAGGATTTCCCCCATCATATTCTATTTTATTGCAATGGTACGTCAATGAAAAGGATATGAGCCCTATTAAAAATAAAGCTTAGTGTAAAAATCGCAAAAGAATCATAATAAGCAAACCAAATAGACATTACCAAAATGACTGACCAAGCAAAGGTCCCACTTTCACTTGCAAATATACTAATAATAAAATAAAAATCGACAAAGAAGAAGAAGAAGAAGAAGAAGAAGATGAGGATTGAAGAATCACACCAACTCGCTCTCATTCCATGGATACTTTGACCATCATAAACTAGCGGCCTAGGTGGACCAATCACATTTGGAGGCTAAGGTAGTCTATGAATTTTTTTATTTTTTTATTTTTTTATGTATACTAGTAATGTTTACGTGTATTATATATGCATAAAAAAAATTATTAATTTTTTTAATATAATTTTTTTTATAAATACTATCTTTCCTAGAAATCAAACTCAAGCAAGCTAGAAAAATAACTCTCACCTTAACCACTTGAGTTAGAATTGTTTAGTTGTAAAAAAATAATATTAGATATTTAAATAATTAATTATTTTTAAAAAAATAGTTAGTGGAATATTTACATATGGTTTAGACGGCTCAATTTTGAGTCATTTTTAAGCCTGATTATAAGAGTAGAGATAAATAGAGATAGATAAACATGTGTCGGAACACAATTTGCGTATAAGACTCATTTCTTCTTTCGTTAAATGACATCCTGTAAAAGTCAACCAAAAAAATTATCGTTAATCAATATATTTGTGTTCATTTGATACATATTACACATATAAATAATTTTTTTTTAATTAATATACTTGTGTTTATTAGAATCAGTACCAAAATCATAAAATAAAGAATATATGGATCACACAAATTATAACTTTAAATTATTATATTCACATCCATTAAAACTATTAGTAACGTGCATGATATTAAAAATAATTAAATATAAATTTATTATAAAAATTATTATTTCTAGGAATAGAACTTAAACAACTAAGAAAAATGTCTTCCATTTTAACCACTTGAGTTAAAGTTGTTTGTTATAAATATACCGTATTAGGTAGTTAAATGCTTGGTTAAGTATTTTTTTAAAATAATTAGTAGAGTATTTATGTAGTTATTTAGTTATTTTTTATTAAATTTTTTTAATTTATTTAAATTAATGATATACATACGGCTTGGACGGTTCATTTTTTAACTGTTCCAAGCCGTATTATAGTGTTAGAGATAGAGATATTCATCAAAGTAGGCAAATATTAAGATTAATACACAAAGTGTTAGTGACTATCATTATTTCTGCAGTTTTGGACCATAAAAAATTTGATAATTTTGTGTGAGATTGTTAAATTTTTAGTATTGTCAAATTTTTTGACATTCTTTGAAAATCTATGAGTGCTGAAAATTTGACAATTCCTAAACATAACAAGGACTATTATTATTTTTAAAATTTAATTATCATTTTTTTTTGAGATGCCTAGTGATACGCACTGGACTTTGCACACGCTGCGTTGCATGCCATTTGGGCCCACTGCTCCCACACCTCCCCTACGGTTTGATCCCGAGACATCCGTCCATCCAGAGAGGTTATACCTCTTCTCACTGACCACAAGAGATTAATTATCTATAAGACTGTAAAAAATAGTTTTTTAGATGTCTGACATAACACACGGGACTTTATGCATACTGCGTTGTATGTCTTTTGGAACCATTGTCCCATAATTTCATACACACACACCTATTAGTCCCGAAGTCAGATCAAAGAAGAAGAGGTAGCCACAAAGTAGACTCACACAAGAGATCGTCTCTACAAACTCCAGAAGAGAAGTTGGTGCACTGAGATTCACACAAGAGTTCCTCTACAGTGACACAACCCCATAGAAGCACTAAACCAGGAACATGTTATAAACTGACAACCCCAAAAAAACAAATACAACAATAATCAGAAAATCGTTATTCTCTTTACGTTCATAGACGCTACACCGAGAAGAACGGGAACAAAAAAAAATACAAAGAAGAAAACTCCTGCTGGGGTGATCAAAACCACCAGAGCTCAAGGTAAGATTTGCGCTATACAACAATCTGCCCCCAGGATCCAGCAAGTCCACACGAGAACTTCTGGAACCCTCTTGGTCACCTTCGTATCACTCGAAAGATTCCTTTGGAAGGATGCTAATTGCAGCCGCAGGTCTTGCTGGTGCTCTCGGTTTTTCCCCCTCAATTTTTTCAACTAACCAAATAAAAGAGGAGAGCCTCTATCTAAAGAGAATTTCAGCTCCCGTGCGGCATGAGAAAAAAACCAGGCTGCATGTGCCACCTACGCTGTTGAACTGCACAAAGCAGACAGCGCCGTCAGGCGTCGAAAGCTGCAACCTCGTGGCACAGAGAGCCATGAGCCGCCTGTGCCGCCTACGTGCTATACTGTACAGAGCAGACAACGCTGCCAGACGCCGAAAGTTATAGCTGCGTGGCACAGAGAACCACATGTTGCCTACGCCGCACCGAGCCGCCAATAGCAGTCCCTGTCCCCTCCACACTCGACTCGCTCAAGATAATTTGCTGGCTGCATAGCTCCAGGCCGCATGGGCACCGGGCCGCATGGGCTCCTGGCCGCTTACGCACTGGGCAGCATGGGCACCTGGCCGCAAGCGCATCGGTCCGCATGGGCACCTGACCACATAGCCCCTGGCCGCATAGCTCCATGAAACATGAACCCGAGCAAGCAACCGTGCATGGAACTCACGTATAAAAGGAGCGCACAAGCGCCATGCGACGATGCTGACGTGCTAAGTACAAAGTGCGCCAACAAAGTGCCACTTTGAGCCCTTGAGTCCGAGTCTGAGTCGCTAAGCCCCTATAGCTCCTAAGGAAAACTTCCCAAAGGTGGTGACAAAATAAAGATTATCATAATGGGTTTCACACTTAATCCCTCTGGAAAAGTCAACCCACATGGGCCACCACCCCATGTGTATATACCAATACTAAGCAAAGCTATATATTGAGATATACACATTGGTGGTTTTCTAATGTGGGACTAAAACTCCCAAAGCAAAGTGAAAAATACCAACAATCTCCTACATATTTCACAATATATTGTTGAGCGTTCCTCACAGTGACTGCCCATCATGCATTAGGATAGATGTCGCCCACGACTTGAATCTTCTCGCATAGGTCAAACAACAGTATGATACAAGAATGGACTAAGCCTTGAATTCTGAACCATAACTGATGTTCTTCCCACTCGCATAATTGCATCAGCTGTGCCTCCGGTCGTACATTAAAGACCCTGTGATGACCTGGTATCGGTGTATATATTTTGGGTGTCTACAAGTTTACCCTCAAGAGATGGCCTATATCTCTATCCATACACTTAGGTGAGTTCTTTTAAGAGAGTTTAACTTTTTCCAGCATGAAGCCTTGCGCTTCTGTGCGGTGCTACGCCACTGTGACATGGCTCACAGCCGAGGTTACCTACCTCTTATGGTGTCACCCACTATAGCATGAGGTCACTAGCCTATTAGTAGTGCTGTACTATATCCTACCATGAAGCCTTGCGCTCCCGTGCGGTGCTACACCCCTGTGACATGGCTCAAAGCCAATATTGACTACCTCATGTGGTGTCACCCATTGTAGCATGAGGTTACTGTCCTCTTAGTAGTGTTGTGCTACAACTCTCTACCTTTTCAGCATTAGACTATCTGCCTATTTGCGGTGCTACTGTCGCTATAACATGGCTCGCAGCCGAGACTTTACATCTTTTACCTCATCGTGGTGTCACACCACTGTGTAGCATGGGATATAAGTTCAATGTAGTGTTGAACTATACGTGCTTCCTATAATGCACGTCGGACATTCACTCTGTCCAAGAACTCATTAAGGCATCGAAGCCAACCTTACACAAGAATTGTTCTATAGAACAAAAAAAAAAGACTATAATAATTTCGGGTATATATCATATATTGTCCATAAGGACTACCCACCGTACCTGATATTTTTTCCAGTCAGTAGTCCTCCCTTGAACCAAAAGCTAGATGCCTAGTAGATTTCTCTTTGGACTAATATCATAAAACTTAAATGGTAGGATTACAAAGACACAATATCAGAGGTCCTTCAAGCCCATTTTACCTGCTATGTCTTCGACTAGCTAGCACATGAGACCTTTAGTGAATGAATTCGCTAGGTTCTCCTGACTCCGAATATCCACTACTGCAATGACACCAGTCTTGATGAGATTATTCAGTGCTCTGTGCCGAAGCCGCACAGTTCTCTTCTTTCTATTGAAGAGATTATTAGATGCTACTGCTACAGCTGCCTGGTTGTTGCAGTATACCGTTACAACTGAAATATGTACACCAACCATTGAAAGATCGTACATGAGCTCCCGAAGCCATTCTGCTTTATCTGCTGCAGCTGCAAGTGCATAGAACTCAGACTCCATCGATGAGTGTGAGAGCATAATCTGCTTCTTCTACTTCCACGATATGTCAGCTCCTCTTATTGAGAAAATATATCCTCCTGTGGATCTCTCGCTCTCTTCTTCTGAGCACCAACTAGCATCACTGAAGCCTTCTACCACTGTTGGATCTCCGCTGTAGTAAAGTATAAACTTCTGAGTCTTCTTGAGATATTTTATCACCCTCTTCACAGCTTTCCAGTGTTCAACACCTGGGTTACTCGTGAATCTACTCAGCATCCCCACGGCAAAACAATGTCAGGCCTAGTGGTATTTGTAGCATACATCAAGCTCCCGATGAAGCTAGAATACTCCAACTGTCTGACGCTTTTTCCTGTGTTAGGCTTCAGTTTCTTGTCACACCTATATGGAGTATCGATCCCTGGAAGATCCTGATATCCATACCGTGTGAGCATATTCTCCATGTAGTGAGCTTGTAATAGAGCAAGCCCTGCTTCCGTCCATATTATCTTAATCCTAAGGATGACATATGCATCTTCCATGTCCTTCATACTGAATTTAGACGAGAGAAACATATTTGTTCTATTAACACATTCTTCATCCGTACCTAGGATTAGCATATGGTCCACATAGAGACAAACGATGGAACCTCTATCACCAGCGAACTTTGTGTACACACACTTATCAGTTTTGCTGACCTTGTAGCCATTTGATCTAATAACTTTGTCAAATTTTTCGTGCCATAATTTGGGAGCTTGTTTCAGACCATATAGAGATTGTATCAGTTTATAAACTTTGTCTTCAAGACCTTTGACGACAAACCCTTCTGGCTGTTATATGTAAATCTTTTCAGTCAGTTCACCATTCAGAAATACTATCTTGACGTCCATCTGATGAATCACCATTTTGTGAATAACACCTAGAGCAATCAACATCCAGATAGTAGTCATCCGTGCAATGGGAACATATGTGTTGAAGTAGTCAACCCCCTGTATTTGAGAAAATCCCTTGACCACTAGCCTGGCCTTGAACTTGTCAACAGTTCCGTCTGCTTTCATCTTCTTCTTAAAGATCCACTTGAATCCGATGAGTTTAGCTCCTTCAGGCATGTTTTCTTGACTGAGATATTGATTTCTATTTTCCTGAATCCCTATTCGATATAAGCCTTATCCTTTGTTCAAGACATTCCCAAATCATTCAAACCAACTATCACATGAGACCTATGAATCCGTTTGGACATTTCTAAAATGAATCATACACTACTCATGAATCGAGTCATCCAATCAAATTCTCAATCAGTGTTTGCATCAATCGCTAGCATATTCACCAAGTCGTTCCTTAGAATTTCTGCAAGATACCTAAGCATCACCTGATAAATCTTAATCTCATATATATTCCTGTTGATAGTCATCCAAGTAAACCATATCTGATTTGTATTCGCCGACATAAAATACCATTCGAGCTATTTCTCAAAATTCAAGCATGATTCTCTATATTTGACTTAGCAATAATCTGGTAATGTTCTATCGGTTGTGCTTCTAAGTTTGACTTATCCTTTTTTTTGAACGATATCCCAATCTCACTTGCAACTTGCTTGCACCAAAAGGGTCTTGGCACACGATACTCTACGCAACTTAGCCGAAAGGCTGTGTGCATAGCTAACCGTTCGAACGGTATTCTATCTCGTATACTAACCAGCTGGGTAATTATATATAGGTATTCGGGTTCGCACATAAATTATAATTTTTAGCACGAGTATATTCCCACAAAGTCTAGCACATGTCGGCACAAAGTCCATCGCATTACAATTTTGTTCAAGCAATCATATCATTCATATGCACTTTTTAAAATTATTTAGACTCATTGTTTGGAACATCCCATTGGGTCAACAAGAGAGAGTGTATGCACATAACCCACGAACGAGCTTTCAAAACTGAGAAAATTGATAAGAAGTTCAAAGGCGTAAAGCCATGCTCTGATACCAATATGTCACGCCCCGATCTCCCACAGGTAATTGGCCGTTCTAGCTAGGTGCGAATCACCACGCCTGTACTCCCGTGGGACGATCTTTTTCATCTGGGCGTGATGCCGCATGAGCGTAAGCCGCGCCCGTGCAAGGCCATGATCCGAACAGGCGGTAAGATGACTAAGCCACAGAGTCGCACAGATAGTCCGAGTGCAGCGGAATAAGAAACACACAGATGATTAGTAACAACTTCACAGAGTCTAGCGGAAGTGTTGTATAATACAAGTATAGAAATAAAATAAGCTATTTATTGATATTGAACAAGTATTACAAGCGACGCTAGGACGAGAGAACAAGTCGCTCAAGCATCTCTCTCTCTGAAATGATAAAAGCGTGCCAAGTGGCTACATTTGTAGAATATTACTTGACGAATAACTCCTTCTTAGAGCACACATGGCAAGATGCACCAGTGTCCACCCACCAGTTAGTGTCCACGCCATATGACTCAACCTGTGCAATCATATCAATTAGGTTAAGCTTACCTTGCTCTTTCGGTTTAGGCTTCGATCTTTAGTCACTCTTGTAGTGACCCTTATTACCACAGTTGTAGCATGTCATATCAGTCTTCGGCTTTGGCTTGAACTGAGCCGACTTCACCTTCAGCTGGTTGAAGTCCTTCTTCTTCTTCTTGTAGAAAAATTTATGCTTCCCTTTAGAGTCACTAGCGTATACCATGTTGGCCTTAGCCAACTGCTTGGACAAGGAGTCCAACTTCAGTTGTCCTCTGGCTTCATCTTCAATGTGAATCCAGTGAAGAAGATCTTCGAGCTGGATCTCCATCTTTTTACGGTACATGTCAGTCATGAACCTGATCCAGCCTGGAGGAAGTTTGGTGACGATAGCCCCCACCATAAATTTTTCTTCCTGCTTCATGCCCTATTCTTCCAGTTTTTACTGCATCTTCAGAAGTTCCTTAACTTGTGGTAACATCATCTTCTCGTCATCAAATTGCAAAGTGAAGAACTACTCGACGAGATAAAATTTTAGACATTTTCTTGTCAGTTTTGTAGTGCTTCTCAAGAGATTCCCAGACATGTCTTGCCTTCTCCTTCTTGCTGTAGGACTCTGCTATCGAGTCGTCCATAGCATTGAGAATCAATAACCTGCAGAGGTCGTTGTCTTTCTTTGACTTGGAGTGTGCGTCCTGTGCCACACCAACTGCAGGCTCTCTTCCATCTTCGGGAATGGTAGGTTCATGATCAACCAACACATAAGCAACTTTGACAAGATGTATATTCAAGAAGATCTTCCTCTTACAAATATCTTAGTGTTAGCCATCAAACTTTTCAATCTTGTGAAAGCTAGTATCGAGAATGTTTGAGCGATTGTCCATTCTAACTCAGATCTTGTCTTGAGAATGTTAACCCCGAAGTCAGATCAAAGAAGAAGAGGTATCCACAAAGTAGAGACCCACACAAGAGTTTGTCTCTAAAAACTCCAGCAGAGAAGTAGGTGCACTGAGATTCACACAAGAGTTCCTCTATAGTAACACACAACCCCACAGAAGTACTAAACCAGGAACATGTTATAAGCTGACAAAAAAAAAATACAACATGAATCAGAAAATCGTTCTTCTCTTTACGTTCGCAGACGTTACACCGATAAGAACGGGAACAACAACGGAAATACAAAAAAAGGGAGCTCCTGCTGGGGTGATCAAAATCACCAGAGCTCAAGGCAAGATTCGCGCTATACAACGATCTGCCCACATGATCCAGCAAGTCCACACGAGAACTTCTGGAACGCTCTTGGTCACCTTCGGATCACTAGAAAGATTCCTTTGGATGGAAGCTAACTGCTACCGCAGGTCCTGCTGGTGCTCTCGGTTTTTCTCTCTCTCTCTCAATTTTTTCAACTAACCAAATGAAAGAGGAGTGCCTCTATTTAAAGAGGATTTCAGCTCCCATGCGGCCTGAGAAAAAACCAGGCCGCCTGCGCCGCTGTACTGCACAGAGTACACAGCGCCGCCAAGTGCCAAAAGCTGTAGCCGCGTGAGACAGAGAGCCACGAGCCGCCTGCGCACTGTACTGCACATAGCAGACAGCGCCGCCAGACGCCGAAATCTGCAGCCGCGTAGCATAGAGAACCACGTGCCGCCTGCGCCGCACTGAGCCGCCAACAACAGTCCCTATCCCCTCCACACCCGACTCGCTCCAGGTCGCAAGGCCCCTGGCGTCATGGACACCGGGCCGCATGGGCATCTGGCCGCAAGCGCACCGGGCCGCATGGACACCTGACCGCTTAGCCCCTGGCAGCATGCGCTCCAGGCCATATAGCTCCATGACGCATGCACCCGAGCAAGCAACCGTGCATGGTACTAGCGCATAAAAGGAGCGCTCGAACGCCATGCGACGATGCTGGCGTACTAAGTGTGCCAACAAAGCGCCACTTTGCGCCCTTGAGTCCGAGTCCGAGTCCGAGTCCGCTCCTAAGGAAAACTTCCCAAAGGTGATGACAAAATAAAGATCATCATAATGGTGTTCACACTTAATCCCTCTAGGAAAGTCAACCCACATGGACCACCACCTCATGTATATATATCAATACTAAGCAAAACTATATATTGAGATATACATATTGATAGTTTTTCAATGTAGGACTGAAACTCCCAAAACAAAATAAAAAATACCAACAACACCCACATCTCCTTCTGCGATTTGTTTTCGAAATCGTTTGTCTAACAGAAAAGTTACACAATCTCCTCGTTGACTAAAAGAGCAAGCCGAGTTCGATACTGCAAAAAATAGTGACAGTCATTAGTAACTTTGTATAGTATTTTAGTATTGACCTTAAAGTATGATGACTGAAACTAAGCTCTGTGCCACAAAGAAAGAATGGTATTTTACTTGTTCACCACCCACCCAATAGTTTTCTTAATGTGGTGCACGCACCCAAAGAGTTTTGTCATACCTAATAAACGATTAAAAAGCGATTATGGGCCTTTAAGTAATGTTCTTATGAAAGAAAATGAAAGATACCAAACTCCAACGCTTCCAACGTTTAGCATAAACGAAAAAGTAATTTTGGTGCTGGGCTGCTACATACACCACTAATTAACAAAGTTCACTTTTTGCTAATGTGTCGGGTTTTATTTAATATTTATAGCCTCTGACCAACTGATTTTCTTGTTCAATTTTCGTTCTTTTCCTTTTTTGAGAGTTAACATCATTTTCGAAATTTCTCTTCACCATACCAACTTTATGTTTATGAACATTGTGTTGGAGTCAAGTCTAGAAGAAGAGGGACAAAATTTGACCAGAGTTAACCGAATTTTCTTCGAATTCGATGCTTTTGTTCTACAACTGTTCAGTACGATTTGAACCAAACTCGGCCCGAGTTCGGTGTCGTCGGAGCTGACGAGTTTTGGATTATAATCTACACGTTGGATGTTGGTGGACGACCATATCTGTTGGTGGACTACTTTTAGGGGTTTCTAAGCCCTAAAATTGGATTTCTCAACCTAATTATACGTGTTGAGGGTGGAGGCACAAGGAAGGGCACAAGGTGAAGATTCATGATGCTTGTCCACAGAAATATAAGATAATATCCACACTTTGCTATTAGGGCTTGCCATCCAAGACAGAAAAAATAAGATCTGACCGAGGAATCGTCGCCTTCGTTCAAGAAGATCGCTACAGGTAAGGTGAGTGATTTTATTGTAATATCTATCTTTTCTTCTTGAGTGTGGTAAGAGAGTTGAACCTATTAGAGTAAAGGGTTCAACATTAATTTTTGTCAATCTTGTAACTTCACCTGAGTCATATAGATTCGAATTTGTCCAGGTGACGTAGTCACCAACCATATACGTTGTCTTTATCTATACTTGGTGTTTGTTAGACGGTGGTTGGTTATCTCATGTGGGTTATTCTAAGTTTTTGCTGCGATCAGTATCAAACTCGGTATCAGAGCGCTTGTAGGACGTGTCCGTCCCAACCTCTGGTATTAAAACATCTGGCTCCAGTGCCTGATTCACAACAACTGATATCAGAGCTCTCAGGTTCGTGAGAGAAAATGTGCAACCATGTCTACGGAGCAGATGCACACACATATGATCACCCTCACAGGGGAAAATTGGGCGATAATTTAGAAGCTAATGATGGATGATCTACTCTGGTGTAAGGACTTGCATGTTCCGTTGGAGGGTGACATCGTAAAGCCAACGGACAAAGCTGCTGAAGACTGTAAACGATTAGATCGAAAGGCTGTTTGATTCATCCGCCAATGGTTGGACGATTCGGTGTTTCACCACGTGTCCATGGAGAGTTCGGCAAAAGCATTGCGGGAGAAGCTGCATTCGCTGTACGAAAGAAAGACGACCAACAATAAGACATTTCTAATTCGCCAACTCGTCAACTCGAAGTACACGGAGGGTGACCTGGTGGAACAACATCAGAACGATTTTGATGGTATCATCAATCAACTATCTGCGATAAAGATGGTGATTGATGATGAACTTTAGGCCCTTCTGCTTTTGAGTTCTCTGCCGGAAAGTTAGAAGAAATTGGTGGTATCGGTGAGCAACTCCGCACCTGATGGAGTTGTCATGATGGAGGCTGTCAAAAGTAGTTTGTTGAATGAGGATACCTGTGTAATCAAGTTGAATCATCGTAGGAGTCTGCTCTGGTGGCTTCCTACGATAAGAAAAGACTCAAGTCACATAAGAGGTCAGGAGAGTTCTCAGGATCTTGTGACTGTGGACCACAAGGAGGGATGTTATCACTGTGACAAAAATGGTCATATCAAAAGGAACTGCATGAAGCTCAAAGCTGAGAAGTCCAAAGACAATGATGATTAGGAGAATCTCATAACTATATAAGATATCATCATCGCAGCAACCAATGCAGCGGAACCTTGTGGTATGTGGCATGGCGACGATTGGGTCATGGATACGGGAAAATCGTATCACGCCACTCCACATAGTAGGATCTTCATGTCATACCGAGGCGGTAGGTTTGGACGTGTGAAGATGGACAACAAGGGACGGCTGCAGTTGCAGGCATCGATGATGTACACTTGACAACGAAGCTTGGTGAGATGCTCATTCTTAAGGGTGTGTGATATATACTAAGTTTGCACTACAACTTGATTTCTGTAGAGAGGCTGGGAGATGATGGTTTTTGTAGCGTATTTGGGGACAAATATTGGATGCTTACTAAGGATTTCTAACATATGGCTCGAGGAGATTTATGTTGTGGCATGTACAGGCTCAAGTCGTTGAGTTATACAGATAGGCCACATATATCGAATGGATGCTCGAGGGGTGTTCCATATGAGTTAGTGGATCATCGGGAACTTGCTGAGGTGGATCTTTGAGATGATATGAGGAATACGGAGGATTCGGTTCGTCGAGACAAAGTGACGAATGGTGATGAGTCAAAGATTGAGGGTCGGTCTGTCGGTCCCATGACAAATGATCTGTCACGTCCCGATTTCACAGAATCACTAATTTGTCCCCCAGGCGTGATATCGTGCGAGTGTGAGGCGCGTCCGCATAAGGCCTAGCATAATGATATATATAGAAGCACAACATCAAAGCATTGAAGCTAAAGAACACACATTGAAACAAAAAAAAAATTCTCTTTATTGATAATGTACATATATGTTACAAACTCTTGACTAAAAAGTAAATGGGTGCCACGCGGGCTTAGAAGATGGACACACAATAAGATAGACATTCCATACATCACATTCCATACTGAAACTTCAAAAGATAATAGACCTTCAGGCGAAGATATCGTCATGCCTCGGAGGTGCATAGAATGTGTGCACGAGCTCCGGGATGGTTTGTACAAGCTTCACAAGACATGAACGGAGTGCGCCGAGTAATGGACTGATTGGGGGAATAAGCTTTAGTTCCTTGCCGTGACGTCTTGGCTCGATGAAACTGCTACAATGAGGGTCAGTACTTTGAAAAGTACCGGTGAGGACGAGCTATCCCAACTAACCAAATTGATATAATATTCATGTGAAACATATGAACTAATATTGTGGTCTTTCTATCATTGTCTTAGTTCAAGTTACATCATGCGATAAAAATAAAATGACTGGAATAAAATATCCCACCGTTCAGTGACTTTTACCCTCATCACCGAAACTACCTGCACAAAACTTACCATGAACTTCCCTGCCACGAAGACATAGTTAGCTTGCACAGTTTAAATATACGAAAACATGGGGTCACTGACATTATGATCCATTATAGACTATAGTCTGGGTAGACGACGATGGTTGTAGATGCATGTATCTAGCCCGCTACAAGCCATTCCCGCCTAGGACGAATCAGTTCTGGTACCCCTGCGACCGTTCGCAGTAATTCTATACCTTTATACGAAAATTTTGTGTTACAAACTGTTAAAAAAAAAAGAAAAGTATAAAATTATCATAAACATGAATCTAAATACAATTAATTCTGGAAAAGTATAGCTGTAGAGATCAGATCTGCGGACGATCACTTTACTCCTTGGACCACTCGACGATGAAGAAATGCACACGACGGCAGAGAACTACACACGAAGACTTAATAAATATAGGGAATGCTACGAACAACTTGGAGAGTTGAACAATAAGAAAGCTCTGGCATAACAACACAAGAAGCTTCTATTTCTCTCACTCTGTTCTTGAATTTCAAAGACTTGAAGATTGCTGCGAACAACTTGGAGAGTTGAACAATAAGAAAGCTCTAGCACAACGTGTCACGCCCCAGTCCCAAAATGCCGAGGGACTGGACACGTGGCAATGGCCAGCAGCACGCACCGATGGACAACCCAATTTAATGGATCCATCAGGGCATGCTTAAGCTGTAGTCTAACAGGAAATAGATCAAGTATTACATGTCACAGGTTATTCTAATCTCATCCACAGCAGATAATCACAGATTAAATGCCAGAAATAATGCAAATAGCAATAACTATCAAATCTCAATAAAAGTGTCTCGGTGAACAATCCGAGCACAAGTCTGTTACATCAAATGCAAATAGACGTGAAATAAAGGAACTAGAAATAGGAACAAAATAGAAATAACTGACTATATACAGCCACTGCTCAGGAGAAGTCCTTTGGTGCGAGCTCGTCCTCAGGTCCTGGTACAGCTCCTGGAAGTGCTCCTGTACGGTGTATCTCTGGATTGATCTCTTCGGCTATACCTGGGGACATAGTCCATTCCAGGTCCTCAGGGGACATAACAAGGTACAGATAATACAAGCCAAAATAAATGCAGTGCAGAAATTAAATGAAACAGCAGGGTAAACTATATAACCAGCTAAGTGATAAATGTAAGTTGAGAGCATCACTAGAACTCAGGCTGAGACCACTACAAGCTCTGTGTCGGGGAGCCGGTAGCAGTAATAACTAATAGAGTGCCTAGCTCTGATATAGAGTCTGAGGCCTCACAATAAATATATCACTAATAGAGTGCCTAGCTCTAATATAGAGTCTGAGGCCTCGCTAGAATATATATATATATATATATATATATATATATATATATATATATATATATATATATATATATATATCAGCATGTAGCCTGTGTGTCTCTCCCCACCCAATGTAATCACACGTCTCATGTCCATGACACGCAGGATCAATACTAATGCAGCAAGTCATATAATGTCTATGACTATAATGTCTATGTCAAGTCCTGTATCCTATACAGAATCACCACGAATGTCTCAGAAATATCCTGTCTCATGAATAGTGTCAAGTGTCCTGGGTCCTGATGTACTTGATAAGACAAGTACGAGAAAGTAAGGGTCCGAAATGTCCATCTCTAGGTGACGTACCCAACACCGCGTACGGTGTTGGCACCCGACTGATAATCGGACGCTAAGTACGTCACACGGTCTTAGGTTAAGCATGTACAACAGTTATAAATAAAATAAGGAAATATGCAACAAGACTGTCAAGTTGGCAAGGTATACTTGCCCTCTGATGTATAACTAAGCCAAGGAATATTTAGCAAAGACTGCAAGTTTTGGCGAGGTACACTTGCCTGTGGTTCTGGTTCCAATAGAGGCTCTGACTTCAGTTGGAATTGCAGGCTGTACTCCGGTTGCTGAAAAAAATATCACCATCAGATACAGAAAATATCAATCAGCTAGAAACGCCTGTCCTTGAGTCCAATTTGGAGACAAGGGCAAAAATAGCAATTTCGGGTCAAAACGGGATCCACATGTGGGCCCGCTTTGCACCGAAAAACGTGTCAGGGTCAAAGGTCTCTAAATTCACCAAACTTAGTATCAACAGGTCAGGAACGATGATACGAACCCAACGGAACTTCCAGAATTGGATTCCGATGAGTCGATCACAAAATCGCCCGTCGAGCGGGGCCTATGGGGCCCACGACACGCGATTTCGTCAACGTTCTCATAATCGAACCAAACTTGGGTCACAGGACCAGCGTATTGCTACGAGTCCGATGGCGCAAGTTTCGTTTCAATCCGACGTGTGTACACAAAGTTAGGTCACAATTCAGAAAAGTCGGATACGGGGCGTTGTTCGCGGATACGCGTTGATCCCGGTGTGCACGCACATCCGAATCAGTTTCTGCAAAATGCCGCACGTCCGTATCAACGACGCGCACGTATCTGTGAAGACCGAGCGCGACCAAGTCGTCCCGTTTGGCGGGGCGTACCCAGTTCCGGGGTGAATCGGGTCATTATTTTTCCTGTTTTTGGATTGTGGTGTGCGATCACCACAGGACGCGATGCCCCGAGCGGTTTATCCGGGCACCGAGAGGGTCATACAGGCTTCGTAACGCAATTTACGGAATCGATAACAGAGCTACGAGCAAGGAGTTACAAGTACCTGAACTGGGTCGAAAAACAGGATTCTCGTTGTGTCCGACACGACACAGGACACGTGCCCTGTGTCCGACACAGTGAAGAATTTAGGAATTAGGGTTAGGGTTCTGCTGGCCGGCGGAGCTGCGGCGGAGGGCGGCCGGGCTGAGGCGGAGGGGCCGGGGGCAACGCGGGCACGCGGCGGCGCATGGGGGAGGCGGCGGAGGCGGCGCGGGGAGCGGCCGGAGCTGCTGCCGCTGTTGCTCACTGCTGCTGCGGCTGCGGCTGTACGTCGTCCGGGGGACGGCGGAGGAGAGGGGAGGAAGAAGGAGGGGCTGGGCTGGGCGGCGTCGGCCGGGCACGGTGGGGAGGAGCGGTGGTGGCGGAGGAAGGGCTGGCCGGAGAGGGGCTGACGGGGGGGTATTTATAGGGCTGGGGGAGCTCGAGCGGGGCGGAGGAGGCGGAGAGAGGGGGTGGGCGTGGGGTGAGGTGGCCGGGCGGAGCGGGCCGGAGGCGGCGGCTCCGCCGGAAGACGCGGGGAGTAGGGGGACGTGGTCAGGGAAAGGGGACCGGGTCGGATGCGGGTCGGGCGGCGGGTGGACCCGACCCGACCCGCTAGGCGCGACGGGCTGGGCCGGCCCAATGGGCTGGGGTGAGGGATTGGGCCGGGCCGGGCCGGGCTAGGAAATAAAAAATAAATAAATAGATAACTAATTAAATAAATATTTAACAAATAAATAATAGTTTTATGTGATTTAAAAATAGGTCCGGGGTCCGATAAATCCCAGAAAAATTACCCTAAGTCCAGTTTTTCATTTTACACCAAAAATTATTATTTTCATAATATTTTAATATTGTTTATTATCAATTAAAAATTATTTAATAATTAAAACTCTGTTTTTAAATTACAGAAAAATCCCAGAAAATTTTAGAAAATTATGAAAAATCCAGCTTTAAAAATTTTGAAAAATCAGGGGGTTTACAATCTACCCCCTTAAGAGGATTGCGTCCTCGCAATCAAAGAATAACCGGTCAACAGAGATGACACGGTTGCAAGTATCGTTCGAAACACATCACAAGATACTTAGGGAAATACCGTTTCCCTAAAAATAAAAGTTATACACTTTCCAGAAAAATCTAGTTAAAGTAAAAGAACTACAACTTTTATGAAAACCAGGTTATTATTAACAAGTTGCAATTTACTAGGTTGGGGCTGAGGTCACGAACCAATAGGCATGAGCTAAACAAGACTAGAAACGAATACTACGAATCACTTACTCGCATTGGCTACTCCACGAGTCCGCGCGTTCTCCACTGTCATCGTCAGGGCTTGCTCGCGTTCTTGCAGTCGATTCCTCTGTTGCTGCTGAGCCTGCTGGAAGAGTGCTGCTTGTGGTATCAAAGGTGGCCTCGGCTGATATCCTCCTGGAGCTGGTGGTACGACTCTCTCAACTCCCGTTTGCGGTGCCCCCATTGTTGGACAGGCCGGCCTCGGCACTGGTAAAGCTTCTTGATGCATCATCAGTGTTTTCCCTTGATATGCTATACAATTTCTGGCTAAGTGGTGTCTGGATCCGCAAATTAAGCACGTTCCTAGCTTGCGTCTGCATTCTCTTTCAATATGGCCTATCTTGCCACAGTAGTAACAAGTAGGAAGGAATGAGACTCCTGGTGCTGCTCTCAGGGGTGGATTTATCTGTTGACGCTTTGCAGACTCCTCTTGTGCTGCTCTGGTTGGTGCGGATATGGAAGGCCGCTTCAGGTTGGCCTCCCTCCTGACGACGCGTTCCATGCGTCGGGCTGCAGCGAGGACGTCCGAGTAAGAAGTAGGTACAACGGATCCGATCAGCTTCTGTAGCTCAATGTTCAGTCCGTCGAAGAACTTCTCAGCCTTCTCTTCTTCTGTCGGGATCAGGGTTGGGGCGAAGCGACTTAGACGAATGAACTTAGCGTTGTACTCTTCCACCGTCATAGTATCTTGAGTGAGGCGATTGAACTTGTTCCGAAGTTCTGATCGAGCGATGGCTGGAATGTACATCTCCTGGAAGAGTCTGGAGAACTCCTCCCAAGTAACTCGGTCTGGTTCGAGCCGTGTCTCCTCAGATAGCCACCAGTGATGAGCATTATCTGTCAATTGCATTCTGACGGCAGTCATCCAACGTTTCCGAGGAAGCTCAGCTGCTTCTAGTTGATGCCGAATGTTGGTGAGCCATTCATGAACTTCTGTGGGCTCTTCCTTGCCAGAAAAAGTACGGGGCTTCAGTTGGCGGAAGTCAGTGATTGAGCCCGTCGATGGCCGTCGAGCTGGTAGGTTGGCCTGCTCCAGTGCAGTTACTATGCTGCTCCTCAAGTAATCAGCCTCTCGATGCTGAGCCTCGTGTTGGACTTGTTGTTGAGCTTGTATCATCGCGTAGATCAGTTGGAATATCTGTTGCCCGTTAATCGGCTGTCCTGGTGGGAGTACGGGCATTGGTGGTATAAACTACGACGGAGGTGGGATGTCATCACTTCGGAATCTGGAGGTAGGTTGACCTTCCTGCTGGCTCTGTTGAGTTGATAGAACTCCACCAACTGGGGTCACTTCGTCGTCATAGGTGACACATGTAGCTTGTGGTATTCCTGCGGGAGTCTCGTCGCACTCTTGTGAATCCATTGCCCTACATCCAAAATAAACGATAAGAAGCGTACAGAAGAATCAAGGCAGGATGCAAGTAAATTATTTTAGAAGTCGATATAGATATCAAGAACGATTCAAGCAAGTGGATGAGATCCTAAAACTTATCCTATTCTTATTACAGGCCTGTTCAGTCCCTAAGTTAAAATCGAACAATTTAGTCGTAGACCTGCATGGGCCACCACAAAAACTATGTCACGCCCCAGTCCCAAAATGCTGAGGGACTGGACACGTGGCAATGGCCAGCAGCACGCACCGATGGACAACCCAATTTAATGGATCCATCAGGGCATGCTTAAGCTGTAGTCTAACAGGAAATAGATCAAGTATTATATGTCACAGGTTATTCTAATCTCATCCACAGCAGATAATCACAGATTAAATGTCAGAAATAATGCAAATAACAATAACTATCAAATCTCAATAAAAGTGTCTCGGTGAACAATCCGAGAACAAGTCTGTTACATCAAATACAAATAGACGTGAAATAAAGGAACTGGAAATAGGAACAAAACAGAAATAACTGACTATATACAACCACTGCTCAGGAGAAGTTCTCTGGTGCGAGCGCGTCCTCAGGTCCTGGTATAGCTCCTGGAAGTGCTCCTGTACGGTGTATCTCTGGATTGATCTCTTCGGCTATACCTGGGGACATAGTCCATTCCAGGTCCTCAGGGGACATAACAAGGTACAGATAATACAAGCCAAAATAAATACAGTGCAGAAATTAAATAAAACAGCAGGGTAAACTATGTAACCAGCTAAGTGATAAATGCAAGTTGAGAGCATCACTAGAACTCAGGCTGAGACCACTACAAGCTCTGTGTCGGGGAGCCGGTAGCAGTAATAACTAATAGAGTGCCTAGCTCTAATATAGAGTCTGAGGCCTCGCCAGAATAAATAAATATATATATATATATATATATATATATATATATATATATATATATATATATATATATATATATATATATATATATATATATATATATATATATCAGCATGTAGCCTGTGTGTCTCTCCCCACCCAATGTAATCACACGTCTCATGTCCATGACACGCAGGATCAATACTAATGCAGTAAGTCATATAATGTCTATGACTATAATGTCTATGTCAAGTCCTGTATCCTATACAGAATCACCACGAATGTCTCGGAAATATCCTGTCTCATGAATAGTGTCAAGTGTCCTGGGTCCTGATGTACTTGATAAGACAAGTACGAGAAAGTAAGGGTCCGAAATGTCCATCTCTAGGTGACGTACCCAACACCGCGTACGGTGTTGGCACCCGATTGATAATCGGACGCTAAGTACGTCACACGGTCTTAGGTTAAGCATGTACAACAGTTATAAATAAAACAAGGAAATATGCAACAAGACTGTCAAGTTGGCAAGGTATACTGGCCCTCTGATGTATAACTAAGCCAAGGAATATTTAGCAAAGACTGCAAGTTTTGGCGAGGTACACTTGCCTGTGGTTCTAGTTCCAATTGCGGCTCTGACTTCAGTTGGAATTGCAGGCGGTACTCCGGTTGCTGAAACAAATATCACCATCAGATCCAGAAAATATCAATCAGCTAGAAATGCCTGTCCTTGAGTCCAATTTGGAGACAAGGACAAAAATGGCAATTTCGGGTTAAAACGGGGTCCACATGTGGGCCCGCTTTGCACCGAAAAATGTGTTAAGGTCAAAGATCTCCAAATTCACCAAACTTAGTGTCAACAGGTCAAGAACAATGATACGAACCCAACGGAACTTCCAGAATTGGATTCCGATGAGCCGATCACAAAATCGCCCGTCGAGCGGGGCCTGTGGGGCCCACGACACGCAATTTCGTCAACGTTCTCAGAATCGAACCAAACTTGGGTCACAGGACCAGCATATCGCTACGAGTCCGATGGCGCAAGTTTCGTTTCAATCCGACGTGTGTACACAAAGTTAGGTCATAATTCAGAAAAGTCGGATACGGGACGTTGTCCGCGGATACGCGTTGATCCCGGTGTGCACGCACATCCGAATCAGTTTCTGCGAAATCCTGCACGTCCGTATCAACGACGCGCACGTATCTGTGAAAACCGAGCGCGACCAAGTCATCCCGTTTGGCGGGGCGTACCCAGTTCCGGGGTGAATTAGGTTGTTATTTTTCCTGATTTTGGATCGCGGTGTGCGATCACCACAGGACGCGATGCCCCGAGCGGTTTGTCCGGGCACTGAGAGGGTCATACAGGCTTCGCAACGTAATTTACGGAATCGAAAACAGAGCTACGAGCAAGGAGTTACAAGTACCTGAACAGGGTCGAAAAATAGGGTTCTCGTTGTGTCCGACACGACACAGGACACGTGCCCTGTGTCCAACACAGTGGAGAATTTAGGAATTAGGGTTAGGGTTGTGCTGGCCGGCGGAGCTGCGGCGGAGGGCGGCCGGGCTGAGGCGGAGGGGCCGGGGGCAACGCGGGCACGCGGCGGCGCATGGGGGAGGCGGCGGAGGCGGCGCGGGGAGCGGCCGGAGCTGCTGCCGCTGTTGCTCACTGCTGCTGCGGCTGCGGTTGTACGTCGTCCGGGGGACGACGGAGGAGAGGGGAGCAAGAAGGAGGGACTGGGCTGGGCGGCGTCGGCCGGGCACGGTGGGGAGGAGCGGTGGTGGCGGAGGAAGGGCTGGCCGGAGAGGGGCTGACGGGGGGGGGTATTTATAGGGCTGGGGAAGCTCGAGCGGGGCGGAGGAGGCGGAGAGAGGGGGTGGACGTGGGGTGAGGTATCCGGGCGGAGCGGGCCGGAGGCGGCGGCTCCGCCGGAAGACTCGGGGAGTAGGGGGACGTGGTCAGGGAAAGGGGACCGGGTCGGATGCGGGTCGGGCGGCGGGTGGACCCGACCCGACCCGCTAGGCGCGACGGGCTGGGCCGGCCCAATGGGCTGGGGTGAGGGATTGGGCCGGGCCGGGCTAGGAAATAAATAAATAAATAAATAAATAAATAAATAAATAAATAGATAGATAACTAATTAAATAAATATTTAATAAATAAATAATAGTTTTATGTGATTTAAAAATAGGTCCGGGGCCCGATAAATCCCAGAAAAATTATCCTAAGTCCAGTTTTTCATTTTACACCCAAAAATATTATTTTTATAATATTTTAATATTTTTTATTATCAATTAAAAAGTATTTAATAATTGAAATCCTGTTTTTAATTTACAGAAAAATCCCAGAAAATTCCAGAAAATTGTGAAAAATCCAGCTTTGAAAATTTTGAAAAATCAGGGGGTTTACACAACGGCATGGGAAGCTTCTATTTATCTCACTCTGCTCTTGAATTTCAAAGACTTGAGAATTCTAGCCCCTTTCTCCCTCTTTGTCTATATGTGCTCCTCTCTATGTGTATTCTAAAGGTAGTCGTTGTCTCTTTGTGTGTATTCTAAAGGTAGCCGCAACATGTCCCTTGTTGGGTATACAAAATTTGTATTTATAAAGTTTAGGAGCAGTTACGAGATTGTGCGCGCACTATGGACATTCAGCACTATTTTACCATTATGCGTGCACTTTTGGTGGATTAACAGCCCATATTTTGCATGAGTGGGTGCGCAACTTGCTGCCTGCTTGACACGTAGCTTCCTATAAGAGAAAAGCATAGGTCGTGGGGGACAGTTATTTATACACCTTTCACGAGAAGTACGGTATGAAAGATATGCATTCGTAACTGCTCACTGTCGGTTAGGATATTATGCACACTTTTGAAGTTATCTGGAGACAGACACATTTTTGAAGAAAATGGTACTACGACGCACTTTTGAAGAAAATGGCACTGCGGCGCACTTTTGAGAAAAATGGAACTGCTGCACACTTTTGAGGAAAATTGGCACTGTGTCGCACTTTTGAAAAAAATGGCATTACGGTGCACTTTTGAGGAGAATTTGCACTGCAGCGCACTTCTGAGGGAGTTGGCGTTGTGGCGCACTTTTGAAGAGATTGGCCCTGCGACGCACTTTTGAAGAGATTGGCCCTACGACGCACTTTCAAAAAAAAATGGCACTATGGCGCACTTTTGAAGAGAATGGCACTGCGGTGCACTTTTGAGAAAAATGGCACTACAGTTGGGTTGCTAAACGATAACTTGGGTCTGCGTGCCGTAGCTCCGCTGTAATGATGACCTATGACTCTTCAGTTTCTGCCTCTGTCATCTATCAGTCAATTGCATTAAATGTTGAGAGAGAGAGAGAAGATCGTTTGTGCGTCTTTGTAACATTAAGAAAGTGTGCAACTTTTCTACTCTTTGAATAGTGCGCCATCCTCTGAAATTAATGAAAAGTGCGCCAAAGTAAGAGAATATGCGTCTTTCTTCTGGAACAAGTGAAAAGTGCTCCATTCTTCTACTTGTAGAATTTATTTATAGAAAATCTCTGTCATCTATCTGAGATGCACTTTTTATGCTTCTATACTAACATGTCCATAAGAAACAGTTATAGATTAAGAAATATGCTGCATGTCTTAAAGTAGAAGGGAATGTATATTCTGCATGAATTGTCCCTACTATTTGAATGAATGAAGGAAGAAAATACGGCTTTTGATTGAGTTCTCAAAATAAAATATGACACTTGATTGGTATTGACATGAAATAGAATTAGTTAAAAGATAGAAAGACCAATTTTAAAAATAATATTTTTCACATGATTACTTAATGACTGCTTTCAGTGTGCATTTTCTAGTATATTGACCCCTCACCCCCACATGTGTTAGATTTTCTGATGGACCTTATGAGGCGGTACAAGATCCTCATCCATTGAAAGCTAGAGATCTGGATGCATTGTTTTTTTTGTATAAAGAGATGTAATATACGAAACAAATTTATTGTAATTATTTTTAGTTCAAAAGTAGGCCAAGATTGACATATTCAGTTGGCTATTGAAAGTCTTTGTAACTGTTGCAAATTATAAATAAAAGAGATTGTGTTCTTGTTTCATTGTTCTTATTTGATTTTCTGCATTAAAGTTCCACTACTTTACTCTAAATTCAGTCTATTTTGTTATTGAAGTTCGTATCTTGTGCAAATATAATATAGGCTTCTATGGCATCACACCCAGTAGCTACTTATCGGTCCTGAGGAATCCGGACGTGACACACACAATCGTTCATTCTCGCGTTATACAAATACACATTCAATGTTCTGATTGGTGACCCATTTGACCTAAATATTTTGTGGTATTGCAACACATTCTAACATAGTTCCGTGGTACATCACCACATCTAATAAAGTTTCGTGGTACCGTACCATATTCATTATGCTTCACAATCCAGGGATTATACCTTGATGACAAAATATTACAAAACCTTTCTCCACAAAACTATCTTCTTGCAACAACAGTACAATGTTCCACCTATCCATAATAATATTCTAATATCGACATGATAACATAAGAACAGTACAACATTGCACATATCTATAACAACAGTACCACAATCCATATTTCTATACAGTAAGTTAACAACAATAATATTACTCTAATTTATCTTAATTTTTTTAACTTGCATTAACAATCTCATTGCATATAGATGTTTGCCATAAACAAATATTTATAAGAAACTTTGTGTTATAAACTATTAAAAGAAAATGGGTACAAAAGATCCTAAACAAGGATTTAAGTACAATAAATCTGGGGCGGTCAATTAATTTACTCATTTGACTACTCGACGAAAGGAAGAGATGCTGAAATACTTGGACGATTTAGAGAGTCTGGCAATGAGAGATCTTGGCTATACGAGCTCGAAAAAGCTTCTATTCTTCTCCTCCTAGGTCTGTCCAGGCCGCTGCTGACGGATATGATGATCTACATATTTATAATATTTCATGTTGAAGATGGTTACTTGTATGCACGCGTACACACGAGCAATATACACTATGTTTACTGTTTTATGCGTATATTTTGAAGGCATGCACGTTCTAGAAAATGAATGCACAGTTCACTGACCGCTCGACACGTGGCTTTCTATGCGAGGAAGGCTCGGAACATAGGGGCAGTTGCATGTACACGTCCATGAAAGATATGGCATGTATGACACATCACCATAATTTCTTACTGTCGGTTATTAATACCGGTGTAATATTTGAAAGCAACAGCCGTGCTGGCGTACATCTGAAGAAATGACCATACTGGTGTATGCCTAAGGAGATAACCATGCAGGCGTACTCAGGTCGAAGGACCAATTTTTGTGTACTCAATGAGTGATAGCACCATTGGCGTACCATTGCTAGAATATCGAAGTCGGCGTATTCAAAAGAGATAGCATCAACGACGTACTCTGTTCTAAGTAGCACTATCGGCGTATCATAGCAAAGTGGCATTTGTAGCATACTTGGACTGAGGTAGCAACCTTGGTCACTAAACGACAACCTGGTTCGGCGTGCTAGAAATATTCTGTATTTAATGCCTTAGTGTGTCAAGTTGAGTCAGCTTTGATGTGGCAACGTAGGCGTACTCGGATGAAGTAACGGCCTTGGCATGCTGTAGAGAGGTAAGAACCTTGGTGCACTGAAAGAAAACTAGAAGGTCGGCATATAAATGAACGAACTAGAATTTTACTCCGTTGCTAGACGACAACCTGGGTTTACGTGCTAAAGATCTTCTGCATTAAATATCGTGATCTCTTCGACTATTGTGTCAGACTGTCAACTGTCAGGTTCATCTCATTTAATATTTGATGAATGGTGGCATTGTACGCCACTGTGTTGTGTTGGATAATTATGAGAAAAATACGCTGCTAAGTTAGGGCATATGGAATACGTCGCTGAAGAAAAGTACATGGAGTGCGCCACTGCTTCATTGTCTGGAGTCTAAAGGGTAGTACGCCACTGCTTCTACTGAACCTAATTTTAATCATCCTTTGGGGAATGCATACTTTTTGTGCTTCTACAAGACCCCCTTCAAAGTTTTTGAATTATCTCAATGATAAATTCGAAATACTTTTAATTAGAAGCATGAAAAGATGTTTGGATTTGTGCGCATATGTTCGGTACTGAATCCCAACAGATTGCTGAAGTGGCTGAAATAACATGATCAATAAGCGAAAATCGAGGCGTTATTCAGCAGTCGAAGAGTTTTGATCCAACTCTATTGTAAGCCCCCTCATTTTGGAATAGGATTAATTTGGTTCTTTTCAATTTATGTTATTTAATATTTTAAAGTATTAATTTATAAAATTCTTTTTTATATATGACACTTTGCCATGGCATGGATATTTGGTGCAGTGCACAACATTTTTTCTTCCAAAAAAAATTATATTACTAATTTTAATTGTACCTAATATATTTGGGACATGGATATTGTATTTGTTTGATCTCTTCAATGCTCCAAAAATATTGACAAATATTAAAACCACGGTTACCGTAAAGCTACTTCCTTTTGACTAGAACTTGATCCAAACCAAACCCAAACACAAGTAGGCATGTAGTGCACCCAAATACCCCCATGTATATCTATATTATATTTAAATTAATTTATTTCTATTTATAGAATTTCTATTTATAGAAAGTGACATAGGTGTCATCATAGTTGGCCTAACTACCTAACTACCCAAGATCCTAACCAACCAAATCACAATCCTAACAAATAACCTCCACACCTTTTTTTATTGCACAATACATCCCACATATAAAATATATTCACAAAATCTGAAAAAATTAATTAAAGATTTAAATTCCACATTTTCAAATTAGGAAATCCCTAGTTTGTTGCATATTTCTATCTTTGGATCAAACCAAATCCTAAAGGAATATTTTTGTGACAATACCCTAATTTAAATTTCAACCCCTTACCATATTAAGACTCCATAAAATCCTACTCATATATTTTTAAATATTAAATCAATTTCTAACCACCCATCTATTTAAACTACGTATATTTATCAACTCCCCAACACTTAAACCTAATTATTAGGTTCGGCCCCCCTTTTTCTATCCCTCATGAAAAAAAAACTCCTTTCTCACGTTATCTCCCTCTTCTACTTCTTTCCCTCTTTCTCTTTCCTTCCCCATATGCCACAACTCCACAAAAACCCCAACCAAACCCCTTTTTGGCCAAATATTGGCTGCTAGTTGCAGCAGCATTTCAGACC
Source organism: Iris macrosiphon (assembly GCA_036927795.1). Lineage (NCBI taxonomy): Eukaryota > Viridiplantae > Streptophyta > Magnoliopsida > Asparagales > Iridaceae > Iris > Iris macrosiphon. Next base: position 182,482,478 of record JAYESA010000006.1, on the reverse strand, counting down.
CCTCTACAACATTAAAAACCATAAAAATCCTGATTTGCATCATACTTGAATTTTTCAAGAGCCTCGTCAAGTTTTGTAAGGTTTTGAGTTCATTTGGTACTCCGTTTGGCCGTAGTCGCGAAAAAGGTCCCCTCCGTAATCGCAATTGCGTAAGTTTTTCAACTTTGTTTCTTTCCCTATTTTTTCATGAATAAAATCTTTTGTAAATTTATATTAATGATAGATTATGTTTAGGAATAGTTTCATACATTAGATCTATATTTTTATGTACAAAAACTACCCTAAACCAATGAACAAACTTGACACGAACACATTGCATCAAGGCTAGTTATAGTTCTTTGATAGTTGTTATATTTTACTGAAGTAAATAAATTCTAGAAATTAATGTATATTAATTCTAAAATATTTAATGTATTAATTTCTTATTTAATCATATTTGGATGCCAACATGGAGGTTGTATGTCAAGGCTACGTGCCAAAGTTGGTTAGAATGACTAGTTGTCGTCTGAAGCAAATAATGACAGGCAATACCGATGTTTGGTTATTTTTGATTATTTAGAAATAATTTCAAAATATTAATTATGATTAATTTAGTAATAAATAATGTTAAAATATATAATTAAGAGGTTCCATACTTGTTAGATGAATAGGATAGCAATGGTGCAAGTTTTGCGACATCGATACGTTCCTACGTACATATAGGACTACGTGTAGCCAAACACATGTAAGTTCCTATAAGTACGTGTGGTATGGCGATGTAATACACTCTCACAATATATTTTGAGAGTGTCATGGCACGTGTATCTTGGCACGTTGTTCAATGCTACGCAACTATTGGATTGTGGGACAAGAACGTCAACTGAAAGTTGAGGTTGTGCAACGATCTTTCGCATTGTCCTAGAGTAGTTAGCGTGTATGGTTATTTATTAGAATATATTTAACTGGATATCTTGGATCTAATACTCTTGCAGCAGAGGATGTCGGATAGACATCATCGCATCCACAGACAGTATGCAAGTGTACCTTGCCATTATGTATCACAGTTCCTTGTCTTAATTATTTTATTTAGTTATTATAGTTATTTGATATGGTTGATGTGTGTGTTTACCCTAGGGCTGTAAGACGTTTCTTAGCGTCCGAACAAGATTTGGGTGTCGACGTCGTACGCGGAGTCGAGTAACATCACTTGGAGTGTTAATACCACGATCCCATTTCACGTGCTTGTATCCTTGCACGTCAGACCTAGGACACTTGACACTATTTTATGTGATATAATCCTTCTCGAGATATTCATGGTAATTCTGTATAGATTTACAGGACTCGTGATATGAGACTTGCATATTATATACATATATTATTATGACTCGTTGTACTAGCTAGAGGTCCTGATCTTGCGTGTTATCGACATTAGACGTCGTGGACTTGAGACGTGAGGTTACATTGGGTGGAGAGAGACACACCATACTACAGGCTGATTATGTTTATATATATATATATATATATATATATATATATATATATATATATATATATATATATACACTATGTTACTGGAGGTGCCTTAGACTCTGTCCCAGATCTTTGGCACATTTACTGGCCCTACGAGATATTACTTGCTGCTATGGGCTCCCCGATACAGAGCCTGTAGTGGTTTCAGCCTGAGTACCAGTGATGTTCTCATGTACATATCACTTAGATGGTTACAATAGTTTACCCTTGAGTATGTGGCATTATACTGTTTTACTTTGGCATTGTGTTTCTTGTTCCTTGTTATGTCCCTTTGAGGACCTGGTCCCTTGCCAGTTTTGCAGCATAGACCGTTGTGGAGCCTGCCCAGAGTTGCTGATTTGGGTTGCTTTGCCATGTGGGCATTGGTACCCGATATTTATATCATTTCCACCAGAGTTATGATATTCATTTATATTATTGATTCATCTACTGATGTAGCCTAGTTTTTATAGACTCATATTTCTTTCTCGAGTCTATTCGAGCTTGTGTGTTACTAGGCGGTCGAATTTAGCACATGTTGCTCATTCTTGTTGTATTTTGTTTATTGTGGATTGAGACATAGATATTTATATTTACTGGATTATATAGATAGTGACCATTATAATACAGCTTATACGTATACGAGTCAGACCAGAGTCTGGTCGAATATGTAGCTGACATGTTACGTATTCCTAGTCCTACGTATTTTGGGGCTGGGGCATTATATTTATACAATAGACTTGGGGAGAGAGAAATTTTCTTTACGAGTTCTACAAATCCTTTGCGTTCTCTCAAAAACCCTAATCTCTCTTTTTCTTCCTTGAATAGCAGCAATATCTCCCAAGCAAACTTAGGTGACCAAGAAAGACAATAATGGGAAGGGATTGGCTTCTACTTCTCGGGTGGCTGTGACTCGATCGACGATGAGGCCCGCGGGTGATCACTTAAACATGTCGCAAGGAAGAATGTCGACCATCGAGAGTACCAACCTGGCCTTAATAGGTATGGGCGAACATTTGCCTGAACATATATTTTAGTCATGTAAAATAAATTGAGAAGTGAAAAGAGTAGGAAGAGGATGACACATCGAGGAGCACCGAACCACATGTGCACGTGCATATTCCCTCTTTAGAGTGGAATTCTTTCTTCGCATACCGTCCAATTCTCAAATAGACTTGCGACTTTATGCGTACATTTTCTCTTTCAGAGTTAAATGAACTCCTCGCGTACACTAGACTTTAAGGTTGTATGCGTACTTCTTAGCATGGAGAAATTCCTGTCCGCATACAAGTTTTGACGAACTTGTGATTTGCACGCATTCTTCTCCCTAAAAAGTGTTTGTTTGAGTACATGAACCCTTCTTATAAAATAAGAAATTACGTGCCATATTCTCTCCAATATTAACTCCGATATTCATAAATCTATGTAGTTGATTTACTGACGGATCCTCTTTTTGATGTGATTGGATCAACTGCGGGGATGCTATACTCAAATTATTTGGAGAACCTGTCACATGTATAATCCCCTCAATCCGACAGGAGTCTCCAAAGAGTAGACATGCTTTAATAGCTTCCCAAGGTGAACGAATGTTGTTATGTTTGATGAACGGTGAACCCCTCACTTCTCTGGATAATCAACAACATGATAAGCCTCCATTTTTATTTGGAGATGCAATCAGTAGGTCATCTCAAACAAAACCCAAGAAGGAGGAGTGGGTTTTCAAAATTGGTGACGTGGTGATGTATTTGCCTGAAATGCCCCAAGACTATCCTTTGTCAGGTTTTACTCATGCAACACATCAAAGGAAAATAGACTGAGATTTAACTCCGTACCAGCATTGTACGAGGCCTGGAGTTTTTTTCCATAAGCGAGATGATTGTCACGCCCCAGATCCAGAATACTAGAGAACGAAAGAATGACTCAGCCAACCGCACATTACGGAATACCGAAGCAACCCACAATGTGTTAAGGTTGTCTAGAGATAAGGGGGTGTATACTACAATTAAGTATTCTAGGGTCAAAAACTTCTATGTCTCAATCATTCAAACAAATAGCAATAATATTGAACATTTCAGAATAAGTAGTAAGGCGTCCTGTCAGCCCATTTCCCGATGAACTTTGGCGCATGTTGTCTTTGGCTTATGTTGGTTGCTTGTCCTACCTTTGTTTAGACCGGACCCGTGAGTTGTGGAGAAGAGTGTGTTTGGTTGGGTTGGTGGCATGTGTGGCTTGGATGGGTTTGAGTGATCCAACGGTCCACATTTCAAACCTAAACCTATATATTCCTATTTCTCTCTCTCTCTCTCTCTCTCTCTCTCTTCTCATTATTTCCTTTTTATTTCTCTCTCTTAGGTTTTCTCTTCCTCCGTAGGCAAGTACATCTTGCACAAGAGAAGAACCATAAATTTATGTATACTTTTAATTCTTAATAATTCTCGTTTGTTTGTAGCTCATGTTGTTGGAGCCGAGCACCCCTTCATCTTTAATACTTGTCGTTCTTGATTTTCTAGGTTGGAATTGCACGGACCAGAGTTTGGGTCTATGGGTTCATTTTTTTCTTGGGGTTGATCTCCCAAAACTTTTTATTTTACAAAATTAATTAGCTCATAGTGTAGAGCACCATATTTTATGTAACTTTGCTTTTGGCCGTGCTTGTTTTCGAGTCCAGCTAAGTTCAGTGCTAAAACTTGACACAATACGTATGCCAAATGGCTTACTGAAGAAGAATAACTGTCATGCCCTGCTCCCAGAATACTGGATAAATACGAGGACTGACATGGCCAACCACACATTGCAGAATATCGAAGTAAGCTGCAATGTGCTAAGGTTGTGTAGAAGACAAATGAGTGGACTCTAGCATGCTATGACATCAGTCCTAAGGCCGACAAATCATAGTATCTCAATCCATCAACAACCATACAAGAGTATATCATACATGAAAGTAAGGAGGCATCACAAATTATATGTCACATATGATTATGAAGCTAGTGAATATAAAATTCTGCACTAGCAGAGTATAATTATACATGATCAAATATATCAGGCATGGTATAATATATACATCATGTTGACCGTAGTCTCAAAAAAATAAGGAGGTAACTCTGTCCCTTGCTAAACACCACAAAAATGAAGTAATCAAAAAGAGGGGTGAAGGAAGTAAACCCACTCGCGAGCTTCGGCCGTAGTCCTACGAGTGCGAGCCATTTGCTAGATGTGCGATGGATCCTGGTTTTTCTCGGGGTAATCTGGCCATATATAACCAGTATGGTCAGAATCCCAAGCAGCAAGTACCACAAAGGAGCTTAAAGTGATAGACAAAACATACCACAACACTAGCAGAAAAGAGAGATAAGAATAAATGCAGATCGAGACTTGTACGATACCAATGTACTTGTCTCAAGAATATAGTAGAAGAACTAATAACAAGTTCTAAAAAGGAAAGTAAGACGACGAGCGACAATAGGGCATAGGAACTACTCTGGATCGGGACCGCAATCCTTAAACCAAACAAGAACCGGGGTTGCAGACCTTCACCCGAGCAGAACTTAGCACCCTAACCAATCGCCGAAAGAAATAAAACTAGAAGAGCGAGCTATAAATGAAAGTAACAACATTCATGGCACGGCCAAACAGCACTACGGCTTGCTATAATTAACTAGTTAGGGTTGTCACAGGCCTTAATTACTAAATGCATATTTTAAGAATATTGCTACCGTCGGTATTGCAATCAACCCGGATGGCCAAGGGTACGCTTGTCGAGTAAACTTAAATGTACATTCAATATCACTACAACATAACTTATTACTTTATCAGAAACATAAATTGAACTTGTAAGTATAAACTTAAACTTGTGATCATAAACTTGCTTTATAAACATAAAATTGTATATAAACTTGTCTCGTAGTGCCATAGCACGCAAAAATTTGGTCATTCATGAAGCCCTTGCTTAGCAGGGTTGGTCCATGCTGCATGGGGCCCTTAGAGATCGGGGTAGCCGGTAGTGCAATATTTTTTTCTCCTATTGATCTAGGTAATTCTTATCTTATTTAATCATTACTAAATTATTTCAAGTTCTCGAATCGTGGACACTTGAGAACTCCCTAAAATGACGAGTCACGAGTACAAGCTATTCACGAGATATCGTATTCGTGACACGCGATACATTAGAAAATACTCACACTCGATTGCCCGATGCCAAATGCAATGGATTTTCATACACAACTATTTCTACGGTGTCGTGAAGATCGTAAACTCGTACATAAACTTGTCTCGTGAACTATATGCAAAACTTTCTAGGAACATAAACTTATATCAGCATATGGAAGCACACAACAATAATTACTAAAAGGAATTACTAAATGAACATAATTAAAGAAAAACTAAATGCGCACAAGGATTCCGGGCCGCATATGTCCGTTGGCCGCATGGAATCACTGGCCGCATGCACCCATTAACCGCATGGACTCACTGGCCGCATGCACCCACTGGCCGCATGTTCAGGGTTAAAGTCTACTCCTTAGGACAAGTGCCGAAGTGGCGGCCGATAAATGAAGTGTCAGAGAAGGGACATAAAGTGATTGATGTGACTGATGTGACATATAATAAAGTGTGTCAGGAAGAAAAGACAAGAATCATAAAAAGATGTGCAAGGGTGAAGCAGAGTTATGCGACAAAAAAGAAGAGGCGCATAGTGCCAATGCCGTATAAGTCCACTTGCTGTATGCTTAGATTTCCGCATAGATGCCCTTCTAGGACTTTAGCAAATTTTTTATTCATTCAGCGAACAAAACACAAGGACTTCAAGGACTTAGTTCCAGAACACTTTATGAAATGAACAGTCATGCATCCAACAATATGGACACATGCTGTCAGTATGCGGCAAGGAGTTCAGGCCGCATAACCCTCTCGGGACGCATAGCGCTCTCTGCCGTATAGGTCACTGGCAGCATGAAGACTTCGTCTTCTCCAACAGCAGGTTCATCCATGGCCGAAAGCTCAAAAAACTAAAAATTTATTTTCTTCATAAAAATTTCATTTTAATTCCAAATCAAGTAAAACAAAAGCCAAGTTGCACGAAATGAAATGCTCTATTATAAAGAATAACTAGTTTTCGAAAATAATAAATTTTAATAGATCAAAAACAAGGAAAACTCATAGGACTCTTGGAAAATCCTAACTTCAAATTCAGATCTACTCAAATATACTCATAAAAATCCAAAACTCCAAGAACTAAATATAAACAGCAACTCAATGAGAACATTTTCCATCAAATACATTTTTAAAACAACATATATGTATAAAATCTAAAAATCAAGGCTTCACCATTGAGCAAGATGTACTTGCCTTGGGTGACTCCTAGCCTCTACCTCTCACGGTCCAAGTCACAGCAACTTCTTCCTAGAGCTAGGGTTTGACTAGAGGGAGCTTGAGGGAGAGGAGGAAGAAGGAAGCAAGAAGACTAAAAATAAGAAAATGAGTGAGAAGAGAGAAAATACTCATATATATACTAAGAGAAGAGAAATATGGTTTAGTTATGGGTTCAACAAAATAAACCGAACCAGGTGTCCATTCTACATGCAGATCCTAAACCGGGTCTACGACAATGCCAATGGATATTCTACTTGTCTCGGGTAGTCTCTCGCAACAATATGAAAAATAACAATAAATAAAATAACAGGAACCAACATGAGAAATACATCAGGAATATATTATCAGGAAAAATTAAATTCTAAAAATTCAAGAAATACCAAATCTGGAATCGGGTGTGACAAGAACAGTGCTCTGTGAAGAGTATACATGAGAACCCCTTTGACGTAGAATACATATGTTTCACTTGGGGCGCATTGGTGTGTTGTCATGCCCCAGAACCAGAATACGGAGAGAGGAGAATGACAACGGCCAGCTACGTATACTTAGAGAGAAATGGTACTTCGCATATACGGTGAAGCTGTGAAATACGGGGGTTAAAACTATAATCCATCAGTCAAGCCTAGGTCAAACGGTTCTATGTGTCTCAATGACAAGAAGATAAACAATAAGCAAAAAATAAGATCATCTGGGACAAAATAGTAAAGCGTCACAAACCAAATATATATAGATGATCATGAAACTAGTAATACAAAATGAAGAATTAGCAAAGTATAAGTCATACATGATCAACTCTAGACATGGTCTACAATACGGTAATCATGTCATTGCCCGTAGGCATAATGTCAAGTTCAAAACATGAGCTAACACGTGCTCGGCAGCTAAATACCTCAAAAGATTATACAATACAAGATCTAGTGGGGGTAGAAAAAACCCACTCAGGCTGTCTGGTGCTACGGGTAGTCACCATCTACGGGAAGGAAAGTAAGATCCTCGGACTCTGCTATCCAATCTGGTCAAGCAAAACCAGTTGGGTCATACCCCCAAATAGCAAGTACCACAAAGAAAGCCAATAACTATGAACTAAAACCAGCAAAATAACGTATAGCTACAATACGCTAAGTAATATGAATAAATAAATGCTGGTCTAGACTTGTGTGCTACCACTGCACTTATCCCGAGAGAAGAAAGATAATAACTAAATAACATATATTCACTAGGAATATAATGAGCCCCATATAAACATGAATATAACTGGATACATAAAATACATCAAATAAATCAAGATATGCCAAGAAGAAAAAAAGATAACATGTACAAACAGAACAACCCCCACTATACAGGTAAAAACGCAGAGCAAAGGTGCATAACTCAAGCCATAACAGAAAATGACATAAACAGGGAACATAAGAATGCTGCTACTAGCCACTGCCTCTGGACACCGGTCAAATATACATAGGGTATAATCGTCCCCTTCTAATACAGATATCTGGTCGAGTCAAGTGTACATAGAGTATAAACATCCTCTACTAATACAAATGTCTGGTCGTATCAAGTTTACATAGAGTGTAATCATCCTCTACCAAATGCCTGATCGTATCAAATATACATAGAGTGTAATCATCCTCTATTAATACAAATGTATGGTCGTATCAAGTTTACATAAAGTGTAATCATCCTCTACTAATACAAATGCCTGGTCGTATCAAGTGTACATAGAGTGTAATCATCCTCTACTAACAAATGTCTGGTCATCGGGATATCGATTGGTAACATGTACTGGGTAGGTGTATAGTGGGTGGAAAGCCCCTAACTATACAAAATATTGGGTCGAGACAATAAGGCATAAATAGACATAGGTAATAAACATAAGAAAACCAGTTACGAGCAATCAAAGAGCACATTAAAATAATTCACATGCAAATGAGAACACAATCGATATACCGTCAAAATACTCCAGTATATCGTCGGTATACTCCAGTATACCGTCGGTATACCGGTCCAAAGATACAAAAAATATAGCAAGTTCTGGATTCCAACAAATCAGTATACCGTCAGTATACTCCAGTATACTGTCGGTATGTCGGCCAAGTTAAATATCCTGAAGTCGGTTAACAATGTCGACAATGATCGGTATACCGTCGGTATATTATAGTATACCGTCGGTATGAAGATAAAGGTCGCTGAAAAAATCTAGAAATTAAGTCGGTCAAAATTGATATACCGTCGATATATTGTAGTATAGCGTCGGTATGCCGGTTTTCGAGAAAAACTAGGCCAAAGTTAATTCTAATTTCGTGACCCAAATCAAACCCTAAAAATTACCAAAACCAAGTCTAACAAGGAGTCAAGTCTAGTGATAAGTCTCATATCACAATATGGACTAAATCTTACGGTCATAACTGCGGTACCATTCTCCGTTACTGAGTTACCAAAAAGGGACGGGACAAGATTCTACTAGAAATCAAAACTGAGACGGTCAATAGGCTAGAAATCACGAGATGAATAATAATTGTAAAGCAAGTCTAAGCTAAGAAGCAACCATCAAAGCTCCAGTAAAGAAAAGGATAAAATAGAAAATAGTTCATAGAATCAACAAGATGTACTTGCCTAACACGAGATCACAGCCTCAACCTTCTAGTCCTCCACCACGAAGGGGTTAAGAAACCACAATCCAGGTCTCAAGACCAAGCTCCAAGCTTAAGAGAAAAATGGGTGGAGAGAAGAGAGAGGAAGAGAAATGAAATAAAACCAAGTAATATTTATAGAAAAATTCGTGAAACTATCTCAAAAATATTTAAAAAGTGAAACAAATATCTGCCGGGCAGTATAGCCTCGGTATATTGTAGTATACCATCGGTATACCGGTCAGGAAGCAAAGTTTTAATTTTCCAAGTTTTAAAATCCCACAAAATCCTAAAAAACAAAACATGAAGTATAAAATATGTATCCATATTCTAATACAGATACTGTAAGACAGAGTCTCACAACTCTCCCATCCTTAGAAAAATTTTGTCCTCAAAATTTTACTAAAGCACCGAAACCAAAAAGCTCCAGAAAACATAACTAACTCCATAAGGCAAGCATGTCATATAGACAGAAAATGAAAGCATTCAATAATGTAAATAAATGCACAAGCAACTACACTACCAGAAAGAAGGGCATAGAGGCACAAGGATAAATATGCCTCTCGAATCAGCTAAGTAGGAATCCATCCTCGCTAGCCTAAGTTGATTCCAAAAATGGACATGGATTAAGTCTCGAGGTAAGTCGGTACCAACGAATCAATCGAAGACATAAATCTACCCAGGACATACCTCCGTAGTCGTAATATATGATGAATATTACGTATCACGAGATACGCATGCAGAAGAGTAAGAGGCGAGATACTTTTTTTTACTCACATAATATATAAGAATACAGGAAAGATATGAACGAAAGGATGATCAGGAGATCACCTGCAATCTGACCAACCTCAGTGAACACCTGCTCCAAGATGCTAAATTCTTCAAGCACCTGCCTTGGGACTGCTGCCATATTTTGTTGTTGACCCTGCCCTCTGGGTGCACGTCTGCTCTGATGCTGGCCTCCATGCCTAGCCTGAACCTGGGCCTGGGCATACCGCAGCGGCCTTAACTGCTGTATTTTCTGGGTCGACGTCGGTGTAGGCCTCAGGGCCTAATGCTGCAGGACCGGTGCTGGTGCATGAACTTCGGGGCTGCTGGCTGGACTGTTGAAGATTCAGCTGGAGCTCTCCAGGGATAAGTTCTCATCTTGTGGTCTACTCCACCACACACCAGACATAAGCGCTGCGCCCTGCGGCACTCCGAAAGAACATGTTCTGGCTTCCCACAGTGAGAACACCCTACTGAAGAAATTGACCTCTGCTTCTGGGGATGCGTCTGCGCTGACTGCTGGAAGGAAGACTGTCACGACCCGCACCCAAAAAATCGGACATGAGTCGTGGGTACGTCCAGCCTACACCGCAGAATCGGCGATAGAAAGCTGTAAAAGTTTGTTCTATGTCACAATATCTATATCTCACAATAATCAGTCAATATAACCTCTCCAAAAGGAGGGCAACTACGCAATATATATATGCCTCAATCACAATAACTAGGAGAAGAGTAAAAGTACGATAATATATCACAAAGAAACAAGAACCAAAGAGCAAGTACAATATCCAAATATACAGTCCAAGTCTAAAGTCTACAACATCACAGAACAGCAAAATAATAAATACAGTCATCCAAAATATCAACTGGGAAAACCCAGGAAAACCCACCTAGCTAACTAGGGAGCTAACGGCGTTTCCTCAGAAACCGGATCACAACACTCCTCGACGCCCGGCCCGTAGAATGTCGGGTAAAAATCCTCAGGATCCTCTGGAAAAAATATGCCTAGTCAGGACTAGAGCGAAGTACATAACTCTGAAAGCAACTCCAAATACATGGTAAGGTGTATATGACTAGCAATAGAAAAGTATACAAGATGCACGGGTAAATAAATATATGGTGGAGCAGATAAAGTAGCTGCAATATAAAACTGGAGAACAATACAAGTAGTAGAGAAGTAACTGCATGTGAGAAAACAGGAATACTAGCTAAGTGCCTTGAGCACAAGTTCGTTATGTGATCGGCTTAGGTTGCACATGAATAATCTACGATAACTCCGTTATGCGTGAGTTGCATAACCGACAAAGACACTGGTGCTGGCTTTTCTTGGGATCCAATCTCCAATGCCCTAACTGCTGGTGCTGGTGCCAAAGACTGGGTGGAAGAGTCCCTCAAAGTAAAGTGGGACCTCTTTTGGCTCCCAATCCTGTTGACTATCCTCTGAGAGGTATACTCGAGCCTCCTCGCCACTCTCATCACCGCGTCAAAAGTCTGGAACTCATGCTGCTCCACAGCCAGTATGATCTCCAGATAAAACCCCTGCTAGAATCTTCTAGCTCGATCTAACTCGGTCGCCACCATGGTAGGGACTAACCGGCTAAGTCTACATAACTCTGCCGCATAGCCGTCAACGGTCCTGCCATCCTGCTTGAGGTTGTTAAACCTCTACTGTAAGTTATAATGTGATACATCATCATAGTACCGAGTCTGAAACCTCTCGCTTAAGTCCACCAATATAATCAGCGTCGTCAGTGAAACCTCCTGAGCTGCCCACCAGTCGCGGACCAAATCCAGCAACCGCAGTCTCACAACTGAGACACGCTCTCTAGCCGGTGTCCCTGCTGCCTCCAAGATGGCCTCAGTATCCTGGAGCCATGCATCAGATGTAAACTCCCTCATCCAAAATAGGTATTTTGTGTGTATTTTATATTATTACATTTATTATAGATTATATTTAAATATTAAATTTTTTTAGAGTATTCTCTTAGTTAATTAGAAAATAATTTTTTTTGATATATTTACTTATATAAATATTTATTTAGAATTATTTTAGGCTATTTTAGATTTTTGGAGATTTTTCTAGAATTTTTGGGTAATTAAAACATAAGAAACATAAATTTTTAGGACTTTCATGATTTACTATGAGACCATACTTGCATATTGTTCCTACCAAATATTTATTTTAGGTTAAAATATTTAATTATATTTTTCTCTAATTTATCTAGAATTTTAAGAAATTTATTTAGATTTTTAAAATTATTTAGGATTTATTTGGATATATATAGTCTTAATATTTGATAGATGCTAATTTATTGTTAATAAATATTAATAAGATTACATATAAATTATTTGTATTATCTTTAATTCTATTTAAGATTATAAATTATTGAGATAAATTCAAACTCTATTTTAAATTAATTCAAATCCTGAGCCTAGTAGGAAAGCAACTTCATGCATATCCTATCCTTATTTAAACTCATCCTAATCCTATCCAAATTAGCCAATTCTAGTCGTATTCAATTAAGTAGTGTCCACCATTATAAATACCTCATCTTTCATATTTTTCTTTCCCAAATTTCTCTCATTTCGTCCAAAAATAGTCAAAATTTGTCATAAATTCAGCCTCATTTTCTAGTAGTTATGACGACTTAAATAGACGATATCTCCTAGCTCCGGACTCCAAACTCGCTCCAGTTTTTTTTGTTAGAACCATATCAAGGTTAGTTTTCTGAATATAAATTATTTTAATAATTTAAGAACCTATTTTTCCATAATATTCCGAAAGTGGCAGCTGTCCGAAATCAGATCTGTTTTCGTATTTTCGAGATTTCGGGAGATCCCGAACTCGAAATTATGATCCGTTTGAAGTTTCAAAAATATAACATGATGAACTTAAATAAAATTATTTTTTCAGAATTTTATATATAAGTTTAATATACTTTAAAATTCGTGCAACGTAGACGTAAATAGGAAATTATCGAAAATTGTCATATATTCACCCTTGTGGCCATAACTCTTTACCGACTTGTGATTTTATAAAACTGTCAATTCCGGCATTTATGTAGCGCTAAAATATATAGGATTTTACACACAAATCCAGGATTTGAGTTGGTAAACTTTTTAGTCAACGGATTGCCTCGATTTGTGTGCCACGGATCCCAAATCCGTAAAGTTGACTTTCTTTGGACCAAAATTAGGGTTTAACAATAAAATCAGATTATAATAAGATTAAAATACTATTTTAGGTTATTTTATTCATAATTAAAATAGATTAAAATGGAGGAACCTATTCACCCACTTTTGTAACCTAATTTGTTTAATTTATGTGACGGATAGATCGGACGACGCCTTGAGTTGGGACTTCATTCTTTTTTAGACCAGGCAAGATACTTTGTCAAATTGATTATAGTACTTTGCATGCTTATTATATTTTTTATATATTTATTGCATGTGTGTTTTCTTTCAGTCCTAATTATATACTATATATATGTTGACACACACTTTACACATAGTATCATGGGAGGGAAGGACAATCATTAGGCGTATGGGCTATAACCACTCTGGTAAACTGTAGTATCTAGCACGCACTACAGTAGTGTGTCGAGCTGGTCGCTACCCCCGAGGTATGTCAATTTCTGATATCGTGCTGGTCGCTACCCCCGAGGTATGTCAATTTTTGATGTCCCTGCCGTGTGTATGAGTTATGAGATTTAGATCGAGTAGCCTACCCATGCCCATACATCAAAAAGTTGTTCTCATTATGCATTCATATAGATTGTCTTGTACAGCGTACTTATATATTTTCTGTCTATTATGCATGTTTACTATATTCAAATTGGCATGATTCTATGTATCTTGTTACGTCCCTCTGAGGACCTGGTCCCTTTTCAGGTGTAGACGATCTTGACTATTCGCAGGAGCACAGATCATGACTTACTACTTATCTCTTCCGAGGAGGTCTTACCTTCTGAGCATCATTGATTATCTCTAGCGATGGATCTTCTTAGCTGATACACTTCTATCATCATCTTATTTTAATTGTAGATTTACCCTTCTCTCTCATTTTAGTTTTGGATATAGTCTTTTGTAGTGGATTTGTCTCCACCCGACTATTAATTTTGGATTACTCTGACTCATTATTCTAGTTTAGTTATTTCTTTACTGATACTTTATTTGGATGAAATTAGTATTTCTGTGACTTGTGACTATATATATATACCACATATGAGTTAATATTCATATTACAACGTACGTATGTATTATGGTATCCATATATTAGAGTTGCTATATGCATACGACTGGCATGCTTACGTATTCCTAGTCCTACGTATTTTGGGACTGGGGCGTGACATATTTTTGTGGTGGCCCATGCAGATCGAGAGCATATTGTCTCGGTTATGTTACTGTGTCGAGCAAGCCTGCACCTAGGAATAGAGTATAGGATCTCATCCACAATTGACTATGACTCATCTTCCTTCCAATCTGTTCTATTTGAATAATCGTATCCTGCTTGATTCATATGCTTTCTTAATAGTTCCTTGAGTATAGCCTCTCCTAAAATATGGGAATCATTGTTGTTAGGATGATAATTAGGATAATATTCCTATTAAGAATAAAACTAGGATATTGACACATCACTAAGATTAGAATACCTAATGAACCCTAGCACCCCTTACATGTAAGATTGATTGACCATTATCCCTTGATATATTTATGAAGTACTTGAGAGTGGTATAGACACTACTAGAGTTAGTTAAAAATTTGACCATAGTGTTTGACCTAGTATTGAGGAACCAATAGAAATCCAAGATTGAATATTAGGACTAAACCTAACTTTCATAGTAAGATAGTATTAGAAAACTACAACCTTAGCTTATTGTCTTGATATTAGCAGACAGTACCTTAGGAAGCCAAGAGGAATGAATATAATTTTTTTTTATCTCACCTCGAACACAGAGATTAGTATACCACCTTTTCCTTAGGAAACCATGATGTTATCAAGAATTTCTCTATTTTAATTTCATATCTTGTTCCTCTGAAATCTTAACGCTCGCTATTTTTGTGACGACTAATTATGTTTTTCTTTTCTTCATCTTTCAATTCGTGCCACATAATCCTTCTGATTGTAGGCCAAGTAAATTCTTTTATGTTAGGATATATAGCTTGCTAGGGTTATAGTTGTAATCTTAAAATTTGAAATTATGTGCTTAGTAGTTAGAGCTTGATGGTTTGAGTTGTTCTTTTAGATTATGATTTGATGATTATTCTTAGTTTCAAATCACATAATTCGTACCCATATCTCCATATAGGTTATATCCTCTTTCACTGAGAGCCAGTAACTTCTCCCTTCTTAGTATTAACACTTTTGTTCTATGGGCACTATAATTAAGACTTAAGATGACCAGTACCTATATAATACAATAGGATACCCTAATAAGTACCAAGATCTTTTCTCGTATACCCTAACAGGAGTTTCTACTTTATCCTTAAGGCAGTACAATATTAGTTATTGTTTTAAGTTGGGTAGTATGCCTCATAACATAGTATCACATAGTCCTTTTGACCTATTATTGAAGTATAATTGAATGACACCAACTATATGCTAGCATAAGACGATAGTGTTTATCCAGACTGTAGAACTCAGAGGCCTATACCCCCATTTGGTCGACTAGAGACTTAGACAAAAAGTTAGTATGACAACTGTAGATGCACAATACCGGACGAGTCTTATCTTCTTGATGAACTTGAATTATTTTGTACTTTCTTTCTTCATAATCCAGCGTACTTATATTTTCTGTACTACCTCGACTTATGTTGCTATTATAGCCTAGTTTTGCAAGCTTATTCTTTTATCGAGCTTGTTCATGACATATGTATTATTGGGTCGACACACTAATACAATTGTCTATTTAGAATCGGTGTATTATGGTCTGATCAACCTTAGTGCGCTTGGTTCGCTCTTCGCATAACTACTTCACGTGGATTGAGATATATAGTTGACTAGTAAACGAATATACTTGCCCTTAGACATCTCCGAGCACATCTTATCGGTTACATAATAGTACTGATATGAGCATGTGAATAGGAATCTACCAAAATAAGATTTTAATCCGCAACTGCCATGACAACTCCCTTTTGAATTCTTTAATCGCCTTGAACCCCGTACTTGTATTCTATCACCTCCTCCTTTAATTCTTTATTATTGTTTTCCGTCTTCCCCTATTTCGGAAAGACGAACGCTCGTGCTTGGTATAAGTTTGATACACAGATGGTACTAGATATACCCATAGGCCAATCACATTACTTGGTGACAATCTTTTGTAATTAAGGGCATAGCATATGTGATATATTTGGTGTTAACACTTTTGAGGATTGAATAACAAGATTAAATAATTTGAGAAATATTTTTCTTAAATGTATAGCCTTATGTGATAGATGGATAAATTCTAAGTTGGGTAGAAATTGAATTGTCAACTTGAGGTGAATTTTTTTTATTGTGATCAAGTAAGATTAGATTGAGAGATTTAAGTCATTTTAATTTGATTTTTTTTGAAGAATAATTAAGATAATAAGGATTTAATGAATTTTGAAATCTTGATATTGCGGACCAAATATTTCTACCTTGAGCACATGATTTAAATTTTGAATATTGAAGGTTGAATCATCGATTTAAATTTTGAGGATAAATATAGAATTTTAGACTTGAACAATTGGTGAATTAGATTTAAATTTTATAATTTGATGATTTAAATTAAAAGTTGAATTTTGATTGTTGGGTCACCTATTTGAAATGTTGAGGATGTAAATTGAGTTTAAAAATTTGAAGAGTACGAAATTCTTAATTGAAAAATAGGAATAATATTTGATTAAAATTGTTTTCTAGAGGAGATTATGATAGTTGGAGATCGTGATGTAAAAATTTGATATGGGTTATTTAAATCTTGAATATGTCATATAGATTTAGCTTAAATTTGGATGTGATTATTTAAAAATTGAGAAGAGATTACAATATGTTAAATTTTGATTAACACAGAGGTTACCTTAATTTTGAAAGTGATTGCGATGGATTTGAATAGATTTTAAATTTTTTGAGAAGATTGCGGTTGACTTGTCTTAGATACGAATGTGAATGATTTAACAAATTATTCCTTTTTTTTTAATTTCGAGGACACAATTTTTGTAAGTTGGGTAGATTGTAAACCCCCTCATCCAAAATAGGTATTTTGTGTGTATTTTATATTATTACATTTATTATAGATTATTTTAAATATTAAATTTTTTTAGAGTATTCTCTTATTTTATTAGAAAATAATTTTTTTTGATATATTTACTTATATAAATATTTATTTAGAATTATTTTTAGGCTATTTTAGATTTTTGGAGATTTTTCTAGAATTTTTGGGTAATTACAACATAGGAAACGTAAATTTTAGGGCTTTCATGATTTACTATGAGATCATACTTGCATATTATTCCTACCAAATATTTATTTTAGGTTAAAATATTTAATTATATTTTTCTCTAATTTATTTAGAATTTTAAGAAATTTATTTAGATTTTTGAAATTATTTAGGATTTATTTGGATATATATAGTCTTAATATTAGATAGATGCTAATTTAGTGTTAATAGATATTAATAAGATTACATATAAATTATTTGTATTATCTTTAATTCTATTTAAGATTATAGATTATTGAGATAAATTCAAACTCTATTTTAAATTAATTCAAATCCTGATCCTAGTAGGAAAGCAACTTCATGCATATCCTATCCTTATTTAAACTCATCTTAATCCTATCCAAATTAGTCAATTCTAGTCGTATTCAATTAAGTAGTGTCCACCATTATAAATACCTCATCCTTCATATTTTTCTTCCCTAAATTTTCCTCATTTTCGCCCAAAAACAGTCAAAATTCGTCATAAATTCAGCCTCATTTTCTAGTAGTTATGACGACTTAAATAGACGATATCTCCTAGCTCCGGACTCCAAACTCGCTCCAGTTTTTTTTGTTAGAACCATATCAAGGTTAGTTTTCTGAATATAAATTATTTTAATAATTTAAGAACCTATTTTTTCAGAATATTCCGAAAGTGTCAGCTGTCCGAAATTAGATCCGTTTTCGTATTTTCGAGATTTCGGGAGATCCCGAACTCGAAATTATGAGCCATTTAAATTTTCGAAAATATGACATGATGAACTTACATAAAATTATTTTTTCAGAATTTAATATACAATTTTAATCTACTGTAAAATTTGTGCAACGTAGACGTAAATAGGAAATCACCAAAAACTGTCATATATTCGCCCTTGTGACCATAACTCTTTACCGACTTATGATTTTATAAAACCGTCAATTCCGACGTTCATAGGATTTTATACACAAATCCAGGATTTGAGTCGGTTGATTTTTTGGTCAACGAATTGCCTCGATTTGCGTGCCACAGATCCCAAATCCGTGAAGTTGACTTTCTTTGGACCAAAATTAGGGTTTAATAATAAAATTAGATTATAATAAGATTAAAATACTATTTTAGGTTATTTTATTCAGAATTAAAATAGATTAAAATGGAGGAACCTATTCACCCACTTTTATAACCTAACTTGTTTAATTTATGTGACGGGTAGATCGGACGATGCCTTGAGTTGCGACTTCATCCTTTTTCAGAGCAGGCAAGTATACCTTGCCATTGTACTATTTTTTATATTCCATATGTTGCATGCATCTTTATTTTCTATCTTTAGTTCATATATTTTAACTGCTATATAAAATACGCGTCCAAGGAAACTTGGGTGCAACGACGGTGTCGTCGTAATTTATTTTATTATGTATATGCGTTGACCTTGTTTATAAGACCACCCTATTATCATGAAGCATTATTAGGTTTCATTGGCCGTGACATAGTTGTTACACGAGTGTGAGTCTCATATAGATCACGGACTACGTGACAGGTCTGGCCTCCTGTACGTATGGGCCGTGCGTTAGGGATAACTGCTAATAGAAACTTTGCATGCTTGAGGACTTAGCAGTTATTAGTAGTCTATGGACATAGCCTATTGTAGTACGGTGGTCCAATCCTTGTCCTTATTTGGTTGCAGGATTGGGCTATTGTACTAAAGATAGGCTATGAACCAAATCGTGTCATGGATGTGATATGCTTAGAGCATGGGGTGGGGAGAACAACAAATAAGGCATTTGGGCTCCTTTGTACTTTTTCCTTCTGTAACCCGGAAGCTCCGCTGGAGATACGGACGGTGATGACCCTTATATATTATATATTATCAGGCGGCCTCTGTCGTTCAAAAGATGACATGCTTTGTAGGCCCCTGATTCTCCGAGAGAGTCACGCCAATCCTATTTTTAGCCATATAGCCCACTTGTTAGAAAGTTGTTCTTAAACTGCATTCACTTAGATGGTTAGGCGACCCATTGGATCTTTATTTTAGTACTTTATTGGCATGCTTCTATGTATCTTGTTATGTCCCTCTGAGGACCTGGTCCCTTTCCAGGTGTAGTTGTTCATGAGTATTCGCAAGAGCGCAGATCAGGATTGCTACTTATCTTTCGAGGAGGTCTTCTCTTCGAGCCCCGTGATTGTTATTTGATATCTTATATTGTGTTTTTTGTGTTGTACTTTTATATTCGAGTTGGTAGTAGATTTGTTTCCATCCAACTATCATCTTTAGATACTTTGTATCGAGATCTAGTTTCATAGATATTGGTCATTTATTTATATTTAATTTTCTGTGGATGAGATGTAGATTGTACCATGTGACTTGTGATAGATTTATATCACTTATGGATTGATATTCATAATACAACGTACGTATGCGTTATGGTTTCCATATATTAGAGTGCCATAACCATGCGACTGGCATGCTTACGTGTCCTAGTCCTATGTATTTTGGGACTGGGGCGTGACATCAGACGCTATCGCATCCTCAGTACCGTAGAAGGGGGATGGAGACGCCTGAAGATGTTTGCAGTATTATAGATCTGAGCTCCACCTTGCTCTATGGCCATCTGGACTTACGGAGTGAGGACGTCACTCTGTCGCTGGTGAATTGCCATGAAACTCATTAGAACGTCCATCAGTGATCGTACAATATCTGGCTGCTCTGACTGAACTGGCTGCACAGGTACTGCCAACGGATCAGACTGAACATATTGCTCTATCCCAGGTCAATCCTTGACTCTGCTCCCGAATGATGATGTTGATCCTTAGGAATTGGCTGGCCTACTGATCTTTGCTCAGCTATCGTCGGAACTCAAAAAATCTTATCAGAAGGATCAGGAACAATGCCCTAAAATTCAAAGGACACAAGGAGTAAATTGAAGGGACGTGATAGATTAACGATTAAATCAGGTAACAAGTCAAGATCAGAGGTATAGAGTAAGATGAAAGATATCATCGAGAAAATAAGTAGATTGGGACATCTAATCAGCAATAATCTCCAAATGTCTAAAAAATAGACCTGTATGGGTCACCACTAAAACAATGTCACGCCCCATAACCAGAATACTGGAGAGCGGGGAATGACAACGACCAGCTACGTATAATTAGAGCGCACGGGTATTCCGCATATACGGTGAAGCTGTGAAACATGGGGGTTAAAAATATAATCCATTAGTCAAGCCTAGGTCAAACGGTCCTGGGTGTCTCGATCACAAGCAGATAAACAATAAGCAAGAAATAAGATCATCTAGAGCAAAATAGTAAAGCGTCCCAAACCAAATATACATAGATGATCATGAACCTAGTAATACAAAATAAAAAACTAGCAAAGTATAAGTCATACATGATCAGCTCTAGACATGGTCTAGAATACGCTAATCATGTTATTGCTCGTAGGCAGAATGTCAAGTCCAAAACACGTGCTAACATGAGCCTGGCGGCTAAACGCATCAAAAGAATGTACAATACAAGATCTAGTGGGGGTAGAGGGAAACCCACTCAAGCTGTCTGGTGCTCCGGGTAGTCACCATCCTCGGGAAGGAAAGTAAGATCCTCGGGCTCTGCTACCAAATCTGGCCAACCAAAACTAGTGGAATCAGACCCCCAAATAGCAAGTACCACAAAGGAAGCCAATAACTATAAACTAAAACCAGCAAAATAACATAAAGCTACAATACGCTAAGCAGCATGAATAAATAAATATGGGTCGAGACTTGTGCGCTACCACTGCACTTATCCCGAGAGAAGAAAGACAAAGTAAATAACATATATTCATTAGGAATATAATGAGCCACATATAAAAATGAATACAACTGGATTCATAAAATACGTCAAATAAACCGAGACATGCCAAGGAGAAGAAAAGATAACATGTACAAACAGATAAACCACAACTATACAGGTAAAAACACAAAAAAAATATGCATAACTCAAGCCATAACAGAAAATGCCATGAACATGGAACATAAGAATGTTGCTACTAGCCACTGCCTACTGGACACCGGTCAAATGTACATAGGGTGTAATCGTCTCCTACTAATATAGATGTCTGGTCGAGTCAAGTGTACATAGAGCGTAATCATCCTCTACTAATACAAATGCCTGGTCGTATCAAGTGTACATAGAGTATAATAATACACTACTAATATAAATGCTTGGTCGTATCAAGTGTACATAGAGTGTAATCTGCCTCTACTAATACAAATGCCTTGTCGTATCAAGTGTACATAGTGTGTAATCATCCTCTACTAATACAAATACCTAGTCGTCGGGATATCGATTGGTAACATATACTGGGCAGATGTATATAGGTTGGAAAGCCCCTAATTATACAAAATGTCGGGTCAGGACAATAAGACATAAATAGACATGCAAGGTAATAAACATAAGGAAACCAGTTACGAGCAATCAAAGTGCACATTAAAAGAATTCACATAAAAAAGAGAACACAATCAGTTTACCGTCGGTATATTCCAGAATACCGTCGGTATACTGGTCCAAAGATACAAAAAAATACAGCTAGTTCTGTATTCCAACAAATCGGTATACCGTCAGTATACTCCAATATACCGTCGGTATGACGGCTAAGTTAAATATCATGAAGTCGGTTAACAATGTCGGCAATGATCTATATACCGTCGGTATACTGTAGTATACCGTCGGTATGCCGATAAAGGTCGGTGGAAAATATCTAAAAATTAAGTCGGACGAAATGGGTATACCGTCAGTATACTATATTATATCGTCGGTATGCCGGTTTTCGAGAAAAACTAGGCCAACGTAAATTCTGATTCTGGGACCAAAATCAAACCCCTAAAATCACCAAAACCAACTTAAAAAAGGAGTCAAGTCTAGTGGTAAGTCTCTTATCAAAATATGGACTAAATCTCACAGTCACAACTCCAGGACCGTTCTCCATTACCGAGTTACCAAAAAGGGACGGGACAAGATTCTACCAGAAAACAAAATCGAGAGGATCAATAGGCTAAAAATTACGAGATGAACAATAATAGTAAAGAAAGTCTAAGCTAAGAAGCAACCATCAAAGTTGCAGGAATGAAAATGAAAGAAAGTAAAATAGTTCATAGAATCAACAAGATGTACTTGCCTAACGCGAGCTTACAGCGTCAACCTTCTAATACATCACCACAAAGGGGTTCAGAAACCACACTCCAAGTTTCAAGACCAAGTTCTAAGCTCAAGAGAAAAAGGGGTGGAGAGAAGAGAGAGAAAGAGAAATAAAAAAAACCAAGTACTATTTATAGAGAAATTCTCGAAAATATATAAAAAAATATCTCAAAAATATCTAAAAAGTAAAACAAATATCTGCCGAGCAGTATACTGTAGTATACCGTCGGTATACCGGTCAGGAGGCAAAGTTTCAATTTTCCAAGTTTTAAAATCCCACAAAATCCAAAAAAACAGAGCATGCAGTATAAAATAAGTATCCATATTCCGATATAGATACTATGAGATAGAGTCTCACATGTGCTGTCCCAATCCTCGTGCGTACTAATCATACTGTACTTAGTCTCCTTGCAAAAGTGCGCCAGTCACACTCCTGGAGTAAGTGGCGCACTTTTGAGAGAAAACCCAGTTGGCGCACTTTGGTGTGTATTCCATCAAAGTTCTCCCTGAAAAACTAAGGTAAAGTGCGCCACAACCAGTCCGCGCACTTTTTTCATGTTGGCAATTTGGCACACTTTTCCTCTGTTTCGTCAATTGGAGCACTTTGCTTATGTTTAGTAGCTTGCGCACTTTTTTCTCTTTATTTCCTTAGGGACAAAGCTTTGGTTGGTTTCTCAATTTTTTTGTTATTGATTTGCATGCTCCTCGACTGACGAGTTTCTCGACTGTCAAGCTTTGACCTCATATTCTGTGTTTTATCTTGTAGCTAGCTTGCTCGTGCACTTTCCTTGATAGCGCACTTTATTCTTGCATGCGCACTTTTCTCAAGTGCGCCGTGTTGGTCAACTTGACAAAGTGTGCCACCCTTTGTAGCTCGCGCACTTTCTTGCGAAAGTGTGCCAACCTTGCTTTAGTTGTTTGTGTGCCACTGTCCAGTTTTGGTCGTTTGTGCGGTATTGCCCAGTTTTGGTCGTTTGTGCGCCAATCTAGTTTTCTTCGTTTGTGCGCCAACCTTACTTCTGTGTGTTTTGTGCGCCTACTGTTTCCTGCACTTTGAGCCCTGTAGATGTAGCCATGTATGCACTTGTTATTTTACTTGTTAATTAGATTACTTTTTCTTGATCACCTTATTATACGTTTGATAGAGTAAGAGGCGTAGTTTAACTCGGGTGACATTCTGTAACCCCGGTCCTTATTTAATTTAAGGGTTGTAGAACTGATCTCGAGGGGTTCTTGCACTACGCTTATTCTTATTCATCGATATAATAAAGTAACAAATTGATATGACCAGTATTAGACTATCATGTCCTGAATTACTGGCTACCTGATAACTTGTCCATGATCTTGATTCTAGAACTTATTTCTACCCTGACTATTGTATTCGTGCTGATATACTTGATCACACCGAGAGTGCTACTTGATATATATATATATATATATATATATATATATATATATATATATATATATATATATATATATATATATATATATATATATATGGATTCATATCAATAATGAGTCATCATGCCACATACTCCTGCCACGTTATATCTGTAATTATTTTCATGCACGGATCTGGTAGTTGGACAGTGACTTTAGCCGTGGCTAGATAGTATTGATTCTTGCATAACACTTGGGTGAACCTAGATTTTACTTTCAAGTGACAATATTGGTTCGTATCAAGAGTGTCCGTACTTAAGGTACGACATCTAAGAAAGAATATTCATGTGACCACGATATGAGATTCTAACTAACATAGAGTTAACTAAGTAACTTAATTGTAGAGCATTGGGAGGGAATAATATCTTGAGATTGTGCATGTCGAACCACCCTAAATTAGCTGGGAGTAAAGGCTGGCCACCACAGATACTGTATATCATCCACCCTAAATTATAAGACCGAGCCAGTATCTTTCCTATAGAAAGTTTAGAACTGTTACTGATTATTAATTTTCTCAGGGCCCTTGCAAAGGACTGATACATCTTTACATATATTCTTGCTTGTATATCATTGGTTCAGCCAGTCCTGCTCGATTGGGCACAATATGAGGATACTAATATATTACTTTACTGGGATAACCCAAAGATCATATATCAAGCTATAATACATGATTGGCCGCATAATTTGCTTGTATAGGTGCTTAGCCAAGAAAGTGGACTATCGTAGCATGGTGATTTAATCCATGTCCTTATTTGGTTGTTGGCTTGCGCTGTTGTGTTATGATACTCCATGGACTGAAGGTATTATATTTTCTCCTATTGTATTTCTGCTTGTGTATTGTACTTTCTATTGAGTGAAATTAGGGACATAGACTGTTGTGGCATGATGGTTCAACTCATGGGTTGCGCTGTTGTGTTACGATATGCTATGAACTGAAACTACGATGCAGAATATTTTAGCTTGACCATAATCAAGGAAGATATTCTATCTTGATACGATAGGGCACTTTTTGTCCTTGTTTGGTGAAGGGGTATCATATCATATCATGGACGGGTTATATGCCATTGATTGTTGGCTCATGCATCTCATGCTATAGATCCGATTTTGTTTCTTTATTTCGTGCTTCCTTTGTGGTACTTATTATTTGGGGTCTGACCCTACTAGTTTTGCATGGCCAGGTTTAGAGCCAGCACCTGAGGATCAAGCTTACTTCTTCCCCACTGATGGCATGCATCAGAAGGATGGATGTTGAGGGTCACAAGTAGGTTTATCGTTTCACTACTCGTCTATTGTGAACTATATTCTTTTGGATGTTTATCCAATCGGCACTTGTTAGCCGATAAATCTGGACATTAGTTTCCAACATGACTATATTTATACTCAGACTACAGCTGACTCACTGTCATGTATACTATTGATTGTGTATTTGGCAAACCATTTTGTATTGCTAGATCTCTAGAACATTCTGATGCGACGTTTGGAACGCCTTATAGCTTATTCTGAAATATTCTATGTTATTGCTACTTGATTGAATGATTGAAATATAGAAGTTCTTGACCCTAGGAGACTTGATTGTAGTATGCACCTCCTCGTCTCTAGACAAACTTAACACATTGCAGGTTACTTCAGTATTCTGTAAGGTGCGGTTGGCTAATTCATTCTCCCTCTCTCCAGTATTCTGGGTCTAGGGCATGACACATCCCAAATGTCACATCATAATGTTCTTTAGAGATCTGGCGGTACAAAATGATGTGTTAGATGCAAGATCAAAGTATGAATGACAATGAGTCAACTGCAGTCTTAATGTATACACTCATGTAAGGAATAAGTGTCCAGACTTGCCGGCTAACAGGTGCCGATTGGCTAAACGTCCAAAAGAATATAGTTTATAAAAGACGAGCAGTGAATAAAGGAACCCACTCGTGTCCTTCAGCGGCCATCGTTCTAGTGCATGCCATCGGTGAGGGTGAGAAGCTGGATCCTCTTGGCTGGCTCTAAATCTGCCCATGTAAAATCAATGGGGTTAGACCCAAAATAGCAAGTACCACAAGGAAGCACGAAATGAAGAAATAAAACCAGATCTATAGCATATAGTGCAAGAGCCAAGAAATATTGGCCCGTGCCCCATCTTTGGGGTAACATGACACTCCTTCACCAAACATGGACAGAAAATGCCATGCCACCCAAGATAATATAGGTCCCATGATTATGGTCAAGCTAGAATTCTGTGTCATAGTGCGGTCCATATTCCATCTTATCATAATGACCCAACTCCCCAACCAAATAAGGACAAAAGTTGAACACCACACTATGATAGTCCATGTCCCTAAGCTACTAGCAGAATCACAATCATAACCAAGTCAGAGTGGAACGACCAAACAATGTTATGGCTTTTTATGTAGAGTCATAGGTTATCCCAGATATAATAATAATAAGCATTCTTAGATCGTGCCATGTCGAGCAGCGCTAACCGAGCCAATATTGTACAAGCTAGAAATTATGTCATGATTGTACCAGTTTCCAGTAGGGCTACCACGCTAATTGTCGTACCAGTCCCCCGTAGGGCACCATGCTAATAAATCACTAAGAGTTCCAACCATCCTATAGGAAAAAATATTGGGTCGGTCTTAAATATAAAAAAATAAATATTGCACTCCACTACATGTGGATGATATACAATATCCGTGGTGGCCAGCCTTGTACACCATGAGAACTATCATGGTGCGGCCCATTATGCACGTTCTCGGGATGTTGTTTCCTTCCCATGTTCTAATCAGCTTTTATGTTACCTAATTAACCCTCCAGTGATATGGAATTCCCTGCTGTGGTCACAGAAACATTCCCCTTAATAATGTCCTACAGAGTACAAGCACATTTGATACGAATTCATTTAATATAAGGAGTCAAATATGGATTCAATAAAATATAGATACAATATTCAAACAAGCAATAGTCTAGCCATGCTATGGTTCTGACCCATTATCATTTTTGTGCCAATAATTCAGGAATATAGTATTATGCACCGAGCATGAATCACTATGTCACGTTCAGTGTACATGTTGGCCAATATTCCACACTCAGTGTACAATATAGTCGTTATAAACAGGCAAATAAGACAAGTGTATCAGCAAGAATACAATAACCAAGTCAGGATACCAAACCTATCAGTTGGTCATATGAATCATGTTTTGATCAAGTCAGGAATCATAATTAATTTTTTACTTTATTATATCGATGAATGAGGATAAGAGTAGTGCGAGAACCCCTCGAGATCAGATCCACAACTCTTGAACCAAACAAGGACCGGTGTTGCAGAACGTCACCTGAGTTGAACTACACTCCTTACCCTACCGAACACATAAGAATAAAGTTAGAAATAAAACATCAAGCATAATCAGGGCCACATCTACAGGGCTCTCAATATAACAAGTCCATGCTGGGTGCCATATATTATGGCCAAGAACCTCATGCAAGTATCAATAAGGCAATAGTCCTTAACATCACTCAATAATATGCCCAAGGCAATAGAAATCATAAAACAGGCAAGTTGCACACAATCGCCAGAGAAACAAGCATAAACGTACTTTGCAAAAGTACACGGGCTAGGCAAATTAGGGTTGATGCATTACAACCAACAAATAGGTAGTGGCGCACTTTAAAAAAAGTACGCGCTCTACAAGAGAAGAAAGGTAGGCACATAAAGCTAGACAGACAGACTTGGCACATTTCTCTAAATGTTCTTGTGCCACAAGAGTCTAGGTACTCCAAACAATGGTGGCGCACAAAGACAACAAACAAACAACTTGGCACACTCTAACAAAAGTGCTCAAATACGACACTTGGCGCATTTTGTTGTAGTATGCCAGCAACAGGGAGTGGCTTATTTAGAAAAGTGTGTGAGCTAAATGATGACAAAAACTAAAAGACAAAATACAAGTTTCAAGGCTAACGCGACAGTCGATGGAACGACAGTCGAGAACTCAAAAATCAAGGCATGTCAAAGTTAGAGCTCGCTTATCGAGGCTGAACCGAGCAAGAGTACGCCAAGATATAACAAGTGCAACGGATCATTAATCTATTAAAAGTGCAACAACCGTTGAGCGTCCAGAAAGTGAGCCAAAGGTTATATATATAAAAGTGACACATTTTTGATAGTTAATGCATGATGTATCAATTGTGCGTCAGTCTGTTCTTCTGGTTAAAAGTGCGTCAATCAATTGGAAGTTGGTCCACAGTGCGCTGAAAGGTAGACTGACGCACTTTTTATTGGTTCGTTCGATAATACATCAATTATGCGCCAGAGGCTAAAGTCTTCCGAAAGTGCGTCAAGAAGGATTTTTCCAAAATTTATTCCCTTAACATACTTTTGCAAGAAATTTGTAATAATATTAAAGTACGCACGAGTATGAAATACGGGTCACACTAAACATGCACTCATGGACTGCAGGTCACACTCAACATACACCCATAATACAAATCCTCCTGTGTACTTCTCGTCACTGTTCTTCTTCTCCAACCGACCCACCATTGATGCACTCAGAGCTCAAGCTCGAGACTATGATAGTGCTCTAAATCACAAATGCCAAGAAGCAAAACTACATAATATAGGATATTCATCACTATGCCAAGTAGTTTTCTAAAATACTAAGTTTTAGGAGATCATTTCCTCAAAATATGAAGAAGATCCATAAATCAAGAACTCGGATCTACAAGATCCTAGCCAAAAAAATATAAAACAACAAGCACTAAAGACCAAGAGGAACTCAGTCCCGACAATATAAGCTAATAAAATCAAATAACTAATAGAGAAATAAATCCATGCATGATACAAGTTTCTTCATTCCAAGCAAGATGTACTTGCCTGTGAAGAAAAGATGGAAAGAGAACAAGAACGCAATAATGAAAGAGAGAGAGGAAAAACAAGAATATATAGGCAAAGGGTGGATGGTGAACCGTCGGATCTCTCCAACAAATCCAAGCCATACATCCTACCTACCACCACTACACAATCAATATTAGCCAATATGCGCCAAGCTCCATTCAATAGTGTGCTTTAATTATACTCAAAGTACGCCAAAAATGAAAACACAAGCAAAAGTGTGCCAACTTTAGTATATTTCGAGTATACTGGATAGGAGAGTGACAATGATCATGGAAGAAGTATTTTTCAAAGTGCTCCGGATGGATATGTCGTTCTTATGCGAGGACTGGTGCTTGGCTCTGTGCCTAGGGAAGACTTGTCACTTATCCAACCAATTCAAACGTCAATCTTCGTAAATCTCTTCATTGAGGATGGTGGGGTATATTCTTCTGCGAATCCCATACTGACTGGATGGGTTACTGATAATAATATACGTTGGAACCGACTCTCTGTCCAAGTAGGGATTTACAATGCCATTTTGTTGACCAGCTATGGAATTGCCCTAAACCAAAATTTATTTCTTGCCTTGGTGGAATGGTATAATGCTCGAACCGGAACCTTCTCCACACCTCATGGCGAGTTAGGGTTCGCATTGTATGCGTTGTAGATAATTTCAGACTTGCCGATAGGAGACGTGGCTTATGAGGAATACATCCTTACTAATAGAGAACTTCAAGACCTGGCTAAAGAGAATCTTCGCCTTGTTGAAGTATACCAAAAGTTAATATGCCATTATTTAGCTTGCAATTACTATTACCAGAATAGTTCATGCTTGGCTTATACTAGTAAGTGGTTGTCAGACCTTTTTATGGTTCGACAATAAACGAGAAGGCTAAAGAAGGGAGAGATGTAACCGTTCGTACCCTCCCACCTTTAGATGCAAATCTGATCGTAAAGCTTATGCGAGATTGCAATGCGCCTGAAAAGTTCCGGGAGACTACTGCATGCGGATTCCTAGCTGGGACGAAAACTTATAGTTATTTGAGACAGTCTCGTAAAGAAATTTCCTGGGAAGCTCTGCTAGCTGGCTTCCTATCATTGTGGTTACGAAGGTGGGTCATTCCAAGGAATTGTGCAGCAGATTGTATCAATCACAATATACTGTTTCCTGCAGTACATTTTTTCTTCAGGCATTGGTTAGCTCTTCTGCCGGCGATGATATACCGATTAAATGCTGGCCTCCGTGCATTCACTGATGCCTTACTGTTATAGCCTATATGTCAAAGTGATTTGCCTAGAGTAGAAATGCCTCTTACCTACTTGATGGGATAGCTATTGCTTCATAATAAATGCTTGATGGCTCCTGGCTTGGAGCGGGATGACGTCGTTAAAGAAAGATTCCTTTGCAAGTATAGGGAGTCCAAATAGAATGTCACCAGCGTTCTGGATACTAGACGAGCACTAAACCTGGGAACAAGTTGGAGCTTTTACTGCATCTGTCCACAAGTTCCAGCTGAGAATACATGTGGCCGCTTCCAAGATAGAGAAAAAGATATGTCAAACCTGCCCTACAGAATTTTCTTTTGGTTACTCGGCATCAGGCCTTCTCACTTGGTCTATATATGCGAAGATAATTGTTACCTAGAACCATATCTGCCTAGTCGCTTTGCTAGACTATAGCTACGACCAGTTTTATGTCGGCAATGCTACCTCTTATTTTTGGTCGAGTGGGGGTTTGATCGACGGAGCCCGATGATGGCGATACTTTAACATGGATTGCACTGGTGCCCAATTCACCTTTCCTTCTACCACAGTTGGAACACCATTGCATATTTTGTATACTTACGCCAATTTCTTTACCTCCGCCAACACATTTCATCATGATTTTGATATGAGGGGTAGCTTCAGGCTAGGAATAAAGGCTGACACCGAGGCAGAGACGGTGGAAACTAATATATTAGTGGAGGAAGTGGACAATACTCCTGTGGACGAGTCATTAGAACTCGTCAGACCTGGGCCAGAGGACCAACCTGTTCCTCCTCTGGTTATATCTATAAAGAAATGCAAAGGTTCATCTTTAAGAGAGAGTCAGCATATTTTGAAGAACGCAACCAGAAAGAAATTACAGTCAGAGTCCCTTGTATCTCCGATGAGAAGTTTATTTACCTCTTCCACCCGTTCTCCTGGCCAAGCTGGGCCATCGACTACTTCACTTGTTGTGGTAAGGATTAGCACTTCTATCCCTTATCCAGTCATCACAGTAGCGACCAGCACTGCAGTTGTTTCAGCCATCGAAAGAGCTAGCTCGACGAATCCTCCGTCAGTCACACGAGATACAAATTTCTCAGTCTTACATGCACCTTTTGTTGATCCCATCCCCGACGAGGCAGCTCAATTCATATTGCCAGTTACGTTTATACCTCCTCTATCACTTGGCCTAGCACCAAGTATAGCCATGAAAGAGAGTCAGATTTAGCAGGAGCCTGCTCTAGAGAGTCATAATACTCAGTCCAATCCTGATAAGGAAGACAATGAGGTAGAAATAATTTTTAATCCTCTGGCTGATGTTTCTGGAATGATCAGTCGGGTTGAGCTACAACATGACATTACCATGACAAAACCTGATGTCGTACCCAACCGTGGTGACACAAACGTTTCCACATCAGACATGGGGGTAGGGCATAGTGATTATGACAATATACTCTTGAATGCCAGCACTCCATCGGTAAAAGCTTCTTTGGATGGACTAAGAGATTCCGTGGACGGCCAAACTCCCGAAGATGAATATATACCTGCTGGCTCGGGTATATGCCAATCCTTTCTCTCTATACCATAAATCCTAGTATTGCAAGCCCCGTTGTCACTATTTTTTACAATGGAAACCCAGGCTAACACAAGTCAAGGTGTCATATATTCCTGGAGCTCGGCTTGTATGCCATCTTTGTCATAGTATTATATATATATGATCATGTTACTTTTAACATTTTTTTTTAGGTAACGAGGCCCATGGAGAGATTCCTTCGGGACATGTGGAGGATGTAGTCGCTTCACAGGCCAAAATAGTTGATTACTTCACCCTATCAGCTGCAAGTACTGTATCATACACACCAGTAGTTTTAACTGCTCTTGTAGTAGTAGCGGCTAGTGTTGAAGATCCCACTTCTGTTGTTAGCCAAAGGACACAAGCAATGAACTCTTCATCTTCTATCCTCGATTTTGAAGCTACAACTATCATGACCTTAGCACCTTTACCTCATGGGAGAAAGTTGGTAGAGGTTGTTGCAACTCCCAGTTTGAGCAATAACTTTAATGTCTTAGTCAGAGTTTATACAACTGCTTTCTATACAACGTTAAAAGAGTTGATAAGGCAAATACTCGAAAAGGGTTTAGCTTTGGATAATGTTTTTGGTTTGTGCCTGTAGCGGTGGATCTATATTTTTCCAATGTCATCATCGAAATCACTGATCTTTGTGACCCTTTTATTTCTAGCTTTGCCAAAAAGTATATATCTATGCTCATTCTGTCTTGTTGGGACTATAAATCAAGTATCTTTATGTAAACCGTATACTGCGTCGTTCTAATATGGCGACACCACTGGTATGGATAAGGGTTCATAAGAGGACATGGCATCTAGTAATTCTTGTGCAGGAAGATCAACATCAATGTAGTGCGGAGAAGAGTCTTCTTTATTCACAAAATACAAGATTTCTTTCTCCTCCACCCAGTCGGCTGGAGGTTCGGTAAGATCAATGACTAGGGATTGATTTGCTGATGTCGACTGTTTACTGCGTCGAATGCCAATGACTAAAGAAGGCAAATTCTTAGGAAGAATTATCATCAACGGTTCTTTGGCCCTCTTTTCCCACAATGGATTAGGGAGCTTAATAATAAGAGAAGAACCATGTGACATGACCTGACCTTGTTCGTCGTATGTCTCTTATTCTTCTTAGATTTAGAATTCAGAGATATTATCTTCTACTCTAGATCTGGTAGCAGGTCTTGATGAACCCACATGACTTTACATCGGTATGTAGTAATGGGTACCAACCATTTTGTTTGACTTCGAGTTGGTGGAAGATTGATTATTTCCATTACTGTTCTAGGTATCGGCATAACACCATTTGAGACTTCTTGAGCTGGAAAATCTTTAAATTGTAGCGACACAAAGTTGGTAGTGACAGTCTTCTCATTATTATAAAAAGTGATTGCTTTGGAGTCTATCAACTACTGAATCTTCCTTTTTAGTACATAGCAAGCCTTTGCCGGATGATGTATGTAACGGTAAAACAGACAATATTTTGGATTATCTGTTTGACCAGTCTCATCTGGCCGTCTGATATAAGGCAACTAAAGTTTTTTGCTTTTTACTAGGCAATCAAAGATGCTGATGATGTCATTCTCATCAAAGGATTATTCTTCTTTGGGATTTGAGGACTCGAGAGGTTTCTGTGTTGGCAAAAAATTATGCCGTTTAGATGTAATACCCCATTTCGTTCAAGCGGACTGCCGATTCAAATGGAAAAAGTGCATGTCCCAACCCGCCTTGCTTAGGCAAGAATACTCGTTTGAGGCAAAGGATATCCAGACTTGTCCCTACAGGAACCGGATTAGGCTTTCAGAGGCTCGCTTGACGTATCGCTCGACCGAGGTGAATCAACGCTAAGGTGGGTGACTACGGTGAACTTGTCTTTGCTTAGCCAGCACACATAAAATATGGAATGATACATGCTAGTCGCTAGGTGAATCACCCCCTGCATACTAATAAGAATCCAATGCACCTAGCTAAGGGAATAATCCCAACTTGTATTACTTATGCTAGAACATGGAAATAAAAAATTGCTTATATATATATGTTCAGACCCTCGCATGCTACCCTAGAACGTGTCGCTCGGAAAGTCCCTACGATTTTACCTCTTGGTTTACCTTCGGGCCCGAGCCATCGTGTTGCTTAAGTTCCTGAGAAACGCATGCTTGTTTGCTTACTAATGCCTAACGTTATTGTATTGTGCATACATTGAGTCAGCCAGGAGACTATCAAATAGCTCTTCTGTGCAATTGAACCTGCAAGTATCCGAGACCGTTTGGTCACCAAGGCAATCTCCGCCCCAGGGAAAATGCATCAAGGCAAAGTGAATATTGTACTGTGATCACATCAAATTTCCCTTGAACGAGAATCCTGTACAAGCTCGTTCATAGCGGAAATTCATGACTGTACTCGTGTTATTGACTGTATTGTGAAGGATGTGATATTGGAAATACCTTGACCTGCATGTCGCAGATAACTCGAAAATGATGTATAGTTCCACGGACGGTCATCGGGGCACTGGGACCGATCCGATCTGGATGGAACTCCATTGTTCATCCTACTGTACTGGACGAGATGGTGTGTAGTGTACACTGTTCTTTTGCTTCATATCATCCTCTCCACGGCTGAACTCTACTGTATAGTCTACTGTACTGGATGAAATGGCTTGTAGCGTCCACTGTACTTTCGCTGTAAACCATTTTCGTTTAAGACTAGTGTCCTTTATGGCTATGCCAGCGACTCATTGTTCATGTAGCTAAGTCATCCTCGCTTAGCGGCTACCCGCGTGCGAGTCATTGCATCGCATCAAAGAACAACTGTGCACTCCAAATATTATCCCGTTCAATGACTCTCGTTTGCATATGCTATGCTCCTGAATGTTTATACTTGCCCGTGCTTGAATTAACAATGTTTGCCTTGGACAGGGAAGGTAAAATGGTAAGTTGGTAAGTCTTGCCGTATTTCCTCTCATGTCATATGGCGCATGCCACACGAGTTAGGCTATTCAATGTTTGCATAAAACTGATCCTAAGACAACTAGAAAGACAATAATATATTTGGTGCAAGGAACCTATACTACGTGTTTGGATTTGTCGAGCGGGCGAGTAGCCTCCCCACCAGTGCATTCAATGTACTGATAATCCACCAGTTCGTTTGTAGGGTGCGGGAGAACCTCGTTCGGTACGGATGCCTCCTTCGTGCGTGCTAAGGCGTGGAGATCACTCTGAAGCAGCGGTGCATCCGGAACTGAAGCACATATACAAGACATAATGTTGGAACTTGCCTGAACATTCGCCTGTACAATCATTCCACAAATTGTAGCCACTTGGCACGCTTTTATTGTTTCAGAGAGAGAGGCTTGAGCGACTTGTAATCTCGGCCATGCGCTGCCTGTAACACTTGTTTATATCAATAAAGAGTTGCTTTACTTCTACTTGTGTTATTTAATGCTTCTGCTATATTGTCAACTCAGTGAACTTGTTACCGATCGCCTATGCGTTCATGAATTCGCTGCACTCAGATAATCTGTGCGACTCTGTGGCTTAGAACTCTTACCGCCAGCCAATAAACCACGGGCTTGTACGGACGTGGCTCACGCTCGTGCGACATCACGCCCGGATGGGTCAAAGCGATCGTTCCGCGGGAGCGCTGGCGCGGTGATTCTCGCCTAGCGAAAACGGCCAATTTTGCCTGTGGGAGATCGGGACGTGAAATAGTGGTATCAGAGCCTGGCTTCTACGCCTTTGAAATTTATTTCGATTATCTCAGTTTTGAAAGCTCGTTCATGGGTTATGTGCACGCTCTCTCTCAAGGCCTCAATGGAATGTTCCAACAATAAGTCTAAATACTTTCAAAATACGTTTTGAATGATACAAATGCTTGTATGAATCATGATGCAAGTGGCCTTTGTGCTAACCTGTACGAACCCTTGAGATTATCGCAAGTAGCTTGTCCGATTTTACTGACTCTAAGTTTGGTTAAATGCATCTATTTGAGGGATGCCTTGAACTGGTGCACGATCCAAGACTTAAGAAAATATAAAACTCGAGTGCTAAGACTTCGCTATCGCCGAGTTGGTGAAGTACATGTATTAGAGGGGCACTTCGAGTATGTGTACAATCCAAACTAGCGATATGCTGATCTCGAATGCTTGTGCAAGTGAATATCCAAATAAACAAGTACAACGACTTGTATAGGTTTACCTCAGCCTTGTATCGTTAAATCAAAATTGATTGAAATGTACTGCTTGTCCTCAGTAAGTCTCGAGGACGAGACTTTTTCTGAGTTGGGTAGGATGTAACATCTTGTTCCGTTCAAGCGGACTGCCGATTCAAAAGGCAAAAGTGCATATCCCGACCCGCCTTGCTTAGGCGAGAATACTCGTTTGAGGCAAAGGATATCCAGACTTGTCCCTACAGAAACCGGCTTAGGCTTTCAGAGGCTCGCTTGACGTATCGCTCGACCGAGGTGAATCATCGCCAAGGTGGGTGGCTATGGTGAACTTGTCTTTGCTTAGCCAGCAGACATAAAATGTGGAATGATACATGCTAGTCGCTAGGTTAATCACCCCCTGCTTTCTAATAAGAATCCAACGCACCTAGCTAAGGGAATAATCCCAACTTGTATTACTTATGCTAGAACATGGAAATGAAACATTGCTTATATATATATATGTTCAGACCCTCGCATGCTACCCTAGAATGTGTCGCTCGGAAAGTCCCTATGGTTTTACCTTTCGGTTTACCTTCGGGCCCGAGCCATCGTGTTGCTTAAGTTCCTGAGAAACGCATGCTTGTTTGCTTACTAATGCCTAAAGTT
Organism: Iris macrosiphon; assembly: GCA_036927795.1. Lineage (NCBI taxonomy): Eukaryota > Viridiplantae > Streptophyta > Magnoliopsida > Asparagales > Iridaceae > Iris > Iris macrosiphon. The sequence continues at coordinate 182,445,715 of JAYESA010000006.1, read as the reverse complement.
ATTATATTGTGCATGCATTGAGTCAGCCAGGAGACTATCAAATAGCTCTTCTGTGCAATTGAACCTGTAAGTATCCGGGATCGTTTGGTCACCAAGGCAATCTCCGCCCCAGGGGAAATGCATCAAGGCAAAGTGAATATTGTACTGTGATCACATCAAATTTCCCTTGAACGAGAATCCTGTACAATCTCGTTCATAGCAGAAATTCATGACTGTACTCGTGTTATTGACTGTATTGTGAAGGATGTGATATTGGAAAGACCTTGACCTGCATGTCGCGGACAACTCGGAAATGAGGTATAGTTCTATGGACGGTCATCGGGGCACTGGGACCGATTCGATCCGAATGGAACTCCATTGTTTAGCCTACTGTACTGGACGAGATGGTGTGTAGCGCCCACTGTTCTTTTGCTGCATACCATCCTCTCCACGGCTGAACTCTACTGTATAGTCTACTGTACTGGACGAAATGGCTTATAGCACCCACTGTACTTTCGCTGCAAACCATTCTCGTTTAAGACTAGTGTCCTTTATGGCTATACCAGCGACTCATTGTTCATGTAGCTAAGTCATCCTCGCTTAGCGGCTACCCGCGTGCGAGTTATTGCATCGTATCGAAGAACAACTGTGCACTCCAAATATTATCCCGTTTAATGACTCTCATTTGCATATGCTATGATCCTGAATGTTTATACTTGCCCGTGCTTGAATTAACAATGTTTGCGTTGGACAGGGAAGGTAAAATGGTAAGTTGGTAAGTCTCGCCGTATTTTCTCTCATGTCGCACGGCGCACTGCCACACGAGTTAGGCTATTCAATGTTTGCATCAAACTGATCCTAAGGCAACTAGAAATACAACATAATAGTTGGTGCACGGAACCTATATTACGTATTTGGATTTGTCGAGCGGGCGAGTAGCCTCCCCACCAGTGCATTCAATATACTGATAATCCACCAGTTCGTTTGCAGGGTGCGGGAGAACCTCGTTCAGTTTGGATGCCTCCTTCGTGCGTGCTAAGGCGTGGAGATCACTCCGAAGCAGCGGTGCATCCGGAACTGAAGCACATATACAAGACATAATATTGTAACTTGCCTGAACATTCGCCTGTACAATCATTCCACAAATTGTAGCCACTTGGCACGCTTTTATTGTTTCAGAGAGAGAGGCTTGACCGACTTGTAATATCGGCCATGCGCCGCCTGTAACACTTGTTTATATCAATAAAGAGTTGCTTTACTTCTACTTGTGTTATTCAATGCTTCCGCTATATTGTCAACTCAGTGAACTTGTTACCGATCGCCTATGCGTTCATGACTCTGCTGCACTCGGACAATCTGTGCGACTCTGTGGCTTAGAACTCTTACCGCCAGCCAATGAACCACGGCCTTGCACGGGCGTGGCTCACGCTTGTGCGACATCATGCCCGGATGGGTCAAAGCAATCGTTCTGCGGGAGCGCTGGCGCGGTGATTCTCGCCTAGCGGGAACGGTCGATTTTGCCTGCGGAAGATCGGGGCGTGACATTAGAGACGTTTATGGCAAGGGCTTTATTTTACTTATTGTTGCGATTATTCGCATTAGTAAGGGGGCATTTCTCCTTATCTTCCATACTAGTCATTTCTAATCCCAACAAACATATTTCTTTTGCGGTATCTTCTGCGGCTTCAACACCTACAATAAAAGCCGTCCAATCTTAAAACTGGATGGGGCCTGTCCAGAGCCTTATTGCAGGCAACAGATTCTTCTTGCAGGTATCTATGAATACGGAGTCAAGAATACCAGGAGGTAACTTCAGAGTTGTTTGCCTATCACGCTCTATGAATTAACGAGCAATTTCCTTCTCCTTTTGCTTGATGTCAGTGAGTGAAGACATAGTCATGTCCATACCTCCATCATATAATCGGGTCAGAAAAAGACATTTTAGATCTTCAAACAATGATATGCAGTTATTCGACAAACTGCAGTACTAGTCATAGGCTAGTCCGGCTAAGCATCCGACGAATACCCTAGTGAGGAGGGCATCATTCCCTTGCTGGTGAACTGTCATCATATTGAAGTAGTTGATTTATTGACGCAGAGATATCCTTGCATCAAACAAGACCAACGATTGAGGCTTGTATTTGGAAGAAAAATAAATATTATCCTAGTAAGGTGGATAAGGTTGTTTCACTCCCAACTTCTGGAGTTGGTCTTTGTTTTTCAAAGCGTCAAACTGGGCCCATAACTCACGAATGGCTTCGTGTGGATCCTCAGTTTGTGGGGGTACAGCTGACTGAAATGATGCTGGTTGAACTTGTACAACGATTAGTGTAGTTCTACCCCCAGAATTGAGAGGGTCAATATTTGGTGCGGACGATTCTTGATTAAGAATCTCTTCTGGATTTATATTGCCTTGAGGAAGTGTTACTCCTGGGGTAGGTTGTGTGGAAATAGGCGTGACCGCCTGAACTGGTACTGATGCTGGAGAGTGTTGGACCATCATCACCTGATGCATGTTCTGTATCATACTATATATGTCTTTTAGTGCAGCTTCCAACGAATTGAGACGTTGCTCAGTATTTCCTGATAGAGGAACATCATATTCATCACCAATGGCGTATATACTAGCCTCTCTTTGTATGATAGAAGAGCTAGTGGAAAACATTGTGTAGTTGGATTCCACACTGACTCTGATTCAAGGGGTTGGGCACCCCCAGCAAGAACTGCTTTAGATTCTGAGGAATGGGAAATCCTCATAAGCAAGAGTTCCCACCTTCGAGAACGAGTATTTCGAAAAGCTCATTCAAAGGATTGGACAAGATGGTTGAACCTCCTCTGACTGGGCATCCTCGAGATATGTTGTCTTGAACGTCTTTCATTGCGGGGAAGGTGTGAGGCCATGTTTACTGGGGCAAAAAGAAGTTAATCTTCCTCTTTTTGATTTTCAGCTTGCCTTTCTGCCTGGTGTCTAATGGGCACAGTGTAAGTCAATCGATCAAACATGGACCGTCTTGCTGATGTGCAGCAATAATTGATTACAACTTTGTTGTCGTTACAAAGATGCTAGTTAGGGAGCACCATCGCAGGTAGAGTGGACTCTCTTTCTCTACGTTTTTGTAAAATGACTTGGTGTAGATCAGAAGGAGGGAGGAGAGAAAAATAGGAAGGCAGACTCTGCCTTGTTACATCAGTTACAATTGACTTGGGGACGAAGTTCTTGGTACCATGTGTAACTGAGTTGAGAAGCAGTCCTCGGTGGCGTACACTGGGGTATTGTAATAGAAGAAAAGGCATTATGCCTTTGTGTGCACAACTTTGCACATATATGTGGAGTTTTGTGTATACCTTGTGCATCTTCAAGACGGGAGAAACATAATTCTATCTGTAGTGCGTTCAATTTGAACACGCAGGAGAGGAGCCTTCACCGACTTCCGTTTCGTGTGCCGATATAAGTCAAGACATGACAGTTTCTATATTGTTGTTGCTGGTGAGTAGATGCGTATTTTTGTATGACTGTGAGTTGACAATGACAACATCCTTGCCTTGCACGTTATGTTGAATATGCAAAGGTTCGGCAGCTTGGGAATGGACAACCCCCTTGACATCGTAGTGAATTCTTCTGCCCAATAAAGATTGGTTCACCCCTCGCTTATTGTTGCCAGAGATATGTGGTTTGCCCCTATTGGTTGGCACAACGGCGTGGCCAAGGGGGGTGTAATGCCCCATTCCGCGTCAACATTATGTATCAAGGTGAGTGGACAGAACTTCGTTCTCTGATTCTTGCACGTCCTAATAATAAATCTGAGTTTTTGCTTGCAATATTTTCATAAGAGAATGATAGAACCTGGCTTGCAAGCCAATAAACGAACTCACCTAGCTTATCTTTGAAACGAATATGTCTGCTTAACTAAGAGACCCTGAAACGCTTGTCTAAAAGTACGTATTTGCATGAACATGTTCACTATCTCCTATGCTCCGAGAGAACCATATCGTGTACCTGAATGTGTTCAAAGATAAGGCGGCTTGCCCCGCAACAAAGATTATAGTCTGATGGTTCGTCTCGTCTGTATCTTAAATTTTATTTGATAGTATTTCCATGCATTTGCATTGGTCGAAAAATGGCTATTGGTGGAGAGCTGAACTGCATGTGTCACGGCTACTACAGATATAGTGGAAAGCAGCCATGAGTCACAGCTGTCATTAGCATAAGATAATGAGTCATTGGTATACTGGACCAACAGCTGTCGATCCTGAGATACTCGGAGACCGCACTACATATAGCTAGTTTATTGTGTTGGCTTGGATAGATGGACTGCCCCTAAGATATGCATTTGTGTGTCTAGCTGTGCATTTGTCCCTAGAGTCTCATGAGACACGCTGTGCACACCCTGAAACAGAACAAACGGGTTGTCTTGCTTACTTATATCGCATATGAAACTCTGTTTTAAAAGATGTTTCCAAAATAATGTAATATGACTCTGTTCTTCTGCTGCATGTAACGAACATAGGTAAAACTAGAAAGATCACTAGTAATGTAATATTTTATAACATGATTATTTAGTGTTGGTTTTAGTGAATGCTTGCTTCTGTTCAGTTGTTTTATCTCACAAGTACTTATAAAAGTGCTGACCCACCAACAGTTTACTTGCTTGCAGGTACTGGATCGTCCGAGGGAGCGACAGGCGTGCCTCAGTCCCCAAGACCCAAAAATTTTGGTTTTGATTACCTCGAGTTGCTATCGTATAAAAGGGCATAATGTATGGAATGATGCCTTTGTATAAGAGAAATCCAGTCCTTTGATTTGCCCCGAATACTCAGTTGGCTAAATGTATTGTATTGCAATAATGTCCCTCGGCTGCTTACTCGATTGATGCGATGATAGCCAAACACGACTTAAATGATGTTGCCTTGTACGGGCGCAACCCCAGGCTCACACGGCATCACGTTCCGGTATCAAAAGGGCCATTCCTTGCCCCGTCGGGAAGGTGCCGAGGTACGATAATTCGCGTCCGGTGCGCCGAGGCGCGGTGGTTCACGTTCGATCCCGGCGGGGGAGAAGCGCTGGTCCGGGCGGCCCTCGGGGCCGGGGCGTGACATAATGGTATCAGAGCGGAATCGATTCTTGGCCCAATCCATTGCTATGACTCTGAGATATTATCGATATGGTATTGCAATAGAGCGTTCCATACAATAAGTCTATAGATATTCTTAAAGTGCAAAAGTTTTCTGGACTTGAATTGCTTGATTGTTTCGATTGAGTACAGCGAGGGATGTGGAGGGATGTGGACTATCGCTGCTCGGAATATCGAAAAGTTTATCCTTGAAGTTTCGAGGACAAAACTTTTTGTTGGTGGGTAAGTATGTAATGCCCCGCTCCGCGTCGGCATTATGTATCAAGGTGAGTGGGCAGAACTTCGTTCTCTGATTCTTGCACGCCCTAATAATAAATCTGAGTTTTTGCTTGCAATGTTTTCATAAGAGAATGTTAGAACCTATCTTGCATGCTAATAAACGAACTCGCCTAGCTTGTCTTTGAAACGAACATGTCTGTTTAACTAAGAGACCCTGAAATGCTTGTCTAAAAGTATGTGTTTGCATGAACATGTTCACTATCGCCTATGCTCCGAGAGAACCATATCGTGTGCCTGAATGTGTTCAAAGATAAGGCGTCTTGCCCCGCAACAAAGATTATAGTATGATGGTTCATCTCGTCTGCATCCTAAAGTTTATTTGATAGTGTTTTCATGCATTCGCATCGGTCGGACAATGGCTATTGGTGGAGAGCTGAACTACATGTGTCACGGCTGCTACAGAGATAGTGGAAAGCAACCATGAGTCACAGCTGCCATTAGCATCAGATAATGATTCATTAGTATGCTGGACCAACAATTGCTGATCTTGAGATACTCGGGGATCGTACTGCATATAGTTAGTTCATTGTGTTGGTTTGGATAGATGGACTGCCCCTAAGATATACATGTGTGTGTCTAGTTGTGCATTTGTCCCTAGAGTATCACGAGACACGCTGCGCACACCCTGAAACAGAACGAACGGCTTGTCTTGCTTGCTTATATCGCATATGAAACTTTGTTTTAAAAGATGTTTCCAAAATAATATAATATGACTATGTTCTTCTGCTGCATGTAACGAACATAGGTAAAACTAGAAAGATCACTAGTAATGTAATATTTTATAACATGATTACTTAGTGTTGGTTTTAGTGAATGCTTGCTTCTGTTCAGTTGTTTTATCTCACAAGTACTTATAAAAGTGCTGACCCACCAACAGTTTACTTGTTTGCAGGTACTGGATCGTCCGAGGGAGCGATAGGCGTGCCTCAGTCCCCAATACCCAAAAATTCTGGTTTCGATTACCTCGAGTTGCTATCGTATAAAAGGGCATAATGTATGGAACGATGCCTTTGTATAAGAGAAATCCAGTCCTTTGATTTGCCCCGAATACTCAGTTGGCTAAATGCATTGTATTGCAACAATGTCCCTCCGCTGCTTACTCGATTGATGCGATGATAGCCAAACATGACTTAAACGATGTTGCCTTGTGCGGGCGCAACCCCAGGCTCACACGACATCATATTCCGGTATCAAACGGGCCATTCCTTGCCCCGTCGGGAAGCGCCGAGGCACGATAATTCGCGTCCGGTGTGCCGAGGCGCGGTGGTTCATGTCCGATCCCGGCGGGGGAGAAGCGGTGGTACGGGCGGCCCTCGGGCCGGGGCATGACATAATGGTATCAGAGTGGAATCGATTCTTGGCCCAATCCATTGCTATGACTCTGAGATATTATCAATATGGTATTGCAATAGAGCATTCCATACAATAAGTCTATAGATATTCTCAAAGTGCAAAAGTTTTCTGGACTTGAATTGCTTGATTGTTTCAATTGAGTACGGCGAAGGATGTGGACTATCGCTGCTCGGAATATCGAAAAGTTTATCCTTGAAGTTTCGAGGACAAAACTTTTTGTTGGTGGGTAAGTATGTAATGCCCCGCTCCGCGTCAGCATTATGTATCAAGGTGAGTGGGCAGAACTTCGTTCTCTGATTCTTGCATGCCCTAATAATAAATCTGAGTTTTCGCTTGCAATGTTTTCATAAGAGAATGTTAAAACCTAGCTTGCATGCTAATAAACGAACTCACCTAGCTTGTCTTTGAAACGAACATGTCTGCTTAACTAAGAGACCCTGAAATGCTTGTCTAAAAGTACGTGTTTGCATGAACATGTTCACTATCACCTATGCTCCGAGAGAACCATATCGTGTGCTTGAATGTGTTCAAAGATAAGGCGGCTTGCCCCGCAACAAAGATTATAGTCTGATGGTTCATCACGTCTGCATCCTAAAGTTTATTTGATAGTGTTTTCATGCATTCGCATCGGTCGAACAATGGCTATTGGTGGAGAGCTGAACTACATGTGTCACGGCTGCTAAAGAGATAGTGGAAAGCAACCATGAGTCACAGCTGCCATTAGCATCAGATAATGAGTCATTGGTATGCTGGACCAATAATTGCCGATCTTGAGATACTCGGGGACCGCACTGCATATAACTAGTTTATTGTGTTGGTTTGGATAGATGGACTGCCCCTAAGATATACATTTGTGTTTCTAGCTGTACATTTGTCCCTAGAGTATCATGAGATACGCTGTGCACACCCTGAAACAGAATGAATGGCTTGTCTTGCTTGCTTATATCGTATATGAAACTCTGTTTTAAAAGATGTTTCCAAAATAATATAATATGACTTTGTTCTTCTGCTGCATGTAACGAACATAGGTAAAACTAGAAAGATCACTAGTAATGTAATATTTTATAACATGATTACTTAGTGTTGGTTTTAGTAAATGCTTACTTCTGTTCAGTTGTTTTATCTCACCAGTACTTATAAAAGTGCTGACCCACCAACAGTTTACTTGCTTGTAGGTATTGGATCATCCGAGGGAGCGATAGGCATGCCTCAGTCCCCAAGACCCGAAAATTCTGGTTTCGATTGCCTCGAGTTGCTACCGTATAAAGGGGCATAATGTATGAAACGATGCCTTTGTATAAGAGAAACCCAGTCCCTCGATTTGCCCCGAATACTCAGTTGGCTAAATGTATTGCATTGCAACAATGTCCCTCCACTGCTTACTCGATTGATGCGATGATAGCCAAACACGACTTAAACGATGTTGCCTTGTGCGGGCGCAACCCCAGGCTCGCACGGCATCACGTCCCGGTATCAAACGGACCATTCCTTGCCCTGTCGGGAAGGTGCCGAGGCGTGGTGATTCGCGTCCGGTACGCCGAGGCGCGGTGGTTCGCGTCCGGTCCCGGCGGGGGAGAAGCGATGGTCCGGGCGGCCCTCGGGGCCGGGGCGTGACATGGGGTATCCACCAAGTCACAGACTGGGGATGAGGAAACAACGAATGGGTCCTCGTTGCTAGCATTATAAAGTCCCTTGTTCTTGCTGATAGCAGCATCAGGGTAGAAAGAGCGAGACTTGGGCAGCCACATCTTGCGGATCTTCGTTGTCTTGGGTGCGGATGAGGGACCGGTGCTACCCCCAATGTTGAGCATCAACGGCGTACTCTGTTTCGAAGTAGCACTATCGGCGTATTCAAAAAAGATAGCATCAACGACGTACTCTGTTCGAAGTAGCACTATCGGCGTATCATAGCAAAGTGACATTGGTAGCGTACTTGGATTGGGGTAGCAACCTTGGTCACTAAACGACAACCTGTGTCGACATGCTAGAAATCTTCTGCATTTAATGCCTTGGTGTGTCAGGTTAAGGCAGCTTTTGACGTGGTAATGTATGCGTAATCTAATGAAGTAACGACCTTGGCGTACTGTGGAGAGGTAAGAACCTTACTGTACTGGAAGGAAACCAGAAGGTCGGCGTATAAATGAACGAAGTATAAATTTTAGTCGGTCGCTAGATGACAACCTGGGTCGGCGTGCTAATGATCTTCTGCATTAAATACCGTGATCTCTTTGACTGTTGTGTCAGACTGTCAACTGTCAGGTTTGTCTCATTTAATGTTTGACGAAATATGGCATTGTACGCCACTGTGTTGTGTTGGATAATTATGAGCAAAATACGCTGCTAAGTCGGGGCATATGGAATATGCCGCTTAAGAAAAGCACATGGAGTGCACCACTGCTTCATTATCTGGAGTCTGAAGGGTAGTCCGCCACTGCTTCTACTGAACCTAGTTTTAATCATCCTTTGGAGAATGCGTACTTTTTGTGCTTCTTCAATAGAAACAAAGACAAATAAACTTTTCTTTTATTAAGTATGAAGGTAAATATGAGAATGATCAAAATCATCCATCAATAAGAATAGCTTCTGCCTCGACCAAACAGATACTGAACGATTTCTCAAGGAGATGAGTTGACGTGATAAACGATCTTCTTAATTAGTATAACCATACAAGAAAGCCATGCTCCATACATTATTAGATTCTACCAAATTAAGCAAGTCTGTATATTAGTGATAAAATTCTGCGATTTCTTGCACAACTCAAATCCAATAAGCTTGTTCAATCCAAGAAGTTAACACAAAGTCTCTGTCCGCAGTAGGGCATTACACCTATCACATAGATCTCTGCATTATTCATCCACATGAATTCAAGTCCAACTAAACCCTTCGAGCCAACAAACATATCCAATGCATCACAAGGAGTGGGCATTACACGATGTACATTCCTTTATTCCATTAGTGAAGGCTTTTTTGGGATGGACTCCAATCTGCTCGTGATTTTTTTCGTCAGAGTTTTTCACATAAAGGTCGTTGTGTTATTTTACATTGTGCTTTTATTGTGGTTTTGACAAATTTAGTTTATGGGTTTTTCTTCGGTTCTCACACGGTCATGTCAGTTTGGTGGAATGATTTTCGTGTTTCGTTTCCATCAAAGATATCGTTGATGTTTCTAATGATACAAAATAATGTCTTTTTTTGGCATTCATTGAAAGTTTAGAAATTTGAATGTTCACTGTGCAAAATATGAAAAAATAATGTGATTTTATTGATACGTCATGATAGTTAGATCTGATTCAATTTGGATTGAACTGGTTACAAGATTCGAAGATCTCAACCTAAAAGTTAGGATGAACACATGGCCGGTTCAGAAAATTTTGAGGCACTGGATAGTTACAAATTTTGGGTTCTTATAATTTTTTTTTCTCAACACTCGAACTATTGAGTTAAATAATAATATTAATTTTAAATAATAAAATTTTGGCCCATGTTTTTGGATCATAAATGTTCGAATAAGACATTATTGTTTTCTAAGTAACATATTTTACTAGCACGAACAAGCGTAATAAAATATAAATATTAAACAAAGAATAATATAATATAGATTAATTTTGTTAAACTAACATTCTTTTTCTTCAAAAGCGCATATTACATAGTATATTAAGATTAATGATTAGATAAAATAATTAAATTATCAACTATATAAACTAAATATATTTAGAACAATCCTACAAATTTTAGTTTTATATTTAAAGAACATGGAATTGTAAAAAAGGCTAGGAAGAAAGATAGAAAATGAATGGAAAATGAATTATTTTTTATAAATAAATAAATAAAAATTCTTTAGCCTAATAAATATGGATTTTATTTTATCTTAATGTTTACTTTTGTATACAGTTGCTTAACATTTCTTTTCTTTTCTTGACCAAAAAAATGTTTAACATAATTACTTATAACGACTATTTATTTAATAATTGTGGATACATTTAATCATAGATTACTTTTTTATATTTTTTTTGTTTTATTTATTTAATAAATATGGATACAAACAATTAGAATTTTGGCCTATTTTTTTTCCATGTAACTAATATATGAATCAACGATTTGTAATTACTAGTTATAGTAATTTTAGTTTACATATAATTAAGTTTTTAGTTTGGACCCTTGATTAGAAGTATCTTTGTTTAATTCTTATTTAATTTGAGTCATGTTATATATTATTTATGATTTTTTCTTCACACACACTCGAGTATACCCAAAAAATCCAAACACAAAATGTATAAAAAATATTCTCGCACACATCTCTAACTATCCTCCTCTACACCATTCCAACCTCCTATCACCGTATCCTCTTGCCTCATAATTTCAAAAATCAACTAATTTCCTAAAAATGTATATCCCTCATATCTCAGTTTGTTCCTATTTTTCTATAGCACCCACTCAATCACAATTGCTACCACCTTCCCCTTCTGAGACCCCCTGGACAAATATATATATATATAAAGAAAAAAAAGAAAAAATATATATATCAACTAAAAGAGAAGAAATACACTTTTTCTTGTATGGAAGAAAAACTAGAAAGAAATAAGGTAAAAAAATTAATAAGTTTTACTAATTATATCCTCAACTAAAATCACATATTTGCCATTTGACTTCATGAACATTTTTTGAATAATATAAATAATATGAGATATAATTGGTAATTAATATAACCCTTCATTTTTTCTTCCATTTTTTGAGAGATTGAATTTCTTAGATTGTGAGAGAAAAGTAATCCCTCCACTCTCTCTCTCTCTCTCTCTCTCTCTCTCTCTCTTTCATATCAAACAAGAAAAATTGCATCATTCCCTCCATTTTTCTTCCTCTCCCTTTTTATTCTTTCCAAACGGACCCTTAGGGAAGCTTGGTTAATTTCGTACACGTGAAACATGGCTAGGGAGATGGCATGGACATTTATGAGTATTGCACGATCGTACATATTAATAGGTCACAAATGTTTTAACTTTCATATATCTATACTACTATATAATAAGAAAAATTAGACTTCACCGTAAAAAAATTTGTTCCAAAAATATCATTGCATATGTTTACTAATTAAAATAATTCATTGAATTTAATAGAAGTAGCTAGGTAATTACGGGAGCTGTCTTTTGGTCTTCCTAAATATTTTTTGTCTGCATGTATGTATAAAATAATATATATAATAATAAATTTAAAATAATTACGGTAGATATTTTTTAGTCTTCTTAAGCAGTCTTATAAAAACTAGAATAATTGCATTTCTATCTTTTAGTCTTCCTAATAATAATATATGAAATACGTTACGTGCAACACACATGTATATATACTGGTACTATTAATGTAAATTCTTTATTTTTATATTTGTGTCTTTCTATTTATTTTTTTTTAAATTACAATTACATGACCCAAGAATTAACTCTTTTTTTTTTGCAAATAGTAATCAAACTAATATCATACATAATGGTTTATGGCTACATTGGCTAGGATATATAGATATTCATACTTGGAAATTAACACATCAACCAAGTAAGACGTGAGATCACAAATATTCTTGGGTTTGTTTCCTTACGTCTCTCTTGAAATGGTTGTAACTCGACGTTACCCACATAATATTTTTGGGCCATTGTGGTCTCCGGACTCTCCCTAATCCCAATGCAATTCTTCCGGATTCCTGGAATAATCACATGATTTCTTGGAGTAAATTTAACTTAAAACCTAATGAACTACTTATTGGGCACCTCTTGTTGGAAAGTTGAACGGAAATGCTCTTGCCTACTTAATGGGAGTACACTAGTACTTTTTAAATATATATATCTTTAGGTGATGTTTGGTTCAAAGTTTTGGAGGATTAGAAATAGATTTTGGGTTCTTGATAAATTTGGAATTGAAAATTGGTAAAGAATATTGGGGATATTTTTGCACAACTATGAACAAAAATAAAATCCAATATTCCAATGTCCGCTCTTGGGAACATTTTTTTTTTTTTTTTTTCTAGGAATGAGAATGTTGCTTGGGTACATTTAATTTTTTTTTTTTTGGACGATAATACCCTTGATGACACCGAGTGAATTTAAGTAAAGCTCGTATCGTAAAATTATTGAAAACGTATTTATGTAAAATTAAATAAATTAAGATTTTTATTTATGTCTTAACTAAATATAAGAATGAGAAAATTGAATTTTTATGGTTACATATTTTTAACCTAATCGAACATAGATATGTAAATGTTGAATTTATTTTTCATGAAAAAAAAAAAAAATCTGGATTCCTAGAACTACCAACCCTTGGTCCAAACGCAACCTTACTTTGTGTCTAGCATCAATTTGGATTAATGGAAGATGGTTGCATAAGAACCAACCAAAAGACTCACAACTTACTAAGCGGAGCCGAGGAACACATGGACACTTACAGCGAGACGAGTCACTTGATGGTCTCCATAAAGTTTGTACTACTTAAAAAGTAATATCTACATTCGTCCTTAAATGAGTCTGATTTTGTCCAACTACTAAAATTAGGATAAATGTTCATCATTCTAATCAAATGTTACGACGTGTCATTTTCTTCTAAACTAGAACAACTTTCGAAATATTTGGTGGACATCCACTCTAGTTTTGACTAGTCAGTTTGGTACGTGACAACATTTAGGTACAGGGATGAACGTCCATTCTAATTTTGATGGATAAATAAAAAATGGACTTGCACTTAAACCTGAGCTTTGGGCTCGGACTCGAACAATTTCGAGCCCCAGGGATGGAAACGAGACTTTATAAGCTGCAGATTAAGCCGGAACCTTTTTTTTTTTATCAGCTTCTGCAAGAGTTTATAGAACTTTTTTATTATTTTTCGTACCATGTGACATAATTTAATAATGATTTTGATTTTGATTTTAGTTCTCGGTAACCAATCCATGTGGGGATGGTCTAAGCAATTGGGATTGGTGTTAATTATTTCGGAGAGATCTCCTAGGTTCTAGGTTCTGGCATCTCAAAATAAAAATAAAATAAAATAGCTTTATATGTGTTTTATGTTTTTAAAGATGTTAGTATAATAGTCATTTAAATCAAACATAAAATATAAAAGAGATCTGTGTAATAAACATAAAATATACGAAAGATTAGTATATTTATTATTCAAATAAAAAATTTTCGTTTAATAAACATAAAACATTGGAGAGGTATAACCTCCTTTCTTGGCTAGGCGGACGATCTCGGGATCAAATCGAAAAAGAGGTGTGGGACAGTGGGTCCGAACGACATGCAATGCAGCGGAAAAAAATAATTTCGTGCTCATCGTCGAACATCTAAAAAAACAAAAAACATTGAAGAGGTTACTGTAAAGGGCAATGCTATGCCTACAACCAAATGCTTACACCCTTCTTACAACCGCCACGTGGCTGGCCGTCCATTGGATGAGGAGGTATGTGGGACCCAGTGGTGTCCGTCACGTGGCAGCCATTTATTGGAGGAGAGGTGAGGCCGGGATGTGACCCACATAGCATGAGGGGGAGAGAGGGTTGTAAGTATTCGGTAGTAAACTAAGCATTTTCCTTACCGTAAATAATCCAATTTATTTTTTCTTTTTGCATTGAGACAGTTTATGGCGAATTTAAATTATAACCGCTAGATTTTGCATAAAATTAGAAATGTCAAAAGCCCAACCCAATCCAGTGGAGAAAACTTGCACACTAGAGATCAACTCTGCTGGGCTTTGTAGATGACTTCAGCCCTACGTGCTGCTCAAAAAATATTTGCTATGTTGTTTGGTTGGTTGTTTGAATGGAAGTGAGTTTTCAAAACACACACTTGTGACTTTTCCGATCCAGTGGAAAAAAAAACATTGGAATTCTTTTTAGGAGAACTGTAAAATATAATATAATGTTTTTGAGTATAAAACATAGGAAAACAAACATTATATGCCCAAATCTGTTAGTCCCGAGGTTTTATTAAAAGATGAAAGAACCAAAAGTTGAAGTCGAAATCAAGAGTTCACACAAATATTTTTTACTGATATATCTCGATCAAACGAACAACTATAAAACAATATTCTGATTACAACTTGTTGCTACAAAAAACAATAATCAGAAATCTATCTCTGTTCTTCCTTGAAATCGCAGTTGCAGACGGACATAACATATTACAACGAGCAAAAGCGAAAATAAGATTGATCTTTGCTTGCTGGGATGATGAAGATCGTCATTACTCAAAGGAAGTTTCACGTCACACGATCTGCTCTCAGGAACCAACAAGTTCACGTAGAACTTCTGGAACGCTCGCTGTCACCTCTTTTCTGGACTAGCACGAACTCCCTAGACTCCAATGACGACAGCAACAAAATCTCCCTTCTCTCTTTTTTCGAAATCATTTCCCAAAGAGACTACGAACAAAGTATTTAAAGATAAATTGTGGAAACCCTAGCCGCAAATCAGTTACGAAAAGATAGGAACGGTTTAAATTCAAATTCCACAAAAAAACGGATCTGAATAACTGATCGTATCTTTTCATAACCGTCAAATCCCGCAATCAGTGGGATCATGCGCTCACGCACCCACGGCTCATGTTTGTTGAATATGTAACCAATTAATTATCATGACCAATTGTTATTAGTCATTAAGAATTTTCGGCTGGCCTCAGGAGTCAGGATAGTGGCTTACGAATGGACGAATAAAACATGTTTCATGCTAATTATTATATCTTTAGCTTCTTTGAAAAATCTAACTTTTCTCACAATCATCACAGTTTCATGATTAAAATTTAAAAAAAATAGTTATACTGAGGCAAGAATGTCTGTAGGGAGGAGGGGGAAATCCTCAAATAAATTCCACAGGACCGTTACATAACGAAGCATATTCTACAAAAAAAAAGAAGAATAAAGTAAAAATGCTTGCAAAGAATGAATAGTTTACTAAGTACTCTTGTGGCTTAAGTTGATTTTTTTTTATTACGCGTAAATTAATATCACTTTGTTTCCTATCCATTGACCATATTCTGCAGACACGTAGACTTCAAACCAACGCTTATAATAATAATAATAATAAAAAAATCTTACCATTTAACTAGAATAGCTAATTTGAAATTGTTATCAAGTGGGCCGGGCCAAGTTGATCTGGACCCACGTTTTACTGGACTTGATCGAATAGGAGTCGGACCAGGCTTTAAAATAAAGTCTCAAATCCAGCCCTGGCATAGACCCAGCATCGGTCCAGGCTAAATTCGGGCTGGTCTACGAGCCCATTTAATTAAAAAAAAAACATTATATATATATGGAACCACCAGGTGTATCTTTGGTTGAATTTGATTTGTATGGTTGAGATTAAAATGTGTAGACCCCACCACTTTTTAATCTCAGCCATTCAATTCTAATCTAACATATGTAACACATGGTGGTTCTAGAGCACTACTATATATATGCTCATGTAATATAGGGTGGTTTAATAATATGAAACCACCTGGATAGTTCTATAGTACTCCTCACACATTATATATATATATATATATATATATATATATATATATATATATATATATGTCAGAAAATACTATTTCATTTTAAACGTGATACTTTTTGTTTTGTCATGAATAGTCCTATCCGTTAATCTTGACGGTCGTTATAGTGTCTTTCATCCCCAAAGACAAGACTAATTTATTATAGAAATGATTTGTCCCCATCTAAAATTATATATAATTTTATCTATTATATTTTACTTTTAAAAGATCTTAAATTTAGGAGGAATAATGGTAAATGGGATAACAACATGCATGGTATTGACTTTCCAAATATCTTGGCATACATATTGCCATTGTGATATTGATAAAGTTGGAATATCATATTTTTAAGAACAATTTTGCTCAACGTTTAAATATACGATTTTCATAATATATCTTTCTTCATTTTTGAAAACTTGTATGCAGTAAATATAAAATTCAATAAAGTAATCTATGTACAAGATGGTTTTATTAATATATGATTTTCATAATATATCTTTCTTCATTTTTGAAAACATGTATGCAGTACTAAATATAAAATTCAATAAAATAATCTATGTACAAGATGGTTTTATTATTTGAAGCAGCTTTCATGATTGAAATTACAAATCGTCACTTATTACTCCTAGGACATGAGACACATAACATCTTCAATGTTTATTTATTATTCCATCTGTTGGTGGAAATCCAATTTTAGACGTAGTGTCCAATGGATCTTCTACGTGGACCATATTGGTCTCTCTCTCTCTCTCTCTCTCTCTCTCTCTCTCTCTTATGCAGTCGTGAATGATACTTTTTTACTACGTGGACCGTTACATGATAGGTGCGAGACCAATGCTCTATCAGAAGTAAAAGCATGACAATTCTTATTCTTTCGCTTGGAGTTGTCGGACTTGGAGGTAATTAGGCGTTATTGTTGCGATGCTGTCCCCTTTCGTGGTCATGATTTCTCTAAATTTTTGCGTAGTTGGGTTCCCCTTATGCCACAGACCTATTCTGACCTCGTTGATTATGATGTTTGGCATACCGTGAATTGGCTTCAGGTAATGAGATTTTCACTAGTGGGATAAAGAGAAATCATATATGAGAACTTGGTAAACTTAATTTTGCTCTCTATATTGCTACATGAGCACTATATTAGAGGCGTGGAAGGTTGAGAAGGTCTTCTCCAGGAGATCCTCCTTAGTCGAGTCTTCCTTGCAGTATTTCATCAGTGGTCGGATATGTCAAAATTCAAAGTTGTACTCATTTACGGATTTAAAATCATGGAAGTATAGGTTTGGTCGAGCATTTCCTGCGTGTCAAGTAGATGAGACGCTGATGGTCAAACGATATTCGAGAGCCACCCAAAGAGCTCTTGGATCCTCTTCAACGAGGTATTCCATCTACAATGCATCTGACAAATATTTACAGATGAATATCATGATAGTTGCCTTGGAAGCTTCGATCTCTCTCAGTTTTTTTGTAATAAAATAGAATATGACATCTTGTACCCACTTTAGATAGTTTCTTTCGTAGACTTCAAATGAAATATGACATTTTTACTGCTTCTTTTTTCTTATTGTGAACTATTACAATTGTGTAGCCTTCATCGTAGAGCATGCTAATAACGTGTTGCAGTATAAACTACAGTAGTTCTTTTCGGAGACTCTGGGAGAGGTTATTAAGAAGAGCAAGCAACCCTCGTATGTGCGTGGTAGTTAGCTTATATACACGAATATGTTAGTTACAAGAGATAACATCTTAGTTACATTAGAGAAAGCAACCCTCAAATGGTGTGGTTGTTAGCTTATATACAAGGATAGATTAGTTACAAGAGATAAAGTGTTGGTTACATTTGATAACGACTCTGTCTCTAAAGAATAGTCATATCCTTAATTGATTTGCACAATCACATGACTTAATTACAAAACAACTAACTACAACAATTTTCATAATCTTATCTTTCTTCATTTTTTTTTTTTTTTTAAAATTTTCTCAAGTGACCATTCTTTAAATTCTAAATTTCGTATAGAAAGATGCTAAACGCCAAAGAGAAAACTTTTGATTTAAGGCTCTTTGATTTGAACAAGAGGTATTATTGTTTTTATTAAGCTGACATCTTCTTGATCTTGTGTTTTGAATTTCAACGGAGTCATCAAATTTGCTAGTTACATTTGGCCACTTGTGCGAAGCGAATGTTAAAATTATATGTTACCCATTTTTATGTATAAAATTTGCAAGGTATGTAATATTTAACTTGTGATGCTTTGTGTAGCTTTTGTGTAAATTTCAGCCATGTTGGAGAATGTAATATTCATCAATTTTAAAGAATGAAGAGTTATTAATCATGGGCCTCTGGTTAAACCAACTTTCGGCTTAGGATGACCCTTTAGGTGCTATTTTGTTTGGTGAGTCTGTAATTGAAAATTTGGAGGAAATATGAGAGTTTCAGTTTGTGAAAAAAAATAAAACTCAAAGCCTCATTGTGACTATTTTTAATTTAGGAAAATATTCGTTGGGTGCATTAATTACAACTTTTTTGGACAGTAATATCCTTAATGACACCAGCTAAGTTTAACAGTAGCAAGCTTAATATTTATGAAAAAAAATAAACAGATCTTAACCAAACATTGTGATGGATAAATTAAAACTTTCTGATTACATATTTTCAACATAACCGTATGAAAATGTTGAATTCCTTTCCATAGAAAAACAATGGAAAGTATATTCCTAGAAATACTCAACCTTTATCTAGACGCCACCTTAATTGATTTGATTACGGTTGTCGAATGTCATATGCTATTGACTGATTATGGGAAAAAGTAGCATCTCCTGCGTACCAAAAAGTATTTGTGTTCTTATTCATGCAACATATGTAAATAACCTTTTATATATATATATATATATATATATATATATATATATATATATATAAAACACTTGAGAACTCAGAAGATCAACAAGAGCTCATGAAATCTAAGTGTTCTGTTCTTATATCCAACCTTCAATTCCCTCTCCTCTCATACAACAGTAGCTTGACTGAAGTGTATACTATAATCTAACAAAAAAAAAAAGACAACGAACAAGTACCAACGGAATAGGAAGCCTTCTGCAGCTTCTCATGCCACCCGGATGTTGGATTGAAGATGAAAGAGTTACTGATTCAGCAGAGTCCATCTTTCAACAAGAAGATGGGGGGGGTTGTAAGTTGTAACTAAGCAATTATTTCTTCAGGCATCGGCAAGAACCTCGTTTTTTTCTGAAATAACAAATAGAAACAAATAAAAAAAATGAGAAAAATTACGACAAAAAATTAAGTAGTGCGTAATCGATATCAAATAGCGTACACACAGTCTAGTCGTGTAAATATATGTAACCGTCCCAACTTATACTGAATTTCAGTCTTAGTTTTGTAGTATCGGCCGATATCAATCCGATACGACTGATATCGATACAGTTTGACATATTTCGGTTCGATACCGACCGATATTGATACTGACCGATACCCATATTGAGATTTCTTTTCCGGTCAATTCGGCAACAAAAAAAATTTTAAATGAAAAAAACCAATATCAATGACGTAAAACCATAATAAAGCTGTAAAACCATGTAAAAGAAAAAAAAAGTTATCTATCGCACTCAAACCAATTGACAATGGTGACGGCTATTTCATTAAACTCCAAAATAAATAAAAATAATATAGTAAATACTTAAAATTATAACTGAATATATATAATAAATTCTTTCTAAAAGTTTAATAATTTATTAATAATTATTTGTTTTTTGTTACAAAAAATGCGATATTTCGATCTGAAATCATCGCTACTGCCGATGCCGCTGATGTGTTTTTCAAAGCAGAACCAAGGAAGATATGTTTTTCAAAGCAGGTACGAGTACTCTAATACCTGTGGATTGTGAACTTTCGCTCAGGAAACTGATTTGCTTTTAAGTTGCAAGTAAAATTGTTCATATACCTTACTCTAGAAGTATGCACCACTAAGTAATGTACTATTTTAGTAATTTGGCATCAACCGTTGACATGCAAGTGCTCTTCGTATGATTATAATTTTGCAGGTATGATAACAAATATAAGTCAAATCCTACTTGTGTTTATCGAACATGGTTTCTGTTAGTGCACATGCAAACCTTTCGAAAGTAATGCTTTATATAACACAGTGATGAGGACATAAAAACAGAAGGATCACCAACTCTTTTCTTTCCCTTACGTCAAAATTTTCGGTTAAAAGTAACCAATTGCAAACTAAAGTTTACTTGTTCATATTAAAGATAAATCAGTTTCTATATCAATACAAGTTGTTGGAATATATGTTTCAATCATTTATCAGTCAACTTCATCAAACACAATAGCGGCTGTAATTAGTGTTCACCCAAAAAAAAAAAAAAAAAGTAAATGTGAAGGACGCTATAAGAATTATTAGGAAATAACACTTTTTTTTTTGTCTGAAAAAAATTGTTAAAATTTTGACGGTTATATACATATCAGAACTATCAAAAGTTTTGATAGCCTATGTAAAATCAAGATGCCAAAATCTAAGGTAGCAAAACTGAAAAAATCAAAAACAAAAATCAGTACTGAATATGCACAATACTATGAAAAAAAATGTGTTGCCCCATATTAACATTAAGCACTGCTATTTTGACCGTCCGAAAAGACGTCTATGTCCACGTGGTGATCAGCCATTGGCTCTTCCGATTAGATGGATCCGAACTAGCGGAGGGCCAATGACTACTGGCCACGTGAACCCGGACCAAGGTGGTACCCTCCTAGAGGCGGACAAAATAGTCTTTTCCATTAACATTTGCCTAAAAAAAAAAAATGCTTACCTCCTTCTTCAACTGAGCCGGAGCCTGCCGTGCGCCCCCCTTCGACACGTATAGCTTCATGATCTTCTCCGCGACCTCGGTGGCGTCCTTGCTCTCCTCCATCAGCCTCGCCACCTCCGCCTTCGGCAGTCTCATCCGAAGCTGCTTGACCCCGCCGTCGGAGGACTCCCCGACGGAGCTCTCCGATGGCGTGGCGAGCGACAGGTCGGAAACGGACCGGCGGGTGAGCTTGAGGCTCTCCAGCCGGTCCTTGGCGCTCACGTACTGGAGCGCCCCGGACCAGGCCCTGCGTGGCACTCTCTGGTCCGGAAGCCGGGGGAGCTCTACCAGGAAGTAGAGCTTCCCCGGCTTGAGGGGCTGGTAAGGACCCAGCGGCTGGGCGCGCAGGCTCAGCCGTTTGACCTCCTCGGCATCGAGGAGGTCGTGCCGCGGGTGGTCCCGCAGCACGTCCCGGGCCTGGACCGGGGGCTTGAGGCGGAACGACGTGCCGTCGATCTTCATCACCTTGGCCGTCTTCTTCTTTCCGCCAATGCTATTCCCCATTGTTTGTGTGTTCTGGTTTTTTCTTCTTTTGGTTTGGATTGGTACAAGTTTTGGCTTGGTGGGAATTGTGGAGGGGAGATAAATAGAGGGAATCCAATCCCATTATGGAATAATGGGGACGGCTTTAAGGAATCGATGGGGACGTCTCTGTTAAGAGAGCTTTTTTACTAGTTTTGGGTGGGTGGGAACTAGTGGAAAATCCAGTATTTTTTTACGAGAAATTTTGAGTTATTTTTTATTTTATTTATTATATTTTATGATATATATATTTTATTTATTGTATAAATTTTTATATTTTTGATGGAATTTGTCAATTCATTTGACCAAAATTTTTGGACGAAAATATTATTCTCTTCTTTCTTGCACTCGACTTAGCAGACCAGAACTCGGCCTCGTCCTTCTTTTCCGTCGACGTGCTCGCCCCGCGCCGACACACTCGCCCCAGCCCTCATCCCCGTACCACGGAGCTCGGCCCCGTGCCCCGAACTCGTCCAGCACTGCCGCACTCCCCGCCACCGCCCCCCTCCCCCGCTCCCCGCCGCCAGTTCCCCTCTCCCGCTCGCCTCCTCACCGCCACCAGTCCCCCTCCTCGCCTCTCGTCTCCCTCCCCGTCCCCGTAGCAACTTCAGCAGCAACCACAGCAAGCGGCCACGACGGCAAGCGGGGGAGGGGGGGAGGGGTAGGGAAGGAGGGCGTGGCGGGGAACGCGGTTGTGCGGGACAAGCTCGACGGCGCGAGGGTGAGCTCTGTGGCGCGGGGATGAGTGTGGGGGCGATTGCGGCGGCGGAAAAGTAGGACGGGACTTAGCTCGGGGTCGCGGAGTCGAGTGCGGGGGAAGAAGAGGGATATTTTCGTCCAAAATTTTTGGTCAAATGGATTGACCGTCAATTATGGACGAATTCCGTCAAAAGTGGAAGAACTTATACATTATGAAAAAACAGTGGAATGTACCGTTAAATATGATAAATAAAGTGAGAGGTAACTCAAAATGACTAAAAAATGAACCGTCTAAGTTTTATGTATATTATTATTTAAAATTTTTAATTTTTTTTTAATAAGTAGATAACTAAATAACTACCTAAATATTTCACTAATTATTAAAAAAATAAATCATTTTTTGATGATTTGAGTTCAATTTCTAGAAATAATATTTTTATAATAAATATATATTTAATTTTTTACTGTGCAATATACGTACACATTACTTAGTTATTGTAATGACAACCATCTCTAATCTCAGTAGCTAAGATGAGAGACATTCGTTCAATCTATTGGAGTTCAAATCGGAGAAGTATCATAATATTCCTTCCAATAATAAGAGCGGAAGGAATGGGTCTAAAAAATGATAACGATAACGAGCCTGCATGACTTTGTACAATTTCCGAACGTTTATGTTGGGCATTCAAAAAAAGAAGAAGACAAAATTAGTGTAATAGTTCATTTGACATAATAAGTATGAATTAGTATGTTTTCTAGAATAGGGATGTGAGAAGAGGAACTGCATTTGCTTGCTTTGCTCTGACGGCAATTCAACCATATTAATATGTTGTTCTTTCTTAGTAAATATCACATCGTCATTTCTTATATCCAAACTTATTATTAAATCTCTCTCTCTCTTACCAATAACTAAGTGATATGGGTAAACGTAGTGAGAAGTTGGGTTGATTCATCTTTTGTTGGATCATTAGTCTAAGTCCAGTATCATGCCTCAACATGTCCTAGCAAGCAATTGGTATGAAAGTTCATTGCTACATCACGTGTTTTCAACCTAGCTACACCTAGAATCATGTTAAAAAAATCTCTTCGAGGAAGGCCCAAGGGGGGATTGAGGACAAAGGACCTAAATAAATTCAATTTTGATCCGTAAATACATCATAAATAGTCTTCTTGCTACGTGCATAATAACACAAAAGCATCAGATTTTTTGTAAGAGGATAATAAAATTTAATTAAATTATAAATAAGATAATAAGTATGTAAAATTATACATAAGGTAATGTGACACCAATCGCATTGGCGACATGAATACAATGTTATTTTTTAGATAAAAAAAATCGTGACGGGATGACTTATAAATAAAATATTTTAGTGAATTATTTTAGTGACGAAAATGGACTTTCAGTAACGAATGTTAGTCGAAATTAGTCTTTCAAGGACAAGTTTTTTCCCAAACAGT
Organism: Iris macrosiphon; assembly: GCA_036927795.1. Classification (NCBI taxonomy): domain Eukaryota; kingdom Viridiplantae; phylum Streptophyta; class Magnoliopsida; order Asparagales; family Iridaceae; genus Iris; species Iris macrosiphon. The sequence goes on along the minus strand of JAYESA010000006.1, from coordinate 182,421,930 downwards.
GTTGACGATGTGAATGCAATGTCATGTCGCCAACAACATTGGCGACATGAATGCATTTTTTTTTAAAACTTTTAGTGACGAATTCATGTTTCCAGTTTATTATCTAAGAGAAAAAAAAAAGATTAGAATTCATGTCGCCTTTATTAATTAATGGAGGATATGCAAAGACTTAAACATCTCATTTTTTTGGACCGTTTCTAAACCGTATTATATATACAAAGGTTCGAAGAAGGTAAATTTTATTCAGGTCCCTTCGAGAGGCTACAACTTAGCACGAAGGCTTACAACCAATTCAGTCCGAAGGCCAATATATACAATTCTGAGCCCGAAGGCTCCGCCACATCCCGATCCGAAGGCACCAAAAGTCCGATGATCCCATCTGACCCGGAGGCCTCACGCAGCCGCACCGCACACCGCACCTGCACTACAACCACCACCAACCCACCACTTAATTCTCCCCCCCCCAAAAAAAATGGCGTCCAGGAGGCTCCAACCAACAACCTTCTGGATCTTAACCGCTAGGCGCGCTCTCTCTCTCTCTCTCTCTCTCTCTCTCTCTCTCTCTCTATATATATATATATATATATATATATATGCTAACATTCAGCCTTAGTCCGAAGGCACCATCAATCCAGTCCGAAGGATACACGTCCGAAGGATCCATCCGGTCCGAAAGCCTCACGCAGGCGCAGCAGCACCGTACCAGATCCACTAGCACCGCACCTGCACCCGCGCACCCGCGCCGCACCGCACCGCTCCACACGCTTGCGCCGCACCCATCCACCGCTCCACCAATTGGAGCCGGGGGGTCTCGATCTCGAGACCTCCCCATCCAGGTGGATCGGTCTTAACCGTTAGACTAGACATCATTTACGAATATATATATATATATATATATATATATATATATATATATATAAACAAAGTTAGATTCCTAATGTAGATTGTCACACTCGTTCTAAGTAGCAGAGGTTAAACAAATGGCCAATATTCGAGAGGTTACGTACAAGAAAAGGTTAATTAAAGACCCGCCTCATGATTTACGGAGGGAGAGGGAGAGGGAGAGGGAGAGGGACGTACGGCCACGACAAAGCCGCCCGCGATCGACGGGGGACTCTGATGACGGCTACAATGTTAATTATAAACGTCTATGAGTGGAGGAGTCATTGCCATTTGTTGGAGGTTCTTAATTTCGTCGGCGAGGTCGATGCATTTTTTTCCATGGAGATCTTTGATTAAGGAGATTCGTTTGTCAATGGGCGTAGAAAGTGGACGGCATCTTGGTTTGGTTGCATGACAGAGAATCATAGATCCCGATCCAAAGGTCAAACTGAAATGCCTCCATATTCTTGCTCTTGGATTTTCCATGGGCCCGATCTATTTCTTTTGTCTTTCTTTAGCTTCAATGTGCTTGATTGATTATTAGCATCTAATCACTCACTCATTGGAGTACCGGACCAGTTTGGATCTTAAGTGAACTTCTAATTCACCCATTGCAGTAGAAAAGGTAAATTTCTTTCCTAGAAAAGTGTAGTAGAAATTTAAAGCAATCAATTTCAAGAGTTGGATTTTGGTAATATCTTTGAAGATGGATTTAAGATTTTATCTTCTCCTCCTCCTTCTTCTAAAGTTTTAGTTAAAACGGGTAGGAATGTAACCAAATCATATCATTCTCGACCGAAAGAAAATCTATGAGTACTGAAGTAAATTATAGAAACTTGCGAATAAAGGATATCAAAGCATGATACCACAAATGTAAACACAAAAACTTTTAGGTAAAAATTCAAATCGAGAAAAAATTACGGGACAATTAGAGTTCAATCTAAAAAAAATCATCTACTATTGGACTAAAAGAAATACATCACACCATCTTCTACGGACATCTTCCACCGATCAAAACACGGATCACCACAACTTCGCATCAGATGAAAATCAATACAACTATAATTACAACGAAATTACGAAAGGCAAGATCTCGAAGACGAGCTGAAGTGATCTTCCCAAATTAACGTTCTTCTCGGGAATAAATCAACGGATTGCCCAAATTTCTTCTCACTCTTCTTGAAGTTGAATAATCTCATCACTACCAAAAAATGTCCAAATAGCGACGGTTTTAGCGACGTCCAAATAAAACGTCGCTGAATTATAGGTATTTAGCGACGTCCATATAAAACGTCGCAATACGTCGGTGATAACGACGTGGAGCAACGTTTAGCAACTATAATTATTACAAAAATATAAAATGTCGCTAGGTAGTCGCTAAACGTCGCTAACATTTTAATTTTAACGATGTTTACCAACGTTTATGTATTTAAGTCGCAATATATTATTATATCCGCGACGGTTAGCGACGTCTGGACTGACATCTCTAATTTATTTCATATAGGGTTTGACGAATTTCTCTTCCCCACATTTCCTTCGATATCTCAAAAATTTTAAAAAAAACCCCATCCCGGCGCCCCACCCCTGCAACCCCCCTCCGGCCGCGTCCTCCCCCCTCCGGGGTGCTCCTCCCTCTGTCAGCTCCTGCTTTCTCCGGCTTCCCTCCTCTCTCCGGCGTCCTCCTCCCTCCGGCGGATCCTCCTCCCTCCGGCGTTCTCCTCTCTCCAGCTCCCCTCCTCCTCACTCGGTGAGCTTCTCTCTCTGTCTCCTTTCTCTCTCTCTCTCTCTCTCTCTAACATGACACAACAAAATACGACACGACATGACACACACTAACCCTAACCCTAACTCGGACACACACACACGCACGCGGACACACTAACACATGCAAACACTAACCCTAATACTGACACGGACACACGGACACACACAAACATAGACAAGACATGACATGTCACGGACACACGTACACAAACAAGACACATACATAGACATAGACATAACATGGGATACGACACAGACACATACACTGGCATGACACGAAATATGACACAGACACAGACCCTAACCTTATCTCTCTTCTAGTTAGTTGTCTGAGTTTAGAAGCAACCTTGCGTATCTGCAGCGTATATAATACGATGCAGATCTCGACTCAAGGAGAGTCGTATACACGGACACGGGAATGACTCTTCAAAGCCGAGACACGATATACGGTATTGGCTTCTTCTAGAACTCGTATCCAACTTGGGCTGATGCTTCTTGCTGCACGAGCTGTTGTATTGGCTACTATAGACTGCTAAACCTACTGTTGAAGGCTCTGCAGTGCACTGGCTCTGCTTCTACTTGCTGAGTTTACTTGCTGTTGTGCATCCTTCCTGTTGTGCACTGTACAGTTTTGCGGCACACTGATTTCTCACTGCTACACTGTGCAGTACAGCTAGCTGCTACTGCTATAAACTGATGTATGCTTCCCCTTGTACTGTGGTAGTACAAAGCTGCACACTACTCAATTATGCTCCCCCTTGCTTTGCTAGCACAGAGCTGCACACTGCTCTCCATTCAGTTGATCACTGCCAAATGATGCACACTGAAAACTGTGAACTGCTCTTCCTAGTGACCCGAGCTCACTCAATCACTTAAACAACCATACTTGAAGGTAACAGTGAGTATCAGTGCATGTACTATATTTAACGATGAGTATATACTTGAAGGTAATTGTATATTCATTTTTGCTGCAGAAGTATCTAGAAATGGATATGAATTACTATCAGCGTCATCATTCGTGGATATACAACCGTCATCCTGATGACATGTGCAGTGTGCGGGATGAATTCATTGAGGGTGTACAACAGTTCCTGCAGTTCGTCAAGGCGTTCCCTCAGTACATGGACGGTACCAAAATTAAGTGTCCGTGTATGAGATGTCGCAACTTAAAATATCATCCAGAAGTGGAAGTCACATATCATTTGTACTCGAAGGATTTCACGCCGAATTACTATCAGTGGACCGCGCACGAAGAACTTGTGTCTTTAGCATCGGAGTCGGAGCCTTATGTGGAACCGTATATGGATATCCACGACCACGCTGCTTACGACGACGAGTGGGTGAACATAATTTTTGATGGGGCGGGGCCTAGTTTCGATCCGGACAATCATGATGAAGCTGAGGAGGCACCGAATACCGATGTTGTAAAGTTCATGGAGTTGCTGGAGAATACAATGACTCCATTATATCCTGGTTGTAAAGATCATTCACCGTTGGAGGTTGTTACAAGATTGTTGAGCATCAAGTCTGATTTTAACATGTCGCAAGAATGCTATAACCGACTGATGAATTTGATTTTAGAGATCTTACCAGAGGATGCAAAGTTGCCTAAAGACTTCTACCGATCTAAGAGAATGGTGAGATCGCTCTGGATGTGATACAAGAAAATTGATGCATGTCACAACGGGTGCATGTTGTACTACAAAGACGACAAGGATGAAGATGCGTGCAGATTCTGTGGTGCTGATCACTACAAGGCTATTGGAAGAGGAAAGTCTGTCGGTGCAAAGAATCCTACAGATTCGATGCACTACTTGTCTTTGACGCCGCGGTTGCAGAGTTTGTTTATGGTGAAGGAGACTGCAGAAAATATGAGTTGGCACAGGCAGAAACAGATCGAAGGAGTATTGGATCATCCATCCGATGGAGAAGCATGGAAGCACTTTGATCGAGAGTATCCAGATTTTGCTTCGGATCCGCGTAATGTCAGATTGGGGCTCTCCTCCGACGGTTTTACCCCATTCGGACTTTCGGGCTCCTAGTATTCGTGTTGGCCTGTGATCGTCACTCCGTACAATCTACCTCCTTAGATGTGCATGAAGACTCCGTATATGTTCCTAACCGTTATTATCCCGAGTCCGAACAATCCGAAGAGGAACATCGATGTATATTTACAGCCTTTAATAGATGAGTTGAATCAGCTGTAGGAAGTAGGTGCTAACACGCACGATGTTTCCAGAAAGCAAAATTTTTAGATGAGGGCAGCACTTATGTGGACCATCAACGACTTTTCGGCCTATGGAATATTATCGGGATGGAGCACTCATGGTCGTCTCTCATGTCCGTATTGCATGGACCGTACTAAGGTTTTTCATTTAAAACACGGAGGCAAACCGTGCTTCTTCGATTATCATCGATAATTTCTGCCGAAGGATCATCCGTACCGGAGGAACATGAATGCTTTTCGTACGGGCGTTGTGGAGAAGGCCAATCCACCGCCAAGGTGGCCCGGATACACGATATGGGAAGAGGTAAAAAATTTACTAAGTGCTATTGAAGAGCCTGCAAGGGGTACAAGTGTGACGGATTTGGTCGCACCCATAATTGGACGAAGAAGAGTATATTCTGGGATCTGCCATATTGGAGCACCAATCTAATCAGACATAACCTTGATGTCATGCATATCGAGAAGAATGTGTTTGATAACATAATTAATATTATAATGGAGGTAAAGGGGAAGACGAAAGATAATCCGAAGGCCAAGGTTGGACTTAGAAGAAATATGTAGACGTCCTGCATTGCATTTGATAGAGGAGGGAAATGGAAAGTTAAAGCAGCCTAAGTCAGTTTTCTCACTGGAGACGGAGGATAAAGGGAAACTTTGTAGATGGATTTAGGGTCTAAAATTTCCAGACGGGTACGTGTCAAACTTGAGAAGATGCGTCGACCTTAAGGAGAACAAACTGGCGGGTATGAAGAGCCATGATTGTTACGTATTCATGGAGAGGTTAATTCCGATTGTATTTTGGGAATTCTTACCGCAGGTCGTTTGGGATCCATTGAAAGAGCTCAACATAGTCTTCAAAGATCTTTGTTCTACTAAGTTGCTCGTCGATCGTCTAGAAAAGCAAGAGAAGGACATAGCGGTAATACTATGTATTCTCGAGAAGGTGTTTCTGTCACTACCGTATTTTATAGAAAAGGGTATTTTGGTCATTTCATAATTAATTAAATATTGTGCATGTTAAATATTTATTTATTGTATTATTTATTTATTATTAGCATGATAGATTTATTTTTTGGACTTGTGTTAGTGGACCTAACTAGTTTAGTTTAGACTCATGGACCAATATGTATTAATTGTTAGAATTGAGCCAAACTAGAAAGCCCATTAATTAGGAGGAGGATTAAATTAATTTAACCATTGGACTAGAAACTTCCCTCCTTAATTAATTTCTTCATGAGAGGCTCCAAGGGGTATTTTAGACTCTACATAGTAGCTTGAGGGAGGGGGCAAGTGAGGCCTATATAAAGGGGATGCAAACTTTCTCTCTATTCATTTTTTATTCTAAATCTAGATCTAGAATTTTCTTCAACCAAATTTCTACCCAATTACTTCTCAAATCACCATTGGAGACTAGAAGAGTAAGGATCTACAAAGAGGAGCAAGGATCTACAAGTTGGAAGCTAATTTCACCAATTTTGGAGGTTTCATTGGGAATCCATCTCCCAATAGGTATAATTCAAAATTTTCCCCTTAAAATAGCTTCTAAATCTGAGATTTAATCATGAATAATCAACCCATATGTATGTACTACCCATAGGATTTGGTTTTGTGTTCATAGGAGACCTATGAAGAAAGTTATGGTACTTTTTGTGTCAATTTTGGGGGAATTTCGAAAATAACTTTTGTTGTGTGTGTCAATTGATCCTATAGATCAATTTGGCATATATTTATATGTTTGGGGCTAGTGTCGTGTCCACAATTGGGTACGTGTATGTAATCACCTGAAATTTTAAGAATTTTTAAATTTAATTTTCTGGAATTAATTAGCATTTTCTGTAATTTTAAACCTATAAATTAAGGTAATTTTGATTTAAAATGAATTTTAAAAGATAATAAATAATATTAAAATGGGATAAAAATTATATTTTCTAGTGTAAAATTAAAAACCAGGCATGGGGTATTTTTCCGAGAATTTATTGGATCCCGGATGAATTTTAAAGCATTAAAAACTATTGTAAAAATTAACTATTTAAATTAAACCAAATTAATAAAAACCAAACCAAACCAGAGATTGAACCGACCCGGACCGGCCGGTCTGACCAACTCGGACCGCTCAAGCTAGCGGGTCGGATCCGGGTCAGACCCGACCCGCCAGCACCCGACCCGACCCGAACCGTGTGAATCCCTTACCCCCAAATCTGAACCGACCCGACTCTTCACCTGGCCGGCGGCCGACCCCTCGGTTCGACTCCCCCGTACCCGACGACCCGTCCCCTTCAGCTTTCGGCGAACCTCCGGCGGTTTCCCTCCCCCTAGACCTCTATATAAACCCGAGACCACCCGCCGGAAAATCCCCTTGACACTCATCTTCTCCGGCGACCTCCCTCCTGTCTCCTACCACCCGGCGCTGCAACCCAGAACCTCCGGTGACCTCTCTTCGAACCACCGGCGGCCACCTGCCGGACCTAGAACCCAGCCCCAGTCCAGATCGAGCCCGAACCCTAATTCTCTCCTCCGTCCAGGCGAATCCGGCCACCCGCAGCGTCGGATCCGGCTGTCCAGACCAGCGCCGACCATCGCAGAACCGGCACCGCCTCCGCCCGCACTCCAGGCTGACTCCAGCAGACACGGACATGATCCAGAACGCGAGTACGAGCCTGGACACGATCGGACACAGGATCCATAGAACCGGACACAACCCTAGTTCAGACGCGTGTCGGACACGATTTGTACTTGGTTTTCAGGCCCTGTTCAGGTACCCATAACTTCCTACTCGTTGCTCTGTTTCCTATTCTGTAAATTTCATCGCGTAGCCTGTATGAACCACTCGATGCCCGTGCAAACCGCTCGGGACATCGCGTCCTGTGGTGATCGCAAACTGCGGTCCAAAAATAGAAAAAACCAACGCCCTGTTTTACCACGGAACTGAGTGCGCCCCGCCAAACGGGATGACTTGGTCACGTGCGATCTTCACCGATACGTGCGCGTCATAGATACGGACGTGTGAGATTTTGCAGAAGCTGATTCGGATGTGCGTGCACACCGGAATCAGTGCGTATCCGCGGACAACACCCCGTATCTGACTTTTCTGTATTTTGCTGTAACTTAGTGTATACACGTCGGATCGAGACAAAACTTACGTCATCGGACTTGTAGCAATACGCTGGTCCTGTGGGTCAAGTTTGGTTCGATTCTGAGAACGTTGGAAAATCGCGTGTCGTGGGCCCACAGGCTCCACCTGACGGGCGATTTTGAGAACGGCTCATCGGAATCCAATTCTGGAAGTTCCGTTGGGTTCGTATCAACGTTCCTGACTTTTTGACACTAAGTTGGACTGATTTGGAGACCTTTGACCCTGACCCGGTTTTTGGTGCAAAGCGGCCCACATGTGGACCCGCTTTGGCCCAGAAATATTATTTTTGCCCTTGTGTCCAAACTGGACTTAAGGACAGGCGTTTCTAGCTATTTCCTATATTCTGAGACTGTTGGTAATATTTATTTCAGCTTTTGGAGGAATATTTGCTGGACCCACTGATACAGGAACCGCTATTGGTAATCCAACCCCAGGCAAGTGTACCTTGCCATAAATTGTAGTTTATTATTTCATTTTGTTCTCTTGCTTTATTTCTGTGACTGTTGTACATGCTTAAACCTAGGACCGTTTGACATACTTAGCGTCCGATCACAGTCGGGTGCCAACCCCGTACGCGGAGTTGTGTACGTCATTTAGAGATGGACATTCGTGACCCCTTTACATTCTCGTGCTTGTTTATCAAGTACATTAAAACCTAGGACACTTGACACTATACATTAACATAATCTTCCTGAGATATTCAAGGTGATTCTGTGTAGGATACAGGATGGACATAGTTCTTATATTCTTAGATTATGACTGTTGTATTAGCTCTGATCTCACGTGACATGGACATGAGACGTGTGGTTACATTGGGTGGGGAGAGACACACAGACTACAGGCTGTTATATATATATATACTACTATTGTGAGGTTGTAGACTCTCGAGCAGAGCTAGACCCATTACTAGATATTGCTGCTACTGGCTCCCCGACACAGAGCTTGTAGCGGTCTCAGCCTGAGTACTAGTGATGCTCTCAGTTATATTTTTACATAGATGGTTATGTAGTTACCCTGCTTATTTCATTTACTATTTCACTGCATTTATTTTGGCTTGTATTATTTGTACCTTGCTATGTCCCCTGAGGACCTGGAATGGATGATGTCCCCAGGTTTAGCAGAAGAATATTATCCCGAGATTTACGGGACAGGAGCTGAAGCTGTACCAGAAGCTGTTGCTGAAGGAGAACCTAACTTGTCAGCAGAGGTGATGGCTGAAGACTTTTCTTGAGATTTTGATATTTGTACTCATCAGATACTTATTTCTGGACTCCTTTGTTCTGGTCTGATGAACCAGTGTTATTAGACTTTTATCGGGTTGTTCCCCGATATACTTTGTTGTGACTGGACATTGATGTACTTTTTTTATTTGTTGTTGATCTTATTATTCTGTGTGTGGATGAGATTAGTTTTGACTTATTGTTCTAGACCTATATTACAGCTTAAGTACGCCCGATGGATCCATTAAATTGGGTTGTCCATCGGTGTGTACTGCTGGCCATTGCCATGTGACTAGTCCCTCGATATTTTGGGACTGGGGCGTGACATGGTTTTTGTGGTGGCCCATGCAAGTCTACGACAAATTGTTTGGTTTCAACTTAGGAACCGAACAAACCTGTAAAAGGATAGGATAGGTTATAGTATCTCATCCATTTGTTGAATCATTTTTGAAACTCAATATCGCATTCGAATTAAGTACTTGATTTGCATCCTGCTTGACTCTACTAAACGTTCTCATAAAGTTTATTTTGAATGCAGAGAAAGATGGATCCAAGAAATGAAGATAAAATTCCTTTGAGTACACCCCAGGACGCTGTGGTTACCTATGGAGATGGAGTTACACCAGAGAACAGAGGTCAATACTTTTAAAGTGGACAAGCTGAGCAGCATAACTCAAGGTTCAGGCGTGACGACATCCCACCTCCGCCGCAGTTTACTCCACAGATGCCTGCCTTTCCACTAGGGCAAGCAATGGACGGACAGCAAATATTCCAGATGTTATATGCCATGATGCAAGCTCAAAAACAAGTTCAACAGGAGGCGCAACGTCAGGAGGCAGAGAACCTGAGAACCAGCCTAGTAAATGCATTGGAGCAGGCAAACCCGCAAGCTAGGCGACCAGCAACAGGAACTATCACTGATTTCCGTCAACTCAAGCCCCGTACCTTTTCGGGCAAGGAAGGACCAACTGAAGTGCATGAGTGGCTCACAAATACACAACATCAGTTGGAAGCAGCTGAACTTCCGCGGGAGAGATGGATGACTGCTGTCCGAATGCAACTGACGGACAACGTGCACCATTGGTGGCTAGCTGAAGAGAGGAGGCTCGGACATGACCAAGTCACTTGGGAGGAGTTCTCCAGACTCTTCCAAGAGATGTATATCCCAGCCGTTGCTAGATCAGAACTCAGAGACAAATTTAACCGCCTCATCCAAGGCAATATGACGGTGGAGGAGTATAATGCCGAATTCATTCGCCTGAGTCGTTTCGCCCCTTCTCTAATTCCTACCGAAGAAGAGAAGGCGGAGAAATTCTTTGACGGACTCAGGTTCGAACTTCAGAGGTTGATTGGATCTGTTGCACCTACATCGTACCACGACGTCCTTGCTGCAGCACGACGCATGGAGCGCATCACCAGGAGGGAGTCAAGTCTGAAGCGACCACCTCAGTACCATCCAAGGCAGCACAAGGGGATTCTGCAAAGCGACTCCAGAGGAATCTACCACAGAGAGCAGCACCAAGAACCCTACCTACTTGTCATTTCTGCGGCAAGTTGGGTCACATTGAAAAGGAGTGCAGACGCAAATTGAGACTGTGCCTGGTTTGCGGATCCAACCAACATCTATCCAGGGACTGCTCTGAACGCCGAGAGGGAGCACCACGACTAGCTCTACCTGCACCAAGGCCAGATTATCCAGCAGTGGGAGCATAGCAGACGGGAGTTGGAGGAGTCAGACCACCAGCTCCAGGAGGATATCAGCCTAGACCACCATTACCACCTCAAGCAGCACTATTCCAACAGGCTCGTCAGCAGAGGGGTCCAGCTCAGGGACGAGGTCAGGCATTTCCAATGACTGTTCAGGAAGAAGCTATTGCTGGAGAAGTTATAGCAGGTACTATTTTAGTAGCTTCATTACCTGCTGTAGCTTTATTTGATTCTGGGACATCACACTCATTGATAGCTGCTAGCTTCGTAGCCACCCATAGAGTAGCTACTGCACCCCTTCCGAAGACTAAGAGAATTCTTACGGGAGGTGGAATTATACCGGTTAGTGATATCTGTAGATCATGTTCAGTAGTAGTCTGTGGAAGAGAGATGCGAGCCCAATTTCTGATCTTTTCTATGCCTGACTATGATGTTGTACTTGGTATGGACTGGTTAAGTCAGTATCATGCTACTCTTGATTGTCGGCTTGGAAAAGTTATATTCAGACCACCTGGACACTCAGAGTTTGAATTTCTTCGAGGAGCTGTAGAGCAAGGTGTTCAGCCAACTCTTAGGGTATTGTCTGTAGAAGGGGATTCAAGTTACCCAAGAGTTATCTCAGAGTTTGTGGATGTATTTCCCGATGATCTTCCAGGTTTACCACCTGATCGGGAAATAGAATTCATCATAGACTTAACTCCAGGAGCAGAACCTATCACTTCATCTGTATATCGGCTAGCACCTAAGGAGTTAGTGGAGTTGAAGAAGCAAGTTGATGAACTTCTGGAGAAGGGTTTCATCCGGCCGAGTGTTTCACCTTGGGGAGCACCTATACTTTTTGTACCGAAGAAGGATGGAACAGTTCGCCTGTGCATTGATTACAGGGCGTTAAATGCTGTAACCATTAAGAACCGATATCCCTTGCCCCGCATTGATAACTTATTTGATCAATTGAGTGGAGCTAGGGTATTTTTGAAGATTGACCTTAGATCCGGTTATCACCAGATTAGGGTGAGGAAGGAAGATATTCCGAAGACAGCCTTCAGGACTAAGTATGGACACTATGAGTTCTTAGTAATGCCGTTTGGTTTAAACAATGCGCCTGCTGTGTTCATGAGCTTGATGAACCGAGTCTTCCATCAATACTTGGATAAATTTGTGGTTGTGTTTATTGATGACATTCTGGTATATTCTAAAAGCCACGAAGAGCACGAGGAGCATCTCAGAATCGTGCTAGAGACGTTGAGGCAGGAGAAGCTTTATGCTAAGCTCAGTAAATGTGAGTTTTGTATGGATAATGTGCCATTCTTAGGGCATATTATCTCAGGAGAAGGACTGTCAGTTGATCCAGAGAAGGTTGCTGCCATTGAGACTTGGCCTACACCGACATCAGTTGCTGAGGTGAGGAGTTTTCTAGGACTTGCTGGATATTACAGAAGGTTCGTAGAAAATTTCTCAAGGATTGCGGAGCCGATGACGAAGTTGACACGGAAAGATCAGGACTTTGCATGGACAGAAGAATGTCAGAAGGCCTTTGAAGAATTGAAGAGGCGTCTAACAACAGCACCAGTCTTGACTCTTCCTTCAGGGTCAGGCGGTTTTGTTGTTTATAGCGATGCGTCAGGTAGTGGTTTAGGATGTATTTTGATGCAACATGGCAAAGTTATTGCTTATGTATCGAGACAGTTGAAGATTCATGAGAAGAACTACCCAACGCATGATCTGGAGCTTGCTGCAGTAATTTTTGCACTGAAGATTTGGAGGCATTATCTTTATGGTGAGAATGTGGAGATCTTTATTGATCATAAAAGTCTGAAGTATGTATATACTCAGAAGGAGCTTAACATGAGGCAAAGACGCTGGCTTGAGTTGATGGTGGACTTTGATATAGATCTGCAGTACCACCCAGGGAAGGCAAATGTAGTAGCAGACGCACTCAGCAGGAAGCCTACAGCTTATTTCTTGACAATGCAGTCTGAGCTATTGAGAGATCTACAGGAGCTTCAGATAGAGGTTATTCTACCAAGACAGAGTGGCTTGCTGGCTAATCTAGAAGTGAAGTCATCGCTTGTGGAAAGGATTAAAGAAGCTTTGCCTACAGATGCTAGATTTCGAAGACTCAAAGAGAAGACAGAAGCAGGCATGCAGACGGGACTTCGCATACATGAGGATTGGACATTAAGGTGCGGAGATCGTCTGTATGTTCCAAATGGAGAACTGAGACAGGAGCTAATGACTGAATCACATAGCTCCATATACTCTGTTCATCCAGGAGGAACAAAGATGTATCGAGATCTAAGGCAGTATTATTGGTGGCATGGAATGAAGAGAGAGATTGCAAGATTTGTAGCTAAATGTTTGGTCTGCCAACAAGTGAAAGCCGAGCATCAGAGGACTGCAGGAATGTTGCAGCCACTTCCCATACCAGAATGGAAGTGGGAACATATCACCATGGACTTCGTCACAGGATTTCCAAGGAGCCCCAGCAGAAAAGATGCAGTATGGGTTATCGTGGATCGACTCACTAAATCGGCACATTTCTTGCCGTTTAGAGTTGGACAGTCCACAGAGATACTAGCCGATATGTATATGCGACAAATTGTAAGGTTGCATGGAGTGCCGATTAGTATTATATCAGACCGAGATTCGAGATTTACCTCTCATTTCTGGCGAAGCATGCAAGAGAGTCTTGGCACCAGACTAAAATTCAGCACTGCCTATCATCCCCAGACAGATGGTCAATCAGAACGTACAATCCAGATCTTGGAGGATATGCTGCGATCCTGTATGTTAGACTTTGGAGGATCTTGGGAAGATCATTTGCATTTGGTAGAGTTCTCATACAACAACAGTTATCAAGCAAGCATCAAGATGGCACCTTTTGAGGCGTTATACGGTAGGAAGTACAGATCGCCAATATGCTGGAGTGACGTCGGAGAGTGTCAAATATTGGGGCCAGAGTTGGTAATGCAAACAGCGGAGAAGGTGAAGCAAATCCAAAATCATCTTCGTGCAGCTCAGGACAGACAGAAGCATTGGGCTGATACCCACCGACGTCCCCTGGAGTTCAAGGAAGGAGAACATGTATTCTTGAGGATTTCACCTACTCGAGGAACCATTCGCTTTGGGAGCAGAGGCAAATTGAGTCCAAGGTACATTGGGCCCTTTGATATTCTGGAGCGCATTGGTGAGGTGGCCTATCGTCTTGCATTACCTCCATCTTTAGAGGGAGTGCATGATGTATTCTATGTCTCACAGTTGAGAAGGTATGTGACTGACCTAAGTCACATAGTTGATCATTCTGAGATCGCAGTAGGCCCAAGCCTGAGGTATGAAGAACAACCAGTGGGTATACTCGGCACCAGTGAGAAGATACTGCGAGGGCAGACAATTAAACTGGTTCGTGTGGCTTGGAAGCAACACTCTCCTGGTGAATCTACTTGGGAGAGGGAAGATATCATGCGCCAGAAATACCCCCACTTATTCGAGGATGCAGGTATAACTTAAGTAATTTTTGTTATTTCCATAGTTCTGTACATTAGTAGCTTTATCTTTAATTGCGAGGATGCAATTTTCTTAAGGGGGTAGATTGTAATCACCTGAAATTTTAAGAATTTTTAAATTTAATTTTCTGGAATTAATTAGCATTTTCTGTAATTTTAAACCTATAAATTAAGGTAATTCTGATTTAAAATGAATTTTAAAAGATAATAAATAATATTAAAATGGGATAAAAAATATATTTTCTAGTGTAAAATTAAAAACCAGGCATGGGATATTTTTTCGGGAATTTATTGGATCCCGGATGAATTTTTAAAGCATTAAAAACTATTATAAAAATTAACTATTTAAATTAAACCAAATTAATAAAAACCAAACCAAACCAGAGATTGAACCAACCCGGACCGGCCGGTCTGACCAACCCGGACCGCTCAAGCTAGCGGGTTGGATCCGGGTCAGACCCGACCCACCAGCACCCGACCCGACCCGAACCGTGTGAATCCCTAACCCCCAAATCTGAACCGACCCGACTCTTCACCTGGCCGGCGGCCGTTCCCGCCGCCGTGGCCGCCGGCCGACCCCTCGGTTCGACTCCTCCGTACCCGGCGACCCGTCCCCTTTAGCTTTCGGCGAACCTCCGGCGGTTTCCCTCCCCCTAGACCTCTATATAAACCCGAGACCACCCGCCGGAAAACCCCCTTGACACTCATCTTCTCCGGCGAACTCCCTCCTGTCTCCTACCACCCGGCGCTGCAACCCAGAACCTCCGACGACCTCTCTCCGAACCACCAGCGGCCACCTGCCGGACCTAGAACCCAGCCCCAGTCCAGATCGAGCCCGAACCCTAATTCTCTCCTCCGTCCAGGCGAATCCGGCCACCCGCAGCGTCGGATCCGGCTGTCCAGACCAGCGCCGACCATCCCAGAACCGGCACCGCCTCCGCCCGCACTCCAGGCCGACTCCAGAAGACACGGACACGATCCAGAACGCGAGTACGAGCCTAGACACGATCGGACACAGGATCCATAGAACCGGACACAGCCCTAGTTCAGACGCGTGTCGGACACGATTTGTACTTGGTTTTCAGGCCCTGTTCAGGTACCCATAACTTCCTACTCGTTGCTCTATTTCCTATTCTGTAAATTTTATCGCGTAGCCTGTATGGCCCACTCGATGCCCGTGCAAACCGCTCGGGACATCGCGTCCTGTGGTGATCGCAAACTGCGGTCCAAAAACAGGAAAAATCAACGCCCTGTTTCACCCCGGAACTGAGTGCGCCCCGCCAAACGGGATGACTTGGTCACGTGCGATCTTCACCGATACGTGCACGTCGTAGATTCGGACGTGTAGGATTTTGCAGAAGCTGATTCGGATGTGCGTGCACACCGGAATCAGTACGTATCCGCGGACAACACCCCGTATCCGACTTTTTTGTATTTTGCTGTAACTTAGTGTATACACGTCGGATCAAGACAAAACTTGCGCCATCGGACTTGTAGCAATACGCTAGTCCTGTGGGTCAAGTTTGGTTCGATTCTGAGAACGTTGGAAAATCGCGTGTCGTGGGCCCCACAGGCTCCACCTGATGGGCGATTTTGAGAACGGCTCATCGGAATCCAATTCTGGAAGTTCTGTTGGGTTCGTATCAATGTTCCTGACTTTTTGACACTAAGTTGGACTGATTTGGAGACCTTTGACCCTGACCCGATTTTTGGTGCAAAGCGGCCCACATATGGACCCGTATTTGGCCCAGAAATGTCATTTTTGCCCTTGTGTCCAAACTGGACTTAAGGACAGGCATTTCTTGCTATTTCCTATATTCTGAGACTGTTGGTAATGTTTATTTCAGCTTTTGGAGGAGTATTTGCTGGACCCACTAACACAGGAACCGCTATTGGTAATCCAACCCCAGGCAAGTGTACCTTGCCATAAATTATAGTTTATTATTTCATTTTGTTCTCTTGCTTTATTTCTGTGACTGTTGTACATGCTTAAACCTAGGACCGTTTGACATACTTAGCGTCCGATCACAGTCGGGTGCCAACCCCGTACGCGGAGTTGTGTACGTCATTTAGAGATGGACATTCGTGACCCCTTTACATTCTCGTGCTTGTTTATTAAGTACATTAAAACCTAGGATACTTGACACTATACATTGACAGAATCTTCCTGAGATATTCAAGGTAATTCTGTGTAGGATACAGGATGGACATAGTTCTTATATTATTAGATTATGACTGTTGCATTAGCTCTGATCTCACGTGACATGGACATCAGACGTGTGGTTACATTGGGTGGGGAGAGACACAAAGACTATAAGCTGTTATATATATATATATACTACTATTGTGAGGTTGTAGACTCTCGAGCAGAGCTAGACCCATTACTAGATATTGCTGCTACCGGCTCCCCGACACAGAGCTTGTAGCGGTCTCAGCCTGAGTACTAGTGATGCTCTCAGTTGCATTTTCACATAGATGGTTATGTAGTTACCCTACTTATTTTATTTACTATTTCACTGCATTTATTTCGGCTTTATTATTTGTACCTTGCTATGTCCCCTGAGGACCTGGAATGGATGATGTTCCCAGGTTTAGCAGAAGAACATTATCCCGAGGTTTACGGGACATGAGCTGAAGCTGTACCAGAAGCTGTTGCTGAAGGAGAACCTAACTTGTCAGCAGAGGCGATGGCTGAAGACTTTTATTGAGATTTTGATATTTGTACTCATCAGATACTTATTTCTGGACTCCTTTGTTCTGGTCTGATGAACCAGTGTTATTAGACTTTTATCGGGTTGTTCCCCGATATACTTTGCTGTGACTGGACATTGATGTACTTTCTTTATTTGTTGTTGATCTTATTATTCTGTGTGTGGATGAGATTAGTTTGGACTTATTGTTGTAGACCTATATTACAGCTTAAGTATGGCCGATGGATCCATTAAATTGGGTTGTCCATCGGTGTGTACTGTTGGCCATTGCCACGTGACTAGTCCCTCGATATTTTGGGACTGGGGCGTGACAGTGTAGGTCGTATCCCAACAATTTGGTGATACGTGTTGTTTTGGGGGTTTTTCCTCCGACACGGGACTTTGTACATATCGTATTTTGACACGGACACATAGATCTACATTTGACACTTTATTTTGTTCATAAATATTATATATAATTTATTTGTGTCATTCGGGGTACAATTAGATGTGTGGTGGACTCGTGTCGCATGCGTATCCTAGATCTAGTGGGATACGGTATGATACTCTCTAATTGTTGTGTGTTTATGTGTAGATCTAATTAATTGTGCTTTAATTCTTGAATTATAATTGTGTATGTATCTATATATATTATATATGTATTATTTATATTTATTATAGTGTTTATTGTATCATAGATCTATGTATTATATATGTATTAATAGAATATATATTATGTAGCTTTCTTCTACATGCATTAATATATATGTTAGGGATGTAAATATATGTATATGTTTTATATAATATATGTGTATGTTTAATTAAGTAATTAGATTATTTATAGTTATTATATGATTATATATATATATATATATATATGTATGTAGATATATATTTATAAGTGGTAGCATATGTATATATAATATAGTAGATATATTTATATGTGGTTATATATATAGTTATATTATATATTGTTATGTATTATATTATTGTATGATTATATATATGTATAGTTATATATACATATTACTATATGTCTGTGTGTATGTTACTATGTGGTATTTTATACAATTTACTATGTATAAGTGTATGTATAGTTATATATAGTTTTATATGTATATTGTATTAATATATATTATGGGTTATATATATGTATTTAAATATATATTGTATAAATATATATGGTGGGTTATATATATATATATATATATATATATATATATATATATATATATATATATATATATATATATATATATATATATATATATATATATATATGGTAATTAATATATATATAAATATGTTCATAATTGCTATTGTATTATAGTATACTATATATGTATATATTTAGTTGTAGCATATAAATTTATTAGAATAGTTAGTATATTTTAGTTATCAATTGTTATGAGTATCTTTTATATATTATATATTTGTAGGTATGTATGTACGTATATATGTATTAATAGTTAGTGTATAGTTGGTAGTTAATATTATTCTATTAGTACATACTAGAGTTATATTGGATTGATATATGTAATTATTGATGGGTAGTTAGTATATATATGAGATTTTGACAATTACCTTGAGATACCAAGGTAAGTATCAAGATATACCAAGGTATGAGTAGTAGGTATTGGCATAAGTAATATGATAGTTGTAAACTAATTATGGGTTGGTATTAAGGTGACTAAAATAAGGTATATAGTATTATATAAATATTAAATGCATAGTAGTTTATAATTATTGTTGCGCAGTTAGTATAAATAAGGTTTTGAATTTACCTTGAGATGCCCAGGTAAGTATCAAGGTATTGGAGGATAATCAAGGTATTGGATTTGGATATCAAGATAGAGGTTTAGTATTGCGATACCAAGTTGGTTCGAAACCAAGGTATCCATTTAGTATTTATAATTAGGATTTTATATATATAATATTGTTTGATATATACATATGTGTTATATTTATCCCTTGTTTGCGTATCCTGAGATACGGTATCTTAGTATCCTAAGATGTAGCTTGTATGGCCTAGATTCATAGTGTGTGAGCCCAATATCTTTGAGTTAGACTCATGCAACCTAGAAATAGATAGTTGACCATAATTTGACTATAATTGACCATAGTTGACTTAGAGTTGACCTAGTTTGACTTTTGACTTAGAAATAGTTTTATGACCTAGAAATTGACTAGTTTAATTTATTTCTCTTCCCCAAAACTTGTATTAATGCAATTTTTCATATATAGGTCTGTGACACCAGTTCGGACATTATTTTTCATCATTTGCTCTGGACCACAGGCGAGTACATTCTCTGATAGTTTCCATTATTTGATTACCACTATAATTCAAGTATTTAGAAATGTTACTTATGATTCTTGACACGATGGTACACGGATTGGTATTGTTATTGGATCGTCAGTCATGGGATATTACCTTGATTATGGAGATGATATCGGATACTGTCCTTGTTGGTATTGGATAACATTGAATATTGTAGATTAAACATTGGATACATTGGCTAGTGACGTGTCATGATTCGATCCATCATATCAGTCGGGGCGGAGGAAATACCAATTAAATATGTGATCAAGAAACTATCGGCTAGTAGTGTAATCATTGGCTACTAACTAACCATGCAATTTACATATGGTTGAGTTAGCTCCTTAGTGTAATCATTGAATCTCCCAGGCCGATCACATATTTAGTTAGTATCTCAAATCACATAGTTATTGTAGATTTCATTATTCAGTTCATTGATTACCTTGTTCTATTCTGACATTATAGTTCATTCCTTTATTCTTGTACGCATTGATTATATTCTGTTGTTAGCATTGCCTATTCTCTCATTGTTCTTGATTATCAGTTATATCCTCATCGTAGATAGCATCTTCTATTCTACAGCTTTATAGTTTTTGTCAATTAATTGGAACTGCTATTGGGTTGTACTTTGCTCCATTCTTGACTGGAAAATATTTTTTAGAGGATCCAGGAGATTGGTGTCCGACATACTACGGACCTCAGCCTATAGATGGTGCAGACTTGGACCCACTAGTTCTGGAGTGACTGTCGAGAGATTTAGCCGGATTCACTAGTTAGCATAGTTAGTTCTCTTTAGCATTTTGGTACCGGATTTGTTTCCGGCATATATTTGTGTTTGGATATTATTTCTATTTGTTGTTGTTATATTAACTGCATAGTTATGTTAAACTTTTTTGATATCTTCTCGTGCCATAGTAATGTGATTGAGTATTGTGTTGAACTAAGTTGATTATACTCTCATCTTGGAGTTGAGATATTATTGGAGGTTTATGCTTTATAGTGAGATAATTAGATAGTATTGTTGACCAAGACAGCGTTCTACCGCCGATGCTACGGCGTAGGCTGGGCGTTGTTCCCGACTTGCATCCCTACACCGGGTACGGGTCGTGACAGTTTCCTCCTGGATTCTTCGACTCTATGGAGCATTTGCCAATTCATCTTTCCTATGTGGCACGTGTTGGTGGTCATGTCGATTATCGGTAGATGTACCCCTTCGAGCGGCATCTGAATCACCTAAAGAGAAAGGTGAAAAATAAGGCACGGGTTAAGGGCTCTATTTGTGAAGCTTATATTCTCGAGGAGATTACAAACTTTTGCTCGACGTATTTCAAATCTCATGTTGCTACTAATAGAACGAGAGCTCCTAGAAATGACGACGGATATCAGGAATCTAATGATGCAATACTCAAAGTATTCAATGCGTCCAAAAAGTCTTCGGGGAAAATGAAGAAGAGATATTTGAATGACGACGAGCTAAGGGCTGCTCAGTTGTATATATTACTCAATTGCGACGAGGATGAAGTAGAGAAGCTAAAGGGGTAAGTAATTAATACTTCCATGTTTATATTATCTCAATATAATAGTATAAGTTACTATTATGCTACTAATCAGGGGTTGCTTCGTTGTTTTTCAGCACATATAATGATGAGTTGAGGTCGGTTAGACCCTACATAACAGACGAAGAAGTAGAACAAGAAATAAGACGTAATTTTTCTTCTTGGTTGAGCACATATGTAAGAAGCTTGGTAATTACTTTTTCTTTCTGCACTTGCACAATAAATAACTTACTATCCCTACTTTGGTATTTAGGTCGATCGTCTAATAACACCCGAGGCTGAATCTATTAGAACTCTAGCCAAGGGACCAATTACTGCCGTCAAAATATGGCCAAGTTTCTGTGTGAATGAATTTAGGTTCAAGTCAACAAATGCTCCGATCAGAGACAACTTTCTGGATCTTGATTCCACGAAAAATAGTTGTTTGTGTATCAAATCTTCAAACTACAAAGATGTTAATCCAGGCAATGATTTCTTTGGCATCTTACGAGAGATTGTAGAGTTGACATATAATTATGGCACAGAACCTGCTAAGATCGTGATATTCAAGTATGAATGGTTTGATCCGATTCAAGATCAAGGTTAGAAAATTGACAAGCATGGCCTTGTGGATATAAACTACAAGCGTAGATATCAAGGCTACGAACCATTTGTCCTATCAAGTCAGGCTCAGCTCGTGTACTTCATAACTTGTCCTAGACGGGGGACAGCGAGGTCGGATTGGTGGGCAGTATGTAAGACTAAAGCTAGAAATACCTTTGACATTGACGAAATAGCTTATCAGGAGGACGAGCTACCTCTTGTAACAAATATTATAGATATGGACTCAATGGAAGTTACTCATTACATGAGTAATAATATAGAAGATGTAGAATTATCCGAAGAGGAAGACGAAGACGAAGTAAATAAAAGTTAAGATGAGGAGGAAGAGGAAGAGGAGGATGAGGAAGGCGAACAAGATAAATTTTCTGAAGATGATTAAAAATAAAATATTTTGCCTGTAGAATTTACTATATTTTGACCGTAAAATATACTATTTTGACGAAGATATGTATTATATTTTGACTGTAGAATGTACTATCCATTTAGACTTGTGACACTACTAGTTATTTACTGTACAATTCTATGAATGCTGTGAGATATGCATAACATTTTGACTGTAGAATATACTATATATTTGTGTATTTTTTTATTCATCATATGTTGTTATCAGGTATGATAGGACGACACGGAGGTTTCGGTAGGTCCCGAGGTAGACGGAGTGCTCCTCCGGTACTGCCTACTGTTGGTTCTGGATCCTCGTCGCCTAGTACTCCAGTATATCGACCAGTCACATCTCCGACTGCGACGACGTTACGTGGCATCACTCCTGGGACGAGTAGTGTCACGCCCCAGTCCCAAAATGCCGAGGGACTGGAGATGCGTGGCAACGGCCAGCAGCACGCACCGATGGATAACCCAATTGAATGGAGCCATCAGGGCGTACTTAAGCTGTAAATAAGGTCTACTAACAAGCCACACTAATCTCATCCATAAAGATAAAGAAATAAACTGCATAATGAAATGGAAATGAGTAGCAATAACAATCACAGCAAATCAGTCGGAGAAACAATCCGACTTAAGTCTGAAATAAACTGGCTCTATAGGCCAGGAACAAGGAAATAAACATGAAATAAAATACTGAGTACTGGAACAAGCACTCAGGAGAAGTCCTCGGCAGTCACCTCGTCTTCTGTGTTCTGTTCAGCTCCAGCAATAGCTTCAGCACCTGTCCCGTATACCTCGGGATACTGCTCCTCAGCTAAACCTGGGGACATCATCCAAATCCAGGTCCTCAGTGGACAAGCAAGGCACAAGATAAAACAAGCCAAATGAATAAGCAGTGCAATAAGTAAATGAAACAGCAGGGTAAACTAAGTAACTAACCATCTATGTGATATGCAAATGAGAGCAACACTAGTACTCAGGCTGAGACTGCTACAAGCTCTGTGTCGGGGAGCCGGGTAGCAGTAATAACAAGTAAAGGGTCTAGCTCTGCTGGAGAGTCTACGACCTCACACTAATAGTAGATATATATATAGAACAGCCTGTAGCCTGTGTGTCTCTCCCCACCCAATGTAATCACGCAAGCCATGACCATAACGTCTCATGTCCATGTCAGCGGGATTATAACTAATGCAACAAGTCAT
The DNA here is from genome assembly GCA_036927795.1 of Iris macrosiphon. Classification (NCBI taxonomy): domain Eukaryota; kingdom Viridiplantae; phylum Streptophyta; class Magnoliopsida; order Asparagales; family Iridaceae; genus Iris; species Iris macrosiphon. The sequence continues at coordinate 182,398,742 of JAYESA010000006.1, read as the reverse complement.
AATGTCTAAATAAAATAACTCTGTCAAGTCCTGTATCCTATACAGAATCACCACGAATAACTCAGGAAGATTCTGTTCTTGATAGTGTCAGGTGTCCTGGTTTTTAGGGTACTTGATAGGTCAAGTACAAGAGTAAGGGGATCGTAAATCCATCTCTAAATGACGAACCCAACACCGCGTACGGTGTCGGTACCCGACTATGATCGGACACTAGGTACGTCATACGTTCCCTAGGTTTAAGCAGTTTAAAACAGTTTATATGAATTTACACAAAACATCCAGCAGAGTATTTATTCAGAAAATATGAAAATAATGACTGCAAGTTTGGCAAGGTGCACTTGCCTGGAGTTTGGATTCCACTAAGGTCCTGGTTTCGAAAATTTTCAGAGATGTCTCCGAAAGCTGAAATAAATAGTACCATCGCGCTCAGAAGGTGTCAAACAGCTAGGATCGCCTGTCCTTGGGTCCAATTTGGAGACAAGGGCAAAAACGGCAGTTTCGGGCCAAAACGGGGTCCGCTGGTGGGCCCGCTTTGCACCGAAAAACGTGTCCGGGTCAACGGTCTCCAAATTCACCAAACTTAGTGTCAACAGGTCAGGAACGCTGATACGAACCCAACGGAACTTTCAGATTTGAATTCCGATGAGCCGATCACGAAATCGCCCGTCGAGCGGGGCCTGTGGGGCCCACGACACGCGATTTCGTCAACGTTCTCAGAATCGAACCAAACTTGACCCACAGGACCAGCGTATCGTTACGAGTCCGATGGCGCAAGTTTCGTCTCGATCTGACGTGTGTGCACGAAGTTAGGTCGAATTGCAGAAAGGGCGGATACGGGGCGATGTCCGCGGATACGCGTTGATTCCGGGGTGCACGCACACCCGAATCAGCTTCCGCGAAAACCCACACGTCCGTATCGACGAGGCGCACGTATCTGTGAAGACCGTGCGCGACCAAGTCGTCCCGTTTGGCGGGGCGTACTCGGTTCCGGGGTGAAACAGGGTCTGGTTTTTCCTGTTTTTGGATCGCGGTGTGCGATCACCACAGGACGCGATGCCCCGAGCGGTTTGTCCGGGCACCGAGAGGGTCATACAGGCTTCGCGTAGGAATTGACGGAATCGAAAACGGAGATCAGGGTTGCAAGATACGAGTACCTGAAGGGGACCGAGAAATCAGGCTTTCGAGTCCGAATCGCGTCGTGTCCTGTGCTGTGTCCGCGGCGTGTCCGGGCTCGTATCCACGTCTGGGCCGTGTCCGTGGCGTGTCCGGTGCTGCTGGAGGGTACGCCGTCGGTCGGCGAGGTCGGGCCGGGGCTGCGGCGGCTCCGGCGAGGGCTGGGCGGTGGCTGCGGCTCCGGCGGAGGGGAGACAGCAGCGGGGAGGAGGGCTCGGGGGTCTGGCCGCCTGGGGAGGAGGAGGAAGGGGAGAGGAGGAGGTGGTTCGCCTGGGGGAGGTCGTCGCAGGTGGCTGAGGGAGGTGGAGGTCGCCGGGCGGGCTGCCGGAGTCGGGGTAGATCTAGGGTTTCGGTTTGGGGGGAGAACAAGGGCGGAGATGGGAGAATTTATAGGGGTTTCGGGCGGGGAAGGCCGGGGGGCGACGTGGCGGAGAGGTCGGAGGGGGAGGCGACGTGGGGGTGATCCCCTCCGGCGAAGGCGGCGGCGGGTTTCTCGGCGGGTCGTGGGAGAGGGTGACAGGGGTGACCGGGGTCCGGGTCGGGTCGGGCGGCGGGCTCCGGGTGAGCGGACCCGCCCGACCCGCTAAGGAGGAGGGGCTGGGCTCGCTGCACTGGGCTCGGCCCACTGGGCCGGGCCGGCCCAAAACCTAATAATAAAAATAATAATTAATATTAATTAATTAAATAATTAATTAATTTAGAAAAATAGTTTTTAGGCTTTTAAAAATAGGTCTGAGGCCCAATAAAATCCCAGAAAATTACCCTAAGTCCGGTTTTCTATTTTACACCAAAAAATCATGTTTTCAATTCATTTTAATGTTATTTATTGGCAATTAAAAATTACAAACTCACCACAGGCCCTATGTAAATTACTGAAAATTGCATATTTAATTCCAAAAATTGATTTTAAAAATCTGAAAAAATTTAGGGTGTTTACAATCTACCCCCCTTAAGAGGATTGCGTCCTCGCAATCGAAGGGTAAACTATAAAGACAAGATTTTACAGAATTAAAATGCTTAGGTTACCTGATTCTGCAAATAAATGCGGATAGCGCTGTCGCATAACATCTTCTCGCTCCCAGGTCGATTCGCCTGGGGAGTGCTGTTTCCAAGCTACTCGAACCAGCCTGATAGTCTGTCCTCGCAGTGTCTTCTCGCTGGTGTCGAGTATACCCACTGGCTGCTCTTCGTATCTCAGGCTAGGTCCCACCGAGATCTCAGAGTGATCAACTATATGACTTGGGTCTGTCACATATCTCCTCAGTTGTGAGACGTGGAATACGTCATGCACTCCCTCTAAAGATGGAGGTAATGCAAGGCGGTAAGCCACCTCACCAATGCGCTCCAAGATATCGAATGGCCCAATGTACCTTGGGCTCAACTTGCCTCTGCTGCCGAATCTGATAGTACCTCTAGTGGGCGAGATCCTCAAAAATACATGTTCTCCTTCCTTGAATTCCAGGGGTCGTCGGTGTACATCGGCCCAATGCTTCTGTCGATCCTGGGCTGCACGGAGATGGTTCTGAATCTGCTTTACTTTCTCCACTGTCTCCGTTACCAACTCTGGACCCAGTATTTGACGTTCGCCAACGTCACTCCAGCATATCGGAGATCTGCACTTTCTTCCGTACAACGCCTCGAAAGGTGCCATCTGAATGCTTGCCTGATAGCTGTTGTTGTAGGAGAACTCCACTAAGTGCAGATGATCTTCCCAAGATCCTCCGAAGTCCAGTATACAAGATCGCAGCATATCTTCTAGGATCTGGATGGTGCGCTCTGACTGTCCGTCTGTCTGAGGATGATAGGCAGTACTGAACTTGAGCCTGGTGCCGAGGCTCTCTTGCATGCTTCGCCAGAAGTGAGATGTAAATCTTGAGTCTCGATCTGATACGATACTAACCGGCACTCCATGTAATTTTACGATCTGACGCACATACATGTCGGCTAGTACTTCTGTGGATTGTCCGACTCTGAACGGCAAGAAGTGAGCCGACTTAGTGAGCCGATCCACGATGACCCATACTGCATCCTTACCACTAGGGCTTCTTGGAAACCCAGTGACAAAGTCCATGGTAATATGCTCCCACTTCCATTCAGGGATGGAAAGTGGCTGCAACATACCTGCAGTCCTTTGGTGCTCGGCCTTCACCTGCTGGCAGACTAAGCATTTCGCCACAAATCTGGCAATCTCCCTTTTCATTCCATGCCACCAGTAATATTGTCTTAAGTCCCGGTACATCTTGGTTCCTCCTGGATGAATCGAGTAGAGGGAGCTATGGGCTTCTGTCATCAACTCCTGCCTTAATTCTCCATTTGGAACATATAGGCGATTTCCGCACCGTAATGTTCCGTCCTCGTGGATGCGAAGTCCCGTTTGTAAGCCTGCTTCGGTTCTCTCTTTCAGCCTTCGGAATCTGGCATCATTAGGCAAAGCTTCCTTGATTCTCTCCACCAGCGATGACTTCACTTCTAGGTTAGCCAGCAAACCCTTTTGTCCAGGCAGAACAACCTCAATCTGAAGATCGTGCAAGTCTTGCAATAGTTGAGGCTGCTCTGTTAAGAAATAAGCTGAGGGTTTTTTGCTGAGGGCGTCGGCTACAACATTTGCTTTCCCCGGGTGGTACTGCAGATCGATGTCAAAGTCCACCATCAACTCAAGCCAACGCCTTTGCCTCATATTGAGCTCCTTCTGTGTATAAACATACTTCAAGCTCTTATGATCAGTGAATATTTCAACCTTCTCTCCATACAGATAATGTCTCCAGATCTTCAATGCAAAAATCACTGCAGCTAGCTCCAGGTCGTGCGTCGGGTAGTTCTTTTTGTGGACCTTCAGCTGCCTCGATGCATAGGCGATAACCTTGCCGTGTTGCATCAAGACACAACCAAGCCCACTACCGGACGCATCACTATATACAACAAAACCTCCTGACCCTGAGGGAAGAGTCAAGACTGGTGCTGTTGTTAGGCCCCTCTTCAGTTCTTCAAAGGCATTCTGACATTCTTCCGACCATATGAACTCCTGATCCTTCCGTGTCAGCTTAGTCATAGGTTCTGCAATCCTTGAAAAATTTTCTACGAACCGCCGGTAATACCCAGCAAGTCCAAGAAAACTTCTCACTTCAGCAACCGAGGTAGGGGTAGGCCAGGTTTCTATAGCAGTGACCTTCTCTGGGTCCACAGACAGTCCTTCACCCGAGATAATATGCCCTAAGAATGGCACCTTGTCCATACAGAACTCACATTTGCTGAGTTTGGCATATAGCTTCTCCCTTCTCAAGGTTTCTAGCACTATCCTGAGGTGTTCCTCGTGCTCTGCGTGGTTCTTGGAGTAGATTAGGATATCATCAATAAACACCACCACGAACTTATCCAAGTACTGATGGAAGACCCCGTTCATCAAACTCATAAATACAGCAGGTGCGTTGGTTAAACCAAACGGCATAACTAGGAACTCATAATGCCCATACTTAGTTCTGAAGGCCGTCTTTGGGATATCTTCTTTCTTAACCCTAATCTGGTGATAACCGGATCTAAGGTCAATCTTAGAAAATACCCTGGCACCACTTAACTGGTCAAACAAGTCATCAATGCGGGGCAGAGGGTACCGGTTCTTGATAGTTACAGCATTAAGGGCTCTGTAATCAATGCACAACCGCACAGTTCCGTCCTTCTTGGGTACAAAGAGTATAGGTGCTCCCCATGGCGAAACACTGGGCCGGATAAATCCTTTCTCCAGAAGGTCGTCAACTTGGGTTTTCAGCTCCACTAACTCCTTAGGTGCTAGCCGGTATACCGATGAAGTGATAGGTTCGGCTCCTGGAGTTAGGTCTATCGTGAATTCTATCTCCCGATCAGGTGGTAAACCTGGAAGGTCGTCGGGAAATACATCCACAAATTCCGATATGACTCTAGGGTATCCTGAATCTTCTTCTACAGTCAATACCCTAAGAGTTGGCTGGACCCCTTGTTCTACAGCTCCTCGAAGAAATTCAAACTCGGGTTGGCTAGGGGGTCTAAATATCACTTTTCCAAGCCGGCAATCCAGTGTCGCATGGTACTGACTTAACCAGTCCATACCAAGTACAACATCGTAATCAGGCATAGAAAAGATCAGAAATTGGGCTCGCATCTCTCGGCCACAGACTACTACCGAACATGATCTACAAGTATCACTAACCGGGATAATTCCACCTCCAGTTAGGATTCTCTTCATCTTCGAGAGAGGTGCGGTAGCTATTCTATGTGTAGCTACGAAACTAGCAGCAATAAATGAATGCGAAGCCCCAGAATCAAATAATGCTACAGCAGGAATTGAAGCTACTAATATGGTACCTGCTATCACTTCGCCTGCAGTAGCTTCCTCAGTGACTGCTAGTGCATATGCCTGACCTCGTCCCTGAGCGGGACCCCTTTGCTGACGAGCTTGCTGGAACATTGCTGCCTGAGGTGGTAGAGGTGGCCTGGCTCCTCCAGGCCCTGCCTGAGTTGCTCCCCCAGCTGGTAGAGCTGCAGGTGGAGCTGGTCGGTACGGAACTCCCTCTCGACGTTCCGTGCAGTCCTTGGAGAAGTGTTGTCCAGATCCGCAAACCAGGCAGAGCCCCAGCTTGCGTCTACATTCTTTCTCAATATGTCCCACCTTGCTGCAGTAATGGCAAGTAGGCAGGTTCTTAGTAGTTGCTCTTGGAGGTGGGCTCTTCTGGGGCCGTTTAGCAGATTCTCCTGGTGATGACTTGGAAGGTGCAGAGGAGAAGGGACGTTTCAGGCTTGATTCCCTTCGAGTAACGCGCTCCAGCCGACGTGCTGCAGCTAGGACGTCGGTGTAAGAGGTGGGCGCGACCGATCCGATTAACTTCTGAAGCTCGAACCTGAGCCCATCAAAGAACTTCTCCGCCTTCTCCTCTTCGGTAGGAATTAGAGAAGGGGCGAAGCGGCTCAAGCGAATGAATTCGGCGTTGTATTCCTCCACCGTCATGTTGCCCTGGATCAGGCGGTTGAATCTGTCTCGGAGTTCTCGTCGAGCCACAGCAGGGATGTACATTTCCTGGAAGAGTCTGGAGAACTCCTCCCAGGTAACCTGATCATGTCCGAGCCTTCTTTCTTCGGACAGCCACCAATGATGTGCGTTGTCCGTCAGTTGCATCCTGACGGCAGTCATCCATTTGTCCCTTGGTAGTTCAGCGGCCTCCAACTGATGTTGTATGTTTGTAAGCCATTCATGTACTTCAGTTGGTCCTTCCTTGCCCGAGAAGGTACGGGGCTTAAGTTGGCGGAAATCCGTGATGGATCCCGTCGCTGGCCGCCTATTTGGTGGATTTGCATGTTCCAATGCTGCGACCAGGCTGTTCCTTAGGTTCTCGGCCTCTCTACGCTGGGCCTCCTGTTGGATCTGCTGTTGGGCCTGCATCATTGCGTAGAACATCTGGAATATTTGCTGGCCGTCCATTGCCTGTCCTGGGGGAAAGACAGGCATCGTAGGAGGGAACTGGGGAGGAGGCGGGATGTCATCACGCCTGAATCTGGAACTTGGCTGGCCAGTTTGATTGCTCTGAGAGGATTGTCCTCTGGTATCTGGCGTCGTTCCAGCTTCACGAGTAACCCCCGCTTCAGGTGGTGTACCCAAGGGAGTCTCGTCACCACTTCTGGGATCCATTAATCTGCATCAAAAGGAAACAATGAGAACGCACAGAGGAATCAAACAGGATGCAGTTCAAGCAATTAAATTGAATTCGACATAGAGTTCAAAAATGATTCAATCACTGGATGAGATCCTAAACCTATCTTATTGCAGGCCTGTCCGGTCCCTAAGTTGAAACCGAACAATTTAGTTACGACCTGCATGGGCCACCACAAAAACCATGTCACGCCCCAGTCCCAAAATGCCGAGGGACTGGAGATGCGTGGCAACGGCCAGCAGCACGCACCGATGGATAACCCAATTGAATGGAGCCATCAGGGCGTACTTAAGCTGTAAATAAGGTCTACTAACAAGCCACACTAATCTCATCCATAAAGATAAAGAAATAAACTGCATAATGAAATGGAAATGAGTAGCAATAACAATCACAGCAAATCAGTCGGAGAAATAATCCGACTTAAGTCTGAAATAAACTGGCTCTATAGGCCAGGAACAAGGAAATAAACATGAAATAAAATACTGAGTACTGGAACAAGCACTCAGGAGAAGTCCTCGGCAGTCACCTCGTCTTCTGTGTTCTGTTCAGCTCCAGCAATAGCTTCAGCACCTGTCCCGTATACCTCGGGATACTGCTCCTCAGCTAAACCTGGGGACATCATCCAAATCCAGGTCCTCAGTGGACTAGCAAGGCACAAGATAAAACAAGCCAAATGAATAAGCAGTGCAATAAGTAAATGAAACAGCAGGGTAAACTAAGTAACTAACCATCTATGTGATATACAAATGAGAGCAACACTAGTACTCAGGCTGAGACTGCTACAAGCTCTGTGTCGGGGAGCCGGTAGCAGTAATAACAAGTAAAGGGTCTAGCTCTGCTGGAGAGTCTACGACCTCACACTAATAGTAGATATATATATATATAACAGCCTGTAGCCTGTGTGTCTCTCCCCACCCAATGTAATCACGCAAGCCATGACCATAACGTCTCATGTCCATGTCAGCGGGATTATAACTAATGCAACAAGTCATAATGTCTAAATAAAATAACTCTGTCAAGTCCTGTATCCTATACAGAATCACCACGAATAACTCAGGAAGATTCTGTTCTTGATAGTGTCAGGTGTCCTGGGTTTTAGGGTACTTGATAGGTCAAGTACAAGAGTAAGGGGATCGTAAATCCATCTCTAAATGACGAACCCAACACCGCGTACGGTGTCGGTACCCGACTATGATCGGACACTAGGTACGTCATACGTTTCCTAGGTTTAAGCAGTTTAAAACAGTTTATATGAATTTACACAAAACATCCAGCAGAGTATTTATTCAGAAAATATGAAAATAATGACTGCAAGTTTGGCAAGGTGCACTTGCCTGGAGTTTGGATTCCACTAAGGTCCTGGTTTCGAAAATTTCCAGAGATGTCTCCAAAAGCTGAAATAAACAGTACCATCGCGCTCAGAAGGTGTCAAACAGCTAGGATCGCCTGTCCTTGGGTCCAATTTGGAGACAAGGGCAAAAACGGCAGTTTCGGGCCAAAACGGGGTCCGCCGGTGGGCCCGCTTTGCACCGAAAAACGTGTCCGGGTCAACGGTCTCCAAATTCACCAAACTTAGTGTCAACAGGTCAGGAACGCTGATACGAACCCAACGGAACTTTCAGATTTGAATTCCGATGAGCCGATCACGAAATCGCCCGTCGAGCGGGGCCTGTGGGGCCCACGACACGCGATTTCGTCAACGTTCTCAGAATCGAACCAAACTTGACCCACAGGACCAGCGTATCGCTACGAGTCCGATGGCGCAAGTTTCGTCTCGATCTGACGTGTGTGCACGAAGTTAGGTCGAATTGCAGAAAGGGCGGATACGGGGCGATGTCCGCGGATACGCGTTGATTCCGGGGTGCACGCACACCCGAATCAGCTTCCGCGAAAACCCACACGTCCGTATCGACGAGGCGCATGTATCTGTGAAGACCGTGCGGACCAAGTCGTCCCGTTTGGCGGGGCGTACTCGGTTCCGGGGTGAAACAGGGTCTGGTTTTTCCTGTTTTTGGATCGCGGTGTGCGATCACCACAGGACGCGATGCCCCGAGCGGTTTGTCCGGGCACCGAGAGGGTCATACAGGCTTCACGTAGGAATTGACGGAATCGAAAACGGAGATCAGGGTTGCAAGATACGAGTACCTGAAGGGGACCGAGAAATCAGGCTTTCGAGTCCGAATCGCGTCGTGTCCTGTGCTGTGTCCGCGGCGTGTCCGGGCTCGTATCCACGTCTGGGCCGTGTCCGTGGCGTGTCCGGTGCTGCTGGAGGGTACGCCGTCGGTCGGGCCGGGGCTGCGGCGGCTCCGGCGAGGGCTGGGCGGTGGCTGCGGCTCCGGCGGAGGGGAGACAGCAGCGGGGAGGAGGGCTCGGGGGTCTGGCCGCCTGGGGAGGAGGAGGAAGGGGAGAGGAGGAGGTGGTTCGCCTGGGGGAGGTCGTCGCAGGTGGCTGAGGGAGGTGGAGGTCGCCGGACGGGCTGCCGGAGTCGGGGTAGATCTAGGGTTTCGGTTTGGGGGGAGAACAAGGGCGGAGATGGGAGAATTTATAGGGGTTTCGGGCGGGGAAGGCCGGGGGCGACGTGGCGGAGAGGTCGGAGGGGGAGGCGACGTGGGGGTGATCCCCTCCGGCGAAGGCGGCGGCGGGTTTCTCGGCGGGTCGTGGGAGAGGGTGACAGGGGTGACCGGGGTCCGGGTCGGGTCGGGCGGCGGGCTCCGGGTGAGCGGACCCGCCCGACCCGCTAAGGAGGAGGGGCTGGGCTCGCTGCACTGGGCTCGGCCCACTGGGCCGGGCCGGCCCAAAACCTAATAATAATAATAATAATTAATATTAATTAATTAATTAATTAATTAATTTAGAAAAATAGTTTTTAGGCTTTTAAAAATAGGTCTGAGGCCCAATAAAATCCCAAACAATTACCCTAAGTCCGGTTTTCTATTTTACACCAAAAAATCATGTTTTCAATTCATTTTAATGTTATTTATTGGCAATTAAAAATTACAAATTCACCACAGGCCCTATGTAAATTACTGAAAATTGCATATTTAATTCCAAAAATTGATTTTAAAAATCTGAAAAAATTTAGGGTGTTTACAAGTAGTTCCAGGCCTGATAGTACTCCCTCATCCAGCGTTCCTCCTGCTGACGGAACCATGGAGAAAGATGAGCATATGGAGGAGGTCGACCCGACGTCGTCCCAGAATCAGCTAGACCCTCCATGCACACCTCCGGAGGAGACGAGGACAGAGATTTGGGCCGACGGTACAAAGTAAGTCAATTAGATGGTTTAGCATCATATATATCATGTATTTCTTTATTCATCATATATTAACTTTTTTGATAAAAATAATTATCTCTGTATAGATATCGTCCCTCATCGGTACAGAGACACTTGGGCCTCTTTCTGAGGAACAACTATGGTGGCCCTTGGATCAACTACTCTGAAGCTCCGGAGAAGAGGAAGGCATTCTAGTTTGTGCACTTCAAGATAAAAGTATATTATATCATTCATCAAATTTATGCATATTATATAACTTACTAAATTATTTATTGTAGCAAACGTATTTCTATCCTCCGCACCGGGCCGAGTTGATCAAGCAGATATTTCTTGCCATTGTCGCCGAGCTTATCCGTGATTCTCTGGATGACCAGAAGGCTCGTGATTGCGTTAGAAAATCGATCCAAGGTTGGATCACGCCTGAGAGTGGACTGCGATGAGGGCTAGATTCGACGATATGAGGTACAAAAAAAGGTCTGAGAAGGCCATGGCGGCTATGCGTAGGGCAGCAAAGTGGTGGGGTGGCTCGATTCCGATGACGAAATATTTCCGTTGTTTGGTATGTTTTTTACTTTAGATATATTATTTTAATATAAGTACGATAAAATGATAGTAGAAAAAAATATTTAATTTTAGTACTAAATAATATATTTTTAACAAGTACAGAGGGTTGAGGATGCAAACATGGTGACCGTCTCCTGGCCACCCATCGAAAGGGCGGGAATCTCATTGATGAGAGTGCCTCGCAGACCTATGTAAGTATTACTTTACTTTGTGTTAATTTTAATATAACTTAGGCAATTATCGAGTATCCAAACTTTTTTAGGCCGAGTATCTTAGGCTGCGTGAGCGGGCGACTGCTAGTGCACCTATAGCGGAAGAGGCTGGTACTTCCTCGCAGCCCTGTCCAGCTCCGTCGACGGATGAACTATGGGTGACCGCCGCTGGTGGTCTCCAGAGGGGTACGTACTACGGTACAGGATCCTATGGCACCCTTGTTGCGACGTAGTCATCTAGGGCCTTCCCGGTAAGTGCGTATTCCCCACAGCCCTCGCAATCGTCGGCCCGAGTCCAGGAGGCCGTTGACCGTTAGATTGTGTCTCTCCATGACGAGTTACTGCGAAGGATAGAGGAGCAACCCCTGTCCCAGTCGCAGGCAGACGATGCGACGATCATCGCACGATTTGATATGCTCGAGCGCATCATCATGGAGCTCCGGGATTTGACAGCTGATCTTAGAGCGTCGATAGAGCGCAGCGTGACGGAGATGCATGTATCACAGCTGTCCATGGGCGAGAGGCTAACGATGATGCTGGATTCAATGGTTCATAACAGTACGAGGCTGTTATCTACCATGGATTAATACAACCAGCGACTAGCAGAGTTGGAGCAGATACGTCCTCCTGGTGCGCCTACATCGACACAGACTCCACCGACGTCATTGCCTTCTCCATCGACATCGGTGTCGATTTCACGGGAGCAGTATGATCTGTTCTTATCCCTCATGTGCGTCGGTGGTCATCCTCCTGCAGATCCGTAGTAGTCCTAGTTAGGACCGTTTATTGATTATTTATGTTTCAGACCTATGATATTTGGTCATTTATGAATATTTTTTATTTTTGAGGCATTCATACATTATTTTATGTATTCTTTAGGACGAGGCTTTCAGACTCAGTTGTGTGGATATTTGTTGTATTCTTTACGACGATATTTTCTCCTGATTTGGTTTCTAATCTCAATATTTTGTTTTCTTCAAATTTTATTATATTATTCATATTAAATATATGTTAATTTACCTGTGTTGAGTGTTCAACCGAAGGGGGTCAGCGAACCCAGCAAATTCAACGAAGGGTTGCTCCGGGTCAATTTGTACAAATTATGAATTAATAAACTGCAGGAAGAATGGTTTGGAAACAATTCAATATTTATATATTTTTTATTTTTTCAGTATCTTTAGCGACATTTTTAGCGACGTTTTGCGACATTTAGCGACGTTTACTCACGTCGTAATTACATCCCTGAATACGTCGCTATATACGTCGCTATATACGTCGCTAAACAAGTCGCTGCCCGTCGCAAATTGCTAACATGACAGTATTGCCAGGTCAAAATAACGTCGCTAAATGAGTCGCACAACGTCGCTAATTTAGCGACATATAGCGACAAAAATACAAGTCGCTAATTTAGTAACGTTACGTCGCTAAACGTCGCTAATATAGCGACGTATTTACGTCACTAGAAAACATCGGAATAGCAACGTTTGGCGACATTTTTACTGTCAGCGACTAGTTTAAAGGTGACTTAAGCAAAACGTCGCTAATCACGTCGCTAAAATTATTTAGCGATGTTTTTTGGCCATTTAGCGACGTTTCTTTACGTCGCTAATTTGACTTATTCTGGTAGTGCATTTTGTTAAAATATAAATTTAGTATAATACTTAGCTTGTGTTATTATTAATCTGGAGCTATATATATATATATATATATATATATATATATATATATATATATATATATATATATATATATATATATATATATGAGAGGCTAACTCCTCTCTCTACTACTCTACTCTATCTGTGACTAAAAAATCCTTTAATACTCTCAACACTCCCCCTCAAGATGGGCGACAGATATCAATCGTCAACATCTTGTCACATAGTTTAGAAAGACTCGATGAATTAAGACCCTTAGTAAGACAATTTGCGACTTGTACTTCTGAGCGAACATGATCGAGCTTTAATATTTTTTTCTCTAGCTTCTATTTGATGAAGAACCGATCGATTTCGATGTGCTTTATTCGGTTATTAGCTATACTTAGTGCATCTTGACTGTCACTTATAAGGCGCAATGATGTTCCCTGGTCCAGCTTCAACTCTATCAGTAATACTTTTACCCACAATAACTCTGACACTCCCAGAGACATAGCTCTATATTCTGCTTCAGCGGTTGATCGTGTTACCAAAAACTATTTTTTGCTTCTCCATGAGACTAGGTTACCCTCCCACAAAGACACAGTAACCTGAGGTAGACCTTCTGTCATCCATACAGCTTGCCCAATCTGCATCGCAGTACCCTTCAACACCCATGTGTCAGTTATTTTTGAACCATATCCCTCTTCCAGGAGCCCCCTTCAGATATCTCAGAATATGAAAAACTATATCTATGTTGCACTTTCTTGGATCATGCATGCAGCGACTCACTACACTCACAACAAATAAGATATCATGACGAGTTTGGCCTAGATAAATCAATCTGCCTACAAGTCTCTGATATCTCTCACGATCAACCGGCTCTCCTGTCTTTGCCCCTAACTTGTCTTTTTAATCGATTTGAGTGACTGTCGATCGACATCCTATCATACCAGTTTATGTGAGTAGATCTAGTATATACTTTCTCTTAGAGAGGACGATCCCATCTCTTCCTCGAGCTACCTCAATTCAGAGAAAATACCTCATCATTCACAAGTCCTTTACTTCAAATTTATTGGCAAGTTTTGACTTTAGCTGGGTAATCTCCTCATTCTCATCACCTGTGATCACTATATCATCTACATATACTGCAAGTATAGTGAGGTGGCCTCTCGTATGTCAAAAATAGACCATGTGATCTGCATTGGTCTAGCTGTACCTCATACCTATGACAGCCTTCCTGAATCTTTCAAACTAGGTCTGAGGAGATTGCTTGAGTCCATACAGTAATTTCTTCAGCTTACACACATTCTCTGTTGATTGCTTTGTACAAAAACCCAGGGGCGTCTCCATGTATACTTCCTCTTGTATATCTCCATGAAGAAATACATTCTTCATATCCAATTAATGAAGTTGCCATCCATAGTTTGCTGCAAGAGAAACTAGGGTTCTTACAGTGCTCATTTTTGCTACTGGAGCAAATGTCTCATCATAGTCGATGCCATAGGACTGAGTGAATCTTTTTGCAGCCAATCTTGTCTTGTATAACCGAGCCTTAGAAATTACATAACACTTGTATATTATGCACCAGTCCCTCGTAAGGCCACCGTGCTAGATCATATAGAACACATTGTAAAATATAAATATTCGATATTGCCGTCAACTAGTGCGGACGTGACCAATATCCATGAGGGTCAGCCTTGCACGTCATGATAGTTGTCTGAGGTAGCTAATGTGCACGATATCAGAATTTTATCCCTCTTAATGATCTACCAATTTTAGTTGCCTAAATTGACCCTATGGTTATGTTAGGAATCTTATGGCATGGTCACATGATCAATCCACCTATATGTCGTACCGTAGTACGGTCCATGGTAGATACGAATCTACTTTGTTACTTGATAGCTCAAACTGGATTCACCCGAGCGTGATGCAACAATCAATCAAGTCTTAGCTACGCTTTAGTAGTTGACCCGCATATCATTCCCGTGCTGGATAATTAATATAATAATATCACATATCGCATGGTATATGAGGCATTCTCAATGCACAACCCAAAATATGCAATCTCATAGCACGTAGCAAGTTATGTCGCACCTCAGTCTACATTATAATAGGGTCGTACCTCTGTGCACCTTATAACATATGTACACGTAGAACGTAGTAATTATATCAGCACAGATTCAAGAAATTGAGTCAAAATACCAAATTTATAGTTGGTCGTATGTGCCTTATCTCATTGGGACACATAGCTCATGTTATGCACATAGTAGGTTAGTCACTTACGACATAGTCAATTCTAGCATATGGTCATGTCTAGCACAAGGTTGGGTTACTAGGTCCATTCTTCCTTAGGATCAATCACAAGCAATTGTCAAGACCAACTATATAGAACAAAAAAAAGTCCAAATAAAATAGATATACCACATGCATAACTTGGCGTATGAGATGGGTGCCGCATGGACTGTCGGTCGCATGCATCCCCAGGCCATATATTACCCCAAGTCGTATGCTCCTCCAAGCCGCATGCTCCAGACAAAAGTCCATTCTCTTGGAACAAGTGCCGAAGTGATGGATGTGACAAGACATAGAGTATCAGAGAGAAAAGACAAAACCATGAAAAGATGTGCCAAACAATCAGAGTAATGCGTCCGAAGGAAAGTGGCCTCATACTTTGCTTGTCGTATATGTCACTCGGTCGCATATTGCTCTTTTGGACTTAGCGAATTTCTTATTCTATCAGCGAGTAAAAACTCAAGGAGTTCATGGATTAGCTCCAGAACACTTGTGTAATGGCAGTAATGCATCCAACATGATGGACGCATGTTGGTTAGTATGAGGCAAAAGCTCATGCCACATAGCCCTCTCAGGCAGCATAGCACTCTCGGTCGCATAGCTCGCTGGTCGCATGAAGACTTCGTCTTCTCCAAACAGCAGGTTCGGCCATGGTGAAAGCTCCAAAAACTAAAATTATATTTTGTCCATAAAATCCTCATTTTAAGTCTAAATCAAGTGAAACAAAAGCCAAAATGATCGAAATAAAGTTCTCCATCAATCACAAAAGCTATTTTTTTTCTAAAATATCATATTTTAATAGATCAAAACCAAGAAAAACTTTTGGAAAACATGAAAACCAAAACTTTAAAACTCAGATCTACTCAAAACTGTTCATCAAAACCAAAATTCCAAGAACTAAAAATAATGAGAACATTAAGGAAATTTTTTTTCTCAAACACAATTTTATTACTATATATATGCAAAAATACAAAAATCTATGGCTTCACCACTTTGAGCAAGATGTACTTGCCTTGGTGAACTAACAAACCTCTTCCTAGAACCAAGTTTAGGGCTAGGGCTTAGGGATTCGGTTGGGAGCTCTTAAGGGAAGGAGGAAGAGGAATGAAGAAGTAAAGGAAAGAAATAAAAAAAATGAAAGAGAGAAGAGAAAAAGAGGAGTATATATACACAAGAGGGGAAAATGGTATTCTAGTCATGAGTAATCCTCATGCAATCCTAACCATCAAGAATAAGCTTAGTGGTTCCAAGAGTGAACCGGGTCAGATATCCATCCTACATACAGGTCCTAGCACTTATTCATGGCACTTGCCAAGGTGTTCACTACTGGTCTCGAGTAGTCTCCCACAATAAACAGAAATATAATTAAATAAAATATAACATAATAAACATGAAGCAACATGTAAAATACAGCATTAATACATCTACAGAAAAAAATTTAAATATCATAAATTCATGAATACTAAATCTGGGAATGGGTGTGACATCTCTACCCATCTTAAAAAAAAAATTGTCCTTAGAATTCGCTAGGCTAGTCGAGCTGATCACCAAGCAAGAAAACTCATAGAACAAGCAGAAGACTCATGATCCTATCTGGAAACTCATGATCCAGAAAACCTCATGAACTACCAAATCTCATGAACTACAGCTAACTGAATACCAAGCAAAATAAAATAGGTAGGGAATAAAAGCAACAACAATATAAATAAAGGCGCAAGCAATTTGCACAATCAAAAGGAAAGAGAAAGAACTGGAGGATACTGATACATATGTTTATCGAGTCAGTCAAAATAGAAACTCGTCCTCACTGGCCTATGCTGACTCCCAAAATAGACATGGATTAAGTCTCGAGATAAATCAGTACCAACGACTTAGTCAAGAACATGACTCTGCCCAGGACGAACCTTCGTAGTCGGGACATATGACATACATAATGTATCACGAGATACGAAGGCAGAAGAGTGAGATGAAAGATCATATCCACTAACCGACTATACGAAACCCAAAAGATATGACTGGGAGAAGCTCAAATCTCACCCTCGATTTGACCACCATCGGCCAATATCTGCTCTAACATGCCAAACTTCGCTTGCTCATGTCTCGGTGCTACAGGAACTCTGTCATGAGGATGTCTCTGCTGACCAGACTGATGTTGTATCTAGTAAAACACATGTGCTTGCGTCAACATCGGACGTTGGGCTAACGGCCGTACTGCTAAAGTTGGCTCTTGATATGGAACTGCTCCTGGAGCTGGAAATGTCAGAAATTATTGATATGGTCCTCCATGCCTATGCATCTGTGGAAAAGTAGCTATCATGTGGTCAGAACCCGTACACCTCAAGCATCTTACAATTGCCATCCTGTAGACATCCTGAGTGTGACCTTTTTTGCCATAATAGGTACATCCTACCGGATTCTCTGAGCGTTGTTGATGTTGTCTAAGATGTTGTTGCCAAATTTTTATTGTCTTATCTGATACCACTGTCCCCCGTGGAGCCAAATCACGAATACGAATACCGGGTACTGTCCTCCACCTGTGTTCTGGGCATGAGTCCTATTTTTCCTCCAGTCCTCGAATCTAACCTCTGGATGGTAAGATCATGTCTCCTGGCCACTATCAATACGGTATTGAATGTCTGGTAGTCATGTCCTTCTACCAGTTGCAAAATCTCAAGATGAAGCCCTTGCTAGAATCTCATAGCCCTTTCTTGCTCCGTCGTCACTATAGCTGAAACAAACCTGCTCAGCCTGTAGAACTTTGCTGCATATCCATCCACTGTTCTGCCGGATTGTCTAAGATTAATAAATTTTTACTACAGCTCGTACTGCGCCACTACTCTGAAATACTTGGTCCTGAACTGGGTTCTGAAGTTGTCCTAAGAGATATGATGCTTCAAGCCGACTTCCTCCATTGCCCACCAATCACGAGAAAGATCTTATAGTTTTAAATGGACTTGATTGACTTGCTCTCTGTTGGAACCATAACTATCGCCATAATCGTTTCAATCTCTTGAAGTCAAGCATCCGCCGTAATAGCATCCTCTGTGCCTTCGAAATAGCTCGGGTTGAGTCGATAAAATCTGTATGACGTCCCATAATCTTCTTCTTCACTCTTATCCAAAGACGTTTGTAGTCCTTGGTTTAACATGACGTTCTGCTCCTATTGTCGAAGATGCTGGTGCTGCTGTACTGCTATATGATGATGTTGCGTAGCCATCATACCTCTGATAATTCCTAACAGTGTCGGGGTATCAAGTGTTGCTGGCGTTACTGGAACTGTCGGGGGTATCGGGATCTCTAGTACATGTTGCCCACCCATTGGCTCTACTCGAAGCTGATCTTCATGGAGTACTGTCTCTTGTTTGAGGTCAATGGGATCTTCCTCTGCTAGCTGTTCTACCACATTTGTTGTCCTAACAGGTGGAGAAGAGGTGCCCTGAAGGAAAAGGACACTAAGACATCAAATAATAGGACAAAAAAGAACAAGAAAGCAAACTGTTGATAGTTCAAGATCAGTGTCGAAGAAGATGAATTCAGGATATCAAAGAAAACCATTTTGATTGAGACTCCTGTCACAACCCACACCCAAAAATTGGGCATGAGTCGTAGGTACGTACAGCCTATGCCGCAGCATCGACGGTAGAACGTTGTCTAGGTCTACTATCTAGCTAACAATCTCACACAATAATATATATACCTGTCAAGATCTTAACCCCAAATAGAGGAACAATATGATAAAGATAATGCAAATACTCAATCACGATCTAAGCACGTTACGATAACAAAGAAGTCTAACAACTACAGATTCTAAACAACTACAACTACTAAAACAACAATAATAATAATAATAATACAATAATATCCAGAATCAAATACAATACAAGTCTCAAACCAAAAGTTGGGGACAAATCCGGTACCCAAAAGCTAATAAATACAACTTAGGTCCTAGTGATCCCGGCTACCAACCCGAAAAATCACTCCTGAACTAGGGGGTCCCTGTTTGCACCATCGACAGACTGAGGTCCATAAAATATCGGACACCAATCCTCCAGATCCTCTGAAAAATATATCCAGTCAGGATTGGAGCAAGTACACCTCTAACAGCAGTTCCAGTTAAATGATAAAAAATATAAAGCAGTTGTAGCAAGTAGCACAAGATGAAGGAAATGAAGTATGAACAAGGAAATATATATATATATATATATATATATATATATATATATATATATATATATATATATATATATATATATATATATATATATATAAACTGGTGCATAATGGTAAAGATGCATGAAAATCAGAAGCAAGATAATGATGACTACAGGATACAAGAAATCTAAACTAAGAGCAAGTGTGTGCACAATAACGTGAAGTGAGTCCAGCAAGAGTAAATATAATGAGTCCAGTCCAGAAAGTATAAGTGAGACCAGTCAAGAAGTGCAAGAGAGTCCAGACTAGAAAGAATAAACTCGTGTCTCTGAAATACCTGTTTCGATATGTAAACGGCTAGGGGTAAGTACGGCTCACCGCACACTGGGTGTGCGGCTGCTATAATTCCAGATTAGATAAGAGAGGGTGATTCCAGTGATTCCAGATGGGAATGTTAACATGTCTACTTGAGTATGTCCCCGCCCCGACTAGTACAAGTGAATCCAAGTCCCGATATATAAATCAAGTATGAGTCCAGCCAAAAATATGAGTGATGCCTGTAGTGAGTCCTGATGTGATGCCAGTAGGTGATTCCAGAAATAGAGGCCAGAAACATGAAATATACGTGTCGCAAGTAAATAAATCCAGAAATACTAGTCCATGTCGTGCCAGAAAATCAGATAATACTATACTAGAAGTTGAATCATAATAATCATCAGATAATAAAAACTATTAGAGAATATACTCGCTTGACGTCTTGAGCAACTGGCAATCCGAACTGGCGTCGCAAGGACCTATACGAAAAACAAGGTTAAACGGGGTTCTAAAGAGTTAAACAGATAATAAATAACTAAAAACAAGCTTCTAGGGTTGTTCTAGGTCAAACCGGTAAAATCTGGATCAAAAAGTCAACCCCAGAGTCCATAAAGTCAACTTTAGGTCAAAACTAGCTCAAAGGTTGACTTTGGCGGTCAACCGTGACAACTACGGTCAACTCTAGGTCAAACTAGGGGTGCCCCTAAAATTTTAGGTCAAAACTAGCTCATTAGGCTAGTAGACCCACAAACTCGCCTCCTTGAGATACCGGGATACCCTCGGTATCTGATACCTCAACCTACGCTATATACCCCGCCTATACCCACTAACATATATACTAGCACGTATATATATAATATATATTATATATATATATATATATATATATATATATATATATATTATATATACTATATATATATATATATATATATATATATATATAAAACCAACTCTAACCTCATTCCTAGGCAAAAACCCAATACCACGCCCCCGATGCCCAATACATTGAGTATCTCAAGGTATTGAGATACTCAAGCCTTACCCCTCATTGACACTAGCTAACTAACTAACTATCTATATATATACTACCATATGCTACTATATATATAACATATATCTAACTATATATATATATATATATATATATATATATATATATATATATATATATCCCTCCAAGCCTCCAAACCTACAAACACACCTTCAGCCTCCTCCAACAAACATCCCAGTGTGTCCTGCCTTCCTGCATTAGGCAACAAGTGGGCACTCTCTGATCCTGACCCTGCTGCTGCGCTGTCTTCTGCACATAGGGACGCTTAGCCGGTCCCGCACTACCACTCGTACTACCTGAATCATTCCCTGCCTCTCTTGGACTTGAGCTCCAAGTCATCCTCTGCCCTATGAGCGTCCCCCTACGATCTGCTCGAAAGTCGCCTCACGGTCACTCCTAGTCAAAGACTTGACCGCCATGACCAAGCCCTTGCGAAAACTTTCTCGCCTTTGCTGCCTCACTCAAGCCCTCCACGAATCTGCCCAGACGGTAGAACTCTGCTGCATACTCATCCACCAGCATGCTCCCCATGGACGAGTGCCTCAAACTGGCTCTCCAGAGGCACTGAAAGCCACAATCTGGGAAAATTTTCTCCTTAAAAAGCCTCTTGAAAGCCTTCCAAGTAAGCCCTGTGATGCGATCCTCGTATTAGTGCGATACCCACGTCAAAGTGAGGTCGAACATCTGAATCGTCCGCTTGCCTCTATCTGCATGCTGTCTGAGAATCTGTGCCAGCCTGAAGTTTCCCTCAATCTGCTCTATCAAGTCATCCGCGTAACATGATCCCCTCAGTACCCCCGGAACTCCTTGGGCCACATCCTCTGGAAAATCAATGATGCTGCCCGGCCTCGGATGCTGTGCCTGATCTGCCTGTGGCTAGATCTGAGCCACTCTGTCTATTGCCGTCATGGCCACCTGATGGGCATTCTCAATGCCCAGCCTCATCACATCCACCTGGTGGTGCTGCGCGTCCATCATCTCCCTGAAAGAACGCAAATAACTGCGTGACGTCTACTGGTGCAGGAGGTGGTGGAGGCACCACTCGAAATGACTGGGGTAGTCCTCTGATCGACAGGTGGAGGAGGACTCCCCGAGAGAAGCAGATGCTCCATCAACCGCAGGAGTTGGTGAGTGGAGTGGTAGCAGCCTGCCTGAAGTCGAGCTGGACGAGAGGTGGCAGACCCTCTCGGTGGCAACTTGCTGGGACGATATGATGGGATTGTGTTCTTCGGAGGCATCCTGAACACAGATCAAAAGAACTCAATACGACGCAAGATACGATATCATCAAAGAAGGACAGTAATATTTCAAAAGAAGCAATTTTAGAATAATTAGATTGGAATGGTTCCTAGTCGTGATTGAGTACACTCTCATCCTAGATCCTATTTCCTAGAGCAGGCTCGCAGCAGTAAAACTAAATTATTGTACTACCACGACATCGCACTAATTGCGAAGCTCGAGACCTGCGTGGGCCGCCACCAAAAATGTGTCACCGAACCCGCACCTAAAAAAATTGGGCATAATCACGATCTAAGCACGATAAGATAACAAAGAAGTCTAACAACTACAGAGTTTAAACAACTACAACTACTAAAACAACAACAATAATAATAATAATAATAATAATAATAATAATAATAATAATAATACAACAATATCCATAATCAAATACAATACAAGTCTCAAACCAAAAGTCGGGGACAAATCCGGTACCAAAAGCTAATAATACAACTTAGGTCCTAGTGATCCCGGCTACCAACCCAAAAATCACTCCTGAACTAGGGGGTCCCCTGTCTGCACCATCGGCAGACTGAGGTCCAATAAAACGTCGGACACCAATCATCCGGATCCTATGAAAAATATATCCAGTCAGGATTGGAGCAAGTACACCTCTAACAGCAGTTCCAGTTAAATGATAAAAATTATAAAGCAGTTGTAGCAAGTAGCACAAGGTGAAGGAAATAAAGTATGAACAAGGAAATATATATATATATATATCAACCTAGTGCATAATGATAAAGATGCATAAAAATCAGAAACAAGATAATAATGACTGCAGGATACAAGAAATTCTAAACTAAGAGCAAGTGTGTGCACAATAACGTGAAGTGAGTCCAGCAAGAGTAAATATAGTGAGTCCATTCCAGAAAGTATAAAGTGAGACAGTCAAGAAGTGCAAGAGAGTCCAGACTAGAAAGAATGAACTCATGTCTCTAAAATATCTGTTTCGACATGTAAACGGCTAGGGGTAAGTATGGCTCACCGTACACATGGGTGTGCGGCTGCTATCATTCCAGATTAGACAAGAGAGGGTGATTCCAGATGGAAATGTTTTACAGATGTCTACTCGAGTAGTTTTCCCGCCCCGACTAGTATACAGTGAATCCAAGTCCCGACACGTAAATCAAGTATGAGTCCAGCCAGAAACATGAGTGATGCCTGTAGTGAGTTCCTGATGTGATGCTAGTAGGTGATTCCAGAAATAGAGGCCAGAAACATGAAATATATGTGTCGCAAGTAAATGAATCCAGAAATACTAGTCTGTGTCATGCCAGAAAATCAGATAATACTATACTAGAAGCTGAATCATAATAATCATCAGATAATAAAAACTATCAGAGAATGTACTCGCCTGACGTTCTGAGCAAACTGGTGAGGATCAAGGTCCAAACTGGCATCGCGGAGGCCTATTACGAAAAGTAAGGTTAAACGGATTCTAAAGAGTTAAACATATATAAAATAACTAAAAACAAGCTTCTATGGTTGTTCTTGGTCAAACGGGTCCAAACGGGTGAAATCTAGGTCAAAAAGTCAACCTGGGGTCCAAAAAGTCAACTCTAGGTCAAAACTAGGTCAAAGGTTGACTTTGGCGGTCAACTGGGACAACTACGGTCAACTCTAGGTCAAACTAGGGTGCCCCTAAAATTTTAGGTCAAAACTATGCTCATTAAACTAGTAGACCCACAAACTCGCCTCCTTGAGATACCGGGATACCCTCGGTATCCGATACCTCAACCTACGCTATATACCCCCGCCTATACCGACTAACATATATACTAGCCACGTATATATATATATATATATATATAGAGAATAAGGGAGGTGAGATGGCACCTCACTCTAAAAAACAAGGGTGGCGGTGACGTGGCACAATCTCAACCACACAAACGAGGGAGAGGGGGTTAAGTGCAAATTGCCAATTATGAAATGTTTGGTTGGATTGTGCCACGTCATCGCCACCCTTGTTTTGAGAGTGAGGTGCCACCTCACCTCCCTTATTCTCTATATATATACTATATATATATATATATATATATACTATATAAAACCAACTCTAACCTCATTCCTAGGCAAAAATTCAATACCTCGTCCCCGATGCCCAATACCTTGAGTATCTCAAGGTATTGAGATACTCAAGCCTTAACCCCTCACTAACACTAGCTAACTAACTAACTATCTATATATATACTACCATATGCTACTATATATATAACATAAATATATATATATATATATATATATATATATATATATATATATATATATATATATATATATATAGTATATATATATATATATATATATATATATATAAACCTAGTGTATAGGCAAATAGCTCATCTCTGATATCCAACTTACCTCAATACCTTGGTATCTCAAGGTATTGAGATACCTTACCCTTCTCTCTCACTAACCTAACCATATATATATATATATACTATATAATATATATATATATATATATATATACTTATCATATATATATATATATATATATATATATATATATATATTAATATATATATATATATATGAAAAGGGGGGGGGGGCTAGCTGCTGATGCTGCGCTACTGCTTCTGCTGCTGCTGCTGCTGCGGCCTGCTGCCTGCCGCTGTTGCTTCTCTGCCAGCAACTGCTATTGCTGCTGCTCTCTTCTAATCGCTGCGTCTGCTGCTGCTCTTCTCATCCCTGCTGTTGTTGTTTCTCTACTTCTCATCTCTCTCACTCTCGAACTCACTCTCCCCATTCTGCTGCTGCTGCTATCCCTTTCTCATCTCTCTCCGCTCACACTCTCTCTATCTCTCTCTCTCTCTCTCTCTCTCTCTCTCTTCCTCTCTCCTATCCCTCTATCTCACTCACTCTCGACACACACACATAAACATATACATGCACACACACATAAACATATACACACTTACACATATATAAATATTTACACACCACACACACACACACACACACACACATATATATATATATATATAAATATATTATATATATATATATATATATATCACTCACACACACTACACTAAACAACTACACCTATACACAACTACAATACACACTACACTACACACAAACACCAACACACACACAATACCTCACACACACACACAACCCACACACAACCACCCACAACCACAACACACACTACCCACACTCACCATAAACCTATAAATACTAATATATATATATATATATATAATATATATATATATATATATATATATATATATATATATATAAACCCAAAAACTCTAGTACACACTCTCCGAGGCTAAAACCAACCCGCGTACAAGCCCAAAACCTAGAAACCAAGTCGAAATGGCCATTTGGTCATTTCGACAAACACGTGGAGTGCGACTGGCGATACCTTGTGAAACGCACACCAAACCTACTCGGAAATCGACCCAAAATTTATCCACGTATTCTAATCGATGTTCTAGAACCTGAAAAAATACTAACTCTCTGATTCTAGGTCCGTGGCAAAATTTCACATGCATGTGAAACCCACGACGACGAAAAACCCCCAAATCGCCCGAAACGCCCAAATCTCTGCGACACGGCCCCACGTGTCCGAACGGGGTACACTTACTTATCCTCAAGACACCCAAGCACGTCTACCTAGATTCGTCTAACCTAGGGCAACACGCAAAACTAGGCCAATCTTAGAATTTCACCCAAAATTGACACAAAATCTAATGTCAAAGTCTCCAAACACATCCAAACAAGCTCCAACTTCCTCCCATGGGTAGCCCTAAGGTCTAGGAAGGTTATAAACTACTAATTATACTATATTAGAGCAATCACTAAGAGAAAAGTTAGGGTTTACCTCTTGGGAGTTGGAATCCCAAGGCCAAAGTCTCCAAAAATCTAGAAATCACCACTCTCAAGCCTCCAAGCCAAGCCTCTACACCAAGTCTAGGATCTACACACCTAGGTTAAGGAGAAAGTGAAGGGTTAGGGTTTACATTAAAGAGAGGAATAAATGAAGTAAGAGAAGGAGGGTGAAAAACTTACTTGAAATTGAAGAGGAAAATGGAAGAAGTGAAGAAAAAAAGAATGGAGAGAAGAAAATGAAGAAGAAGAAATGAAATGGAAGGGGGGGAGGTCCGGCCATGTAGGGCTAAGTAAGGGTTAGGATTTGCATTTAGATACAAAGATCAAAATGCCTTCCAATTAAGTCATCCAAAAATAGGGTTTAGGTTTAGGGTTCCAAATGCACTCTAATTAATTCATAATCACTCCAACTCACTAATTAAAATATAAATAACTAATCTACACCAATAAATAAGTCTGACAAGGGGGTTGGTTGGGTCTGGCAATGGTCCACTAGGGTCTAACATGGGTCCAGGCTAGCCAAAATCCTAAAATAACTAATAAAAAAATAATACATGCATCTAATTAAATATTAATACAAATATTTATGATCAATACACAATTTACCAAATTAAAATAAATAATAAATAAATAAAATATACCATGCCCTGGAAATGGGGTAGTGACAACTCTTAGAACAAGACACCCCACAAGTCTGAAAAGACAGACCTGCATGGGCCCACCACTAAAACCTTGTCATGCCCCAGAGAACCAGAATACAGGAGAGCGAGGGAGTAACTCAGCCAACCACACCTTACAGAATACCGAAGTAACCCTCAATGTGCTAAGGTTGTCTAGAGACAATAGGGTGCATGCTACAATCAAGTCACCTAGGGTCAAGGATCTCTATGTCTCAATCATCAACCAAGAAATAATAAGAATGAGCATGAAAGATAAAGCAGTTAGGCATCCCCTGACGCTCAATCAGAATGATCATGAAACTAGTTATACATGATGATACACTAGTACATTGCCAAGAATACATAACAATAAGTCAGACCGCGGTCTGAATAATATACAATTATGTATAGGAACTAATATCCGGATAAACCGGCTAACAAGTGTCGTTGGCTAAACGCCAAAAGATGATACAAAATGATACTCATAGTAGGAGAAGAAGAAACCCACTCAAATTCCTCGACGGACATCCTACTAGTGTGCGACATCGGTCAGATACAGGACATGATCCTCGGGCTCTGTTAATAAACCTGGTCAAACAAAACCAACAGGGTCAAGCCCCGATAGCAAGTACCACAAAGGATCACAAGTGAATGAAGCATAAACCAATAAAGTACATAAAAATAGAAATTTGTGCCATAACTGCAAGCGTATGACCATTCTTCGGAGCAGTAGGATACCTCTACAACCAAACAAGGACAAGAGGTATCGTACTACGCCGAGAAAGAGGTACGACTCACCAATTATGAACACGACGAAGATATAATACATCAATATAATCTAGAACACAAATGTCATAATATAATCTAAGATATATGTATAATATGCAGCTTCGATACATGATCTATTGTGACACATTGGCACAACCGTACAACCAAACAAGGATAAGGTTGAACCTTCGCACTATAATAGTTTATGTCCCTAGACTATCAACACATACTCTTTTTAAATCGTCCAATCAATCCTAAGGCTTATTATGTGGAGTCTAAGTTATCTCAGAACAGATGCATAAAGAAATCCTCAGATCGTTAGCTGTTTAGCGGGGTTAACTGAGCCATAGAAATCACATATCACTTATATATTATGCACCGGTCCCTCATAAGGCCACCATGCTAGATCACATAGAACGCATTGTACAATATAAGTATTATGATATTATCGTCCACTAGTGCAGACGTGGCCAATATCCATGGGGGTCAGCCTTGCACGTCATGACAGTTGTCTGAGGTGGCTAATGTGTACGATCTCGAGATTTTATCCCCTCCCAATGTTCTAACTAATTTTAGTTGCCTAAATTAGCCCTATATTATGTTAGGAATCTCATGGCGTGGTCACATGATCAATCCTCCTATATGTCGTACCGTAGTATGGTCCATGCTAGATATGAATCCACTTTGTTACTTGATAGCTGAAATTGGATTCACCTGAGCATGATGCAACAATCAATCAATTCCTAACCACGCTTTGGTAGTTGGCCCACATACCATGCCTGTGTTAGGGAATTAATATAATAATATCATATATCGCATGGTATAAGAGGCATTCTCGATGCACAACCAAAAATATGTAATCTCATAGCACATTGCAAGTTATGTCGTATTTCAGTGCACATTATAATAGGGTCACACCTCAATATACCTTATAACATATGTACACGTAGCACGTAGTAATTATATCAGCACAGATACAAGAAATCGAGTCGAATTACCAAATTTACAGTTGGTCGTATGATCCTTATCACATTGGGACACATAGCTCAATGTTATGCACATAGCAAGTTAGTCACTTATGACATAGTCAATTCTAGCACATGGTCATGTCTAGCATAAGGTTGGTTTACTAGGTCCATTCTTTATTAGGATCAATCACAAGCAATTGTCAAGACCAACTATATAGAACAAAAAAAATATTCCAAATAAAATAGCTAAGCCGCATACACAACTTGGCGCATGAGACAGGTGCCGCATTGACTGTCGGCCGTATGCTGCCCCAGGCCGCATATTACCCCAGGCCGCATGCTCCTCCAAGCCGCATGCTCCTCCAAGCAGCATGCTCCTCTAAGACACATGCTCCGGACAAAAGTCCACTCTCTTGGAACAAGTGCCGAAGTGATGGATGTGACAAGCCATAAAGTGTCAGAGAGAAAAAACAAAACCATAAAAAAATGTGCCAAACAATCAGAGTCATGCGTCCGAAGGAAAGTGGCCGCATACTCTGCTTGTCGCATATCTCACTCGGTCGCATATTGCTCTTTTGGACTTAGCAAATTTCTCTTTCATTCAGCAAGTGAAAACGCAAGGAATTCATGAATTAGCTCCAGAACACTTGTGTAATTGCAGTCATGCATCCAACAAGATGGACGCATGCTGGTCAATATACGATAAAAGTTTAGGCCGCATAGCCCTCTCAGGACGCATTGCACTCTCGGCCGCATAGTTCTCTGGCCGCATGAAGACTTCATCTTCACCAAACAGCAGGTTCGACGATCGCGAAAGCTCCAAAAACTAAAATTTTGTTTTGTCCATAACATCCTTATTTTAAGTCCAAATCAAGTGAAACAAAAGCCAAAATACTCGAAATAAAGTGCTCCATCAACCATAAAAACTATTTTTTTTAAATACCATCTTTTAATAGATCAAAACAAAGAAAAACTTTTGAAATCCATAAAAATCCAAACTTTAAAACTCAGATATACTCAAAACCGTTCATCTAAACTAAAATCTCAAAGAACTAAAACTAACTTGAACATCAAGGAGAATATTTTCCATTAAACAAATTTTTACTATATATATGTAAAAATACAAAAATCTATGGCTTCACCACTTTGAGCAAGATGTACTTGCTTTGGTGGACTAACAAACTGTCACACCCCAGTCCCAAAATACGTAGGACTAGGAATACGTAAGCATGTCAGCCGTACGTACATGGCAACTCCAATATATGGATACCATAATACACACATATGCTGTAATATGAATAATAACTCACATGTGGTATAAATATTGTCATAAGTCCTAGGGCATAACTAAATCTCATCCACAGAATCAAATAGAAACAAACAACCAATCTACTATATAACTGAATCTCAAAATGAAGTATCAGAGAATGATAGTCGGGTGGAAACAAATCCACTGCCAAACTAGAATATAAGAAAAACCACATAAGAACATCTAATGAACAATGATACTCGAAGAGAAGACCTCCTCGAAAGAGATAAGTAGCAAGTCCTGATCCGTGCTTCTGCGAATAGTCAAGATCGTCTACACCTGAAAAGGGACCAGGTCCTCAGAGGGATGTAACAAGATAGATAGAAGCATGCCAATTTGAATACAGTAAACATGCATAATAGGTAGAAAATATATAAGTACACTGTACAAGACAATCTATATGAATGCATAATGAGGATAACTTTTTGACGTATGGGCAAGGGTAGACTACTCTATCTAATCTCACAACTCACACTCATGTCAGGAACATCATCAGCCGTCATACCGCGAGGGTAGCGACCATCGTGACACCATCAGCCGATATACCGCGAGGGTAGCGACCATCGGACACGACTACCATAGTGTGTGCTAGTTACTATGGTTTACCAGAGTGGTTATAGCCCATACGCCTACTGATTGTCCTCCCCTCCCATGATACTATGTGTCAAGTGTGTGTCAACATACATATAGTATATAATTATGACGGAAAGAAAAAAAACATGCAATAAATATATAAAAATATAATAAGAATGTAAAGTACTATAAGCAATTTGACAAGGTATCTTGCCTGGCAAGAAGCTGCAAGTGTAAGCGTCCAGATGTCAGGCACAATGGATCAGAAAATATGGCATCAAAATGAACGTCCCCGGATGCTGAAATAAATATCACCAACTTTCCTAGAATAAGCGAGATAGCTAGAAAATACTACCCTTTCGTCCAATTTGGACACAGGGGCAAAACGATAATTTTGGGTCAAAGCG
The DNA here is from genome assembly GCA_036927795.1 of Iris macrosiphon. Taxonomy (NCBI): domain Eukaryota; kingdom Viridiplantae; phylum Streptophyta; class Magnoliopsida; order Asparagales; family Iridaceae; genus Iris; species Iris macrosiphon. The sequence goes on along the minus strand of JAYESA010000006.1, from coordinate 182,368,586 downwards.
GGTCCATATGTGGGCCACTTTGCATCGAAAAGCAGCATAAAGGTCTCTAAATGGGACAAATTATAGGTCAAACAAATTCTAAACGTCAATACGAACTCAACGGTATATCCAATTTTGGATTCCGGTGAGTCAAACACAAATTTGCCCTAAAAGTCAACCATGGGGCCTGTAAATAGGTGGCTTGGTCAACTATCTCGAAATCGCGTGAAACTTGGGTCAAAGGACCAGAGTGATACCACGAATCTAATGGTGCAAGTTTCGTCGCATTTTGACGAGCGTACACTAAATGGTGCGGTATTTTGTCAAAGTTGCGATACAGAGATTTTTTACGAATACGGGTTGATTCCGACGAGCACACACGTCCGAATCAGCTTCCGTGAAAGCCCACACGTCAGGATATACCATACGCGCCTTTCGGTGCAATTGGTACGCGATGAGGCGGTCCTATTTGGCGGGGCGCGCTCCGTATCATAATTTTTAATATTTTAAAAACAAGTTTTTCATGAGTTTTCACCCTAGTTTATTTCTGATTTTTAACACAAAATAAAATAAAGTAATTAACAGAGAATGATCTCGGTCATATAGGCTTTACACAGAAAAAGGTAGATCTCGATTTGGATATCTACGTTGGGAGATATCGGCCTCGGAACATAGGTCGATGGGACAATTTTAAAGCAGTTTAAAAGTGTGGTTTTTTCTCAACTTGGCGTCGATTTCTACTTGGTTTTTAACGCTGCACGATGGAAACTAATTAACGGGATTGTAAGGGGGATAGGTCGTGATCATACCGGCGAAGACGGATCCGAATTTGATCGAGCGAGGAGGCGGAAATCAGCGCGTGAAGTAGCGATCATTGCTGCCAAATTCTGCTGTTGCTGCGGTGTCCGCGCGGTCGTGCGGTGGACGGCTGGCTGCGGCGTCACCGGGGGCGTGCGTCCAGGAGGCGGTCGGCGCGTAGAGGTGGGAGCTAGGGTTAGGGTTTAGGGTTTGAGTCATATGGGTATACATATATAGAGAGAGAGATCGAGGGAGAGGGAAGCGGGGAGAGTCTGGGTCCTGGGCCGCAGGTATTGCTGCGCGAGGGAAAATTTAGTATAGGCTTAAGGTTAGTTTAAGGGAGGGGGTTAGCTTAGATTAGGGATTAGTGGTTTCTAATTTCTTTTTCTTTCCTTTTCTTTTTCCTTTTCTATTCTTTTTCTTTTCTTTTTATTACTCTTTTTCTTTTTATTACCCTTTTATTATTTATATTACTATAATTATTATCATTATTATTATTATTATTATTATTATAACTATTAATTATTATTATTACTTATTATTATTATTTAATAACTATATATTATTTACGTATATATTGAAGGTATATAAAAATGCATTGGTACCCAAATTAAATTCTAAAAAAAATCTATTATTCTTCCACAAGGATTCCTAAAATAAAATAGTAGTTTTGTACAATAATTCCAAATAATTAATTTATCTAGGTAATTAAATCAATAATATATATTATCTAATTAACTACGAAGTAATATAATTAAATTCTATGATTAATTAATTAAATATAATATTTAAAATATGGGATTTTACACAAACTCTTCCTAGAACCAAGTCTAGGGCTAGGAGTTAGGGTTTCGGTTGGGAGCTCTTGAGGGAAGGAGGAAGAGGAAGGAAGAAGTCAAGGAAAGAAATAAAAAATTGAAAGAGATAAGAGAGAAAGAGGAGTATATATACATAAGAGGAAAAAAGGGTATTCAAGTCATGACTAATCCTCATGCAATCCTAACCATCCAAAATAGACTTAGGGGTTCAAAGAGTGAACCGGGTCAGATATACATCCTACATACGGGTCCTAGCACTGGTTCATGGCACTTGTCAAGTTGTTCAGTACTGGTCTCGGGTAGTCTCCCACAATAAACCAGAATACAATTAAATAAAATATAACATAATCAACATGAATCAACATGTAAAATACAACATGAATACATCTACAGAAATTTTTTTAAATATCATAAATTTAAAATACCAAATCTGGGAACGGGTGTGACAAACTAATACCCACTATATAAGGCTATTAACAGTTGGGACGTACATGCCCATCTCACTAATACTCGTTTGATTGTCTCTCCTAGGACGAACGATCCCTAGTGCTCCAAGAACCGTCCTAGAGACCAGGTACCTTATGCACAAGTTGTTAGACCAATGCAATGCATGATATTTCTATCAGATAAAATACTATGATCCAACAGTTGAACAATGCACATTTTTTTATCTTTTCATCTTCTCTTTTATAAAATTGCAGCCAAACCATAGATGGTTTCTATATAACTCTCTTCTCATCTAATAATCACACCCCCTAAGATCCCGTAGGACCGATCCTCATGGTGCACTACTAGTCTTATCATTCTTATCAATCTCTTTAGCACAATATGAGTTATTCATACAATTCTATCTTTGCAGTAACGATGCAAAAAATGTAGAGGCAATATTTAGTTAAACAGACATGGTAACAGTTCTTCTATATATTTTACTAAGCATGCAATTCTACTCTTACCTTAGCAATTCGATATGGGTAAGTAAAATTTAGATTTTTGTACCCTGTCGAAATAAGGAACCATGGCATATATGTTTAGAACATATTCCATTTTGAGAGATTTGTTCGAGGAACCCTAGATGTTGTCAGAGTAAAGGATCGTCAACAAGGGCGTTCTAGTGCGTTGTAGATTCTTATCCAACCGCGAAATAATTTTTTGGTTGGGCAAACCAAAAAGAATGATGATTTTGGTTTCTGCTTCCCATATTGGATAAAAATGCAAATCGATAGCTGCAGAAGTAGGAATAATGGCACCGGAGATAATATTGTTTTCATAAAGTAAAATGTGTATTTCTGAATAATCTCATTTTTCAATTATTCAACCATTTCATTTGACCAAGTTCAACCTTAGCCAGATTAGTCAATCCTCTGTTTTCGATAATCTAATAAATTATTTAATGAAAGTAGATTATCTTACCATTAATTTCACAACTTCCATAATCTATTCCCGAACCAAACATGAATCTTTTAATTCATTTGGCTCTCCGAAAGCTGCGGGTTCGAGCCCCGTCAGTCCCGAACTAAGATCCGATGAATTGAGAAATTCATCTTTCTTTTTTCTGTAAAAAGGAAGACAGAGAGCAATTGATTGTTTCATAAAGACCTTTATGCCCACACCCTAATCAACCCCCCGGAGTAGTATGCCCAAAATGGGAATGGGCTGGGTTATGAACTTATAATCATGGAATCGACTCGATTCCATAATTATAAGTTCATTCCATACCGGGCCAGACCAGAATATGGACTCCTCATGAAGCACTTTATGAAGCTTCTCATAATTTGATTTATTTATTTATTTATTTCTTTTCTACATGAGGAGGAAGGGGGCATTCGTTTTGAGGAAAATAGGTTTGATTGTACATCTTTTTTATTTATATAGGAAACCAAATTCATAAGGAAATCAAAAAAAGACTTGTGTTGGATTGGCACAACATAAAAAAAGAAAGATCTTCCAAATGAGAAGATCCATCGACCTGAGACAGAGAGAAATGTCTATTTTCTTTAGTTATTCAGTTAAACCAATGATTCGTTATTGGAACATATAGCAACAACCATTTCAGCGGACATGCGTATTTTTTATTTTTTGATGGATTTACATGGTTTCATTAATGAAAATTGTTTGATGTAGTGAGTAATAGGCTATGGTTGTTCAGGTATGTTCCGACCCACACGAAAGGCGTAACGATCTGGGCACTATCTCGATGAGAGGCTCGGACCCTCCCCTTCAATTGGTCTTTTTTCATGAAAAGCAGACATGAGATAACAAATCAAGTCTTTCTCTAAGATTTCAAATAGCTGTCCCGAATTCAAGTTGATTATGTTTCGCTTCTTCCTCGGAGAAAGACGATCAAACAATTCCCAATCATTATACATATTGTGTATTAATCGACTATAACTATGGAATACCCCTATTTCACGAGTTACTGCATTTATCAAGGATATCATCGTGATAGATGCGCTTTGTAAACTACCCAATCTTAGAATAGTAGTAAGGGCATTAGCTGACGCGTACCCAGGATAAGTATGGTGCTCTACATATAGAATAATGTCCTTCAAGGGCGTAGCAGTACTTTAATAACTATTTCAAAAATAGATTACCGGAACAAAGAAGGAAGCTTATCACAAACAAAATTACTTAACAAGTATCTACTACAAATTTTTTTTATCTTGAATCTCATCGGTCGTACTTATCCTAAAAAAATTAATTCCACTTGAATCATTTGATTCCTTTTTACCGACAAAAGTTCGTTGTTCGAGAAAATATATTTTCTCGAACAACGGACTTTTTGGTCAATCAATCTGTATCTTGTCTTTATCACGAGTTATTTTCCTTGGTTAACTAAGAAGAATCTTTGATACGTTACTCACACCAATCGGACTTTCGTTAGGGTCTAATCAAAGGATCCATGCGTGCTCAAAGACGTAAAATAGTTATTTGAGAAATGTTTCAAGCAAACTCAACGCAACTATTCCTGAATAACTTGGAGCCAGGCCTTCTTTTCGCACTATTATGGCTGGTAGGACATGTTCAAGCATTCTTTTACTCTACTTTATTAGCATGACATCAGTTCATTTAATAGTAGTGACCGTGTAACTTAGCATGCAACATTCTTTTCTATACTTAGCATAGCACGGATTCGTTCATTAGACAAGCAATACAAGTTCTCTAGTTAAGCATGTAGGTTAATGTTCTATCATTTTTTTATGAACACTACTTCATAGCACAAGCAGTTATAAAAATCAGATTTTTTATTATGCGTGAAAGAATCAAAGAATAAAGTTCTGCCCACTCACCAAGATCAATCGTCTTTCTGTTTCAACAATGAGCTCTTCAGGAAGGCTTCTTCTCGAGCCAGCATACCGATCTCTCTTGTACATAGTGCCAACGCGGAGCGGGACACTACATACTCAAAGTTGCATAACCTCCTTTTGTGAATTCTCACCAAATATTATGTCTCTTAATTAGGTTAGGAAACACCATATACTCATGTCCAATTCTGAGAAGATTCGAATCGTCAGATTCTAAGCAAAACACTAGTCCAAGAATCGATTTCCGCTAAACCCATATGGCCGGCATCCTGGTGGTATATATGTTGTCGCTATACCAGTTCCAGTACCTCTCCAAATTCAGTTATTCTCCAAAATAAATCAAATAAATGATGTACCAGCTTGCAGAGCTGTATACCGACTAGGGGTGAGCATTATTCGATTTTGGACCGAAAATCGAATCGAACCGATCCGAATAAGAGATTCGGTTCGGCTTGAAAAAAAAATTGGTTCGATTTCGGTTTTGATAATAATAAAATTTGTTATTCGATTTTAGTTTCGATTTCGGTTTTGAGTTCGGTTTCGGTCAAAAATCGAAAAACAAATAAAATTTATGCAATTATGTAAATATCCTAATTCTATGCATATTTTGTGATTAAAAATATTTATATTATTAAAATAATAATTTTATGTATATGTTTTGAAGTCCAACTTTGGACACAACTTTGACATATAACAAATGTGATATAAATTATAAATTTTAATATAATTTATCTACAATTTTAACTTTTGGTCCGATCTATTAAACAATATCAATAGTCCAACCGAACAAACTGAATAATCGAATAGCTTATTCGGTTCGGTTCGATTTTGATTTCGATTTTGGTTAATTTTGGTTCGATTTCGATTTTAAATATTTATAATTTCGATTTATTCGATTTATTTGATTTAGAATATTTTAGTTTGGGTAAAATCGAAGAAACCAAATACTCACCCTTTGTACCGTATACCAATTGCTCTGGTATTTCCCAAAAGCAACTTAGTACTTTTTTTGCCTCCAATACGACTCCACTTTGTCGTATTTGACTTCAATAACTTCTCTGACAGAGATTGACACATATGCTGCTTGTTGTACTCTCCTGAATTTTCTCTACGTAGAAGGAAAACCAACACAACATAACTAATTTTCGTTCAAAGTTGCATCTGGCTGGACTTGGAGGAATCATAGAGTTAAAAGATATGACTTAACTCTGGAATATTATTTTCCATGTCATATGCTTGAAAGCCCGCCATGGAAAGAAATAACAAAATATTCAATAATAAACATAACTGAGATGTACTCATCTGACTATGGGATAACAAACCAATGAAAGGAGAACGTCTAGGTCGAGACCATGTGTCGATTCTTAGAATTTTGATTCTTAACCGTTTGTGACACCGTCGTCAATTTTGGTTGTCTTCTAGATATTTTTGGTTCGAAAAATGGGGACTTTCTACCGCTCTTTCTGTAAATATCTCTTTAAAATAGGTATGAAAAAATTGATAGGAGATAATATGTTAGGTATTTTTTTTTAATTTCGTCTCCAACAATTTTGTTTCAGAGATAATGTCAAATGTATATTTTCGTTGACACAGAAAAATAATTTCCGCACTTCGAGCTACCTCAACACCAAAAATAAATTTTAACGTCCCAAGGTCCTTCATGTGAAAGCATGTACTCAAATAATTCTTAAAGGCAGTAAGAGCAGCATAATTATTGCCAGAGAGAATCAAATCGTCGACATACACAAGAACATTTATCTGAACATCGTCCTTATGAAGAGTAAAAAGCGAATAGTCAAAGTACGATTGGCAAAATTCGTACTACTGCAAAGAAGATGCCAACTTCGCAAATCAATAACGAGACGCATGTTTAAGTCCATAAAGAGACTTTCGAATCCGACATACCTGACCAGAATATTTGGTTTGGAAACCAGGTGGTAGTTTCATATACACTTCTTCGGTAAGGTCTCCATGTAGGAAGGCATTGTGAACATCCATCTGATGTAGTTCCCAATTCTTTGATGCGGCTACATCTAGAAAGGCACGAACAACAACCATTTTTGCAACCGGAGCAAAAGTATCAGTGTAATCAATCCCTTCAACCTGATGATTTCTAAAAAGCACCAAACGGGCTTTAAGCCGCTCAACACTTCCATCAGAGTTGTACTTTATCTTGTAGACCCACTGGCTCCGCAGAGCATATTTTTCAGCCGGAAGCATCTCCATGGTCCAAGTACCACTATCCTCCAACGTTCGTATCTCCTTCTGCATAGCTTCTCGCCACACTACATCTTTAACCGCCTCTTTAAAGGATGTCGGTTCTGTACCTGCAGTTATAGCTGCAAAAAAATTTCTGTTTTCCAGAGAAAATCGGTCAAAATTCAAAAAATGTGCTATATGATAAGGAGTACCTAAGGAGTGATTGGACGTGGTGGAACGTTGGGAGGGAAGACTATGAGACAACTTTCGTATTGTATTTGTAACAAAGTCACGGAGCTTCACAAACGGAATCTTGGTACGCATGCCACGTCCCAGTGCACCCTCACCATTCGACACCACCACCGCCGCCTCATCCTCTGCTGTCGCAGCCGCCACGGCGGCCTCCGTTGCCGCATCTTCCACGGCGGCCTCAGCCTCCACGACGGTCATCCCATCCATATGAGGTAGATCAAACCCCAAAGCATCATCGCCCAAGTCAAGGGGCGTCAGGTCAGGAGGAGCCATATCACCACGATCATCTTCAACATAATAGGGAAACTCATTCTCATAAAATTTAACATCTCGAGAGACAAAAAAATCACCAGTAGCTAGATCATAAATTTTTTAACCCTTCTTGCCATAGGGGTATCCCACAAAAATACACTTTCGACTGCGAGGAGCAAACTTATCCATCTTAGCTTTTTGGTTGTGGGCAAAACAAAGAAAACCAAAAACACGTAATTCATCATAAGAATGAGGAGCACCAAATAATATTTCATAAGGGGTTTTAAAACTAAGAAGGCTCGAAGGAGTTTGATTGATCAAATAACCAGCCGCCAAAATACACTCACCCCAAAAAGAAATTGGCAAATTTTTCTGAAAACGTAAAGCACGTGTCACATCCAAAATATGTCTATATTTTCGTTCGACCCTCCCATTCTGTTAAGGTGTACCTACACAAGATGTCTGAAATAAAATACCATTTTTTACAAAGTAGTCGCGTAGGCAATTAAACTCAATACCATTATCACTTCGCATAATGCGAACTTTGAAATTAAATTGTCGTTGAATCATTAAAAAAAATAACGAGAACATCTTGAATACTTGTAATACCCCAGTCCCAAAATACGTAGGAGTAGGAATACATAACATGCCAGCTACGCACTTGACCAGACTCTGATCCGACTCGAATACGTATAAATTGTATAATAAGGGTAACTTTCTAAGAAATACTGAGAATACCTATGTCACAATCCACATAAAGAATAAAATATCAAGAATGAACTACATGTGCTAAAGTAGGCCGCCTAGTAACACACAAGCTCGAATAGACTCGAGGAAGGATATAAGTCTATAAAACTAGGCTACATCAGCAGATGAATAAATAATATAAATAAATAACCATAACTCCGGTAAAAATGATATAAGTACCTGGAACCAATGCCCGCATGACAAGCAACACATATCAGCAACTCCAAAGGCTCCATAACTGTCTATGCTGCAAAAATTATCATGGGACCAGGTCCTCGGAAGGATGTAACAAGGTACAAGAAACAACATGCCAAAGAAAACAGTATAATTTCACATACTCAAGGGTAAACTACTGTAACCATCTAAGTGATATGCACGTCAGAACATCACTCGTACTCAGGCTGAAACCACTACAGGCTCTATGTCTGGGAGCCCATAGCAGCAAGTAATATCTCGTAGGGCCAGTAAATATGCTAAATATCTGAGATAGAGTTTAAGGCACCTCCAGTAACATAGTATATATATATATATATATATATATATATATATATATATATATATATATATATATATATATATATATATATATATATATATATATATATATATAAACATAATCAACCTGTATTATGATGTGTCTCTCCCCACCCAATGCAACCTCACATCTCATGTCAATGACGTCTCATGTCCATAACACGCAAGATCACGACCTCTAGCTAGTACAACGAGTCATAATGATATCTATATAATATGCAAGTCTCATATCACGAATCTTGTAAGCCTATACAGAATCACCATGAATAACTCAAGAAAGATTATGTCACATGAAATAGTGTCAAGTGTCCTACGGTATGACGTACTTGGTAAAGCAATCACGTAAAAATAGGATAGTGGAATCAACTCTCTAAGTGACGTTACTCGACTCCGCGTACGGCGTCGACACCCGAATCTTGTTCGGACGCTAAGCAACGTCTCACGGTCCTAGGTTGAGCAGGCACATCACAAGAATATATATATATATATATATATATATATATATATATATATATATATATATATATATATATATATATATATATATATAAAAAGAAACACAAGAAGATAATATAACAGAATCAACTGCAAGTTTGGCAAGGTACGCTTGCCTGAATTCTAGATATAGCGAGGTCCAAGTAGCGAGCTCAATGCGTCAACTTCTCCCGAAAAGATGTAATCCACACTAACGTCTTTGAATACTGCAACATACATCACCAAATTTTTTAAAATATAAGAAATAGCTAGGATTGACTACCCATAAGTCCAATTTGAACACAGGGACAAAAATGACAGTTTTGGGTCAAAGCGGGGTCCACAAGTGGCCAACTTGGCACCAAAAAGTGTGCCGGAGACAAAGTTCTCCAAATTTAGCAAACTTAGTGTCTACGAGTTTAGAACGATGACACGACATCAACGGAATATCCAAAATTAGATTCCAGGAAGCCGTTCACGAAAACGTCCGTCAAGTGGAACCATGGGGCCCGTAAAACGGTATTTCGTCAACATTCTCAGAATCGAACCAAACTTGGATTACAGGACCAGTGTAACGGTGTGAATCCAATGGCGCAAGTTTCGTTATGAAACGACAAGCACACATGAAGTTATGACAATGTGTCAAAATAGGCGGATACACGTTGATTTCGGTCTGCACGCACATCCAAATCATGTTTCGTAAAATCTCATACGTTTGCGTTGATGATACGCACCTTTTGGTAAAATTTTCACGTGACTAACTCGTCTCGTTTGGTGGGACATACCCCGTATCGAGAAATTTTGGATTTTTAAATCAAGCTTTTGACAGTTTTCAACATTAAATAAATCACAGAATAAATCGAATTTAGAGAATGTCACGTCCCAGTCCCAAAATATGTAGGACTAGGAATATATAACACGCCCAGCTGTATGTATATGAACTCCAATATATGGAAACCATATACACACGTACGCTGTAATATGAATATCAAATCCACAAGTGGTAATATACTGTCACAACAAGTCACACAGAATCTATATCTCATCCACGGCACAAATAATCAGTAGGAATAAAGAGCTGAATAATAACTGGATATCCAAAATGAGTATCAAGTCTGATAGTTAGGTGAAAATAAATCCACTACAAAATGACTATACTACAGTAGCAACAAAATCTCTAAACAGTGAAAATAAATCACAACTACTCTGAGGGTAAGACCTCCTCAGTCAAGTAAGTAGAGTCAGGTCCAGGTCCGTACTCCTGTGGATACTCCTGCTCGTCCATATTTGGAAAGGGACCAGGTCCTCAGAGGGACGTAACAAGATACATATAAATATGCCAATAAAGTACTGAAATATAAACATCCAATGGGTCGCCTAACCGTCTAAGTGAATGCAATTTGAGAAGAACTTTCCACCAAGTGGGCTATCTGGCCATATAATAGGATTGGCATGACTCTCTCGAAGAATCAGGGGCCTCAAAGCATACCGTCTTTTGAACGACAGAGGCCGCCAATTGTAAATGGGGTCATCACCGCCCGTATCTCCAGTGGAGCTTCCGGGTTACAGAAAGAAAAAGTGCAAAAAGAGCCCAAATGCCTTACTTGTTGTTCTCTCCACCCCATGCTCTAAACATGTCATATACATGACACGATAATACCTCTAGTAACTTCCAGGTCTACTAGCATACAAAGTTTCTATCAACAGTTATCCCTAACGCACGGCTCATACGTACAGGAGGCCAGACCTGTCACGCAGTCCGTGATCTATATGAGACTCACAACTCGTGTAACAATTGTGTCACGGCCAATGAATCTAATAATGCTCCATAATACTGGGGTGGTCTCATAAAGTAGGTCCAAAAATCTACGTAAATAAATATGATACGACGATAGAGTCGTTGCACCCAAGTTTCCTTGGACGCATAATTTATTTAGCAATAATTAAACTAAATAAGCAGAAATAATTATGCATGCATCAACTGGAATATAAATAATAGTAAAATGGCAAGGTATACTTGTCGAGCAAAAGTCCTGTATAGTGCACGTCCAACAGTGTTAAGTTGTAGTAAGAAGAAGTGGGTTAGGGTTTGAGAGTTGTAATAACATATATATAGAGAACAAGAGGCGGTGGGGTAACTTAATGGTTAAGAAACTACTGTCGCTGCTGTTCCTTTCTATCATTGGTTTTGATTGCGGTTGAGGAGTGTTTAGTAACAACAGGTAAAAAGAGGCGGTGGTGTTGTGGCTGATATTTTCTTCAAACGTGCGGAGAAGGAATTTAAGCGGTGGAGGAATTTACGCATGGGTTTGTTTTATGCGTAGAGAAAAGAATTAGGTGGGTGGGGTTTTTACGCGCAGATGAAGTAAGAAGCGGTGGAGAGAGTTTACGCGCGAAATTCTTTTACGCGCGGAGAAGGAAATAGCAAAGTTGGTTTGCTACAGCTACTGTTGATATTTTCCTATTGGGTTTGGGTTAATGGTTTTCAGGTTGAGATCTAATAGGAATCCAACTCATTTTCTTTTATTTCCTTTTTCTAATAAACTATATATATATATATATATATATATATATATATATATATATATATATATATATATATATATATATATATATATATATATATATATATATATATATATATACTTTTAGAAATTTCTAGAAATTATATTGGTGCATATGCAACTGTCCAAAGGGTCTCCTACATGGAATAAATTAGGAAAATTAATAATAGCTCCATAAATTCCCTAAACACCTCACATAAAAAAAAATCAAATAAGAATCTATTTTCTCTATTTAGCTCATATTTACCATAAATAAATAATTAATACGATTTACAAAAATAGGGATTTTACATTCTACCCAACTTATAAAAACATTTGTCCTCGAAATTAAAACTAGGTCACGGTAGAAAGTCAAGAATGGTATAAGATATTAACAAAGTAAATTTATACCATGGTCCATGAATAGGTTCGAAAAACGTTTGCGCATGTCGTCCTCGCGCTCCCAGGTAGATTCTCCTGGTGCACCATGCTTCCACGCCACGCGGACTAAAAAAATAGACTGGTTCCTCAATACTTTCTCTCGACGATCGAGGATTCCCATAGGTTGCTCTTGATATAACAAGCTTGGCCCAATGAAGATCTCCGAATGGTCGAGAACATGACTTCTGTCTGCCACATATCGCCTGAGCTGCGACACATGGAATACGTTATGTACTCCCTCAAGTGAAGGTGGTAGGGCAAGTCGATAAGCCACTTCTCCCACTTTCTCTAGCACATCAAATGGTCCAATATACCTTGGACTTAACTTGACGCGCCCTCCGAATCGAATAGTGCCTCTGGTAGGTGATATCCTTAAGAAGACATGATCGCCCTCTTTAAACTCCAAGGGACGACGATGAAGGTCTGTCCATTGTTTCTGCCTGTCTTGCGCTGATCGCAAGTGTCTTTGTATCTTGTTAACTGTTTCAAAGGTATTGACCACTAACTCTGGTCCCAGAATCTGATGTTCTCCCACTTCACTCCAACACACAGGAGACCTACATTTCCTTCCATACAATGCTTCAAACGGAGCCATCTGGATGCTTGTCTAGTAGCTATTGTTGTAAGAAAATTCCACAAGGTGTAGGTGGTACTCCCATGATCCTCCAAAGTCTAACATACAAGCCCTCAACATATCCTCCAATGTCTGAATAGTACGTTCTGACTGCCCATCCGTTTACGGGTCGTAAGATGTACTGAACTTCAGACGAGTTCCAAGACTTTCTTGCATGCTCCTCCAAAAGTGTGATGTAAAGCGTGAATCCCTGTCTGATACAATGCTGACTGGTACGCCATGCAATCTTACGATCTGCCTCATATATAAGTCAGCCAAAGCTTCTGTAGATTGGCCAACTCTAAAAGACAAGAATTGGGCTGACTTGGTGAGTCTATCTACTATTACCCATACTGCATCTCTTCCACTTGGACTCTTGGGAAAGCCCGTGACAAAGTCCATAGTGATGTGTTCCCACTTTCACTCTGGAATCGGAAGTGGTTGCAATAATCCTGCTGTTCTCTGGTGCTCCGCCTTTACTTGCTGACATACCAAATATTTAGCTATAAAGCGAGCTATCTCTTTTTTCATCCCATGCCACCAAAAGTGTTATCGTAAGTCATTATACATCTTGGTGCCTCTGGGATGAATAGAATATATCGAACTATGAGCTTCTGCCATCAGCTCCTGTCGAATCTCTCCATTTGGAACATATAGACGATTACCACATCGTAATGTCCCGTCATCATGAATTCGCAGTCCTATCTGTTCTTCGGCCTTTGTTCTTTCCTTTAATCTTCTGAACCTGGCGTATGTAGGCAATGCTGCCTTGATTCTTTCTACTAGTGATGATTGTACTTGCAGGTTGGCTAGTGTCCCGTCTACTCCGGGTAATATCACTTCAATGCCAAGACCTTGCAAGTCCTTCAATAATTCCCTCTGTGTTGTTAAGAAATAAGCTGCTGACTTCCGGCTTAATGCGTCTGCTACAACGTTAGCTTTGCCTGGGTGATAATGTAGCTCTATCTCAAAATCTTTCATCAATTCGAGCCATCGACGTTGCCTCTTATTTAACTCTTTCTGGGTGAAAACATACTTGAGACTTTTGTGGTCTGTATAAATTTCCACTCGTTCCCCATATAAGTAATGTCTTCATAGTTTCAGAGCAAATATAACGGCTGCAAGTTCTAAATCATGAGTTGGATAATTCTTCTCATGTACTCGTAACTGTCTGGATGCATATGCAATCACCTTGCCATGCTGCATCAATACGCATCCCAAGCCTTTCCCTGATGCGTCACTGTAGATCACATATCCTCCTGATCCTGATGGAATAGTCAATACTGGTGTTGTAGTCAGTCATTTCTTCAACTCCTCGAAAGTGGCTTGACACTCGTTGGTCCATATGAACTCTTGATCCTTGCAAGTTAAACGAGTCATAGGTGTTGCTATCCTTGAGAAGTTTTCCACGAACCGTCGGTAATATCCCGTAAGTCCAAGAAAACTCCTCACCTCCGCTGCTGATTTAGGAATATGCCATATCTCGACTGCCGAAATCTTCTCTGGATCAACAGAGATACCATCTCCCGTAACGACATACCCAAAAAATGAGACTCTGTCCAAGAAGAACTCATATTTACTGAGCTTTGCATATAACTGCTCTCTCCTTAATGTCTCTAGAATAATTCGCAGGTGCTTCTCGTGCTCCTCGTGGCTCTTAGAATAGACAAGTATATCATCTATGAAGATGACCACGAATTAGTCCAAATACTGGTGGAAGACTCGATGCATTAAGTCCATAAAGATAGCTGGAGCATTGGTCAATCCAAATGGCATAACCAGAAACTCATAGTTCCCATATCTTGTCCGAATTCAGTCTTCGGGATGTCCTCCTTCCGTACCTTCACCTGGTGATATCTCGATCTCAAATCTATCTTTGAGAACATCTTGGCTCTACTAAGTTGATCAAATAGGTCATCAATACGTGACAGTGGATATTTATTCTTCACTGTCACGGCATTCAAGGCTCTATAGTTAATGCACATACGCACTAACCCATCCTTCTTTGGTACAAACAATACTGGTGCTCCCCAGGGTGATGCACTTGGTCGGATAAAATATTTCTCTTCTAGTTCTTTCAACTGTGTCTTTAGCTCATCCATCTCCTTCTTTGCCAGTCTATAAACATGTAATGCTATGGGTGCTGCTCCCGGTATCAATTCAATCGAAAACTCTACGTCTCTATCTGGGGGTAGTCCTGGCAATTCCTCTAGAAAGACGTCTTAGAATTCTGAAATAATGGGATGATAGACAACATCATCCATTACGAGCTGCATACCATCAAGGATTTCTGTGGATCCTCGTACAAACTCAAGTTCAGGCAGGCCTAGTACCTTGAAAAGAATGCTTCCTCCAAAGCAATCAAAGAAAGCGTGGTACTTGCTTAGCCAGTCCATTTCAAGTACAATATCAAGAGTCGGCATAGAAAGGACTAAGAGTCGGGCATTCATCTCTCTGCCACGTATTACTATAGGACACGATCTACAAATTCTACTAATAGGTACAACTCCTCCTCCGGTAAGAATTATAACACAACTAGATAAGGGTGTAGGGATAATGTTGTGTTTGGCAATAAAACTAGACGATATGAATGAGTGGATGGCTCCCGTATCAAACAATGTCACAGCAGGAAAAGTAAAAGCAAGAGTGATACCTGCTATGACATCAATCTCTTGATCTATGTCATCCACTTCCATTACAAAAGCTTGCCCATTCCTTTGCGGCTGTCCATGTCCGGACCTCATATATTGTTCCTCCTGGGTAGGTAGCAGTGGTCCTCGCTGAAATCCTCCTGCTGCTGGAGGTCGGGGTGCTCCTGATCTAGCCATCTGTTGAGCTGGCTTCGGTGCTGGAAGTGCTAGTCTTTGTGCTGGCGGTGGTAGTGTCGATGTCTGTTGCCTTGGACAATCTCTTGCCAAATGTTGTTTGGAACCACATCATAAACACTGTCCCAAGCGATTTCGACAATCTCTCAAAATGTGTCCGATTTTCCCACAATAATTACATTAGGGTTTCTCCGGAATCTGGTACGGGCCGGCTCTGTGTTGCTGATGCTGCTGTGCCAAGGGACGTCTGATAGGTCCTCCTTGTTGTGTCCTTACCGGTCCCTGCTGCATCCTTACTGGTCTTTATTGTGTCCTTGGTTGACCTCCTTTTTCCTTGTTGATGGTTTCTTGCAATCTTGCTTCTGTCAGCAATTCGGCATAAGAGATTCGGGACTGGGAGCTAGTGTAGTGTTGTAGCTCCTGAGTTAGTCCACGATGAAACCTCTTAGCCTTAGCCAAGTCAACTGGTATCAAGGTAGCACCATATTTACAAAGGCGACTGAACTCGGCATCATACTCGTCCACTGTCCTGTTCCCCTACTCCAGGTGGAGAAACTGATCGTATAATGCATCTCTGACGGTGTTCGGGAAGTACTTCCTTTCAAAGTACTCCAGGAACTGCTCCCATGTCTGGTATGTACCCAGCTGGCGCTCCATGGATTCCCACCAGTGAAGAGCATTACCATCTAGAAGCGTCCTTACACCCGTCATCCACAGCTCTGTAGGCAGCGTGATGCTTCTAATAATTTCTGAGTGTGAGTGATCCAGTTAGTAGTTTCCTCTGGACTCTTAATGCCTTTGTACGACCTTGGATCCATCTGTATAAAGTCCTTTACTGAACCAACTTTAGCTCGAGATACTGGAGCTAGTGATTGAGCTGGTACACTAGTCTTTGCAGCCATCCTTTCAAGTACTGCTAGGAACTTTTGTCTCTGTTCTGCTGCTTGCTGTCTCTGTTCCTGTATCATCATCTAGAAGAATTGGAACTGTCACGCCCCAGTCCCAAAATACGTAGGACTAGAAATACGTAACACGCCCAGCCGTATGTATACGAACTCAAACATATGGAAAACGTATGCATGCGTACGCTGTTCATGAATATCCAATCCACCAGTGGTAATATACTGTCACAACAAGTCATACACAATCTATATCTCATCTACAGCATAATTAGTCAATAGTAATAAAGGTTGAATAATACTGAATATCCAAATATAAGTATCAAGTCTGATAGTCAGGTGGAAACAAATCCACTACAAAATGACTATACTGAAGTAACAACATATCTAAACAGTGGTAATAAAATCACAAGTATTCTAAGGGTAAGGCCTCCTCAGTCAGGTACGTAGAGTCAGATCCAGGCCCGTACTCCTATGGGACTCCTGCTCGTCCATATATGGAAAGGGACGAGATCCTCAGTGGGACATAACAATATACATATAAACATGCCAATAAGTACTAAAATATAAACATCCACTGGATCACCTAACCGTCTATGTGAATGCAGTTTGAGAACAACTTTCCACCAAGTGGGCTATGTGGCTAAAAATATGGGATTGGCGTGACCCTCTCGGAGAATATATAGTGGTCATCATCACCCGTTTCTCCGGTGGAGAATCCGGGCGTACAGGAAAAAGTGCAAATGAGCCCCAAATGTTTTACTTATTGTTCTCCCCACCCCATGCTCTAAGCAGGCCATATCCATGACATGATAAATCCTCTAAATAACTACCAGGTCTACTAGCATACAAAGTTTCTATTAGCAATTACCCCTAACTTACGGCACTTACGTACAGGAAGCCAACCCAATACGTAGTCCGGGATCTATATGAGACTCATAAATCGTGTAGCAAATGTGTCACGGTCAATAAACCTACTGATGCTCCCTAAAACTGGGTGGTCTCATAAATAGGTCCAGAATCTACAAAAAATAAACATATATATAGGCAGAATTAAACATGCATGTATCAACTGGAATGTAAATAATTGTACAGTGGCAAGGTATACTTGTCGAGCAAAAAGTCATGTATAGTGCACGTCCAATACTGTTAAGTTGTAGTAAGAAGAAGTGGGTTAGGGTTTGTAATTATATATATAGGAATAAGGAGGCGGTGGGATTTACTTAATGGTTAAGAAACTATTGCCACTGCTGTTTTCCTTTTATTGGTTTAGGTGTGCGATTGAGGAGATTTTTAAGGAGGGGTGGAATGAGAGGCTTACACGTGTGGAAAAGCAAAGCAAAGCAAAGTTGGGTTTTGCTTCTGCTGCTGATATTTTCTTCTCTTAAAGTTTTATGGTTTGGGTTTTACGCGCGGTGAAAGGAAATTACGCAGGGGTTGGTTTTACGCATAGAGAAAGGAAGAGTTTTACGCAGTATTTTGCTACTGCTGTTGTGGATGTTTACGCGCAGAGAAAGTATACGCGGTTTCCGCTAAACGGGTTTTACGCGGGGTTGATAAAAAGAAAATTTTATTTTCTCTATTTAGCACATAATTAATAATAATAATAATAGAAATTCGATTTTCAGATTTAGGGTTCTTACATTCTACCCAACTTATAAAAATTTCGTCCTCGAAATTAAAACTAAGCCATGATAGAAGTTAAGGATGGTATAAATATAGATTAACAAAGTTAAATTATACCTTGGTCAATGAATAGGTTCGAAAAACGTTGACCCATGTCATCCTCGCTCTACCAAGTAGATTCTCCTGGTGAACCATGTTTCCATGCTACGCGGACCAATGGAATAGACTGATTTCTTAATACTTTCTCTCTATGATCAAGGATTCTCGCGGGTTGCTCTTGATATGATAAGCTCGGTCCAATGGTGATTTCTGAATGGTCGAGAACATGACTTCTGTCTGCCACATATTGCCTGAGCTGCGATACATGGAATACGTCATGTACTCCCTCAAGTGAAGGTGGTAGCGCAAGTCGATATGCTACTTCTCCCACTCTCTCTAGCACATCAAATGGTCCAATATATCTTGAACTCAACTTGCCGCGCCCTCCGAATCGGATAGTATCCCTGGTAGGTGATATCCTTAAGAAAATATGATCTCCCTCTTTAAACTCCAAGGGACGACGATGAAGGTCTGTCCATTGTTTCTGCCTGTCTTGCGCTGCTCACAAGTGTCCTTGTATCTTTTTAACTGTTTCAACCGTGTTGACCACTAACTCCGGTCCCAGAATCTGACGTTCTCCTACATCATTCCAACACACAGGAGACCTACACTTCCTTCCATACAATGCTTCAAATGGAGCCATCTGGATGCTTGCCTGATAGCTATTGTTATAAGAAAACTCCACAAAATATAGGTGGTCCTCCCATGATCCTCCAAAGTCCAACATACAAGCTCTCAACATATCCTCTAATGTATGAATAGTACGTTCTGACTGTCCGTCTGTTTGCGGGTGATAAGATGTACTGAATTTCAGACGAGTTCCAAGGCTTTCTTGCATGCTTCTCCAAAAATATGATGTAAAGCATAAATCTCTGTCTGGCACAATGCTGACTGGTACGCCGTGCAATCTTACGATATGTCTCATATATAAGTCAGCCAAAGCTTTTATAGATTGGCCAACTCTGAAAGTTAGAAAATGGGCTGACTTGGTGAGTCGGTCCACTATTACCCATACCGCATCTCTTCCACTGGGACTCCTGGGAAACCCCGTAATGAAGTCCATAGTGATGTGTTCCCACTTTCACTCTAGAATTGGGAGTGGTTGTAATAACCCTGCTGTTCTCTGGTGCTCCGCCTTTACTTGCTGACATATTAAATATTTAGCTACAAAGTGAGTTATTTCTCTTTTCATTCCATGCCACCAAAAATGATGTCTTAAGTCACGATACATTTTAGTGCCCCCAGAATGAATAGAATATATCGAACTATGAGCTTCTGTCATCAGCTCCTGTCGAATTTCTCTATTTGGAACATAAAGATGATTACCATATCGTAATGTCCCATCATCATGGATATGCAGTCCTGTCTGCTCCCCGGCCTCTGTTCTTTCTTTTAATTTTCTAAATCTGGCGTCTATAGGCAATGCTGCCTTGATTCTCTCTACTAGTGATGATTGTACTTGTAAGTTGGCTAATATCCCATCTGCTCCGGGAAATATTACTTCAATGCCAAGACTTTGCAAGTCTTTCAATAATTCCTTCTGTGTCATTAAGAAGTAAGCTACTGGTTTCCGGCTTAACGCGTCTGCTACAACGTTAGCCTTACCTGGGTGATAATGTAGCTCTATCTCAAAATCTTTCATCAACTCGAGCCATCGACGTTGCCTCATATTTAACTCCTTCTGTGTGAAGACATACTTGAGACTTTTGTGGTCAGTATATATTTCCACTCGTTCCCCATATAAGTAGTGTCTCCATAACTTTAGAGAAAATACAACGGCTGCAAGTTCCAAGTCATGAGTTGGATAATTCTTCTCATGTACTCGTAATTGCCTCGATGCATATGCAATCATCTTGCCATTCTGCATTAATACGCATCCCAAGCCTTTTCCTGATACGTCACTGTAGATCACATAACCTCCTGATCCTGATAGAATAGTTAGCACTGGTGCTGAAGTCAGTCGCTTTTTCAATTCCTCGAAAGCGGCTTGACACTCGTTGGTCCATATGAACTCTTGATCTTTGCATGTCAACCATGTCATAGGTGTTGCTATTCTTGAGAAGTTCTCCACGAACCGTCGGTAATATCCCGCAAGTCCAAGGAAACTTCTCACCTCCGCTGCTGATTTAGGAACATGCCATGTCTCAACTGCCGAGATCTTTTCTGAATCAACAGAAATACCATCTCCTGTAACGACATGCCCAAGAAATGAAACCTTGTCTAAGAAGAACTCACATTTATCGAGTTTCACATATAACAGCTCTCTTCTCATGGTCTCTAGGACAATTCGTAAGTGCTTCTCGTGTTCCTCGTGGCTCTTTGAGTAGATAAGTATATCATTTATGAAGACAACCACGAACTGGTCCAAATGCTGATGGAATACTCGATTCATTAAGTCCATAAAGATAGCTGGAGCATTGGTCAATCCAAATGGCATGACCAAAAACTCGTAATGCCCATATCTTATTCAAAATGCGGTCTTCGGGACGTCCTCCTTCCGTACTTTCACCTGGTGATATTCCGATCTCAAATCTATCTTTGAGAACATCTTGGCTCCACTAAGTTGATCGAATAAGTCATCAATGCGTGGTAGTGGATATTTATTCTTCACTGTTACTGCATTCAGGGCTCTATAGTCAATGCACATATGCACTGTCCCATATTTCTTTGGTACAAACAACACTGATGCTCTCCAGGGTGATGCACTTGGTCGGATGAAACCTTTTTCTTCTAGTTCTTTCAACTGTCTTTAGTTCATCCATCTCCTTCTTCGCCAGTCTATAAACATGTGATGCTATGGGTGCTGCTCCCGGTGTTAATTTAATCAAAAATTCTACGTCTCTATCTGGGGGTAGTCCTGATAATTCTTCTGGAAAGACGTCTGGAAATTCTGAAATAATATGATGATAGACAAAATTGTTCATCGCGAGCTGCATACCATCCAGAATTTTGGTGGATCCTCGTGCAAACTCAAGTTCAGGCTGACCTGGTACCTTGAAAAGAATATTTTCTCCAAAGCAATCGAAGAAAGCATGGTACTTGCTTAGCCAGTCCATTCCAAGCACAATATCAAAAGTAGGCATTGAAGGACTAAGAGTCGAGCATTCATTTCTCTGCCACGTATCACTATAGGACCCGATCTACAAATTCTACTAACAGGTACAACTCCTCCCCCGGTAAGAATTCTAACACAACTATATAAAGGTGTAGAGGTAATGTTGTGTTTGGCAATAAAACTAGATGATATGAATGAGTGGGTGGCTCCCGTATCAAACAATGTCGTAGCGGGAAAAGTAAAAGCAAGAGTGATACCTGCTATGACATCAATCTCCTGATTTATATCATCTACTTCCATTGTAAAAGCTTGTCCGTTCCTCTGTGGTTGTCCATGTCTAGCCCTCGTAAATTGATCCTACTGTGCAGGTATTGGTGGTCCTCGCTGAAATCCCCCTGCTACTGGAGGTCGAGGTGCTCCTGGTCTCATCATTTGCTGAGCTGGCTTGGGTGCTGGAAGTGCTAGTCTCTGGGCTGTTGGTGGAAGTGTCGATGCTTGTTGCATAGGACAGTCCTTCAATATATGTTGTCCGGGACCACATCTCATACATTGTCCCAAGCGGACTCGACAGTCCCTTGAGATGTGCCCGCGTCTCCCACAATAATTGCATTGGAGTTTCTCTGTGATCTGGTACGGTCCTGCTTTGTGTTGGTACTGTTGTTGCTGAGCTAAAGGACGTCTAATAGGTCCTCCTTGTTGTGTTCTTGCCGGTCCTGGTTGTGTCCTCGGCTGGCCTCCTTTTCCTCGGCTGATAGTTTCTTGCAATCTGGCCTCTGTCAGTAACTCAGCATAAGAGATTCGGGACTGTGAGCTTGTATAATGTTGGAGCTCCTGAGTCAGTCCACGATGAAACCTCTTAGCCTTGGCCAAATCATCTGGTATCAAAGCAGCGCCATATTTACTAAGGCGACTAAACTCAGCATCATACTCATCCACTATTCGGTTTTCCTGCTCCAGGTGGAGAAACTGATCGTACAATGCATCTCTAACAGTGTTCGGAAAGTACTTCCTTTCAAAGCACTCTAGAAATTGCTCCCATGTCTGGTATGTGCCCAACTGGCGCTCCATGGATTCCCACCAGTGATGAGTATTACCATCTAAAAGCGTTCTCACACCTGTCATCCACAGCTCTGTAGGTAGCTGCGATGCTTCTAATAACTTTCGAGTGTGAGTGATCCAGTTGGTAGTTTCTTCTGGACTTTCAATGCCTTTGTACTGCCTCAGACCCATCTGTACAAAGTCTCTCACCGAACCAACTCTAGCTCGAGGTTCTAGAGCTAATGCTTGAGCTGGCACAGTAGTCTTTGCATCCATCCTTTCAAGTGCTGCTAGAAACTCTTGTCTCTGTTTTGCTGCTTGTTGTCTCTGCTCTGCAGCTAGTGTGGCAGCCTGTTGTTGCTGTTCCTTCATTATCATCTGGAAGAATTGGAACAGTTGAGCCTGACCATCTTGTGGTGTTGATGAGGCTGGGAGGTTCCCATTTGGTGGAACAGGAAGGTCAGATGGAACTGGATTATGAATTTGACCATCTGGTCCTGAAAGTCTAGGATTAATTGAGGTCTCTCCTTGAGTCTGACCATTGACTCCATGAGTTGTGTCACCATCGGTGACAGTACATCCTTTCTGCATATCCATCTCTCTGCAGGTGATGTACACAACTTTTAGAAGAAGTACAGGATTTAAACAGAGATATAAAATTTGTCGGCGTAAAACATGGGTTCAGAAATATCCGCTTAAAGAAGAGATGCGTAAGGTTTTTAGAGTTGTCTGCGTAAAGAAGTCAGCAAAATAGAGCTTCAAAATAGTTCGCGTAAAATAGGGCTTCAGAACTGTCTGGAAAAAAAATTTGCGTAAAATTTTTCATGCGTAAAGTCTGATGCATAAACTCTGCGCATAAAAATCTAACATACGTTGTAGCGTAAAGTTGTTTCGAGGAACTTTTTATTTTTCTTCGGACGAATTTTGTCAGTCAAATCAGTGATCCTGACATCTGACAAAAGTACTGCACGATGATCGAGAGGACGACTGTGATGATAATTTTGCACAGAGACCTAGGTCGTCGTTTAGTAATATGTTTACGCTTCCAATGAGGAAGAAAAGCTGGGGCTTCTGCATACGCTATCTACAGGAATGAGTTTTACGCTCAAGATGAGACAAAATCAGACGCTAAGCCAAAAGTTGTTTCTGCACAGGGCTCGAGGCATATCTCTCTGCATTTAATACAAGAGATTCGGTTCCAACTAGTCATGACTGGGAAAAACTAAGATTGTGACAAATACGCTCACATCCTATCCTTACATATTACGCCTAATCAGCTGCTCTACACTGATTATCTAACATTAAGGAATCATCAAGTTTACGCTGGATATTTACCTATGTGGCTTACATGTTGTCTTATACGCAGGATTTAAGAACACTATTGGAACATGGTTAGCAGTGGTTAGTATTGTAGAATAAAATAGACATAACTACAGCGTAAAAATAGAAAAACTTCTGTAACTTAAGTAGGTAATCATAGCTTTGGCTTTTTATGCTAATCAGACAGTCAATTGGCTTTTTACGCCAACAGGGGTAAAGAGTTTTGGCGTAAAACTTAAAGAAGAATGAAGTTTTAGTCATGTGTAGATGAGATCCTTAGTCTCTATTCCTAAACACAGGCTTGTTTGGTACAGTTACGTAACCAAGACAATATATTGAGACCTGTATAGGCCACCAACAAAAACATGTCACACCCCAGTCCCAAAATACGTAGGAGTAGGAATACGTAACATGCCCAGCCGTATGTATACGAACTCCAATATATGGAAAATGTATGCATACGTACGTTGTTCATGAATATCCAATCCACCAGTGGTAATATACTGTCACAACAAGTCATACACAATCTATATCTCATCCACAGCACAATTAGTCAATAGTAATAAAGGCTGAATAATACTGAATATCCAAATATAAGTATCAAGTCTGATAGTCAGGTGGAAACAAATCTACTACAAAATGACTATACTGAAGTAGCAACATATCTAAACAGCGGTAATAAAATCACAAGTATTATGAAGGTAAGGCCTCCTCAGTCAGGTACGTAGAGTTAGGTCCAGGCCCGTACTCCTGTGAGTACTCCTGCTCGTCCATATCTGGAAAGGGACCAGGTCCTCAGTGGGACATAACAAGATACATATAAATATGCCAATAAGTACTGAAATATAAACATCCACTGGGTCACCTAACCGTCTATGTGAATGCAGTTTGAGAACAACTTTCTACCAAGTGGGCTATCTGGCTAAAAATATGGGATTGGCGTGACCCTCTCAGAGAATCAGGGGCCTCAAAGAATGTCGTCTTTTGAACGGCAGAGGCCGCCAGTAATATATAGTGGTCATCATCACCCGTTTCTCCGGTGGAGAATCCGGGCGTACAGGAAAAAGTACAAAGGAGCCCCAAATATTTTACTTATTATTCTTCCCACCCCATGCTCTAAGCAGGACATATCCATGACATGATAAATCCTCTAAATAACTGCCAGGTCTACTAGCATACAAAGTTTCTATCAGCAGTTACCCCTAACGCACGGCACTTACGTACAGGAAGCCAACCCAATACGTAGTCCAGAATCTATATGAGACTCACAAATCGTGTAGCAAATGTATCACAGTCAATGAACCTACTGATGCTCCCTAAAACTGGGTGGTCTCATAAATAGGTCCAGAATCTACAAAAAATAAACATCTATATAGGCAGAATTAAACATGCATGTATCAACTGGAATGTAAATAATTGTACAGTGGCAAGGTATACTTGCCGAGCAAAAAGTCTTATATAGTGCACGTCCAATATTGTTAAGTTGTAGTAAGAAGAAGTGGGTTAGGGTTTTTAATTATATATATAGGAATAAGGAGGCGGTAGGATTTACTTAATGGTTAAGAAAATATTGCCACTGCTGTTTTCCTTTTATAGGTTTAGGTGTGCGGTTGAAGATATTTTTAAGGAGTGGTGGAATGAGAGGCTTACACGTGTGGAAAAGCAAAGCAAAGCAAAATTGGGTTTTGCTTCTGCTGCTGATATTTTCTTCTCTTAAAGTTTTTTGGTTTGGATTTTACGCGCGGTGAAAGGAAATTACGCAGGGGTTGGTTTTACGCATAGAGAAAGGAAGAGTTTTACGCAGTGTTTTGCTACTGCTGTTGTGGATGTTTACACGCGGAGAAAGTATATGCGGTTTTCGCTAAACGGGTTTTACGCGGGGTTGATAAAAAGGAAATTTTATTTTCTCTATTTAGCACATAATTAATAATAATAATAATAGAAATACGGTTTTCAGATTTAGGGTTCTTACAGGAACAGTTGTGCCTGGCCATCCTGCGGTGTAGATGAGACTAGAAGGTTCCCATTATGTGGAACGGGAAGATCAGATGGAACCGGATTGTGGATCTGTCCATCTGGTCCCGGAAGTCTAGAATTTGTTGAGGTCCCTCCTTGAGTCTGACCATTGACTCCAGGAGTTATGTTACCATCGGAAACAGTACATCCCTTCTGTATATACTGCAGTAGAGTCAGGTCCAGGTCCGTACTCCTGTGGATACTCCTGCTCGTCCATATCTAGAAAGGGACCAGGTCCTCAGAGGGACATAACAAGATATATATAAACATGCCAATAAAGTACTGAAATATAAACATCTAATGGGTCGCCTAACCGTCTAAGTAAATGCAATTTGAGAACAACTTTCCACCAAGTGGGCTATCTGGCCATATAATAGGATTGGCATGACTCTCTCGAAGAATCAGGGGCCTCAAAGCATACCGTCATTTGAACGGCAGAGGCCGCCAATTGTAAATGGGGTCATCACCTCCCGTATCTCCAGTGGAGCTACCGGGTTACAGAAGGAAAAAGTGCGAAGGAGCCCAAATGCCTTACTTGTTGTAACGCCCTGCTCCGCGCCGGCGTTATGTATCAAGGTGAGTGGGCAGAACTTCGTTCTCTGATTCTTGCACGCCTTAATAATAACCTGAGTTTTTGCTTGCAATGTTTTCTTAAGAGAATGATAGAACCTGCCTTACATGTTAATGAACGAACTCACCTAGCTTGTCTTTGAATCAATGTCTGCTAAACGAGAATCCTGTATCACCTGCTTAGAGTGCATGAACATGTTCACTATCGTCTATGCTTCGAGAGAACCATACTATGCCTGAACGTGTTCAAGTGATAAGTCGGATTGCCCCGCAACAATGAGTGTATTCTGATGGTTCGTCTCGTCTGCATACTAGAGTTTATTTGATAGTGTTCCATGCATTCGCACGCGGTCGGACAATGGCTATTGGTGGAGAGCTGAACTGCATGTGTCACGGCTGCTACCATGATAGTGCAAAGCAACCATGAGTCACAGCTGCCTCTAGCATCAGATAAAAGAGTCATTGGTATGCTGGACTAACCGCTGCCGATCCTGAGATACTCGGGGACCGCCCTGCATATAGCTAAGTCATTGTGTTGGCTTGGATAGTGACTGCCCCTAAGAATGTGCATCGTGTGTCTAGCTATGCATCAGACCCTCGAGTCGCACGAGACACGCTGCGCACACCCTGAACATAAACGGTTTGCTTGCTTGCATATTCAATATGAAACTCTGTTTCCAAACATGTTTCTA
This sequence comes from Iris macrosiphon, assembly GCA_036927795.1. NCBI lineage: Eukaryota > Viridiplantae > Streptophyta > Magnoliopsida > Asparagales > Iridaceae > Iris > Iris macrosiphon. Next base: position 182,341,494 of record JAYESA010000006.1, on the reverse strand, counting down.
AACAAGTAAATCGACTCTGCTAGAACTGCATGAAACGAACCTAGGTAAAACTAGAAAGATCACTAGTAATGTAATGTTTTATAACATGATTACTTAGTGCCTGTTTGAGTGAATGCTTGTTTCTGTTCAGTTGATTTATCTCACCAGTACTTGTATAAAGTGCTGACCCACCAACAGTTTACTTGCTTGCAGGTACTGGATCGTCCGAGGGAGCGATAGGCGTGCCACAGTCCCGAAGACCCGGAATCCTGGTTTCGATTGTTGCCCCGAGAATGCTATCGTATAACGGGGCATAATGTATGGAACGAACGTGTGCCTTTGCTAAAGGAAACCCAAGTTGCCTCGATTGTCCCGAACACTCAGTTGGCTAGTGCATTGCATTGCAACAAGTCCCTTTCCGCTGCTTACTCGATTGATGCGATGATAGCCAACTATCAACTTAAACGATTGGCCTTGCATGGGCGCAAGCTCAGGCCCGTGCGGCATCACGTCCCCCGAAAGCTCGAACGGGCCATTCGCTTGGCTCCCTTCCTCCCTCGCACCAGCGGGACGGGCGCGGTGATTCGCGTCCGGCGCGCCGAGGCACGGTGATTCGTGCCCGGTCCGTTAAATCCTGGCCGTACGGGGCGGGGCAGGGCGGAGCGGCGGCCCGGGCGGGACCGGGGCGTGACAGAATGGTATCAGAGCGGAATCGATTCTCTGGCCCAAACCGTTGCTATGACTCTGAGATATTATCGATATGGTTTTGCAAAGAGCGTTCCATACAATAAGTCCATAGATATTCTCAAAGTGCAAATGTTTTCTGAACTTGAATTGCTTGATTGTTTCGATTGAGTACGGCGAGGGACGGCACTATCGCTACTCGGGATATCGAGAAGTTTATCCTTGAAGTTTCGAGGACGAAACTTTTTGTTGGTTGGTAAGTATGTAACGCCCCGCTCCGCGCCGGCGTTATGTATCAAGGTGAGTGGGCAGAACTTCGTTCTCTGATTCTTGCACGCCTTAATAATAACCTGAGTTTTTGCTTGCAATGTTTTCTTAAGAGAATGATAGAACCTGCCTTGCATGTTAATGAACGAACTCACCTAGCTTGTCTTTGAATCAATGTCTGCTAAACGAGAATCCTGTATCGCCTGCTTAGAGTGCATGAACATGTTCACTATCGTCTATGCTTCGAGAGAACCATACTGTGCCTGAACGTGTTCAAGTGATAAGTCGGATTGCCCCGCAACAATGAGTGTATTCTGATGGTTCGTCTCGTCTGCATACTAGAGTTTATTTGATAGTGTTCCATGCATTCGCACGCGGTCGGACAATGGCTATTGGTGGAGAGCTGAACTGCATGTGTCACGGCTGCTACCATGATAGTGCAAAGCAACCATGAGTCACAGCTGCCTCTAGCATCAGATAAAAGAGTCATTGGTATGCTGGACTAACCGCTGCCGATCCTGAGATACTCGGGGACCGCCCTGCATATAGCTAAGTCATTGTGTTGGCTTGGATAGTGACTGCCCCTAAGAATGTGCATCGTGTGTCTAGCTATGCATCAGACCCTCGAGTCGCACGAGACACGCTGCGCACACCCTGAACATAAACGGTTTGCTTGCTTGCATATTCAATATGAAACTCTGTTTCCAAACATGTTTCTAAACAAGTAAATCGACTCTGCTAGAACTGCATGAAACGAACCTAGGTAAAACTAGAAAGATCACTAGTAATGTAATATTTTATAACATGATTACTTAGTGCCTGTTTGAGTGAATGCTTGTTTCTGTTCAGTTGATTTATCTCACCAGTACTTGTATAAAGTGCTGACCCACCAACAGTTTACTTGCTTGCAGGTACTGGATCGTCCGAGGGAGCGATAGGCGTGCCACAGTCCCGAAGACCCGGAATCCTGGTTTCGATTGTTGCCCCGAGAATGCTATCGTATAACGGGGCATAATGTATGGAACGAACGTGTGCCTTTGCTAAAGGAAACCCAAGTTGCCTCGATTGTCCCGAACACTCAGTTGGCTAGTGCATTGCATTGCAACAAGTCCCTTTCCGCTGCTTACTCGATTGATGCGATGATAGCCAACTATCAACTTAAACGATTGGCCTTGCATGGGCGCAAGCTCAGGCCCGTGCGGCATCACGTCCCCCGAAAGCTCGAACGGGCCATTCGCTTGGCTCCCTTCCTCCCTCGCACCCGCGGGACGGGCGCGGTGATTCGCGTCCGGCGCGCCGAGGCACGGTGATTCGTGCCCGGTCCGTTAAATCCCGGCCGTACGGGGCGGGGCAGGGCGGAGCGGCGGCCCGGGCGGGACCGGGGCGTGACACTTGTTGTTCTCCCCACCCCATACTCTAAACATGTTATATACATGACACGATAATACCTCTAGTAACTGCCAGGACTACTAGCATACAAAGTTTCTATCAGCAGTTATCCCTAACGCACGGCTCATACGTACAGGAGGTCAGACCTGTCATGCAGTCCGTGATCTATATGAGACTCACAACTCGTGTAACAACTGTGTCACGGCCAATAAATCTAATGATGCTCCATAATACTGGGGTGGTCTCATAAAGTAGGTCCAAAAATCTACGTAAATAAATATGATACGATGACAGCGTCGTTGCACCCAAGTTTCCTTCGACGCACAATTTATTTAGCAATAATTGAACTAAATAAGCAAAAATAATTATGCATGCATCAACTGGAATATAAATAATAGTACAATGGCAAGGTATACTTGCCGAGTAAAAGTCATGTATAGTGCACGTCCAACAGTGTTAAGTTGTAGTAAGAAGAAGTGGGTTAGGGTTTGAGAGTTGTAATAACATATATATAGAGAACAAGAGGCGGTGGGGGTTACTTAATGGTTAAGAAACTATTGCTACTGTTGTTCCTTCCTATCATTGGTTTTGATTGCGGTTGAGGAGTGTTTAGTAATAACAGGTAAAAAGAGGCGGTGGTGTTGCGGCTGATATTTTCTTCACACGTGCGGAGAAGGAATTTAAGCGGTGGAGGAATTTACGCATGGGTTTGTTTTATGCGTAGAGAAAGGAATTAGGCGGGTGGGGTTTTTACGGCAGATGAAGTAAGAAGCGGTGGAGAGAGTTTACGCGCGGAATTGCTTTACGCGCAGAGAAGAAATAGCAAAGTTGGTTTGCTACTGCTACTGTTGATATTTTCCTATTGGGTTTGGGTTAATGGTTTTCGGGTTAAGATCTAATAGGAATCCAACTCATTTTCTTTTATTTCCTTTTTCTAATAAACTATATATATATATACTTTTAGAAATTTCTAGAAATTATATTAGTACATATGCAATTATCCAAAGGGTCTCCTACATGGAATAAATTAGGAAAACTAATAATAGCTCCATAAATCCCCTAAACACCTCACATAAAAAAATCAAATAAGAATCTATTTTCTCTATTTAGCTCATATTTACCATATATAAATAAATAATATGATTTACAAAAATAGGGGTTTTACAGAGAAAGTATTTAAAGGGATTAAAACTAGGTTATGTTGTCTAAAAATTGTTCAATTGGATTTTTAAAACATTAACTGAGTTGGTAGAAAATGGGACGTGAATATGAGAAGTTGGACTATTTTTAGAACTTTCAAAAGTAGGTTTTTCATCGATTTTGACTCAATTTATCAACTGGTTATAAACTCAAAATAAATGAAAACAATTACATAAATTGGAAGAGGGTTATGTTGTGTACAAACAAGAGAAATTGGATGGAAAATAAATGAACAACGGGGAAGATATCATGTCGCGAAGTTGGCTCGCTGCAGCCTGCGGTTCCATGCGCGTAGGCTGCTCCAGTGGTCGGCGCAGTCGCGGGGGTTGGGGAAGCTTTTAGGATTTGATTTTGGGTTTGGGTTTGGGTTTATTTTAGTTCTTTTCTTCTCTTATATATATATATATATATATATATATATATATATATATATATATATATATATATATATATATACAAAATAGGTTTGCACATGAAATAAATTGTAGGAAAATTATATTATACTTTAAAAATACCTTTACATTCAAAAATTAGTTTTCTGACTTATTTTAATTACTAAAATTGAATAATATTTGTACAAATTATCAATAAATTATATATTTCTAATTAGCTAAGTAGAATTCTTAAAAAATTTATAATTAAGTAAAAATAATAAAATAAAAAATTTAAAATTGAGGGGGTTTATAATCTACCCAACTTATAAATATTTTGTCCTCGAAATTAAAAACAAACATGACAGAAAATATTTTAGTTAAGCAAGGTTGCACTTGTTTATCAAAATACGGGGGACGCAGTTACCAATGGGATCCTAGTTTGACGTCATATTCTAGTAGTAAGGATACACTTAGTTTCAGTCACTACCCAACTTATAGAAATTAATTTGGCAGCAGGAACTCTAGTCATAATCATAATTCTAAAGATTTTAGAAAGTCTAACTTCAAGGAGGGATACAAGATGGTGAGAATTTTATGACCGTTGTCACAACCTATCAAATAAAATCTAGGTACTATCATAGCGTTAATGAGTCAATAACTCTATAAAGGAAGTTTACCAGTTCTTCTTGCTCCTAATTAGGTCAAAAGTCTACAAGACAATAGAAAATATTATAGCCAAATAAAACTAGGGTGAGATGGTACCGAGGAATACTTTATCACATATCATGGGTGCCGATGAATGGTTCAGCAATAAGCGTCAAAAGAAGATATAACTTGTCAAGGTGATTAATTTTGTGTTTAGAGTACAAGGGCTCAATTTAATGCAACACAAATGTCATGGACGTTGTTTGGCTTGAGTGGACTACGGGTATATCAGTGGTTAGGGTAATTGGGTTGCCGATGTACAAATTAATTTAATTACAACAAAATTAAATATTTAAGTATAGATTTTCTAGAAGGAGATATGCCATGAATATTTTGGGGTCTATATGGAGCATGAGAGTGTATATTTGGGCGTAACAGCTGGGTCATGAGTGAAGTAGGTCCAGTTAGGCTCATAAATCTCAAAGTTGTCAGAAGAATTGAGTCGATGTTGCGTATTAAAATTATCCGCAACGAGAAAGGATATCTAGGTGTCATTTTGGTGCACAATTGCGTCACGAATATTGTACGACTAACACGAAAATGGGAAGGCAATTTTTTGAGTGATAGTCATATCATGGGTGTAGAGTGGCTAGTCTAGGTCATAAGGATGGAAGTTCTTGGAAAGGAAAGGATAGTGTTGTGCTCCAATTATTCGAGCCACGACAAAGGGTATCAAAGGATATAAAATTAAGTAGGTAATTTAATCCCCTTGGAATTAATCCTAATCGATACTAAATAAATTCAAATTTACCCTAAATTCTGAAATAACCCTACACTAAAACCAGGGGATTACCATCTACCCAAATTATAGAAATTAAGTTGGTATCAAAACTAAAGTCATGGTACTGCAAACAAGACTTCATGAAGGGCCTATTTCCTAATAAGGTTACAAGAATTCTAGGGTTTACTAGCCATAATCAAAGATTTTCGAAGGGAATCTAGATATTATCTGGGTGTTATTGGTCAACAACTCTATAAGAAAAATTGCTACCAAAATAATATTGCTGATATATAGTTAATATTTTCCACAAAACATAAGAAAGGACTTGGTTGGATATAACTAGGGCAAGGTGGTACAGAAACTTCGATCATCGCATGGCATTGATGACGAAGGAACTAATCGAGGAAATCACGAAAGAAGGAATCTATATACCAAGACAAGAGAAGTTTATAATAAGTCTAGTGAGTACGGTCGTAGGGTTGGATAAGGTACGATTAGACAAGTATCTGGAGAATCAAATCATAGTGACTAAATCAAAAAATTAAAAATAGAAAAGAACTGATACCTACAGTGAGGTGGATATTAACACCATGAAGAGGGTACTAACTAAAAGATTAATTTGCTACTAGAGCACACCTGGAAGGAAAGAAGGATCTACTCAGTTGTTATAATTAGAAGGATCGTTGTTGCAAAAATACGAGGCCATATATGCAAAATAATATAAAAATTCGATAGGAAGGATATGAATGCAGTCGAGAGAGTAATACAACTAATCCTTAAACTCAATACTATATTTATTTAAGTTATATTCTATATAACCTCTCTCATACTATTGGCAACCTACTTCTGGCTATAGGTAAACAATATACGATCTTTACAACTTCGTCTTTCTCGCATATTCCTAACTTAGTAGGTAAGGGTCTAAACTAAGCATGTACTTAGGTCTATCACTCATAGCATACTATTCACTAAGGTCACTCTTCAATACACGTCTAATCTTTAATTGGAACACCTACCCATTTTTGTACAACTTACTCCATTCTATTGTCTATCTTTCTAAACTGTTGTTCGTCTAGTCTCTGCCATCTAAAACATATCTTCCTTACGAGAATCTTCCAGCTAGGCTACTACCCTATTACACAAGCATGATGTCATGGTTATCATGGGTGAAAATTCTTCAAACTCAATGAGTTGATAAGATTTCTAAAATCCAAAAATCCATAAGCTATGGTAACTTGGAAATAGGTTCTCATCACCTACTACTAAGGATAGGTCCAGCAAGCTCATACCCTATTAGTCAAAAATCTAAATTCCTGGCCCTAATCAGTTTATGTGTAAACCCACAATATTCAACTATCATTCCTATAAGACTTTTATCTTCCATTTACACTTTCCTACCATGTGTAAATCTATACTCGAAGGGTCTTGTGATAATCCTCTACAAAATAACCAACAAGTCAGTATGCGATTCTGAACCTGCGTTTAATTCCTTGAAATTCGTATCACTTCGAGATTGATCAACAATTTTTACTCGCACTAAATTCTCAAAATTCCAAAAGCATTACAATTCATAAATACTAAAATTATTATCCCTCAAGTCCATATCACAATCCATTCTCCTTGGATTATGCGACCATAATATCTTTCCCTTATCATTTGTTTCCTACTCACCTCTATATCATTTTAGTATGTTAATCTTGTTTTCAACTTTAAGCTTCGCCAATCATGACCCAGTACTTTCTGTTTCGTAGTATAGATCTTCTAGGCAACTACCGAGTGATAAAATCTTCAGTCCTTTCTAGATCCTTCTCTTAATTTAAAATGCTCAAGGTTATGTACTCCTCGTGAATCTCTTCTTGTTACCATTTTACCTTCTTCACCTTGAGCCTGAGATTTCTCCTTGTTTATTCAATGTATACCCTTCATCCAAACTACATGGTTAGCATCTTATTATAGCTTGTCATCTATTATAGGCAATTTATTATATCTAACTCAAGACTATAACATCTATCAAAACTCTCATCATTTATCCTATTTGCTCTATCACAGATACTAGCTTATCTACCCAAGTAATCACGGGTGAAACTCACTTGTTCAATTAACACTAACAACCCAAAAATTCAAGTACATCTAGTTTGATTTTCGAAAGCTATACTTTAGTACTCTAGTTATCTATTACTCAAACATTTGATCTAGCAATCTACCTATCTATTTAGTCCAAACCTATAGTTATCAATAATTTAAGGGGTCATAAGATCTAGTTTTGATACTAAAAGTCACAAGACAACTAGAGATTTAACCACTATGGCCTGCTACGTAAGGTTCCAATTTTTTAAGGTCGTAATACAATTCCTTGTATCACCATCATGGGCCACATCTAATCCCTAACATCTAGCTATATATTTCATAAAGTATTCTAGTGCATTAGAATCAAACCATCTTTCTAACTTCTAATACTTCCAAATTATTGCTACCTTAAGAATGGTAAGGTTTTATTAGTTCTAGGCCTCTAATACTATATTCAATTCTCATGCTAACAATCTAGACTAGATCTAACATATAGGAATAACCTATCTACCTACCCTACTAAGGGTAACCATGTTCACAAAAATTTATATCCAGCATGTCGTCTTCCACCTTAACAAGGATCTGCTTCTAGAAGAAACACTGCGCACGAACGTCCATCTCTCTGAAATAGGAAGAGATGATAAACAATAATAAATATGTCGAGGAGAATAAACGAGTACAATTATGAAGTCAAAGGGCGATAATCAAATGCTAAAAAAAATTTAAATCAGTTGTGGGTTGAGATACTAATACTGTTAATCCTGATTACAGGCTCGCTCGGTACCGAAAAGTAACCGAAATGATTTAATCAGGAACTGCATGGGGCACCACAAAATATATAACGCCGCAGTCCCAAAATACGTAGGACTAGGAATACGTAACATGCCAGCTACGCACTCGACCTGACTCTGGTCCGACTCGAATACGTATAAGCTGTATAATAAGGGTAACTTTCTAAGAAATATTAAAAATGTCTATGTCACAATCCAGATAAAGAAAAAAATATCAAAATGAACAACATGTGCTAAAGTCGGCCGCCCAGTAACACACAAGTTCGAATAGACTCGAGAAAGGATATAAGTCTATAAAACTAGGCTACATCAGTAGATGAATAAACAATATGAATAAATAATCATAACTCCGATAGAAATGATATAAGTACTGGGAACCAATGCCCGCATGACAAGTAACACACATCAGAAACTCCAAAGGCTCCATAACCGTCTATGCTGCAAAAACTGGCAGGGGGCTAGGTCCTCAGAGGGACGTAACAAGGTACAAGAAATAACATACCAAAGTAAAATAGTATAATGACACATACTCAAGGGTAAAATACTGTAACCATCTAAGTGATATGCACGTGAGAACATCACTCGTACTCAGGCTGAAATCACTACAGGCTCTTTGTCTGGGAGCCCATAGCAGCAAATAGAATCTTGTAGGGCCAGTAAATATGCCAAAGATTTGAGACAGAGTCTAAGGCACCTATATATATATATATATATATATATATAATCAGCCTATAGTATGGTGTGTCTCTCCCCACCCAATATAACCTCACGTCTCATGTCCACGACGTCTCATATCCATAACATGCAAGATCATGACCTCTAGCTAGTACAAAGAACCATAATGATATCTATATAATGCAAGTCTCATATCATGAATCATGTAAGCCTATACAGAATCACCATGAATAACTTAAGAAAGATTCTGTCACATGAAATAGTGTCAAGTATCATATGATATGACGTACTTGGTAAAGCAAGCACATAAAAATAGGATCGTGGAATCAACTCTCTAAGTGACGTTACTCGACTCCGCGTACGGCGTCGACACCCGAATCTTGTTCGGACGCTAAGCAGCGTCTCACGGTCCTAGGTTGAGCAGGAACATCACAAGAATATATATATATATATATATATATATATGGAATAAAATACAAGCAGATAATATAACAGAATATACTACAAGTTTGGCAAGGTACGTTTGCCCAAATTCTGGATATAACGAGGTCCAAGTAACGAGCTCAATGTGTCAACTACTCCCAAAAATGTGTAATCCACACGAACATCTCCGGATGATGCAACATACATCACCAACGTTTCCAAAACATAAAAAATATCTAGGATTGACTACCCATAAGTCCAATTTGGACATAGGAACGAAAATGGCAGTTTCGGGTCAAAGCGGGGTCCACAAGTGGCCCACTTCACACCGAAAAGTATGCCAGAGATAAAGTTTTCCAAATTTAGCAAACTTAGTGTCTACGAGTCCAGAACGATGATACGACATTAACAGAATATCCAGAATTAGATTTCGGTGAGCTGATCACGAAAACGTCTGTCAAGTGGAACCGTGGGGCCCATGAAACGATATTTCATCAACGTTCTCAAAATCCAACCAAACTTGGGTCACAAGACCAGTGTAACGCTGCATATTCGATGGCACAAGTTTTGTTATGAAACGATAAGAACACATAAAGTTATGACAAGGTGTCGAAATTGGTCGATACGGTATTTTTTGGTGGATACACGTTGATTCCGGTGTGCACGCACATCCAAATCAAGTTTCGCAAAATCTCACACGTCTGTGTTGACGATACACGTCTTTCGGTAAAATTCTCATACAACAAAATTACCTTATTTGGCGGAACGCACCCCATATCAAGAAATTTTGGGTTTTAAAATTAAGTTTTTGACAGTTTTCAGCATTAAATAAAATACTGAATAAATCGAATTTAGAGAAAGTATTTAAAGGGATTAAAAATAGGTTATGTTGTCTAAAATACTGTTCAATTAGATTTTTAAAACATTAACTGAGTTGGTAGAAAACGAGACGTGAACACGAGAAGTTGGACTGTTTTCAGGACTTTCAAAAGCAGGTTTTTCATCGATTTTGACTCGATTTATCAACTGGTTATAAACTTGAAATAAATAAAAATAATTACATAAATTGGAAGAGGGTTATGTTGTGTACAAACTAACAAAATTGGATCGGGAAATGATTGAACAACGGAGAAGATATCATGTCACGAAGTCGACTCACTGTAGCCTACGATTCCGTGCACGTGGGCTGCTCCGGTGGTCGGCGCGGCCAGGGATGGCGGCGGAGGCGGCTGTGGTGGCCGACGGTAGCTGTGGGTGGGGTCGCCGGTTAGTGGTGGTAGTGGTGGTTTGATGGTGATTGTGGAGTTTATAGATGGAGAGAAGGGGGGTTACAGGAAGTTGAAGCCGAGGGGTCGCGGGGTTAGGGTAGCGTTTAGTATTTAGTTTTGGATTTGGGTTTGGGTTTTGGTTTTGGGTTTGAGTTTCGGGTTTGGGTTTGGGTTTGGGTTTGGGTTTATTTTAGTTCTTTTCTTCTCTTATATATATATATATATATATATATATATATATATATATATATATATATATATATATATATATATATATATATATATATATATATACACACACACACAAAAATAGATTTGCGCATGAAATAAATCGTAGGGAAATTTTATAATACGTTAAAAATACCTTTACATTCAAAAAATATTTTTTTGACTTATTTTAATTACTAAAATTAAATAATATTTATACAAGTTATCGATAAATTATATATTTCTAATTAGATAAATAGAATTCCCAAAAAATTTATAATTAAGTAAAATAAAAAAATAAAAAATTTTAAATTGAGGGGGTTTACAATACTTCAGTCTTATCAATCAACAAAAATACTCAAACAGCACGAGCAAAATCATCCACAATCGTCAAAAAATATCGAGCTCCACACGAAGAAAGCGTAGGATACGGCCCCCAAAGATCACAATGTATCAAATCAAAAATTGCAACAGCCCGAGAGTCACTGACAGGAAAGATACCTAGAGTTGGCTTTGCTTGATGGCAAACTTCATATGCCTTATTCACTGAACTATTAGAGCTACTGACAACAGGAAGCGACTTTACTACTTTATCAGAAGAATGCCAAATGTCAAGAGAAGTCGTCACAGTCACTGCCAAGGTCTGAGCCTTCGGTACAACACGAAAGTAGTAGATTCTGTTCCGCCGTTCACCGACGCCAATCAGGGTCCTCAAACTGGGGTCTTATATCACGCACAATTTTTTAGTGAATTGTACAACATAATTTATATCATCAATAAGATAGGCCACAGAAATTAAATTATAATGTAGTTGAGGTACGAATAGAACATTCATGAGAACCACGCCTGGTATAAGAGCAACACGCCACAGCACGAGGCAACTGCAGTCCGTCCGTCCGGGAGTGTTGCGCCCCGATCCCGTAGGGCCGATCGTCCTCGCTTGGTCCCTACGGAACCATTCGTCTTCGCTTGGGCGCGATGTCGTGCAAGCCTAAGTTGCGCTTGCACCAGGCAACGTACCTGCACAAGACACAAGAGAGACAAAAAAATATATATATATAGCCACAGAGTAAATGCAGAGAACCAAAGTTGAACACATTTGATAGCACACAAAATACTTTCTTTCATTGAATACTTGAAGATTTGATTACAAGAGCTTGCTTGGCTGAGTTACAAAATATGCCTTAGAAGGCTTACAACTCTTTTTACATTCCCAAAATTAGCCACAACGCCCATTACATAATGTCCTTGTAGTAGGACCAAAATAGCATAACATCTAGCAGAAGAGGAAGTAGCCCACTGGAGAGGTAAGCAGCGGAGGAAGCAGCACGAACACAGTCCTTAGGAAGGGTGCGCACACTCTGATTCAGATTCAGGAAGCTTGCCAAACTCTCGCTTCCAGCACCTGAATATTTGCTCACAAACATGGGTCAGTACTACTACATGTACTGGTGAGCGACCGTGGCCAAACTCACCTTAGAAATCAACACTAAGTAAGCAGATGAAGCTAGCATTATTAGGTGATCTTTCTCGTTGTCTAGTTTCTTTTTAGCAATTCATGTAAGGAAACATAGACGATATAGCATATGCATTTGATAATTCTTACCCACAGCCGAGCGTTTATCCCTGCAGCAGACACACAAGTTAGGCACAATATGTATATATGCATGAACTTATGTATCAATCTTCTTCTGGTGTCACAAATGATAGGTATGAAAGAAGGTAAACCTAGCATGCGCCCTATCTATATGACGGTCTATGAGTTTCCCCATTATTGGACAACAACACCCTCCAAGATCCCCATAGGACCGGACGTCAGGGTGTCCCCACAATCCCTTCCGGACCGACCGATTCCCAGTGCCCCAGGAACCGATCGAGAGACTTTATACCTTGTACACAAGTTGTCCGAGACCCATGCATGGCAAGCAAACATTTATAAACCAACTCTTAGGATGCACAACATAGCAAGCATATAACAATCTAATAGCCACACCCCCCAAGATCCCCGTAGGACCGAACGTTAGGGCGGACTACTAGACTCATCTTCTTCTTCTTCTTCTTTTACACTTGACACAAACACTAACCATGAAGGCTCAATGCATGATATAGTGATGCAACAAGTAAGGGGCAACATTTGATTGAAGTAAAGCAGAAACTTCTATGTATATTTGTATGCAGTTCATTCCTTTAACTTATCTTTTTAGTGAGGCAACATTTAGTGAACTAGAGATTCTTTTCATTAGGCATGTGAACTGAAAGATTCATCGAAGGGCCTAAGCCACTCACCGAATCAATCGAACGAGAGGATGGGGAAGCCTAAGCGACGTTCACTCTTTGGTTATGCGTCCTGTAAATGCAATAATAATTGGTTAGCATACTTCAATCTCTTTCCCTTACGATTCGAAAAGAAAGCGCAAGCGAGAAAGCGAAATCATGACAACCAAGTCATCGAAAGCAACTCAAAACATAAAGCAACACAAAACCAAGAAGCAAAGCAACCAACAAAACTCTTGGACTTATTTCAATAGAAGTCGCTCGATTAATTCGAAGGGTTCATTTCACTTCGTCCGTGTTGATTTGGCGGTAAGGTTTCCCCGAGACTCGATTCTCAACCGAGTCGAAGCAGCGTAGTGTTTCTTAAGTAACCATTCAGAGCGGGGCGTTACATACTACCCCACTGAGAAAAAGTTTTGTCCCGAAACTTAAGAAGTCAAGGAGGCGATATGCGATGCATCAAGAGATCAAAGGAATCAGACTCACCAACATCGTGTCCACTCTCATCACGCTCTAAATTCAACTGATAAACTATCGGCCTTCGTAACTGATCAGTTGGATCACGAGCAGGACCCGATGCGTCATCCCCTGGGTTCTCAGAGGCTCTCCTCTTCGGACAATTTTGCGATTCGTGGCCAGCTTGCCCACACTTAAAACACAGCTTATTGAAGGCATAACAAGTCTCTTTTATATGACTGGGATGGCCACAATAGCTGCACACTTTCCCGCGGTTCTCACTCGCATCAGCCGGTTTCTCTGTGTCAGTCTTCCTCTCACCGTTGTGGTATCGTTTAGCAGGAGGGTTCCGAGGAGCGAGTGCCTTCTCCGGAGAACTTTGTGGAGTGAAGTGCTCATTCTGTACTGCTGCCTCAAAGGCTTGTATGTATGTTTTGCACTCCCGATTCATAACATCTTTCCTCAGATTATCGTTTAAGCCTTTTATGAACCGATGTGTGCGGGTTACCTCATCAGGAATCATCGAGCTAGCAAACTTAGCAAGTTTGGAAAATTCTGACTCATAATCTTCGACGGACATGTTCCCTTGCTTAAGTTCGGTAAACTCGTCTTCCTTTCTCTGCCTGACAGCTGGCGGAATATAATGTGCAAGGAATGCTTCCTTGAACATTCCCCAGGTGATCCTACCATCATGATGCTTGGTGGCTAGATCTTCTTTCTTCACTTTCCACCAGTCGTGTGCACGTAACCGCAACTGCATATCTGCACACGCCACCCTCTTGTTCGCAGGTACAGAAGCAAAGCTAAACAAGCTCTCCATCTTTGCGATCCAGTCCATCACCCTATCCGGTGTGGTCCTTCCTTCGAACTCTGGAGGGTTCAACTTCAGAAACTCAACACCTTTAAAGGTAGACTTCCCGACCGCACGAGGAGGCTCGTTAGTCTCTGCTACTCCTGCTCCATGAGGCATGGTCGGGGCAGTCATAGGCGTTGCAGCAGTTCCGGATGCACCACTTTGTGCTACTAGTGTTGTCATAATCTGTGTCAGAGAGTCAAGCTGTTGTTGTTGTGCTACGGCTCTAGCATCAGATCGTTGCTGCTGTGCCTCAAATCGTTCCTGTTGTGCAGCATGGCGATCATTCTGATTTTGAAGCATTGCAATCAGTTTATCCATTTGATCATCGCTCACGCTTGCTGCGCGCGATGTCTCAGGGTTACTAGCACCTGCTTTTGTCATCTTTGCTGCAAAAGAGACTATCTTTCGTTAGTCTCATAACGTATTATGGACTTATTGCATGGGGCGTTGGGTTTTCATACTCTTAGGGACCTTTCATACTCTCGATTTAACTCTTATAGATTTGAAATCTATTTTCGAAATTCGGGACTTTTGAAATCGCTTGAAAACTTATATCATTTTTCGAAAACGATATTTGAAGAGGCCAAGGACGTAAAGCCATGCTCTGATACCACCTGTCGTACCCCGATCCCGTAGGGCCGATCGTCCTCGCTTGGTCCCTACGGAACCATTCGTCCTTGTTTGGGCGCGATGCCGTGCAAGCCTAAGTTGCGCTTGCACCAGGCAACGTACCTGCACAAGACACAAGAGAGACGAATATATATATATATATAGCCACAGAGTAAATACAGAGAACCAAAGTTGAACACATTTGATAGCACACAAAATACTTTCTTTCATTGAATACTTGAAGATTTGATTACAAGAGCTTGCTTGGCTGAGTTACAAAATATGCCTTAGAAGACTTACAACTCTTTTTACATTCCCAAAATTAGCCACAACGCCCATTACATAATGTCCTTGTAGTAGGACCAAAATAGCATAACATCTAGCAAAAGAGGAAGTAGTCCACTGGAGAGGTAAGCAGCGGAAGAAGCAGCACGAACACAGTCCTAAGGAAGGGTGCGCACACTCTGATTCAGATTCAGGAAGCTTGCCAAACTCTCGCTTCCAGCACCTGAATATTTGTCCACAAATGTGGGTCAGTACTACCACATGTACTGGTGAGCGACCGTGACCAAACTCACCTTAGAAATCAACACTAAGTAAGCAGATGAAGCTAGCATTATTAGGTGATCTTTTTCGTTGTCTAGTTTCTTTTTAGCAATTCATGTAAGGAAACATAGACGATATAGCATATGCATTTGATAATTCTTACCCACAGCCGAGCGGTTATCCCTGCAGCAGACACACAAGTTAGGCACAATATGTATATATGCATGAACTTATGTATCAATCTTCTTCTGGTGTCACAAATGATAGGTATGCAAGAAGGTAAACCTAGCATGCGCCCTATCTATATGACGGTCCATGAGTTTCCCCATTATTGGACAACAACACCCTCCAAGATCCCCGTAGGACCGAACGTCAGGGTGTCCCCACAATCCCTTCCGGACTGACCGATTTCCAGTGCCCCAGGAACCGATCGAGAGACTTTATACCTTGTGCACAAGTTGTCCGAGACCCATGCATGGCAAGCAAACATTTATAAACCAACTCTTAGGATGCAAAACATAGCAAGCATATAACAATCTAATAGCCACACCCCCCAAGATCCCCGTAGGACCGGACGTTAGGGCGGACTACTAGACTCATCTTCTTCTTCTTTTACACTTGACACAAACACTAACCATGAAGGCTCAATGCATGATATAGTGATGCAACAAGTAAGGGGCAACATTTGATTGAAGTAAAGCAGAAACTTCTATGTATATTTGCATGCAGTTCATTCCTTTAACTTATCTTTTTAGTGAGGCAACATTTAGTGAACTAGAGATTCTTTTCATTAGGCATGTGAACTGAAAGATTCATCGAAGGGCCTAAGCCACTCACCGAATCAATCGAACGAGAGGATGGGGAAGCCTAAGCGACGTTCACTCTTTGGTTATGCGTCCTGTAAATGCAACAATACTTGGTTAGCATACTTCAATCTCTTTCCCTTACGATTCGAAAAGAAAGCGCAAGCGAAAAAGCGAAATCATGACAATCAAGTCATCGAAAGCAACTCAAAACATAAAGCAACACAAAACCAAGAAGCAAAGCAACCAACAAAACTCTTGGACTTATTTCAATAGAAGCCGCTCGATTAATTCGAAGGGTTCATTGCACTTCGTCCGTGTTGATTTGGCGGTAAGGTTTCCCCGAGACTCGATTCTCAACCGAGTCGAAGCAGCGTAGTGTTTCTTAAGTAACCGTTCGGAGCGGGGCGTTACAGGGAGTCCAACCGGACATTCCGCCATTGCCGTTACTACCGACAATAAATCCAAATTCTCCGTAACATGATTCGAAGCGCCTGTATCAATAATCTAAGGTGCAATGGACTTACCCACTATACGATCCTCCGGAGATTTGGTCGAAGAATTAGCAAGCATAGAAATAAGTTGTTGCCATTGGTCCGGAGTCAATTCCGGCACACCACCGCCGCTTGCACCATCATCTGCCATCCATGGCTGTGCAACAACGGAGCCACATCATGCCACCGTCGCACGCACTTTCGCACCCCGTCCACGTCCACTACCAGAAGCATGTCCGTTAAATCGGACATTGAGTGAATCCCATAGTGGTTTCGCCTCCTCAAAGTATGGTATTGTCTTCTTCACCGAAGCGTCGATAGCATGCAAAATTCACTCCACAAGCATCGATAGGACTCAATATCAATCCTCCAATTGATCCTTCTCCGAAGGTTTATAGATATACCCATCAACAAACCCAAATTTTCGTCGAGCCCATAGAGAAAGCCGAATAGATCTCGACCATTTCTCATAATTCTCTCCACGAAACAACACTTTTGTAATTGTATTACCCGGATTGTCATTAGAACCAAGGTAATACGGGAATGTGGGATCGATCCGCGATGCCGCCGGCGTAGAAGTCCCGCCGCTGCCGCTCGTCATGCGCGTCGTCGCCGCTCGACATACCGCCCACTGCCGCCGCTCGAAGAAAACATGTCCAAGCCGTCAGGCGCTGATATCATGTGAAGAAGTGATAGGAGATAATATTCTAGATATTTCATTCATCATGATATTACATATATATACATCAACATATCAACTTGGGGCCTAAGTCACATGGTCAATCACCATAAATACAATTTAATCTAAATACCCCAATCACCATATATAGCCAACCAATCACCATATATAGCTAATCACCATAAATACAATTTAATGGTACAATTTAATCTCAATAATAGGTTTCGATCTCGTTTGGTTTACGAAAATTAAATTAAATTAAATTAAATTAATTTTTTGTTGTATTTTTTTTTTCGGACATTACAATTTTTATCAAAAAAAAAAAAATAGTGTTTGAAAAAGTGTGAATAAAAATTGAAACAATAAACAAATAATTGGAAGTGAAAAAATAAATCCATAAAGTGAACTGAGGATCATTATCCTTCATATATTTTTACCTTGAAAATTATTTTTTTTTCTGCTCATTTTTTTGGTATATTTTGTTCTTTATGATCTTGATTTCACAAACCAAACGTGATCTGTGAGTAAACCCGGGTTAGGTTGATTCAAGTTTGGTCCATGTTCAATAGATGGGAATTTCGTAGGGTTGATCGTGTACGTAGAATATATTTTAGTCCAAGAGCTACAGGGTTTACTTGAGGATAAAAATCCAAAGATTGCTACCCAACAAATATTTTTGGTCTCGGGAATAGGATGGGAACATGGGGAAAATTTATTGTGGGACAAAACTAATCACGTGATAATACTGCATAGTAAGTCCATGATATAATAATAATATATATATATATTTTTTTTGTGTATGATTCTATCTTAATAATGTTTGGTAACTTATTTTTTATATTATTATGTATCATGTATCATAACAAAATTGAACGGATTCACCATGTATGCTACGTGATAAATCTGTCTCATTGAATAATTTTTCGAACATTAAAATCTTATTTTTCGAACAATAGAATTTTGATTTTGTATCCTATAAATATTTTTATTTTATTCATGTTTCGCAAATACATGAATCTCACATGGAGAAACAAACACACAGGAGGTGAACGTTTGTTTGATTAATGACATAATGAAATCTTTGTTGAAGGATATGATTCACATTGATTTAATTTCGTCTAATAACTTTGTATAGGGGTAATCGGAGGAAATGGTGTTAGCAAATACAATTTTTGGTTTGACTTTCTCTTTGCATTTAGTGGTGTTTCCAAGCACTTGTTGTATGTAAATTATGTTACGAGATCTATAAATATTTGGAAGATTTTATTTATTTATTTTTAGAATAGAACATTTCAAATATATATATATATATATATATATATATATATATATATATATATATATATATATATATATATATATATATATATATATAAATATGGTTAAATTTTAATTTGATACATTCAACTATTCATGTTTGACAATTTGATATCATAAACTTTAAAAATATACAACTTAAAATCCTTTAAAAAAAAAAAATCTAAAAATATTTCCTCATTGTCTCGTTCCCTAGCCCCTCCCTCCCCCAACCCCGGCAGCCCCCCTCCTTCCCCCATGCCGCCCCCTCCTGCACCGCCTTCGTCTCCATTCGTGTCGCCCCCCGCACGGCTCTCGCTCGCAGCATGCAGCCCCCTCCTTCCGCACACTAGCCCGCCCTCATCGCCCGGCGTCCTTGCCGACCGCGCGCAGCACGTCCGCCCTTGCTCGCCGCATGCCGGCACGTTGCTCGTGCTCCTTGCTCCCCCCCCCCCCCCCCCCCCCCCCCCAGCCCACTCGCGCTCACGCTGCTGATGCAGCCGCACTACTGCGGGGGCTCGCCTGAGAGAGATGGAGAGAGAGAATGGAGGAGGGAGGGATATTTTCGATTTTTTTTTTTTTTTGTATGAAGTTGAAAATATTTAATAGTTGATGGTATTAAGTTGGCTATTTTGAAAGTATAGGATATCAAGTTACCAAATATGAATAGTTGAGGGTATCCAATTGAAATTTTTATCGACTAAAAAATACTATAGTTAAAACTTGCTTGATAAAATAACATAATTTAATGATACGTACTTATTCTTTATTATTATGTTCAGTTTATATTATTTAACATTTATCACAATGATGAACCAAAAATCCAAATGCAGTCATCTGTTTATTAATTTTCTTTTATTGGAAAAGGATATAAATTTCTTTTATTTCTTTATTATTTTTGTTTTTCCACTCTCACATAAGGTGACCTTTTTTCTCCCTTCCCCCGGCGGTAAATAGGTGATACCCCGACTACTCATCCCCCACTATTTTTTAATGTTATTCCTTTTTTAATTTAAAGCTAATATGATATATGTAAGTTATATAAAATTTATCTAGTTTAACTTAATATAACAAATTTTAGTTTAATCTTCTATGTTAAATTCAATTTAATATTTGTGTTTTAAATTTAATCTAGTTTAACATTTAGGTTCATCTAATCTAACTTAATTTTTTACCTATTATCTAAAATATAATCTATTATTTGGAATATAATATAAATGCTTTTCTTATGCCTAAAATTTATAACATAATTTATATCTAATAAATGCAAGTTAGATAAATTTAACTAATTTCTTGTTCTAATATATTGAAAATTTGATCTAATTTAAAATTTAATCTATTATTAAAAAAGCTGATCTACTTTGATAAATAAAACTTCAAGTGCCATATTTTGTTAACGAAGATTTTAAAGTATACTATTTTGAAAATAAAATTCTTTTTTTGAATGATAAAAAAGAGAGGATATTTTGTTGTAACTTTTACCATTAATATAAATCTATTGTTTGGTTGTATCTTTACCACAGTGAATAAAGAAAAACATGAGAAGAAATGATGTAACTAAGTGTTGCATAAAAGCCAGAAACAAATGTATTGGTAGTTAGTGAATAAATTGATGTAGTGGTGTTATACTAATTACACTAACAAATTACATGTAATGGTGTTATGTTACATTTAGGTCACATTTAGTCTGCGAAATCATGATCAATTTTTGTGTTTGAATGTCAAAAAAAAAAAAAAAATCCCAAAACGAAAGAAAAAAAAAAGAAAAAAAAAAAGGAGGAGAAAATGGTTTCCTCCAGGATTTACTTTTTCACTCTAAAGATTCATCTTTTTTTTTTTTTCTCAATTTCATTGACCTTTCCAAACATTGAGTAAAAAAAAACTATAAGAATTACAATTTTCCAAAAAAAATGAAAGGACAATTTATTCTAAATTCTTTTCTTTCCTCTTATTTTTCTTCATTAAAAAAAAAAATTTACTTTCCTCCAATTTTTTTTCCTAACATTTTTCTTTGTTTCTTCTCACAAAAATTCCCCCATGTAAGTGGCGCGAAATGAGTGAGCTTTTACAAGTAGCTTTCAATGAGCATGCAAGGTTGAACTGAATTGTCAAGCTATCAAAAAAGCACAGGCTTGTGCGTTTCACCAGCCATTCATTCTTCAATATTCACCAGAATGCCAGGTCCAACCAAACTTTGAATTCTTGCAACTAAACACATTCGTCATCTCATGCGTAATCTCGTGGTCAATATCTCAACTGGATCAAAGCATGCAAGGGAAGTGAACCCTCCTTTGCTTTTTGTGATTACACATTGCTTTTTTTTTTTTCTTTTTTTTTTTTCTTTTTTGCATGGCTAAGGGTATTGTTTGTAATTTATATATATAATTTTGCACTGCACTCATGATCGCAAGCATGGATTGAGTCAAATACCGAACCCGAGTAATTTTTTTGGTTACCGAAAAGAGAGATAAATTTTAACTAAAAGACAGAAGATCAGTAGATCGAGACACGGAAACATATTATTTTTTTATTTATAAATGGTAAAAATTTGGAAGTAGTCGGTCCAAAGACATACAATACAGTGTGTACAAAGTTCCGAACGTTATGTCAGATTCCAAACGTTATGTTGAAAAAAAATTTAATAAGTTTTTTGAGTCAAATAATCACATCATATGGTCAATATTTCAATTTTCAACCTCTAAAAATAGTCATATAGGCTGAGAGAAGAACTATGTTGGACTACATTATTTCCACACCAACCACATGGTATGAGTTACTCTTCTTTGAATATATACTGAAACGACACCACCCTAAGTAACCACCATGCACATACATGTTCGTTGGATGTTTTATATGCAAAAAATTTACTGTAACAAAATAAATTTATATTCAATTCATGCAAACGAAAAAAGTTTATAAAATTTAAAAAAAAAAAAGACAGAGTCCGCCAACAATGTTGGCAGAAAACACAACTACTGAACACGTAGGCAAAAAAAATAAAAAAATTTAAGTGGGACCCACAAGCCAATTTTCGTCAACACTGTTGGCTGAAATTGACCCCCTTGGCGGAAATTGGGTGTGGGGGTCCACTTCATTGGTTGGGTTGGGTTCGGTTTGTTTGGTTGGGTTTGTTTGGTTTGTTTGTTTTAATTAGTTATGTTTTTGTTTTATTTATTTAGTTTTGTTTTGTAATTAGATTTTAAAAAATTTATTTTTACGAAATAAAAATAAAATAAATTAATTGGAAAGAAATATTTAGAAATATTTTTTCATTAAATAATAATAAAAATCTGCCGTAAGAATATTATACGTCTGCCGTCGAGCAGACTTCAAGCGGCCATAACTACTTGTTTTAAAATCGTTTTTCGTTAAATAATAAGTCGATTTGTATGTTTTCGACGAGAGTAACACAAATCATGTAGAAAAAAAAATTATCCGAAACAAGACGCACATGTTACAGACAAAAAAATAAAATTTAAAACTTTAAAGTATCATAACTTTTGACTGAGAGATCGAAATAAGCTCTAGTTTGTGCCAAAATGACCGTATCGAAAAGTACTACGGGATAAACCATTTCACCGTTTTAAGGACTTCCCAAATTTTCAGAATCGAAAAAAACGATGTTTCGACCTCCAAATTTTACTTTCGGTCATTGTTTTTTCGAATATTAAAAATTTACTGTAGCGAAATTAATTTATATTGGGTGTGGGGCCCACGAATTTAAAACGATGTTTCGACCTCCAAAAAAAATTAAGAAAAAAATTAATTTAATTGTTTTAAATCCGTGAGGCAAAAATAGTAGACATAAAACATGTGCGAAATTTTTTTTTCTAAATTTTTCTTTACAATTAATTTATTTAAATTTTATTTCGTTAAAAATATATTTTTTTAAATTAAATTCCAAAACTAAACTAAGTAAAAAAAAAACTAAAACAGAACTAATTAAAACTAACTAATAAAATAAACCAAACAAACCAAACCAAACAAACCAAATAAAACTCAACCACCCAAACCAACCTGCGGGCCCCCACAAGGCAAAATTCCGCCAACACTGTTGGCTACCAACAGTGTTGGCAGAATTTTGTTTAGTGGGGTCCACTTTTTGCCTACGTGTTCATTTTTTTGGTTTTCCGCCAACACTGTTGGCGGATGCTGTTTTTTTTTTTTTTAAATTTTACAAACTTGTTTCGTTTGCATGAATTTATTATAAATTTATTTTGCTATAGTAAATTAATTTGGATGAAGAATAATATTATAATTAATTTTTTTGGGTCACGAATATTATTATTACTTCCGATAAATTAATTTGGATGAAGAACAATATTATAATTAATTTTTTTTTCTTTCAAAATTCTTACAAAATCCAAATATTATCAGGACAAGGAAACTAACTCATAGTATATTTCTATATGGGATTAAAACAAAATAGACAACAGAGTTGGTATTAAAAGCAAATATATAAATAACTTTTACTTAGTCTTTTCTCTAAGTAGGAAGCATCAAAGTCACTACAAAATCAACACTTTCTATGTTTCAATCATGCAATACAGATATGTTGTTTGCTTACAACAATTTATCACAAGATGTTTGTTTCCTAAAAATGATAATAATGTGCTCTTATTATTGTTATTTGTCAAGACTTCACTACGTAATCGATTGGGAGATGAGATAGATGACTACTTGTTTGATGGTATATATTGAGAGAGATTTATCGGATGTCGCCGACCATGATGCTATTATTCAATATTTTCAAAATATCAAATCTCGAAAGATTTTATCGTCAAAACATTTATTTAGTGATGTAATATTTTATAATATTTGATATTAATATATTAGATATTTAAAATTATAAATGTGTTTATTAATTATAGTTTATTATTTTATAATAGTAAGTATTGCGTCTTCTAGATGAAAATTTTGATTACACTTCTGCTAACAAACCTCCAACACTAATCCTTGTGTGAGTTATACTTATGATATGTTTGGTAATAGTGAAGTGGGGGAGGGAATCCCACTTCACATAGGGAAATTGCCAAACACATTTGTCACTACGGAGGAGAGGATAGGCGGACGGGCGAGGAAGAGGAGGGGTCGAGAGGCTGTTGAGGAAACGATCGACGGACGGCGGAAGAGAGGATCGGACTGCGGTAGGGGAGAGGAGGAGTCGGTGATTTTGGGAGAAAATGCTTAATTCAAGGCTAATTCAAGACTAAATTAAGGCTAAATCCGCACTTAAAAATTATAATTAAATACTAACAGTTTAATTTCTTAGTTAGTGAGTAATTAATTTATTACTTATTAATTTATTAAATTTTAATTATTAATAATTAGTTGGTAATTAGTAATTAATCTTGAGTTGATAATTTTTAATTCCTAATTAGTTAGTAAATTAATTATCTTAATTTATCAAACTAATTATTTAATTTATTAAATTATTATGTAAATTAATTATAGTTTATTAGTATTATAATATACTCTTTCAATTTTTTTTTACTTTTCTATCCTAAACATACATTTATCTACTATTTCACTTTCTACTTTTATACTTTCTTATCTCAATCAAACACATTTGTCACTACTAGGGGATCAAGAAAGTGGATGGATTCATATATGAAATCCATTACTGAAAGTACAAACCCAAATTTTTTTACACTTACGATTTACCAAATAGACCTTTAGGACAGAACTCAACCGACTCTTGTGGTAAGTGAGAAGAGGTATAACCTCCCTGGCTAGGCGGACAGTCTCGAAATCAAACTGCGGGAAATGTGTGGAACAGTTGGACCAAAATGACATACAACAAATTGTGCACAAAGTTCCGTGCGTATCGCGGGACATCTAAATTAAAAAAAAAAAAAAAAATCCTTTAGGGATAGAGAGACATTCAATAAGTATAATGAATGCAAGCATGGACGGATCTAACATCGTGTTCAAGGAGGGCCACAACCCCTCCCCCACCTTCTCCCAAATTTTTTTTTTTCAAATATAGATTACTATATAGAATTTTTTTTGCAAGTTTAACATATATATTAGTTTTGCCCTTTAATCTATAAAGAATAAGTTAGTTTAAATGGTAGTAGTTTAGCTTTCAATTTAGAGATTTTGCGTTCAAATCTCGTCTCTCTCTAATAAAATAAATAAATAAAAATTATATATATATATATATTTTTTTTAGAATTTTAAGTTGACTCCGTCCTGAATGCAAGAAAGTTCTCAAGTATATCTACACACAGCATAGTGCTTGAAACTAGTTTAAGTTGTGACGTCTGGTTGTGCCCACATCAAAAAAATGCTAAAATAAGACCACGCTTTGATAATGAAAATGAGCCACATTGTGATCGGAAGTTTGTCCGATACAAACATTACCTCGCTTTAGCTGCTTTCCTCAATCACTGTGGCTTTCTCACGACTAAATTTTCTCAATCAATGACCAAGGACAATTCGAATTATATTTGCGTGCGTTCAGACTCAAATCCATGACATCAATATAATATAGTTTTGAGTCTGACGCCACCGCAACACTACTCAATATATGGTTTTTCTTTCCATTTGAAGTTTTTCTATTACTAATTTGTCTACATAGCAGATCGATTGTCAAACTCGAATGACCTATATGATTATCGAAAAAAAAAAAAATCAGATTATAGAAGATTCATAAATCGAACCACGTGCACAAAGTCTCCAATATTATGTCAGACATAAAAGCTTTTTTCTTCTTGACAAGTGCAAATACTTGAAATATATTGAGCGGATATGTATTGAATCTGAATTAATATCCGATTTCAACAATACCAAATAATAATGTGTTTACAATGAAACTGAGTATACCATATTGATTTTCAATCTTTTTTTCACATGTCCATACAAGTTGGATCGATTACTTGCAACTTATAAATTATTGATGTCTAGGGTGATCTTTGGATCGGTTTGAATCAACCGATCGAGCCAAAATATTTAAAAATCGAATTTCAATCAAACTGCTTTATTAAAATTTGAACCGAACAACAATTTTGTAAAATCGATCCGAACCTAACCTAACCAAAACAGTTTATTTTCGGTTAATTCAGTTTTTCTATACTAGGTCGAACTAGGGGTTAATCTTATTTCGACAAGCCTTTTGCATAATGGACAAGTTTATGATTTACAATAATTTTTTCACAATAAAAATTTCAATCCAATTTTATAATAATGATAGTCGAATGGTAGATAAATTAACAAAATATATAAATATAATAAAGTTCAAATAAATATAATTTTGTAAATGTTAAACCCATCAACAAGTCTAAACCACATCAAAACTTCAAATTTTATTTTCAAATATATATACATATTGTTATTTACAGTAGATACCTCTAAGTTTTGGACTTATTACACGGAGTACTCCTACTTTTAAACTAATTATACTGACCACCTCTTCCTTTAGAAAAAAATTAAAAATAGGGGTAGTTAGTGTTATAACTTTTTATTTTTATCTTAAAGTAGGGGTACCCAGTATAATAAACATAAAATAAAGGGATGATCAGTGTAATTAGTTTAAAAATAGGGATACCTCGTATAATAAGTCCAAAACTTAGAAATAATTAGTGTAAATAACCACACACACACACACACACATATATATATATATATATATATATATATATATATAAAAGTAATTATAATTCAAATTGTAATTCAGATATTGGTTCGGGTCGGATATCAAAGCCTGGAATCGAAATCCGAACCGATTATCCGAAAATTTAAATGGAACATAAATTGAAAGCCGAACAGAATACCAAACATCAGTTTGGGTTGGTTTTTCTGTTTTTGACCGAGATATGCTAGCAATATAGATGTCCTCATGTGGTACAAATTATTTTACTTGGTAAGACTTGGATCCAGTTAGTTGCGCATTGAATAAATGCCTTCTTCTCTCTAATGGCGGCCATGGCCATGGCCATGGGTTGTATTGTGTATTGCTCGACTCACTACATCTAAAATATTTTAGCAAGTAGATACAAGGTGATCTTGCAGCACCCGCTACTGAGAAATATATAGTAGTACTCTTAGAGAATTCGGATTATTTTGAACTTGACTATGACAAATTTCAATATTTTGAGAAAAACTCTGATACAGCCGGCCCATGCATGACATGTGGGCTCCCTCTCTTAGCCGGGGCCCGATGCATGACATGTGGACCCCCTCTCTTAGAGAGAGGACCCACATGTCGTACACCGGGAGTACTCCCAGCTGTATCAAATTTTTTTGCCAATATTTTTACAACTAGTAGTGTAAGACTCTAGATTGATACAAGAGATAATTTAATGGTATTTTGAAATTATGAAAATTATTGAAATTTTATGGTGTATCTTAATGCATGGTCGTGTGTTTGGTGGTGATATCTTCTCTATTTAATTAAACATAATTACAATAGATACAATATCGATTAAAATTGTTAGCATTTGTACGGTCTTCACCTCCCTCCGTTTTCATTTGCTATAACCTTAACATGTTTATTCCTTAAGTCAAATTTGGTAATGCCAGAATAACTATGACACTAAAAAGAATTGTGAAAGATAATCTCATTAACTATAAAAAAAAAAAAACTTAATTTGTGCTTAATTACTTAATTAGTTCTAAAAACCTAATGTATGCTTAATTAGGGTTTATTGTGTATATGTTCAATTTAGAGTTAATTCGTAGTGTGGGATTCTATGAATATGAACATGGATAAGTATGATATAGGATGTGTATGCTGAGCATTTTGTGCCGTTGGGGTCCATTTGGACTTGAGATTCTACGACATGTTGCATCGAGTATGTATTATAGGTTTTTCGGGTCAAGAAATAAAGGTGAGACTTACTAAAAAAAATCAAAATTTCTAGAGGAACCCTATAATACGAATATGATATCTCTAGGATTAGATTTCAAATCTAAAGGAACATATGTGTATAGGTTAAGTTGCGATTAGGATAACTCTAGATAATGTGTATTTTTGAAGTTAACTATCTCATCTTATTACGTTTGTACATCAATTTTACAGAAGTATCCATACCTCAACAAGCAATATATTGCTTATTCTTAAATCGTATGTGGATGTACAAACACCACACATAAGAGTAAGAATGGTTTAAATCCAGATTTCTAGGTCAAAATTGAAGTATTTCTCAAGTACACCACTAGCTAAACCGATTACATGGATGACCCAAAAATGAAGTGCTCTTGTGCTCTTTGTTGTAATATACATTATGATGAGGTAATGGTCATGAGGGATCCTCTCACCAATAAGGATTTCGTACGTGACTACGACCTATGAAATTCTCAAGGTAAACTTTATGTGTAAGAAAAACTCATTTTTATGTGGATGTCACAGCAGACGCATATGGAGACATGTTGAAGATCATCATCGATATAAGCATAGAACGAGATATGGTGATTGTCACGACGGGACAGTTTTATCCTAGAGGATCTAAAACCTGAAGTAAAGGTGTGACAATATGTTCAAGAATGTAGATAATCCAATATACCCAGGTTGTGATAATCAATATGTAGTACCGGTAGTGATGTGACTAATTAACCTCTAGTCTGCTTTCAACTTGCCACAAGCATGCTATGACCAAATTATACAATTCAGTAGAGAGTTGTTGTTGAAAGGATCAAAGGTGTTGCTTAAAAACTTCTTGAAATTGAAGATGATGGTCAAGAAACTCATCTTATGCTACAAAAAATTACAACAATTGCATGTTGTACTATAAAGAGAATAATGATAAAGACAAATACACTTTCTGCAAGTGCCATATTCCTAGCAATGCGTTGATTGGAAGCTAGAATGAACCAGTCGCTATGAAAATTATCTTGGATAAATCTTGTCGATATCGATTGATTGGGACTTACAAATTGAGACCATTTTCAATTTATGGGTTGGCTCTGAGGGATTTGAGTCCTAAAATACAGTGAATTGCGCTTGGCGAAGGAACTCTATACAAGAGTTTCTTCTCATCCTTTTAATTATGGTTTTATGGACGTTTTTGCTGCTTAGATTTAGTGAATTAATTTTTATGTTGTTTTCGATGATTGGTTTCATAGTTCGCTTTCATCAAATTTTGTATTCATTTCTAATTTTGTAAGAAAGAGGAATGAGAAAAAGAATGAAGTATGAAGATCGATTGTTGGTACAAATTCAGATGGACGTATAGGCGAGACATGATAATTGCGTAAAGCTCATCTTTTTCTCAGATATCTTCATTTTGGTGAGTGACTTTAATTTATCGATAATTTATGTTCACTTATTAACAAAAGATCTATACTATTCCAATTATTGTGTCACTACGATCAATAATACCGTAATAGCAAAAGATAAGTTAAAAGAGAATAATTTCATGCTTAGAATTGTAAAACTATTGCAATATACTTGTTAAAGAAAGAATGATTGCTCGTACTTTACTATATGCTGCAAAACAAATGTATATAAAAATCTCATATTGTTTGTAAGTAATCGATGTGAAGGAAAGAAAGGAAGAATAGAGCAACGATTCTATGGTCAGAAAGAAAGAGTACATAAGTGTTTACTTGTTGTTTAACTATTGCAATTGAAATATTTTTATCCAATAGAAGTGCATATCATGCATCAGGTCTCGGACAACTTGTACACAAGGTATAGTCTCTCGACCAATTTCTGGGACACTGTGAATCGTGTCATCCTAGGAGAGAATGAAACACCCAAAGGCTTGTACGTGACCATCATGTAGTTAGGTCACATGCATAGATAATAATATTACAAGCCTAATAGTTTGGTGCAGAGACAGACAAAAAATTATATATATATATATATATATATATATATATATATATATATATATATATATATATATATATATATATATATATATATATGGATTATGGTCAGGGTCAGGGTCAGGTGATACATACAATTTGACATCTATAAAACACACAATCTCAGCCGCACATCATTTGAAATGAATGGTTCATATTTAAATGCATACCAAATTACATGCATGGATGTCAAATTTTACATATATGGTAATTAATAGTTAATTAGTGGGATACTCAATTTGACATGCATGCTAATTAATACAAATTACTCTATCAAATCTGAATCATTCATTTCAAATGATGTGCGGCTGAGATTGCATATTTTTTCATATGTCAAATTATGTGTCACATGATTCCTATATGTGTGTGTGTGCATATATATATATATATATATATATATATATATATATATATATATATATATATATATATTGTTCTAATCCTTATCTGTTGTAGGGATGGATAGTCGATCGTGGATAAGAATCACTACGTAAGTGATATTTTTATTATTTATATTTCTTATTATGAATTGTTAAAAAGAATATAGACAAGTAGAAAGATCATTTAATAATAGTTGCTAGATTCACATGATATATTATTGTGTTAATTTTGGTGAGTTTGGTTAATTCGTTGCTCACTAGTGCATTTTAAATGTATTGACCTATGTTTCCACATGTATTAAGAGGCAAGAGGGTATTCAAAGGCGGTAGAAGCTCATCCAATACAATAGAACCTTGTTCAACGTCTCGAAGCTATCACTACAAGTTCAGGAGTTTTCTTTAAAGGTATTTTATCTTTTATTTTAGTAAAATGATATAAAGTATGGACATTGTGGCTATATTCATATTTCAAAAGTTGTACGCCAAGTTTGACAAATTGAGTTGGTCAGCAAGAGTATTTTGCAATCCCATTCAAGTTACCAATAAAATATGTTATTTTGCTCCTGTCTCATTGTTATTATTTGATTTTCTGCATTAAAGTTATGTTGCTTCGTTATCTATTTAGCCTATTTTGTTATTGTGCATGTCCATGTATTATACAAGCGCAACTTAGACTTGTATGATATCATGTCCAGTAACAACTTTATGATTCTCTGAAATAGGAGAGTAATACTTTCTATAATGCAGATCAATACAAGCTAGATCGAGGCAAAAAAAAGAGATTCAACCATAGAATCAAAACATTGTCCCTTACAAGTATATACAGTTCTTATTTCGGTCACGAAGAGGTAGAGGATTTACAAGTTCCTAAATATAGTACAATCCATGATATGGCATATCAAGGAATGAAAGAAGGATGGAGGAGATTTATCCCACCCGTTCGACGCATAGGCATAAAAGTATTTTAACAAGTGTAATCTAGATTTTGCTATAGAGTATAGGAATATCAGACTAGCACTATGTTCTAATCGGTTCACTCTTTTAAGATTGGTCGGTGATTCTGACTCCTTACAATCTATCATTATAGATGTGCATGGAGATTTTATACATTTTCTTGACACTTATCATACCCACTCTCAAAAATCTGATATATATATATATATATATATATATATATATATATATATATATATATATATATATATATATATATATATATATATATATATATATATATATATATATATATATATATATATTTGCATGTATTAGTGAATGAGTTGGAGCAATTGTTGGAGTTTGACATCCAAACATACGATATCTCAAAGAACCAAAACTTCTAGATGAGAGATGCAGTTATCTGGACAAGATGTGGGTGTGTTTTATGTATATTCATGTCGTTTATCCTTATTTTCTATTCACTTAGTCTTATACATGTTTAACTTTTATCCGAATTTATAGAGGGCCTACTAGTAGCTAGGTGGACATTGAGAGAATGACATCAATAAGAATTACAAGGGTGCTACCAGCAAAAGGATCTGCAATGCAATGGATGACTAAAAGAATTTGATCAAAAAAGAAAAAGAGAAGAAACTATGGCTCGATGAGGCCTAATGGAGGAAAATGAAGAAGCAATTCGACACTTCTGAGTTCAAGAAGAAATTCGAGCAGGTGAAGAATTCCTTCTGGTGTTGTTCTACATACATGTGGAACAATCCTCGCCTCAGTCTGTACCAAACAACTAGTACACATGATTAATTAAAGAACTTATATTTTAGTTGTAATAGTTTGATATGATTAGCATTAGTTAACTACATTATGCACATGTCGAGAAGAAAGCGTTGGAAGGTGGTTATCCCACAAGCGTCGAATTCTATGAGGTCTTCCAGCACAGCCATAAGAGGAAGGACAAGATGTATATCGACAAGAAGGTAAGCAAAATATTTTAATTTAAGTATTTTATTTAATTATATAATTTGAAAATAATTTAGGATATAAAAACCTTAATTAGGGTGTGTGTGTTGTGCGTGTGTCCTCTCAGGCAACTTAGGAGGGCATAGACGAGAGTGCTAGGTAGTCTGATCCATTTCGAGATAACAACCTTTGGATAAAGATAGTTGGCGAGAGAGTGAAAGTGTGGAGTGCATTATGCCGGCTTCATGGAATTGTAGGCGTCGGTGTACTCCAGAACTCCTCCAACTGAATCTTCTTCTATTTTGTCGATGCAAGATCCCGATCTAGTTATTCCTATTAGCGGACTGTAGTCTAATATAGCGCATGTCAAGACAGTTTTAGACGAGATGATGCATTCATTGATACTCCAGTATCTTCCCCTACCCCTGATGTTGTTGCTTCTCCTGACATGATCGAGATGGTTATGTCGATCCTCACTTCTCTTCCAACGTATGTTATACAGTGGCAGATCCAAGCATAGCTTGTGGTGGGCTTGAGCCCACCCCTAATTTTTTTAATCCATATAAGTTTTTTGATTTTTTATATGGATTAGCTCACTTCTATCCCATCCAAATTTATGGTATTCCACCCTAGCTACAGTTTCTGGATCCGTCTCTGATGTTATACATCACTTACGAGAATGACCCCTCCACCACCATATTAACATCAATTATAGTATTTTTTTTTTGAATTTTTGGCATAACGCTCAGGGCCCGACGTAACGCTCGACACTTTGTGCACACTGCATTGCATCCCTTTAGGCCTACTTTCCCCCAACTCCCACCATTGTAGTATATTGTTACTTATGTATGGACTATTGTATATTAGATGATAGGACATGTATTACATATCAGTTGATGTACTTGTATCATTTTTTTTCTTTATATATATCGGGTGGGTATAGCTTTTTTTTGTTTATAATATTACGTTTCTATAGGTTAAAGAGGAATGCAATATCATGTTTCTGGATGTGCCATTACGCATACAGCATCTCCAATCTATTTTTTAAAATTATCATTTTAAATTTCAACAACTTAAGTGACGGATGAACTACTGGCTAGCGACAAAATTGTGATGACCGACAATGAATCAACGATGTCTCGCTCCATCAATAAACCTTCGCTCAATATAGTATCACACTACAAAAATACAAAGTTTTAGAGACAGAATTTTTTGTCCCTAAAATGACTATTTTCGTCGTTATTTTGAGATAACGACAAATTAGCGACAGAAATGTGGCTTCACTAATTTAAGTGTCGCTGCCAAATTTCTGTCGCTAATTCGTTGCCATGTCGACGGATTAGCCACAAAATTAGCGACGGAAACCCAAAGATGGATTAGTGACATATTTTTTACGTTGTTGTATTTAGTGACGGATTAGTAACGGACTGGCGACGAAAACTGTTACCCATTTTTAACAATTTTTCCATATGCTCACCGACTGAATTTTTATCGCTAATCCATCACTAACAACGACATACATAGCAATGGATTTAGTGACTATTTCTGATACATATTTGCCACATTTTTGGTACCAGACATACTTAGCGACAGAGCTTTCTATCGCTAATCTGTCGCCGAAGCGTCGCGGATCCGTCGCTGGCCTGGAATATTCCAGTTTTTTGTCGCTAATCCGTCGCTTGTCCATCGCTAAACATAATTTTTTTCCAGAATAGAATCACTTAGTTTTTGCTCATGTAACATTATAAAAAATCAATTAAAGATTCAAACACATCAAATACAATCAAATATAATAGAACATATTAAATACAAGTGCATAGCCATAAATTATCATACACTACCATAATCCAAACATATAAAGTTATACAACAAGTACATCCAATAAACTATCAAATTATCAAAAAAATAAAAATACATCAAGTCGACGGTGGAGGCGACGACGGCTGTCGGCTAGCCATGTATTGCATCATAACTGCATCGATGATCTGCTGTATATCCTCAGGAACGAAAGGTGGAGCAGTAAAAGAAATTAGGGATAGAGCAAGAGAGACATCGGAGGAGCTGGAGTAGCCATTGTTGGAGCCGTCGGAGGAGCAGGAGCTGCAGGAGGAGCAGGAGCTGCTGTATCACGAGACTCTGTCAGTTGTCTAACCTGCCTCTGTAACTCTAACAGAGTCATCGTGATATGCTTCAAACTCATAGCACTAGAAGGAAAGCCGGAGCCGGTGTCTGATGGAGCTGGAGAAGCCGTCGGAGGAGCTCTGGAAAGAATGGACGATTGGGATGCCAACAATCCAGTCCCGTATACGCTGTCGTATTTTTCTCTCCCGCCAGCTACCCACCGATCGTGTCACTCCCTATTTTCGATATACTTATTTGGAACGTATTTTTATTTTAGCATGGTTGTATGTGCATGGAGACTAGACCCATTTTTTGGTTTAACCTGGTTCATGGTTTATTTTGTGGGTTGGTTCAATTCATGAAAACCTTTGGTTCAACTCCCAACCCTACCATATATAACCAAACATTTTCTCTCTCTTTTCACTTCTTTATTTCTTCCTCATTCTTTAGTTTTTTCTCTCCATTTTCATAGGCAAGTACACATTGCATGATAAATAACAAAATCCTCCATATTTTCGTTCTATTATTATTATTGTGTGTTTCTAAGAACTTTTAGCTCTTAAAGTTTTTTGTTTTGATGGATGGATTAGTATAGATCTATAGTTCTAAACTTAGGGTTTTATGGGTTTCATGAGTTTTTCTTGGTTTCGATCTATTAAACTTGTGTCTTTGAAAACCAATTTTTGCTACATAATAGAGCTTTCTATTTAGAGTATTTTGGCTTTTGGTTCACCTGATTTGGACTTAAAATGAGAATTTTATGAAAAAACATTAAGATTTAAGTTTTTGGAGCTTTTTTGCCTTGGCCAAATCTGCTGTTGTAGAAGAAGAAGTTCCCATGCGGCCAGAGAGCATATGCGGCTGAGAGTGCCATGCGACCCGAGAGGGTTATGTGGCCTAAACTCTTGCCGCATACTGACAGCATGCGTCCATCTTGTTGGACACATGACTGTTGATTACACAAGTGTCATTGAGGACCTTGTGCTTTCACTGGCTGAACGAATAAATAAATAAATAAATATATATATATATATATATATATATATATATATATATATATATATATATATATATATATATATATATATATAAAGGATACATAAAAAGCGGAGACCCATTATTAAGATAACATAAAACCACTCGGCATATTTAAATGAGAATTCGACAATTTGTCAATCTACTAAGTTAATGTAATTCTGTCCAAAAATTGAATAATAACCATTTCAATATACTTTGTTAGAATTTGTCTAACCTAAGAATGTGTCATACATATACTATATGTTAGAGTAACTTTAGTTACATAAGTTCTAATCGAAATTTGGTTATCTATGGAAGGTTGCGTATAGCTCGTGTAATGAACATGAATAATTTTGCCTTGAACCCTAAACCCTAATATATATGCATATAGTTAATTTCTTCATCTATTATATAATGGAAATTTCGAACTTAAATTATTTACTGAGAATTATAGATTATTTGAAAACCTGTGCAGTGTTAGAAGGCAACAATCACGCAATAGATAATTAAGCTAACCGTCAAGGTATGATAGAAGCCCCTCCTTTACAATTAACTTATAATCTATTGCGTGTGTTCCAGTATTGAGAGTTGCTCTACCGAAGGCATCGGCGAGCCCGGGAATGCTATGGAGGGTTGCTCCAGGTCGAACTTATAAAATGTTAAAATTTCGGAACCCGAAATACAAAGGGGACTCTGCCAAACATTTCAAGGGTTGTTTTCCAAATTGCATCATCATTTAGGAAATTGTTTGTGTATTGTAGTAGTGACGTAGAAATATGTGATGATTGAATTATTAGACACTATAAGAATATAAAATTAGAAACTATTCAAGTCGTGGACTCTCTATTATACCTTACCTTCTTATTCTTCTTATTCTTCTTATAACTGTATTTCTTCTTATCCTACTATCATATTTTTATTTGCTTATCGTTCTTGGCCGAGGACTTGTTTGTCGTTCTGACAACCTAGTATTGTTTCACTAGGGGGTGATGAAGCAAATGAGGAAATGCTACCTCTCTACAACGTGGACGAGATCAAGGAATAATCTTTAAGTGATTCCAGGATATATAGCACCAAGTAGTTTATAACTAAAACTATGTACATTAAGAAGAAATTATTATAAAAAATTATCTAGTTGTATATTAATCAGAATGATATGGATTAGATGTATTGCCTTAGCATGACTTGCATTTTATTCTAAAAGACTTACAGGCGACAATCGCTGATACGAGTATGGTAGTATTCGTATGGGACGTAGCCTGGGGATGTAGTTATGTGCCCGACTCACCGTATCTCGGGAAGCGGGGCGTGACAACAACATCTATCTCAGTATAATTTTAATCTCATCCACAGAAAGTAAAAATAAGTCAATATGATAAATCAGTCAAGATAATATATAAAAGAAATAGTCCATTGTGACGTTCATTCTGATGTTTATTTCAGCATCCGGAGACGTTCATTCTGATGTCATAGTTTCTGATCCATTGTGACTGACGTCTGAACGCTTACACTTTGCAGCTTTCTTGCCAGGCAAGATACCTTGCCAAATTGCTTACAATACTTCGCATGCTTATTATATTTTTATATATTCATTACATGTTTGTTTTATTTCAGTCCTAATTATAAACTATATATATGTTGATACACACTTGACACATAGTATCATGGGAGGGAAGGACAATCAGTAGGCGTATGGGCTATAACCACTCTGGTAAACCATAGTAACTATCACGCACTATGGTATTCATATCCGATGGTCGCTACCCTCGCGGTATGTCGGCTGATGGTGTCACGATGGTCGCTACCCTCGCGGTATGATGGCTGATAATGTCCCTGACGTGTGTGTGAGTTGTGAGATTAGATAGAGTAGCCTACCCATGCCCATACATCGAAAAAGTTATCCTCATTATGCATATTCATATAGATTGTCTTGTACAGCGTACTTATATATTTTTCGTCTATTATGCATATTTAATGTATTCAATTGGCATGCTTCTATTTATCTTATTACGTTTTGAGGACCTGGTCCCTTTTCAGGTGTAGACGATCTTGACTATTCACAGGAGCACGGATCAGGACTTGCTACTTATCTCTTTCGAGGAGGTCTTCTTTTCGAGTCTCATTGTTCATTATATGTTCTTATGTGGTTTCTCTTATATTCTAGTTTGGCAGTGGATTTGTTTCCACCCGACTATCATTCTTTGATACTTTATATTAAGATTCAGTTATATAGTAGATTGGTTATTTATTTCTATTTGATTCTGTGGATGAGATTTAGTTATGCCCTATGACTTGTGACAATATATATACCACATGTGTGTTATTATTCATATTACAACGTACGTATGTATTATGGTATCCATATATTGGAGTTGCTATATAAATACGGCTGACATGCTTACGTATTCCTAGTTCTACATATTTTGGAACTGGGGCGTGATATATTTTTGTGGTGGCTCATGCAGGTCGAGAGCATATTGTCTCGGTTATGTTACTGTACCGAGCAAGCCTGCACATAGGATTAGAATATAGGATCTCATCCACTTATTTAATCACCTTCCTTGATTCTATTTCGCATTCTTATTTGATTGCTTGTATTGCATCTTGCTTGATCATTTCTCAACGTTAATCTTCTCTTTTCTCTCGTGCTTGATAGGGGTTAGGAAGGTGACTTATACTAGGTATATATACTCTATTGTCTAATAACACTATTAGTTAAATTCTTTTAAGTTGGGTAGTATACCTCATAACCTTGTATCACATAGTCCTTTTGAACCATTAATGAACTATAATTAAATGACACCAACTATAGACTTGCATAAAGAGATAGTGTTTATCCAGACTGTAGAACTTTGAGGTCATATCCCCATTTGTTTGATTTTAGACTTAGACAAGAAGTTAGTATAGCAACTGTAGAGGCACAACACATATCTTCTTGGTGAACTTAAATTATTTTGTACCTTCTTTCATCATAATCTAGCGTGCTTATATTTTCTGAACTACCTCGACTTATGCTACTATTATAACCTAGTTTTGCAAGCTTATTCTTCTATCGAGCTTGTTCATGATATATATATTATTGGGTGCACATACTAATACAATTATCTATTTAGAATCAGTGAATTATGGTCTGATCAACCTTAGTGCGCTTGGTTCGCTCTTTGCATGACTACTTTACGTGGATTGAGATATATAGTTGACTAGTAGACGAATATACTTGCCCTCTAGACAAGTCAGAGCATATCATATCAGGTACATAACTTTTCTGATATGAGCATGCGAATAAAAATTTACTAAAATAAGATTTTAATCCACAACTGCCTTAACAACTCTCTTTTGAATTCTTAAAATTGCCTTGAACCCCGTACTTGTATTCTATCACATCCTTTTTGAATTCTTTGTTATTATTTTTCGTCTTCCCCTATTTCGGAAAGACGAACGCTCATGCTTGGTATAAGTTTGATACACGTAGAGTACAAGATATATCCCATAGGCCAATCACATTACTTGGTAACTATCTTTTGTAATTAAGGGCACATCACATGTGATATATTTGGTGTTAAAATTTTTGAGGATTGAATAACATGATTAAATAATTTGAGAAAGTTTTACTTAAATGTATAGCCTTATGTGATAGATCGGTAAATTCTAAGTTGAGTAGAAGTTGCATTGTCAACTTGAGATAAATTTTAAGATTGTGATCAAGTAAGATTAGATTGAGAGATTTAAGTCATTTTAAATTTAGAGAAATTTTTTTTAGAATAATAATTACGATGAGGAGGATTTAGCATATCATGCCTTATTTTTAGTTTCGAGGACAAAATTCTTTTAAGTTGGGTAGATTGTAAACCTCCTCACCCAAAAATAGATATTTGGTGTATATTTTGTAATTTTTGTATTTGTTTTAGACTTTCTTTTAAACAATTAAAACCCAATAATTTTATTAGGATACTTCACCGTGGTTTGACATTAATAATATAGGATGACCCCAAAATCTGTATTTTCCTTCATAGAAAGTAGCCTACACATGAGACACTACTCGTAGGATCTTTTCGTGGCACAAGAATTCGACCCCTTGGCATTAGTATGACATTGGTGTAACGACCATAGACTATGTGTTAAATATTTAGATAATCTATATATAATTTATTTATGGTCATTTTCAATTTTCAACTTCTTACAATTAGTAGCCCATAATTCCCTGTGTCAATTTAGACATTTTTCTTTTTTATAGATTTGCATATTATTTACTACTACCTATTTTGTGGATGACCCTTTAATTAATTACTTAGTTAATTAGATGATGTAATTATTTGATTTATTGTAACTAGATAAATATCTAAATATTAATTACAAAATATTACATAAAATATTTTAAGTATGGTATTCGGTTAGAACCTTACAAAGAAATTTTTTAGAATTTATTTTGTGTGCAAATATTATTTTTGGGATTTTTAACATCATTTATAAAAATAAATATAAATATACATATGTTATAATATATATATATATATATATATAGTTATTAATAATAATAATAATAATAATAATAATAATAATAATAATAATAATAATAATGATAACAATAATAATAATAATAAGAGTAATAATAATAATAATAGTAATAGAAGTAATAATAATAATAATAATAATAATAATAATAATAATGATATTACTATTATTATTAGTAATAATAATAATGTAAATAAATGAGAAATAAAATGAAAAAGAAAACAAAAGAAAAAGAAAAGAAAAAGAAAAAGAAAAGAGAATAATAATAATAATAACTAACCTATTACTAAATACTAACAAACCTATAGTAAATTCTATTCCTAAATTCCTAACTACCCAAAGGAAACCCCACAGCAGCAGACTACCCCCCCCCCCCCTCTCGAATTCTCTCTCTCTCTCTCTCTCTCTCTCTCTCTCTATATATATATATATATATATGTATATATATATATATATATATATATACACATTAAAACTAAACCAAAACCCTAACCCAACCATCCACCATTACCCAAACCCTAACCCTAGCTCGACCCCGACGACACCCCCCCCCCACCGACCGACTGCGCCGTGCAGCGCCGCCGCAACCCGCCTGCCGGCCGCCGGCCCTTCGCGGACATGCACACACGCGTGCAGAAATACTGTCTCAAGCACCCATTTCATGGTGATGTAACTCTCTCATCTCTCGTCCTTTTCTCGAGCGGTTTGTTCGTGTACGCTAACAACCTAACCCTCTAGGATTTTTATTCAATCGACATGAGTTTTCGTGTCCCGGATCGGTCGAAAAATCGACCGAAAAATGATCGAAAAACTGAGCAAAATAGTTCAGAATTTAGAATCCAAAGCCCTATGTTCACACCCAATTTGCCATCAACCTGTTCATTTTTTCGATAACAAATAAAAGGGTTTTTCTTTTTCATATAACTGAGAATTTTTTTTTTTAGTTTTTGTTAATTTGTTCTATGTGTAAAATTATTCGGCCTCCAAATCGACCAAAAACTTATTTTCAAAATATTGGAAAATTTTGATACGGAGCGCGCTCCGCCAAACGGGACCGCCTCGTCACATACCAATTGCACTGAAAGGCGCGTATGGTATACCCTGACGTGTGGCTTTCGCAAAAGTTGATTCCGACGTGTGCGCGCGTCGGAATCAACCTGTATCCGTAAATAGTTCCCGTATCGCGACTTTTGCAAAATACCACCCCACTTTGTGTACGCTCATCAGAATGTGATAAAACTTACGTCATTGAATTCGTGGTATCACGCTGGTCCTGTGACCCAAGTTTCACGCGATTCTGAGACAGTTGACCAAGTCACCTAATCGCGGGCCCCACGGATTGACTTGAAGGGCAAATTTGTGATCGGCTCACCGGAATCCAAAATTGGACATACCGTTGAGTTCGTATCGACGTTTAGAATTTGTTAGACCTATAATTTGTCCTATTTAGAGACCTTTACCTCTGGCACGCTTTTTGGTGCAAAGTGGCCCATTTGTGGACCCGCTTTGACCCAAAATTACCGTTTTGCCCCTGTGTCCAAATTAGACGAAAGGGTAGTATTTTCTTGCTATCACGCTTATTCTGGGAACGTTGGTGATATTTATTTCAGCATCCGGAGATGTTCATTCTGATACCGTAGTTTCTGATCCATTGTGCCTGACGTCTAGACGCTTACACTTTGCAGCTTTCTTGTCGGGCAAGATACCTTGCCAAATTGCTTACAGTACTTCGCATTCTTATTATATTTTCATATATTCATTGCATGTGTGTTTTCTTTCAGTCCTAATTATAAACTATATATATGTTGACACACACTTGACACATAGTATCATGGGAGGGGAGGACAATCAGTAGGCATATGGGCTATAACCACTCTGGTAAACAGTAGTAACTAGCAAGCACTATGGTAGTCGTGTCCGATGGTCACTACCCTCACGATATATCGGCTGATGGTGTCATGATGGTCGTTACCCTCGCGGTATGACGACTAAAGATGTCCCTGACGTGTGTGTGAGTTGTGAGATTAGATAGAGTAGCCTACCCATGCCCATACGTCGAAAAAGTTGTCCTCATTATGCATATTCATATAGATTTTCTTGTACATCGTACTTATATATTTTTTCTCTATTATGCATGTTTAATGTATTCAATTGGCATTCTTCGATGTATCTTGTTACGTCCCTCTGAGGACCTGGTCCCTTTCCAAGTGTGGACGATCTTGACTATTCACGGGAGCACAGATCAGGACTTGCTACTTATCTCTTTCGAGCAGGTCTTATCTTCGAGTCTCATTGTTCATTAGATATTCTTATGTGGTTTCTCTTATATTCTAGTTTGGCAGTGGATTTGTTTCCATCCGACTATCATTCTTTGATACTTCATACTGAGATTCAGTTATATAGTAGATTGGTTATTTATTTTTATTTGATTCTGTGGATGAGATTTAGTTATGCTCTGTGACTTGCGACAATATATATACCATATGTGAGTTATTATTCATATTACGGCGTACATGTGTATTATGGTATCCATATATTGGAGTTGCCATATATATACGGCTGGCATGCTTACGTATTCCTAGTCCTACGTATTTTTGGACTGATGCGTGATAATTGCAAACCCTAAGACATGAACAATTATATGCTAAACTCAGTAAATATGAATTTTGGTTAAATTATATATCATTTCTAGGCCACGTCATCGACGGAGAAGGTATTTCAGTAGATCCAAAGAAGGTGGAAGCTGTTAAATCCTGGCCAATACCAAAGTCTGTAGCAGAAATTCAAATTTTCTTGGGATTAGATAGATACTATAGGAGGTTCGTGGAAAATTTCTCAAGAATCACAGAACCATTAACTCGGCTGACCCGAAAGGAGGAAAGATTCAATTGGACGAAGAAATGCCAGACAGCCTTTGATGAATTAAAGGAAAGATTAATTTCGGCACCTGTGCTAGCATTACCGTCGGGATCAGGAGGATACGAAATATATAGCGATGCATCGGATAAAGGGCTAGGCTGTGTACTAATGCAGAATGAAAGAGTTATAGCCAACGCCTCTCGACAACTGAAGTAGCATGAGAAAAATTATCCAATTCATGATTTGGAACTAGCAGCTATAGTTTTTGCACTTAAATTATGGAGACACTAGTTATATGGGGAGATAATCAAGATATATACGGATCACAAAAGTCTGAAGTATGTATTCACTAAGAAGAAAATCAATATGAGACAAAGGAGATGGTTGGAATTACTCAAGGACTTTGATATGGAATTATAATACCATCCGGGTAAAGCAAATAAAGTGGCAGATAACTTGAGCCAGAAACCAATGGCATTCTTTATGAATACCCCAAGAAAAATACTCAAAGACTTAAGTAAGATGAAAATTGAAGTAATATATCCAATATCAGAAGGATCATGAAAATTTTTCCAAGTACAGTCTTCCCTAGTAGACAAAATCAAGAAAGCTTAACAATGAGACTCTAAACTCCAGAAAATATGGAAACAAACCAAGGAAGGACTCCAGACTGGAATAAGAAAGCATCCAGATGGATTGCTAAGGTTTGGAGATCGATTGTGTGTACCCAGTGAAAATCTAAGAACAGAAGTCATGACAGAAGCTCATAACTCTCACTATTCCATCCATCCGGGAAGTACTAAGATGTATAAGGACTTAAAAAAAAATTTGGTGGCATGGAATGAAATGAGAGATTGCTAAATTCGTATCCAGATGTCTTGTCTGTCAGCAAGTAAAGGTAGAACACCAAAGGAAAACAGGCCTTCTTCAGCCCTTACCAATACTTGAATGGAAATAGGAACATATCATAATGGATTTTGTAACCAGGCTACCTAAGACCCAAAAAGGTGACAATGCTATCTGGGTCATCATAGATAGGCTCACTAAATCAGCTCAGTTTCTACCATTTCGGGTGGGACAGACAACCGAAGTATTAGTAGATATGTATATAAAATAGATTGTCAGTCAATACGGAGTACCAGTGAGTATAGTTTCGGACAGAGACACCAGGTTTACTTCATATTTCTGGAGAAGTCTGTAGAAGAACCTCGACACTCAGTTAAAATTTAGTTCTGCTTACCATCCTCAAACAGATGTCAATCAGAGAGAACGATTCAAACTCTGGAGGACATGTTGAGAGCCTACACATTAGATTTTGGGGGATCATGAGATGACCACTTACATTTGGTAGAATTTTCTTATAATAATAGTTATCATACTAGAATTAAGATGGCACCTTTTGAAGCATTATAT
Source organism: Iris macrosiphon (assembly GCA_036927795.1). Lineage (NCBI taxonomy): Eukaryota > Viridiplantae > Streptophyta > Magnoliopsida > Asparagales > Iridaceae > Iris > Iris macrosiphon. Next base: position 182,297,703 of record JAYESA010000006.1, on the reverse strand, counting down.
GGAAGAAAGTGTAGATCACCAATGTGCTGGACGGATGTAGGAGAAAGGCCGTTACTGGGCCCAGAACTAGTGACACAGACTGTAGACAAGATTAAAGCAATAAGAAATCATTTGTAAGTAGCCCAAGATAGGCAGAAGATGTGGGCTTACAAACATCGAACGAGGTTAGAATTTCAACCCGGCGATCATGCATTCTTAAAAATCTTGCCAACAAAGGGGCAATTAGATTTGGAACTAGAGGGAAGCTGAGTCCAAGATATATTGGACCATTCGATATACTAGAGAAAATTAGAAGAGTATCTTATAAACCGGCACTGTCCCCAACACTAGAAGGGGTACATAATGTATTTCATGTATCTCAACTCCGAAGATATGTACCAGATCCAAATTATATACTAGATCATTCTGAGATTACCGTCGGACCGACTCTACGCATCGAACAACGACCCGTTAAAATCCTGGATCGTAGAGACAAAATACTCCAGAATCGGATTATCCCATTAGTTCGAGTTGTCACGACCCGCACCCGGTATAGGGGCACTAGAGCGTGGGTACGTCCAGCCTACGCCGCAGCATCGGCGGTAGAACGCTGTCTCGGTCACAATACTAGCTAATCACTCTCACATGAATATCCAACTCCATAAGGAGACAGAGATATTACCATATAATATGGAATATACTCAATCACATAAGCTAAAGCACGATGAGATATCGAAGCAAACAAATAAAGTACAAGACAAGTCTAAACAACAATAAATAATCTAACCTGCAATCAATAACATCCAATCTCCAAGTATGTCGCAAAAATAAGTCCTCTATGTCACAGTCTGGAAAAAATATCCAGTCAGGATTGGAACGAAATACACCTCTAACAGCAGTTTCACTTATATTGACAAAAACTATAATACAGTGTAAAGAAATACAAGACAGATATGGATAACTGGCAATAAGAAATACTGACGAGCATGGATATACTGAAAATAAAAATACTGGAATAAATAGAATACTGGAGCATGTCATCATCAATGTACATCTAGCACTGAAATAGAAATCCAAGTACATGCAAGAACAATGAACTGGTATATAAATGTGTACAAGAACAACAACTAGAACATGTCGAGATGCTAGATCAATATACTAGAGATGCATGTCAATGATCCTCTAACCAAGTGTGTGAAACATCAGTATATCATGTGATCGGCTTGGGACTATATGACTCATTACATTGATTAACGATCATCCCCAACAAGTCCGGCTAACCATATGTAACAGTGATGAGGCATGTAAGGGTCAGGCTGCACCGACGTGAGGTGTGGGTGAGCTATGAGGCATGTAAAGTTTGGGTATGATCACATAAGCTACTAATATTTCTCCATTTTTCCCCAGCTAGCACGATGGATTCCAATCACGACTCCTCGTGACAGGTCTCGATGATGCCAACTCGTGTAAAGAACAGTGTCAGAGTCATGTACGCTATACAACAAGAATTATAGAGATAATCAACATAATAGAAACTGTCAGAGAATGTACTCGCATGGGATCCTTCTGCTGGTATGAATCAAAGTCCAAGTCACAGTCCAAATAGCCTATGTATTACAATTTACCATGTCAAAAGATAATTTATTTTAATTTATTTAATTCTGGAATAATTACTCTAAAATTCTATTTTAATCTTATTATTCTGATTTTTAGGTTAATTCCTAAATTTTGTCCAAAGGAACTGAATTTTATCAACTCGAGACTCATGGCACGCAAATCGAGGCAATCTGTTGACCAAAAATTCAATCAACACAAACTCGACTTTCATGCATAATTTCCTGTAGATTTTAGCATCAAAATATGCTAGAATTTATGGCTCATCTGAATTCAAATTCGTTTGGGAATTATGGCACATACAAGTTTCGTATCGTGCACCGATGGTTAAATTCTAACCTAAAAGTTCTACAGAATTAACAGTATTCAAATACTTTGAATTAAATTCTGGGAAAAACATATGTCAATTATTTTGACATTAGCTTTCTGAAACTTTAAACGGTTCGTGATTCTGATTCCTGGTTCTCCCGAAATCGCGAAAACATCGAAACACGTCTATTTTCGGACATGCTGGGCTCTACGAATTTTTCAGAATTTAATACTCATAATTTAGTAAATAAATTTATATAATCAGAAATCTAACCTCAATATCTTTCTAACACAAAAAACTAGGCCTCGTTTGGAGTCCGGAGCTATGCGCAATGACTTCTGGAAGATGAAGGAACCCTATATGGCAATTCTCCAAAAATCGGCTCAAGAAAAACCTTAGAAATAAATAACTAAACTAATATATATATAGAGGAGAGAGAGTGCAGCCGTGGCTCGGAGTTGACACGTGTCAGCCATCGGCGCTTTCGCGCCCAAATCGGACGGTTCGAAGCTGACGCGGCTCGGCTCAGCTGAGTCCGAGTCGAACTCTGACTCGGCTCGGCTTCACCCCGCGGTCACTGACAGACGAGCCCGGCATTGTTCGCTGCGGGAGGCTGACAGGTGGGCCCCCTGTTTGCTGACTGGGCAGAATTAATTACTTTTTGGGTTTTCTTTTTTAGAAATTAGTTTTTAATTCAATTTTTCATAATTAACTCAAAATAAATGCTAAAAATAATCAAAAAATTTCTAAAAAATTCTAGAAAATATATTTTATTATTTAGAACCTAAAATAAAAGTTTGGAATATTTTTAGTTAAGTTTATCCCTAAAATAAATTCTTGAAAGTCCTATAAAATTAGGATTACTAGTTTTTAATTAACTAAAAATTATGAAAAAATCCCAATAGCCCCAAATTAACCTAATAACAACATTTAAGCAAGAATTTCAGGATACGGAGGTTACAAGTCTACCCACCTTAAAAAAAAATTTGTCCTCGAAATTTAAAATCCTCAATAGTTGTATGTATTTATTTATATTATTTTACAATCAAAATTAAATTTATCAAACCATATAATCATGAAGTAAATCCATATTGCTATAAAACTTCCAAAATTCTATAGATATCATATTCCTAAAATCTTCAAATTTAAAATTGAATTCCATTCGTATCATAATCTCCTCAAAAACTTTATGCTAATTACTAAATACAAAACTTAATATCCAATCCTCAAATTTTTTAAATCCAATCAATGTATATTTATAAATTTAAATTCTCATCCCAAAAATTTGAATTCAAACACTAATTCATTAATGATCTTATTCCTCGATTCTTTTCCCACACAATACTCAAATAATATAATACTCGCAAAATCTTCAATTGCAATATTCAAAATAAATCTATATCTTGCAGTCAAATAAATACAATGATAATCTTCTTAATTTTCTTAAATGTTAGTGACATTCAATCATACCACAATCTTCATAAAAATTTATGATTTAACAAATCGTCAATTCTGTAATTTTAAATTCTTAACTCTCTTCATTTAAATAAATATTTATCCTCGAAATTTAAGGCACATTGTCTCTCTTTGTCAAATCATAACCTCTTCATTAATTCTTCACTACGGTCAAAACCCTCAACAGTCAAAGTCTAAGAGAATCCTACCTACAGTCACACGACATGCAATCTAGAGAAAACATACATGGTTATGGTCACTTTTGTCATGGTATTGCAGTCTCTGTCGGGGTGTACTACTAGCTATATTCCTAGCAAGAAGTTTATTGATACAAACTACGGTACTAAAAAATTAATCAATCAATCAAACAAACAGACGAAAATGAACAGAAGAAAAGAACAAAACCTACTAACACAACCATAGGTTTAATGATGCATTCAAAGTTTGATACCTCTATCCCTTTAGATACCACTGTTTCTACTACAAGCATACTCACTGCTAGCTCTTTTACCTACTATAATTGTTTATACTAGTTATTCTTATCACCCAAGTGCATACCAAGTGCAACACATCATACTAAGTACTTCTCTCTCTAATAGAACTCTAAATGGACATCCAAGTCTGTTTGTAGTGCCATCTCAATCATGCACAGCCAACAGATTCTTATATATGCACTTCATTCACTCATATACTAATATATACTTCTTACCCACCATAAAATTTTATCCTCAAAATAAAATCATCAAAATTTACTTCTCGAACGATTTAAAATAAAATGCATATACTTTCCTCAAAAGTAAAATGCTCAAATATCGAAATAAAAATTTTAATCACTTCTAAAATCTTTATACCTTTGACTATGTTTGTTGAATTGAATTTGAATCCTCAAAAATTTTAATAACATAAAATCTTAACTCCTCAAAATTCTTAAAAATTATAATTTATTTTCACTCTTCAAATTATAAATTTAAATCCACAAGTATACATATAAATACTCACAGTCTCTAATACTCAAGGTGCACACAAATATACCAATTATCTACAACCTCAACTGTGTACTAAAATTTGTACTACCCGGATTACTTGCACTATTACTCCCAATAATTTAAAGTTATCATCACACGTATTTTCAACAATAATTTTCTATCTATATTAATTGATACACCAATCTAATTATCATCACACGAAGTACTTACTGTCATTAGCACCTTGCTCAACAAATCTTTGATATAGAATCACTAACACTATTGGTATGGTAACACTAGCTTCATCATTAGATTATCTCATCAAACTTATTAGAACTCACGATCACTTGCACTTTCTATAATACCCATGCTTTACTTCAATCTCAAGGGCAGGCATATGGTTCCATATCTCGATTGATGTATAAGCATATCTCTTAAACCTTTTACAACCTGTTAAACTAATCTGTGATACATTTTATAACTTTCATTACCAATCTTGATATTTCTCTACTCATGGCATCTCATTAAAATCTTTTATGCATATACATTTTTTTACTCTTGATACACCCAATATCAATAATCAAATTGAACATCATGCTCCGTTAATCTTTAACACAATTTCTTGATACTTAATTATTTACATAGATCATCCAATTATATAATTTAACGACTATCCAGGACTGGCATGCTGATTCCGATACTTACTCTTGGAACCTTCACTGATACTCTTACTCCTCTTTCTATAATACCAATACTAATTATAATAACACCTATCATAGAACTATTGCTACAAGATACTATGCTATGGGTATCTCTAGATTAATGCCTACTGCTCACATGTCCAACTAAGAAACACTTATAAACTCACAAGTCATACTCAGTCAATATTAATATAAGACACAGACATAATTGTAAGTCACCAATCACACTAACAAGGAATCCTCAAAGAAAAAAAACTCAAAAAGAAACGAGATTAAGGACTGAAGGTATTTCTACTGCTAGTAAAGAAAAGAAGCGATGGAACAAAGTCCTATAATAGCGAAATAGATAAGTATTGAGATGAGACTTTAAGAACCATTTTAAGATACAACCTGATAATCATACACGTCTTTCAGAAATTATGACACTCAGAATCCTCGCCACGCCAGTAAGCATAGATGCGATAAACGACAGGTTCCATAACTAAGGTATGCAACTCTATAATCATGTCATCTAGAATATTCGCCACGCCAACCGGTATGGCTACGAGAGACTCTAAGTTTCATAACTACAGTATGTACATCCAAGTCAGGTTTCTACGTTCTCGTCACGACAGCTAATATGGCTGCGATAAACTCTAGGTTCCATAACCAAAGTAGACGTTTTACCTTTCTCACTGTCCTCATCAATATATGTCATCAGATGATACCGTAAAGTTTAGTCCGTAAAATTCATCTCAATATAAAATCAAAACTCAACAACGATACCAAGAATTAAATTAACAACTGGTCAACAAGAATAAAACTCAACAACGATACCAAGATTTTAATTTAATAACTGATCAACAAGAATCAAGTTCAATAACAACAAGCGAGAATGGACGGGACAAGGGAAAAGATTTAAATTAGAAATTATAATAAGATTCTCAAGGGGTCGTCCCAGGAATCTCTCAAGAATTTATGATTGAGTATTCTCTCTCATCCTAGTATCCTATGTCCTATATTCTATAGCAAGCACGCAGTAGTACAACTAAGATGTCGCACTACCATGACATCGCACAACTTGCGAAGTCTGACCTGCATGGGCCGCCACTAAAAATATGTCACGACCCGCACCCGGTATAGGGGCACGAGAGCGTGGGTACGTCCAGCCTACGCCGCAGCATCGGCGGTAGAACGCTGTCTAGGTCACAGTACTAGCTAATCACTCTCACATGAATATCCAACTCCATCAAGTTGAGGCATGATTTTGCGCTTCTTTTGAATTACCCACTTCACAGAAAAAGACTCCGTCATCCTTTGAACCGGGCCTACTACTAAAGATTTATGACATGCGAATCGATCGACTGAGCTATCTTACAAAAATGCAAGATAGACTCTTCATTCTTTTTCTTTCCCTTTCCACTGAAAAAGCAGTGCGTCTTCGGTGCATAAGAAACAGATATTACCATATAATATGGAATACACTCAATCACATAAGCTAAAGCACGATGAGATATCGAAGCAAACAAATAAAGTACAAGACAAGTCTAAACAATAATAAATAATCTAACCTGCAATCAATAACATCCAATCTCCAAGTATGTCACGAAAATAAGTCCTCTATGTCACAGTCTGGAAAAAATATCCAGTCAGGATTGGAACGAAATACACCTCTAACAGCAGTTCCACTTATATTGACAAAAACTATAATACAGTGTAAAGAAATACAAGACAGATATGGATAACTGGCAATAAGAAATACTGACGAGCATGGATATACTGAAAATAGAAATACTGGAATAAATGGAATACTGGAGCATGTCATCATCAATGTACATCTAGCAATGAAATAGAAATCCAAGTACACGCAAGAACAATGAACTGGTATATAAATGTGTACAAGAACAAAAACTAGAACATGTCGAGATGCTAGATCAATATACTAGAGATGCATGTCAATGATCCTCTAACCAAGTATGTGAAACATCAGTATATCATGTGATCGGCTTGGGACTATATGACTCATTACATTGATTAACGATCATCCCCAACAAGTCCGGCTAACCATATGTAACAGAGGCATGTAAGGGTCAGGCTGCACCGACGTGAGGTGTGGGTGAGCTATAATGCATGTAAAGTTTCCCCATTTTCCCCCAGCTAGCACGATGGATTCCAATCACGACTCCTCGTGACAGGTCTCGATGATGCCAACTCGTGTAAAGAACAGTGTCAGAGTCATGTACGCTATATAACAAGAATTATAGAGATAATCAACATAATGGAAACTATCAGAGAATGTACTCGTCTGGGGTCCTGTTGCTGGTATGAATCAGAGTCCAAGTCACAGTCCAAATAGCCTATGTATTACAATTTACCATGTCAAAAGATAATTTATTTTAATTTATTTAATTCTGGAATAATTACTCTAAAATTCTATTTTAATCTTATTATTCTGATTTTTAGGTTAATTCCTAAATTTTGTCCAAAGGAACTGAATTTTATCAACTCGAGACTCATGGCACGCAAATCGAGACAATCTATTGACCAAAAAGTCAATCGACACAAACTCAACTTTCATGCATGATTTCCTATAGATTTCAGCATCAAAATATGCTAAAATTTACGGCTCGTCCGAATTCAAATTTGTTTGGGAATTATGGCACATACAAGTTTCGTATCGTGCACCGATGGTTAAATTTTAACCTAAAAGTTCTACAGAATTAACAGTATACAAATACTTCGAATTAAATTCTGGGAAAAACATATGTCAATTATCTAGACATTAGCTTTCCGAAACTTTAAACGGTTTATGATTCTGGTTCCTGGTTCTCCCGAAATCGCGAAAACATCAAAATACGTCTATTTTTGGACATGCTATGCTCTACAAATTTTCTAGAATTTAATACTCATAATTTAGTAAAAAATTTATATAATCAGAAATCTAACCTTAATATCTTTCTAACACAAAAAACTAGGCCTTGTTTGGAGTCCGAAGCTATGCGCAATGGCTTCTGGAAGATGAAGGAACCCTAGATGACAATTCTCCAAAAATCGGCTCAAGAAAAACCCTAGAAATAAATAACTAAACTAATATATATATAGAGGAGAGAGAGTGCAGCTGCGGCTCGGAGTTGACACGTGTCAGCCATCAGCGCTTTCACGCCCAAATTGGACGGTTCGAAGCTGACGCGGCTCGGCTCAGCTGAGTCCGAGTCGAACTCTGACTCGGCTCGGCTCGCGGTCGGCTCGGCTTCACCCCGCGGTCACTGACAGGCGGGCCCGGCACTGTTCGCTGCGGGAGGCTGACAGGTGGGCCCCCTGTTTGCTGACTGGGCAGAATTAATTACTTTTTGGGTTTTCTTTTTCAGAAATTAATTTTTAATTCAGTTTTTCATAATTAACTCAAAATAAATGCTAAAAATAATCAAAAAATTCTAGAAAATATATTTTATTATTTAGAACCTAAAATAAAAGTTTGGGATATTTTTAGTTAAGTTTATCCCTAAAATAAATTCTTGAAAGTCCTATAAAATTAGGATTACTAGTTTTTAATTAACTAAAAATTATGAAAAAATTCCAATAGCCCCAAATTAACCTAATAACAACATTTAAGCACGAATTTTAGGATACGGAGGTTACATGAGTAGCTTGGAGCAAGGACTCTCCAGGAGAATCAACTTGAGAGAAAAAAAGACATGCGAGACGAGTTCCCATATTTGTTTACTAACCAAGGTTAGCTACTTTTTTTTAATTTAAAATTTTGAGGACGAAATTTTATAAGAAGGATAGATTGTCATAACTGCTATTTTAGTTTCTTCCTATTTTATTTTACCTCTCCAATATATATATATATATATATATATATATATATATATATATATATATGAATTAATAACTTAGGCTTATGTAAGTACCAATTTGTAAACTAGCCTCATTCAATTCTGGAATTGAGAGGGGGTTTTGTGCAAATTTCCTAAATCCATGGGAAGGGGGAGAAAACCAACAACAAGTGATGAGTCATGACAATATATGGCTTATCCTTCCTTCACCTTCATTCCCCAGGGAAGACCTGGCTCATTTTCCTTATCCCATACATTCCCAATAAACCTAACCTTCCCTACTTAATTCCCCAAGGAAAACCATTTCTTCTTCATCCTCATTCTTCTCTAACTCCAACCTCTCTCAATCTTCTGCTGCTACTGTCATGCCTACTGTTGTTGCTGCTGCTGCCATGTCTACTGTAGTTATCGCCGCTGCTACTGTGCCGTAGCTGCCGCTGCTGCTGCGGACCCGCACGACGCCGGGCCGCGCCACCACCGCCGGCGCCGACGCCACTGCAGCCGGACGCTGCCACCCCGCACGCCGTCGTCGCCGGACCCGCACACCGCCGGACCCGCACGCCACCAAGCTTGGTCTCCTCCAACTTCACGATTTCTCTTCCCTTCTCCTCCAAGTTAGGTAAAAAAAATCTCATTTCTTCCCCAAATCTTTTCCTAGACCTAAATTAGAGTATAATTTGATGTCAATTTCTCATAGAAAATTGGGGGGAAACTAGGTGCCAAATAGGGATCTTGAAAGAGCCCTAGATCGCTCAAAACCAAGGCAAGTCCTCATCCCTGCATTTTCTCTTCCTTAGAAGTTAATTTAGGATCTCATTAAAGGAGTATTTTGGATTTGAAAATCAATTAACACTTATGTATATAATTGAATACGTAAATCTATGTGTGTGTATATATATATGTACTTACATATATTTTGATGCCCTAGGTAGGACATAAATGGAGACACGATAATCATAATTACATTTGCAATTTTCATACATGTGTATATATATCTTCCTGTGTATATATATACCTAAACCTAGATAGATATGCACCTAGATAGATATGGATGTGTGTGCGTGTATGTGTTCCTTTTTATGTATGATAGAATATAAGAAAATTTCACTTACGTGTTTATTCAAATGATATATATATATATATATATATATATATATATATATATATATATATATAAAGGATACATGAAAAGCGGAGACCCATTATTAAGATAACATAAAACCACTTAGCATAACTTTAAATGAGAATTTGATACTTTGTCAATCTATTAAGTTAATGTAATTCTGTCCAAAAATTGAATAACAACCATTTCAATATACTTTGTTAGAATTTGCCTAACCTAAGAACGTGTCATATATATACTATAAGTTAGAGTAACTTTAGTTACATAAGTTCTAATCAAAATTTGGTTATCTATGGAAGGTTGCGTATAGCACGTGTAATAAACATGAATAATTTTGCCTTGAACCCTAAACCCTAATATGTATGTATATAGTTAATTCCTTCATCTATTATATATTGGGAATTTCGAACTTAAATTGTTTACTGAGAATTATGGATTATTTTGAAAACCTGTGCAGTGTTGGAAAGCAACAATCGCGCAATAGATAATTAAGCTAACCGTCAAGGTATGATAGAAGCCCCTCCTTTACAATTAACTTATAATCTATTGCGTGTGTTTCGGTGTTGAGAGTTGCTCCACCGAAGGGGTCGGCGAGCACGGGAATGCTATGGAGGGTTTCTCCGAGTCAAACTTATAAACTGTTAGAATTCCGGAAGCCAAAATACAAAGGGGACTCTGCCAAAATTTTCAAAAATTTTGGGAGTTAACCAATATTTCGATATCCAAAAATATCGTCGACATCCCAAGAATCTAAACCCTAGATATACATATTCTTTGCAACAGATCCCCAACGATTGTAATTTAATCAGGGAACAACTAGTAAAAAGGTCTAGGATACGTAGGACATGGACACAAGTCACTCAACAAAATCTAACTATTTGACAATCTGCTCTGTACAAATTCTTGAAATTATGTGGATAACTTAATACGTGTACTTTGGATTATGGATAAAATAAAAGTATGTATCTTGTATCATCCTGGACATGCATTTCTTTTATATATAAACAATGGTTAAAACAATACCCAGAATAAAAACCTGTATACAAGAAAATAGATTAAAAATTGATTGTAGATTTAGGCTAGAAGCATGGGGCAGGGGATAACAACATAAATAACCACCTACGAAATCCCGCGACATACTTACGTATATATATAATGGCTGATCAGCAGTTAAAAGCTCTTTCGTAAGGCCTTGCAAAGTGAGCGGGTGAGGCTTAGCTCACTTTCCTGTTTAGGCCAGATCATAACCCCGTGCCGTCATGTTCAAGTCACCCAAATATAACTATACCTACTTCGATTCAAAAACTATCGAATGGGTGAATTCAAGATTTGGCCCAAAAAGGGCTAGGCCGGATCATAACCCCGTGCCACCCTATTCAAGTTACCTGAATATAAATGCACCTATTTTGATTTAAAACTATCGAATAGGTGAATTCAAGATTTAAGCCCATGAGGGCAGGGCCAGATTATAAGCACCGTACTATCAAGTCACAGCATGATCCTTGGTAACGGAATTGTTGGCAAAAAACTAGGTGAAGTGGTTATTTAAGGGTTGTTCTCCAAATTGCATCATCATTTAGGAAATTGATTGTGTATTATGGTAGTGACGTAGGAATATGTGATGTTTAAATTATTAGACACTATAAGAATATCAAATTAGGAACTATTCAAGTTATGGACTATATATTATACCTTACCTTCTTATTCTTCTTATAACTATATTTTTTCTTATCCTACTATCATATTTTTATTTGCTTATCATTCTTGGCCGAGGACTTGCTTGTCGTTCTGATGACCTATTATTGTTTCACTAGGGGCTAATGAAGCAAATGAGGAAATGATACCTCTCTACAACGTGGACGAGATCGAGGAATAATCTTCAAGTGATTCCAGGATATATAGCACCAAGTAGTTGTAACTGAAACTATGTACTTTAAGGAGAAGTTATTGTAAAAACTTATCTAGTTGTATATTAGTCATAATGGAATGGATTAGATGTATTTCCTAATTGCCTTAGCATGACTTGTATTTTATTCTAAAAGACTTACAGGTGACAATCGTTGATACGAGTATGGTAGTATTCGTATGGGGCGTAGCCTGGGGATGCAGTTATGTGCCCGACTCACCGTATCTCGGGAAGCGAGGCGTGACAACAACATCTATCTCAGTATAATTTTAATCTCATCCACAGAAAGTAAAAATAAGTCAATATGATAAATCAGTCAAGATAATATATAAAAGAAATAGTCCATCAACAAGTCCAAGTAAATAGTGTCTCGGAGAATAACCCGACATAATAAAGGAAAGAGAATATCACCAATACATATGTCCATGAGTCCAGATATGAAATAACAATGAGCATAAATAACTGAGTATGAAACTGAAATACTCAAAAAAAATCCTCCGTCACAAGCTCGTCCCCTGGTGCTAGTACTGCTCCAACATCAGCTCTTATCCCATATATCTCAGAGTAAACCTCCTCTGTTGTACCTAGGGACATAATCCGGATCCAGGTCCTCAGGGGACATACCAAGGTACAAGAAACACTCAAGCCAAATAAAATACAGTAAATATAAATAGATACTCAGGGCAAGCTATGTAACCATCTATGTGAAATGCTAATGAGAGCATCAGTAGTACTCAGGCTGAGACCACTACAAGCTCTGTGTCAGGGAGCCCGTAGCAGCAATAATATCACGTAATGGGCCAAGCTCTGGTACAGAGACTAAAGCACCTCCAGTAGTAAAGTATATATATATATATATATATATATATATATATATATATATATATATATATATATATATATATATATATATATATATATATTCAGCCTGTAGCCAGCGTGTCTTTCCCCACCCAATGTAACCTCACGTCTCATGTCCATAACGTCTCATATCCATAACATGCAAGATCATGACCTCTAGCTAGTACAGCGAGTCATAATGATATCTATGTGTCACTACCCCAATTCTAGAAAATAGGATTTTTTTAATTTTTATTTGGTAAGTTGTGTATTGATTATAAATATTTATATTTATATTTATATTTAATTGATGGTTGTATTATTTTTCTATTGATTGTTTTAGGGTTTTGGCTAGTCTGGACCCATGTCAGACCCTAGTGGACCCATGTCCGACCCAACCAACACCCTTGTGAGACTTATTTTTGGGTTTAGAATAATTATTATATTTTTAATAAGTTAGTTGGAGTGATTAGGAGTTAATTTGATTGCATTTGGAACCCCAAACCCAAATCCCAATTAACATGACTAAAGGAGAGGGCATTTTAGTCATTTGACTCATGTAAACCCTATTCCTATATGCTTGCCCCCCCCCCCCCTTTTCCAGATCCAGAACCGAGTCCCCCCCCTCCCTCTTCATTTCTTCATTTCTTCTTCTTCTTCTTCTTCTCCACTCTTTTCTTCTTCTTCTTCTTCTTCTTCTTCCTTCCAACTTCAAGCTTCAAGTAAGTAAGTTCTCCATTTCTTCTCTTTCTTCTTCTATTCTTCCATTTATGTGAACCCTAACCCTATACTTTTCCCTAACCTAGGTGTGTAGAGCCTAGACTTAGTGTGGAGGTGTAAACTCCCTCACCCAAAATAGGTATTTTGTGTATATTTTATATTATTATATTTATTATAGATGTTGAATTTATTTAGAATATTCTCTTAGTTAATTAGAAAATAATTTTTTTTAGCATATTTACTTATATAAATATTTATTTAGAATTATTTTTAGGCTATTTTAGATTATTGGGATTTTTTTCCATAATTTTTAGTTAATTAAAAACTAGTAACACTAATTTTTTAGGACTTTGAAGAATTTATTTTATGTTCAACCTTAATTAAAAATATCCCAAACTTTTATTTTAGATTCTAAATAATAAAATATATTTTCTTGAATTTTTTGGGAATTTTCTGATTATTTTTAGCATTTATTTTGAGTTAATTATGAAAAACTGAATTAAAAACTAATTTTTGAGAAAGAAAAATCAAAAAGTAATTAATTCTGCACAGTCAGCAAACAGGGGGCCCACCTGTCAGCCTCCCGCAGCGAACATTGTCGGGCCCGCCTGTCAGTGACCGCGGGGTGAAGCCGAGCCGACCTCGAGCCGAGCCGAGTCAGAGTTCGACTCGGACTCGGCTGAGCCGAGCCGCGTGAATATCTGACCGTTCGATCTGAGCGGGGAGCCACGGATGGCTGCCACGTGACAGAACCTGAGCAGCAGCTGCTCTTTCTCTCTCCTCTATATATATAATAGTTTAAGTTATTTTCTAGGGTTTTTCTTGAACCGATTTTTGGAGAATTGCCATCTAGGGTTCCTTCATCTTCAGAAGCCATTGCGCATAGCTCCGGACTCCAAACGAGGCCTAGTTTTTTGTGTTAGAATGATATTGAGGTTAGCTTTATGATTATATAATTTATTTTACGAAATTATGAGTATTAAATTCTGGAAAATTCGTAGAACACAGCATGTCCGAAAATAGATGTGTTTCGATGTTTTCGCGATTTCGGGAGAACCAAGAATCAGAATCATGAACCGTTTAAAGTTTCGAAAAGCTAATGTCGAGATCATCGATATATATTTTTCTAAGAATTTAATTTGAAGTATTTACATACTGTTAATTCTGTAGAACTTCTAGGTTAGAATTTAACCATCGGTGCACATACAAAATTTGTATGTGCCATAATTCCCAAACGAATTTGAATTCGGACGAGCCATAAATTTTAGTATATTTTTTATGCTGAAATCTACAGGAAATCATGCATGAAAGTCGAGTTTGTATCGGTTGACTTTTTGGTCAACAGATCGTCTCGATTTGCGTGCCATGAGTCTCGAGTTGATAAAATTTAGTTTCTTTGGACAAAATTTAGGAATTAACATAAAAATTAGAATAATAAGATTAAAATAGGATTTTAGAGTAATTATTCTAGAATTAAATAAATTATCTTTTGACGTGATAAATTTGTAATACATAGGCTATTTAGACTGTGACTTGGACTCTGATTCATACCAGCAGCAGGACCCCAGGCAAGATACCTTGCCAAATTGTTTACAGTATTTTGCATGCTTAGTATATTTCTGTATATTTATTGTATTCTGTTTATTCATTGCATGTGCAGTTTCTTTCAGTCATTACTATATATTAGATATGTTGACACACACTTGACACTTAGTATCATAGAGGACAATCATTAGGCGTATGGGCTTTTAACCCCTCTGGTAAACCATAGTATATAGTTTGCACTACGGGCGTGTGTCGCACTGGTCGCTAACCCCGCGGTATATCAATTTTTGGAGTCTCGCTGGTCGCTACCCCCGCGGTATGTCAATTTCTGATGTCCATTGACGGGTGTGTGAGTTGTGAAGTAGATCGAGTAGCCTACCCTTGCCCATACGTCGAAAAGTTGTCCTCATTTGCATTCATATAGATTGTCCTGTACAGCGTACTTATCTATTTTCAAATATGATGCATGTTTACTGTATTCAAATTGGCTCGTATTTTATGTATCTTGTTACGTCCCTCTGAGGACCTGGTCCTCTGCCAGGTGTATCTGTTCTTGAGTAATTACAAAAGCGCAGATTTGGATGATTACTTGTGTTACGAGGATGTCTTCTCTTCGAGCCCATGGTCGTTAGCTGGTATTCCTATATTGTATTTGTTGTGTTATACTTTTTCATTCGAGTTAGTAGTGGATTTGTTTCCATCCAACTATCATCCTTAGATATTTATGTTGAGATCTAGTTATATAGATGCTGGTTATTATTTATATCTGATTTTTGCGGATGAGATTTAGATTATACCCTATGACTTGTGATACATTTTATAACACTTGTGGACTTGATATTCATATTACAGCGTACGTGTGGATTTGGTTTCCATATATTGGAGTTGCCATATCTATGCGGCTGGCATGCTTACGTGTCCTAGTCCTACGTATTTTTGGGACTGGGGCATGACATGTTTTTGTGGTGGCCCATGCAGGTCGAGAGCATATTGTCTCGGTTATGTTACTGTACCGAACAAGCCTGCACCTAGGACTAGAGTATAGGATCTCATCCACAATTGACTATGACTCATCTTTCTTCTAATCTATTCTATTTGAATAATTATATCCTGCTTGATTCCTGTACTCCCATAATAGTTCCTTTAGTATAGTCTCTCCTAGAATATAGAAGTTTCTGTTGTTAGATGATAAGTAGGATAACCTTTCTAATAAGAATACAACGAGAATATAGACACACCACTAAGTTTAGAATATCTAGTGAACCTAGAATTCCTTATCTTTAGATTGTTATACCATTACCCCTTGATGTATTAAGAAGACTTGAGAGTAGTATAAACACTACTAGAGATAGTTAGAAGTTTTACCATAATGTTTGACCCTAGTATAACCAATGGAGAACCAATATTGAATATTAGGACTGAACCTAACCTTCATAATTGGATAGTATTGGAGAACTATAAAACTTAGATCATTGTCTTATTATTAGTAGACAGCACCTTAGGAAGCCTAGAGGAATGTAATTAACACTTTTTCCTTGATCATACCTCGAACATAGCAACTAGCATACTCCCCCTTAGAAAACCATGATGCTATCTAGAGCCCCTATTTTAATTTCATATGTTGTTCCTTTGCGACCTTAACGTTCACTAGTTGTGCGACGACTAAAAATTACGTTCTTCTTTTCTTTCTCTTTCAACTCGTGCCATCTGACACTTCTGATAATAGACCAAGTAATTTTATTCTATTTTAGGATATATATAGCTTGCTAGAATTTTGGTTGTTACTCTTAAATTTTTGAATTATGTGATTGGTAATTAGAACTTGACAGTTTAAGTTATTATGGTAGATTATGACCTAATGATTACCCCTTAGTTTTAAGTCGCGTAACTTGTACCCCACCTCAATATAAGTTATATCCCATTTTCCCTTGAGGCTAGTAACTCTTCTATCCTTACTATTGACACTTGTTCTATAAGCACTATCATTAAGGCTTAAGACGACCATGACCTATATAATGCAATAGGAGACCCTAATAAGAGTTTCTGTTCTATGTATATGTGCAAAGTTATTTTTGTAGGATCCTCTTAGGACTGTCACAGTACTAGTTTAATTGTTTTAAGTTGGGTAGTATGTCTCACAACCTAGTATCACATAGTCCACTTGACCCATCGAGGTAGTGTAACTGAATGACCTTAATTGTATGCTAGCATAAGACGACAGTGTTTATTCAGACAATAGAATTTAGAGGTCCTTGTCCCCATTTGGTCGACTAGCGACATAGACAAGGAGGTGGTATGATAACTATAGAGATTTGTAGAGTCTTTATTATTATTGCTTATTCTGTTTTTTTATTTTGTTTTTGTGAACTTGAATTGACTTGTACCTTCTTTCATCATTATCTAGCGTACCTATAATTGTTGTACCACCTTGACTTATGCCGCTATTATAGCCTAGTTTTGCAAGCTTATTCTTTCATCAAGCTTGTTCACTATATATGTATTAGTGGATGCATATATTAATATATTTCAGAATCAGTGTACTACGGTCTGATCAACCATAGTGCGCTTGGTTTGCCCTTCGTATAACTACTTTACGTGGATTGAAATATCTAGTGATTAGTAGATGAATGAACTTGCCCTCTAGATATGTCTGAGCATATCATATCCGTTACATAACTGTACCGATGCGAGCATGTGGATAGGCATTACCAAAATAGGACTTCAATCCACAACTTCTTTGACAATTCCTATTTGAATTCTTTAAACGCCTTGATCCCGATACTTCTATTCTATTACCTCGCCCTTGAACTCTTTATTATTGATCTCCGTCTTCCCTTATTTTTGAAAGACGAAACCTCGTGCTTGGTATAAGTTTATACACAGAGAGTACTAGATATACCCCATAGGCCGATCACATACTTGAGGATTATTCTTTCGTAATTAAGAACATATCATATATGATATAATCGGCGTTAAAGTTTTGAGGATTGAATGACATGAGTAAATAAATTAAGGAATATTTTTCTTAAAGTATTAGCCTTCTGTGATAGAGGGGTAAATTCTAAGTTGGGTAGCAGTGCATTAGCAACTCGAAAGAAATTTCTTTTAGATTGTGGTCGAGTAAGATTAGATTGGGAGAGGTTCAAGCCATTTTAATTTTGAGAATTTTAGAAGAATGACTAAGATGATGAGGATTAATGACTAAGAATGACTAGATATATATTGGTATATATATTTACTCGTGTTAGCATAGGTGGTAGCGGGTATAGGCGGGGTGCGTAGCTTAGGCCGAGGTATCGGATACCGAGGGTATCCCGGTATCTCAAGGAGGCGAGTTTGAAGGTTTACTAGCTTAATGAGCTAGTTTTTACCTAGAATTTTAGGGGCACCCTAGTTTGACCTAGCATTGACCATAATTATCCTCGTTGACCGTAAAAGTCAATGTTTGACCTAGTTTTGACCCAGAGTTGACTTTTAGATCCTGGGTTGACTTTTTGACCCAAATTTTACCAGTTTGACCTGTTCGACCTAGAATACCCCATAGAACCTTATTTTTAGCTATTTTATATCAGTTTAACTCTTTAGAACTCCATTTAACCTTACTTTTTGTAATAGGTTCTTGCAACGCCAGTCCGGATCTCGATCCTCATCAGTTGCTCAGGACGTCAGGTGAGTACCTACCTCTAATCGTTTCTATTTCATGATAGCATTTATATCACCTGTTCTATAACTGTAATACTTGATTCTGATACATTGTTTCACGAGCTGGTACTAGTTGGATCCTGTCATGAGATGTTATCCCCCTTACCATGTTCAGCGGGTACTCTATCACGTATATTTTATCATGTGCTTCGAATATTGATTCTCATGTGCTATCATGTGCTTCGTGTGCTCTCGCCTTCATGTGCGCAAGTTATTTATCATGTACGTAGCATGTCATGGTTGGATCCAAGATTATTAGTGGGGGAGGAGAGTAGGAGTTGGTTATGTGATCAAAGCCAAATAGTATTCATGTGTATGTCGGTTATGCAACTCACGCATAACGGAGTTATCATAGATTATTGTGCATCCTAAGCCGATCACATAACGAACTTGTGCTCAAGGCACTTAGCTAGTATTCTTGTTTTCTCACATGCAGTTATTTCTCTACTACTTGTATTGTTCTCCAGTTTTATATTGCAGCTACTTTATCTGCTCCACCATGTATTTATTTTTCTGTGCATCTTGTATACTTTTTTATTGCTAGTCATATACACCTTACCATGTATTTAGAGTTACTTTCATATGGTCTAGTACGCAGGTCTAGTTTCTAGGTCTACCTGCGATAGGATATAGGATATAGGCTGAGAGAGAGTGTGCTCAATCATAACTAGGACCTTCCTGATTTCTTTTGCTATCTTTAATTTTCCTGAAAAATTTTTTTTTTTGCAATATTACTGTCCTTCTTTGATGATATCGTATCTTGCACCGTTGGTGATGTGATCTCAGGTTTTGTTCTTCTTGATTCTATTTTAGCACTTGCTTTATTTGATTCCGGTGCTTCCCATAGCTTTGTGTCTGTATCTTTTGCTGTTAGACACCATCTTATTGTTGAACCTTTAGATAGACTCTACAAGATCACGATCGGGGGTGGCATCATCCTAGTCAGTGATGTCTGCAGAGACCGGAGAGTTACCTTGGGAGGCCGGGAGTTGAGTGTGTGCCTGCTCGTAATGCCACTTTCGAGTTATGACATTGTAATCGGGATGGATTGGTTGAGTATGCACTGTGCTAGTATAGATTGTCGTGGAGGCAGAGTGTTGTTTAGTCCACCGGGTGAGCCAGAGTTTCAGTTTGCTAGAGGAGTAGCTGAGCAGAGCGATGGAGTCTTCTGCGGAGCCCTGGTGGTAGAGCCAAGGTTGCTACATCCACTGATAGCGGAGTTCATGGATGTCTTTCCAGAGGAGTTTTCAGGATTACCTCCGGACAGAGATGTGGAGTTCTCTATAGACTTGGTGACAGGTGCGGAGCCGATATCCCAGCACGTCTATAGAGTCAGCAACAGTGAGCTGATAGAGTTGAAGAAGCAGGTAGATGAGCTTCAGGACAAGGGATTTATCAGATCTAATACTTCTCCGTGGGGTGCTCCGGTACTTTTTATGCCGAAGAAGGATGGGTCGATATGGATGTGTATCGACTACAGGGCTCTGAACAACCTCACAATCAAGAACAAGTATCCGCTGCCGCATATTGATGATCTTTTTGACCATTTGAGCGGAGCGAGGGTATTTTCCAGGATTGATCTGAGGACAAGCTACCACCAGGTGAAGGTCGGGAGGGAGGATATTCCGAAGACAGCTTTTCGGACCAGGTATGGACAGTATGAGTTCATGGTGATGCCGTTTGGGTTGACTAATGCCCCGGTAGTGTTCATGAATCTGATGAACAAGGTGTTCCATCAACATCTGGACAGATTTGTGGTGGTATTTATAGATGACATCTTGGTGTATTCGAAGACCTCAGAGGAGCATGAGGAGCATCTGAGGATAGTGCTGGAGATTCTCAGGAAGGAGAAGCTCTATGGAAAGGTTTCGAAGTGTGAGTTCTTCCTTGACAAGGTTGAATTATTTGGTCATGTGGTGACTGGAGAGGGAATCTCGGTGGATCCGAGGAAGATCATGGCAGTTGAGGCAAGGAGTGCTCCGAGTTCAGTAGCAGAGGTCAGGAGTTTCCTGGGGCTGGCAGGTTACTACAGGAGATTTGTTCATGATTTTTTCTGGATTGCAGAGTCGTTGTCTAGGCTGACACGGAAGGACATGGAGTTTGTTTGGTCAGAGGAGTGCCAGATCGCCTTTGATGAACTGAAGAGGAGGTTGACGACAGCTCCAGTGTTGACGTTGCCATCAGGGTCTGGAGGATTCACTATCTATAGTGATACATAGGAAAATGGACTGGGTTGTGTGTTACAGCAGAATGGAAGAGTGATTGCCTATACTTTCAGGCAATTATGTCCTCATGAGAAGAACTATCCTACCCATAATTTGGAGTTGGCAGCGGTCATCTTTGCTCTAAAGTTGTGGAAATACTATTTATACGGAGAGCGTGTGGAGATCTTCACAGACCATAAGAGGTTGAAGTATGTGTTTACCCAAAAAGAGCTGAACATGAGGCAGAGAAGATGGTTGGAGTTGATGAAAGACTTTGACATATTGTTGTAGTACCATCCAGGGAAGGCGAACGTAGTTGCGGATGCGCTGAGCAGGTATCCGGTAGCTATATGCCTGACTACAGATCGTTATCTTCTGGCAGATCTAGAGAGCTTGGGCATTGAGGTGATAGTGCTTGGAGTTGAGATGCAGATGTGGGGACTGCAGATTCAGTCAGAGTTGGTAGACCGGATCAGGGCTACACAGTTTGAGGATGAGTTCCTGAGGAGCATCAGGGTGCAGGTTCAGATTAGATTATCAGATGACTTCCCCATTGCTGATGATGGTTCATTGCGGTACGGTACCAGGTTGTGTGTGCCGAGTGGGTCATTGCGCGAGGAGGTTCTTCAGGAGGCGCATCGATCCCAGTACTCTATGCATCCCGGTGCCAACAAGATGTATAGAGATCTGAGAGAGCATGTATGGTGGTACAAGATGAAGCGGGAGGTAGCACGCTTCGTATTCCGATGCTTAGTGTGCCAGCAGGTGAAGGCGGAGAGGCAGAGGCCAGGAGGGTTGCTCCAGCCGTTACCCATTCCGGAGTAGAAATGGGAGCATGTGACCATGGATTTTGTTTCTGGACTTCTCCGTTCTCCAGGAGGGAAGGATGCAATTTTGGTCATCGTAGACAGGTTGACCAAATCGGCCCACTTTCTACCATTCAAAGTGGGTACGTCTACGAAGAGACTAGCAGAGATGTATGTGCGCCAGATAGTCAGACTGTATGGAGTTCCGGTGAGCATAGTATCAGACCGGGACAGTCGCTTTACTTTGCATTTCTGGAGGAGTCTGCAGGCTAGCTTGGGCACCCAACTCAAGTTTAGTACTGCATATCACCCACAGACAGATGGTCAGTCAGAGAGGACCATTCAGACACTTGAGGACATGCTTCGCACTTGTGTTTTAGATTTTAGAGGCTCTTGGGAGGATCACTTACACTTGTTAGAGTTTGCTTACAATAACAGCTACCAAGCCAGTATCGAGATGTCACCATTCGAGGCGTTGTATGGACGGAGGTGTCACACTCCGTTATCATGGGATGATGTAGGCGAGAGAGCTTTGCTTGGCCCGGAGATGGTGGTTGATGCAGCGGAGAAGGTCAAGCTTATTAGAGATAGGCTTCGGGTGGCGCAGGACAGGCAGCGGCATTGGACCGATAGCCACCGGAGACCTTTGGAGTTCGAGGTATAGCTTAGAATTTAGATTTCGTTCTTGTGTTTGCTTGTGATTGCTTGTTTTAGATTAAGTGCGGAGACCTTATTTGTGCTAGGTTGGTGATCTGGTATTTTTGAGGATTTCTCCAACGCGGGGCACTATTCGCTTCGGTGGAGACGGGAAGCTTAGCCCACGTTTCGTCGGAACCTTCAGCATCCTTGAGAGGGTTGGCGCTGTGGTGTATAGGCTAGAATTGCCGCCTACGCTAGAGGGAGTTCATGATGTGTTCCACGTGTCACAGTTGAGACGGTACATGGCGGATCCCAGTCACGTATTGGATCACTCAGAGATCGTGGTGGGCCCTCCTCTTAGCTATCCAGAGCAGCCAGTGGAGATTCTGGATCGGCGGAAGAAGGTGTTGAGGAACTAGACTATTCCCTTGGTTCGCGTCGCGTAGAGGCATCACTCTCCAGGTGAGTCGACCTGGGAGAGGGAGGATGAAATACGCGAGCGATACCCTTATCTTTTCGAGCCATGAGGTATTGTTCTTTTCTTTTCCTTGTATTCCTGTCCTAGTTTCGTCTTTTAATTTCGAGGACGAAATTATTTTAAGGAGGGTAGGCTTGTCACTACCCCAATTCTAGAAAATAGGATTTTTTTATTTTTATTTGGTAAATTGTGTATTATTTATAAATAATTATATTTATATTTAATTGATGGTTGTATTATTTTTTTATTGATTATTTTAGGGTTTTGGTTAGTCTAGACCCATGTCAGACCCTAGTGGACCCATGTCCGACCCAACCAACACCCTTGTGAGGCTTATTTTTGGATTTAGATTAATTATTATATTTTTAATAAGTTAGTTGGAGTGATTAGGAGTTAATTTGAGTGTATTTGGAACCCTAAACCTAAATCACAATTAACATGACTAAAGGATAGGGCATTTTAGTCATTTGACTCATGTAAACCCTATTCCTATATGCTTGGCCGCCCCCCCTTTCCCAGATCCAGAACCGAGTCCCCCCCCCCCCTTCATTTCTTTATTTCTTCTTCTTCTTCTTCTTCTTCTTCTTCACTCTTTTCTTCTTCTTCTTCCTCTTCCTTCCAACTTCAAGCTTCAAGGTAAGTTCCCCATTTCTTCTTTTTCTTCTTCTATTCTTCCATTTATGTGAACCTTAACCCTATACTTTTTCCTAACCTAGGTGTGTAGAGCCTAGACTTAGTGTGGAGGCTTGATTTGGAGGCTTGGAGGCTTGAGGGTGATGATTTCAAGGGTTTTGGAGACTTTGGCTTTGGGATTCCAACTCTCAAGTGGTAAACCCTAACTTTCCCCTTAGTGATTGCTCTTATATAGTGTAATTAGTAGTTTAGAACCTTCCTAGACACTAAGGCTACCCGTGGGAGAAAATTGGAACTTGTTTGGTTGTGTTTGGAGACTTTGACATTTGGTTTTGGGTCAATTTTGGATGAAATCTGAGATTGGCACAATTTTGGGTGATGTCCTAGGTTAGACGGACCTAGGTAGACGTGCTTGGGTGTCTTGGGGGTTAGTATTCTGTTCGGACACGTGAAGTTGTATCGCGGAGAAATGGGTGTTTCGGACATTTTGGGAGTTTTCGTCGTCGTAGGTTCTATGCGCGTGCGCGTTTTTGTCACGGACCTAGAATCGACGAGCTAGTATTTTTTCTAGGATCTAAACATCGTTTAGAACCCATGAATAAATTTTGGGCCGATTCTGAGTAGGTTTGGTGTGCGTTTCACGAGATTTTGCGAACCGCACACCATGTATTCGTCGAAATGATCGAATGGCCATTTCAACTTAGTTTCTTGGTTTTGGGCTTGTGTGCTCGTTGAGTTAGCTTTGGGGAGTGTGTGCTAGAGTTCTCGGGTTGTATTTTATATATATATATATATATATATATATATATATATGTATTTGCGTGTGTTGGGGTGGTTGTGCGCGTGTTGGTGGGGTGTTGGGTATGTTGTGTTGTTTGTTGTGTGTGTTGTGTTTAGGAGTCTATATATATATATATATATATATATATATATATATATATATGTGTGTGTGTGTGTGTGTGTGTGTGTGTGTGTGTGTGTGTTTGTATATATATATGTGTAGAGTGTGTTTATATATATATAAATATGTAGTGTTTATATATATATGTATGTGTGTTTATGTAGATATGTGTGTATGTACCTATATATATATATATATATATATATATATATATATATATATATATATATATATGTGTGTGTGTGTGTGTGTGTGTGTGTGTATGTGTATATATATATATATATATATATATATATATATATATATATATATATATATATATATAGTTGTATATATATGTATATAAGTTTGTGTAAATTTATATATATATATATCTATGTGTGTGATTGTATGTGTGAATGTGTGTGTGTCTGTATGTGTGATTGTGTGTGCGTGTGGGTGTCGAGAGTGCTGCAGCAGCGAGTGAAGCGCAGCGAGGCAGCAGCAGCGCACTGTAGCAGCAGCAGCAAGCGCAGCGGCAGTAGCAGCGTGTAGCAGCAGCAGCGAGGCTAGCGTATACAGGTAGTGAGAGGGAGAGAGAGATCTAGATCTATATATATATATATATATATATATATATATATATATATATATATATATATATTTAACAATACTATATATAGATAGATAGATAGATAGATAGATAGTTTAGTATAGTTAAATATATATATATATATATATATATATATATATATATATATATATATATATATATATATATATGTTGAGGTATGGGTATATATATATACATAGGTGATATATATGTTAGATATATATATTCTAGCCAAGATAATTACCTAGGTGTATATGTATTTGCATAGATAGCTAGCTAGATGGGTAGTTAGTGAGGGATTAGAGGGATATCTCAATACCTTGAGATATCAAGGTATCTCAATACCTTGAGATACCCAAGGTACTGAGTATCAGAGCAGAGTTTTTGAGCAATTATCGAGGGATAAGTTTAGAGTTAGGTTTTTATGTATTGGTATATATATTTACGCGTGTTAGCATAGGTGTTAGCGGGTATAGACGGGGTGCGTAGCTTAGGCTGAGGTATCGGATACCGAGGGTATCCCGGTATCTCAAGAAGGCGAGTTTGAAGGTTTACTAACTTAATGAGCTAGTTTTGACCTAGAATTTTAGGGGCACCCTAGTTTGACCTAGCATTGACCATAATTGTCCTCGTTGACTGTAAAAGTCAATGTTTGACCTAGTTTTGAACCAGAGTTGACTTTTGGACCCCGGATTGATTTTTGACCCAAATTTTACCGGTTTGACCCGTTCGACCTAGAATACCCCTAGAACCTTCTTTTAGTTATTTTATATCAGTTTAACTCTTTAGAACCCCGTTTAACCTTGCTTTTTGTAATAGGTCCTTGCAACGCCAGTCCGGATCTCGATCCTCATCAGTTGCTCAGGACGTCAGGCGAGTACCTACCTCTGATCGTTTCTATTTCATGATAGCGTTTATATCACCAGTTCTAGAACTGTAATACTTGATTCTGACACATTGTTTCACGAGCTGGTACTAGTTGGATCCCGTCATGAGATATTATCCCCCTTACCGTGTTCAGCGGGTACTCTATCACGTGTATTTCATCATGTGCTTCTGGTATTGATTCTCATGTGCTATCATGTGCTTCGTGTGCTCTCGCCTTCATGTGCACGAGTTATTTATCATGTACATAGCGTGTCGTGGTTGGATCCAAGATTATTAGTGGGGGAGGGGAGTAGGAGTTGGTTATGTGATCAAAGCCAAACAGTATTCATGTGTATGTCGGTTATGCAACTCACGCATAACGGAGTTATCGTAGATTATTCATGTGCAACCTAAGCCGATCATATAACGAACTTGTGCTCAAGGAACTTAGCTAGTATTCCTATTTTCTCACATGCAGTTATTTCCCTAGTACTTGTATTGTTCTCCAGTTTTACATTGGTGCTACTTTATCTGCTCCACCATGTATTTATTTTTCTGTGCATCTTGTATACTTTTCTATTGCTAGTCATATACACCATACCATGTATTTGGAGTTGCTTTCAGAGTTATGTACTTTGCTCCAGTCCTGACTGGGCATATTTTTTCCAGAGGATCCTGAGGATTTTTGCCCGACATACTACGGGCCGGGCGTCGAGGAGTGTTGTGACCCGGAGATTGAGGAGGAGCCCGTCGAGGAGACGCCGTTAGCACCCTAGTTAGCTAGGTAGGTTTTCCTGGGTTATTCCCAGTTGATATTCTGGATGACTGTATTTATTATTTTTGCTCATGTGGATGTTGTAGACTTATATACTTGGACTATATATTTGGATATTGTTCTTGCTCTTTGGTTCTTGTTTCTTTATTATATCTTATCGTGCTTTTACTCTTCTCCTAGTTATTGTGATTGAGGCATATATGTATTGCATGGTTGCCCTCCTTTTGGAGAGGTTATATTGACTGATTATTGTGAGATATAGATATTGTGACCTAGAACGAACATTTACAGCGTTCTACCGTCGATTCTGCGGCGTAGGCTGGACGTACCCACGACTCATGCCCGATTTTTTGGGTGCGGGTCGTGACACTATGTATATGCAAGTCTCATGTCATGAATCATGTAAGACTATACAGAATCACCATGAATAACTCAGGAAAGATTTTGTCACATGAATAGGGTCAAATGTCCTATGGTATGACGTACTTTGTAAAGCAAGCACATAAAAATATATAGGATCGTGGTATCAACTCTCTAAGTGACGTTACACGACTCCACGTACGGCGTCGACACCCGAATCTTTTTTAGACTTTAAGTAACGTCTCACGGTTCTAGGTTGAATAAGTACATAATAGAAATATATATATAGAAAAAATACAAGCAATTAATATCACAGGAACTACTGTAAGTTGGCAAGGTACACTTGCCTGGGTTCGGAGCTCCGTCAATTGCTCATGTAATAGTAGAATCTCCAGGTACGTCTTCGGATGCTGAAACAAATATCATCATTATTCTCAGAATACTTAAAAAAGCTAGAATTGACTACCCATAAGTCCAATTTGGACACAGGGACAGAATTGACAGTTTTTGGTCAAAGCGGGGTCCATATGTGGCCTACTTCGCACCAAAAAATGTGTTAGAGATAAAGTTCTTCGAATTTGTCAAACTTAGTGTCTACGAGTCCAGAATGATTATACGAACCCAACGGAATATACAGAACTGGATTCCGATGAGCCGGTCACAAAATCGTCCGTGGGGCCCATGAAACGATATTTTGAAAACGTTCTCAGAATCGAACGATACTTGGGTCACAGGACCAGCTTAACGCTGTGAATTTGATGGCGCAAGTTCGTTACGAAATGACAGGCACACACGACATTATGACGAGTGTCAGAACAGGCCGATACGGGGCTTTTCGACGGATACGCGTTGATTCCGGTGTGCACGTACATCCAAATCAACTTACACAAAATCTCACACATCCGCGTTGACGATACACGCTTTTCAGTACAATTTGCATACGACGAATTCATCTCGTTTAGCGGGACGTAATCCGTTTCCGGAAAATTTGGGTTTAAGAAACCAAGTTTTCGGTCAGTTTCAACAGCAAATAAAATATAGCATACAACGAATTAAAATAAACTAATTGAAGAGATTAAAACTTGTTTATGTTGTCTAATTTATTGTTTAAGTAGAATTTAAAAATTGCGTGCCGTTATAAAGATAATGGAACTCAAACACGCACACTTGGGACAATTTTTGTTCCTAAAATAAGTTATTTTTCTGTTTTTTTGTCATGATTTACGATCGACACAGGACACGATAAGCTAAACTAATTACAAAGGGTTCAAGGGTATCATGTGGTCTTTGCATAGGAATCGACGGGTCGTTGTTAGGTCTACTGTGCAGGAAGATACATGGGCGAGAAGATAGGTACCTCATTGTGTGTTGTTGATCGTGAAGTCGAAGCGGCAGTTTGCGTGACGGCCTGCGGCGGCGGTCGGCAGCTGACAGCGACGACGATGGTTGGGAATGGAAGGAGAGATGATGATGGTGGTGGTCGGCTAGATTAGGATTTATATAGGGTGAAGGGGGGAGTTACAGAAGGGGAAAGGAAGGGTCGGGCGGCCGGTTGTCGGGGAGGGGAATTAGTCGGTCAGGGGGTGTTACAGGGAAGTTACTGTAGAGGGTGGGTTTTAGGTTATCGGGTGAGCGGGTTAGCGGATTCGGGTTGGGTTGGTTTGAATTTAATTAAATAACCAATATATATATATATATATATATATATATATATATATATATATATATATATATATATATGGCCATCTAAAAATAGTTTTGGACCTCAATAAATTCCAAAAAAATTCTACAATACTTTATTAATAGTTTTACACCCAAAAATATATTTTCTGCCTAATATTATTAATTAAATACACATAATTACAAATCTATGAATATTATATATTATAAATGGATAAAAAAAACCAGAAATTTCCCCTTAAAACTCAGTAATTATAAATATTAAAATTAAAATTTAATTTCTAAAAAAAATCAGGGTGTTTACACTAATGGATGGTGTTATAAAACATAAAAATAGTGACATCAAGACATCATAAAGTAATGGATGGTGTGGTAAAACAAATAAATACTAGTATGATGATAAAATAAATAATAACTATGTCATTAAATAAATAAATAATCTAAGCTAATGCATATGTGTGTACGTACTAATCTTCTTCATCTTCCGTATCGCCATCGTCTTTCGAATTATTTTCCGAATCGTCTTCATCTTCATTTTCACTTTCACTATCACCTTCATCTTCCAATTCTTGTTTCTTATTTGATACCTCCATATCAGAGTCCTCCTCTATATAAGGTAAATCTTATATGTCAATCTCTTCATTAACTCTATAATCCTCTATGGTAACATCAACCTCCAAACCATCAACACCTGCCAAACTTATATATGTAGGTTGAGGCATGACCACCTCATCCTCCTGGTATATATGCTAGATCCCCAATATTATATGTGTTTCTAGATTTAGTTTTGCATACAATCCACCAATCCTTATTATTGCATCGTCGACAAGGATAGCTTGTATAATACACTTGAACTATTTGGCTAGCCAACCAAAATGGTTCGAAACCTACATATCTTATTCCATAATTTATATCAACAAACCCAAACTGGTTGTCAATTTTCCATCCTTACTTGGGTGTTGTGTTGAACCAATCATATTTAAACAGCAATTTTTTTGTCTCATAAGAGTATTCCAGATCCACGATATCTTTTAGTACACCGTAATAGTCAAATTTTTGATCCTTATCGTAGACTGAACCCCTCACACATACTCTAGAATATTTTATATAATTAGCCTTCTCATCGACAAATGATTGATTAATAGGCTTATCAGTGGTTCTAAATTTGAAGCCATTAATGGTGTATCCATCCCAACACTTTGCCCTCTCGCATGGTCCGATAGCTAATGCTCGAAGTCGTTCATTCTATAACTCTGTACCATGACAAAAATCCTGAAATATCACGTATTAAATAGACATTAAACAAAGATTCTTCGGAATGCTAAATTTAGAATGCATAATGTTTAGGATTCGCACATAATTATGAAACCACGATAAAAAAATTTTATCAACCTCTCTAGCAAGATCATCATCATTTATATTTGGTCTACCCATTTTTACCTCAGCTCTAAAAGTACTATGATAATAAGGAGAATAGCTAGAGCACTTTTTTTCTAAGCATATACAGAATTGAAATATGTAGCAAAGATGTGTCGCTTACTTCTCAATAACTAGTATCTCCTCAAGACCACTTTTTAACAATATATACCGATGAGCGGCTTCAAACTTATCGTCTTTCAACTACCTTACTTTAGTAGCACTTGTAGGCTTGCCTCCCACATTGAAGATAGTACGAATTATACTATTCTGTGCATCAACCCCAACGCCATCATTCCTTGGGGCTCTATTATGATTTGTTCTGACATGAGTATCAAAGTAGATGGAGGTGAAGTTTAAAACCTCCTCAATGATATATGTTTCGTATATCGAATCTTCTACATGAGCTTTATTGCCCACTTTCTTCTTTAGGTGATGTAGATACCTATAGATAATATATTGAATATTAGAATTTTTTGAGTAAGAAATTAATAGTACAAACTAATCAATTTATACCTCTCAAATAGATACATCCATCGATAATGGACGTGATGTAACCTCTGTATCCTGAAATTCTAGCTTAAATTTGTTATTAGGTTATTTTTGGGCTATTGAGATTTTTTCACAATTTTTGGTTATTTAAAAACTAGTAAAACTAATTTTTTTTATGGCTTTCAAGAATTTATTTTAGTATCAAACATAATAAAAAACGTCCTAAATTTTAATTTTTGTTCTAAATAATCAACTATATTTTCTAGAATTTTTTGAGAATTTTCTGATTATTTTTAGCATTTATTTTGAGTTAATTATGCAAAAACTGAATTAAAAACTATTTTCTGAATAAAAACCCATAAAAAATTATCATGCCCAGTCAGCCAACAGGGGCCCGCCCGTCAGCCTCCAGTAATAAACATGGCGGGGCCCGCCTGTCAGCGACTCGTGGTCGTTGGTGCGGGTGCAACCAGTCCAATCCGAGCCGAGTCCGAATTCGACTCGGACTAAGCCGAGCCAAGCCGGGCTGAACCCTGGCCGTCCGATCTGGGCGGGTGTGCCTGGATGGATGCCATGTGGCACACTCTGAGCTGCTGGCTTTCTCTCTCTTCCATATATATATATATATATATATATATATATATATATATATATATATATATATATATATATATATATATATATAATTATATATATAAGTTTAGGGTTATTTCTTTTAGCCGATTTTGAGGAGTTGTCATCTAGGGTTTCCTTCATCTTCCAGAAGCCATTGCGGATAGCTA
Source organism: Iris macrosiphon (assembly GCA_036927795.1). Lineage (NCBI taxonomy): Eukaryota > Viridiplantae > Streptophyta > Magnoliopsida > Asparagales > Iridaceae > Iris > Iris macrosiphon. Next base: position 182,266,400 of record JAYESA010000006.1, on the reverse strand, counting down.
CGGACTCCAAACGTATCTCTATTTCTTTCATTAGAACCATTTTGAGATTAGTTTTATGAATATGTAATTTGTTTCATGAAATTCTGAGTATTAAATTCTAAAAATTTCGTAGAGCACAGCATATCCGAAAATAGACGCGTCTCGGTGTTTTTGCGATTCCGGGAGAACAAGGAATCTGAGTAATAAGATATTTGAAGTTTCAGAAATCCAACGTCAAGACCATCGACATATATTTTTTCTAGATTTTATTTTGAATTATTTTTGTACTGTATATTCTGTAGAACTTCTAGGTTAGCAATTAACTACCGTTGCACAATATAATTTTGTATGTGCAATAATTTTCAAACGAACTTGAATCCGGATGAGCCGTAAATTTCAGCATATTTATGATGTTGAAATCTACAAGAAATCATGTATAAAATTAGAGTTTGTATTAGTTGACTTTTTGGTCAACGGATTGCCTCGATTTGCTTGTCATGAGTCTCGAGTTGTTAAATTTTGGTTTCTTTGGACAAAATTTAGAAATTAACCTAAAAATTAGAATAATAAGATTAAAATATAATTTTAAAGTAATTATTCTATAATTAAATAAATTAAAATAAATTATCTCTTGACATGGTAACATATCATACGTAGAATTTGGACTCAGAAATGGGACTTGATCCAACCACAACTAAGGACCACAGGCGAGTACATTTTTGTGATTACTTTCAGTGCTTGATAGTCTCTATAATGCATGCTTAATATCAATTATTTGATTCTTGACACTTGTTACACGGATTAGTATGATGAATTCTTGTTATGAGATACGCGACTGTTATGGATTATTGTTATTTCTTTGTGACTGGTTCAGAATCCATATTGTACTCGTGGGAAGGGGAAACACTTAGTGGAAGTGTGAAATACCCTTTTCATCCAATGGTCTTACTGGAATAATAGCATCCATGTATGACACGTGTGGTTTGCCAGATTTCACCCTTAGTCGTTCATATGTCAACAAGGTATTTCAAATCACGTAGAGTAGTTATTCATATCTGTTCTTCCATATATTGCAGTTATTTTCTATGTTGCTTGGAGATATTATACTACATCTTTGCCATGACAGGACTTCCGTATTTAGTTATTCTTGTTGCTTTATTTTAATTTCAGTTTTGTTGCTATCATATATTCTTTACTATTTATTGTCTTATAGCTTCTACCATGTGTTGGAACTATTTTCACTGTGATGTACTCGTTCCTTTCCTGATTGGATATTTTAGTGACTACGATGAGGATACGATCCCTACACATTATGGACCATATGCTAGCGACATAACTGAACCTGATCTTGCCCTTCAGGAGGATCAGGGAGTTAGCAGCTTATATACCGTCTGCAATTGAGTAGTTTAGTAGAGTAGTTAGTTTTGTTAGTTATTTTGGACTAGATTGTTCTCCGACAAATTTTTTAAATATTGTTCCTTGGATATTTAATCATTTTTGGGAGACTTCTTGTAAACCCCCTGAATTTTTCAATTTATTAAATCTTGGATTTTTCCCAATTTTCTGGATTTTTTTGGGAATTTTCTGTAATTAAAATCAAGGTTTTTAATTAATAAATAATTTTTAATTGGCAATAAATAATATTAAAATATCATGAAAATAACATTTTTGTGTGTAAAATGGAAAACTGGACTTAGGATAATTTTTCTGGATTTTTCTGGGCCTCAGACCTATTTTTAAATGCCTGAAAACTATTTAATTAATTAATTAATTAATTATCTACTAATTTAATTATTTATTATTTATTTTATTATTTATTTATTTTTTTCCTCCTTGGGCCGGCCCGGCCCAATGGACCGGCCCGTTAGTCTCCGGCCCAGCCCACCCTATCGGGTCGGGTCGGGTTCAACCGAACCCGACCCGCCGTCAGCCCGACCCGCCAACCCACGACCAGCCCCACGTCCCCGCGAGACGCGGTCAGCCGCCGACCCGCCCGGCCACGCGGCGCCTCCGCCGGCCCCCTCGCCCGCACCCCGCGGCCACGTCCCCCCTTTTTCTCCGCCGAGCTCGGCCCCGGCAACCGCCTCCTCTCCCTTTTTAAACCCGCCCGCACCAGCCCCCTCACCACCGGAAACCTAACCCTCGCCGCTGTACCCCGGCCGCCTCGCCCCAGCCCGCCCCGACTTCCGCCGCAGCACCGCCACGCTGCTCCTCCTTCTCCCCGCTGCTCTCCGCCAGCAACCGCCTCTCCTCTTCCCTCCACGACAGCCCCGCCGACGTCGAGCCGCAGCAGCCGCTCGAGTTCGCTCCGGCGCCGCCGTCAGCCTGAGACGCCGCCGCCTCCGCCGAGTTCGCCCCGCCTCGAGCCGGCCATCCCCGAGCCGCCCTCGGCCTCCCCTCCGGCGTACCCCCGGCCGGCCACCCACCGCAGCAAACCCTAGCCCTAATTCTTCTTTCCGTGTCCGACACGAGTCGGACACAACTCGACCCTGATTTTCGGGTCCCCTTCAGGTGCGTGTAACTTTCGCCTCGTAGCTCCGTTTTTAATTCTGAAAATTGCGTTGTGAAGCCTGTATGACCCTCTCGGTGTCCGGACAAACTGTTCGGGGCATCGCGTCCTGTGGTGATCGCACACCGCGATCCAAAAACAGAAAAAACCAGACCCTGTTTTACCCCGGAACTGAGTACGCCCCGCCAAACGGGACGACTTGGTCGCGTGCGGTCTTCACAGATACGTGCGCATCATCGATACAGACGTGTGAGTTTACGTGGAAGCTGATTCGGGTGTGCGTGCACACCGGAATCAACGCGTATCCGCGGACATCGCCCCGTATTCGCCTTTTCTGCAATTTACCCTAACTTTGTGCACACACGTCAGATCGAGACGAAACTTGCGCCATCGGACTCGTAGTGATACGCTGGTCCTGTGGGTCAAGTTTGGTTCGATTCTGAGAACGTTGACGAAATCGCATGTCGTGGGCCCCACAGGCCCCGCTCGACGGGCGATTTTGTGTTCGGCTCATCGGAATCCTAATCTGGAAGTTCCGTTGGATTCGTATCAGCGTTCCTGACCTGTTGACACTAAGTTTGGTGAATTTGGAGACCTTTGACCCGGACACGTTTTTCGGTGCAAAGCGGGTCCACCGGCGGACCCCGTTTTGACCCGAAACTGCCATTTTTGTTCTTGTCTCCAAATTGGACCCAAGGACAGGCGTTTCTAGCTATTTGACATCTTCTGAGCGTGATGGTAATGTCTATTTCAGCTTTTGGACTCATCTCTAGAATTTTCCCCCAAGAGCCAATATTAACCAGATCCAAACAACAGGCAAGTACCTGCACCTCAAGTTAATCTTTATATATTATGATAATTAATTCCCTGCCTTACATGTACCCTTGATGATTACACCTAGTGTTAGAAATGCTGGATTTCATGTCTTGAATATTGGAGTTCCTGTCTTGTTTTTCATGTCGGGTGGGAGAATACCTAGAAGGCATGTAGTTTACCCTTCCCCTTGTCATGTTTAATAGCTATTGGTACATGACTGTACCTCAGCTAGATCTCGATTTCCCCTGTTTAATAGTCGTTCATGACGGCTGGATTAGCCTTATAAACCCCTATATGCCAACTATGTATTCTAAAACAAACACAAGTTCACACAGATAGTTTCTGGTCATGTTATATTTCTTGCTGACTGTTGTAGTTCCATTTCCTGTCTCATTTATTTCTGTTTCTCATATTCCTGCTTACAGTTTTAACTCTGAGATAATGATGTTCTGTTATGCAGTTTCTTAACATGATATTCAATATTTAATTATCATAAATATTTAGTTTAACCTTGTTGTGCACTGTGTACTTTGCTCCTTTCCTGACTGGATCTGTTGATTTAGGCGATGATGAGGATCTTGCCCCTACTTATTATGGTCCCTATGAGGGGACTGATGATACCTATGAGGAGCCAGAACCCACCCAGGAGACCCCTGCTGCAGAGTAGCTAGTAGTAGCTATCTTTCATTTATATTCTTATCTTATTAATCGGGTTTGTCCCCGATTTCATTTTGAATTCCTGTACTAAAACATTTGAATCTGTTGTCACATTTATTTTCAGTTGCAATCTTAAGTTTCAATTCTCATTATTATCTTGCCTATGTTATTTGTGAATGAGCTAGTTAGTAAATATGGATTTGACCTAGACAGCGTACTACCGCCGACTCTGCGGCGTAGGCTGGACGTACCCACGCACTCGTGCCCGAATCTCCGGGTGCGGGTCGTGACACATTTTTATGGTGGCCCATGCAGGTCCTATCCTTAAATAGGATAATACCCTAGGACAGGGTATGGAATAAAATTGAGGATTCTAGGAAAAGCTCATTCACAGTATAGGGTCCTTATTTCAATTCTTGATATCATTACTGCTCAATTTTCCTATCGCCTTTGATTTCCAAGTATTCTATTCTGATCTTCCTATCCCTTAATCTTTCAGAATGGTCCAGACCAGGAACACAGTAGGAGGCACATCAGAACCAGCTGAACAGAATGTGCCCGAGACTCTTGCACTCCCGCCGCCTCCATCTGTTCCGGCAGTTACTCTGAATGGGGCACAGCTACTTGGAGTGTTCCAGGGATTGGTGGAATCCCAGAAAGAACATACTGCACTTCTACGGACCATCCTCTCAGAAGCTCTTAAGTTCCAGGAGTCGTCACTCAAGAGGCCAGGGAGTGCCAAAGATTTCAAGAATCTAAGACCCCTGGAATTTTACGGAACTGAGGGCATACTCTATGCCGATGAGTGGATAGAGAATGTCGAGAGACTCTTGAAGACTGCTCGGGTCCCTGATGACCTCAAAGTGGAGTCCACAAACCTGTAACTGTTCGACATTGCTCGAACCTGGTTCAGAGATGAACCCCAACTATCTGCTCCTGACATCACCTGGGAAGACTTCAAAAGGCTATTCAAGGAGAAATTCTACCCCGAAGTGGCTCGGGAAGCTCTCGAAAGCCAATTCGAGAGACTAGAATAAGGTAACCTGTCTGTTGATGAATATACTGCTGAATTTAGCAGGTTAAGCCATTTTACGGAGTACATGGTTCGCACCCCGGAAGACAGAGCCCGTGGATTCAAGAAGGGGCTGTCTCCGGATATTCGCCTTGCTGTCACCACCAGCCGAGCTCGCACCTATGAAGAAATCTTGAGCGTGGCACAAGGCGTTGAGAGAGACATGGGCATAAGCTGAAACGAGAGAGAGATACCGAAAATACATGACCCAATAAACGCCCTTTTCAACAACAACAATAACAACAGCAGAGGGCCCCGTAGCAAACTCAGCGTCCTCTCCCTCGAGCTCCAGCACCCCAACACCAGGCTCAGGGACAGAACCAACAAGCCGCTGCTTGTAACTTTTGCCAAAAACCAGATCATACTTGGCAAGTCTGCAGGAAAAGGCTAGGTGCCTGCCTCTACTGCGGCTCAGCAGCGCACCAAATGAGGGACTGTCCAGCTGCTCAAGGACGCACCGCTGCACCAAAGGCTCCAGCCCAGGCCAGGGCCCCAGCAGTACAACAGAGGGGACCCCCACTTCCAACACAACAACAACACTTTGCTCAGCACCAGCAGCAACAGAGGGGTGCACCGCAGCAAGGCCGTGCTTATGCAATGACTCTGGAAGAAGCTGAGGCTACAGCAGACGTGATCACAGGTTTCGTGCTTATAAATTCAATATCAGCTATTACTTTATTTGACTCTGGAGCTTCACATTCATTCATGTCAGTAGATTTCCTTATAAAGCATAGCTTAATCACTAAACCCCTTAGGAATTGTTATAAGATCATTACCGGTGGAGGAATCATCCCGGTTAGTGATGCCTGTAACAATTGTCCTATTACATTATGTGGAAGAGAACTGTATGCTAGACTACTTATAATGCCAGTGCCCAAATTTGATATTATACTGGGTATGGATTGGTTAAGTCAACATCATGCCACAATAGACTGCCACCGAGGTAGTGTAATCTTCAGGCCCCCTGACAAGCCAGAATTTGAATTTGCTAGAGGTTCTAGAGAAATGGGTAATAATAAAATTTGTGGAGCCCTAATAACAGAAGAAGTGCCACTACCCATCATCTCTGAATACCTTGATGTCTTCCCTGAGGATCTCCCAGGCTTACCCCCAGACCGAGAAGTTGAATTCTCTATTGACTTAGTGCCAGGAGCAGCACCAGTATCTCAAAATCCCTACAGAATCAACAAGAAGGAGATAATAGAACTAAATAAGCAAATCAAAGAACTAGAAGACAAATGCTTCATTAGGTCTAGTGTCTCCCCCTGGGAAGCTCCAGTATTATTTGTGCCCAAGAAGGACGGAACATCCCGAATGTGTATTGACTATAGGGCCTTGAATGCCTTAACAATCAAGAATAAGTATCCCCTGCCCAGGATAGATGACCTATTTGATCAGTTGAGTGGAGCTCGGGTATTTTCAAAGATTGATTTGAGGTCTGGTTACCACCAAGTAAGGGTGAGAAAGGAAGACATCCCTAAAACTGCTTTCAATACCCGAAACGGACACTACGAATTCTTAGTAATGCCGTTCGGGTTGACGAATGCTCCAGCAGTTTTTATGAACCTAATGAACAGAGTTTTCCAGCCATACCTAGACAAATTTGTAGTGGTCTTTATTGATGATATTTTGATCTACTCCAAGACCCCCGAAGAACATGAAGAACATTTGAGGTTAGCATTGGAGACTTTGAGGAAGGAAAAACTTTATGGAAAATTATCTAAATGTGCTTTCTTTCTAGACAAAGTAGAATTCTTGGGACATGTTGTGACTGGAGATGGAATAACAGTAGATCCTAAGAAGATAGCTGCAGTAGAATCATAGCCCACTCCAGACTCTGTAGCAGAGATTAGAAGCTTCCTGGGACTAGCTGGCTACTATCGGAAGTTCGTGAAGGATTTTGCAAGAATTGCGGAGCCCATGACAAAATTAACAAGGAAGGATGAAGAGTTCACCTGGACTGATGAATGTCAGCATGCTTTTGAGGAATTAAAGAAAAGGCTGACTACTGCCCCTATTCTGACCTTACCTTCTGGAACCGGAGGTTTCGCTGTTTATAGTGATGCTTCTGGAAAAGGTCTAGGTTGTGTATTGGAGCAGAACAAGAAGGTAATAGCATATGCCTCTAGACAGCTTCGATCCCATGAAAAGAACTATCCAACTCATAATTTAGAATTGGCAGCTGTCATTTTTGCTCTTAAGCTATGGAAGCATTATCTTTATGGAGAAAGGGTGAAAATATTTACGGACCATAAAAGTCTAAAATATATCTTCACTCAGAAAGAGCTAAACATAAGGCAAAGAAGGTGGCTGGAACTAATGAAAGACTTTGATATCACCCTTCAATATCATCCTGGGAAGGCCAATGTAGTTGCTGATGCTCTAAGCAAATATCCTATGGCGATGTACTTGACTATGGACAGACACCTGCTAGAGGACTTGGAAAGTTTAGGTATTGAAGTAATCATCCAAGGAAAAGAAGGCCAAATGATGAACTTGCAGATTCAGTCTACTTTAATAGACAAGATCAAGGAGGCTCAGTTTCAAGACGAAGGCCTGCGAAGCCTTCGAGGTCAAGTGCAAGCTGGATTAGTGGAAGATTTCAGAATTCATGAAGATGGATCACTGAGGCATGGCGATAGATTATGTGTACCTCAAGGAGACATAAGAGAAGAAGTTATGCAAGAGGCGCACAGATCGCAATACTCTATACATCCAGGAGCCAACAAGATGTACAAGGACCTGAGGACGCATGTTTGGTGGCACGGCATGAAAAGAGAAGTAGCCAGGTTCGTATCTCGTTGTTTAGTGTGCCAGCAAGTCAAGGCAGAAAGACAAAGACCTGGAGGATTGCTTCAACCACTGCCCATTCCGGAGTGGAAGTGGGAACATATCATAATGGATTTTGTTTTCGGACTTCCAAGGACACCGAGTGGAAAGGATGCAATCTGGGTGATAGTAGATAGACTGACCAAGTCTGCACATTTTCTACCCTTCAAAGTAGGACTATCTACAGAGAAGCTGGCAGATTTATATATCAGACACATTGTCAGGCTGCATGGAGTCCCAGTAAGTATTGTCTCCGACCGAGATTCAAGATTCACCTCTCACTTCTGGAAGAGCTTACAAGCCAGCTTGGGGACGCAACTCAAATTCAGCACAGCTTATCATCCCCAAACCGATGGACAATCGGAACGTACAATCCAGACACTTGAAGATATGCTCCGTACATGTGTTCTGGATTTTGGAGGATCCTGGGAAGACTATCTACATCTGGTGGAGTTCTCTTATAATAACAGTTACCAAGCAAGTATTGAGATGACTCCATTTGAAGCTCTGTATGGATGAAGATGTCGTACCCCGCTATCATGGGACGATGTTGGAGAAAGAGCCCTGCTGGGACCAGAGATGGTGATCGATTCAGCTGAGAAGGTAAAGCAAATAAGGGACAGACTTCGAGTGGCTCAAGACAGGCAACGACATTGGGCAAATAGCCACCAAAGGCCCTTGAAATTTGAGGTAATTAAATTTATAAAATTCAAGTCAATTTAAACATTTTGATTATGGAACTAAGACTTGATTATGGCTTTATTAAAGGTTGGAGAGCTGGTATTCTTGAAGATTTCCCCGACACGTGGCACCATTAGGTTCGGAAGGAATGGAAAACTCAGCCTAAGATTTATTGGACCCTTTGGCATTCAGGAGAAAATCGGAGAAGTGGCATACCGACTGGCATTACCACCCTCTCTGGATGGAGTACATAACGTCTTCCACGTGTCGCAGCTGAGAAAGTACGTGTCAGACCCCAGTCACATCTTGGATCACTCAGAGCTCGAAGTAGGCCCAAGTTTGACTTACCAAGAGCAACACGTGGAGATACTGGATCGCTCGGAGAAAGTCCTACGGAACCAGGTTATCTCCCTGGTTCGCGTAGCTTGGAAGCACCATTCTCCCGGCGAATCCACCTGGGAGCGAGAAGACGAGATTAGAGAGCGGTACCCCTATCTTTTTGAACCCTGAGGTATATTTTATTTCTCGGCCTTTCCTTTCGTGCCTTGTTATTCTTAAATTTTGAGGACAAAATTTTTGTAAGTTGGGTAGGTTGTAAACCCCCTGAATTTTTCAATTTATTAAATCTTGGATTTTTCCCAATTTTCTGAAATTTTCTGGGAATTTTCTGTAATTAAAATCAAGGTTTTCAATTAATAAATGATTTTTAATTGGCAATAAATAATATTAAAATATTATGAAAATAATATTTTTGGGTGTAAAATAGAAAACTGGACTTAGGATAATTTTTTTGGATTTTTCTGGACCTCAGACCTATTTTTAAATGCCTGAAAACTATTTAATTAATTAATTAATAAATTATCTATTTATTTAATTATTTATTTTATTATTTATTTTTTTTATTTTTATTTTTCTCCTTGGGCCGGCCCGGCCCAATGGACCGGCCCGTTAGTCTCCGGCCCAGCCCACCCTATCGGGTCGGGTCGGGTTCAACCGAACCCGACCCGCCATCAGCCCGACCCGCCAACCCACGACCAGCCCCACGTCCCCGCGAGACGCGGTCAGCCGCCGACCCGCCCGGCCACGCGGCGCCTCCGCCGGCCCCCTCGCCCGCACCCCGCGGCCACGTCACCCCTTTTTCTCCGAGCTCGGCCCCGGCAACCGCCTCCTCCCCCTTTTTAAACCCGCCCGCACCAGCCCCCTCAACACCGGAAACCTAACCCTCGCCGCCGTACCCCGGCCGCCTCGCCCCAGCCCGCCCCGACTTCCGCCGCAGCACCGCCACGCTGCTCCTCCTTCTCCCCGCCGCTCTCTGCCAGCAACCACCTCTCCTCTTCCCTCCACGACAGCCCCGCCGACGCCGAGCCGCAGCAGCCGCTTCGAGTTCGCTCCGGCGCCGCCGCCGCCGTCAGCCTGAGACGCCGCCGCCTCTGCCGAGTTCGCCCCGCCTCGAGCCGGCCGTCCCCGAGCCGCCCTCGGCCTCCCCTCCGGCGTACCCCCGGCCGGCCACCCACCGCAGCAAACCCTAGCCCTCATTCTTCTTTCCGTGTCCGACACGAGTCGGACACAACTCGACCCTGATTTTCGGGTCCCCTTCAGGTGCGTGTAACTTTCGCCTCGTAGCTCCGTTTTCAATTCTGCAAATTGCGTTGTGAAGCCTGTATGACCCTCTCGATGTTCGGATAAACTGTTCGGGGCATCGCGTCCTGTGGTGATCGCACACCGCGATCCAAAAACAGGAAAAACCAGACCCTGTTTCACCCCGGAACTGAGTACGCCCAGCCAAACGGGACGACTTGGTCGCGTGCGGTCTTCATAGATACGTGCGCATCGTCGATACGGACGTGTGAGTTTTTGTGGAAGCTGATTCGGGTGTGCGTGCACACCGGAATTAACGCGTATCCGCGGACATCGCCCCGTATCCGCCTTTTCTGCAATTTACCCTAACTTCGTGCACACACGTCAGATCGAGACGAAACTTGTGCCATCGGACTCGTAGCGATACGCTGGTCCTGTGGGTCAAGTTTGGTTCGATTCTGAGAACGTTGACGAAATCGCGTGTCGTGGGCCCCGCAAGCCCCGCTCGACGGGCGATTTTGTGTTCGGCTCATCGTAATCCAAATCTGGAAGTTCCGTTGGGTTCGTATCAGCGTTCCTGACCTGTTGACACTAAGTTTGGTGAATTTGGAGACCTTTGACCCGGACACGTTTTTCGGTGCAAAGCGGGCCCACCGGCGGACCCCGTTTTGATCCGAAACTGCCGTTTTTGCCCTTGTCTCCAAATTGGACCCAAGGACAGGCGTTTCTAGCTATTTAACATCTTCTGAGCGTGATGGTAATGTCTATTTCAGCTTTTGGACTCATCTCTGGAATTTTCCCCCAAGAGTCAATATTAACCAGATCCAAACAACAGGCAAGTACCTGCACCTCAAGTTAATCTTTATATATTATGATAATTAATTCCCTGCCTTACATGTACCCTTAATGATTACACCTAGTGTTAGAAATGCTAGATTTCATGTCTTGAATATTGGAGTTCCTGTCTTGTTTTTCATGTCGGGTGGGAGAATACCTAGAAGGCATGTAGTTTACCCTTCCCCTTGTTATGTTTAATAGCTGTTGGTACACGACTGTACCTCAGCCGGATCTCGATTTCCCATGTTTAATAGCCGTTCATGATGGCCGGATTAGCCTTATAAACCCCTACATGCCAACTATGTATTCTAAAACAAACACAAGTTCACACAGATAGTTTCTGGTCATGTTATATTTCTTGCTGACTGTTGTAGTTCCATTTTCTGTCTCATTTATTTCTGTTTCTCATATTCCTGCTTACAGTTTTAACTCTGAGATAATGATGTTCTGTTATGCAGTTTCTTAACATGATATTCAATATTTAATTGTCATAAATATTTAGTTTAACCTTGTTGTGCACTGTGTACTTTGCTCCTTTCCTGACTGGATCTGTTGATTTAGGCGATGATGAGGATCTTGCCCCTACTTATTATGGTCCCTATGAGGGGACTGATGATACCTATGAGGAGCCAGAACCCACCCAGGAGACCCCTGCTGCAGAGTAGCTAGTAGTAGCTATCTTTCATTTATATTCTTATCTTATTAATCGGGTTTGTCCCCGATTTCATTTTGAATTTCTGTACTAAAACATTTGAATCTGTTGTCACATTTATTTTCAGTTGCAATCTTAAGTTTCAATTCTCATTATTATCTTGCCTATGTTATTTGTGAATGAGCTAGTTAGTAAATATGGATTTAACCTAGACAGCGTACTACCGCCGACTCTGCGGCGTAGGCTGGACCTACCCACGCACTCGTGCCTGAATCTCCGGGTGCGGGTCGTGACACTTCTTGGACCCGCATTGAGACTATTATTTTATTATTATATATGGTGTATTCATTTAAATTAGTATCTGTGATTGAGTATAGTGTGGAGATGTATATATGTTGTGAGTTGTAGATTATACTTGTGGCTTATTGTACAGTGTTCTACCGTCGACACAGCAGCGTAGGCTGGACGTACTCATGACTCATGCCCAAATCGAGGGTGCAGGTCATGACACATTTTTATGGTGGCCCATGCAGGTCAGGTTTTGCACAAGGTTGCGAACTCATAGTGGTACTCAAGTTAGATATACGACTGCGAGCCTGCCATAGCATATACATACTAGGAATAGAAAAATACTCAATCACAATTAGGGATCCCATATACTCAACTTGCTAACCCTTATTAATTCCTTCCGAGCAATCAGACCTCTTTCATAGTTGATTTTTCTTCTTGAATACTACCTTATCTTGTGCCATATCAATTGAATTCTCGTTATTTTTAACCTTTCAGAATGCCACCCAAGACTAGAGCGCACGGTTCCAGAGCCAATGGTGCTCTCCCCATACCACCCGCATCGTATAGCTACAAAAGACACAGATATGAAACTATGGGATACACCAGAATCAAATAATGCTACGGCTGGAATATAATCGAGAAGAATGGAACCTGCTATAACATCACCGATGGGATCAGTTTTCTCGACAGTTGTAGCAAAATTTTTGTCCTGCTGACGAGCTCCCCTCTGTTGGTGCTGGACAAATTGTTGTTGTGTTGGAAGTGGAGGTCCCCTCTGCTGTTGTGCCACAGGTGGCTTAGCTGGTCCCTTTTGATTTGTTGCACCTCGAATATGACAGTTCTTCATCTGATGTCCCACAGAACCATAGTATAGACAGACTCCAAGTCTTTTTCTACATATTTCCCAGGAATATCCCAATTTTTTGCAAAAATGGGTCTGCTGGATCTGTCTTTGAGGATGCGGCTGGGCCGAAAATCTAGTTGGAGGATAATGCTTCTGCTGATGCTGGAAAGTCCTCGACTGAAAATGGGAACGTTTTGCTGGTCCCGTGCTGCTGCCTCCTTCGAATGCATTTTGGTCCTGCTTGGGTTTAAAGCCCATGTCCACCTCGATCCTCTGGGCTTCTGCTATAATTCCAGCAAAAGTCGTGATACTAGAGGGGATAATGACTCAAATTTTCTGGGCCAAGCCTTGATGAAATCTGCGAGCTCGTCCTCCAAATCTCTCACCATATATTCTGCGAATTGGCTCAGTCTGTCGAACTCTGCAGCATATTCATCTACTGAGAGACTACCCTGCTCCATGTTCTGGAATTATTTCTCCAGAATGTCCTGGACTACTGCGAAAAAGAACTTCTGTTTGAAAAGATGTTTGAACTGGTCCCAAGTTAGTTCTGGATCAACAAGTCTGGGCTCATTTCTGAACTAAGTACGGGCGATATCGTGAAGCTGTAAGCCTACAGCCTCTATGTTCAGATCTTCCAGTATCCGAGCAACCCGCATAATTCGTTCGATATCCTCAAGCCATTCATCCGCATATAGGATTCCTTCAGTTCCCTTGAACTCCCGATGAGCCATCTTCTTGAAGTCTAAGATATTGCCCATTTTCTGTTGAACAGGTTGTTGTTGCTGAGATGCAAACTTCTCCATAGATGCCAAAGCCATATGATGGAAACTATCAATGCTTTTTTGCATCATTTTGTTTGTTCCCTCTAGGCCTCAGACTGAGCCTTCTGCGCTGCCATCATACATTTGAAGAGCTCATATAAATATATTCCTTCAGTGGGCATGCCTCCAGTGTTCGATGGTACGTCTTCTTGGGGTGGAAGTGAAGGAGGAGAAAGAAGATATTCAGAGACAAATGGAGCAACTTTTGCAGCTGCTCCTGAACAACCGGGTGCTCTGGTATCGCGTGTCCTTCTGGAATATGTTACAGGTGTTATTCTGGAATATGATAAAATAATAAGAAAACATCATTAAGACAAAAGATAAGATATTATTTGAGAGTAAAGAAATTGGAGAAGATATCAAGTCATTTAGGGTGATTAAGATTAGTAAATTTAATTCAGAGTTGAAATTCCTAGTTGTGATTGAGTATTTTCTATTCTTAATATCATATATCCTATTGTAGGCTCGTAGTAGTACTCTAGTCCTAAGTACTACTACGATATCGCACTTTTTGCGAAGTCTGACCTGCATGGGCCACCATAAAAATGTGTCACGACCCGCATCCGGGTATTCGGGTACGAGTGCGTAGGCACGTCCAGCCTACGCCGCAGTGTCGGCGGTAGAACATTATCTGAAACTAGTGATGTATAACCAATATCTCATAATATAAAGGAAACATATATTATACTCAATCACAAAACTAAGGTAGGTGAAAACATGTTGTATATATATGTATATAAAGGTTACAGTACAAAATCGTGTATTCATAAATCATACAACTATAGTAAGTCTGCAAACTTTAACTATTGTTATAAGTAGGTCTCCCGCTTGTGGCCTTTCTCGATCCTCCAAGAGGTAAAATCAGGCTTGAAGCTATTTCCCAAAAAAATCCATAATAGTTGGGACACAGGTCCTTCTAAGTGCTACCTGAAATATTATCTAGTCAGGATTGAACGAGTACAATTCTAATCGCAATTTCAATACATAATAAGGACTATAAAATAGTGATAGAAGAAGTAGTACATGATAGATAAATAAACTGACATCAAGGCATGGTAAGAAATGAACATAAAAAATGAATAAACAGAAAATACCATGTATCAACAAGGAAATATGTCACGATCCGCACCCGGAAATTCGGGCACGAGTGCGTGGGTACGTCCAGCCTACGCCGCAGAGTCGGCGGTAGTACGCTGTCTAGGTCATATCCACAGTTAACTAATCTAGCTCATTCACAAATAACATAGGCAAGATAATAATGAGAAACAGATACTTAAGATTATAATTGAAATAAAAGCGACAACAGATTCAAATATTTTAGTACAGAGAATCGGAATGAAATCGGGGACAAATCCGATTACTAAGATAAGAGCAATAAATAAAAATAGCTACTGCTATCTACTCTGCAGCAGGGGTCTCCTGGGTGGGATCTGGCTCCTCATAAGTATCATCCGTACCCTCATAGGGACCATAATATGTAGGGGCAAGGTCCTCATCATCGCCTAAATCAACGGATCCAGTCAGGAATGGAGCAAAGTACACAGTGCACAACAAGATTAAACTAAATATTTATGACGATTAAATTGAGTATCAATAATGAGAAATTGCATAGAAGAACATCAATATCTCAGAGTTAAAACTATAAACAGGAATATAAGAAAACAGAAATAAATGAAACAGGAAATAAAACTACAACAGTCAGCAAGAACTATAACAAGACCAGATGCTATCTGTGTGAACTTGTGTTTATTTTAGAATACATAGTTGGCATGTAGGGGTTTATAAGGCTAATCTGGCCGTCATAAACCGCTATTAAACAGGGAAAATCGAGATCCGGCTGAGGGTACAGTCGCGTACCAACAGCTATTAAACATGGCAGGGGAAAGGGTAAACTACATGCCTTCTAGTATTCTCCCACCCGACATGAAAATAAGACATGAACTCCAATATTCAAGACATAAAATCCAGTATTCCTAAAACTAGGTGTAATCATCAAGGGTACTAGTAAAGCAGGGAATTAATTATCACAATATAAAGATTTAACTTGAAGTGCAGGTACTTGCCTGTTGTTTGGATCCAATTAATTGTTCTTGGGGAAATTATCCAGAGATGAGTCCAAAAGCTAAAATAGACATTATCATCACGCTCAGAAGATGTCAAATAGCTAGAAACGCCTGTCCTTGGGTCTAATTTGGAGACAAGGGCAAAACGGCAGTTTTGGGTCAAAACGGGGTCCGCCGGTGGGCCCGATTTGCACCGAAGAACGTGTCCGGGTCAACGGTCTCCAAATTCACCAAACTTAGTGTCAACAGGTCAGGAACGCTAATACGAACCCAACGGAACTTCCAGAATTGGATTCCGATGAGCCGATCACAAAATTGCCCGTCGAGCGGGGCCTGTGGGGCCCACGACACGCGATTTCGTCAACATTCTCAGAATCGAACCAAACTTGACCCACAGGACCAGCGTATCGCTACGAGTCCGATGGCACAAGTTTTGTCTCGATCCGACGAGTGTACAAGAAGTTAGGGCAAATTACAGAAAAGTCGGATACGGGGCGATGTCCGCGGATACGCGTTGATTCCGGTGTGCACGCACACCCGAATCAGCTTCCGCAAAATCTCACACGTCCGTATCGACTATGCGCACGTATCTGTGAAGACCGCACGCGACCAAGTCGTCCCGTTTGGCAGGGCGTACTCAGTTCCGAGGTGAAACAGGGTCTGGTTTTTCCTGTTTTTGGATCGCGGTGCGCGATCACCACAGGACGCGATGCCCCGAGCGGTTTATCCGGGCACCGAGAGGGTCATACAAGCTTCGCAACGCAATTTGCGGAATCGAAAACGGAGCTACGAGCAAAAAGTTACACGTACCTGAAGGGGACCCGAAAATCAGGGTCAAACCGTGTCCAACACGTGTCCGACTCGTGTCGGACACAGGGAACCTAGGGTTAGGGTTTCCTGGATGCTGCGGCGGGCTCCGGTGGTCGGCACGGCGGCGGGGAGGTCGAGGGCGGTTCGCCGGGGAGAGGGGCGTGCGGGGACGGTCGGCAGCGGTGCCGGAGGCGGCTGCTGCGGCTGCTGTTGCTGTCTCCGCTGCTGTGTCGACGAGGGGCGGAGGAAGGAGGGCTGGGTCGGCTTGCGGCGGCGCGGCGAGGAGGTCGGCAGGGAGTGGCATCGCCGGCGGAGCTCTGAGGCGGCGGAGCTCTGGGCTAGGGTTTCGATTAGGTGGCCGGAGTAACTCGGGGGGGGGTGATGGGAGGAAGAAGAAGAAGGAGAGGGAGGTTTAAATAGGAGGAGGAGAGGGGCTCGGTGCTGCGTGGCCGCGGAGGATGCGGGGAGCGGGCCGGAACGGCCGGCGCTGCGCGCGGAGGCCGGCGCTGGACGCGGGCGGTCGTGGGGGCTGGGGGAGAAAGGGTTGCCCGGGTCGGGTCGGGCGGCTAACGGGTCCGGGCAGACCCGCCCGACCCGCAAGAAAAGCTGGCTGGGGGCTGGCTGCTGGGCTCGGCCCACTGGGCCGGGCCGGGCCCAAAAGAAAAAGAAAAAATAAAATAAATAATAATAAATATAAATAGTTTAATTAATTAATTAATTAATAAAAATAGTTTTGAGGTATTTAAAAATAGGTCTGAGGCCCAGAAAAATCTAGAAAAATTACCCTAAGTCCAGTTTTCCATTTTACACCCAAAAATATTATTTTCATAATATATTAATATTATTTATTAACAATTAAAAATTATTTAATAATTAAGAACCTTGATTTTAATTTCAGAAAATTCCCAGAAAATTCCCGAAAATTGGAAAAATCCAAGTTTTAATAATTTTAAAAATTCAGGGGGTTTACAACCTACCCAACTTATAAAAATTTTGTCCTCGAAATTTAAGAATAACAAAGACACGAAAGGAAAGGCCGAAAATTAAAATATACCTCATGGTTCAAAAAGATAGGGTAGCGTTCTCTAATCTCGTCTTCTCGCTCCCAGGTGGATTCGCCGGGAGAATGGTGCTTCCAAGCTATGCGAACCAGGGAAATGACCTGGTTCCGTAGAACTTTCTCCGATCGATCCAGTATCTCCACGGGTTGCTCTTGGTAAGTCAAACTTGGGCCTACTTCGAGATCTGAGTGATCCAAAATGTGGCTGGAGTCTGACACGTACTTTCTCAGCTGCGACACGTGGAAGACGTTATGGACTCCATCCAGAGAGGGTGGCAATGCCAGTCGGTATGCCACTTCTTCGATTTTCTCTTGAATGCCAAAAGGTCCAATAAATCTTGGGCTGAGTTTTCCACTCCTTCCGAACCTAATGGTGCCACGTGTCGGAGAAATCTTCAAGAATACCAATTCTTCAACCTTTAATAAAGTCATAATCAAGTCTTAGTTCCATAATCAAAATATTTAAATTGACTTGAATTTCATAAATTTAATTACCTCAAATTTCAAGGGCCTTCGGTGGCTATTTGCCCAATGTCGTTGCCTGTCTTGAGCCACTCGAAGTCTGTCCCTTATTTGTTTTACCTTCTCAGTTGAATCGATCACCATCTCTGGTCCCAACAGGGCTCTTTCTCCAACATCGTCCCATGATAGCGGGGTACGATATCTTCGTCCATACAGAGCTTCAAATGGAGTCATCTCAATACTTGCTTGGTAACTGTTATTATAAGAGAACTCCACAAGATGTAGATAGTCTTCCCAGGATCCTCCAAAATCTAGAACACATGTACGAAGCATATCTTCAAGTGTCTGGATTGTACGTTCCGATTGTCCATCGGTTTGGGGATGATAAGCTGTGCTGAATTTGAGTTGAGTCCCCAAACTAGCTTGTAAGCTCTTCCAGAAGTGAGAGGTGAATCTTGAATCTCGGTCGGAGACAATACTTACTGGAACTCCATGCACCTAACAATATGTCTGATATATAAATCTGCCAGCTTCTCTGTAGATAGGCCCACTTTGAAAGGTATAAAATGTGCAGACTTGGTCAGTCTATCTACTATCACCCAGATTGCATCCTTTCCACTAGGTGTCCTTGGAAGTCCGGAAACAAAATCCATTGTGATATGTTCTCACTTCCACTCCGGAATGGGTAGTGGTTGAAGCAATCCTCCAGGTCTTTGTCTTTCTGCCTTGACTTGCTGGCACACTAAACAACGAGATACGAACCTGGCTACTTCTCTTTTCATGCCATGCCACCAAACATGCGTCCTCAGGTCCTTGTACATCTTGTTGGCTCCTGGATGTATAGAGTATTGCGATCTGTGCGCCTCTTGCATAATTTCTTCCCTTATGTCTCCTTGAGGTACACATAATCTATCGCCATGCCTCAGTGATCCATCTTCATGAATTCTGAAATCTTCCACTAATCCAGCTTGTACTTGACCTCGAAGGCTTCGCAGCCCTTCGTCTTGAAACTGAGTCTCCTTGATCTTGTCTATTAAGGTAGACTGAATCTGCAAGTTCATCATTTGGCCTTCTTTTCCTGGGATAATTACCTCAATACCTAAACTTTCCAGGTCCTCAAGCAAGTGCCGGTCCATAGTCAAGTACATTGCCATAGGATACCTGCTTAGAGCATCAGCAACTACATTGGCCTTCCCAGGATGATATTGAAGGGTGATATCAAAGTCTTTCATTAGTTCCAGCCACCTTCTTTGCCTCATGTTCAGCTCTTTCTGGGTGAAGATATATTTTAGACTTTTATGGTCTGTAAATATTTCCACATTTTCTCCATAAAGATAATGCTTCTATAGTTTAAGAGCAAAAATGACAGCTGCCAATTCTAAATCATGAGTTGGATAGTTCTTTTCATGGGGTCGAAGCTGTCTAGAGGCATATGCTATTACCTTCTTGTTCTGCTTCAATACACAACCTAGACCTTTTCCAGAAGCATCACTATAAATAGCGAAACCTCCGGTTTCAGAAGGTAAGGTCAGAATAGGGGCGGTAGTCAGCCTTTTCTTCAATTCTTCAAAAGCATGCTGACATTCATCAGTCCAGGTGAACTCTTCATCCTTCCTTGTTAATTTTGTCATGGGCTCCGCAATTCTAGCAAAGTCCTTCACAAACTTCCGATAGTAGCCAGCTAGTCCCAGAAAACTTTTAATCTCTGCTACAGAGTCTGGAGTGGGCCAGGATTCTACTGCCGCTATCTTCTTAGGATCTACTGCTATTCCATCTCCAGTCACAACATGTTCCAAGAATTCTACTTTGTCTAGGAAGAAAGCACATTTAGATAATTTTCCATAAAGTTTTTCCTTCCTCAAAGTCTCCAATGCTAGCCTCAAATGTTCTTCATGTTCTTCGGGGGTCTTGGAGTAGATCAAAATATCATCAATAAAGACCACTACAAATTTGTCTAGATATTGCTGAAAGACTCTGTTCATCAAGTTCATAAAAACTGCTGGTGCATTCGTCAACCCGAACGGCATTACTAAGAATTCGTAGTGTCCGTTCCGGGTATTGAAAGCAGTTTTAGGGATGTCTTCCTTTCTCACCCTTACTTGGTGGTAACCAGACCTCAAATCAATCTTTGAAAATACCCGAGATCCACTCAACTGATCAAATAAGTCATCTATCCTGGGTAGGGGATACTTATTCTTAATTGTTAAGGCATTCAAGGCCCTATAGTCAATACACATTCGGGATGTTCCGTCCTTCTTGGGCACAAATAATACTGGAACTCCCCAGGGTGAGACACTAGACCTAATGAAGCATTTGTCTTCTAGCTCTTTGATTTGCTCATTTAGTTCTATTATCTCCTTCTTGTTGATTCTGTAGGGATTTTGAGATACTGGTGCTGCTCCTGGCACTAAGTCAATAGAGAATTCAACTTCTCGGTCTGGGGGTAAGCCTGGAAGATCCTCAGGAAAGACATCAAGATATTCAGAGATGATAGATAGTGGCAATTCTTCTGTTACTAGGGCTCCACAAATTTTGTTATTACCTATTTCTCTAGAACCTCTAGCAAATTCAAATTCTGGCTTGTCAGGGGGCCTAAAGATTACACTACCTCTGTGGCAGTCTATAGTGGCATGATGTTGACTCAACCAATCCATACCCAGTATAATATCAAAACTGGGAACTGGCATTACGAGTAGCCTAGCATACAGTTCTCTTCCACACAATGTAATAGGGCAATTGTTACAGGCATCACTAACCGAGATAATTTCTCCACCGGTAATGATCTTATAACAATTCCTAAGGGGTTTAGTGATTAAGCTATGCTTCATAAGGAAATCTACTGACATGAATGAATGTGAAGCTCCAGAGTCAAATAAAGTAATAGCTGGTATTGAATTTATAAGCACAGAACCTGTGATCACGTCTGCTGTGGCTTCAGCTTCTTCCAGAGTCATTGCATAAGCACGGCCTTGCTGCGGTGCACCCCTCTGTTGCTGCTGTTGGTGCTGAGCAAAGCGTTGTTGTTGTGTTGGAAGCGGGGGTCCCCTCTGCTGTGCTGCTGGGGGCCTGGCCTGGACGGGAGCCTTTGGTGCAGCGGTGCGTCCTTGTGCAGCAGGACAGTCCCTCATTTGATGCGCTGCTGAGCCGCAGTAGAGGCAGGCACCTAGCCTCTTCCTGCAGACTTGCCAATTATGACCTAGTTTTTGGCAAAAGTTACAAGCAGCAGCTTGTTAGTTCTGTCCTTGAGCCTGGTGTTGGGGTGCTGGAGCTCGAGGGAGAGGACGCTGAGTTTGCTGCGGGGCCCTCTGCTGTTGTTGTTGTTGAAAAGGGCGTTTGTTGGGTCCCGCATTTCCGGTATCTCTCTCTCTCGTTTTAGTTTATGCCCCATGTCTCTCTCAACGCCTTGTGCCACGCTCAGGATTTCCTCATAGGTGCGAGCTCGGCTGGTGGTGACAGCAAGGCGAATATCCGGAGACAGCCCCTTCTTGAATCTACGGGCTCTGTCCTTCGGGGTACGAACCATGTACTCTGCAAAGTGGCTCAACCTGCTAAATTCAGTAGTATACTCATCAACAGACAGGTTACCTTGTTCCAGTCTCTCGAATTGGCTTTCGAGAGCTTCTCGAGCCACTTCGGGGTAGAATTTCTCCTTGAATAGCCTCTTGAAGTTCTCCCATGTGAGGTCAGGAGCAGATAGTTGGGGTTCATCTCTGAACCAGGTTCGAGCAATGTCGAACAGTTGCAGGCTTGCGGACTCCACTTTGAGGTCATCAGGGACCCGAGCAGTCTTCAGGAGTCTCTCGACATTCTCTATCCACTCATCGGCATAGAGAATGCCCTCAGTTCCGTAGAATTCCAGGGGTCTAAGATTCTTGAAGTCTTTGGCACTCCCTGGCCTCTTGAGTGGCGACTCCTGGGACTTAAGAGCTTCTGAGAGGCTGATCCGCAGAAGTGCAGTCTGTTCTTTTTGGGATTCCACTAGTCCCTGGAACACTCCAAGTAGCTGTGCCCCATCCAGAGTAACTGCCAGAATAGATGGAGGCGACGGGAGTGCAAGAGTCTCGGGCACATTCTGCTCAGCTGGTTCTGATGTGCCTCCTACTGTGTTCCTTGTCTGGACCATTCTGAAAGATTAAGGGATAGGAAGATCAGAATAGATTACTTGGAAATCAAAGGCGATAGAAAAATTGAGCAGAAATGATATCAAGAATTGAAATAAGGATCCTATACTGTGAATG
The DNA here is from genome assembly GCA_036927795.1 of Iris macrosiphon. Classification (NCBI taxonomy): domain Eukaryota; kingdom Viridiplantae; phylum Streptophyta; class Magnoliopsida; order Asparagales; family Iridaceae; genus Iris; species Iris macrosiphon. Next base: position 182,244,198 of record JAYESA010000006.1, on the reverse strand, counting down.
AGCTTTTCCTAGAATCCTCAACCTTATTCCATACCCTGTCCTAGGGTATTACCCTATTTAAGGATAGGACCTGTGTGGGCCACCATAAAAACGTGTCACGACCCGCACCCGAAAATTCGGGCACGAGTGCGTGGGTACGTCCAGCCTACGTCGCAGAGTCGACGGTAGTACGCTGTCTAGGTCATATCCACAGTTAACTAATCTAGCTCATTCACAAATAACATAGGCAAGATAATAATGAGAAACAGATACTTAAGATTGCAATTGAAATAAAAGCGACAACAGATTCAAATATTTTAGTACAGAGAATCGGAATGAAATCGGGGACAAACCCGATTACTAAGATAAGAGCAATAAATAAAAATAGCTACTGCTATCTGCTCTGCAGCAGGGGTCTCCTGGGTGGGATCTGGCTCCTTATAAGTATCATCCGTACCCTCATAGGGACCATAATATGTAGGGGCAAGGTCCTCATCATCGCCTAAATCAACGGATCCAGTCAGGAACGGAGCAAAGTACACAGTGCACAACAAGATTAAACTAAATATTTATGACGATTAAATTAAGTATCAATAATGAGAAATTGCATAGAAGAACATCAATGTCTCAAAGTTAAAACTATAAACAAGAATATGAGAAAACAGAAATAAATGAAACAGGAAATGAAACTACAACAGTCAGCAAGAACTATAACAAGACCAGAAGCTCTCTGTGTGAACTTGTGTTTGTTTTAGAATACATAGTTGGCATGTAGGAGTTTATAAGGCTAATCCGGCCGTCATAAATGGCTATTAAACAGGGAAAATCGAGATCCGACTGACGGTACAGTCGCGTACCAACAGCTATTAAACATGGCAGGGGAAAGGGTAAACTACATGCCTTCTAGTATTCTCTCACCCGACATGAAAGCAAGACATGAACTCCAATATTCAAGACATAAAATCCAGTATTCCTAAAACTAGGTGTAATCATCAAGGGTACTAGTAAAGCAGGGAATTAATTATCACAATATAAAGATTTAACTTGAAGTGCAGGTACTTGCCTGTTGTTTGGATCCAATTAATTATTCTTGGGGAAATTATCTAGAGATGAGTCCAAAAGCTGAAATAGACATTACCATCACGCTCAGAAGATATCAAATATCTAAAAACGCCTGTACTTGGGTTCAATTTGGAGACAAGGGCAAAACGACAGTTTCGGGTCAAAACGGGGTCCGCCGGTGGGCCCGATTTGCACCGAAGAACGTGTCCGGGTCAACGGTCTCCAAATTCACCAAACTTAGTGTCAACAGGTCAGGAACGCTAATACGAACCCAACGAAACTTTCAGAATTAGATTCCGATGAGCCGATCACAAAACCGTCCGTCGAGCGGGGCCTGTGGGGCCCACGACACGCGATTTCGTCAACGTTCTCAGAATTGAACCAAACTTGACCCACAGGACCAGCGTATCGCTACGAGTCCGATGGCACAAGTTTCGTCTCGATCCGACGAGTGTACAAGAAGTTACGGCAAATTACAGAAAAGTCAGATACGGGGCGATGTCCGCGGATACGCGTTGATTCCGGTGTGCACGCACACCCGAATCAGCTTCCGCGAAATCTCACACGTCCGTATCGACGATGCGCACGTATCTGTAAAGACCGCACGCGACCAAGTCGTCCCGTTTGGCGGGGCGTACTCAGTTCCGAGGTAAAACAGGGTCTGGTTTTTCCTGTTTTTTGATCGCGGTGCGCGATCACCACAGGACGCGATGCCCCGAGCGGTTTATCCGGGCACCGAGAGGGTCATACAGGCTTCGCAACGCAATTTACGGAATCAAAAACGGAGCTACGAGTAAAAAGTTACACGTACCTGAAGGGGACCCGAAAATTAGGGTCAAACCGTGTCCGACACGTATCCGACTCGTGTCGGACACAGGGAACCTAGGGTTAGGGTTTCCTGGATGCTGCGGCGGGCTCCGGTGGTCGGCACGGCGGCAGGGAGGTCGAGGGCGGTTCGCCGGGGAGAGGGGCGTGCGGGGACGGTCGGCAGCGGTGCCGGAGGCGGCGGAGTCGGCTGCTGCGGCTGTTGTTGCTGTCTCCGCTGCTGTGTCGACGAGGGGCGGAGGAAGGAGGGCTGGGTCGGCTTGCGGCAGCACGGCGAGGAGGTCGGTGGGGAGTGGCATCGTCGGCGGAGCTCTGAGACGGCGGAGCTCTGGGCTAGGGTTTCGGTTTGGTGGCCGGAGTAACTCGGGGGGGGGGGTGATGGGAGGAAGAAGAAGAAGAAGGAGAGGGAGGTTTAAATAGGAGGAGGAGAGGGGCTCGGTGCTGCGTGGCCGCGGAGGATGCGGGGAGCGGGCCGGAACGGCCGGCGCTGCGCGCGGAGGCCGGCGCTGGACGCGGGCGGTCGTGGGGGCTGGGGGAGAAAGGGTCGCCCGGGTCGGGTCGGGCGGCTAACGGGTCCGGGCAGACCCGCCCGACCCGCAAGGAAAGCGGGCTGGGGGCTGGCTGTTGGGCTCGGCCCACTGGGCCGGGCCGGGCCCAAAAGAAAAAGAAAAAATAAATTAAATAATAATAAATATAAATAGTTTAATTAATTAATTAATTAATTAATAAAAATAGTTTTGAGGTATTTAAAAATAGGTCTGAGGCCCAGAAAAATCTAGAAAAATTATCCTAAGTCCAGTTTTCCATTTTACACCCAAAAATGTTATTTCCATGATATATTAATATTATTTATTAACAATTAAAAATTATTTAATAATTAAGAACCTTGATTTTAATTTCAAAAAATTCCCAAAAAATTCCAGAAAATTGGAAAAATCCAAGTTTTAATAATTTTAAAAATTCAGGGGATTTACAAAATCTATAGTCACTAAGTATTTTAAAATACTAGTTTGATTATGTGATAGGCATAGGATTGCACAATAGGATCCGGCTAATCATACGTGAAGTGTATGGTTAGCCTTTGCACAGGAATTATATTTGTACAGGATTTAAGGGCAAGATCACATATAAACTAGTATTTTTTCGCCCAGACTAGCATACATAAATCACACGAATATAAAGTATTACACAAGATCAAGGTCTAAAAACACAAGATATGCTAGTCCGTGTTTCTTCGTATCAGGAATCAAGTACAATAATACTACATGTGTTATAAAAATTATCAGTAAGAAAACCATCAGAGACTGTACTCGCCTGGGATCCAAAGCGGGTAAAACAAGTCAGAGTGTGTGACGGGATCCAGATAACCTATATCATAAATAATTTATATTAATTGGTAAAATATAATTAAGTAGATTTAACCCATTAGATTTTTAGGTCAATTTTATGCTATTTCTGGTAATAGATGGGACAAATATCTATATAAAAACTGAAATATAAAAATAATATATATATATATATATATAGCTTGTTGCTCTGCTGCTGCTGCTGCTGCTCTGCTCCTGCATGCTACGGTAGCCAATGATATATATATATATATATATATATACAAGATATATAGTGTGCATATATAGATAATATAGATTGTATATATATATATATATATATATATATATATATACAAGATATATAGTGTGCATATATAGATAATATAGATTGTATATATATATATATATATATATATATATATATAGCTAGCTAGCTTGTTGCTCTGCTGCTGCAGCTACTGCTTGATGCAGCTGCTGCTCTGCTCCTACATGCTGCGGCAGCCAATGCTTGCTGCTACTGCTCTGCTGTATGCTCTGCTGCAGTCCTTTTTTTTTCTCCTTCGTGACACACACACACACATACACACACACACACACACACACACACACACACATATATATATATATATATGTGTACACACTTATCCTAGTTAGAGTTATACAAATTTGAAGAGGATCAAGGGTTACCTTATGAGGAGAACTTATATTCCTTGCTAATAGGGTTGAGGGGAGATGAGGGATGGTGAGTGAAGGAGGTGGAAAGTTATTTACATAGAGGAAAATGGTGAGTTGTCAATATATTATTATGGTGAATTGACCATTGTGCCCTTAACCAATTTAATTTGGATTTTTTTCTTATGAAGAATAATCCAAATTGAATTTGACTTCTCATTAACCTAATTAAATTCTTGATTAAAAGGTTTAACTACTAAGAACTAATTATATTTGTCTAATTAATATGAAGGTTACAATTTCAAATCACGTAGAGTAGTTGTTCTTATCTATTCTTTTATATATTGCAGTTGTTTTCTATGTTGCTTGGAGATGTTGTACTACATCTTTGCCATGACAGGACTTCAGCATTTAGTTATTCTGGTTGTCTTATTGTGATTTCAGTTTTGTTGCTATCATATATTATTTACTATTTATTGTCTTATAACTTCTACCATGTGTTGGAACTGTTTTCATTGTAATGTACTCGTTTCTTTCCTGACTGGATAACCATATTTTAGGTGACTACAATGAGGATGCCATCCCTACACATTATGGACCATATGCTAGCGACATAACTGAGACTGATCTTGTCCTTCAGGAGGATCAGGGAGAGTTAGCAGCTCAGATACCGTCTGCAATTGAATAGTTTAGTAGAGTAGTTGGTTTTGTTAGTTATTTTGGACCGGATTGTTCTCCAGCAATTTTTTAGAGTATTTTGAATATTGTTCCTTGGATATTTATTCATTTTTAGGAGATTTTTGGACCCGCATCGAGACTATTATTTATTATTATCTATGGTATATTCATTTAAATTAGTGCCTGTGATTGAGTATAGTATGGAGATGTATATATGTTGTGAGTTTTAGATTATGCTTGTGGCTTATTGTACAGCGTTCTACCGCCGACACTGTGGTGTAGGCTGAACGTACTCTTGACTCATGTCCAAATCCAGGGTACGGGTTGTAACACGTGAACACCGACACGTGCTTCGTATGCAAGATGAATCGGCAAATGTTCCATACTATCAAAAATAATTGGGAGGTAGCACCATTTCTAACTTATACAATGTCAATACAATCTTCTCCTCAAGTTCTATTAAATGTTGCACCGTCAACTTGCTTGAACATAAATTCCTAAATAATATAGATATTTCGGCCAGCGGAGTCCATACTTGATGAGACAATATCTCTCTCAGAGTAATATGTAGTAACCTCTCCATAAACACATGGCAATCATGACTCTTCATCCTGTCAGCTTGCGTTCGTTGAGATCGACACATCTTGCCAGATTTGACACATAGCCGTAAGAAAATCTCAACTTTGAAATGCAGTTACATATTATCAATTTTTTCTCCCTACTCAATGTAAATGGCACTGGAGGTTTGACTCAATTACGGTTTGCACTTCATTTTTGGTAAAAATCTGAACGCCTCCGAATAATTTTCAAGTCCTTTCTTGCTTTGAAATTGTCTTTTATTTTTTCCTTGATATTCATCACAGTATTGAAGATATTATCGAATACATTCTTTTCAATATGCATGACATCAAGATTGTGTCTTATGAGATTGTCCTTTCAATAAGATAAGTCCCAAAAGATACTCCGCTTCATCCAATTATGTCTATGTTTGAACCCTTCAAAGTGAAGGGCCGATATCGAATCTTCCATCACAGTCAGTAATCCATCTACCTCTTTCCAAACTTCGTCTCCTGTCAGTCTCAACGAGGGCGGAGATAGTTCCTGTTTACCTTCTCTAAAGCCATCCATGTTCCTTTTCCACAAATACAACGCAGGAAGGAACTGACGGTGACAATAATAAAAAAAAATTGCCATTCTGGAGACAAAATTTCTTACTCTTTCCCATGCATATCGGACAAGACAAAGTACCATGAATACTCTATCCCGATAATATCTCATATGCTGAAAAATCATTAATAGTCCACATGAGTGATGCTATTATCTGAAAGTTCTGCTCCTTCGATATATCATATGTCTAAATACCAAACTTCCATAATTGTTTTAACTCATACACCAGCGGCTGCAAGTAGATATCGATATTCTTCTTTGGATTTTTTGGACTGGGTATGATAAGTGTCAAGAATCTGTAATAAGTCTTCATGCACATCCACGGTAGTAGATTGTAAGGAGTTAAATTACCGGCCAACAAGAGTATTGAGATCCCGACTGTCCGAAAGGTGAATCCATCAGAACATAAACCCAACCGGATATTACTGGACTCTGTAGCAAATTCAGGATGACACTGAACAAAATGCTTCAATGCCTCTCTATCGGAAGGATGATATAATTCTCCATCATCCATCTTTCGTTTCTTGTTATGTCATGTCATGTGTTCTGTTGTATTTGTGGACATATATATCCTCTGCAGCCTCTTTATGATCGACAAAAACTGTATATACTTGTAGGGACGCAACCTTGCTCGGGCAGTTGACTTTTCTTTGCTCCGAATTAGCTTGTATCGGTCCTCGTGACAGAAAATACATCTATCTTTATCAATATTCTCCTTGTAGTACAACATTAGTCGTTTCGACAATAATCTATCTTTTCGTAGCCTAATCTGAGTTTCTTTATCATCATCTTCGACCTGTAGAATTTTTTAGGCAACTTCTTCGATCCTTTTGGCAACAACTCTCTGACAAACTGAATTATCCGGTCGTAGCATTTCTGCAACAAGTTAAAATCAGACTTGAGTTTCAACAGCCGCATCACCACCGACAGGACAAAATGAGAATCATAACTCGGGTATAACGGAGTATCGACATTCTTGAACATATCATAGAGTTCCTTCGCATCAGGATTAGGATCATTCGGATCAAAATTTGGACCGGCCGCATCAAATACCAACTCACGTGCCAGGTTTTGCGGTCGATATTCAAATTTATTTCCGAGAGTGGAATCTTCTACCTCTGTATTTAAGAAGGAATGATATTACAAAAATAAAGGTTCTTCTTAAGCCGTCAACTCCTTGTTGTTCGGTACAAAAACTTTCTTGTAGAGATGCTCCCTCACGAGATCCACCTCTTTGAAAGGTATATTATGACATTTGACACAAGGGCACTTGATGAGCCTCTCATCCATGAAATAAGGTTGACTACTGGCATATTTAAAAAAATTCTCAACACCCGTCCTGAAATCATCTGTCAAACCAATCATACTCTCATGTCGCCGATTGTACATCCACGATCGGTTAACGTAGTATCTACTCATTGCTTTCTTATAGACGTGAATGATTATGCACGTACCATGTCAAACGAAAAAATATAAAGAACTATGAGTACCTAGTTCGGATACTTCCTAAAAGCAAATGCAAGAGAAAAACTTATCTATCGCATATTTACACTAGAAATAATTAAAATTGTGCAAATATATATATATTCTAAAATGTTACCAAGTATTGCATATAAATCAATCGACAAGGGTTACTCATAGTAATGGTCCGATACCAATTTTGATACCGATACCAAAAAATTTGATACTCTGGTCCGATACTGTCGATTTTACCAATACCACCGATCCCGATACTCATAGTAATGGTATGATACCGATACTTTGAACCTTGGACTAGTGTATACTATGAGTACCTATGTAACATAACACTATAGAAGAAAATTTATCTATAGTAAGGTTGTAAAAGCATAGTAAGATTATATAAGTACCTATGTATAATCTATTATAGAAGAAAACTAACCTATGTAAAATACCAAATTGGTCGCTAATTTGAATAAAAAATAACAAATAGCTAGGGTGTAAAAGCATAGTAAGGTTTAAAAGCATATGAAAGAGGAAAACTTATCTATCGAATATAAATCAATCGACAAGGGTGACTACTATTTCATTCAATTTCAAAAATACTAAGAAATAACACTAGAAATACTTAAATTATGCCTAAAGTATAAATATTGATATTTTCTAAAATGTTAATAACTTACTAACAGTTATTTGTTTTTGATACCAAATAATCTGATACTCATGTTCGATACTGTCGATATTACTGATATCGTCGATCCCGAAACTCATATTAATGGTCCGATACCGATCTATGATTAGTAAGGTTTATGTGTAACATAACACTATGACTTTAATATAGAGGAATTCAAACACCCCAAAGCATGTCATGTCATATATATCACATTATATATATGTCACCTCATAATTGCTCAAAATCTTCTTTTTATTTTTTGCAAGTCCATATTTCCTTTGTTCATTTTATTGGTCATATATTTAGGGCAACATATATGGAACCTCTTCTTGTATTCAAGCGCACAATAATTTACTGACACACTCAAATCTAATACTTTTTATATAACTAGGGCTATAATTTGTCTATGTCGGATGTCGTGTCTATATCCGTGACAAAATTCATATACCCAAATATAATAATAAATTTAAATAGTGTTGTATCTGTGTTAAGGAAGAGAGGAGTCGAATATTTAGAAGGGCATTACCTGCGGTTGAGTCGAGAAGGAGGGGGGCCTGCCGGAGATGAATGAGGAGGAGTAGTGGCTGTCGGAGAGGCAGAGGGATGACGCTGTCGCCGACGCCGATCGACGGAGGACAGGGGGTGGTAGGTGAGGAAGGGGGGGACCCTCCCAGCCGTCGACGTACGGAGGAGGAGGAACTAGGAGGTGGAGGAGGGGGGTTTGGTCGGGGAGAAGACCGGAGGAGGAGGAGGAGCAGGGGGTTTGGGGGTCACCGGAGAGGGGGGTCGAGGAGGAGGCGGAGAAAGGGGCCGGGGTCGGAGAGGAGGAGGAGGAGGAAGGGGAGAGGGGAGAGGCGGCCGCCGGAGTAAGGAAGGGAGGGCCGCCGCAATAAGGGAGAGATCGAGAGAGAGAGAGAGAGAGAGAGAGAGAGAGACTGAAAGATTGAGAATGTGGAAAATGAAAGTGCTCTTAAATTTTAAGTTTTCGTAGCGACATATATTTTCGTCGGTATTCCGTCGCTAAAAGAACAGCGACGGATTAGCGACGGACTATTTACGAAATGTACTATAATTTTTTTACATAAATAAATTAGTCGTGATTCCGTCGAATGTCTGTCGCTGACTCTGCGACGGATTATTTTTCGTCGCTGAGATTCATTGCTATTAAACAGTATTTTTGTAGTGTCATTTATTCTAAGTCGCATGTCAGGAACAAAATAATGGCGATATCCGTAGCTAAGTAGCCATTGTATCCTTCGCACTTGTGTCACCAAGTATTCCCACACTATAAATTTTTTGTCGCCGGATATAAAAATTTGCCTAAACAAGTCCGTCGCTAATTGTGTCACTAACTTATGTGCGTCGCTAGGATACTGCCCTACCATCGCTAAATGATCGTAGCCAAGCCGTCAGCATTGGTGATGGATTCGTGACGTAACTTTGGCAGTGATGTGGTGTTTGCCAACTATATTTTCGACGGATTGGCAAAAGCGACAGATAGGGTATATCACCAAACTCAGTACTTTTTGTAGTGAGGCCTTGTGCATGTTGCAGTGTTTTTTAGTTCATGTCAAGTGGTCTCTTTTACTTTGAGGTTACACTTACAATGTCAGATAATTTCCAGTTGAACTTGGTCTTAATTTTTTGCTTTATCGGAAACTGTTTTAATATTTTACATATGTTTACACAGGAATCTTCATTTTAGTTGGAACTCCTTTTGGTTTATTATTTTTAATGAAGTACTGGAAGATTTATTTCAAATGGTACTTTTTTTTATGATAAATTAGTCTCATATTACCACGTGACAGTAGTGAAGTTTTGTTCAACACCAATAACAATATAAAACATCATAGAAAGAACAAAATGTATGATACCATAGAAATTGATATACCATGTTGTTATTTGGTGGAGAACAATGGTTCACTACTGCCACTAAAAATAGTATTCGATTTAACTGAATAAATTAAATAGCAGACAACTGGTACGTTGGAGGAAGTAACTTTCATGGCAGAAAACTTGGTCATAATCTCGAGGTAGACAAGTAACAAACTAGCAGAAAACTTGGGCACAATCTCAAGTCAAGGTAGACAAGTTACAATTTTGTATAAGGAAACAATTCGTCTGTTTCCCGGGGATGTAGACAAATGCCTCAACACTGACTGGAATCGGTGCTGTACGGGGGTAGTTGCTTCTACTTTATTAATATAAATACTTGACTTTCTCGCTTTATTAGATGCAACACCATTGTCAATGACAGCGTTGATTAGAAATAAAGTTTATCATGACATTTTTTTATGATTATTCAGTGCTATTCAAGTATCGTTGGACATTAATAAGACTAGCATAACTTCACTTATTCAATTTTATGGCTATCTATATCTTATATATACAACAAATTTATTGTACAAAAATTATTTTTAAATAAATTAATCAAAACGAAAGTTTAATGAAAAATTTTGAAGTCGAAAGATTTTGCCATCTAAGATGGTGAAAATATGAAAATAAAAATTATATTTGTCAAATTTTTACCAACTGGGTTGACGAAAATCTGAACAATAGATTTTTTTTTGTTCTTGTTTTTTGTTTGTTTTGGTTTATTTTTTTAGCGTTTTTTTTTTTGTGTAGATTTTTTTTTTGGATAATTAGATTTGATTTTTTTGTGTGTTGGTTTAAAATTTAACCAATAGATTTTTCTAAAGACAATTTAAAATTAACTAAAATATTTTTTCAAATATTAGATACCACATCTATTATTATTCAAAATATAATTTTAGAAATAGCAACCATTTGATTATTATCTATACTAATTTGTTATTATTTATACTAATATAATTTTTAAAATATAATTATTATGTATACTAATTTGTTAAATAGCAACCGTTTTGATTAAATCAAAATCTATTATTAGTTAAAATTTTATTATCTATACAAATTTTTTATTATCTATATTAATATGAATGATAACCATTTGATTAAATCAAAATATAATTTGTTATCAAATTAAATATACTAATATGAATGATAACCATTTGTTATTATCTATACTAATTTTTTTTATTATTTATACTAATTTTTGAAATAGCAACCGTTGATTAAATCAAAATATAATTTTAAAATATAATTATTATCTATACTAATTTTTGAAATAGCAATCGTTTGATTAGGTCAAAATCAATTATTAGTTAATTTATAACAAATCATAATTAAAATAGATATCATAATTTAAAAAATAACAAACTAATTATTTGTTATCGATATAATTAATTATTTTAAATAAATTTTGTGTACAAATAATAATAAATTATCATTTAGTTATATGAAAGAAAACTATAATTTTGATAATAATATTAATCAATGGATTTTGTTATCATTCATATTAGTATAGATAATAAAAAATTAACTAATAATAGATTTTGATTTAATCAAACGGTTGCTATTTCGAATATTAGTATAGATATTAATTATATTTTAAAAATTATATTTTGATTTAATCAAATGTTTGCTATTTCAAAAATTAATATAGATAATAAAAATTTATTATAGATAATAACAAACAGTTATCATTCATATTAGTATATTTTGATAACAAATTATATATTGATTTAATCAAACGGTTATCATTCATATTTGTATAGATAATAACAAATTAGTATTGATAATAAATTTTTAACTAATAATAGATTTTGATTTAATCAAAACAGTTGCTAATTACCAAATTAATATAAATAATAATAATAATTTCAAAATTATATTAGTATACATAATTAAAAATTAGTATAGATAATAATTAAATGGTTGTTATGTCTAAAATTATATTTTGAATGATAATAGATGCGGTATCAAATATTTGAAAAAATATTTTAGTTAATTTTAAATTGTCTTTAGAAAATCTATTGGTTAATATTTGTTTAAACCAACAAAGAAAAAGCCAAACCAAACTATCCCAAAAAAATACAACAACAAAAAAAACCTAAAAAAACAAACCAAAAACAAGAAACAAAAAAAAAATCCATTGTCAGATTTTCGCCAACTCGGTTAACGAAAATTTGGCAAATATAAAAAAAAAAATTATATTTTCGCCATTCCAGATGGCGAAATATTTCGTGACTTCAATTTTTTCCAAAATAGTTTCGTTTTAGATAATTTATTTAAAAAAAAATTTGTACCGCAAATTTTCAGTTATATATAATAGGAAAAATAGGTTTTACTTTTATATTTCAAAAGTGTCATTTTTTAACCTTTTATATATATATATATATATATATATATATATATATATATATATATATATATATATATATCGGTTGATGCAGTAGTGTTCATCCTTCTCTTTCCGTGCGAAATCGCTCGCCAAAGGTCGTCACTGAGTTTTATGGTTTTTTTTTATTTCTTTAGGCTTCGGTCCCTCAATATCTATATTTTCTATTTGATCGAAGTCTTTTTTATCGAAGCATTATTGTCTTTCTGTGAAAGAATAAGGAGAAACCACCATGATTATTACTACATACATTCTTTTGTTTCAACTTTGACTCTAGAAGAGCGGACAAACCATCCTAATTGCATGTCTGAGCGTTCAGAGACCCTTGCGAGTTTGGATACAAAGGATTTTCGGTCTTTTCTTTTCCCGGTAGCTCTAGTAACTGCGTTTTGGCTTTATGTATAACGGAGTATCTACCTTCCTGGAGATTAAACAATAAAGTTTTAAATTTTATATATATATATATATATATATATATATATATATATATATATATGCTTAAATTAACTTGAGATAAAATATGTAAATTATACAAGTCCATAATTTCTAATCACTAATAATTACATACTTCTAACGACAATAAATGTTCGTCATCTCAAATATTTACTTAAAAATATTCTATAAAAATTTGTAATTGTCAAAAAAAAATTTACAATGTCAAAAAAACTTTAACAGTTGGTTATCAAATTATCCTTAATTTATAGAAAAAATTATAAAATTTATTTTTAAAAACTTTTTTTTTTAATTTTCGACATAACGTTCGGAATCCGACGTAACGCTCGGGACTTTGTAAAGACTGTAAAAAAAATTGTAAAAACTGTAAAAAAAAATGAAGATAGTTTTGGCAACATATATTGAAAGTTCTTGGACGTTGTAAAAGTCTCCTAAAAAAATATAATTTTTTTTTCTATACTATTTCAAAATAGATTGTCATGCAAGTATATATTTAAAAAATACGAATAAATATAGACAAAAGATACATGCAGAACTTCTAATTACCAATAAAATAAACAAGTCTAATATAAATATAATAAAAGTCGAGGTCTCCTACAATATCAAAGGGTCGACCAGTTCATGGGGATCCGGAGCGAACAATCGCTCAACGCTAATCTTCGGTGACCTCGTATTCCATCCATCGTGAAGACCTAACAAAATAGTCCACAATTTTGTAGTTGGTGGACACATCAAATCATTTGGCAAGTAAAATCTAATTGCCATAGTCCGAGGTGATTCTAACAATTCTCTTTAGCCAATTACAAAATAATTTATTATTCATATTTATGTGTGGAGACAAGGAAACATTTGGATTTGCATGTAGGTTGAAAAAAGATTTGAACTTAGCGTTTGAGTTTAGACCTACCTAAAGACATGTTTGGTAAACTGAACGTCGAGGTGGATATGCAAAGTGCAAATCTGTATATGATATTTAAACATTTTTTTTTCCAATTTGTACTCTCATAAAAATGTGTTTGGTAACATTGATATTTTTCATGCATCATGAATACGAACAATGTCGTTGATTTTCGATCCCATATCATCAACAAGTAATCGTTTCCAAAACAGATATATTATTGCACTATTTCTGTCTCATAGCTCTGTTTCTACTCTATTACATGTGGTTTCCAATCTGTACTAAAAAAAAGTACAGCCCACATGTGATAAAAAGAAGACAGACTTATGTTTTCACTATCAATATAAACAAACTGAGATAAATTATCAGAACAAAATAAAACTGAGGCATCTTAACACTAAAAGAACTGCATCTATGAAGATGAAGAAGAAAATGTTGGCTCAGAGTGCATAGTAACGAGTGCAAGGGTTTTTCAATGTCAATATAGACGTACTAAGCTAATTTGATGGGGACACATGAAAACTGTTGATATGTCGACAGTGAAATAGAATCAACGACATCTCCTAATATTGCAATTGACGAGCAAATTGCAAAATTACATACTGCAAAATGGACATTCGACAGCAAGCAAGCAGTTAATGATGTGAGATGCTAGCAGGTAAACGAGGTAGCACAAAAAGAAAGTATTTTAATGAGTAAGAAGGTCGCAGTAAACAACAAAGGAAAAGAAGAAGCTTGACCAAAACCAAGTCCCATCATCCTGAATGAGGAATGCAACAACAATGTCTAAAACCATATCTCATGGTGTGTAATGGGCAGGGAGGCCCGGAACCCAGTGCGGTCAATGTCGGTTTCGGCCGGGCCGGACCTGATCAACGGACCGGTCCAGCTCGGCCCACCTATATACTAGGTCCGGGCTGAAACCTGATTTCTGGTCCGAAAGTCCGGTCCTGTCGGGTTCAAGAACCGGTCCGAACCGATTAAGTCCGTGAAGCCCGTTCGATCCGGTCGGGCCTGTCCCGGTCGGTGACCCGGTCTGGGCCCGGGTGAACCCTCCACCCCTGCCCTCCCCCTCTTATTTAAATAATATACACACAAAATAAAAATAGTACATAGAGATGGAAAAATCTAACCCATGGCTATCTCTAAACAGTGTATGACTTTATAGTTTTTCCACGTATCTCTAAATGTAGTTTACATAGTACACTTTATTAGATAAATATTTTAAAAAAAAATTGGTCGGCCCGTGGGTCAGGTCCGGCCCGTCCCAGATTAAGTTCGGACCAGGCCCGTCCCAAATTAAGTTCGGACCCGGCCCGGCCCGCTTCCTCCCGGGTAAGTTTTCCAAAAATTATTAGGAAATAAGTTTTCCAAAATTATTTTTTCAACAAAATTTTATAAAATTTATTATTATGTAAAAAAAATTGAATTTTTTTAACTTTGTGTCTAATAAATTTATGTGACGTGAATTTTTTTTGTTAACTGAATGATAATAAATTGACGCCATATTAATTACAATTTTTTAAAAAAGTTACATAATACATCTTAAGTGACAAGTATTTTTACTTGACACATAATACACCTTAAGTGACAAGTATTTTTACTTGTCACATAGAACTTGTCGTTACAATTTTTTAAGGAAGTCATAGAATACATCTTAAGTGAGAAGTATTTTCACTTGTCACATACAACTTATTGTTACAATTCTTCAAGGAAGTGACAGAATACACCTTAAGTGACAAGAATTTTTTTTCTCACATAATACACCTTACAGAACAAGAATTTTCACTTGTCAAATAGAACTTGTTGTTACAATTTGTTAAGTCACATAATATACCTTAAGCGACAAGTATTTTAACTTGTCACAGAGAACTTGTCTTTGATTCTTATCAAAAAATAATATTTTATTTCAGTGACAATGTTGAGTGACGACCAATAAAAATATACTCACTGAATGATTTAACTATGTGACGATATACAACTGTTATCACTGAATTAAATTACGAGTGACAACCAAAATTACTTGTTACAGAAATATTCATTTCAATGAGAAGTTTTACACTTGCACTTGTCACGAAAACTTGAATTTCTTGTAGCGAAATACCAAACAAATCATTCTTAAAAATGATAAAAATTAAAAAATAATATAGAAAAAAAAAATAGAAAAAGCAAAAGCAAAAAGCAAAAAATTTCCTAAAAATGAAAAGAAGACAAAAAAAAAAAAAAATCAAACATGAAAAGATGATAAAAAATAAAAATAATAAGCCTAAATTATAACTTGATACCCTCAACTATTCTAAATGTTCAACTTGATACATTGAACTTTGATATGTGCTAACTTAATACCCTCCATCAACTAATATTTTCAACTTGGTACCCTCCGTCACTAACCATTAGATTATTTCAGTTTTAAGAAAACAATTACCAAAATGTCCCCACAATTTCCCCTAAACCCCCCGCCCCCGGTCGGCCGGCCGCTCCCCCCTGGGTCCTCCCTCCTCTCCTGCGGTTCCACCCCACTACTGTCGCACGCTCCTCCGCACGCCGCCGCACGCTGCGGCTGTGGCGCTGCAGCTCCGCACGATGCCTGTGAGTCTCGTCTCACTGT
This sequence comes from Iris macrosiphon, assembly GCA_036927795.1. Taxonomy (NCBI): domain Eukaryota; kingdom Viridiplantae; phylum Streptophyta; class Magnoliopsida; order Asparagales; family Iridaceae; genus Iris; species Iris macrosiphon. Next base: position 182,228,139 of record JAYESA010000006.1, on the reverse strand, counting down.
TTGCGTATTTCCGTATTCATGTCTGTTTTTTGTGTGCTATTGTTGTATAATTGCTTCCCGTAATTTTTGGATTTTTCTAACAGCTTTTGTGCAATTTTTAGTTTATTGGTAGTGAAATATCCTTAATATATATATGTATATATATATATATGGGAGCGCGGAGCCCCGCCGAAGCCTTGCCCCCCTGCACCATCGGATCGGGGGCCCCGCATGGGGGCCATGAGTGGGGCCCCCGCGATCCAACGGTTGGAAGCGACTGGGCTTCGTATCCGCTCCCTATATATATATATATATATATATATATATATATATATATATATATATATATATATATATATATATACCCCTCTATTTCTCTATCTTCTTTATTATTTTACTTTTTATCTCTTCTTCATTTCTCTTCCTTCCTTCCTCCCCTAGCCGTGAGCAGCCGACCCTTCCCCTAGTCTTGGTTTTGTACCCTTGCTAGTAGTGGTAGTATTGATAGTAGTGGGTTTAGGCAAATACATCTTGTCAACCATGAAGAACTTGCATATATATATTTATGGTTTTTCTTGCATTTTATCTGCTTATATTGTGCTCCATGAACTTCTCTTCAAGTTTAGTACTCAGGGTTTTTGGGTTTGATGTCTTGGTTGGACTAGATCTACATTTATAGTTTTTGGGTGTTCTTGAGTTTTTCATGGTTTTGATCTCTTAAAACTAGATGTTTCCAAATTCTAGTGATCCATGTCGTAGACCATATGATTTCATACGATTTAGAACTTTGGTTTACTGAATTTGGACTTAAAATGAGAATTTTATGAAGAAAGTAAATTTTCGAGACTTGGAGCTTTTTTCTATGGCAGACTTGCTGATTTGGGACGAATGAGATTCATGCGCCCAGCACCTATGCGACGGAGAGGCCATGGACACGAACTCTTTTGCCACGTACCCTTACAACATGTGCCTAATTTTTTGGGCGCATGACTGATTCACACTTGTGTTTTGAAACTGAGTGCTTGAGAAAGCCAAGTGACAGAACCCTTTCTATTTGACTCACTGGATGCATAAAGGTGTCCATGCGGCCAGAGTCTCATGCGCCTCTTCCTTGATTGAGTGCATGACTCTACACCAACTTTGGCACATCTTTTCATGACTTTGTCTTTTTCTTCTTCTGACACAACTTTATGGCCTGTCACCTTTAGTCACATTGGTCACTTCAGTCACGTCCCTGACATGCATTTATGATCCATCACTTCAGCGAGAATTTCAAGATGGCACACTTCCTTATGCGTGGACTTTGCTTGATGCATGCGGCCAGCTTATTCCTTGCGCCTATCAGTCCATGCGCCTGTGCGTCGGACTTGGTTATGCCGCCATATCCCCACAGCAACTTATTCCACGCGCTTATCTCATGCGCCTATGACACTTGTAGTAGCATATCTTTCTTGTATATTTTCTTGTGGCTTATTTGTTTCCTTTTGCTAAATTACTATGGATGCAAGTTTTATCCAATTGCTTATAACCTGACTGTGACACATACAAGAACATGGAATTTCTTAAACATGGATTATAGTGACACTGTTAATCATGAACTCTTGGCACCTGATATATACTGATATTCCTGATAGTGACTCGACGAAGCGCGCTCCTGACATGCTAGAATTTTTCGAATTGAATTACTTGATATGTTAAGATAACTTCTCGTGGTTAATTGCTTGTTCCTGTCCCGAATGCACTCGTCAAGCTATTGTCTTGTCTTGCATCATGTCTAAGGCAAATTTCTACGCAACAAGGTCAGAAATTCTTGATAACTTGTCCAGGCTAACAACTAGAATAATAATCTATAAAACATCTAGAGAGATTTTCTGGCTACATGTAATCCCGGTATACAAGCGATACCTGATGGATTTGAAGCTCTCCGTAGTGAGGGGCACACTTCGAGCAAGCCGTCGAGTGTTGCATTACCTATAAAATATTATGCCTGATTTAATCTACGATAGGTGTCATTACGCCTGGATAACCCGAATAAGTCTGCAAGACATGTGGTTATATGAAATCTCAACTGCATGTGTTAGTAATTAGGATTGTGATAACTCTAGTTAGTTAATGATTAGCAAGCTGCAAGATATGATTGGCCGTGATTGCTTGATTTCTAGTCTCGCTTTGTCCCGATTTATCTGACAACTGATCCGGAACTGTAACTTGAACACTGATCCTAGATATACTCTAGAACTGTAAATGCTAGTTATTCTTGTACTTTAATTATTGTTTTCTTATTCTACTCCTTAATTGATTTGTCTGCATGCTGGTTTTAGTTTCTAAGTTGGCTCCCTTGTGTTACTTTATTATTTTGGGGTTTGACCCCACTGCTTTTGTATGGCCAGATTTTGGAGCAGGACCACAGGATCTCCAGTACTTCCCTCATCGAGATGGTGAACACCAGGAGCACCCGAGGACATCAGTGGGTTTCTTCTTCATCACCCACCTGATCATGTACATTATACTTTTGAGGCATTTAGCCACCAAGCACGTGTTTAGCTCATATTTTGTAACTTGATTTTCTGCCTGCGAGCCTACATGTAATGTATATTCTAGACTATAGCTCGAGTTGATCATGTAATAATGTACTCTTGCTAGTTCTTTATTTTGTAACTAGATTCATGATCATCTATGTATTTATAGTTTGTGACACCTTACTATTATATGTTTGGTGATCATATCTCTTGTAACTTGTTGCTTGCTTGAGATTGAGACAACTAGGGTTCTAGACCTAGAAATGACTTTTGGATTGTAGAGTAAACTCCCACATGTCTAGACAGTCGTGACCATATCTCGGAATATGGAGTACTCTGGTATACGTAGCTGGCTTTGTCTGCCCCCGCTCTCTAGTAATTTGTTTCTAGGGCGTGACAATGCCATAGCGCCACCGCTGCTCCGCGCTCTGCTGATACCGGAGAGGGAGGGGTTGCCGGAGAAGAGGGGAGGGAGGGGGGGAGAATGTGAGGGGGGGGTATTTTTGACATTTGTCATTTTAAGTTAATACAGATTGACAGAAAATTGGAAGAGGGTATTAAGTTTGCACCTATCAAAGTTCAAGATATATAACTGAACATTTGGAATAGATGAGGGTATCAAGTTGAAATTTAGCCAAATAATAATAATAATGACTAAACAACAACAAAAAATTACTCCGGCAAAAAAACCATATATTCTAAAGAGAGATAATTCTCATGTTTTATGAACAAATTCTTTATACGAATAATCGTAATTTCCAAAAATAAAATATTTATAACGTGCACCAAATATTTTTTCACCATAAATTTATGAGAAAAAAAAAGTATTTTATTAACATGTGCTCTAATGACACATGATAACACATTGATAAATGTGTATTTTATATTAGTAATTTCACAAACACATTTATCAATGCACATTTTACATTTATCAATACATATTTTAGGTAAAATATGCATTGATAAATGTGCTGGTGGAAGTACCAATATAAAAAATATATTTTTCAAGATATTATCATGTATATTTAGGACATATTAATAAAACCCAAAAAAAAATAGTGTACGAGCGTGTGTTTCTTTTTGAAGGCATGCTTCTGTGTCTTAACTATGTACTTATTAGTTATTACTGGCATATCAAAAAAAAAGAAAAAAATAGTTATTATAGAATCTAATATCAATAGATAAGATGGGCTATTCTCAGCTCCCCTTATCAAAAAAAGTAGTATTTGTGTCATCTTAAAATTTAACTTTTTAAGTGTTACTCTATTTGTACGGAACTCGAATGGCACTTATGGTTATCGAGAAAATGTATAAGATTCCGGCTGAATGGCAGAAGGTCAGTAAATTAAGCCACGGACGCGTATTATTTCTTTTATTTATAAATGGTGAAAGTTGAAAAATAGTAGACCCAAAAATATGCAATGCAGTGTGCACAAAAGTTTCAAACATTACGTCGGGTCCCGTACGTTATGCCGGAAAGTAAAAAAAAGAAAAAGGTAAAAAAGTGTTACTCTGTTTGTATGATTTCCGCTACATCATTTATTCAAATTCTGATAACAAGGAATTGACTACACTTCTAAATCAGCATGCTTATACTTTAAACCCCATGTTCACACTCTCTCTTTGTCATCTTTGTCCGGTTCACCAAATACTTTGACCATTTGTTTAGCCCTTTCTTCCTCACTAGGTCGAAAATTAAATGGCGACATGCTTTGTCAAGGATGGGCCTTACCTACTTGGACAATTGGTACTTTGTTGGCACCTAGAGAAAACAAAAGTAAAGATTTGAATTCTTTGCGAAATAGTGTCGACCATATTGAGTCATCTATTTTCTACATAACTGACACTTGTTTGGTACGGAGAATCCAATCATTGTCTTCGAAATTTTTGGCTGAGATTATTCTTAGGCGTTGAAGTTTGATTTGATCAAGAAAGCAGAGAACTACTACTAACAATCTTCCCCTACTTAGTATGAGTCATCTACCGCATAAATCTAACAACATATGATAAGAAACTAACATACTCCGTACCTTTAGTTTTAGGTCAATTTTTTAATGAAAGTTTTGTATTCATAGAAATTAACTCTGAATTTCTTTGCTTTAGAAAAAGAATCCAACATTCTCGTACCCACATTACCATATCCATCCGTGTTTGGTAAGGATGGAAATAAGTGGTACGAAAAATTTAATTTTTTTATTCCTATATTTGGTTAATATAAGAAAAGAAATATTAATTTGTTTGAATATTATTTTATAGATGTCATGATGCTAGTACTATTACCTAAATTTAATTTGTGTCAATGAGGGTATTACCGTCCAAAAAATTATAATTAATGCACCCAGTCAATATTTTCAGAAAAAAGAAAAAAAATTCAAGGGGGGCTTAGGTTTTATTTTTCCACATGTGTGAAAAATTGAGCATCCATATTTTCTTCCAATTTTCAATTCTAGACTTACCCAACATGAGTAAGGAACCAAAAAAAACTCATTTTCAAACATCTAAGGTGTTGTTTGGTTCAGTTTTAGAGAATTGTGAATGAATTTTGGGTTGTTTATCCATGTTTGGTAAGTTTAAAATTGAAAATTTGAAGGGAATATGGGGGGCTCGCATTTTCCATATATGTGGAAAAATAAAACTCAAGGTTCTCCTTAGGGACATGTTTGGTAAACTGAAAGTGGATTTGGATTTGGAAGTAGTAAAACCATATTTGGATTCTAGTTGAAATCCTACATTTTGAAATACCAAAAACCTATTTGGTAAAATAGGATTTTGGCATTGGATTTTGTCCAAATCCAAATCCATTGTTTGGATAAGCAAGGTAGATGATGGTTAGGATTTTCACTTCCTTCAAATACATTGTTTGGCTATCCCAATATGCAACCGGTTAGGCTCACCACATTTGAATATGGTTATCTTACCACTTGGAGACATGGAAAATTGGTATAAACCGATTTGGCAAGGGAAAAAAATCCCAGATCATAAACAAATTTCAACATTAGAAATATCCAACTGGAGGGAGCATAATAGGAGGCAAGTGTTCACAATCACAAATATCCAACTGTTGAGAGCATCATTCAGACAAATAATATCCAACCAAAAAATTATCATAATATTGCACAAGAACAGTCCATTTTCACCAAGCTTAATATCCAACAGGAAAAAATTACTACAAACAAGAATATCCAATCTGACAAACTCGGATTGTACTCAAGATAAGTAACAAATTATTAACAACAACAGTAAAATGTAGGAGAAATAGTATGAGGGTTAGAGTACTTGAGGTCGAATTTAGCAACTGGCCACAGTAAGTATGAGTGATTACAACAAAAGCTGCAAATATTAAAGGAAAAATTTGGCCAATGCCCATCTCATTCAAAAGTGGCATGCATCTCACTTTACCTCATCACCGCCTCCAAAACATTGTAACTCACCACAGTCCCGTTGTTTGTTTGACGAGTAAATGCGTTGGGTTTTTGGGGAGATAAAAGAGACGCACAGTTTCTGTCCCCAATAAGCTAAATTTAGCCTTAGTAATATCTTAATATGGAGTAAAACCTGAATATAACAGCATATAGTAATATCTGGAGATGACATCAGAGTAAAAATGAAGATAACAACAGATATGATAAAGAGAAACCTTTTCAAATATTGTTACCAGTTCAACTGATTGAAATAAAGAAAGGAAAAAAAATTCAAAAATTTATTAGTGGCTCAGAGTAGGTTTGCTTTTAATATCATTGGAATACTAGCGAAGATGGTTACCTCTTCAAACTTTGTAGCATGATGAGGAATGCAACAAAGTACCTGTTCAACCCATCAGATGTACTACAAAGGGAATACCACCAATCTCACTAATATATACATAATAAAAATGTCAAAAATTATGCCCCTTCATCACAGCCTATAGTAAAAGAGTAAAATATGATATAAAATAAAAAAAAAACTAAGAAAAAATAAACAGAAAAGTACTGGTTAAATCTTTTGCAAAGAAAAGAAATAAAAGTAGATATTACAACATTGTTTCAGAACATGTCTAGTGCCAAGTACCATAGTTTTAGAAGAACTTATACATCAAGAAAATGAAAAGACAAAAGACGCAGAAAACCAAAATTGGATACATTGTAAGGGTCTCATAGGGGCAATTTGTGTTTTGGAAGTATGTATATGTGTTTCAGCATATTTTGGCTTTTGGAAATATTCAAAAGCTTCATCCCTATCCTTATATTTGAAGTAGCAAGCACATTTATATCCATGGACCTGATAATAGCAATCAGACCAGTTTGTATAAACACCAGGAATTCTTCCCTTGCGGACAACATAGTAAGTCATGTTTTCCAATATAGGTTGTAGTTAATCCAAAGTAGGAATGAAAGCAGAAAATAGATAACTGAAAATACATATCACTAGATGTCAAAAGTAGTGCAAAATACAGTCATGACCATAAATATTACACATTTTTGGGCTATCAGATGCCCAATGTCAGAGGAGCAGTGCAGGTGCAACATGTTGTGCAAGTGTTCTTGCACCAAAATATTTCAGACTTAAAAGTTCCGAGTTAAAAAAACTAGTACACATTAATATACAAAACTGCAGATATGTTAAACTTCAGTCAGATCAAAACCATGGAATTGACCCATAGAGAGCAAGGGGGGCAGCAAGGGAGGAAAATAAGGGGGTAACAAGAGTAGAGTAAAACCGGATCCAACTAATCCTCATTGGATGGAAGAAATATCCCAGATTTGAATTTTTCCATCCATTTGACGTGTTGTGCTAGAGGAAAACCTACAAACCTCTTACCATCACGATGATTATCAATAAGATAATCATAAGCACCATTTATATCCTCTTCAAAGTAGTCCCCTAGATCCCATACTCTAGTACCCAACTTCTCAATATGAAATCCCACAAAATCCGTCTCTAGTACATCACCAATTACTTTCAAAGAGCTTACCAAGTTAGGCATGTAGTCATCCGCAAACTCTCTACGACGTTTCATACCCGATGATTGTGAGGATTTTGACCTAGTTGTCATCTTAGTTGGGGAAGAAGATTTACTAGCTTCAATGTTTACCCCTATAGGCTCCTCATTCACATCATCCAAATTAACAACATCCTTCTCATAGCCACCATATTGTTCATATCATGATCTAGATTGACTACCAGTAGCATGGTCATCCCTACATACTACCCTCAACAAATCATAATTTCTTATCGATTTGTTGATGTATAGACATAACTTGATTTAGCTTATAGAAAAAATAAAAAGACACATTAGTAATAGAAGCAAAGTGACAAAAAAGTAACTTTAAAAGTGTTCTATTAACTCCTACACATTACCTTATCAAGATTGTTGTAAGTTTCCTCATCCAAGATCACAGTTTTAGTTTCATCATCCCAATCGGCCCCCGATATTTTCTTAGCCTTTAAAATCTCCAACCATTTTCACTTTTGCACTCTTAGATGATTATGTACGTTCTCCGCAGTGTAACTCTCACCAAACTTCGCATTGATAGCACTAGCCCCTCTTTGGAGAGAGCATTTCTAGAAGTTTTTGTCGGGCTTACCACAATTGTTGGCCTCATCACATAAAACTGTTAGAAGCAAGTCTGTATGAGATTGGTGCCAACGTTTGTTGCTTTGACCCTCCACATGTTGATCATTTCTCGTTGTTTGTATTGTTCTTTTTTGCAGGGGAAGTGACAACAAACTCATTATTTTCCCTCTCCAGATTAGATCATTTGATTTGGATAAACGAATATGAATCCATGTAAGGATACGCTGTTCTACCCCAGTTTAGGTGAGATAATGAGTTGCTAAATGATTGCGCAGGTTGGTATGGTTGGGGAGGAGGCAAAAAAGAACGCCTTAGCTTAGGAGGGGCAAAGGGGTTATTAGCATGTTTTGCAAAATTATCAGACATTTCACCTGTAAATATCAGGGAACAAATAAAACAGATATTCTGTTGCGAGTATAGTATATAAGTTCTCAGCCCAAAAACTAAACGTAATAGCAGACAATAAGGGATATGTTTAGGTAATATACTAAAACTTGGTATTATATTGAACCAAAAAGGAAGTAAACATACTAAATACAAAAATTGACTGCTAAGTCTACACAAAATGTGATAAAGGGTCATGTTAAATACAAAAATTGACTCCCAATCCTACACAAAATGTGATAAAGGGGCATGTTTAGGTACAATTTTCATGGCAGTAATCATGCCCATATCTCAGTCGCTATATTGTCACAAAAATCCTACCACGTCTTCTTAATACTTCTTTGCTCAGAATGTGAATTATTTTGCATGAATTGGTCGAAATGATACACGTTATAATTTTCAGAAGATGTAGATGCATCCTTGTCCACTTCATCAAGCACTAAACCATCATAAGGATCAATACCAAGTACAAAATTATGCAAAATACAAAAAGCAATTACAAGGTCAACTTGGGTAGGGAAAGAGTGAAACTTTTTTGACCCTAGAATGCAGAACCGATTCTTAAGTGTACGAAAAGCACATTCTATCTTACTACGTAATTTTGAATGCCTCCAATTGAAAAGCTCCTTTGTATTCCTAGGCTCACGCCCTTTAGTTTGGGATAGATGGTACCTTACCCCACGATATGGGACTATGAATCCATGTATGGTTGTATATCCATCATCACTAGATTGTACTTTCCTACATCCATATATTTATATATAAATCACACTTATAAGTTTCATCTCTATATATCCACTACATATAAATTTGAGGGCGAAGGGTATGTAATACCTTGAATAATTTTGAGGCCATTTGGGGTAGGCCTTGAGAGGGCATATCTCAAAACAGTCATATCACTAGCAGACCCCTCCCAATCAGCTAACACGTAACTAAACTTCTTATTTGGAGTAGCAGCAGCTAATACATTTTGTGTTAGTGAATCTTTTTCTACCCCTAAAACGGGGGGCCTCCGATAAAGGCAAAGTGGCTTGGATGTGGGTTCCATCTATCATACTGATACAATCCTACAAATTAGTACATTTGGTTAGGTAACTATAATATGTTCCTACAACTTATTAATTTGGTCAAAACTAGACTTTAGCTAATATTTAATTTACCTTAAAATAAGAAAAGCATTCACAGTTTTGCCTTATCTCCATTAGGTTTTCACACCCAGGTTGCTTCATTACTACTTCACGTAGAGTAAATATAGCCCCAAGTACTAGTGCATACTATGTTCTTTGACAAAGTCAACAGTGCATACTATGTTCTTTGAGATCGTTCATTGAGATCGTTCTCCAGAACACACAAAGTCAACAGTGCATACTATGTTCTTTGACTTGTGCCCTAGCATGTACAAAAATATTGCCACATGTTCTTCCACACAAACCCAACAACTATCTCGAAGTGACCCATTAATCCTTAGCATACGTACTAAGGTATAGAAGGATGTCGTGCTCATCCTAAGATAGGATACACATTTGTCTTTACCTCCCCATAATATTCTATACATGTGTGCATCTCTCCATTATGTTCTTAGTTCGAAATGCTCTCTAGCAATGCATGTTCGTTCATTTTTCTCCTCACCCACCAATGCTATAATAGCATTAATAACACTGAGAGTGCTTGACACTGTAGCAAGTATCGTACGATTCGTAGGATCAGAAAAATCCATCAACCTACAAAGGGGGAAAATTTTGGCATATGGTACCAAGGAAAATAGTTATAGATAGTCAGCTGAAAGCAGACACAAAACACACACAGCAAACAAGGCATGAAATTATGTCAAGCACTCTAGAGTTGAATAACCAATCAGCAAAACAGGGAAGAAATAAAGAAGATAACAAAAAACTATATAATTAGTGGCTCGGATTTAGAAAAAAGTAAATCTCACTGGCAAAAATAGCAACATTTGTTACCTCTACAAACCTCTCATGTGATGAGGAGTGCAGACAACCTTGTAGGTTGTTGCCTCTTCAACCCATGCCTCTTCAACCCATAACAGAAGAGGTGGAATGCTACAAAAGTTACTAGAAATTAGGTTATCAAAAACTCTCAATTTTTTCCCATCATCACAACCTAATTACAATAAAAATGACAAATAAAAGCATAAGAACTCAGCAAAACAGGGTAGAAAGGAAGAAGATAACAAAAAAAATTATATAATTTGTGGCTCAGATTTAGGAAAAGTAAACCTCACTGGCAAAATAGCAACATTTATTACCTCTACAAAGAGGAGTGCAGACAACCTTGTAGGTTGTTGCCTCTTCAACCCATCACAGAAGAGGTGGAATGCACAATGGTCACTAGAAATTGGGTTATCCAAAACCCTCAATTTTCCCCAACATCACTGCCTAATTACAATAAAAAGGACAATATAAGCATAAAAACATAGCAAAACAAAGTAGAAATTAAGAAGATAATAAAAAATAGATTGATACTAGCTCAATATAATGTCACCTTTAGTTTTACTCTGCATATCTTCAGTTTTACTCTGCTTACAAAAATTATTGCATCTGTTTTTATCTTTATTTTACTCTGCCTACAAACTCATTTTGTAAGAATTATGTCACCAACATTATGTCAACTATTTAGGGCATGTTTGGTAAACTGAAAATGTCCTTGGATCATCCTCAATGTACACTATCAAGAACTACAACAATAAAATGGTATAGAACTACAACATACATGATTAGCATATCAACATTTAGTTTTAAGTCACTACCAGACTAAAAATTATGTTTAAAACCAATATCAAATATGTTTTTACTCATGTACACTACATCAACAGAACCAAAATACCAGCAAGTTACAGCATATCAGCATATAGGGATGACATAACTTGATGTATACGAAATAAGCAATCAAACAAATATAGCTATAATACAATAGTATAGAATGGATAGAACTACCAGTTGAGGCATATTTTCCAGATCTATAATACAATGGTATAGAACTACCAGATCTAAATAAAAAACAAACTAGACAACTTCAAACAAAAAACTATACATGTAGAAGAAAACAAATCTAAATATAGAAAATTACTATACATAAAACGTAAATATGTACAAATCTATAATTTGTGGACAAGAACCCAACTTTTTTTATTTATTTTAATATGCTGGATCATGGGAAATATTCTCCAGATCTATAATAAAATATTTTACAACAATAATATCTGAAGAAAAGACTACAAAATTGGCACAAAAAATACTAGATCTACAACGTTAAAGATCTAGAAGATCTGAAGAAAAAATATACACAAATCGAATAAAAATACTAGATCTAGAAGAAAATATTATAGAACCGGAGAAAATAGTTCACATCTATAAATATGTACAGATCTATAATTTTTATCCAAGAACATAACTTTTTTTTAGCTTTTAATATGATGGATCATGGGAAAAATTCTCCAGATCTACAATAAAATGGTTTACAACAATAAGATCTGAAGAAAATACTACAAAGCAGCAAGAAAAATACTTGATCTACAACTTCTGAAGAAAAATATTCAGACCTATAATAAAATGTTATAGATCTACAAGATATGAAGAAAACAAATACACAAATCGAATAAAAAATAGTAGATCTAAAAAAAAAATTATAGAACTGGGAAAAATATGTACCCCATGTATAAATATTCTCCAGATCTATCATAAAATGGTTTAGAACAATAAGCTCTGAAGAAAAGACTACAAAACATCAAGAAAATTACTAGATTTATAAGATCTCAAGAAAAAAAAATTCAGATCTATAATAAAACGTTATAGATATACAAGATCTTAAGAAAAAAAATTACACAAATCGAACAGAAAATAGTAGATCTAGAAGAAAATTTTATAGAACTGGAGAAAATTGTTCATGTATGTATAAAACCCACAAAATTAGAGAAATATGGGGGAAAATGGAGATTTAGACATGCATATAGTCGAGGTGGGGCGAAACGAGAAATGGGTGACCGTAAACCAATGGCTACAGCAGCACTTCCAGCGCGGGAAGGGACACAAGGAAAGTCGAGAGCGTCACCAGCAACTTTCCTCCAACATCCAAGTGTGGCGAGAGGAAGTGTAAAGGGAGAATTAACCAGGGGACATGAACTGAGCGTCTCTTTATCTCCCCAAAACCCAACTCATTTACTCGTCAACCAAACAACGGGAGAAGTGGAAAGTGGCCCATTTTCCACAGAAAGTTATAATCCCAGCCCACTTTCAGTTTACCAAACAGGCCCTTAGAATATTTTTGCTTTCCTGAGAATGTTGGTTGGATCCTTAATTACAATTTTTTTGACGGTAAGATGCTCAATAACACCAACTGAATATATGTAATATTAGTATCATGAAATTAATTAAAAACTATTTATGGAAAACTAAACAAACTAAGATTTCTATTTCTTTCTGAATCCAAAATATGGGAATGTAAAAAATGAATTTTTCGATCTACATATTTCCAACCAAACCAAAATGTGTATAAAAATGTTGAATTCATCTCCTATGGAAAACCTAAACTTGAACCAAAGAGCACCTTACTTCTATGGCAATGGCATAATCTACAGGGGCGGATCCACCCTTGTGGTGAGCCCACCCCAATTTTTTTTTACTCTTTTTTACTTATATATATATATATATATATATATATATATATATATATATATATATATATATATATATATATATATATATAATTTCTTTTTATATAGATTAGTCTATCTCTAGTCCATCTGAATCCTCTGTAGCCCACCCCACTTTCACTTTCCGGATCCGCCACCGATAATCTATTAGCAAATCTAGCTGCATTCTACTAGTCATCCACACAAATAATACAAATTGAAAGTAGCGCATATTCACTAGTTAATGATCATCTCATTAGTTGATCATGCTGCTCTCAGCAACAAGTTTGACAATCTTTCTTAGGGCTCCAAATCTCAAAAGTATATGAAGTGGGTCATCTTGAAATTAACACCGAGTTAATTAACTGGTATTCATGGCAAAACTGTCTGTATCCTTCAACATGTAAAATATCCCACACACCGAGCCATAGATTTTTACGAGGATACTCATGGGGTCTCATTGGACAACCATGCACAATCGCATTCCATACATTGTCACTAATTCTCTCACTTGGCTTGAGCACTAAGGGTCTGTTTGGTAAACTGGATTTGATTTTTGAAGTGGAAAGTGATATATCATATTTGGAAAGTGAGTTACGTTCCTGAATTTGAAAATACCAAAAATCTGTTTGGTTGAGCTGTGTAATTGCTTTGGAAAGTGTAATTCTCTCACTTCTATTGTTTGGTAACACACTGATATTTGGCATTAGAAAGTGTAATTCTCTGAATTCTACTATTTAGCTAATCAACATGAAAGTTGATAGCATCACCACCATATGAATATGGTGAGGTTACCTACCCATCAGAGGGGAAAAAATTGCTATACCAAATATGGACAAACTGTATAGCATGATTCCAGCATAAACTGTCAAATTTGCTTCAAAATTTTTTATTCAATTTTATAAATAAAATACATGATATTCACCAATATTGTTCAATCATATTGTCAAAATTATATAACAAGGAGCTTTACATCTTCAATTAGCTTGAAAGTGGACAAAACAAGCTCTAATTTTCACCAAATTAGTCATTACTATATTCAAAGAACATAAAAACCTTACTGGCAAGAAATATTCGACCATCCCCCTTGTGATTCTTTTTTTTTATCATACAAACTGAGAAAGTGTGAATATATTAAACCAAACTGAAAAACTGCAAGCTGCGTGTTTGCATTGGCTTAGAAACATACATTCGCTCATAAACAAAAACTGGTAGGCAGTGCAAGCTGCAAACTGGGGGTAGTAGTTCCTGTCCCCTTGTATTTCGGGATCAGCCAAATTATTTTCACCAAATGTATTTGCCTCATCATTGACAAAATAAAGAAGTCAAAGTATGAACATAGTAAATTAGAAAACATAAAGCTGCATTTAAAAACAATTAGCATTAAGGGCCTGTTAGGTAAACTGGAAAATGCAGCAAAAGAGTTCTAAAACATAATATTTGGCTCAGAGTGTGATTTTAATATCATGGACAAATTAGGAAAGATGGTTACATCTTCAACCTGCGTAGCATGATGACGAATGCATCAAAACTTAGTATGAAACTTACGTTTTATACTAAGCTTGTTACCTCTTCAACCCATCACAATACAAAGGGAATGTCATGAATCTTACTAATATTTAAATAATCCAAGTGCCTCAGATCTGCCCCCTCATCATAGCACAAAGTAAAATACTAAAATAAGAGAAAAAAAGAAGATTATAAAAGTAAATAAGCAAGATAAAACTGTTAAATCTCGCCAACTCAACATAACACATAGTAAAATACTAAAATTAGAGAGAAAATAAGAATATGAAAGTAAATAAGCAAGATAAAACTGTTAAATCCAGCAAAAAAAATTTATATCCTTAAACGTATATAATTTCAGAATATCACAGCAAATGACCAGTTCAACCATCATGTTCTAACCATACTAGTGTCCATAGTGTTTAATCTAGAAGCAGAACTTATACAAGATTAAAACAGAGAAGGCAATGACCCAAAAAAAACCAAAGATTAGACATTTTGAAGGTCTGAATAGGTCCAGGTTGTAGTTTTGTTGTTTGCAAAGGTTGTTCAGCATATAAGGGCCTTTAGAAGTATCCAAAAGCTTCATATCTATCTTGACACTTGAATTAGCAAGCACCTTTAAACCTATAAAATTGATTATAGCAATCGGCCCACTTGGTATAGACACCAGGAATTCTTCCATTTAGGACAACATAGTAAGGCATGGTGGAGGTGTTTATAGGCCGGAAATAAAAGGAAGATTTAACAAACAAATTAGAAATAAAAGGCAGATTTAAAATACAAACTGAACATGAAGGGCCGATTTCTAATACATGATAGTGCAAATTGCCAAAGTTTGTCTTGCACAAAAATATTACATAGTGGCCTACTTTCTAGAGTAGCAACATAAAGTGCAATTGTTCGAGCACCAAAATATTACAAAAGTCAGCTACTAGTTTGAAATTAATATTTACACAACCAGATTTTTAAGGTAGCGATATAGAACTGCTACAAGCAAAACCCCATCACCTTGGGGATTGACCCATCTTCAACTAGTGATAAGTAGGAGAGCACTAGTCCTCATTTGGGGGAGGTATAGTCCTGGATTTAAATCCCTCCAACCATTTAATGTGTTGTGCTAGGGGCGAACCTACAAATCTTTTACCATTCCGCTGATTGTCAATCAGATAATCATAAGCAACGTTAATGGCATCCTCTTCAAAATAGTCTCTTAGATCCCATAGTTTATTACCCAACTTCTCGATATGAATAGCCACAAAGCCAGTTTCTAGTGCATCACCAATCACTTTCAAAGATTGGACCAAGTTAGGCATGTACTCATCTGCCAACTCTCTACTACGCTTAAGACCCGATGATTGGGAGCTTTTTAATCTAAGAACTTAGATGGGGCAGGAGATCTATTAGGTTCCTTGTTTTCCCCTTTAGGATCCCCATTCAAATCATCCAAATTAACCACCTCCCTCTCGTAACCAACAAACTGTTCGTAGCAGGACCTAGACTAACTACCAGTCACATGGTCATCCCCACATACCACCTTCAACAAATCATATTTTCTAATTGGTTTGTTGATGTATAGACACAACTTCGATTTAGCCTAGAGACAAAATGCAAAAGGACACATTAGTATAAGCTAGATCAAAAGATAACTTAGCAAGAAAGTTTATTATAGAACTTTAACAAATGATTTAAATAATTCCTACATATTACCTTCTCAAGATCGTTGTAGGTTTCGTCATCCAAAATGGCAGTTTTAGTTTCCTCATCCCAACCAGCCCCGACATCTCATTAGCTTTCAAGATGTCTAACCATTTTGTCCTTAGCACTCTTAAGTGGTTATTAATGTTCTCACTTGTGTAACACTCACCAATCTTTTGATTAATGACAATTGCCCCTCTTTGTAATGAACATTTCTTGAAGTTTTTGTCTGGCTTACCACAAGTGTTGGCCTCATCGCAAAGAACAGTTAGAAGTAAGTCTGTATGAGATTAGTGCCAACGTTTGTTGCTTTGAGACATGCCTTTAACCTTCTTTATATTCTTCTTTTCAGGGGAAGTAGAAACTGACTCATTGTTATCTCGCTCCGGATTAGATCCTTCGCTTTGGATATGTGAATATGAATCCATGTATGGATCCATCGTTCTACCCCAGTTTCTGTTGGGTAATGAACTATGAAACGAATATGCAGGTTGGCCTATTGGGGGAAGACTCATTGTTTCCCTACCCAAGGAAGAACTTCTTAGCTTAGGATGGGAAAAATGATTATTACCATGTTTCCCAAAATTATCAGACATTTTACCTGAAATGCAAAGGGAACATATGAACTTAACCACAAAAAATAGGGCAGCACTCAACTGAACTTATAAACTTAGTGTACCAACAATATTAACTGAACATGAAGACTGGAACATATTAACTTAATGGGGGCAGAACTGGAACATATAAACGTAAAGGCATACTACTATTATAAATGCAAGCATTTCCAAAAGATACAGATTAAACAAAACTGAACAAAGTCTTTGTTGCAGTTTCAAAAGTACAAACTGGGGCAGAAAAGGTAAGAAATAAGAACAAAGAAAAGTAAATTTTACATATAAACTTAAGCCCAAAATATACCTAACAAAACTGAACCAAAATGTTAAGATAAGGGTGATGTTTAGGTACTCTTTCCCTGACAAAAGTCATGCCACATCTGCGTAGCTATATTATCTCGAAAATCTTTCCAAGCCTTTTTCACACTTCTTTGAACTACTGTGAATTATTTTGGGTGAATTGATTGAACTGATATACGCTATCAATTTCGTAGATGGTTCCTGCTTATATGTCAACTTCCTCAACACATAATCGATCATGATGATCAATTCCAAGTATAAAATTATGCAAAATACAGCAAACTATCACAAGGTCAACTTGGGTGGGGAAAGAGTGAAACTTCTTGGATCCTAGTATGCGGAACCGATTCTTTAGTGTACCAAAAGCACACTCTATTTTACTGCGCAATTTTGAATGCCTCCAATTAAATAGCTCATTTGCATTCCTAGGTTTATGCCCTTTGGTTTGTGACAGATGATACCTCACTCCACGATATGGGACAATGAATCCAGGCATGGTCGTATATCCAACATCCACTAGATAGTACTTTCATATATATACATATATATATAACTCATTAGGGCAACTATAAGTAATACCTTGGATAACGAACAGTTAACATTTTTGACAACTATATGTAATAACTTGGATAACTTTAAGAGCATTAGGGGGAGGTTTAGAGAGGGCATCCCTTAAAATTGTCATATCACTAGCCGACCCCTCCCAACCAGCTAATACATATGTGAACTGCTTGTTCGGTGTTACAGCAGCTAATACATTCTGTGTCAATGTATCTTTTCTACCCCTAAAACGAGGGACATCTGATAAAGGCAATGTGGCTTGGATGTGTGTTCCATCTATCAAACCAATACAATCCTACAAATTAATAAGTTTTGTTAGTTAATTTAAAATTTTCCCTAACAAATACATAATAAATATACATATTAGATCAATTTTACCTCAAAGTAAGGAAACCATTCACAATTTTCTCTTATCTCAATTGGGGTTTCAGATCCTGGTTGCTTCATTACTAAATCACGTAGGATAAATATAGCCCCTAGTACAAGATTAAAATACCTTGAGATGGTTTCTCCAGAACGCACGAAGTCGACAGTGCATACTATGTTCTTTGACTTGTATCCTAACATGTACATAAATATTGCCACTTGTTCTTCCACACAAACCCAACGACTATCCCGAAGTGACTCGTTGTTCCTTAGCATTCGTACTAAAGTATGAAAGGTTGATGTGCTCATCCTAAGATAGGATATGCACTTGTCTTGTCCTCCCCACAATATTCGATACATATGTGCCTCTCTCTATTGTTGTCTAAGTTCAGAAGGCTCTCTAACATTACATGTTCGTTCATTTTTCTCACAGGGCAAAGATAGAATGACAGTAATCACACTTAGGGTACCAGCCACAACTGCTAGTATCGTAGGATCGTTAGGATCAGAAAAATCCATCTTCCTACAAAGGGAAAAAATTGGTACATAGTAAAAAATATATAAACAACAGTTCCATAATAAACAACTCATCACAAATAGTAGTAAGGGTCCGTTTGGTAAATCGGATTTGGGCCTGAAACTGGATTT
The DNA here is from genome assembly GCA_036927795.1 of Iris macrosiphon. Classification (NCBI taxonomy): domain Eukaryota; kingdom Viridiplantae; phylum Streptophyta; class Magnoliopsida; order Asparagales; family Iridaceae; genus Iris; species Iris macrosiphon. The sequence continues at coordinate 182,209,362 of JAYESA010000006.1, read as the reverse complement.
ATTACTGAATTTGGGCCTGGATCATAAACAACAGTCCAATATTGACCCAGTTTGGATATATGCTGGAATTAGGGTTGGATGTGTGCATTAGCTATTTTCAGAAACATAATAAAAGAAAGTATCATTTGTATGGCTATTATAGCTGAAAACTACCACTTCATAAAGATGAAATAACGTAAATATGCCATACAAACCCAACTAGAAAATATTGACTCGGATTTAGAAAAGTTATATCACAGGCAAAATAGCAACAATTGTTACCTCTTCAACCCATAAAGTGTGATAAGGAGTGCAAACAATACAAAGTAAATACTTTATAAGCTTCTCAATATGGAATGTTGCATCTTCAACCTACCACACAAATAGGGAATGCTACAAAAGTCACTAATCTGTTGGTTTATCCAAAACTCTCATATTTTCCCCCTCGTCACAGTCCAGAAAAAAATAGTATAATAAGGGTAAAGTGAATCTAAAATAGAACATACACAAAAATATGTCATATAATATAGCTAAGTACTCATAAAATATTGACTCAGATTTAGGAAAGCAATATCACATGCAAAATAGCAACAATTGTTACCTCTTCAACCCACAAGTGTGATAAAGAGTGCAAACAATCCTACTAGAATACCTTACAAGCTTCCCATTAACTAGTGTTGCCTCTTTAACCCAACTGTGTCTTGACGAATGCAAACAATACAAAGGAAATACTTTATAAGCTTCACAATAAGGAATGTTGCCTATTCAACCTACCACACAAATGGAAAATACTACAAAAGTCACTAATCTGTTGATTTATCCAAAACCCTCATATTTTCTCCCTCATCACAGTCCAAAAAAATAGTATAGTAAGGATAAAGTAAATCTAAAATTGAACATTAACAAAAATATATCATAACATATAGCTAAGTAGTCATAAAATATTGACTCAAACATAGGAAAGTTAATATCACAGGCAAAATAGCAATATTTGTTACCTCTCCAACCCATCAGTGTGAAGACGAGTGCAAACAATCCTAGTATAATAGTTTACAAGTTTTCCATTAAGTTATGCTGCCATAAAAACCTCACTGTGTGTTGAGGAATGCAAACAATACTAAGGAAATACTTTATAAAGCTTCTCAAGGACAGCTGCATCTTCAACCCACCACACAAATGGGGAATGCTACAAAAGTCACTAAGTTTGGTTTATCCAAAAATCTCATATTTCCTCCCTCATCACAGTCCATCAAAATTTGTCTAATCAAGATAAATATAATCTAAAATATAACATACACAAAAAATGTCAAGTGCATATACTATCTCAATACTAGTGCATACTTTTTTCTTTAACTAGTGCATACTCTGTTTAATGAAAGATATAATATCATATGCAAATATAGCTGAGAGGACTAAAAACTGAAAAATATTGACTCAAATTATGAAACATTAATATCACAGACAAATTATCACTATCCCAATGACACTAAAGTTGTTAATTAACACAAAACTGACACATACTTCAGATTAAGCATGAATACACACGTATCATTTCCTATTGATAGAAAACATCATATTTTAGATTATAGCAGGATTAACATTTTTTTGCAAACTGACACAGACTTCAGATTAACAATTTTTTTGCAAACAAATTAAACGACATTTTTTTGACAGAATTTAGAAACAAAACTAACACATACTTCAGATTAATAAATTTAGAACATAATTTTTTTTACTAAGAACCATGAAGAGAAAAAGGAATATCAGGATAATTTAGAACATAATGTAGGAGAAAACAAATTAAATCCTTAGAAAAATCGAGATTTTGCAAAAAAAAAAAATTGTCCAAACCTCGTCATTAACTTAGATACATCAAGAAATACGCAATAATCTACAACCATAGACATAAATATAAGACATGCAAAACAAAAATCAAAAAGTTCCTTGGTAATCGTGTGTAGTCCCTGTTTATGTCGATTTTTAATAAACCAAAAATACCATGAATAACTCAGATCCATGAAGAAATAAGACTGGATTTACAAATGTAGAACAAAATATAAGACATGCAAAACAAAATACGATCCATGTACTCTGAAATTTTTTTATTTACTAGGAATTATGAAGAAGAAATGGAATATCAGGATAATTTATAATTTATAACAGAATGTAGCAGAAAACGAATTAAATCCTTAGAAAAATCGACATTATCCACAATTTTTTTCTCCAAACATCGTCATTAACTCAGATACATCAAGAAATATGCACAGAGCTACAATCATAGACATAAATATAAGACATGCAAAACAAAAATGGACAACTTTCTAAATTATTTTTGGAAAAAATCGATTTATCATCAAGATCCAGAACAAAAAACTTTCTTATATCAAGAAATACGCCGGATCTACAACTGTTGACATAAATATAAAACATGCATACAAAAAATAGACAACTTCTCATTTTTCTTCGAAAAAATCAGTTTATCATCAAGATCCAGGAAAAAAAAATTCTTAGATCAAGAAAGACGTCTGGATCTACAGCCGTAGACATAAATAAAATATAATTAAACAAAAAATCGACAACTTCTCATAATGTTTAGGAAAAAATCGGTTTATCACCAAGATCCAGAAAAAAAAAAACTTTCTTATATCAAGAAATAGGCCCTGATCTACAACCGTACACAAATATAAGACATGCAAAACAAAAATTGACAAATTCTCAATTTTTTTTGGAAAAAATCAGTTTATCACAGGGATCCAGAACAAAATACTTCCTTAGAACAAGAAAGAGACATAATATGGGAGAAAGGTGTTGTAGAAACGGTTAGAACAACATGCACTACTAATAGCGGAAGAAGCAAGGGGGTGAAGAGAACGCAGACCCAGATCCGACAAATCCGAACGGCTTTGGGGAGTGGAAGAACTCGGAAGAGCCAACTATCCAAAAATCATCCACATCCTCTTTGTGAAAGGGGAAGTGGAAGAACAGAAAATACAAGGGTACAGAAACTGCACACGATTACCAATGAAATAATCCAACCCTAATTTCCGTCTATAACCAAACAACAGAAGACTGGATCCAAGCCCAAATCCAGTAATAAAGCCACTTCCAGGCCCAAATTTGATTTACCAAACAGGCCCTAAAATGAATTCATATATTGTCACTAATTCTCTCAAGACTACTGCTTATTGCTTAAATGAAATAAACTCACCTCCAACATTCACAAGTGTACTAGTTACCAGAACATCTTATTACTGTAATCTACACGGAACAGACAGAACTAAAAAAGTACAGTAATTATTCCAAATTGTTCAGAAAACATAGTAGTCATCCATAATATCAGCTCTTCATCTCTTACAAACAAAAGCCTTGAAAAACATCGAAAAAAAATGGATGGATCAATCTTCGAAAAGAATAAAATAAATAGGCAGCGGGCAGAAGATGGGGCTTAATAGCTACTGCCTCTGTTATCCACATAACAACATAAAACTTGCAGTTTCTGCAAAAAACACCAGAGAAATTCACACGTAAACAATGAACTTAGAGCCTCTGCAGCTTACTCAGATGCTCCAGAAGAGAAGTAGCCTTTCGCTTGGCTCTGTCCGTACCACTTGTTGACAGATCAGTTAATGGGATTACAGCCCCCATCCTCCCGAGAGAAGCCAGGTTCTCGCTGTCTTTCTTGCAAAGTGCCAGCAAAATAGCTGCAGCATTCTCCTTGTTTCGAGGCTGACCAGTCCTTAACAGGTCGATCAGAACCGGGATTGTGTTAGCCTTGGCTATAGCCACCTTCCCTTCCTGGTGGCTTACAAGAACCGACAATATGGTCAGTGCTTCATCCACCATGCCACTGCCCGAAGACTCCTTGAGCATTTGAAGCAAGGGCTTCAGGATCCCCGTCCTCAGAGCACGGGACTTGTTGCCCTGATAGATACACAGGTTGAAAAGAGCAGTTGCAGCATCCTTCTTTCCTCTTGCACTACCGCTATATAGCAACTCTACTAAACATTCAATAGCTCCTGGTGTGCTTCCTATGGTTATCTTGTTCTCATCGTTAAGAGAAAGGCTAAAAATGGCTGCTGCAGCGTTCTCTCTTGCTTCCATGCTTCCCTTCCTTAGAACTTGAATGATTGAAGTAATGGCTCCTGCAAGCATTATCAACTCCTTGTTGTTGTCATATATAGAGAGGTTTAGGAGCGAAGTTACTGCGTGTTCTTGTGTCTTTGGGTCGTCCACTGATAAGAGACTCACAAGAGCTGGGATGGCTCCTGCTTCTGCAAGTAGAACTCTATTGTCTGTGCTCCTTTTTGCCAGGGATCGAATTTCAGCAGCAGCGGATCTCTGTTCCTCCAAGGACCGGCTGGTGAGATTACAAACTAGCGCATTGAATATAGCCCTGTCCTCATCAAGATCATGGTAGGAACCATCGTTCTTTCTTATCCGTCTGCTAAGTGATCGACGAGGCTGCTCAATCTTGTGAGTTTCACACCACTGATTTATTAGGCTTCTCAGCACATAGTTAGGCGTTAGTGTAAGGTTTTGGAGCTTCTGCTGAGTCTTTGGGCACGTACGATGACCACAATCTATCCACCTCTGAATAAACGATCTTTCATATGTCTGTAATCCAAAAAAGTAGATAACTCAAAAGTTTTCCTTAGAAGCTTTGCATTGCGGCGGGGAGGTTAAAAAGCAACGTCTTGTATCTTATTTTGGAAAACTAAAAAGATCACCCCTTTAACATGCTTATGTATACATCTTGACTCTCCCCAGACCATGCGTAGGCGGACTCGTGGCACTAGGACGTCCTTTCAAGTATAGTTATAGGCCCAGACTAGAACTTGACTAGTTTGTCCATTAATATGACTATTATTGTCTTTAATTTGTCATCCAAGGGAATATCAGAAAATTGTGAGAGCCAATTTAATATATAATAGCCTTTAGTAAACCTTAGGCTTACTTCTTGAGTTAGAATCTAGGATATTGGTAGTGCATGACAAACATAAGTATATGCTTTAAATTGGCTTTATATCCGAAAAAAAACTTTGGAGAGATGAGCCCAAAGAAGAGAAAAATCAAAGGATATCCAGCTATAAAATATAGTATATGTAGAATAATGTGGAATGTCACTTTTTCACTCTTTGGCTTGTGGCATAAAAATGAATGCAAGTTTCTCTAGCAAAGTATCATCATACCTCTTCATCCAACCTAAGGGAAATTGAGTGCTCCCCTTTATAAACTGCATGACCAAAAGATAGGTCTATCTAACTACTAACTGACCTTTTAGGTTTTATTACGTATTTCTTTCTTGCTCATATAGCTACCTAGACTAAGAATTTCACACAAGGATTAAGGATTGATCTCTGACTGAGAAGCTGGTCATACATTTTGATGATTCTTTTAAGGAGCTTTAATCATTCTCCATAATCATAACTCTGACCCCATTCTGAGGAGGCTAGGATGAGTGATGAAGATCGAGTTATCAAGAAATTATTTACCTGTCCTGTGGAGACAATAACAGGATCCCTCATTAGCTCCAGAGATATTGGGCAACGGAAATCCTCGGGAAACATCAATGGATCATCTGGATTTTTAGCTTCCTCCGTAGTCTTGACTGTTTTCTTTGACTTGATCTCAGCACCAACACCTTTACCAGTATCAGTAATTCCTATCTTTTCAAGCCTATCAATCAAGTTGGATGTGATTTTCTCTGCGTCATGCATAGATTTTCCATTTACTTCTGCAACCAGTATAACTATGTCCTTGACGTCATGGTCAGGATGATCAACATTGCCTACACTCTCTATCAGCAACGATCTAGACCGGCTTGATGATTCCCTTCTAAGTTCTTTCACTTGTGTGCGATTCAGTATTTGGTAAATTTCTTGAAAGATGGATATGTTGGGGGTTCCATTCTTTTCAGTTGCTCTTTTTAGCTGTGTGCGCACCAGCTCAACCTAAAAAATCAGTCATTTTATTATGATGAAATTTCTCTCACAAGATAAACACCTTATATACTCCAGAAAACATATGCAAGTTCTCTCATACCTGTTCTTGGACTTCATCAGATATCTCAAAATACTCATAAGGTAGGCTTCCGAGAACCTTCTCAAGCTGCCATGTCACATATTGCAACTGGACAACAATATTTCCGCATGCCTGATTCTTGTTAAAGCAACAGACAGGTTAAATTAGAAAGGATGATAAGTTTAAAGTAGGCAGATATGGAAGATCAAGGATTCTATAAGAGCAGCAAGACTCACCTTTATAAGAAACTCGGTTGCCAGAGTTTCATGTGTTTTTATTTTCAACCAGCAAGTAAAAGGAAACTAAAATTTGTTAATGGCATGTAACTCTGCTAATAATATATATGAACCACATGTAAACCTCATCTCAATATGCTGGAGTTTCGAATCAAGATCATGCTAAAGATGTAGCATGCATATGTACATCACAATTTTCCAAAAATTATAACCTAAAGAAACACAAGTTAGTTCAGCTTGACATCATTCAAATCTTGTGTTGGTGCAGATAACTTGACACTATCATCACACATAATCGTACTAGTCCAGAAATGTAGAATGTGCAAACTGTATGATCATTCATATCAAGGTGACTTAAAGATGACGTCATATGTCATCAATGTGCAATACATGGATTCATTAGCATGTAACACACAAATATATAGAAGATAATGTCTAAATCACAAAAATCAACATTGATTCTCCAATCCACCATAGAGAAAGATATCAGTACCAGCAGTTCAAATGGGTGTTATAGTCCTAGGAACATATGATAACTACATTAGAATATAAAAGTAAATAGTTTACATATGAAAAAAAGAAGATACGTAATAATTATTGCCAATTTAGTATTCTCATGCCAAAGACAAAAAAAATGGAGCATACACATTTTTCACCTGGAAATCAAACAAATGATAGCATGCTTCTCACATGGTTGGAAAACTACTAGCACATTTAAGAAGAAAAAAAAAAGGGGGGAAGCGGGGGTGGGGGGGTGAGAGGGGGGGGGGGGGGGGGGGGGGGTGAAGGACAAATCAAGACATTAACTCATAATCCCTGTTACACCGTGCTTGCCCATATATAGTCTGGGGGGCTGTGCTCCATCTTGTAGCCAATATATAATTGGTATAATAGCTGTAACCAACATGTTTAGAGAAAACCCTTCCAGATTATTTGATGGTTTTGAACAATGTCGATGGTTGACCGAAAATTCATCTAAGCAGATATATTATTTGCAGGAAGCATTTCATCCAGCAGAAACTGATGTTAGTGATGGTCCCTAACTTCTTATCGTGGCAGTAAGACATCTAAACAGATTTATTGTTCGCCTCGGAAGCAGACTTAGACGGTGTTTGTTTTTGCACTATATAATGATTGGCACTTTAAAGTGCTCAAACAAGGTGTTTATTTTTTTGCACTTTAAAGTGTTCATCACTATATAGTGATGCCTTTTATAAGTGGTATATTGTAAGCTCAAATCTTGAGCTTATAATTTACCACTTAGCTAGCTTGAAACTTGCAAGTGCAAAAAAAAAAAAAAAAAAAGACCATTGTAATCTTCAACAAATTTAACTATTACAAAACATGTCCAAACAATACTAACCCCTTCTTCTTTCCGTTTTCTTTAGTTCTAGAAACAAAAACAAACCAAAAAATTTAGGTTCAAACTTTTCAAATTATCAAATAATTTTCGGTGTCCAAAATGGATATTTGGCTTACAAAATAACAATTAAATAATTTTTGAAGCCAAAAAAAAAACTAGTTTCCAAATTGCTAGATAATTTTTTAAATTTTATTGTTATTTAAAGGCAAAGTTGAGGATGAAATAGTTTTATGTTTGATTGATAAAAGAATTTGAGGATGAACTTATGTTTATTCATTTGTACTAGTGAATTTGTGTTAAAATGTTGTCATAGTATTTGAGGGAAAAATAATTAGTTAATATATTTATAATGCATTTTAAAGTGATTAAAAAACAAACAGCAACACTTTAGAGTGCAGTATATAGTTATGAAAAACAAACAACATTTGCACTTTAAAGTGCTAGTAAAGTGCTAGCACTATATAGTTATGAAAAAACAACCAACCCCGTAGTATTTTGCTGTTGAAATTAACTGTTTGTTTTTTGAGATATGAGGCCAGTCATTAGTAAACGTCCTCTCTTGGGCAACTAGCACCAAGACCCTCTCCCATTCCCATTTTATTTTGTCCAGGTCGGGATTCGAACCCATGCCCATTTCTGCCCTCTTACTAGTTTTAACACTAGACCACCCCTTGGTGAATAAATTACTTGTTTGTTGTTTAGATAGGTTTTGGTGTAGCTTTGGATAACCTCCAAGTTTCCATAAAAACATCAATAGATTAACTTAAGAAGATGTCCAGCAATACCCTCACAGCTAGGATTGTAATGTACAATTGATAACAGATAAATTGTTGAAAATTCTAGGGTTTTGATTTCAAAAATAAACCCAAACTATCTAATTTTCATTAGGCCCAGGGAGGGAAATCTGTCCCCTCCCCTACATTAAAATTTGCCACAGGATTTCCATCTCATTCTATTGTCTAGAAACATTTACTTTAAGTTCCGCACCACCCCGCCACCGCATACAACTCCTAGCTCTGCCACTGATTGGCAAGGTGGAAGGCACTGATGAACTCTTGGAAGGAAACTGAGCACAAGACCATAGGTATCTAGATTCAAGGGTGATACCAGAAGGATTGGTTAGAGTTTAACAGTGACAAATGAAAGCATCTATCCACCTGACAGACATTATCTAAAATTTGACAGCAATTATACAGCACTTTGAGCTACATCTTTCACTTGATGCGCCGAATGATGTTCACCCTAATATTTCCCTAATCAATGTAGCTTCTAACAACCTCGGACCTCCATGTCCCCTAAAACATTAGGCTGAGACTCCAACACCCCATCAGTCTCCATACCGACTTCTTCATGACCGATTCAAGTTTATCATGGCCAATTTACCCTTGGTGCTTTCGCTCTATGATTTTCATCTTGGCATAAGTTTCACTTGCTTTCTGTGATCAATCTACATATACTACTATCTAGCTGCAACAAGCTTATAACTCTGGTCCTAGTTCCTACAGAGTTTGTATTCTTGTTTTGACATCAAAATTGTATTACAATCATTTATGCCATCTCAACCAAAAATAATAATAATTTGACTTTGGTCCCACTTACTAATATGATTTTGAACTTGCCCTCCTAAAATAAGATGTTTATTAGACTTACATCCCACTTTTCTTACAGACAAACTTTACCGTGAAAGTCTCTCTTTTCTCCATTTACGTTGTCCTAAAGTTACAAAAATATTATATTGTCAACATGAGCTGAACGTGATTACTTCTATCCCACTGTAGAATATTTTGGAGTAATTGTTATATTTTTTATTGATAATCTCTTGGCTATTTATAGCCTTACAACCCTTCATCTTACATTAATACCTCATTAAAACCCCCTTGTAGAATATTCTAATATCCCAACAAATATACCAAGAATATTCTAATATACCAACACTCCTTCTCAAGATGGGCGAAAGATATTCACTAAGCCCATCTTGTCACATCCTCTAATCATATCTGCAGAGTTAAGTCCCTTGGTCATAATATCTGCTAGGTTGGAATATGACCTAGCTCCAGTAGTCCACGGTCCAACTTCTCCTTGATGAAGAACCTATCGATCTCGATGTGTTTGGTCCTGTCATGCTGGACTGGATTGTTGGCGATACTGATGGCTGACTGGTTGTCACACCACAGCTTCATCTTGGCTCCTTGATCCAGCTTCAATTCCACCAGCATACTCTTCAAGCCATAGCAGCTCTGCAACTCCCAAGGTCATAGCTCTGTACTCCGCTTCAACTGTCGATCTGGCCACCACCGAGTGCTTTCTACTCCTCCAAAAGACCAAGTTGCCTCCTACAAATATGCAATAGTCCGAAATAGACGTCCTGTCATCAGTACAGCTAGCCCAGTCAGAATCACAGTAGCCCTCGATGCTCAAGTGATCATTCTTTCTGAATATCAACCCCTTTCCGGTGGTACCATTCAAGTATCTCAGAATCTGGTACACTGCGTCCATATGACCCTTCATTGGGTCATGCATGTAGCGGCTCACCACACTCACTGCAAAGCAGATATCAGGACGTAGTGGCTCAAATAGATCAACTTGTCCACCAGTCTCTGGTATCTGTCTCGGTCAACTGGTTCTCCAGCCTCAGCACATAGTTTGAACTCCTGGTTAATCAGCATCGCTGCAGGTCTGCATCCCAACATCCATGTCTCTGTGAGAAGGTCCAGCGCATACTTCCTCTGAGAAAGAACAATCTTTCCTGCTTCTCGAGCAATCTCAATCTCAAGGAAGTACCGAAGAAGGCCAATGTCCTTCACCTCGAACTCCTTGCCAAGCCTCTCCTTGAGTCGGACAATCTCCTGCTCATCATCTCCTGTAATAATCATATCGTTCACATACACCGCAAGCATGGTGATGTGGCCTCCACTCCGACGGAAGAACACAGTATGATCAGCATTGATTTGCTGATATCCCATCCCTATCATCGACCTCCTGAATCTGTCAAACCACGCTCGAGGAGACTGCATCAGTCCATAGAGGGGCTTCTTCAACCTGCAGACCTTGCCCACTGTCATATCGGTGCAGAATCCTGGTGGTATCTCCATGTAGACTTCCTCCACTAGATCCCCATGAAGAAACGCATTCTTCACATCCAGTTGGTGTAGCTTTCATCCACCATTCGCTGCCAAAAAAATCAGGGTCCTGACGGTGTTCATTTTCGCCACTGGTGCAAATGTCTCATCATAGTCAATGTCGTACATCTGACTGTATCCTTTTTTCACCAGTCGAGCCTAGTAGCGTTCTACTTTTCCATATGGGTTCTGCTTCACAGTAAAGACCTACTTGCATCCAACTGTCCTCTTCCTCTCTGGCAGTTTTACCAGTTCCCAAGTGTGATTCTTCTCAAGAGCGTCTAACTCCTCGTGCATCGCCGCTTTCCACTTTGGATCGTTCTTGGCAACCTCACAATTGTTAGGTACGGTAATACTATCCAAAGATGCAATAAATGCTCCATGAGAAGAATAGATGTTATTATATGAAACAAACTGAGCAAGGTCCCAACCATATCTATCAGAAAAAAATTTTGCGTTGCTGCGAGTGGTCCTCCGTACTGATAATGGTGTGGAAGGAGTAGGAATAATGATATCACCTGAAGGAGAATCTGGTGGTGGTTGTGGTGGTGTAGGTGTCTCAGGAGTTGAGACGGACAGAATATTCTAATATACCAACATGTCCTAAACCATTTCTATCAGGGGATTTTAATGGGATATTAATATAAAAGATGAAGGGTTGTAAGGCTATAAATAGCTAAGAGATTATCAATAAAAAATATAATAATTACTCCAAAATATTCTAAATGGTATCACCTCCCAAACCCTATCCACAAACTCCCAAACCCTAGCTGTCACCGCCACCACCGCTGCCACACCGCCCGCCACCACCCTGTCGCACAGCTCGCCCGCCACCACTGTCGTCGCTCGCCCGCCACTACCACCGAGAAGCCGCGACTCCCGCGGAGCCTTCTGCCGCGGTTCCTGACGTCTCCTGCGGGTCGTTCCAGACGTTGAAATCGAAGGCCTAGATCTGATGGGGGAGAAACATGATCGGGTCTAAGAGAGAACGAAGAGGGCGAACGTGAATCGTGGGACGGATGTGAGATGGTCGGAGAAGAGAAAGATCGATTGCGGAAGTCGCAACGTTGATGAAGCTGATGAAACTGTTGGCTGGTGAGAGCGCGACACGAACATTGGCGAAGTTGGAGCTTCCATCCATCGATCTAAAACCTTGAGAGAAGACGGTACACAGGAGTATGCCACGGAGTTGGAGCGTCTGTGGTTGGATTATGATCACTTCTCAGATCGGACGAGCTGCGAGGACCCGAAGTGTAAGGAGAGACAGGTATATCTGTAGGAGAGGACGATGAAGTTTATTACCTCCCCGCAGTTGTAATACTGTCGGGAGTCTCCCTTAGGTCCTGTGCCGCCTGAAATGGCAACTGCCAGTGCTGTCTTCACTTTAGGAGGACCACATGTTCCTTCCTGTAGCTTGATACAAGTCTCCTCCAGGATCATGGCCGAGATAGCCTCCTCAAGTATAGGAATCTTCGGTTGGACTAGAAGTAGTACTGTCCTCTGAGCAAACACTGCGACCAGACCCTTAATAAACTTCATCGTCCTCTCCTGCAGACATACCTGTCTCTCCTTATACTTCGGGTCCTCGCAGCTCGTCCGATCTGAGAAGTGATCATAATCCAACCACAGACGCTCCAACTCCGTAGCATACTCCTGTACCGTCTTCTCTCCCTGTACGGTGTCTCGATCTTACCCTTGATCTGGAAAACCCTCAAGTTATTCACCACACTATCGTAGGTTCTCCTCAACTTCTTCCACACTTCTTTCACCATCTCAAGGCCATCCACTGTGGCGATGATCTACTGGACTAAAGAATTGAGAAGCCAAATGTATACCACCATATGAGTGGACTTTCACTCGTCACGTCATGCCAAGCCCTCATCCGTCTCTGTCTTCTTTCCTGACAAGAAACCCTCTAGGTTCTTCCGTGCGAGGGTTCTCCTCACCCATCGTTACCAACTCAGGTAGGTGTTGGTGGCCGGTCTATCAAGCTTCAGATCGATGGATGGAAGCTCCAACTTCAACAATGTTCGTGTCGCGCTCTCACCAGCCGACAGTTTCATCAGCTTCATCAACGTTGCGACCTCCGCAGAGTCCAACTTCTTGACGATCTCCTCCATCGATCCTCCTCTTCTCCAATCACCACACACCTGTCCCACGATTCACGTCCGCCCTCTTCGTCCTCTTCTAGACCCGATCATGTCTCTCTCCCATCAGATCTAGGCCATCGATGTCAACGTCTGAAATGACCCGCGGGAGACGCCAGAAACCGCGGCAGAAGACTCCGCGGGAGTCGCGGCTTCTCGGTGGTGGTGGTGGCGGACGAGTGGCGAAGGTGGTGGCGGGGCGAGCGGCGACTGTGGTGGTGGTGGCGGACTGCGCGACAGCGGTGGTAGCGGACGGTGTGGCAGCGGTGGTGGCGGCTAGGGTTTGGGAGGTGGTGGATAGGGTTTTGGCTCTGATACCATGTAGAATATTTTGGAGTAATTATTATATTTTTTATTGATAATCTCTTGGCTATTTATGGCCTTACAACCCTTCAGCTTACATTAATACCCGATTAAAAAATCCTGTAGAATATTCTAATATCCCAACAAATATACCAAGAATATTCTAATATACCAACACCCACTCTCCAATTATTTAGTACATCAATGGATGATTTTGTGGTCGTAAACTACTAGTATTTAATCTTTTGAACTTTGGGATAACATAAATAGAGAAAATAAAAACTTTTAAGGTCAAATGAACATTGACCATGGAAAAAGACGGATATAGGTTTAATAAATACCTTAGGTTAGGAGTAGGTATAAAAATAGTAAAAATTTCTTCTGAGCTCACCGAAGAATTGTTGCAGAGGAACCTCCTGGCAGCCTCCAACGCACACAACACATAGTAATGCAACTATTTCCCAACAATCAAAATGAATTGAGCAAAATTTCTTCTGAGCTCACCGAAGAATTGTTGCAGAGGAACCTCCTGGCAGCCTCCAACGCCAGCTTCAGGTCCCCCAAGCTCGAAATAGGAGAGCCCGAGCCCGACAACGATGACGACGACGAGCTATTCTCCCCTCTCCTTACGAACCCCACCACCTCCTCGACCAAATGGGGCAGCAGCGACACCTTCCTGCACAGGCTGGAGCGCTCTGTACTGAGTGGCCCCGCCGCGATCTCGGCCCCCCGGAGAGGAGACGTCCTGCACCAGCGCCGCGACGGCCTCCACCAGCCGCGCTATCTCCGATGAGGCCATTGGACGGTGGACATGACGGGAGAGGAAGGGGAGGAAGCGACGACAGCAGAAGTTGAAGCCAATGTCAATGTCATAGATTAGGGGGATAGGGGTGGTGGTTGATAAAGGGGATTGCGAGATTCTCGACGAATAAACAATGGCAGGAATTACAGTTGGAATTTGGAGCCACTATGAGGGAGAGGAGGAAGAGGAGCAGGAAAGGAAGATGGAAAAAAAATTAAAAAGAAAAGAAAAAGAAACAAAAAAATTCAAATGAGGGGATAAAATTTACTGGATTTTTGCGTCAGGAAAAAAGTTTGCTGGAATTGCAAATGAAGAGACAAAACGTCAATAATATTGTCGGGGTCATGAGGGTGAGAAGTGGAACGTCAATCCTTCACCCGTCAATATTATTGTTGGGTTATTGGCATGAAATTTAAGTGGGGTCCGCGAGGTACGACCATATTACCATATTATGGGTAAAAGAAAAATATTCCTTGCGGTTCTTTCTCCCACGGAGATTTAATTTGTTTTTTATTTGATTTCTTTCTTTATTTTGGTTTAATTTATTAGTTAATTTGTTATTATTTATAATAATATAGATGGTAACAAAATCTATTAGTTAATAGTTATTAGCAATATTATATTTTTTATATCAATAAAAGATAGTGTGTTATTATCTATACACAAAATGTATTTAATTTGAAATATATTTAAAATTCTATTTGAAATATAGTTTAAATTATATAGGAAACGACTTTGTCTAAAATTCAATTTTAATATATTTAAAATTATAATTTAAACTATTTTAATATATTTAAACCAACTAAATGATATTATCTAAAATTCTATCTACTTTAAATTCCTAATTAATTTAAACTATTTTAATAATTTAAACCAACTAAATAATATTATCTAAATATATACCCAAAATTCTAAAAATATATCTATAACAATTTTTAATTAAAATTATATTTAAACTATTTTAATATAATTTAAATTTTTATCTAATTATTTAATTATATTAGGAAAAAAATTATGTGCATTGCACGTGAATATCACTAGTTTTAATAAAAACCCTTTGTTAATTTAAATTTGACATATATAATTATTGTATCAATTATTTTTTTTCAAAAAAATTAATAAATAGATAATACCAGGGTTTTTTTTTTGACTTCCCGATATAATGCACAGAGCCAGGCGTAACGCTCAGGACTTAATACCACTTATATTATCATTCAAAATATAATTTTCTAAAAACATATTTGAAATTTATTATGGATAATTTGGATAATAATATATTCACAATTGTAAATTATATTTAAACTAATTGCTTGATATTATCTAATTAAACACATATTCAAAAATTTTAAAACTTATTTACTAGAAATCATAATTGAAATATATTAATTTGTAATATATATATTATTTGTTAATTTAAAATTTATATACAAATATATAATTATTTTTATTCAATTATTTCAAATTAAATAAATTTTGTGTATAGATAATAATAAACTATCTTTTAATGACATAAAAAATATAATATTGCTAATAACTATTAAGTTATAGATTTTGTTACCATATATATTATTATAGATAATAACAAATTAACTAATAAATTAAATAAAAAAAAGAAATAAATCAAATTAAAAAAAATTAAATTAAAGCAAATTAAATCTCCACGGAAGAAATAACCGCAAGTAATATTTTTCTCCTACCCCGGGCTAATTAAATCTCACGCCAAATAATATGGCAGTACCCTCTAGGGCCCCATTTAAATCCCACGCCAATAACTAATATTGACGGATTGCTCCTTCACCCGACAATATGTTTGACTTTCCACTCCTCATCCTCGTGATCCGACAATATTTTATTGACGTTTTGTCCCTTCATTTACAATTCCAGTAAACTTCTTCCTTAACACACAAATCCAGTAAAAAATTTTCCTTCATTTGAAAAAATTGACTTTGGTCCCACTTACTAATATGATTTTAAACTTACCCTACTAAAATAACGTTATTAGACTTACATCCCACTTTTCTCACAGACGACAAACTTCACCGTGAAAGTCTCTATTTTCTCCATTTACGTTGTCCTAACGTTAAAAAAAACTTTTACTGTCAAGATTAGCTGAACGTGATTACTTCTATCTCACTCTCCAATTATTTAGTACATCATTGGGTGATTTTGTGGTTGTATACTACTAGTATTTAATTTTTTTGAACTTTGGGATAACATAAATAGAGAAAATAAAAACTTTTAAGGTCAAATGAACATTGACCATGGAAAAAGACGGATGTTGATCTAATGAATACCTTAGGTTAGGAGTAAGTATAAAAATAGTGGGATGAAAGTAAAAAAAATCCCACACACACAACACACATTAATGCAACTATTTCCCAACAATCAAAATGAATTGGGCAAAATTTCTTCTGAGCTCACCGAAGAATTGCTGGAGAGGAACCTCCTGGCAGCCTCCAGCGCCAGCTTCAGGTCCCCCAAGCTCGAAACCGGAGAGCCCGAGCCCGACGACGACGACGAAGACTCGCTATTCTCCCCTCTCCTTACGAACCCCACCACCTCCTCGACCAAGTGCGACAGCAGCGACACCTTCCTGCACAGGCTGGAGCGCTCCGCCCTGAGCGGCCCCGCCGCGAGCTCGGCCCCCGCGGCGGAGACGTCCTGCACCAGCGCCGCGACGGCCTCCGCCAGCCGCGCTATCTCCGATGAGGCCATCGGACGGTGGATATGACGGGAGAGGAAGGGGAGGAAGCGACGGCAGCAGAAGTTGAAGCCAATGTCAACGTCATAGATTGGGGGGGATAGGGGTGGTGGCTGATAATGGGGATTGCGAGATTCTCGGCGATTAAACAATGGCAGGAATTACAGTTGGAATTTGGAGCCACTACGAGGGAGAGGAGGAGAAGGAGAGGAAGATGGAAATAAAATTTAAAAATAAAAATAAAAAAGAAAAAGAAAACAAGGAACAAAGGGAAAAAAAAAGGAGGTGAATATGTTTATGTTATGTATTTTATTGTACTCTACTGATATATTACTACTACTATAATCTGGATGGAGCGCAGTCCTAGGGGAAAGGGAGAGGGTAGTGGACACCCATTTCCGGTACTGTGGGCCCCACTAAAAATACGGTGGTTTTCGGGTCGGATTAGCACATTTCGGCTCGGCTCGGATCGGATTAGTGCAGGACCGTATGGGATTTATTTTAAAAAAAATTCGTAATTTTTATTTTTAACAAAATTTTGAGGTAACTTTATTTATTAAAATTAAAAAAAATTTGAGGATGATTCCTTCTTTTAATTTTCTGCATTCGTCTCTGATTTAATCTTGTGTTTTATTATTTGTTGTTATATTATTTTTGATTCGATAAAACTATGCGATTTTATCAACGCATGTCTTTAGTGTTTCCTCAATTGATTAAAAATGAAAATGTAAGTTAGTTTCATGGTTGAGCATAGCAACAAATTGTCATAAGTGTTCGTCTCTTGAAATTTGCTCACAAGAAAAGTTAGACCGATTATAAATTGTGTCAATTTTTTTTTGAAGTATATGTATTATTTTGAAACGAATTAGAACTTGAACCTGAATCTATGTTTTCAACAAATATCTAGACACGTCCTCCATCAATCGCTTATTAAAATAATCTTCTCATCTCAAAGTATAAAAATGTGTATGTAAAAATAATATTCTAAATATGTTACGATCAATATTTCATGATGACCAATATAATCCATATAAATAAATAAATATTGTACAAAATATTGGCATTTTAATGTCTAATTTTTCCAACAATATCTATCATCTACTCTTATAATGAGGCTTAAAAAGTTCAAAATTGAAGCGTCTAAGTTGTTTGTAAATTATTCACTATTTATTAAAAAAATTAAGACAATTTTTTTTTAAGAAATTTCTCTTTTCTTTCATAAAAATATATTTTCGAAAACTAAATTTAAAATTGTTTAAAAAATAAAAAAAATAATGTAAAGAAAAAAATTTATGATAAATATTTAATTTGTTGATCAAATCTCAATTCAAATATATTTAAATATTTGAACTATTTTTTAATAATTTTATAAAAATATTTATTTTATATGCGAATTTACTAATCTTTATATTGGGTGTGACAAGAAGCAAGAGTTATTGGATACCAAATTCTAGAAAACATATGGATAATTGAGCATGAAGTAAACTTTGATACAGTAGGCAATATCAAAATTTTGATACAGTAGGCGGTATCAAAATTTTAATACCGTTTCTATATGACATATGAATCCTTTCCTTTTTTCATATACTGTACAAATATATAAAGAGAGAGAGAGAGAGAGAGAAATTAAGAAAGAGTGCTATAGGATTGGATATGCAAATTCGGGTCCAACTCTAAAATCCGAAACCCGTTAGTCCCTAGCGGCCGCCACTTGCACGTTCGTGGTTCCTAATCCTGACGTGTCTAATCATTCCTGTCCACTTAGAAGAGAGCGGTTAAATTATTGGTATTTAAAAAAAAATTAAATAAATATTCGATGCTCGGCCAGTTGGTGCCAAATCAGCTGTGTAGCTGCCAACAGAGTAAGACACCAAACCCAAGTCCAGCACCCGACACGTATCCAAATCCTGTGGGGGTGTACATGAAGTTGCTTGGATTTTAGCTCAACGCTTCGCTGTTGAATTGTGTTTGGTGGTGGGGGGTGGAGTTCACGAGGGAGGGAGGAATTTTGGTAGAGTCTATCTGGATTTTATTCTTTTAGACTTCTTCCTTAATGGTTTGTTTATCAAACAGTTGTCTACAGGCTAGCTCTTTCCTGTACATCTTTTTCTTTGGGTGTTAGTGGTGGGAGCCTCGTTTTGGTGTTACTTACTTAGGTCAACTGGACCGGACAGTCCGGCGACACGAGTCCGATCCAAAAAATTAGTCTACATATCGGTCCGGTTCGATAAATCTTGGGCCGTGGCTGACCTGGTCCACTATAGCAGAACGTGTTGGATCTCATATCTTTGTTCAAAAGAGAAGTCCGACCAGATCGAGGTCCAGCCCGGTCCGGTCCAATCCGAGGCACAATTCGGTCCGAAGCTTAACGTTGGCTAATTAATTACCTAAATATAGTACGAATTAGTTTTTTATAGTTGTCAATTAATTACCTAAATATAGTGAAAAATTATTATTTTTTAAGTATTATTTGTTTGATAGAAACTAATTAATCACCTAAATATAGTAAAAATATATAATTTTCAAGTTATAGTGGAAACTAGTTTTCTTTATGTTGCTTGGTTTTGTTTATTTTGTCCAGGTCCAGTCCGGCCCAACCCGAAGTCTCGCATGTCATGGGCCACTTGTCAGACTGCATTGGGATTTTTTACCTTAGCCTGAACCGCTACAGTACATGGGCCTGAGAGGCCCAGGTTTGATCCGGCCCGAACCGAAGTCCAACGTGTCGTCGGCCACATGTCGGATTGGGGTGAGATTTTACACCTTAGGTTCGACTCGCTACAATACATGGGCTTGAGAGGTTCGGCCTGGACCTAGCCCGGCCTAGCCAAATTTTGGTTCGGACCGGCCTGGTCCACTTGAAAGTTCTAGTGTCAATGTAGAAGATGATAGGAGTAGATTTTGCAATCGTCTAATTTGACAACACATAAGGTGTTGCTTGGTTCAAAGTTTTGGAGGATTGAGAATGGATTTTTGGATTTCTTATGTTTGGTAAGTCTGGAATTAAGAATAGAGAAGAATATCGTGGCAAAGTAAAATCCAAGATCTCCTTGAAAAAATTTTGTTGACAATATTTGTTGGATACATTAATTATAATTTTTTGGACGGTAATAACCTCACTTTTTTCAAATTGTATTTCCAATGACACAAGCTGAATTTAAGTAACAATAGCATCATAAAATTAATAAAATAATATTTGTAAAAAATTAAACAAAATAATATTCTCATTTTCGTCTGAATCAAACAGGAAAATAAAAAAATTGAATTTTTCTAACTTCATATTCTCAACCTAACCAAACATGAATATGAAAATATTAAATCCATTAATTTCTCATGGAAAAGCAAATTCCTATAAATATCAAACTTTCTTTGTTACATTCCTAATTTCACTTAGTGAAGTGCCAGTGTAATGTAGGAGCAATGTAGTACAGTAGCAGAGTAGTAGAGCACCTCAGTAGTAGAGCACTTACCTCAGTAGCAGAGCAATTACCTCAGTAGTAGAGCACATTATCTCATTAGTAGAGAAATTACACCTCAGTAGCAAGCAATGCATCAATTACTTTGATATTCAGCTCAAAGGACCATGGCTCATCACTTACTTGTTAGCATCAGTTCCTCAATAACAAGAGTACATCATGGCCAACAAGTATCAGTTGCAAGGAGTAGCTAACAGGTGTTAGTACACCAAGTGGAGGCTGTATCCAGACATCAGCATTAAGGGGAAACCCTTTACTACCCTCAACCAGAGCATGTATACATACTTGTTATCAAGGGCATGTAGGTCATTTTGTAATAAAGAGTGATACAGTATAAATAGGTATTTGAGGGTGAGGAGAGCATCAGAGAAAGGTATCCTAGAACCCAATTATCAGTTGTAACTAACTTTTCCTTTTGAATCAATAAACTATTCTCCCCAAATTGAATTTTCTTGTGCAATTAGGAAACCCTAGCATATTTGTCATGGTGATTTCCACTAGGTCCAATGCAATCCAGTTGTAGTTGGAAAAGGAACGCATCAAATGGTATTAGAGCCGTTCACTTCCGCACGAGAGGCCAGTCGAGCGACGAGCTCAAGCTCGAGCGGCTATGGCATCCGACGAGGCTCGTCGGAGAAGCACCGACGACTGGTCAGAGAAGATCTATTCCTCTCACTGGAAGGTACGATTTGAGACTTAAATAGCCAATTAAATCAAGCAATAGAGGTTTTGGTGAAGTCAAGAAGAAGGACCGATTTTCCTCAATATGCTCCGGCCATGGAGCCACCGCCACCGCCACTATCGCCTCCGCCACCACCGCCTGACCCTTATGCATCATCGTCATTATTGACATGGAACCTGCAACCCTCATCGAGGAGGAACTCATCGTCATCGACATAGACATCGTCGTCGACATGTACGTGGAACCAGCAACCGTTGCATCCTCCATGGCAGTACTCGTCGACGTCGCCATGGTACCACCAACCTCCGCAAGAACCGTAGCTGACGATGCCACCGCCGCAGCACTCTGTTCCTCCACTGCAGTGGCAATCTCAACCGAGCCTTCTCCCTCCTTACAACGAGTGAGAGGTGTTTGACGAAATGCTAGAAAGAAAAGAAGCACCACAGTACCAGCAATACCCGACGCTGCCACAACCGTACGCGAACTCGTCGACATCCCCGTGGTACTAGCAAACGACGTCGTACTATCCTCTGCCACCACAGTACACGGCGGTGTCTGAACCAAAAGGTCATTCACTGCCATAATTGTAGAAGCATGAAATACACTGGGGAATTGTACGCATATTATACAGTAAAAACCCCCAACATACATAAAGTCCGCGTAAAACAGGACCTCAGAGCCGTTTGGCATAAAGTAGAATTTCAGAGCAGTCCGCGTAAAACCGGGCTTCAGAGCTGTTTGGTGTAAAGCAAAGCGTCAGAGCTGCCCGCGTAAAGCAGCACCTCAAGGCTGTTTTGGCGTAAAAATATTGTTTTACCTTCCAGCGTAAAGTTTAAAATACGTTTATTTTTAATGCAGCGTAAAGTTGTACGAGAAACTCTTCGTATTCCTCGGATGAATTTGTCAGACAAAACAATGAACCTGACTCCTGACAAAAGTACGGCACGATAATCGAGAGGACGGCTGTGATGATAATTTTGCACAGAGATCCAGACTGTCGTTTAGTGACATACTCTTGATACAAGTCATTTTTACGCATTCAAAGAATACGCTGTCTATTCTACATGGGTAGAAATGAGTTTTTATGCTCAAGATAAGACGAAATCAGATGCCATATCAAAAGTTGTTTCTCTTATAGAACTCGAGGCAAATCTCGGCATTTAATGCCCGAGATTAAGGCATATCTCTGCATTTAATGCACGAGATTTCGTTCTATTTTTAAAACATTTGTCATGACTGGAAAAGCTAAGACTGGGACTAATACGCTCACATCACCATCCTTGTATTCTACGCCAACCAGGCTATTTTCAACTATAAGGAGTACGCCGTATGCTATCTCCTCGAAATATGCCAACTCGGCTATATTTGCAAAGGTACGTGATAAGGCTATTTAGCCCAGAATACGCTAAAGACCTCAGTCGTGACGGATATTGGCTATTTTATGCTGGTTATCTATCATTCATGCATCATCAAGTTTTACGCAGAGTTTGGCTTTTACGCCAACAAGATAATTATTTGGCTTTTAAGCCAACCATCTTTACGTAGGGGCAGTTACCTACGTGGCTTGCATGCCATGATCTTCGAGAAGCAGTTATACGCGTTATCTCATGAAGGGACACGTGTCATACGCATATTCAGAAGACAATTGGAACGTGGGGTAATAGTTATCATAACCGCAGCGTAAAAGAAGTCTTCTTCTCCACAGCTTGGCTTTTACGCCAACCATCTTTATGCAGGGGCAGTTACCTACGTGGCTTGTATGCCATGATCTTCGAGAAGCAGTTATACGCGTTGCCTTATAATAGGACACGTGTCATACGCAGATTCAGAAGACTGTGGGAACGTGGGTAGCAGTTGTCATAACCGTAGCGTAAAAGATGCAACTCTCTTCACAGTTTGGCCTTTTATGCCAACCTAGACAGTTATGTCATTGATCTCTATAAATAGAGACCCCTGGTCATAGGGAAGACACACACACACACACACACACACAGAGACCAGAGAGGGCATAATTAGAGATCAGAGAGAGAGAGAGCACAGGCAGAGAGTGTTGGTTGACAACTTCTGCAACGAGAATTCAATCCCACTTGCAACCTTTGAAGCTTTTTCTTTTTCTACAGCACTTCTCCATCATCGTGTGGTCCAAGGGACAAAATAATCAACCGCAGATCAAACTTATATAGCAATACTTCCCCAGAATCATTTTTATTGTACTTAACATCCCCGTATAGGATTAATTGTACTCTTTTTTTAAAGTTTGCAAGCAAAGGTTTTGTATAAACCTCTTTGTTTAAATCACGCAAACAATAATCTATTTCATACGACTACTATCTGCAACACCAATACCTGACACCATCGACGCTGCATCACTATCCCTCATCGTCGGAGCAGTTATTGTCGATGATGCCGCACTTTCCCTTTCCGCAATATATGACTCAATTGATGTCTCATATCTCTCCACCGTTGAATCTACAACAGCAGCAGTGGCAGTACCAAACTATCACTTATATGTTTGATGAAATGGTCGTAAGGGAGAAAGAACGCAAGGGTCTTAATTGTGAGGTCCAGGTGTTTGATGAAATGCATGAAAAGGAGCCAAACTCTGTGCTTGAAGACGCTGTGGTTGAAGAAACCAACGCAAAAGAGTTTGTGAGTGAAGATAAGAAGAAAATATGGGATCAGGGAAATGATGGAGTGTTCCCTGATGGTATCATCCTTAAGAACTCACTTGATGCTATGGAAGACCATAACTGGCCTGTGAAGGATACTACTTCTTGGAGTCTTGGAAGGCTTTTTGAGGGGTATGAATAATCTGAAAGCAATACCCTTATGGCTCCCTTACCTTTCCATGAAAGAAAATTTTCTCTAGATCATAGACATGATACTGAAGGCGATGGTTTATTTGATACACTTAAGAATATGGAAGAAGAATCGTATGAATTACATAGTCTGGAGTCTGGTTTGGAATATGTTGGTTCTCTCGATGAGATTCAAGAGTCACTAAATACTTCTCATACTTCTGCGGGTGAATTATAAGGTACAAGTCAAGAAAGTTCTTCATTGGAGGATCCTGTTGATGGTGGTATCTCCTTTGTTGAGAAGAGAACCTTGTCTTTGTTAGAAAAGCATGCACAGTTGTTATCTGACACCCATCAACTAAAGCATTTCTTGGCAGGGACAAAACCTGACTTGCTAACCTCCGAAGAAAGTGAATGGATTTCTGTTTATAGTATCGCTCGTGAGAAGTTGCATGAAAGCAAGAGAAGAGAAGCATCACTTTTGAAGACAATAAGTAAGATTCAAAATGAAAACAGTGATGGATCACAATCAGGTATATCCAAGACTTCAAGCTCACTTGGTTCTCAACAATCTAGATATGAGAAGTCACTGATATCTTAGTTGATTTGGAAGCCTGAAAATATATCAAGCCTTTCAAATTCAATCTGCGTAAATTTAGACATGGAAGATCCTATAGAACTTATTTTAAAAAAAATGATCTTGTAGATGGGCTGATCCTAGAGAAGGCATCATGTCCATTAGGTACTTTACTTATTGTATTTGAGTCACGTCCTGATGCCTTGGTTCAGACTACATTTTTAATAGTTCGTACTGGAAATGGTCTTCCTCTGAAAGAGGAGGAAGGTGTTGAAGATGAATACCAACTATAAAGTTTTTAAGTATGGTGGCAGATTACATGCTGAAGATATGTGATCCAGGTATCTTTTCAGTTGGGAGTCTTTTTTCTTACTAGCAAAGCAGTGGTAAGCAACTCAGAATCATTGGAGCCACTCTTCACTCTCTACATTCACTAGTAGGAGCAGTAAACAAGAGGCCAGCTAGCAGTCAGTAAGAGCTCATCCATGTATCACAAATATCAGTGATCACCACAGCATAAAGGATTTACTCTGCATTGACCTTGGGACAAGGTCAATTTAAGGGGAGAGTATTGTTACATTCCTAGTTTTACTTAGTGAAGTGCCAGTGTAATATAGGAGCAATGCAGTATAGTAGCAGAGTAGTAGAGCATATTACCTCAATAGTAGATCACTTACCTCAGTAGCAGAGCAATTACCTCAGTAGTAGAGCACATTACCTCATTAGTAGAGAAATTACACCTCAGTAGCAAGCAATGCATCAATTACTTCGATATTCAGCTCAAAGGACCATGGCTCATCACTTACTTGTCAGCATCAGTTCCTCAATAACAAGAGTACATCATGGCCAACAAG
Organism: Iris macrosiphon; assembly: GCA_036927795.1. Taxonomy (NCBI): domain Eukaryota; kingdom Viridiplantae; phylum Streptophyta; class Magnoliopsida; order Asparagales; family Iridaceae; genus Iris; species Iris macrosiphon. The sequence continues at coordinate 182,184,304 of JAYESA010000006.1, read as the reverse complement.
TATCAGTTGCAAGAAGTAGCTAACAGGTGATAGTACACAAAGTGGACGTTGTATCCAGACATCAACATTAAGGGGAAACCCTTTACTACCCTCAACTAGAGCATGTACACATACTTGTTATCAAGGGCATGTAGGTCATTTTGTAATAAAGAGTGATACACTATAAATAGGTATCTGAGGGTGAGGAGAGCATCAGAGAAAGCTATCCTAGAACTCAATTACCAGTTGTAACTAACTTTTCCTTTTGAATCAATAAACTCTTCTTCCCCAAATTGCTTTTTCTTGTGCAATTAGGAAACCCTAGCATATTTTCATGATGATTTTCATTAGGTCCAATGCAAATTTAGTTGTAGCTGGAAGAGGAACGCATTATTCTTCCAAATCCATCTAAAATATTCAATCTTTTTCGATCATCTAAATTTACAACATATAAATGCAGCAAAAGAACATATAATACATTAATAGCAATGTTTATATTACTGCTGACTCGGCTAACTGAGACTACTTAATGCAGCAAAAGAACATATAATACATTAATAGTAATGTTTATATTACTGTCGACTCGGCTAACTGAGACTACTTAATATTTCTCATCTACGATATCGTTCGTTCGTGGGAGTTAGTTCAAATGTTAGGTCATATTTACACATGTGCCAGTTTTGTGAATGTGATAGCTCAAATCTTTTGTTTTCTGCTGACTCGGAGAAAGTTACAGGATATATATATTTGAGGGTTTATTTTTGTACGATTTGTTAGTCCCGATCAAAGAAGAAGAGGTCCACAAAGTATAGACTCATACAAGAGTTCGTCTCTACTAAATCAAGAAGCAAAGTTAGTACACTGAGATTCACACAAGAGTTCCTCTGCAATGACACACAACTCCAAAGAAGAGCTATACCATGAACAAGTTACAAACTAACTAAAGAGAAAAAAGAAAAAGCAAATACAATAAGAAACAGAAAATGTTCTTTTATTTACGTTCGCAGACGCTGTAATAAGAAAGAATGGGAACAAAAAGAGAAATACAAAGAGAGGAACACCTTGCTGAGTTAATCAAAACCATCGGTGTTCAAGGCAAGATTCGTCCTACACGACAATCTGCCCCCAGGATCCAGCATGTTCACATGAGAACTTCTGGAATGCTCTAAGTCACCTTCGGTATCACTCGAAAAAATACTATATGGAAGCGGTGCTCGGGTGGCCGCATACTCTCTGGTGCTCTCGGTTTTTCCAACTAAACTAAATGAAAGAGAAGCTACTCTATATATAGAGGATGTCACGCCCCAGTTTCAAATATAAAGAACTGAGCCATGTGGCAATGGCCAGCGGGTACACTCTGACGGACATCACAATCTAATGGACCCGATGGAGTGCACATATGCTGTAAAGTACAATAATATAACCCAACATTAAAATATAAGCAATGTAACTAATCTCATCCACAAACATAAGAATATGAAACACATAGAGAAAATAAGTCTACTAATGTGCAGTAAAAAAATAAGTCTGGAAGTGTATCATAATACAATACGGATAGAGTCACACGGGGACAAACCCGCTGATACAAGTACTTAATGAAAGAAAGCAATAAGATAGCTAGGGTCGATATATGCTAACTAAATAATGATACCGGACCCAAGGTGAAGTCACTACCGGTGATCAAGTGAAGTCCTCGGAAAAGATCTCGTCCTCCGCTACAAGTCTTGCTCCTGGATATACATCCGGTCCGTACTCCTCCGGGTAGTCCTCCTCGGCTATATCTGGAAGGGAACCAGGTCCTCAGAGGGACGTAACAAGGTACAAAAATAGCATCCATAGTAAAACAGCAAGAAAATATGTGATACGCCGATGTAATTTAGAATAACCACCTAAGTGAGACACAACTTGAAGACAATGTTCGACACGTGGGTTTTCCAAATATAAATCCGTAGCTCCAAGGCACAGAGACACACGGTGCGTACCCGTAGCTTTGAGCACAGAGACACACAGTAAGTAAGTATTAGGACTTCGGATACATGATTTCTACGTAAATAAGGATACATATATATATATATATATATATATAGTGTATGTGAAGTAGCTCAAGCGTCTAGTAACTGTCTTTCCCTCCCAATGCGGTCAACGAGACGCATCCGCAGCTCGCTGAGCCTGGATCTCTATCTAAACAGTCTCGTCATACCTATCAAGATCCTATAGTCATCACAGATTCGGTCATGCTGACACCATCAGGATACAGGAAGTCTAGCATGATGACAGTGTCTGAAGGTGTCCTAGGATTCCGATGTAACCAAGTAGGTACATAAAGGTACTGAGAAACATCTAACAATCGATACTAGACATTACCAACGAATGTCTGCACCCAGATATGACCCGGACGCTAAGTAACAATTTTGATCCAAAGCACACACAATGTATAGATAAAATAAAATAAGTAAAACTGGAACTGAGTTACAGTATGGCAAGGTACACTTGACTAAGTTTGAATACTGAAGGTGAGGCCCTGGTCTAACGTCCAAGTCCGAGGATCCCAAAGTACCTAGAGAAGTAATTAAAACTAATTAATTAGCTAGAAAACTATCTTTTAAAAGAAAATATTAAAAATAAGATTGGTTCCACACACACACACACACACACACACACACACACACACACACACACACACACACACACATATATATATATATATATATGTGTGTGTGTGTGTGTGTGTGTGTGTGTGTGTGTGTGTGTGTGTTTTACTTGTTGGTTCAAACTTCTATAATAATATAATCCAATTCAGTATTGTTTGCCTCACTACCATTGTACTGTCACACTTCTCATTTCCCCTTAAGGTATTCCTAAACACCTCAACTTATATATTCCAATCCCTACAAACAACTCGTTACTTACACACACAACTCATCTACAAATTCCACTAACCATATCCACTACAAACCATATACAAGGACATGTTGATCCCATTCCTTTGTTTTCCCCATTACCTTTCCAAACAGCTCACAGCCTAAAAAACTTTAGTTTTTTTCTCATTCACTCAAGCTATCAAAAGAACTATACTGAAGTAACTCATTAAAGCATCCCTCCATAGTTGTTATTAAGCCATAGTCATTGAAGGTTCTAGATGTATGCAACAGTTCACAATCAATACATATTCTCTATTTAGTTAGTTCATTGAGCTACAATGCTTAAGCTAAAATTTATTTCTTCTTCTTTACACAGAGCTTCAAACATCTAGTGCTAGAATATAAAGGCTTGAGACGAGTACCAGAGAGCGAGATGGTCAAACGAGAAGGAGGCTACCTCGTTCGATGGAAGGATGAATGCTGCCAAGCGCCTGCGAAACTGCGATAGAGATGTTGCTGCTGGTGGTGGTGGTGTCGTGAGGTGGTGGCAGTGGTGGTGAGGTTGTGGTTGTGGTGGTGGTAATGGTGGTGGTGTTGACGCTGGTGGCAGTGGTGGTGATGTTGGTTGTGGTGGTATGGGGGAGATGGTGATGGCTGTGGTGGCGGTGGTGGCAGTGGTGATGACAGTGGTGGTGGTGGTGGTAGTAGTGCTCGGTGGTGGTGGCAGTGGAGTGGTAGTGGTGCTCGGTGGTGGCAATGGTGGTGGTGATGGTGATGACAGTGGTGGTGGTAGTGGTGCTCGGTGGTCGCGGTGAGGGTTAGGGTTCCAAGGAGAGAGGTGAGAAAGAAGAAGAAGAAGAAGAAGAATGAGAAAGATGTGTTCAGCTGTGAGAGGAGAGGGAGGGGAGTATGTAATGAAGAGAGAGGTTCTTCTTGGGGTTAGGGCCGGCCTAGGGATGGGTATGGTTTCCTTATGTAGGGAAAATATAGGGTTGTGATAGGGAGAGGTTTAAATCAAAGGCTAGAATCAAAAGTAGGGTGAATAGTATTATGCAAGAGAGAGAGGGAGGTGAGTGGCCGGTCACATGACCAAAGGAATGGGTCTCTTCAATTGGTTTTCTCTAATAGGAGTTTGACACCTAGCAACCATTTTTTATTTGGGTCCCTAAGTGTTTGGGGTTTAGAAATAAAGAAAAAATAATGAGGATTTAATATAGAAAAATAGTATTTGGTATTTTGTTGGAGGGAGTGGGTGTTGGATGTTTTGTATGAGCCTCATGATTGGTTGTGAGGGTTTAGTTGGTGTTAAGTTCAGTCGGTTTCACCAAATTAAATAAATATTGTGTCAAAGGTATTCTTAAATAAAATGGGAGTACATGGGATCTCAATTGGGAGTGACACAAATATCATGGACATTGTATTCTTGGTATTAGTCTTGGTCCCTTTAATTGGTTATGCGAAATGGGTTAAGTTTGTGTCCCAAAAATCAATGGCAACGACATAGGTACAAGGCATAGAATTTAAGTTAATTTTGTGACTTGAAAGTTATGTAATTAAAATAGAGCACAAGGGAGTATGTTTTTGAGTGACAGAAATATCTAGTGCCTAGGTTGGCTCGTCAGGTCAAGAGTGTAAAATTTGTTGGAAGGTAAAGACTATTGTTGTGCTCCAAATATTATAGCAACGGTAAGGTGCACCAAGAGTTTAAATTAAAGAACCAGTCTTCATAACCCTAATTTCTAATTATTAAACAACCTAAAGCTAAACCAAAATTCTCACTATACCCAGTCTACCAAAAAATTGTTGAGGGGGTTTACATCCTTCCCAACTAGAAGGATTTTGTCCCCGAAATTAAAAGTAAAGCACGAATAAGAGTTGCGAGAATTAAAAAAGTTAACAGGTAATTGAAATGCATTATGTAAATTAGTACCTTGGTCCTCAAATAAATGAGAGAAATGCTGTCGAACAGAATCCTTGCTCTCCCAGATAGACTCGTCCGATGAATGATGCTTTCATGCAATCCTGACCAGTCGAATAGTCTGCCCCCCTCAAAACCTTCTTACTGCGATCGAGTATCCCTACTGACTGCTCCACATATAATAAACTAGGCCCGACTGTAATCTCTGAATAATCGAGCACGTGGCTAGGGTCTACCACGTATCTTCTCAACTGTGATACGTAAAATATATCGTGTATGTCTTCTAATGATGGAGGAAATGCAAGACGATAAGCCACTTCGCCAACTCGCTCCAAGATGTCAAAAGGTCCGATGTACCTCGGACTCAGCTTGCCTCTGTCCCGAAATCTGATGGTACCACGAGTAGGCGATATCTTTAAAAACACATGACCACCTTCCTTGATTCCAAAGGTCTGCGTTGTGCATCTGCCCAATGCTTCTACCTGTCCTGTGCTACGCAAAGATGGTCCGAAATCTGCTTCACTTTCTCTACTGTCCGAGTCACCAACTCTGGATCCAGTATTTGGCATTCTCCTATGTCACTCTAATACACCAGTGACCTGCATTTCTTGCCGTACAATGCCTCAAACGGTGCCATCTGGATGCTTGCTTGGTAGCTGTTATTGTAGGAGAATTCCACCAAGTGTAGATGGTCCTCCCAAGATCCTCCAAAGTCGATCATGCACGCTCTTAACATATCCTCTAGTATCTGAATCGTGCGCTCTAACTGACCATCAGTCTGTGGATAATATGCAGTGCTGATCTTGATACGAGTTCCTAGACTCTCCTGCATACTCTGCCAGAAATATGACGTGAATCTGGAATCACGATCTGATACAATACGGACAGGCACTCCATGTAGTCGTATTATCTGTCTTATGTATATGTCAGCCAATATCTTCGTGGACTGCCTAACTTTGAAGGGCAAGAAATACGCCGACTTGGTGAGTCGGTCTACGACAACCCAGACTGGATCCTTCCCGCTAGGGGTCCTGGAAAATCCCGTGACGAAGTCCATGGTAATGTTATCCCACTTCCACTCAGGAATGGAAAGCAACTGTAATAGTCCTGCAGTCCTCTGATGTTCGGCCTTGACTTGCTGATAGACTAAACATCTTGCTATGAATCTCGTAATCTCCCTTTTTATCCTATGCCACCAGTAGTATTATCTCAAATCTCGATACATCTTCGTACCCCCGGGATGAATATAATAAATTGAACTATGGGCCTCGGTCATCAACTCCTGGCGTAGCTCGCCACTCGGAACATATAGGCGATCTTCATACCTCAACGTTCCATCCTCGTGAATCCGGAGTCCCGTCTGCATGCCAGCCTCTGTCCTCTCTCGTAATCGTCGGAATCTCGCATCGGTAGGCAAGGCTTCCTTGATCCTCTCAACCAATATAGACTGAACCTCTAGACTGGCCAACTGTCCATCCATGCCTGGTAATACAACATCTATCCCGTGCTCCTAAAGATCCTCTAACAACTGGCACTGAGTCGTTAAGAAGTATGCCATGGGCTTCCTGCTTAAGGCATCTGCAACAATATTGGCTTGTCAGGGTGGTACTGCAACTCGATATCATAGTCTGTCATCAACTCTAGCCAATGTCTCTATCTCATGTTAAGCTCCTTCTGAGTGTAGACATAGTTCAAACTTTTGTGATCTGTGTAAATCTCAATCCGCTCTCCATAAAGGTAGTGTTGCCATAGCTTTAGGGCAAATATCACCGTAACTAGCTCTAGATCATGTGTCAGGTAATTCTTCTCATGAACCCTTAACTGTCTCGATGCGTAAGCTATCACCTTATCGTGTTGCATCAGTACACATCCTAGTCCGCTCTCAGACGCATCGCTATACACCAAAAATCCTCCAGATCCAGAAGGAAGTGCCAGGATCGGTGCTGTCGTTAGACGCTTCTTCAGCTCGAAATCCGTCTGACACTCCTCAGTCCAGATAAACTCCTCGCCTGATATTTGGAAATATTTTCTAGTTTTGATTGAGTATACTCTCAGCCTATATCCTATATCATAAGGCAGGCTTGTAGCAATACTCTAGGTGAGCACTACTACGACATCGTACTAGTTGCGACTTCGAGGATAGAAATAACCTGCATGGGCCTCCACTAAAAATATGTCATGACCCACACTCAGATATTCGGACATGAGTACGTAGGTATGTCCAGCCTACGCCACAACGTCAACGATAGAACGTTGTCTGGGTTAACTCTACTATCTAAATATCTCAAACAATATATATATGGTACCTGTCAATCATCTCAACTCCAAACGGAGGAACAATATGGTATCTGATAATATAACTATACTCAATAACAATGCAAACTAGGGAAGATAGAGTACGAATGGAAATAATGAAAGAAATAGTCACAATACATCCATAAGACTGAAATAATATATACATGCAAAAAATCTTAATAAGACTAGTATAAGTCCAAATCTATAGAACTAGGCCTCCTCGGTCGCTGGTACTATGTCCTCCTGCTCTTAGGGAGTATCCTCTAGTGACTCACCATCCCGTGACCCATAATAGGTGGGACGCAGCTCCTATAGCCAATCATCTAAAAAATATATCCAGTCAGGATTAACGCGAAGTATATACCTCTGAAAGCAGTTTTAAATGCATAATCGAGCATATATAACGAGTAATAGAAAAGGATACAAGATGCATAAGTATTAAGAAATAAAAATATAGGTGAGAACAGGCAAATATTCATGATAAGAAACTAGAAAGTAAATACTGGAAATATGGAAATAAACTGCAAGTAGAAGAACATGAATACTAATTATGTGGTTTAGAGCACAAGTTCATTATATGATTGTCTTAGGTTGCACATGAGGTATAAAGATAACTCGATTATACGTGAGGTGTATAATCGACATACATATGAGATAAATATGGCTTGATCACATAACCAACTTCTACTCTCCCTCCCCAACCAATACTTATGGATCCAATCACGATACGTTACGTACATGAATACGATATAGTCACACTAGCACACAAAATAGTGGATGCACATGAAGCACAAAAAAATTAATACCCGATGCACACGATAAAATACATGTGAATGAGTACTCGCTGAATACGGTAAGGGATAACATCTCCTGACGGGATCCATATAGTACCAGTCCGTGTAACCAAGTGTCAGTATCAAGTACACAGTTCTAGAACAGATGATATATACACTATTATAAAATAAAAACTAACAGAGAGATGTACTCGCCTGAGGTCCTGAGTAAGGTATGTCTCTCGATGCTCAAGCTGGTGTCACACAAACCTATTTTAGGAATTATCAAGTTAAATGGTGTAATAAAAGAGGAATAAATTTAAAAAAATACAGTAATGCATGCATCTAGGCCCAAACTGAGGTTAGGCTCATATTGGTCACTAATTAGCTAAACTTAGCTATACTAGGTTATCACCTCGGTTCCAAGTTAACACTAGTTAATACTAGACTATACTGGATAGTGTTAGATATAATATCTAATACTTAGCTTATATTATCTAATAACTACTCACTAATATATATATAATCTATATACTACTAATAACTAATAGCACTACTGATACACCTAAATGTGTATCCACTGATGTGCATCAGTGGGCAAGCTGGTACCCTCTACATTGTGTACAAGTCCTCCCAACTCCAAAACCTAATTTCTTATCAACCCAACTGGTAACCCTATGCAATCACTCCCTTTATCTACCACAATATCAATCTAAAATTGAAATCATAGACCAACACTAAGGTATCAGTCTCTTATCATTATTTTAACCCTCAACAGATTTTACCCCATAGTCAAGTTAATTCCTTCTTACAGTCATGTGCATTGCATAGACTGAACGCAACTCCTTGTACTGCTATATCCCCTACCTACTGATTTGTAACTAAATGTCCATACCTCAATTGATCCACACACAAAGTATGCTCACTGATACACACTATGTACACTTATGACTACTGTATTTGCTGTGCATTCTGCTGCACTTGCTACTGATGCAGTTGCTGAACACTGCTGCAGTTGCAACTGCTGATACATTATTGTGCATTTGCTGCTACTCGAGCAGTGCATACTGCTCTGCACTTGCTAGCTGCTGCACTTGCACTTGCTGCTTCTCCTAGCTACTCTGTAATGCTAGCTGCTCTGCTGTAGTTGCTCCTCTTGCTGTGACTGCTCTTGCTGCACACTGTACTTCTAACTGCTGCAGTGGCTGTCGTACTTGCTCTGCTGCACTTGCACTGATGCAGTTGCTGCTCGATGCAGACTTCCCATCTCACTCCTATGCTAAAAGAAACCACACCACACACAAAGTATTATACACCACTATACCTACACACACACACACATATATAGATATATCACTATATATATATATATATATATATATATATATATATATATAGAGAGAGAGAGAGAGAGAGAGAGAGACATTAAGACAAATACCTATAGTGCATACTAGGATATCTATGATACTCAAACCAATAAAGTGCCAAACTTCCAATAATCCATAATTAATTATTCCTACAAGTCATATATATATAATTATAACTATTAGAAATTATTACAACATATAGTGAAGAGAATTCATGTAAATCATCCAAAATTGACTCTGTATCATACCGTATCGCAAGTTACCATGATACGGCCTATACACATCCATTTATAGACACGTACCTAGTCCCATAATCCTGATCTAAGTCTAATTATATCTAATTAGTCTCATGACACATAATTGAGGTGTCAAATTTGTAATTCTCTCAACCTACATGTCACGTCCCAGTCCTAAAATACCGAGGGACTAAACACGTGGCAATGGCCAGCAGCACACACCGATAGACAAACCCAATTTAATGGATCCATCAGGGCATACTTAAGCTGTAGTACAACAATAAATAGGTCCAATGATACAAGTCACAATCTATTCTAATCTCATCCACAACAGATAATCATAGATCCAATGCCAGAATAAATGCAAATAAAATAAACTGACATATCTCAATAAAGGTGTCTCGGAGAACAATCCGAGAATAAGTCTGATACATCAATGAAGTAGACTGGAAATAAAATAACTAGAAATAGAAATAAATGAGTATCTCAAGCCAATACTCAGAAGAAATCCTCTGGTACAATCTCGTCCTCAGATCCTGGTTCTGCTCCAATGTAGGCACCTGCTTCTGCTAATGCTAATGCTCCGGTCCCGTATACCTCGGGATAGATCTCGTCAGCTAATCTTGGGACATAATCCGGTATTCAGGTCCTCATGGGACATAACAAGGTACAAAAATTAACATGCCAAAATACAGTGTAATAGTAAATGAGATAAATAGGGTAGACTATATAACCAGCTAAGTGATATGTAAGTGAGAGTTTTAGTCATACTCGGACTGAGACTACTACAGGATCAGTGTCGGAGAAACCCATAGCAGTATTCTCTCGAAGGGCCAGTACGGTACCAAAGCTCTGTGTCAGAGTCTAAGGCACTTCCATTAAGTATTATATATATATAATCAGCCTTATGTATGGTAAATCTCTCCCCACCCAATGTAATCTTACATCACAGTTTCATGATATCTCATGTCCATGTCACGCAAACCATATCTAATGCAACAAGTCATAATAAAATCTAAGCATGTATAATGTATATGTCATAAACCTGTATCCTATACAGAATCACCATGAATATCTCAGGAGGATTCTGTCTCATGAATAGTATCAACTATCCTGGGTCTATGTACTTGATAAGACAAGTACGAGAATATATCTGGTCTCGGTATCCATCTCTAGGTGACCTTACACAACTCTGCGTACAGTGTTGGCACCCGACTATTAATCGGACGCTAAGTAAGTCACACGGTCCTAGGTCAAGCATGTACAATAATATATAAATAAGACAAGGAAATATGTAACAAGAACTGCAATGTTGGCAAGGTACACTTGCCTGGGGTTCTGGCTCCAACTGTAGCTCTGGTCTCAGTGTGATTTGCAGGTACTACTCCGGTTGCTGAACAGGGCTTCGTGAAATCTGAATTTCACGTGTCCGTGTGTCTCCATGACACGAACTGTGTCCTGTGTCCGGGCTGCCGTGTCCGGCTGTTCAGATCTAGGGTTTAGGGTTCTGCTGTGTCGGATCCTGCTGTGTCCGTGTCAGCGGAGACTCGCCAGGGCAGGCGGCTCGGGGCGGAGGTGACCACGGCGGAGGTGACCGAGCCATGCCGGAGAGGGGATGCAGGGAGTCGGGGGAGGATGGAACGGGGCTAGGTGCTGCGGGTCGGGTGGTTGTGGCAGGGGATGGGCGAAGGTCGGCCGGGCTAGGGTATTGATGGTGGTGGTGATGACGGCAATGGCGGGTGGTGGTTCGAAGTGGAGCTGTGATCGGGGCTCCGCTGCGGTGTAGTATTCTCCGGCGAGTGGGGCAGCGGCGCAGCAAGGCGGCCTGGGCTTCTCGTGGCGAGGAAAGCGGTGATGCGGGTTGGGTTGACGGGGTGCCCGGTGCAGGCGGGCTGAGGCAGGGTGCAGCAGAGGGAAGGCTACTCCGATAAGGTCTTCATGGTGGAGGAAGACAGGGAAGGGAGGCGGAGGAGCTCGGCTGAGGCGTGGCAGAGTCGAGCGGCGACTGGGCGGATTAGGGTTCGACGAGGGCTGCGGGGACTGGAGGGTGGTGGAGCGGCGGGTCGAGGGAAGGAGATGGTGGAGAGGGGTAGTGGAGAATTAGGGTTTCGGCAAGGCGGCGAGGGGATATATAGGGTTGTCGCCAGCGGATTAGAATAGGGTTCATATTAGGATTGGGTTACGGGTCCGGGTCCGCGGGTCGGGCGGCGGATCCGGCCCGATCCGATAGGGCTAGGGTGCGGGTTTGGGTCTGCGGGATACGGGTCGGTTTAGATCCGACCCGACCCGATAAGGTTGGGTTCGGTTTTGTGAACCGGGTCTGGGTTGGTTCGGGTTGGTTTGGTTCACTTGAACCGGGTTTATTTGGTTTATTTTTTTGATAGTTTTTAGGGCTTTAAAAATGCTTCCGGGGTCCAATAAATTCACAAAAAATTATCCTATGTCCACTTTTCCATTTTACACCATAAAGTATTATTTTCAGAATATTTTAATATTAATTTATAGCAATTAAAAATCATTTAATTACCAAATACCTAGGTTTTAATTACAAAAAAATCCCAGAAAATTATAGAAAATTATAAAAAATCCAAATTAAAATTTTTTGAAAAATCAGGGGGCTTACAATCTACCCCCCTTAAGAGGATTGCGTCCTCGCAATCAAAGAATAACCAGTCAACAGAGATGACACGGTTGCAAATATTGTTCGAAGTACATCACGATCAAGGAGAATCAAGGTTGAGAGTGTAAGAATAACACATAGGAAAAATTATTTTCCTAAGCATTTAAAAGTTATGCAATTTCCCGAATGAAGGAAATCTAAAAATCTACAGTTCAGAAAACTAGGTTATTACTTATAAAAATATACGAAGTTATCAATCATTAGCAAGTTAAAACTATCAGGTTAAGTCTGGGGTTACGAACCAACGGGCACGAACTAAAACAATACTAGAAACAAAAAAAACTACGAAAACTTACGCGCATTAGCTACTCCATGAATCTGTGCGTCCTCCAAAGTCACCGCGAAAGCTTGTCCGCGTCCTTGAGGTGGTGCCCTCTGCTGTTGCTGGGCCTGCTGGAAGAGTGCTGGTCGAGGTGCCAAAGGTGGCCTTGGTTGATATCCTCCTGGTGCTGGTAGAGCTTGTTGGTATACCCTTGGTGTTCCTTCTCTACGCTCAGGGCAGTCCCTTACTGCATGCTGTCTGGATCCGCAACCTAAGCATAGTCCGAATTTACGTCTACACTCCTTCTCAATATGGCCTATCTTGCCGCAGTAGTGATACATAGGAAGAGTTAGTGATTTGGATACAGCTCCTTGTGGTGCTTGATGCAGATAAGGTTTCTTTGCAGCTTCTCCATGCGGTGCTCGAGCCGGTACTGATGTGGAAGGTCGCTTCAGACTGGTCTCTCTCCTGGTGATACGCTCCATGCGTCGGGCTGCAGCAAGGACGTCTGAGTAGGATGTAGGTGCAACGGATCCAATTAGTTTCTGTAGCTCGAAGTTTAGTCCGTCGAAAAACTTCTCGGCCTTCTCTTCTTCTGTCAGAATCAAGGTAGGGGCGAAGCGACTTAGACGAATGAATTCTGCGTTGTATTCTTCCACTGTCATAGTATCCTGAGTGAGGCGATTGAACTTGTCCCGAAGTTCTGATCGAGCGGTAGCTGGAATGTACATCTCCTGAAAGAGTCTGGAGAACTCCTCCCAAGTGACTCGGTCTGGTCTAAGCCGTGTCTTCTCAGATAGCCACCAGTGATGTGCATTGTCCGTCAATTGTATTCTGACGGCAGTCATCCAACGTTCCCTTGGAAGCTCAGTTGCTTCTAATTGATGTCGTATGTTGGTGAGCCACTCATGAACTTCTGTGGGCTCCTCCTTGCCTGAGAAGGTACGGGGCTTCAGCTGGCGGAAATCGATGATAGAGCCCGTCGGTTGCCGTCGAGTTGGTGGGTTGGCATACTCCAGTACATTTACTAGGCTGTTCCTCAAGTAATCTGCTTCGCGACGCTGAGCTTCTTGATGAATTTGCTGTTGGGCTTGCATCATTGCGTAGATCATTTAGAATATTTGTTGCCCATCCATGACTTGTCCTGGTGGGAAAACAGGCATCGGTGGAACGAATGCGGAGGCGGCGGGATGTCATTACGCCGAAATCTAGAAGCGTGCTAATCTGCTTGGCTGCTTCGGTGAGTAGAGGGATCTCCACTCAATGGCATCACTTCATCTTCTCCGTAGGTGGCTACAGCACCTATTGGTGTGTTTGCTGGAGTTTCGTTGTTTGCTCTTGAATCCATTACTCTGTAATCCAAAATAAACAATAAGAGGCGTACAGGAATCATGGCAGGATGCAAGTCAAGAAATAAATTTGAGTCTGATATAAATATCAAGAACGTTTCAAGCAAGTGGATGAGATCCTAAAAACTTATCATATTCTTATTGCAGGCTTGTTCGATCCCTAAGTTGAAACCGAATAATTTAGTCGTTGACCTGCATGGGCCACCACAAAAACCATGTCACGCCCCAGTCCCAAAATACCGAGGGACTAGACACGTGGCAATGGCCAGCAGCACACACCGATGGACAAACCCAATTTAATGGATCCATTAGGGCATACTTAAGCTGTAGTACAACAATAAATAAGTCCAATGATACAAGTCACAATCTATTCTAATCTTATCCACAACAGATAATCACAGATCCAATGTCAGAATAAATGCAAATAAAATAAACTGACATATCTCAATAAAGGTGTCTCGGAGAACAATCCGAGAATAAGTCTGATACATCAATGAAATAGACTGGAAATAAAATAACTAGAAATAGAAATAAATGAGTATCTCAAGCCAATACTCAGGAGAAATCCTTTGGTATAATCTCGTCCTCAGATCCTGGTTCTGCTTCAATGTAGGCACCTGCTTCTGCTAATGCTAATGCTCCGGTCCCGTATACCTTGGGATAGATCTCGTCAGCTAATCTTGGGGACATAATCTGGTATCCAGGTCCTCAAGGGACATAACAAGGTACATAAATCAATATGCCAAAATGCAGTGTAATAGTAAATAAGATAAATAGGGTAGACTATATAACCAGCTAAGTGATATGCAAGTGAGAGTTTTAGTCATACTCGGGCTGAGACTACTACAGGATCAGTGTCGGAGAAACCCATAGCAGTATTCTCTCAAAGGGCCAGTACGGTACCAAAGCTCTATTTCAGAGTCTAAGGCACTTCCATTAAGTATTATATATATATATAATCAGCCTTATGTATGGTAAATCTCTCCCCACCCAATATAATCTCACGTCACAGTTTTAAGATATCTCATGTCCATGTCACGCAAACCATATCTAATGCAACAAGTCATAATAAAATCTAAGCATGTATAATATATATGTCATAAACCTGTATCCTATACAGAATCACCATGAATATCTCAGGAGGATTCTGTCTCATGAATAGTGTCAAGTGTCCTGGGTCTATGTACTTGATAAGACAAGTACGAGAATATATTCGGTCTCGGTATCCATCTCTAGGTGACCTTACATAACTCTGCGTACAGTGTTGGCACCCGACTGTTAATCGGACGCTAAGTAAGTCACATGGTCCTAGGTCAAGCATGTACAATAATATATAAATAAGACAAGAAAATATGTAACAAGAACTGCAATGTTGGCAAGGTACACTTGCCTGGGGTTCTGGCTCCAACTGTAGCTCTGGTCTCAGTGTGATTTGCAGGTACTACTCCGGTTGCTGAACAGGGCTCCGTAAAATCTGAATTTCACGTGTCCGTGTGTCTCCTTGATACGAGCTGTGTCCGGGCTGCCGTGTCTGGCTGTTCAGATCTAGGGTTTAGGGTTCTGCTGTGTCGGATCCTGCTGTGTCCGTGTCAGCAGAGACTCGCTGGGGCAGGCGGCTCAGGGCGGAGGTGACCACGAGGGAGGTGACCGAGCCATGCCGGAGAGGGGATACAGGGAGTCGGGGGAGGATGGAACGGGGCTAGGCGCTGCGGGTCGGGTGGCTGTGGCAGGGGATGGGCAGAGGTCGGCCGGGCTAGGGTATTGATGGTGGTGGTGATGACGACAATGGCAGGTGGTGGTTCGAAGTGGAGTTGTGATCGGGGCTCGGCTGCGGTGTAGTGTTCTCCGGCGAGTGGGGCAGCGGCGCAACGAGGCGTCCTGGGCTTCTCGTGGCGAGGAAAGCGGTGATGCGGGTTGGGTTGACGGGGTGCTCGGTGCAGGCGGGCTGAGGCAGGGTGCAACAGAGGGAAGGCTACTCCGGTGAGGTCTTCGTGGCGGAGGAAGACAGGAAAGGGAGGCGGAGGAGCTCGACTGAGGCGTGGCGGAGTCGAACGGCGGCTGGGCGGATTAGGGTTCGACGAAGGCTCCGGGGACTGGAGGGTGGTGGAGCGGCGGGTCGAGTGGAGGAGACGGTGGAGAGGGGTAGTGGAGAATTAGGGTTCCGGCAAGGCGGCGAGGGGATATATAGGGTTGTCGTCGGCGGATTAGAAAAGGGTTCAGATTAGGATTGGGTTACGGGTCCGGGTCCGCGGGTCCGGGTCCGCGGGTCGGGCGGCGGATCCGGCCCGATCCGCTAGGGCTAGGGTGCGGGTTTGGGTCTGCGGGTTTCGGGTCGGTTTAGATCCGACCCGACCCGATAAGGTTGGGTTCGGTTTAGTGAACCGGGTCTGGGTTGGTTCGGGTTGGTTTGGTTCACTTGAACCGGGTTTATTCCTATGATTTATTTGGTTTATTTATTTAATAGTTTTTAGGGCTTTAAAAATGCTTTCGGGGTCCAATAAATTCACAGAAAATTATCCTATGTCCAGTTTTCCATTTTACACCATAAAGTATTATTTCCAGAATATTTTAATATTAATTAACAGCAACTAAAAATTATTTAATTACCAAATACCTGTCACGCTCCAGTCCCAAAATACGTAGGACTAGGAATACGTAACACGCCAGCCGTATGTATACGAACTCCAATATATGGAAACCATATACACACGTACGCTGTACATGAATATCCAATCCACAGTGGTAATATATGTCACAACAAGTCACATGCAGTTCTATATCTCATCCACAGCACAAATAAGGGATAAATGGAAATCAATAACTGAATATCAAAGAAGCAGTCTCAAATAGTAATCTCAAAGTGTGATAGTCGGGTGGAAACAAATCCACTACAATTCGACTATAATAAACTACTAAAGAGAGAAGAGAATAAACTCTAATATAAGAATAAATGTCTAGAAAAGAATAGCAACTAAAATCTCTAAACAGCTGCAATGAATCACATATAATCAGAAGGTAAGATCGTCTCAGACTGATAGGTAGCGTCAGGTCCAGGTCCATACTCCTGCGGGAACTCATGTTCATCTATATCTGGAAAAGGGACCAGTTCCTCAGAGGGACGTAACAAGATACAAATGGTACATGCCAATAAAGTACTAAAAATAAACATCCATTGGGTCGCCTAACCGTCTAAGTGAATGCAGTTAAGAACACATTTCCCCACAAGTGAGCTATCTGGCTGAAAATTGGAATTTGGCATGGTTCTCTTTTGAAGATCCAGGGGCCCAAAGGCACGTCGTCTTTTGAACGGCGGAGGCCCTCCAATGTACATAATATATATATATGGGTCATCACCACCCGTATCTCCAGCGGAGAATCCGGGCGTCACAGAAAAAGTGCAAAGGAGCTCAAATGCGGTACTTGTTGTTCTTCCCACCCAATGCTCTAAGCATGTCATGTCCATGACACGATAAACCTCTAATAACTGCCAGGTCTACTAGCATGCAAAGTTTCTATTGGCAGTTATCCCTATCTGTCGCACGACCTATACGTACCAGTGGCCAGCCGAATACGCAAGTCCGTGTCCTACATGTGACTCACACTCGTGTAAGAATAGTGTCATGGCCAATGAAACATAAATGCCTCATGAAGATGGGGTAGTCTCATAAAATAAGTCTAATGCATATACATAAATAAAAACATAGTACGACGACACCGTCGTTGCACCCAAGTTTTCTTGGACGCGCAATTTATATAGCAGTTAAAATAAATGAACTAAATAAACAGAAAATAAATATGCATGCCTCATATGGAATGTAAAAATAGTACAATGGCAAGGTATACTTGCCTGGCAAGAAATCTGTAAAGTGTACGCGCCCAAATATCAAGGACACAGAACCTGGAACTAAGGACTCCGAACAAACGTCTCCGGATGCTGAAATAAATATCACCAACATTTCCGGAATGAGCAAAATAGCTAAAAAGCATATCCCTTTCGTCCAATTTGGACACAGGGGCAAAACGGTAATTTCGAGCAAAAGTGGGGTCCACGTGTGGTCCACTTTGCACCGAAAAGCGTGCCGAGGGTAACAGTCTCTAAATAGGACAAACTATAGGTCAAACAACTCTAGATGTTAATACGAACCCAACGATATGTCCAAATGTGGGTTCCGATGGGCCGAACAAAATTTTGTCCAAAAAGTCAACTATGGGGCCTGCCAATTGGCGATTTGGTCAACCGTCTCAGAATTGCGTGAAAATTGGGTCACAGGACCAGCGCGTTACCATGAGTCCAGTGGCACAAGTTTCGTCGCAATCTGACAAGCGTGCAAAAAATACGTGCGAGTTTCACAAAAGTTGCGACACGGGGTGTGTCCGCGGACACGGGTTCGAATCAGTCCCCACGAATTTTCACGTGTCCGGTTACGCTGCGTGCACCATTCGGTACACTTGGTATACGGCGGGGCGGTCCCGTTTGGCGGGGCGCGCTCCGTTTTCCAATTTTTGGAAATATGGAAAAAGTGGGTGCGCGCAGTTTTGTGACGAATATAATTTTATCCACAGCAACTAATAGCATAGGGTTATTTAACAGAAAATAAACTAGGTCAAGTATTCTACAGGTATCAAAAATAATCACCAAATTCGGATCTCTGTGGTGGAAGATACGAACTCGGCAATATAGGTGGTCACCGCAGTTTTCTGCCATTTCAGAATTGGGTCTGCTCCGCCCACTTTGGACGCTGTTTTTCATCTAGGGGCACACGTTTTCCGAGGTTGGCTATAAAACAACTATGGAAGAGGGTTAAGGGGTGAGCATACCGGTGAAAACGAAACAGCGTTTGGTCGAGCGAGTCGGCGAAAAATAATTCCGGAGCGAAGGTGCCTCGTGTGGGAATCCGCAGTGCGCGAGGTCGGCGTCGTCGGGATGGTTCGGATGGCTTGGCGGGGCTTCTCTGGCTGCTGTAACGGCTCTTAGATGGGGAGAGGAGGTCTAGAAATTTAGGTTAGGGTTTTATGAAGAGATATTATATATATATATATATATATATATATATATAGGTGGGGGGTCGCGCGCATACTGAGTTCTAATAAAAGGGGCGGGGCTTCTCTGGCTTCTACTTTGCTGAGAAAGTGGGTTGGTTGCTTTGGTTTGAAAGCAAATTACTAAGAATGGGTTAAGTTGTTGTTATTATTATTATTATTATTATATTCTTATTTAATAATTTCTTTTCTTAATCTTTTCTTAATCTTTTCTTTTCCTATTAATATATGCATATATATATATTTATATATATATATATAATATATATACTCATAGAAAAATTCTAGATTAGAATAATGCACACCATTAGGCTAGCAACAGCTTAAGGGGTCTCCTACATGGAATAAATTCTGAAAAATTCCTGATGGTCCCATAAGTCCTCTAAGTGCCCGAACACCTAACATAAAATTATTAAAAATTTATTTCTCCTATTTAGCCCAAATTACTATAATTTAATTAATAATTAATAAATAAAGGGTATTTACGATTTTCTAGGAAGGGGGTTTTACAATACCTAGGTTTTAATTACAGAAAAATCCCAGAAAATTACAGAAAATTGTGAAAAATTCAAATTAAAAATTCTTCAAAAATCAGGGGGCTTACACTACACACAAATTATCTCATAGATCTCACAATACAAAGCCAATTAGCCTAGAATTTATTCCTATAGGTAGTCATATGCCATGAGGTCATTCATAGTGGTCAAATGCATGATTAAGAAGCTACAATGAGAGGAAAATTCAGGAATTACCATTTGGGAGATATATTCCCAATAAAATTATAATTGGACACGATCCTAACACGATCTCTAGCTCTAAAGCTTCTCCTCCTTGTGTTCCTTGCTTCTCCAAGCTTCAAGACTCCAAGAATGATGAATTGAGAAGGAATTGGTGGTGAATTGTATGGAAATTCAATGGAGGGAATTTAGAAAATTAGGAATCTAGAATTTGGACATAAAATGAAATACAAATGAGGAGAGAGAGAGATGAGAACCCCCCCTTACTATGGCCAGCCCCTTTTCCCCTTCCTCAAGCAATGTTAAAGGTCTAAATTGCCCCTATATGTTGTATTATAAGGAATAATTAAAGATGGGTATAATTGGAAGTCTCTAACTAATTGTAATTACACTAACCCCTCCTAATTTAATTAGTGGAATGACTAATAAACTTGGGTCTAAGTTGGACTGACTTATTTGTCATGACAAATTTAAGTAGGCCTATATGTGACAAGTCTAATATTGTCTAGTCTCTCTAACTAAATAAATAACACAAGCCTATAACTAAAATAAATAATACTAGCCACAAATAATTAAAGCTCAACATAAATAAATAATTACTAAAATTATCACATTAATATAAATATTATATTTCTAAAATTAAGTACCCATGCCAAATTACCAAACTACCCCTAGCTGGAAAAGTGAGGATAACAAACCTACCTACTTTAGAAAATTTTTATCCTAGAAATTAAGAAAGAAACTATTTACCAAAAGCAATAAATACAAGAAAGAAAGAATTATACCTCACAGATCAAACAAATAAGGATATCGCTCGCGCATCTCGGCCTCTCGCTCCTAGGTACTCTCTCCTGGTGAGTGATGCCTCCACGCGATACGCACCAAAGGAATCGTCTAGTTTTGCAGCACCTTCTCCCTGCGGTCTAAAATCTCCACGGGCTGCTCTGGATAGCTGAGTGTCGGACCAACCTCGATCTTCGAGTGATCTAATACATGGCTGGGATCTGTCACGTACCGTCTCAGCTATGACACGTGGAACACTTTGTGTACTCCCTCTAATACATGCGGCAAGTCTAGTCTGTAGGCTACTGCACCGATCCTCTCAAGAATACCGAAAGGTCCGATGTACCGTGGAATAAGATTTTTGTCCAACAAAGCGAATAGTGCCCTGTGTCAGAGAAATCCTCAAGAAAACTAGATCGCCAACCTAGAACGAAACACAGCCTTAGCACTCTAACAAATATAAGCAATCACAAGCAATACAAACATAATCTATACCTCAAACTCTAATGGTCTCCGGTGGCTATCGACCCAATAACGTCATCTATCCTGCGCCACTCAAAATCTATTGCTGATGAGCTTCACCTTCTCAGCTGCATCCACGACCATCTCTTGTCCCAATAAGGCTCTTTCACCAACATTATCCTATGATAACAGAGTACAGCATCTCCGTCTATACAACGCTTCAAATGGTGATATCTCGATACTGGCCTGATATTTGTTGTTGTAAGAAAACTCTACCAAGTAAAGATGATCCTCCCAAGAACCTTCAAAGTCCAAAACACAAGTGTGTAGCATATCATCGAGAGTCTGGATAGTCCTCTCTGACTGCCCATTTGTCTGAGGGTGAAATA
Organism: Iris macrosiphon; assembly: GCA_036927795.1. Classification (NCBI taxonomy): domain Eukaryota; kingdom Viridiplantae; phylum Streptophyta; class Magnoliopsida; order Asparagales; family Iridaceae; genus Iris; species Iris macrosiphon. The sequence continues at coordinate 182,163,173 of JAYESA010000006.1, read as the reverse complement.
CGGTACTGACATTGAGCTGGGTGCCCAAGCTAGCCTGCAAACTCCTCCAGAAATGGGACGTGAATCGACTATCCCGATCGAAGAATATGCTCACAAGAACTCCAAGCAATCTGACTATCTGACGCATATACATCTCCGCAAGCTTCTCCGTAGACGTACATGGAGACCCAAATCGCAGAAAGTGGGCTGATTTGGTCAACCTATCTATGATGACCCAAATCGCGTCTTTGCCCCCTGGAGAACATGGAAGCCCTGAAACAAAGTCCATCGTTACATGCCTCCATTTCCACTCTAGAATGGATAAAGGTTGAATCAATCCATCTGGCCTCTATCTCTCCGACTTTACTTGCTTGCATACCAAGCATCTAGATACGAAGCTAGCCACCTCCCGCTTTATACCATACCACCAAACATGCTCTCTCATGTCCCTATACATCTTATTGGCACCTTGATGCACAGAGTACCGAGATCGATGTGCATCCTGAAGAATCTTCTCGCACAACGTTCTACTTGGCACACACAACCTGGTACTGTGCCACAATGATCCATCATATGCAATACTGAAGTCCTCTACCAATCCTATCCGGACCTATGCTCTGATGCTCCACAGAGACTCATCCTCGAACTGTACGGCTCTGATCCGGTCTATTAACTCTGACTGTACCTTAAGTCCCCACATATATGCTGTAACTCCAAGAACTAATACCTCATTGCTCAAACTATCAAGATCGGCCAATAAATGTCTATCCCTCATCAAATACATAGCCACTGGGTACCTGCTCAAGGCATCCGTGACTACGTTGACCTTACCCGGATGGTACTGCAAAGCAATATCGAAGTCCTTCATCAGCTCCAACCATCGCCTTTGCCTCATGTTGAGATCCTTTTGAGTAAACACATACTTAAAGCTCTTATGATCTGTAAAGATCTCTACTCGCTCTCCATACAAGTAGTTCTTTTACAGTTTAAGAGCAAAAATAACTGCTGCCAACTCCAAGTCGTGGGTAGGATAATTCTTCTCATAAGGGCATAATTACCTGGAAGCATATGCAATCACCTTTCCGTTCTGCTGCAACACATAATCCAAACCCTTACCTGATGTATCACTATATATAGAAAATCCTCTTGTCCCTGATAGCAATATCAATATTGGAGCTGTAGCCAACATCTTATTTAGCTCCTCAAAAGCAGACTGACAATCCTCAGTCCAGACGACCTCCACGTCCTTCCTGGTTAGTCTAGTCATCGCCTCTACAATCCTGAAAAAATCCTGAACAAATATCCGATAATAGCCTGCCAATCCGAAAAAACTCCTGATCTCCGCTACTGAACTCGAGGTAGACCATGACTCACTGCTGAAATCTTCTTCGGGTCTAATGAGATTTTGTCTCCGTAATCACATGCCCGAGGAATTCAACCTTATCAAGGAAGAACTCACACTTCAAAAGCTTGCCATATAGCTTTTCCTTCCTGAGGGTCTCCAGAACTATCCTCTAGTACTTCTCATGCTCCTCCGGGGTCTTCGAATAAAATAGTATATCATCAATTAATACTACCACAAACTGATCCAAGTACTGATGGAATACCTTGTTCACCAGGTTCATAAATACCGTTGGGGCATTGGTCAACCCAAACGACATCACTGAGAACTCAAACTGTCCATACCGAGTCATGAAAGCTATCTTCGGAATGTCTTTCTTCTTCACTTTCACCTGGTGGTACCCCAACCTCAAGTCTATCTTTGAGAATACCTTCACTCCGCTCAACTGATCAAAGAGATCGTCAGTCCGCGACAACAAATATTTGTTCTTGATAGTGAGGTTGTTGAGTGCCCTATAGTCGATACATATGCATACCGTCTCATCCTTCTTTGGTATAAATAATACCGGAGCACCCTATTGTCATGATCCGCATCCGGTATAGGGACACGAGTGCGTGGGTACGTCCAGCCTACGTCATAGCATCTGCGGTAGAACGCTTTCTAGGGCATGATACTATCTAATCAATCTCTCACGAATATCCAACTCCATAAGGAGACACAGATATCACAATATGATATGGAATACTCAATCACATAAACTAGAGCACGATAAGATCTCAAGAAAAATAACAAAATACAACACAAGTCTAAACAACATAAATAATCTAACCTGCAATCAATAACATCCAAGTCTCCAAGTATGCTGGAAACAAGTCCTCTAAGTCGCAGTTTGGAAAAAATATCCAGTCAGGATTGGAGCAAAGTACAAGCACTAACAGCAGTTCCATGTATATTGAAAAAAACTATAATACAGTGTAAAGAAATACAAAATGGATAAAAATACTGGCAATAAGAATACTGGTGAGTACGAAATACTGGAATAAGAGATACTGGAGCATATATCATCATCAATAGCATACTAACAATGTACAGGAATACAAGTGCATGCTAGAACAATGAACTGGAATATAAGTGAATGCTAGAACAGTAACTAGAACATAGATAAATGTTAGATCAATAAACTAGAAATACATGTAGAGACTATCTAGCTAAGTGTGTGAAATATCAGTATATCATGTGATCGGCTTGGGACTGATCAGGCTTGCTATGTATGACTAGCTATGATTCATGTAAGGTCAGGATAACCATCCGGATAGCTATGATGCAAGAAATAGTCAGGCTAATCATACATAATAGGCTATGAGGCATGTAATGGTCAGGCTGCACCGACGTGAGGTATGGGTGAGCTATGATTCATGTAGAGCTGGGTATGATCACATAATCTACTAATATTTTCCTATTCTCCAGCTAGCACGATGGATCCCAATCACGACTCCTCATGATAGGTCTCGATGATGCCAACTCGTGTATACATAGTGTCATAATCATATACGCTATACAACTAGAATCATAGAGATAATCAACATAATAAAAACTGTCAGAGAATGTACTCGCCTGTGGTCCTCTGCTGGTAATACCAATATCCTGTTTCCGAAGTCTTGTCTGAATAATCCAACAGTCCTATAGACATCATATAATAGTAATGCAGAATCAGTCGATACACTAACATACACACAATCATAAATACTCTAAACTTAGGGGCTACATTAGGGGTGCTACTCATCTAACATGGTCAAGTATGCGTTTAGCTGCACGGGTGTCACATCCTTGGTTACTGTGCATAATCAGACAGTCAACTCACTAACACAGGTTTAAGTCAGTACGTCCGTGTACACAAGGCAGTCAATTCACTAATGTTCAGGGTCACACAGTCAAATGCAAATACAGGATACCCACATTTATATCTAGGGTCATACAGTATAAATACACATATAGTCATAACTATTACAAGCATATAATTACTTATATATATATATATATATATATATATATATATATATATATATATTAATTTGATTATAATATACATACGCATATGTATACGCATATGAGTCATTGGATTTACCGACACGGTCTGAAACCAACCAACTAAACCTATCATGAAGCAGTATGCTAAACCCTATACTATTCATACATGAACACACATACAATCACGAAGGAAGAGGGGACAGGTATGAACCTTGGCGGGCACGATGGTGACGACGACGACGACGATAACGACGACGATGACGATGAGGTTGATGTTGATTAAGGTGATGATGATGATTAAGGTGATAATGATGATGATGATTAAGGTGATGATGATGAAGATGATGGTGATGAAGGAGATACTGATGATGATGATGATGATGATGAAGGTGAAGGTGAAGGTGATCGTGGCAGGGCTACTGGAGTTGGAGCTCAGACAGGAGGATGGGATGTTAATGGTGGTGGAGCTGGTGGTGTGCTCGGGGTGCTCAGGCCGGTGATGAAGTCGTAGGGAGGTGGTCGACTTGAGGAAGATGGGTCAAGGGGAGGAGGTTCAGTGGGCTGTGGTGGTGGTGAGGCAGCATTCAGTCGATCAGGGGGTTGGCGGGCTGCTCGTCGTCGATGGGATGGCCAGGATGGAGATCCGGTCGGGTACAACGGATTTAGCGGTTCAGTCTGGGCGGAGGAAGGAGATCCGGTCGAGGAGATGGCGAGGCGGTGACGGGTCTGCTCCGACGGTCTGTGGCTCCGGCGAGGGGTTGTCTCCGGTCGGCTACAGGGATGAAGATGGAGAATAGGAGATGGGTTGATGAGAAAGGTTACGGCTGGGTGTGGTTTTGTTTAGGGATGAATGAAAATAAATAGGAAAAGTTATTTATATATGTATGTAAAAAAGGGTTTGGGGGTTGACCTAGAAAGGTGGGCTTGGTCAACATCCCCATTGGGATTGGGCTTGGCTTGTCATGTAGAATTTCAAAGGCTAGGATTACATTGATTCAAAATGGAGGGCCAAGATTCAATGAGGGTTGATGTTGAGTGCTACACACTCCAAAAATTATGAAAAAATTTACATGAAGGAGAAATGAGTTTCTTCATGTGTTGTGTCCAATGTGGTGGACACCTTAATATATTTTTGCATAAAAGTGCATAACAATTAGAAAATTGTACAAAGTTGGGTTTTTGGTTTAATTTAATTAAAATGAATATAATTGGTGTTCTAAAATAAATTGAAAGTACATAGGGTTAAAATTAGGTGGGACATAAATGTCATGGACGTAGAAGACTCAGAATAGAAGATTATCATAATTTGGGTTGCACAAAATGGGTCGAGATTGTGTCTCCAATTTCGATTGGAACGCACAAAGATACAAAGTTGGATTTATATAGAATTAAATATAATTGTTTACGACAAATGTTGTGTGACTAAAGTGAAGCACAATAGGGCATAGTTATGAGTTACAAAAGGATCATAATAGGAGGCTGGCATATCTAGGACAAGGGTGTGAAATTTGTAGGAAGACAAAAACTAGTGTAGCGCTCCAAATATCGAAGCAACAGTAAGGTACAATAATAAAATAAAATTACGGTAATTAATTACAAACCTAATAATTAATCCAGAAATACTACAAATTAAATTCATAACCCTATATTTTGGTCAGAGGTTCCACTAGTGGGCTTCTAGGTCTAGTCCACTAACCCATACATTTAATATATATATATATATATATATATATATATATATATATATATATATATATATATATATATATATATATATATACATATCATGCAATTATTTAAAATAAATACACACAATACTTAAATTAAATAAAAAGACAAAAATACCCCAATTTTAGAATATGGTAGTGACAAGTCTACCCTCCTTAGAAAAATTTTATCCTCGAAATTTAAGGTCCTCAATAGTTGTATTTATAACTATATTTTTAAATTCCTCAAACCATATAATCATGAAATAAATCCATATTCTTATTTCAATTTTTTTTAAATTTCTATAAATATTATAATCCTAAAAATCTTCAAATTTAAAATCAAATTCCATCCTTATCACAATCTCCTCCAAAATTTTAAGTTAATAATTAAATACTCAAAAAAATTAATATCCAATCCTCTATATGAAATCCAATCAATGCATATTTATAAAATTTAAAAATCTCATCCTAAAAATTGAATTCAAACACTAATCCATTTGAGATCTTATTCCACGATTCTTTTTCTACACAATACTCAAACAATATAATATTTACGAAATCTTCAAATACAACATTCATAATATAAGTCTTAAATTTATACCTTGTAGTCAAATAAATATAATGATAATCTTCTTAAATTTCTCCAAATTTAATGACAAATCAATCATATCATAATCTTCATAAAAATTAATCATTTAACAAAATCGTCAATTCTGCCATATTAAGTTCTCAACTTTTTATTTAAATTAATATTTATCCTCAAAATTTAAGGCACATTGTCTCTCTCTGTCCAGTCATAACCTCTTCATTAATCTTTACTACGGTCAAACCCCCAATAATCAAGGTCTAAGAAAATCCTACTTACAGTCATACAATCATGCAATCTAAATGAAACATGCAATCTAGATAAAACATACATGGTTATGGTCTTTTTTGTCATGGTATTGCAGTCTCTATCAGTGTGTACTACTAACTACATTCTAGCAAGAGAATCATTAATACAAGCTACGGTACTAAGGAATCAACCAATCAATCAAATAGATGAAAAAGGATCAGACGAAAAAGACCAAAACAGAACCTACTAACACAACCATGGTTTAATGATGCATCCAAAATTTGATACCTCTATCCCTTTAGTACCACTATTTCTACTACAAGCACACCCACTGCTAACTCTCTTACCTACTGTAATTGTTTATACTAGTTGTTCTTATCACTTAAGTGTACACAAAGTGCAACATAACACACTAACTATTGCTTCCTCTAATACAACTCTAGAGGGACACCCAAGTCACTTTGTAGTGCCATCTCAGGCATGCTCAAGCCAACAGATCCTTACACATGTACTTCATCCACTCATATACTGATATACATTTCTTAACTACCATAAAAATTTTATCCTCAAAATTTAGCTTCTCGAACAATTTAAAATAAAATGTATATACTTTCCTCAAAAGTCAAATATTCAAATATTGAAATAAAATTTTAATCACTTCCAAAAATCTTTATAGCTTTGACTATGTTTATTGAATTGAATTTGAATCCTCAAAAAATTTAATAACATAAAATCTCAACTCCTCAAAATTCTTAAAAATTGAAATTTATTTCCAATCTTTAAATTATAAATTTAAATCCACATCTATCTAAGTATACATATATATACTCACAGTCTCTAACACACCAGATACACACAGATACACCAATTGTCTACAACCTCAACTGTGTACTGAATATTGCACTGCCTAGATTACTTGCATTATTACTTCCAATAATTTTCTATCCATATTAACTGATACACTAATCTAATTATCATCACACGAAGTACTTACTGTTATTAGCACCTTGCTCAACTAATCCTCGATATAGAAATATTAGTACTCTTGGTATGGTAACACTAGCTTCATCATTAGATCACCTTATCAAACTTATTAGAACTCACGATCACTTGCACATGTTTTATTTCACTCTCAAAGACAGGTATATGGTTCCATATCTCGATTAATGTATAAGTATCTCTCTTAAACCTTTTACAGACTGATACACTAATCAGTGATACACTATATATCTCTTCCATTACCAATCTTGAAATTTCTGAACCCATGACACACTCATTAATACCCTTTATGCATATATATTTCTTACCCTTGACACACCCAAGTATCAACCACCAAATTGAATATTATGCTCCATTAATTTTTAACATAATTTCTTTGATACTTAATTGTTTACATGGATCACCCAGCTACATAAATTTATGACTATCCAAAACTGGCATGCTGACTCTGATACTAACTCCTGAAACCTTCACTGATACTCTTTACTCCCTCTTCTATCTATAGTGCCAATACTAACTATAATAACACCTATAATAAAATTATTGCTACAGGGTACTACGCTACGGGTTATCTCTAGATTGATGCCTACTGCTTACATGTCCAACCAAGAAACACTTACAACTCACAAGCCACACTCAGTCAACACTGATACAAGACACAGACATAATTATAAGTCACCAATTATCACACTAACAAGGATCCTTAAAGAAATAAAGCTCAAAAAGGAACTGGACTAAGGACTGAAGGTATCTCTACTGCTAGCAAAGAAAATGATGGAACAAGGTTCTATAATAACAGAAGTGGAGGGAGTATTGAGATGATACTTTAAGAACCAATTTAAGATACAACCTGATAATCATACACGTCTGTCCAAAATCATGACACTCAGAATCCTCGCCACGCCAGTAAGCATAGCTGCGATAAACGATAGGTTCAATAACTAAGGTATGCAACTCTGTAATTATGTCATCTAGAATCCTTGCCACGCTAACCGGCATGGCTGCGAGAAACTCTAAATTTCATAACTAAGATATGTACATACAAGGTCAGGTTCCTGCGTTTCCGCCACGACAGCTAATGTGGCTGCGATAAACTCTAGGCTCCATAACCAAAGTAGACGTTTCACATTTCTCACTGTCCTTATCAACATATGTCATCAGATGATACCGTAATTTAGTCCGTAAAATTTATCTCGATATAAAATCAAACTCAACAACGACACCAAGAATTAAATTTTATAACTGATCAACAAGAATCAAATTCAATAGCAACAAGTGAGAGCGGACGAAACAAGAAAGAAGATTTAAATTAGAAATTATAACAAGATTCTCAAGGGTCGTCCCAGAAATCTCTCAAAAATTTGTGATTGAGTATCCTCTCTCATCCTATGTGGTGGCCCATGCAGGTCAAGAGCATATTGTCTCGGTTACGTTATTGTACCGAACAAGCCTGCACCTAGGACTAGAATATAGGATCTCATCCACAACTGACCCTGATTCATCTTCCTCCTCTCTGTTCTATTTTGATCAAATGCATCATGCTTGATTCTTGTGCTTCCCTAATAGTTTTTAAGTATAACCTCCTCCTAGAATATAGAATTTCCTGTTGTTAGATGATAATTAGAGTAGCACACCTATTTAGAATACAACGAGATTATAGATACACAACTAAGCTTAGAATATCTAGCGAACCCTAGAATCCCTTATCCCTATAATTGGTTTACCATTACCCCGGATGTAATATGAGGACTTGAGAGTAGTATAGACACTACTAGAGTTAGTTAGAAGGTTACCATAATGTTGCCCCTAGCATTGAGGAACCCATAGAAAACCAAAAACTTAATATTTGGACTAAACCTAACCTTCATAGTTAGATGATATTGGAACTATAAACTTATATCATTATCTTGTTATTAGTAGACAGCACCCTAGAAAGCCTAGAGGAATGTAATCAACACTTCTCCCTTGATCATACCCCGAACATAGCAACCAACACCCCACTCCCCTTAGAGAACCATGATGCTATCTAGAGCCCTCTATCTTTATTTTATATATTGTTCCCTGCGACCATAGCACTCGCTATTTTACGACTGCTAATTACGTTTCTTCTTTTCATCTTTCAACTCGTGCCATCTGACACTTCGGATAGTAGGCCAAGTAATTATTCTTTGTTAAGGGCTCATAGTTTGCTAGGATTATAGTTGTAGCCTTGAATGTGAAATTTTTTATGCTTGGTAGTTAGAACTTGATAAGTTTAAGTTATTTTGTAGATTGTGACCGATGATTAACCCTTAGTTTTAAATCATGTAACATGTACCCCACCTCAATGTAGGCTATATCCTCTTTCCCCTCTGACGGCCAGTAACTCTTCTATCCTTACTATTGACACTTGCTCTATAAGTGCTATGACTAAGACTTAGGATGACCATTACCTACATAAAAAGGATACCCTAATCAATACCAAGATCTTTCCTCATATACCCTAATAAGAGTTTCTGTTCTATGTACATGTGCAAGGTTATTTTTGTAGGATCCTCTTAAGGCTGTCACAGTACTAGTTAAATTATTTTAAGTTCGGTAGTATACCTCACCACCTGGTATCATATAGCCCTTGTGAATCCATTGATGAAGTGTAATTGAATGGCATTAATTGTATGCTAGCATTAGACGACAGTGTTTATTCAGACGGTAGAATTTAGAGGTCCATGCCCTATTTGGTCGACTAGCGACTTAGACAAGGAGGTTGTATGATAACTGTAGAGATTGTAGAGTCCTTTGTTATTATTGCTTATGTTGTTTTTGTTTTTGCAAACTTGAATTATTTGTAACTTCTCTCATCATAATCCAGCGTTATATTTTTTTGTGCTACCTCAAATTATGCTGCTATTATAGCCTAGTTTTTGCAAGCTTATTCTTTATCGAGCTTGTTCATGACATATGTATTATTGGGTATACACATTAATACATTTCAGAATCAGTGTATTAAGGTCTAGCTAACCTTAGTGTGCTTGGTTCGCCTTCGCATAACTACTTTATGTGGATTGAGATATGTAGTGATTAGTAGACGAATATACTTGCCCTAGGCATGTCTGACATATCGTATCAGTTACATAACTGTACTAATACGAGCAGGCAAACAAAGGATTACCAAAATAGAATTTCAATCCACAACTGCTTTGACAATTTTCAATTGAATTCTTTAAATGCCTTGATCCCAATACTTCTATTCTATTACGCTGCCCTTGAACTCTTTATTATTGATCTTCGTCTTCCCTTATTTCGGAAAGACGAAACCTCGTGCTGGGTATAAAGTTTGATACACAGAGAGTACTAGATATACCCCATAGGCCGATCATATACTTGAGGATTATTCTTTCGTAATTAAGGACATATCATATGTGATATGATCGGCGTTGAAGTTTCGAGGATTGAACGACATGAGTAAATAAATTAAGGGATATTTTCTTAAGGTATATAGCCTTAGGTGATAGGTGGATAAATTCTAAGTTGGGTAGTAGTGCATTGTCAACTCGGGAGGAATTTCTTTAGATTATGATCGAGTAAGACTAGATTGGGAGAGGTTCAAGCCATTGTAATTTTGAGAAATTTAGAAGGATGATTAAGATAATGAGGATTTAATGAATTTTAAAAATCTTGATATTGAGGACCCAATATTTATACTTTGAGCACATGATTTAAATTTTGAATATTGAAGGATGAATCATTGATTTAAATTTTGAGGATAAATATATAATTTTAGACTTGAACAATTGGTTAATTAGATTTAAATTTTATAATTTGATGATTTGAATTAAAAGTTTAATTTTGATTGTTGGGTCACCTATTTGAAATATTGAGGATGTAAATTGAGTTTAAATATTCGAATAGTACAAAATTCTTAAGTTAAGAATAGGAATAAGATTTGATTAGAATTGTTTATTGTTCAAAGTCTAGAGGAGATTATGATAGTTGGAAATTATGATATAAATTTTGAAGTGGGATGCCATATAGACTTGAGTCAGATTTGGATGTTGATAATTTAAAAATCGAGAAGAGATTACGACAGGTTGAATTTTGATTTAAACAGTGGTTATATTAATTTTGAAGTGATCGCGATAGATTCGAATAGATTTTGTTATTTAAATTTTTGGAAGAGATTGCGATTGACATACCTTATGTACGAATGTGAAGGATTTAACAAATTATGTCTTATTTTAATTTCGAGGACGAAATTATTTTAAGTTGGGTAGATTGTAAACTCCCTCACCCAAAATAGGTATTTTGTGTATATTTTATATTATTATATTTATTATATATGTTGAATTTATTTAGAATATGCTCTTAGTTAATTAGAAAATAAATTTCTTGATATATTTACTTATATAAATATTCATTTAGAATTATTTTAGGTTATTTTAGATTTTTGGAGATTTTTCTAGAATTATTTTTGGTAATTAAAACTTAGAAAACATAAATTTCTAGGACTTCTATGATTTACTATACGACCATACTTGCATGTCGTTCCTACCAAATATTTATTTTAGTTTAAAATATTTAATTATATTTTTTGTAATTTATTTAGAATTTTAAGAAATTTATTTAGATTTTAAAATTATTTAGGATTTATTTGGATATATATAGTCTTAATATTAGATATATACTAATTTAGAGTTAATAGATATTAATAAGATTTTATAAATTATTTGTATTATATTTAATTATATTTAAGATTATAAATTATTGAGATAAATTCAAACTCTATTTTAAATTAATTCAAATCCTGAACCTAGTAGGAAATCAACTTCATGCATATCCTATCCTTATTTAAATTCATCATAATCCTATCCAAATTAACCAATCCTATTCTTATTTAATTAAGTAGTGTCCACCATTATATATACCTCATCCTTCATATTTTTCTTTCCCAAATTCCTCTCTTTTTCGTCCAAAAAAAATATTCAAAATTCGTCATAAATTCAGCCACATTTTCTACTAGTTATGACGAATTAAAAAGACGATATCTCCTAGCTCCGGACTCCAAACATGCTCCAGTTTTTTTTGTTAGAACGATAATGAGGTTAGCTTTCTGATAATATAAATTGTTTTTCTAAATTATTAGTATTAAATTCTGAAAAATTCGTAGAGCATAGCATGTTCGAAAATAGACGTGTTTCGATGTTTTTGCGATTCCGGGAGAACCAGGAATCAGAATCATGAACCGTTTAAAGTTTCGGAAAGCTAATATCGAGATCATCGACATATATTTTTCCCAGAATTTATTTCAAAGTATTTACATACTGTTAATTCTGTAGAACTTCTAGGTTAGAATTTAACCATCGGTGCACAATACAAAATTTGTATGTGCCATAATTCCCAAACGAATTTGAATTCAGACGAGCCGTAAATTCCAGTATATTTTTTATGCTGAAATCTACAGGAAATCATGCATGAAAGTCGAGTTTATATCGGTTGACTTTTTGGTCAACAGATCGCCTCGATTTGCGTGCCATGAGTCTCGAGTTGATAAAATTCAGTTTCTTTGGACAAAATTTAGGAATTAACATAAAAATCAGAATAATAAGATTAAAATAGGATTTTAGAGTAATTATTCTAGAATTAAATAAATTAAAATAAATTAATGGTTATATTATTATATAGTTATATGAATATATATGTAAGTAAATACTAATTGATAATTATGACTAAATATTCAGACTGTATGACCCTAGGATATCGTGGACTATCCCATACTTACCTTGACCATGTTGACCCTAAGAATTTGTGAATTTGTCTGCCTTGCGTACACTAACGTACCGGCATAGACACCTGTCAGTTGACTGACTGATTTCGTACAGTACTTGAAGACGCGACACCCACGTAATTCAATGCATAATTGACCGTGTTAGATGACTAGTGTTACCCCTAGTATACCCCCTGATTCCAGTGTAAATATGGTTTAGTATGTGCTAGTGTAATGACTAATGATTCTATTATATTATATTTATGTGTACATAGGATATTGGATTGTTCTGCGCGATTTCTGGAGCAGGTTATTGGTACATTGCAGCTTCCTTGCCAGGCAAGTATACCTTGCCATTGAACTGTTATTTATGTTCCATATGTTGCATGCATCTTTATTTTCTGTCCTTAGTTCATATATTTTAATTGTTATATAAAATGTGCGCGACGGTGATGTCGCAATATATTTTTATTTATGTATTGCATTGACCTTGTTCATGAGACTACCCCATTATCATATAGTATCATTAGGTTCATTTGGCCGTGACACATATTTTTACACGAGTTGTGAGTCTCATATAGATCACGGACTGCGTGACAGGTCTGGCCTCCTGTACGTATGAACCGTGCGTTAGGAATAACTGCTGTTAGAAACTTTGTATGCTAGTAGACTTGGCAGTTATTAGAGGTGTTATCGTGTCATGGATATGACATGCTTAGAGCATGGGGTGGGGAGAACAACAAGTACCGCATTTGAGCTCCTTTGCACTTTCTCCTGTACGCCCGGATTCTCCGCTGGAGATACGGGTCATGATGACCACTATATATTATGTACTATCAGGCGGGCCACCGGCGTTCAAAAGACGACGTGCCTTTTAGGCCCCTGGATCTTCAAAAGAGAACCATGCCAAATCCCAGGTTTTCAGCCAGATAGCTCACTTGTGGGGAAAGTTGTTCTTAACTGCATTCACTTTAGACGGTTAGGCGACCCATTGGATATTTATTTCAGTACTTTATTGGCATGTGTTTAAGTATACTTGTTATGTCCCTCTGAGGACCTGGTCCGCTGCCAGGTGTACCTGTTCTTGAGTATTTGCAGGAGCGCAGATTGGAAGAATATAGAAGCTTCGTGGATGTCTTTCCTTCGAGCCGTGATTGGTAGCTGGTACTTATATTGTTTGAGTGAGTTGTACTTATATTATATTTACTTTTCTCATTTGAGTTGGTAGTGGATTTGTTTCCACCCAACTATTATCTTTAGATCTTTCTTATTGAGATCTAGTTTCATAGATACTGGTTATTTATTTCTATATAATTTTGGTGGATGAGATTTAGATTTTACCCTGTGACTTGTATTACATTTTTACCACTTGTGGATTTGATATTCATAATACAGCGTACGTATGGATTTGGTTTCCATATATTGGAGTTGCCATATCCATGCGGCTGGCATGCTTACGTGTCCTAGTCCTACGTATTTTTGGGACTGGGGCGTGACATCCTAGTATCCTATGGCCTATATCCTATCGTAGGCACGTAGTAGTACAACTAAGATATCGCACTACTATGATATCGCACAACTTGTGAAGTCTGACCTGCATGAGGTACAACTAAAAATATGTCATGACCCGCACCCGGTATAGGGGTACGAGTGCGTGGGTACGTCCAGCCTACGCCGCAGCATCGGCGGTAGAACGCTGTCTAGGACATGATACTATCTAATCAATCTCTCACGAATATCCAACTCTATAAGGAGACACAGATATCACAATATGATATAGAATACTCAATCACATAAACTAAAGCACGATAAGATCTCAAGAAAAATAACAAAATATAACACAAGTCTAAACAACAGAAATAATCTAACCTGCAATTAATAACATCCAAGTCTTCAAGTATGCTGGAAACAAGTCCTCTAAGTCGCAGTCTGGAAAAAATATCCAGTCAGGATTGGAGCGAAATACAAGTACTAACAACAGTTCCATGTATATTGACAAAAACTATAATAAAGTGTAAAGAAATACAAGATGGATATAAATACTGGCAATAAGAATACTGGTGAGTACAAAATACTGAAATAAGAGATGCTGGAGCATATATCATCATCAATAACATACTAGCAATATACAGGAATATAAGTGCATGCTAGAATAATGAACTGGAATATAAGTGAATGCTAGATCAATAACTAGAATATAGAGAAATACTAGATCAATAAACTAGAAATACATGTAGAGACTATCTAGTTTAGTGTATAAAATATCAGCATATCATGTGATCGGCTTGGGACTGATCAGGCTTGCTATGTATGACTAGCTATGATTCATGTAAGGTCAGGCTAACCATCCGGATAGCTATGATGCAAGCAATAGTCAGGCTAATTATACATAATAGGCTATGAGGCATATAATGGTCAGGCTGCACCGATGTGAGGTATGGGTGAGCTATGATTCATGTAGAGTTGGATATGATCATATAATCTACTAATATTTCCCCATTCCCCAGCTAGCACGATGGATCCCAATCACGACTCCTCGTGACAGGTCTCGATGATGCCAACTCGTGTATACATAGTGTCAGAATCATGTACGCTATACAATTAGAATCATAGAGATAATCAACATAATGAAAACTGTCAGAGAATGTACTCGCCTGTGGTCCTCTGCTGGTAATACCAATATCCTATTTCCGAAGTCTTGTCTGAATAATCCAACAGTCCTATAGACATCATATAATAGTAATACAGAATCAGTCGATACCCTAACATACACACAAACATAAATACTCTAAACTCAGGGGCTACGCTAGGGGTGCTACTCATCTAACATGGTGAAGTGTGCGTTTAGCGGCACGGGTGTCACGTCCTTGGTTATTGTGCATAATCAGACAGCCAACTCACTAATACAGGTTTAAGTCAGTACGTTAGTATACACAAGGCAGTCAATTCACTAATGTTCAGGGTCACACAGTCAAATGCAAATACAGGATACCCACATGTATACCTAGGGTCATATAGTATAAATACACATATAGTCATAACTATTACAAGCATATAATTACTTATATAAATACATCCATATATATATATATATATATATATATATATATATATATATATATATATATATATATATATATATATATATATATATATATATATATATCAAATTAATTATAATATACATATGCGTACGTATACATATACGAGTCACTGGGTTCACCGACACGGTCTGAAACCAACCAACTAAACCTGTCATGAAGCAGTATGCTAAACCCTATACTATTCATACATGCACACACATAAAATCACGAAGAAAGAGGGGAAAGGTACGAACCTTGGTGGGCACGCACGGGGTTGACGATGACTACGATGACGATGATGTCGATGGTGACGATGATGACGACGATAACGACGACGATGAAGATGAGGTTGATGTTGATGATGATGATTAAGGTGATAATGATGATGATGAAGGTGATGATGATGAAGATGATGGTGATGAAGGTGATGATGATGATTATGATTATGATGAAGGTGAAGGTGAAGGTGATCGTGGCAGGGCTGCCGGAGTTGGAGCTCAGGCAGGAGGACGGGATGTTAATGGTGGTGGAGCTGGTGGTGTGCTCGGGGTGCTCAGGCCGGTGATGAAGTCGTGGGGAGGTGGTCAAGTCGGGGAAGATGGGTCGAGGGAAGGAGGTTCAGTGGGTTGTGGTGGTGGTGAGGCAGCATTCAGTCGATCAGGGGGTTGGCGGGCTGCTAGTCGTCGACGGGTGGCCGGGATGGATATCCGGTCAGGTACAGCGGATTCAGCATTTCAGTCTGGGCGGAGAAAGGAGATCCGGTCGAGGAGATGGCGAGGCGGTGACGGGTCTGCTCCGGCGGTCAGCGGGTCCGGCGAGGGGTTGGCTCCTGTCGGCTACATGGATGAAGATGGAGAATAGGAGATGGGTTGATGAGAAAGGTTACGGCTGGGTGTGGTTTTGTTTAGGGATGAATGAAAATAAATAGAAAAAGTTATTTATATATGTATATAGAAAAGGGTTTGGGGGTTGACCTAGAAATGTGGGCTTAGTCAACATCCCCATTGGGATTGGGCTTGGCTTGTCATGTAGAATTTCAAAGGCTAGGATTATATTGATTCAAAATGGAGGGCCAAGATTCAATGAGGGTTGATGTTGAGTGCTATACACTCCAAAAATTATAAAAAAATTCACATGAAGGAGAAATGGATTTTTTCATGTGTTGTGTCCAATGGGGTGGACACCTTAATGCACTTTTGCATAAAAGTGCCCAATAATTGGAAAATTACACAAAGTTAGGTTTTTGGTTTAATTTAATTAAAATAAATATAATTGGTGTTCTAAAATAAATTGGTAGTACATGGAGTTAAAATTAGGTGGGGCACAAATATCATGGACGTAGAAGACTCAGAATAAAATATTATCATAATTTGGGTTGTACAAAATGGGTCAAGATTGTGTCTCCAATTTCGATTAGAACGCACAAAGATACAAAGTTGGATTTATATAGAATTAAATATAATTGTTTGCGACGAATGTTGTGCGACTAAAGTGAAACACAACAGGGCACAGTTATGAGTTACACAAGGATCAGAATAGGAGACTGGCATGTCTAGGACAAGGGTATAAAATTTGTAGGAAGGCAAAAGCTAGTGTAGTGCTCCAAATATCGAAGCAACGGTAAGGTACGATAATAAAATAAAATCACGGTAATTAATTACAAACCTTAATAATTAATCCCGAAATACTACAAATTAAATTCATAACCCTATATTTCGTTCAGAGGTTCAACTAGTGGACTTCTAGGTCTAGTCCACTAACCCATACATTAAAGAACACTATATATATATATATATAAATACACATATCATGCAATTATTTAAAATAAATTCACACAATACTTAAATTAAATAAAAAGACAAAAATACCCCTATTTCAGAATGTGGTAGTGACACCTATGGTGACGAACTGGAGCAAATGAAGCCCTTGTCCTGCAATTCATCCATCTGCTTCTTTAATTCAGCCAGTTCGTTGTTGTTGACTCTATAGACGTACTGAGATATCGGCTCTACACCTGGCACCAAGTCTATAGAGAACTCTACATCTTTGTACGGTGGCAATCCCAGCAACTCCTCTAAAAAAATATCCATATATTCTGCAATCAATGGATGTGGCGGCTCCTGGTCTTCTACCAAAGCTCTACAGAAATCTCCTTCACTATGCCCTAGTTTTTCTCTGACGAATTCAAACTCTGGCTCTCCTGGCGCCTGAAATAGAACTCTGCCTCCTCGACAATCGATACTAGCATGGTGCCTACTCAACCAATCCATCTCGAGTACTATATCGTAGCTCAAAAGTGACATTACGAGTAGACACACACTCAACTCTCGGCCTCTCAAAGTAACTCTCCGGTCCTTACAAATATCACTGACCAGGATAATGCCGCCCCCGGTCGTGATCTTGCAAGTTCTCGCCAATGGTTCAGACTCAAGATGATGTCTCAGAGCAAAAGATACAGATACAAAACTATACAAAGTACCAAAATCAAATAAAGCATGAGTAGAAAAAGAATCAAGTAAGACTGAACCTGCTATAACGTCTCCGACCGGCTCTGCCTCCTCCACGGTCAAGGAAAAACTTGCCCCTACTGTGCACCTCTCTACTGTTATTGGTGCTGCACGAACCTCTACTGTTGTAGCGGCAAAGGAGGTCCTCTATGTTGTCTCGCTGGGTGTCTCACAGGTATCCTCTGAATCGGGGCTACATTTTGAGCTGTACGAGCTATCGTCTTGGGACAATCCCTCAGCTGGTGGTCTACTGAGCCACAAAACAAACAATGACCAAACCTCTTCCTACAAATATCCTACCCATGCCCTGACTTCTTATAGAAGGGGCAAACAAGAGCTGGCTGGCCTGGCCTATGCATCTGGTGCATTTGATGTACTAGTGCTCTGATAGGCGCAGGGAATTGCTGTATCTGTGGCTGGAAATAGGGCCTCTTGGCTGGACCCACGCTGTTTCTACCACTAAAAATATCTCGATCCCTCTTTGGCCTCAAACTTAGGTCTCTCTCGTCCTTGCGGGCCTCCCTCAAGATATCTGCGTACGTCTCATGGCTCGAGGAAATGAGAGCCCTCACCTCCCAATTCAGGCCCTCTCTGAATCTACTCGCCCGGATCTCAGGATCCCTCACTATGTAGTCTGTATATATGCTCAGTCTATCGAACTCTGTGGTATACTCCTCTACAGACATGTTCCCCTGATGAAGGTTCAGGAACTGTCACTCTAAACCAAATCTCTCGGTGGGCGGTAAAAACTTTCTTTTGAACAAGTCCTTGAACTCATCCCATGTTAGTCCCAGATCGACAATATGTGGCTCATTCCTGAACCAAGTACTGGCGATGTCCATCATCTGTAGTCCTGCTGCCTCCATCTTCAGGCCCTCTGCAAGACGGGATAAGAGCATGACACGCTCCATGTTCTTCAACCAGTCATCTGCATATATTATGCCCTCTATCCCCTTGAAGGGCCGAGGATCCAACTTCTTGAAGCCCTGTATGGTATCGGGCCTGGGTTGTACCTCATGTGGCTATAGTGGCACTGTCCTCTCTACTGCGGTAATGGTCACCTGGTGGGCATTCTCAATCCCCTGTCTTATCACGTCAATCTGCCTGTATTGTGCCTCAGCCTAGGCTCTCTGGGCCTCCATCATCTGCTGGAATAGTAAGAACAGCTGTGTAGCATCAATTGGCACTGGCGATAGGGGTAGAAGTCCCTCGGAAATAGCTGGGCCCGCCCTCCGAACTGGGGGAGGAGCACCCCCAAAGGCGGCTATTGAGACCCCCACCTGAACCGGCGAGACGACCCTCTCAACTTGGGGAAAAAAAGTAGTAGTTGCTACCCTCTCCGCAGTAGTCTGAAAAGTAGCTGAGGAAGCTGTCGTTGATCCCGAATGAAAGAATCTAATTTTCGGAGGCATCCTGAAGACAGATTGAAACAAAGAAGTCAATACTGTGCAAGATACGATATCATCAAAGAAGGACAGTAATATTTCAAAGTAAAGCAAGTATTAAGGATAGAAAAACTGATATTTGAAAATATTTTCTAGTTGTGATTGAGTATACTCTCAGCCTATATCCTATATCCTAAGGCAGGCTCGTAGCAAAAATCTAGGTGAGAACTACTACAACATCGTACTAGTTGCGACCTCGAGGACATAAATGACCTGCATGGGCCACCACTAAAAATGTGTCACGACCCACACCCGGATATTCGGGCACGAGTACGTGGGTACGTCCAGCCTACGCTGCAGCATCAGCGGTAGAACGTTGTCTGGGTCAACTCTACTATCTAAATATCTCAAATAATATATATATAGTACCTGTTAATCATCTTAACTCCAAACGGAGGAACAATATGGTATCTGATAATATAACTATAGTCAATCATAATGCAAACTAGAGAAGATAGAGCATGAATAAAAATAACGAAAGAAATAGACACAATACATCCACAAGACTGAAATAATATATACATGCCAAAAATCTCAATAAGACTAGTACAAGTCCAAATTTATAGAATTAGGCCTCCTCGATCGCTAATACTATCTCCTCATGCTCTAGGAGAGTATCCTCTAGTGACTCACCATCCTGTGGCCCATAATAGGTGGGACACAGCTCCTCTAGCTAATCATCTAAAAATATATCCAGTCAGGATTGGAGCGAAGTACACACCTCTGAAAATAGTTTCAAATGCATAATCGAGCATATATAATGAGTAATAGATAAGGATACAAGATGCACAAGTATTAAGAAATAGAAATATAGGTAAAAACAGACAAATAATCACGATAAAGAACTGAAAAGTAAATACTGTAAATATGGAAATAAACTTCAAGTAGAAGAACATGAATACTAATTATGTGGTTTAGAGCATAAGTTCGTTATGTGATCGGCTTAGGTTGCACATGAGATTTAAAGGTAACTTGATTATACGTGAGGCGTATAATCGACATACACATGAGATAAATAGGGCTTGATCACATAACTAACTTCTACCCCCCTCCCTAACCAATACTCATGGATCCAATCATGATACATTACGTACATGAATACGATATAGTCATACTAGCATACGAAATACATTTGCCAATTTATCTTTCCTATGAGGCACGTATTGGTTGGCCTGTCGGTTATCGGTATATGTACCCGTTCGAGCGGCATCTGAATCACTAAAGATAAAGGTAATAAACAAAGCACGGTTTGAGGGTTCTATTTGTGAAGCTTATATTCTTGAAGAGATTACAAACTTTTGCTCGGCATATTTCAAACCGCATATTGCTGCTAATAGAACGAGAGCTCCGAGAAACGACGACAGATATCAGGAATCTAATGATGTTTCTCCGCCTACTGCAGCTTATTTCCTGTTGTTGCTTACTGCTTCTGCTAGTGCTTCTTACTGTTTTTGCTGCTGCTTCTCGCTGCTACTTATCGTTGCTTATGCTGCTTCTTACTGCCTGCTTATCTGGCCTGCTTATCCGGCCTGCTTATGCTTCTAATTCCCCCCTCTAGCTCACATGCACACATCTAATAAACACATACACTCACTCACTCACTCTCACACACACACACACACACACACACACACACACACACACACACACACACATATATATATATATATATATATATATATATATGCCACATACCCACACTAATGATGCACATGCACTCTCATATTCTTCCATAACCACCAACACATCAAAATGAATGTAGAACATACACATAATTATATATATAATATACAATTATAATTGTAATACTCTAATAGCTATAACCAATGTATATTGAATTAAAATGCAAGAAAATAAATACGTGGAGTGCACCGCACCCGTATCACACTCAATCTATGATACGCTTACGATACGGCTCCACCACACCACCAAACGTACCCCGAAGGACACGAGCAAGTCTAAAATCACAATTAAAAGCAACACGAAGTGTTAGTTATATGTCTACGTGCCCGTGTCAAAATATGACATGATCAAAACCCCGTGTCGAAAAAAATCCCTAAAATAACCCGTATCGCCAAATTGTCGTGATACGGCCTAGACGTATCCAATTGTGGACACGACACTAGTCACACATAATCAAACACATGTCAATTTGGTTTAATTGACCTATTGACAAATACAAGATGTGCCAATCTCAGAATTTCTCCAAAATTGACAAAAATACCACATAACTTTCTCCATAGGCCTCCTATGAATATAATTCTAATTTCTATGGGTAGTCTTAGTACATGGAAGAGTTTTTAATGATTAAATTACATATTTAAAGTCTAATTAGAGAGAAAAAACTGAATTATACCTATTGGAAGATGGATTCCCAATAAAATTTCTAAATTGAGTGTCAAGAGCCTTCAACTTGTAGATCCTTACTCCTCCTTGTAGATCATTACTTCCTCCTTGTAGATTATTGATTCTTCCTTGTTCTAATAGCCTCCAATGATGAATAGGGAAGAAAATGGAAAGAAATTTGGGTAGGGATTGGTGTAGGAATGAAGGAATTTGGAAGAAAAAATCTAGATCTATATTTGGAATAAAAAATGAAGAGCGAGAGAGAGTCTCTCTCCACTCCTAATGGTGGCCGGCCTATACCCCCTTCTCCAAGCTACTATGAAATATCCATAATACCCCTTGGGGCTTGTCATGAAGGAATTAATTAAGGAGGAAATATTATGGTCTAATTGGTTTAACTAATTAATTCATCCTCCTAATGAATGTGCTTACTTTGGCCCCAATTCTAACTAGAACTAAATATTGGTCCATTGATCTAATCTAAACTAGTTAAGTCTACTAACACAAGTCCAAAATAAAATATAACATCTAACAATAAATAAATAATATAATATATAAATATAAATATTCAACATGCACAATATTTAATTAATTATGAAATAACCAAAATACCCTTTCGTAGAAAATATGGTAGTGACATTCATCATCCTCTTCACATCTTTCCAGTGTTCAACATCTGGGTTACTCATGAATATACTCAGCATCCCCACAGTAAAAGCAATGTCAGGCCTAGTGGCATTTGTAGCATACATTAAGCTCCCGATGACGTTAAAATACTCCAATTGTCTGACGCTTTTTCCTGGATTAGGCTTCAGTTTCTTGTCATACCTATATGGATTTTAATACCTGGAAGATCCTGATATCCATAGCGTGTGAGCATCTTCTCCACGTAGTGAGCTTGTGATAGAGCAAGCCCAGCTTCCATCCGGATTATCTTAATCCCAAGGATGATATTTGCATCTCCTATGTCCTTCATACTGAATTTAGATGAGAGAAACATCTTTGTTCTAGTGACACATTCTTCATCTGTACCTAGGATTACCATGTCGTCCACATAGAGATAAACGATGACACCTCTATCGCCAGCGAACTTCGTGTACACACACTTATCAGTTTTACTGACCTTGTAGCCATTTGATCTGATAATTTTGTCAAACTTCTCGTGCCACAATTTGGGAACTTGCTTCAGACCATACAGAGATTTTATTAGTTTGTATACTTTGTCTTCTAGACCTTTGATGTCAAACCCTTCTGGCTGCTGCATGTAAATCTCCTCAGTAAGTTCACCATTCAGAAATATTGTCTTGACGTCCATCTGATGAATCACCATTCTGTGAATAGCACCTAGAGTAATCAGCATCCCGATAGTAGTTATTCGTGCAACAGGAGCATAGGTGTCAAAGTAGATAACCCCCTGTATCTGAGATAATTTCTTGACCACTAGCTTGGCCTTGAACTTGTCAACAGTTCCGTCTGCTTTCATCTTCTTCTTAAATATCCACTTACATCTGATGGATTTAGCTCCTTCAGGAAGATCGACTAACTTCTAAGTATTATTAGAGGTTATCGAGTCAAACTCGTCATGGATTGACTCTTTCCAGAAAATAGCATCTCTGGTCTTCATTGTCTCATCATAGGTAAGTGGATCAGCTTCCACATGATATGTAACAAAGTCTTCTCCGAATTCCTTCGGCCTCCTAACTCGCTTTGCTCTCGGCTCAGCGGATTTTGGTTCAAAATATTGTCTCATCAACCACAAATTCTTCTTGGACTACTTCCCTCTGAGAGGTACTTGCCTCATATGTGCTAGCAGCATTCTCTGAGACATCCGCGAGAACAACATTCTTGTGCCTAGCAAACTTGTCTTCAAAGAATTACACGTTACAAGATTCTATGATATGATTAGATTCGATATCAAGGAACCTCCAAGTATCACTCTTATCAGCATCGCCAAAAAATATAATCTTAGTAGTTCTCGTTCCCAGCTTTTGAATCTTGAGGTCTGAAAGCTTCACAAATGCCTGACCCCCCACACTCGAATGACATTCAAGTTGGGTCTGACCTTGAACCAGAGTTCTTGAGGAGTAATGTCAGATGTCGCGAACGGTATTCTATTCAGAATAAACATATCCGTAAGCACTGCTTCTCCCCAGAAGCACATTGTAAGTCCTGTTGTCAGCATCATGGAGTTCATCATCTCTGTCAGTGTCCTGTTCTTCCTTTCTGCTACACCATTAGATTGGGGAGAATATATAGCAGTAGTTTCATTGACAATTCTATGTTCTTTGCAGAATAATGCAAATTCCAATGAACGATATTCTCCGCCTCGATCGTTTCTGAGTTTTTTGAGTTTTTGACCGGTTTGACATTTTGCTTCAGCCTAGAAGTCCTTGAAATTATCGAACGCTTTATCTTTCGACTTAAGAAGATATACTAACGCGTACTTCAAGAAATTGTCAATGAAAGTGATGAAATACTTTATTCTGGCTTTTGTGGAGAATTGTTTAAAGTCACAGATATCTGAGTGTACCAACTCCAGAAGATCTGTGCTTCGGTTCACTTTTCTGAACACCTTTTCGACGATCTTCATCTACGCACAGACTTCATATTTCTCTACCTTCTTGCCCCCACACTTGGAGATAAGGCCTAGACTAGACATCTTTTTAATGCATTTATAATGCACATGTCTTAGTTTATTATGCCACAACTCAAGAGAATAACCAGAAGTAGAGACTATATTGATACAAACAGAAGGAGTTACAAGCTGCAGTTTAAATATTCCTTCGGTACAAAAAGCTTTTCCAAAGTATGTTCCCTTGTAGGACATCATCATCTGACCGACATTGATATCCGTCATCTGGCCCGCCTTCCACAGCAGACTCTCAGAAACTAGATTATTGGCGATCATTGATATGTGCTTCACATTCTCCAGTATAAGTGACTTTCAGAAGTCAGCTTCAGCACTATCGTCCTGATCCCCAGTACTGCAAATTGAGACTTATCCGCCATCGGGACTTTCTCAGAGGTAGGCTCATACTTGGCGAATAAATCACACACGTGGCAAGATGCACCAGTATCCACTCACCAGTCAGTGTCCATGCCATATGACTCAACCTGCGCAATCATAGAAACTAGGTTAAGCTCACCTTGACCTTTTAATTTAGGCTTCAACCTACAATCGCTCTTGTAGTGACCCTTCTTGCTACAGTTCTAGCACCTCACATCAGTCTTCAACTTTGGCTTGAACTGAGATGACTTCACCTTCAGCTGGTTGAAGTCCTTCTTCTTCTTCTTATAGAAATTTTTTTGCTTTCCTTTAGAGTCACTAGCATGTACCATGTTGGCCTTAGCCATCTGCTCGGACAAGGATTTCAACTTCAGCTGCTCCCTGGCTTCATCTTTAATGTGAATCTAGTGAAGAAGATCTTCGAGCTGGATCTCCATCTTTTTATGGTACATGTCAGTCTTAAACTTGATCCAGCCTGGAGAAAGTTTGGTGACGATAGCCCCCACCATAAATTTGTCTTCATGCTTCATGCCCTCTTCCTCCAGTTTATGTTGCATCTTCAAAAGTTTCTTAACTTGTGGTAACATCACCTTCTCGTCCTCAAATTTTAAAGTGAAGAATATCTAGACGAGATAGATTTTAGATATTTTTTCGTCAGTTTTGTAGTGCTTCTCAAGAGATTCTCAGACATCTCTTGCCTCCTCCTTCTTGTTATAGGACTCTACCATCGAGTCATCCATAGCATTGAGAATCAACAACCTGCAGAGGTCGTTGTCTTCCTTCTATTTGGAGTGCCCGTCCTACGCCACACCAACTGCAAGCTCTCCTCCATCTTCAGGAATGGTAGGTTCAGGATCAACCAGCACATAAGCAACTTTGACAAGACAAAGATTCAAGGAGATCTTTCTCTTCCAAATATTGTAGTGTTCACCATCAAACTTCTCAAGATTGTTAAAGCTAGTATTGAGAAGGTTTGAGCGGTTGTCCATTCTAACGCGGATCTTGCCTTGAGATTGTTAGTCCGGAAGTCGGATCAAAGTAGAAAAGATACACAAAGTAGAGAATCACACAAGAGTTTCTCTGCAAAAGTTGGTGCATTGAGATTCACACAAGAGTTCCTTTTCAGTGACACATAACTCCACAGAAGCACTAAACTAAGAACATGTTACAAACTGACCAAAGAGAAAAGAAAAGAGCAAATCTAGCAATAATTATAAAATGTTCTTCTCTTTACGTTTGCAGATGCTACAATGAGAAAGAATGAACACAAGAAAGAAAAAAGAAAGAAAGAAACTCCTTGCTGGGGTGATAAAAACTACTGGTGTTCAAGACAAGATTTTTCCTACACGACGATCTTCCCCCAGGATCCAGCTAGTTCACACGAGAACTTATGGAACGCTCTAAGTCACCTTTGGAATCACTCTGTCATACCCCAGTCCCAAAATACCGAGGGACTAGCCATGTGACAATGACCAACAACACACTCCAATGGGCAAACCCAATTTAATGAACCCATTAGAGTGTACTTAAGCTGTAAACAATAATAAAGTTCTACGATACATGTCACATTCTAAATCTAATCTCATCCAAAGAAGATAAACACAAGTCAAATATAGAATAATCAAAATAAAATATAAACCAATATCAAATCTCAATAAAGAGTAAACTCGGAGAATAATCCGATAATGAGTTTTGTACAATATTCCAGGAGTTAGAAAAATAAAGTAAACAGAATGACTGAGTATATGACAATTACTCAGGAGAAATCCTCGGACATCACCTCGTCCTTTGGTATTGGCACTGCTCCAGCGTCTGCTCCCATCCCGTATACCTCTGGGTAGATCTCCTCTGCTATACCTAGGGACATAATCCGGATCCAGGTCCTCAGGGGACATAGCAAGGTACAAGAATAACTCAAGCCAAATAAATGCAGTATAAAAATATATCAGCAGGGCAAACTATATAACCAGCTATGTGATATGCAAATGAGAGCATTAATCATACTCAGGCTGAAACTACAAAAGGCTCCGAAAAACCCATAACAGCATTTATTATCTCGATGGACCAGTACGTGTGCCAAAGATCTAGTCAGAGTCTAAGGCACTCCCAGAATAACTATATATATAATATAATCAGCCTTTGGTAAGGTAAGACTCTCCCCACCCAAGGTAACCTCACATCTCATATCCATAACACGCAAGATCATGACCTCTAACTAATACAGCGAGTCATAATGATATATATGCATATGTAAGATCTATGTCACGAATCCTATAAACCTATACAGAATCACCATAAATATATCAGAAAAGATTCTATCACATAAATAGTATCAAGTGTCCTATGGTATGACGTACTTGATAAAGCAAGCACGAAAATATAGGATCGTGATTTCAACTCTCTAAGTGACGTTACACGACTCCGCATACGGCGTCGACACCCAAATATTATTCGGACGCTAAGCAACGTTACACGGTCCTAGGTTGAGTAAATACATCACAGAAATAAATCAAGAGAATAATATAAGAGCAAGTACTGCATGTTTGGCAAGGTACACTTGTCTGGGGTTTGAATTCCTCCAATTGCTCCGGTAACAGCGAGATCTTGAGGTACTCCTCTGGATGTTGAAATAAACATTATCATCACTCTTAATAGATATGAAATAGCTAGGATTGTCTACCCATAAGTCCAATTTGGACACAGGGGCAAAATTGACAGTTTTTGGTCAAAATAGAGTCCACATGTGGCCCACTTCACACCGAAAAATGTGTCAGAGACAAAGTTCTCCAAATACGTTAAACTTAGTGTCTACGAGTCCAGAATGATGGTACAAACCCAACGGAATGTCCAAAACTGGATTCTAATAAGTCGATCACAAAATCACCTGTCAAGTTGGAGCTGTGGGCCCCAACGATACGGGGTTTCGTCAACGTTCTCAGAATCAAACCAAACTTGGGTCACAGGACCAGCATAATGCTACGAATCCGATGGCACAAATTTTGTTGCAAAACGACATGCACACACGAAATTACGAGTTTCAGAACAGGTCCGATACGGGGCAATTTTGACGGATATGCGTTAATTTTGGTGTACACGCACGTCCAAATCAACTTTTGTGAAATCTCACACGTCCGCATTGATGATACGCGTCTTTCGATATAATTTGCTCACGATGAAGTTGCCTCGTTTAGCGGGACGCACCCAGTTTCAAAAAAAATCGAATTTTAAAAACCAAAATTTTGGTCGATTTCACCCGCGAATAAAACATAAATTACAACACAATAAAATAAACTAATTACAGGATTTCAAACTCGATTATATTTTCTAATTTACTGTTCAAGTGAATTTTAGAATTATTAAACAGGTTAGACGTAAAACAGCCATAAACTTGGGAGTTCGGGACAGTTTCTGAAGTCCAAAATTGGGCTATTTTCCTGTTTTTGCATCGCGGTTTACGATTGACACATGACACGATACCCCAATCAAATTATTCAGGGTTCGAGAGGGTCATACAGCGAACATGTTATAATATTCTGATCGAAAATTGACACAACGAGGAGGAAGAAAAGCTCACCGGAATAGGGGGTCGGAATCGACTGAACTACGCGTGCACGGTGGCGGGGCGGCGGCTGTTGTGGCTGCTACAGGGTGGTCGTCGGACGTCGGGGTCATCGGGGAGGTCGCCGGAGGGAATAAGTGCGGTGGTGGATGACGGTGGTTTGGTGATGGCGATGGTGGTGGTGGTCGATGGGGTTTTTATAGGGAGTTGCCGACGATTGGGGGAAGATGGACCGTCGGCCGGTGGGGGTTCATAATACTAGGCTAGCTTAGGGAATGGAATTAACAGGCACGTGCTAAAGCATTACTAGGAATATATACCTATGATAAAACTTAAATCTTACTCGTATTCACTACTCCATGAGTCAGTGCGTTCTCCACTGTCATCGCAAAAGCCTGTCCACATCCCTGTGGTGGTGTCCTCTGCTGTTGCTGGGCCCGTTTGAAGAGTGTTGCTCGTGGTACCAAGGGTGGCCTCGGCTGATATCCTTCCGGTGCTGGTAAAGCTTGACGGTTTACTATCGGTGCTCCTTCTCGACGCTCAGGGCAATCCCTAAGAGAATGCTGACTGGATTCGCAAGCTAAACATAATCTCAATTTAAGTCTACACTCCCTCTTAATATGGCCTACCTTGCCACAGTAGTAACAAGTAGGAAGTACTAGTATTAGTGGTGTAAATGCTCTTTGTGGTGGATTCATCTGTGGTTGCTTTGCAGTTCCCTGCTGTGCTCGGTCTGGTGCTAATGCATGCGGCCGCTTTTGGCTGGACTCTCTCCTGGTGACGCACTCCATGGGTCGTTCTGCATCAAGGACGTCCGTGTATGAAGTAGTTGCAATGGAGCTGATTAATTTCTGTAGCTCAGAGCTAAGTGCGTTATAGAACTTCTCTGCCTGGCTTTACTGGGCTTCTTGATGAACCTTCTGTTGGGCTTGCACCATTGCATAGAACATTTGGAATATCTGTTGTCCGTCCAAAGGATGTCCTAGTAGAAAAATAGGCATCGATGGAGTAAACTGCGGAGATGGTGGAATATCGTCTCGCTGGAATCTTGAGGCGAGCTGATCTTCTTGATTGCTTTGTTGAGTTGATTGCCCTCCACCCACTGGTATAACTTCATCGTCGTAGGTGACAACTTTAACTTGTGGTGTTCCTGCGGGAGTCTCGTTGCTTGCTTGTGGATCCATTACTCTTGTCACGACCCGCACCCGGTATAGGGGCACAAGAGCGTGGGTACGTCCAGCCTACGCCGCAGCATCGGCGGTAGAACACTGTCTAGGTCAATACTCTATCTGATCAATCTTACACGAATATCCAACTCCATAAGGAGACACAGATATCTAAATATAATATGGAATATACTCAATCACATAAGCTAAAGCACGATGAGATATCGAAGCAAGCAAATAAAATACAAGACAAGTCCAAACAACAATAAATAGTCTAACCTGCAATCAATATCATCCAAATCTCCAAGTATGTCGGAAACAAGTCCTCTAAGTCGCAGTCTGGAAAAAATATCCAGTCAGGATTGGAACGAAGTACAAGCACTAACAGCAGTTCCATGTATATTGACAAAAACTATAACACAGTGTAAAGAAATACAAGACAGATATGAAAACTGGCAATAAGAAATACTAAAATAAGAAATACTGGAACATCATCATCAATATACATCTAGCAATGAAATAGGAATACAAGTACATGCAAGAATAATGAACTGGTATATATGTGTGTACAAGAACTATAACTAGAACATATGGAGATGCTAGATCAATATACTAGAGATACATGTCATGAATCATCTAACTAAGTGTGTGAAACATCAGTATATCATGTGATCGGCTTGGGTCTAATAAGACTGATTATATTGATTAGCGATCATCCCTGTAAAGTCAGGCTAACCACATGTAACAGCGATGAGGCATGTAATGGTAAGGCTGCACCGACGTGAGGTGTGGGTGAGCTATAATGCATGTAAAGTTTGGATATGATCACATAAGCTACTAATATTTCCTCATTTTTCTTCAGCTAGCACAATGGATTCCAATCATGACTCCTCGTAACAGGTCTCGATGATGCCAACTCGTGTAAACAACAGTGTCAGAGTCATGTACGCTATACAACAAGAGTTATAGAGATAATCAACATAATGGAAGCTGTCAGAGAATGTACTCGTCTGGGGTCCTGCTGCTGGCAATAACAATATCTGTTTTCGAAGTCTTGTCTGAACAATCCAACAATCCTATAGACGTCATTAAACAATACAATATTGCATCAGATATTACACTAACACACAATCATAAATACACTGAACTCAGGGCCACGCTAGGTATGACACTGGTCAACTAAGGTCAAGTGTGCGTCAAGTTGCACGAGCGTCGCGTCTGTAATGGCGGTACAAGACAGACAGTCAGTGATACGGTCTTGCTAGTACGTCAGTGTACATATGGCAGTCTGCTATCATACTACTTGGTCACAGGTCAAGATAGCTATAGGGTATTCGTAATTACATTAGGGTCATCTAGTACATATATAATTATTATAAACATTAATTCTAACTAATTATAATTATAATAGATATATGTATTTAGATATACTTAATAGAGTTTATATTATATATATTTATATACGTATACATATACATACATATTATCTTAACTATCATATACATTAGTACTTACAATATACCTACAATATATATATCAATTTTACACATACTAAACATATACTAGATAAACACATATATTATATATATATTTTTATATATCATCAACATTAATATTAACATATACTGATACTAATACACTATTTGAATTATACTATGTATATCTGTATACATATACATGCATACCAATTATATACTATACACATACTAATAGGTATACATACTACACCATGAAGGAGGGGGACAGGCACGAACCTGCGCACGGGCACGAGATCGACTTGGTGGCGACGACGACGAAGGTGACGAATGATGACGACGAAGACGATGGTGATGAAGAGTTCGTCGAGGGAAGAACGACGAGGGGGAGGTGCACAGCGTTCAGGCGAGCGTGCTCAGGTGGTGGTGAGGGGACTATTCAGGCGGTGGTCTGCTCGGAGGGGTGACCGGAGTTGATCCCGGCGGTAGAGTTGGCCATCGTGTGGAGGTGGGTTATGCACTGCAGTGGGTCAGGGAGGTCGTTCAGGCGTGGTCGGGAATGAGATGACGGTAAGATGGAAAAGAGGATCGGTTTCAGGGAGACGCGGTGGTTCGTGCGGAGGAGAATCATGCACAGGTCGAGCCCGGCGGTCTGGATCGAGGAGTCTCCGATGAGGGGGAGGCCCTGCGGGTGGAGCGGGGGACGTTGACCGGTGGAGAGGTGCAGTAGTGCAGCCGGAGAAGGAGACCTTGATCCGGCTGGGGAGATATCGTTCAAGCATACTCGGGTCTCCGGTCGTGCAGTGGGATAGGGTGGCAGCATCGTGTGGAGGCATCTCCGGCCATGGCGAGGAAGGAGATCCGGTCGAGGCTGTCGAGTTGACGGCGGATCAGGCGTTCGTGCAGGCCGGCGGGGTGCAGCGTTCAGTGGCTCGGGTCGGAGGAAGAGGGGAGATAGGAGGTCTGAGTTGGACGGAGGAGTTCAGCAGGGAGTGGCCGCCGCTCATCGTCCGGCGGGGGATCTGCACTCCGGCGGAGGAAGGGAAGGGAGGAGAAGAATAAGAGGAAGAAGGTGATGTCGGCTGGAACTTTTGGTGAAAGGGAAATAAAGGAAAAATAAAGAAAAGGGAAGAGATTATTTATATACATGTGGGGTGTGTGTGACCTAGAATTGGTTGACTGGTCAACCCCTCTTGGGTTTGGGCCTCTCAAGGAGATATTTCAATGGCCAGGATTTGTTTTGATTCAAAATGAATGGCTCGGATTACATCGATTCAAGGTTTGGAGGACCATGGTCTTAAGGAGCTTGGTGTTGAATTATACACTCCTAAAAATTATTAAAAAATACTCATGAAGGAGAAATAGGTTTATGTACGTGTTGTGTCCAACGGGGTGGACACCTTAATGCACTTTTGCACAAAAGTGCCCGACAATTGGAAAATTACACGAAGTTGGATTTTGGTTTAATTAATTAAAAAATAAAAGTAATTGGTGTTCTAAAATAAATTAGATGTACAAGGGACTAAATTTAGGTTGGGACACAAATATCATTATTGAAGAAGACTCAGAACAGAATATTATCCTAATTTGGGTTGCACGAAATGGGTCAAGATTGTGTCTCTAATTTCGATTGGAACGCACAAGGATACAAAACTGAATTTATATCGAATTAAATAAACACGTTCAGGACGAATATTGTGCCACTAAAATGAAGCACAAGAGAACATAATTATAAGTTGCACAAGGGTCAGAAAAGAAGGCAGGCATGTCTAGGACAAGGTTGTGAAATTGTTGGACGGCAAAGGCTAGGGTAGCGCTCCAAATATTGAAGCAACGGTAACGCGCAACAATGAAATAAAATCACGGTAATTAATATAATCCTTAATAAATAAATCCCCAAAATTATAAATTAAATCTATCATACTATATTTCGGTCAGGGCTCCATCTAGTGGGCATCTAGGTCTAGTCTACTATCTCATGCGTTAATGAACACTATTCTATATAATATATATCTATATACACACCATGCAATATTAATACATTAAAATATAAAAAGACAAAAATATCCCTAATTTAAAATGTGGGGGTGACAAGTCTACCCTTCTTAAAAGAATTTTGTCCTCGAAATTTAAGATCCTCAACAGTCATATTTATTTATTATTTTATTTTCCATCAAAACTCAATTTATCGAACCCTATAATCATGAAGTAATCCCGCATTATTATTTCATAAACTTTTATAATTCTACAGATATCATATTTCTGAAAAATTCTCAAATTTAGAAAATCGAATTCCATTTATATCATAATCTCCTCAAAATTTGATGTTAGTAATTAAATACCCAAAAAATTAATATCCAATCCTCTAATTTTAAATTCAATCAATGCACATTTATAAAATTAAAAGAAATCTCATCCAAAAAGTCTGTATTCAAACACTAACCCATTAATCATCTTACTCCTTAAACTTTGAGTAAATTACTAAATACAAAATTTACTATCCAATCCTTTAATTGAAGTCCAGTCAATGCATATTTATAAAATTTAAATTCTCATCCCAAAATTAAAATTGAACACTAACCCATTAGTGATCTCAATCCTCGATTTCTTTTTCCACACAAAAACAAATAATGTAATAGTTATGAAATTTTCAATACCACATTCAATATAAGTTCATAACTTGCAGGCCAATGAATATAATGATAATCTCCTTAATTTCCTCAATGTTAGTGACATTCAATCATACCACAATCTTCATAAAAATTTATGATTTAACAAATCGTCAATTCTGCCATATTAATTCTCACTCTTTATTTAAATTAATATTTTATCCTCGAAATTTAAGGCACCTTGTCTCTCTTTGTCAAATCATAACATTTTCATTAATTCTTTCACTACGGTCAACTCTCAACAATCAAAGTCTAAGAGAATCCTACCTATAGTCATACAACACGCAATACAACACGTATTCTAGATAAAATATACAATCTAGATGAAACATGCATGGTCATAGTCTCCTTTGTCATGGTATTATGGTCTCTGTCGGGGTTTACTACTAACTATATTCTAGCAAGAGAATCATTGATACATGCTACGGTACTAAGGAATCAAGCAATCAATCAAACCGACGAAAAAAGGAACAGAAGGAAAGAACAGAATAAGTCTTCTAACCCATTACTTGGACATCTACAACCTCTATCATACACTTAACTCTGGACATTCACCAATTAATTCCTATCCTTGTACACTGATACCCATATCAACTAATTATTAGTCCACAAGACATCCATGAATACATCCATATTACACATATCTGTCTTTTAATACCAAAATCTGATACCAAGAACCTCTAGCACAACCATAGTTTAATAATGCATCCCAAGTTTGATACCTCTATCTCTTTAGGTACCACTATTTCTACTACAAGCACACTCACTGCTAGCTCTCTTACTTACTAAAATTGTTCATACTAGTTGTTCTTATCACTCAAGTGCACACCAAGTGCAACACACCATACTAAGTACTACTCCTTCTAATACAACTCTAGATGGACACCCAAGTCTGTTTGCAGTGCCATCTCAAGCCAATAGATCATTACACATGTACATCAAACACTCATATACTAATATGTATTTCTTATCCATCATAAAATTTTATTCTCAAAATACAATCATCAAAAATTTACTTCTCGAACAATTTAAAATAAAATGCATATACTTTCCTCAAAAGTCAAATATTCAACATTGAAATAAAATTTAATCACTTCCCCAAAAATCTTTATAGCTTTTACTATGTTTATTGAATTGAATTTTAATCCTCAAAAAACTTTAATAACATAAAATCTTAACTTCTCAAAAATTCTTTAAAAATTGAAATTTATTTCCACTCTTCAAATTATAAATTTAAATTCATAAGTATACATATAAATACTCACAGTCTCTAATACTGAAGGTGCAC
The DNA here is from genome assembly GCA_036927795.1 of Iris macrosiphon. Classification (NCBI taxonomy): domain Eukaryota; kingdom Viridiplantae; phylum Streptophyta; class Magnoliopsida; order Asparagales; family Iridaceae; genus Iris; species Iris macrosiphon. Next base: position 182,127,996 of record JAYESA010000006.1, on the reverse strand, counting down.
TCAAATACATCAGTTGTTCACAACCTCAACTGTGTACTGAATATTGTACTGCCTGGATTACTTGCACTATTATTTCCAAATGATCAAAGTTATCATCACATGTATTTTCTCCAATAATTTTCTATCTATATTAACTGATACACCAATCTAATTATCATCACATGAAGTACTTACTGTTACTAGCACCTTGCTCAACAAATCCTTGATATAGAATCACTAGCACTATTGATATGGTAACACTAGCTCCATCATTAGATCATCTTATCAAACTTATTAGAACTCACGATTATTCGCACTAGTTATAACACCCATGTTTCACTTCACTCTCAAAGGCAGGAATATAGTTCCATATCTCGATTTATGTATGTATCTTCTCTTAAATCTTTTACAACATGTTACACTAGTCTGTGATGCACTTTATACCTTGCATGATCCATCTTGATATATTTTTCTACCTATAGCACACTATTGGAATTTTTTAATACTCATGCTTCCACTTTCATGAACTCCCACAATGTTACTCATTACCCATGTGCATCCTACACATAATTTCTAGACACTCTTTCACCTATTGCTTCCAACACATCACTTGCCTCAATATCAGGTGATACATCCATCATTAGTCATATATCGGTACACTCAGATCAATAACCTATCAAGGTCCTACTTTTATCTGTAATATAAGTCTCACTACTTAGCATAATGCATTCTTATTCTCTCACACTTCTTATACACTTATGGATATCCTCCTTCTATGGCACACTCATTAATTTCCTTTATGCATATGCACTTCTTTACTCTTGACACACCCAAGTATCACCCATTAAATTGAATATCATGCTCCATTAATCTTCAACACAACTCCTTGATACTTAATTGTTTATATACAACCACCAACTACATAAATTCATGACTATCCGGAACTGGCATGATGACTCTGATACTAACTCTTGGAACCATCACTGACACTCTTTACTCCTCTTTCTACCTATAGTACCAATATCAATAATAATGATACCTTATCATAGAACCATTGCTACAAGGTACTATGCTACGGGTTAACTCTAGATTAATGCCTACTGCTCACATGTCCAACTAAGAAACATTTACAACTAACAAGTCACACTCAGTCAAAACTAATACAATACACGGACATAATTGTAAGTCACTAATTATCATACTAATAAGGAATCCTCAAAGAAAATAAGCTCAAAAGGAACCGGATCAAGGACTGAAGGTATCTTTACTGCTAGTAAAGAAATAAAACGATGGAACAAAGTCATGTAATAACAGAAATAGATAAGTCTCGAGATGATACTTTAAGAACCATTTTAAGATACAACATGATAATCATATATGTCTCCAAAATTATGACACTCAGAATCCTCGCCACGCTAGTAAGCATAGATGCGATAAAAGACAGGTCCGTAACTAACGTATGCAACTTTATAATCATGTCGTCTAGAATCTTTGCCACGCCAACCGGTATGGCTGCGAGAGACTCTAAATTTTATAACTAAAGTATGTACATCAAAGTCAGGCTCCTAAGTTCTCGTCACGACAGCTAATATGGCTGCGATAAACTCTAGGTTCCATAATCAAAGTAGACGTTTTACCTTTCTCATTGTCCTCATCAATATATGTCATCAGATGATACCATAAATTTTAGCCCATAAAATTTATCTCGATATGAAATCAACTCAACAACGATACCAAGAATTAAATTTTACAACTGGTCAACAAGAATAAAACTCAACAATGATACCAAGATTTTTATTTAATAACTGATCAACAAGAATCAAGTTCAATAACAACAAGCGAGAGCGGACGGAAACAAGGAAAAGATTTAAATTAGAAATTATAATAAGATTCTCAAGGGGTCGTCCCAGGAATCTCTCAAAAATTTTGTGATTGAGTATCCTCTCTCATCCTAGTATCCTATGTCCTATATTCTATAGCAGGCATGCAGTAGTACAACTAAGATGTCGCTCTACCACGACATCGCACAACTTGTGAAGTTTGACTTGCATGGGCCACCACTAAAAATGTGTCACGACCCGCACCCGGTATAGGGGCACGAGAGCATGGGTATGTCCAGCCTACGCCGCAGCATCGGCGGTAGAACGCTGTCTAGGTCAATATTCTATCTAATCAATCTTACATGAATATCCAACTCCATAAGGAGACACAAATATCTAAATATAATATAGAATATACTCAATCACATAAGCTAAAGTACGATGAGATATCGAAGCAAGCAAATAAAATATAAGATAAGTCCAAACAACAATAAATAGTCTAACCTACAATCAATATCATCCAAATCTCCAAGTATGTCGGAAACAAGTCCTCTAAGTCGCAGTCTGGAAAAAATATCCAGTCAGTATTGGAACGAAGTACAAGCACTAACAGCAGTTCCATGTATATTGACAAAAACTATAACACAGTGTAAAAAAATACAAGACAGATATAAAAACTGGCAATAAGAAATACTGGAACATCATCATCAATATACATCTAGCAATAAAATAGGAATACAAGTACACGCAAGAATAATGAACTGGTATATATGTGTGTACAAGAACTATAACTAGAACATGTGGAGATGCTAGATCAATATACTAGAGATACATGTCAAGAATCATCTAACTAAGTGTGTGAAACATCAGTATATCATGTGATCAACTTGGGACTAATAAGACTCATTACATTGATTAGTGATCATCCCTGTAAAGTCAGGCTAACCACATGTAACAGCGATAAGGCATGTAATGGCAAAGCTGCACCGACGTGAGGTGTGGGTGAGCTATGATGCATGTAAAGTTTGGGTATGATCACATAAGCTACTAATATTTCCCCGTTTTTCCCCAGCTAGCACGATGGATTCTAATCACGACTCCTTGTGACAGGTCTCGATGATGCCAACTCGTGTAAACAACAGTGTCAGAGTCATGTACGCTATACAACAAGAGTTATAAAGATAATCAACATAATAGAAACTGTCAGAGAATGTACTCGCCTGGGGTCCTGCTGTTGGCAATAACAATATCTATTTTCGAAGTCTTGTCTGAACAATCTAACAATCCTATAGACATCATTAAATAATACAATATTGCATCAGACATTACACTAACACACAATCATAAATACACTGAACTCAGGTCCACGCTTAGTATGACACTGGTCAACTAAGGTCAAGTGTGCGTCAAGTTGCACGGGCGTCACGTCTGTAATGGCGGTGCAAGACAGACAGTCAGTGATACGGTCTTGCCAGTACGTCAGTGTACATATGGCAGTCTGCTATCATACTACTTGGTCACAGGTCAAGATAGCCACGGGGTATTCGTAATTACATTAGGGTCATCTAGTACGTATATAATTATTATAAACATTAATTCTAACTAATTACAATTATAATAAATATATGCATTTAGATATACTTAATAGAGTTTATATTATATATATTTATATACGTATACATATACATACATATTATCTTAACTATCATATACATTAGTACTTACAATATACCTACAATATATATATCAATTTTACACATACTAAACATATACTAGATAAACACATATACTATATATATATTTTTATATATCATCAACATTAATATTAACATATACTAATACTAATATACTATTTGAATTATACTATATATATCTGTATACATATACATGCATACCAATTATATACTATACACATACTAATAGGTATACATACTACACCATGAAGGAGGGGGACAGGCACGAACCTACGCACGGGCCCGAGATCGGCTTGGTGGCGACGACGACGAAGGTGACGAATGATGACGACGAAAATGATGGTGATGAAGAGTTCGTCGAGGGAAGAACGACGAGGGGGAGGTGCACAGCGTTCAGGCGAGCGTGCTCGAGTGGTGGTGCGGGGACTGTTTAGGCGGTGGTATGCTCGGAGGGGTGACCGGAGTTGATCCCGGCGGTGGAGTTGGTCGTCATATGGAGGCGGGTTATGCACTGCAGCGGGTCGGGGAGGTCGTTCAGGCGTGGTCGGGATCGAGATGACGATAAGATGGAAAGGAGAATCGGTTTCAGGGAGACGCGGTGGTTCGTACGGAGGAGAATCATGCACAGGTTGAGCCCGATGGTCTGGATCGAGGAGTCTCCGGTGAGGGGGAGGCCCTGCGGGTGGAGCGGGGGACGTCGACCGGAGGAGAGGTACAGTAGTGCAGCCGGGGAAGGAGACCGGGATCCGGCTGGGGAAATGTCGTTCAGGCATACTCGGGTCTCCTGTCATACAGTGGGAGAGGGTGGCACCGTCGTGTGGAGGCCTCTCCGGCCGTGGTAAGAAAGGAGATCCGGTCGAGGCTGTCGAGTTGACGGCGGATCAGGCGTTCGTGCAGGCCGGCGGGGTGCAGCGTTCAGTAGCTCGGGTCGGAGGAAGAGGGGAGATGGGAGGTCTGAGGTGGAAGGAGGAGTTCAGCAGGGAGTGGACGCCGCTCGTCATCCGACGGGGGATCTGCACTCCGGCGGAGGAAGGAAAGGGAGGAGAAGAATAGGAGGAAAAAGGTGATGTCGGCTGGAACTTTTGGTGAAAGGGAAATAAAGGAAAAATAAAGAAAAGGGAAGAGATTATTTATATACATGTGGGGTGTGGGTGACCTAGAATTGGTTGACTGGTCAACCCCTCTTGGATTTGGGCCTCTCATGGAGATATTTCAATGGCCAGGATTTGTTTTGATTCAAAATGAATGGCTCGGATTACATCGATTCAAGGTTTGGAGGACCATGGTCTTAAGGAGATTGGTGTTGAATTATACACTCCTAAAAATTATTAAAAAATACCCATGCAAGAGAAATAGGTTTATGTACGTGTTGTGTCCAACGGGGTGGACACCTTAATGCACTTTTGCACAAAAGTGTCCGACAATTGGAAAATTACACGAAGTTGGATTTTGGTTTAATTAATTAAAAAATAAAAGCAATTGGTGTTCTAAAATAAATTAGATGTACAAGGGACTGAAATTAGGTTGGGACACAAATATCATTAGTGAAGAAGACTCAGAACAGAATATTACCCTAATTTGGGTTGCACGAAATGAGTCGAGATTGTGTCTCTAATTTTGATTGGAACGCACAAGGATACAAAACTGAATTTATATCGAATTAAATAAACACGTCCGCGACGAATATTGTGCCACTAAAATGAAGCACAAGAGAACATAATTATAAGTTGCACAAGGGTCAAAAAAGAAGGCAGGCATGTCTATGACAAGGTTATGAAATTGTTGGAAGGCAAAGGCTAGGGTAGCGCTCCAAATATTAAAGCAACGGTAACACGCAACAATGAAATAAAATCACGGTAATTAATATAATCCTTAATAAATAAATCCCTAAAATTATAAATTAAATCTATCACACTATATTTCGGTCAGGGCTCCATCTAGTGGGCACTAGGTCTAGTCTACTATCTCATGCATTAATTAACACTATTCTATATAATATATATCTATACACACACCATGCAATATTAATATATTAAAATATAAAAAGACAAAAATACCCCTAATTTAAAATATGGGGGTGACAACTCTGCATCCAAAATAAACTATAAAATACGCACAGGGGAATCAAGGCAGGATGCAAGTCAAGAATTTATTTTGAAGTCGATATAGAGTTCAAGAACGAATCAATCAAGTGGATAAGATCCTATAACTTATCCTATCCTTATCGCAAGCTTGCTCGGTTTCTTAGTTGAAACCGAAGCAATATAGTCGTAGACCTTAGTCGAAGACCTGCATGGGCCACCACAAAAACTATCTCACGCCCCAGTCACAAAATACCGAGGGACTAACCACGTGACAATGACCAGCAGCACACTCCAATGGGCAAACACAATTTAGTGGACCCATTAGAGTGTACTTAAGCTGTAAACAATAATAAAGGTCTACGATACATGTCACATTCTAAATCTAATCTCATCCAAAGAAGATAAACACAAGTCAAATGTAGAATAATTAAAATAAAATATAAACCAATATCAAATCTCAGTAAAGAGTAAATTCGGGGAATAACTCGATAATGAGTTTTGTACAATATTCCAAGAGTTAGGAAAATAAAGTAAACAGAATGAATGAGTATATGACAAATACTCAGGAGAAATCTTCGGACATCACCTCGTCCTTTGGGATTGGTACTGCTCCAGCGTCTGCTCCCGTCCCGTATAACTTGGGGTAGATCTCCTCTACTATACCTGGGGACATAATCCGGATCCAGGTCCTCAGGGGACATAGCAAGATACAAGAATAACTCAAGCCAAATAAATACAGTATAAAAATATATCAGCAGGGCAAACTACGTAACCAGCTATGTGATATGCAAATGAGAGCATTAATCGTACTCAGGTTGAAACTACAAAAGGCTCTGGGAAATCCATAGCAGCATTTATTATCTCGAAGGGCCAGTACGTATGCCAAAGATCTGGTCAGAGTCTAAGGCACTCCCAGAATAACTATATATATAATATAATCAGCCTTTGGTATGGTAAGACTCTCCCCACCCAATATAACCTCACGTCTCATATCCATAACACGCAAGATCATGACCTCTAACTAATGCAGCGAGTCATAATGATAGATATGCATATGTAAGATCTATGTCACGAATTCTGTAAACCTATAAAGAATCACCATGAATATATCAGGAAAGATTCTGTCACATAAATAGTGTCAAGTGTTCTATGGTATGACGTACTTGATAAAGCAAGCACAAAAATATAAGACCGTGATTTCAACTCTCTAAGTGACGTTACATGACTCCGCATACGGCGCCGACACCTGAATATTATTCGGACGCTAAGCAATGTCACATGGTCCTAGGTTGAGCAAATACATAACAGAAATCAAGAGAATAATATGAGAGCAAGTACTGCAAGTTTGGCAAGGTACACTTGCATGGGGTTTGAATTCCTCCAATTGCTCCGGTAACAGCGAGATCTTCAGGTACTCCTCCGGATGCTGAAATAAATATTACCATCACTCTCAGAAGATATGAAATAGCTAGGATTGCCTACCCATAAGTCCAATTTGGACACAGGGGCAAAAGTGACAGTTTCTGGTAAAAGCGGAGTCCACATGTGGCCCACTTCGCACCGAAAAATGTGCCAAAGATAAACTTCTCCAAATTCATTAAATATAGTGTCTATGAGTTCAGAATGATGGTAAGAATCCAACGGAATGTCCAGAACTAGATTCCGATGAGTCGATCACAAAATCGCCCGTCAAGTAGAGCCGTGGGGCCCAACGATACGGAGTTTCTTCAACATTCTCAGAATCGAACCAAACTTGGGTCACAGGACCAGCATAACGCTACAAATCCGATGGCATAAGTTTCGTTACGAAACGATAAGCACACATGAAGTTACGAGTTTCAGAATAGGCCCGATACGGGGCAATTTCGACGGATACGCGTTGATTCCGGTGTACATGCACATCCAAATCAACTTTCGTGAAATCTCACATCTCCGCATTAACCATATGTGTCTTTCTGTGCAATTTGCACACGACGAAGTTGCCTCGTTTAGCAGGACGCACCCAATTTTGGGAAAATTTGGGTTTTAAAAACCAAGATTTTGGTCGATTTTACCCGCGAATAAAATACAAATTACAGCACAATAAAATAAACTAATTACAGGGTTTCAAACTAGGTTATATTGTCTAATTTACTGTTTAAGTGAAATTTAGAATTATTAAACAGGTTGGACGTAAAACGGCCATGAACTTGGGAGTTCAGAACAGTTTCTGAAGTCCAAAATTGGGCTATTTTCCTGTTTTTGCGTCACGGTTTGCAATTGACACAGGACACGATACCCCAATCAAATTGCACAGGTCTCGAGAGGGTCACATTGCGAACATGGCACAATAGTCCGATCAGAAATCGACACAGCGAGGAGAAAAAAAAGCTCACCGGAACAGGAGGTCAGAATCGACTGAACTACGCGTGCACGGTGGCGGGGCGGCGGTGCTCGGCCGGTTGGCGGCGGCTGCTGCGGTTGCTGTGGCTGCTGCGGGGTGGTCGTCGGACGTCGGGGTCTTCAGGGAGGTCGCCGGAGGAAAGAAGCGACGGTGGTGGATGACGGTGGTTTGGTAATGGCGGTGGTGGTGGTGTTCGGTGGGGTTTTTATAGGGAGTGGCCGACGGTTGGGGGAAGGTGGACCGTCGGCAGGTGGGGGAGACGAGCGGAGGGGTCGCGGCGGTCAAAGTCACGGCGGCGGCGACTACGAAACAGCAGATGGCAAAAGTCGAAGGGACGCGGGGAACGTTCGGATTCCTAATGTTACTGTAGCTAGGATATCGGGTCGGGTTAGCGGGTCGGGTTGTGGGTACGGGTCGAGTCCGAATCCATTAGGGGTTGGGTTGGGTTTATTTGGGTTTATTTAGGTTTGGTTCAGTTCGGTTCAGGTTGGTTTATCTAGGTTGGTTTGGTCTGGTTTAAAAATAATATTTGTAGCTATTTAAAAATAGTTTTTGGGCGCAATAAATTCCAGAAAAAATTACACTATATCAAATTATTTATTTTACACTCAAAAATATAATTTTTATAATATTTAATTTAATACTCAAAAATATTTAATTTCTGAAGAATATTTATTTTAATTATTTAAAAATCACCGAAAAATCCCAAAAATTTATATCTTAATTTTTAAATTTTTGGGTGTTTACACACTCGGTAAAAGAATATGTAGAAGGGTGTTCATTGGGCCGCATGCTCCTCTAGTCCTCTCTGGTTTCTCTCTCTCCCTCTTTCTCAATTTTTTCCAACAGCCCAAATGAAAGAGGAGAGGCTCTATTTAAACATGATTTTAGCACCCATGTGGCCTGAGAAAAAATTAGGCCGCATACGCGCTGACCGACCAGTTGCCCCAATACTTGGGGGACGGGGCTGCATGCATGTGTTGACGGTGCCGCATGCGCCGCCTGTGGGTTGTACTACACAGAGCAGACAGCGCCACCAGGCGCCAAAAGCTGCAGTCGCGTGGCATAGAGAGACATGCGCCGACCGCGTCGCACTGAGCCACTAACAGCAGTCCCTATCCCCTCCACATAGTTCATTGCCTCGTGATGACCTAGCCTCAAGGTCCCTGGCAGCATGGGCACCGGGCCGCATGGGCACCTGGCCGCATTTGCACGCTGGACATTCACTCTGCCCGAGAACTCATTAAGGCATCAAAGCAAACCTTACACATGAATTATCCTATAGAACAAAATAGTAGACTACAGTGATTTTGGATATGTATCCCACATTGTCCTAAGGACTACCCACTATACCTGATATTTTTTCCAGTCGGTGGTCCTCCCTTGAACCAAAAGCTAGATGCCTAGTATATTTCTCTTTGAACTAATAGCATAAAATTTAATGGTAGAATTACAAAGACACAAAATTAGAGATCCTTCAAGCCCATTTTACATGTTGTATCTTCGACTAGCTAGCGCTTGATACCTTTAGTGAATGGATCCTCCAGCTTCTCCTGACTCCGAACATCCACTGCTGCAATGCCACCAGTCTTGATGAGATTGTTCAGCGCTCTGTGCCGAAGACGCACACTCCTCTTCTTACCATTGAAGAGATGGTTAGATGATACTGCTGCAGCTGCCTGGTTGTCGCAGTATATCGGGTACAGCCAGAATCTGCGCACCAACCATTGTAAGATCATACATGAGATCCCGAAGTCATTCTGCTTCATCTGCTGCAGCTGCAAGTGCATAGAACTCAAACTCAATTGATGAGGTAAGAGCATGGCCTGCTTCTTCGACTTCCACGATATAGAATCTCCACCCATTGAGAAAACATATCATCCTGTGGATCTCTCGCTCTCTTCTTCTGAGCACCAACTAGCATCACTAAAGGCTTCTACCACTGCTGGATCTCCGCTGTAGTAAAGTAAAAACTTCTGAGTCTTCTTGAGGTATCATATCACCCTGGGTTACTCGTGAATCTACTCAGCATCCCCGCAGTAAAAGCAATGTCAGGCCTAGTGACATTTGCATATATCAAGCTTCTGATGATGTTAGAATACTCCAACTGTCTGACACTTTTTCTGGTTTAGGCTTCAGTTTCTTGTCACACCTATATGGAGTATCGATCCCTGGAAGATCCTGATATCCATAGCGTGTGAGCATCTTCTCCACATAGTGTCACGCCCCAGTCCCAAAATACGTAGGACTAGGAATACGTAAGCATGCCAGCCGTATGTATATGGCAACTCCAATATGTGGATACCATAATACACACGTATGCTGTAATATGAATAATAATTCACAAGTGGTATATATTTGTCACAAGTCACAGGGCATAACTAAATCTCATCCACAAAATCAAATAAAAATAAATAACCAATCAACTATATAACTGAATCAAGTATAAGATGCTTGATAAGAACAAGTAGTTGGGTGGAGACAAATCTACTACCAAACTAGAATATAAGAGAAACAAAATAAGTACATCAACTAATGATCAGAGAGGCTCGAAGGAAAGACCTCCTCGAAAGATAATGAAGTAGCAAGTCCTGATCCGTGCTCCTACGAATAGTCATGATCGTCTACACCTGGCAAGGGACCAGGTCCTCAGAGGGACGTAACAAGATACAAAAAACAACATGCCAATAAAGTACTGAAAATAAAAATCCAAAGGGTCGTCTAACCACCTATGTGAATGTACTTTGAGAACAACTTTCCAAACGTGGGCTATCTGGCTAAAATTGGATTGACATAATTCTCTCGAAGAATCAGGGGCCTAAAAAACATGATGTCTTTTGAACGTCAGAGGCCGCCTGTAGATAATATAGGGGTCATCTAACCATGCATCTCCGGCGGAGCGTGCGGGTTACACAATGAAAGTGCAAAGGAGCCAAAACGCCTTACTTGTTGTTCTTTCCACCCCATGCTCTATTCATGCCATATCCATGACACGATGAGACCTCTAATAACTGGTATGTCTACTAACATATCTCTATTAGCAGTTACTTCCTATCGCACGTCCCATACGTACTGATGATCAGTCAATAAGTAAGTCCGTGATCTATATGTGACTCACAACTCGTGTAAGAAATGTGTCACGGCCAAATGAAATATAAGAATGCCTCATGATAATGGGGTGATCTCATAAAACTAGGTTAACATGTATAATATATAATAAAGACAAAATACGACGCCACCGTCGTTGCACCCAAGTTATTCTTGGACGCGCAGTTTATATAGCAGTTAAAATATATGAGCTAAATAACAGAAATAAAATGCATACACCATATGGAATATAAATCATAGTACAATGACAAGGTATACTTGCCTGGCAAGAAAGCTGCGTAGTGTAAGCGTCCATGTGTCAAGCACAAGGGATCAGAAACTATGGCCTCCGAATGAACGTCTCCAGATGCTGAAATAAACATCGCCAACATTCCCAGAATAAGCGAGATAGCTAGAAAATACTACCCTTTCGTCCAATTTGGACACAGGGGCAAAACGGTAATTTTAGGTCAAAGTCGATCCATATGTGGGCCACTTTGTACTGAAATGCGTGCCAGAGGTAAAGGTCTCTAAATGGAACAAATTATAGGTCAAACAAATTCTAAACGAAGATACGAACTCAACGGTACGTCCAATTTTGGATTCCGATGAGCCGATCACAAATTCGCCCTTCAAGTCAAACCGTGGGGCCCGCGAATATATGGCTTGGTCAACTATCTCATAATCGCGTGAATCACAGGACCAGGGTAATACCACGAATCCAATGACGCAAGTTTTATCGCATTCTGACGAGCATACACAAAATAGGATAGTAGTTTACAAAAGTCACGATTAGGGAACTTTTTACGGATACAGGTTGATTTCGACGCGCACACATGTCCGAATCAGCTTCTGCGAAAGTCCACACGTCAGGATATACCATACGCACCTTTTGGTGCAATTGGTACGCGACGAGGCGGTCCCATTTGGTGGGACGTACTCCGTATCATAAAATTTAAGTTTTAAAATATCAAGTTTTTGTTCGTTTTGGAGGTCAAATAATTTAACACATAGAACGAATTAATAAAAACTAAAAGAACAAATTTTTTTTGGTTATATTGAGAAGAAAATCTTTTAATTAGATTTTGAAAATATTAAACAGGTTAGTGGCAAATTGGGCATGAACATGGAGGTTTGGGTCAAATTTTTGGACTATTTTTGGTCAATTTTTGGCCAACTTTCGGTCAAATTTTCGACCAATCAAGGGCACGAAAACTCATCATGCTTAAAGGGAATCCTAGGGGGTTAGGTTGTGAACGTACACGGATAAACCGCTTAAGAAAAGGACGAGAGATGAGAGAGATAACATACCGTGAAGTAGGGCGTCGGGACTGCGCACATGCGCTGTGCGCACACGCAGACGACGGATGGCGGCGGTTACCAGCGATTGCGGAGGCGCGGGGCGTCTGGGGGGGTGACGGTCGCCGGGCTGAGGTCGTCGGGGGGTCGGTCGCCGGGCTGGGGTAGGGTTAAGGTTTGAGTTTTAGTTGTAATATATATATATATATATATATATATATATATATATATATATATATATATATATATATATAGGGAGAGAGACAGGGAGAGGGGTCTGGGGGAAGTCTGTCGCGGGATCTGTGGGTAGTTAGTATTAGGTTTGTTAGTTTTTAGGTTAAGGGCTTTGGTTTTTTTTTATTTCTTTTATTTTCTTATTACTATTATTATTATTATTATTATTATTATTATTATTATTATTATTATTATTAACCATATATTTATTAACATATATATTTACAAATATAGATGAGGTTAAAAAAAATCCAAAAATATTATTTGCACACAAAATAAATTCTAGAAAATTTTACCTTGTTAAGATTTAATAAAATACTACACCCAAAATATTTTATAAAAAAATTATAATTAATAATTATATATTTATCTAGTTATAATAAATTAAGTAACTATATTATCCAATTTAACTTAGTAAGTAATTAAATGGATATTCAAAAAATAGGTAATAGTAAATAATATGCAATTTTATAAAAAATGAATTTACCTAATTTGGCATGGAAAATTATGGGATGCTAATTATATAAAAGTTGGAATTGAAAAATGACCACAAATAAATTAATTATATAAATTATCTAAATATTTAACACATAATCTATGGTTGTTACACTAATGTCATACTAATGCCAAGGGTCAAATTTTTGTGCCACGAAAAGATCCTACAGGTAGTGTCTCCTGTGTAGGCTACTTTCTATGAAGGGAGATACAGATTTTGGGGCCATTCTATATAATTAATGTCCAAACCACGATGAAGTGTCCTAATAAAATTATTGGATTTTAATTAATTTGAAAAAAATAATCTAAAACAAATATAAGAAATTCAAAATACACACAAAGATACCTATTTTTGGGTGGAGGAGTTTACAATCTACCCAACTTAAAAGAATTTTGTCCTCGAAATTAAAAATAAGGCATGATTTGCTCAATCTTTCACGTTAATATCTAAGATAAGTCAAGCACAATCTTCTTAAAAATTTAAATGACAAAATCTATTCAAATCTATCGCAATCCCTTCAAAATTAAAATAGCCACTGTTTAAATCAAAATTCAACCAATCGTAATCTCTTCTCAATTTTTAAATAATCAACATCCAAATTTAATTCAATCTATATGACATCTTCAAGATTTAAATAACCCACATCAAATTTTATATCACGATCTCCAACTATCATAATCTCCTCTAGAAAATAATTCTAATCAAATATTATTCCTATTTTCAACTTATGAATTTTATACTCTTCAAATTTTAAATTCAATTTCCATCATCAATATTTCAAATAGGTGATCCAACAATCAAAGCTTAACTTTTAATTCAAATCATCAAATTGTAGAATTTTGAATTCAATCCATCAATGTTCATGTTTAGAGTTTTATTTATTTTTCTCAAAATTTAAATCGTTAATTCAATCTCCAATTTTCAAAATTTAAATCATGTGCTCAAGTATAAATATTTGGTCCGCAATATCAAGATTTTAAAATTTATTAAATCCTCATCGTCTTAATCATTCTTCTAAAAATTCTCAAAATTAAAACGACTTAAATCTCTCAATCTAATCTTACTTGATCACAATCTAAAAGAAATTCACCTCAAGTTGACAATGCAATTTCTACCCAACTTAGAATTTGATCTATCACATAAGGCTATACATTTAAGAAAAACTTCCTCAAATTATTTAATCGTATTATTCAATCCTCAAAAAATATTAACACACAAAATATATCACATGTGATGTGCCCTTAACTATAAAAACAGTCACCAAGTAATGTGATTGGCCTATGGGGTATATCTAGTACTCTCTGTGTATCAAATTTATACCAAGCATGAGTGTTCGTCTTTCCGAAATAGGAAAAGATGGAGAACAATAATAAAGAATTCAAGGAGGAGGTGGTAGACTACAAGTACGGGGTTCAAAGCGATTAAAGAATTCAAAAGGGAATTGTCAAGGCAATTGTGGATTAAAATCCTATTTTGGTAAATTTCTATTCACATGTTCATATCAGAACAGTTATGTACCTGATATGATATGCTCTGACATGTTTAGAGGGCAAGTATATTCGTCTAACAAGCTGAGTCAACTATATCTCAATCCACGTAAAGTAGTCATGCGAAGAGTGAACCAAGCGCACTAAGGTTAGCTAGACCATAATACACTAATTTTGATTTAGACAATGTATTAGTGTGGGCCCCCAATAATACATATGTCATGAACAAGCTCGATAAAAGAGTAAGCTTGCAAAACTAGGCTATAATAGCAGCATAAGTCAAGGTAGTCCAGAAAATTATAAGTACGATAGATTATGATGAGGGAAAGGTACAAAATAATTTAAGTTCACCGAGAAGATGAGACTCGTCCGGTGTTGTGCCTCTACAGTTGCCATCTAACTCCTTGTCTAAGTCTCTAGTCGACCAAATGGGAGGTATGGGCCTGTAAGTTCTACAGTCTGGATAAACACTATCGTCTTATGCTAGCATATAGTTGGTGTTATTCAATTATACTTCATTAATGGGTCAAGAGGACTATGTGATACTAGGTTGTGAGGCATACTAACCAACTTACAAGAATTAACTAATACTGTAACTACCTTAAGGGGATTCTACAAAATAACCTTGTCATTGTAAATAAAGTAGAACTCTTATTAGGGTACACAAGGAAAAGATCTTGGTACTTATTAAGGTATCATATTGTACTATAAAACTCCATAGGTAATGGTTATCTTAAGTCTTAATCATAGTGTTTATAGAACAAAGACGCTAATATTAAGAATGGAGAAGTTACTGGCTCTCAAGTGAAAGAGGATATAACCTGTATTGAGATATGGATACAAATTATATAATTTAAAACTAAAGGATAATCATAAAATCATAATCTAAATGAACAACTCAAACTATCAAGTTCTAACTACTAAGCACATAATTTCAAAATTCAAGATTAATAACTATAATCCTAGCAAACTATATATCCTATCATAAAAGAAAATCACTTGGCCTACAATCAGAACGGTTAGGTGGCCTGAATTGAAAGATGAAGGAAAATTTTAGTCGTCGCACAAATAGCGAGCGTTAAGGTTTCAGAGGAACAAGATATGAAATTAAATAGAGAGACTCTTGATAATATCATGGTTTCTTAAGGAAATATGTTATGATAATCTCTATGTTTGAGGTATGATCAAGGAAAATATTCTATTCATTCCTCTTGGTTTCCTAAGGTACTATTCTGCTAATATCAAGACAAGAATCTAAATTTATAGTTCTCTAATATTATCTCACTATAAAAGTTAGGTTTAGTCATAATATTTAACCTTGGATTTCTATTGGTTCCTTAATGCTAGGATCAAATGATATGGTCAAATTTCTAACTAACCCTAGTAGTGTCTATACTACTCTCAAGTCATTCCTAGATATAAAGGGATAATGGTCGATTAATTTACAGGTAAGGGGTGCTAGGGTTCATTAGGTATTCTAAACTTAGTGATGTGTCAATATTCTAGTTGTATTCTTAGTAAGAATGTTATCCTAATTATCATCCTAATAACAAGGATTCATATATTCTAGCAGAAGGCTCTACTCAAGGAACTATTAGGAAAGTACATGAATCAAGCATGATACAATTATTTAAATAGAACAGATTGGAAGGAAGGTGAGTCATAGTCAAATGTGGATGAGACCTAAAACTCTAATCCTAGATGCAGGCCCGCTCAGTACAGTTACGTAACCGAAACAGCTAACTCGACCTGCATGGGCCACCACAAAAATATCTCACACCTCAGTCCCAAAATACGTAGGACTAGGAATACGTAAGCATGCCAGCCGTATGTATATGACAACTCCAATATATGGATACCATAATACACACGTACGCTGTAATATGAATAATAATTCACAAGTGGTATATATTTGTCACAAGTCACAAGGCATAACTAAATCTCATCCACAGAATCAAATAAAAATAAATAACCAATCAACTATATAACTGAATCAAGTATAAGATGCTTGATAAGAACAAGTAGTTGGGTGGAGACAAATCCACTACAAACTAGAATATAAGAGAAACAAAATAAGTACATCAACTAATGATCAGAGAGGATCGAAGGGAAGATCTCCTCGAAAGATAACGAAGTAGCAAGTCCTGATCCGTGCTCCTGCGAATAGTCATGATCGTCTACATCTGGCAAGGGACTAGGTCCTCAGAAGGACGTAACAAGATACATAAAATAACATGCCAATAGAGTACTGAAAATAAACATCCAAAGGGTCGTCTAACCACCTATGTGAATGTACTTTGAGAATAACTTTCCAACACGTGGGCTATCTGGCTAAAATGGGATTGGCAGAATCAGGGGCCTAAAAAGTATGACGTCTTTTGAACGTCAGAGGCCACCTGTAGATAATATAGGGGTCATCTGACCACGTATCTCCAGCAGAGCATGCAGGTTACACAAGAAAAGTACAAAGGAGCCCAAACGCCTTACATGTGGAGCCCGCGAATAGGCGGCTTGGTCAACTATCTCAGAATCGCGTGAAACTTGGGTCACAGGACCAGCGTAATACCACAAATCCAATGACATAAGTTTCGTCACATTCTAACGAGCGTACACAAAATGGGATGGTAGTTTGCAAAAGTCGCGATACGGGGACTTTTTACCGATACGGGTTGATTTCGACTCGCACACATGTCCGAATCAGCTTTCGCGAAAGCCCATATGTCAGGATATGTCATACGCGCCTTTTGGTGTAATTGGAACAATATGAGGCAGTCTCGTTTGGCGGGGTGCACTCCGTATCATAAAATTTAAGTTTTAAAATATTAAGTTTTTGGTCGTTTTGGAGGTCGAATAATTAAACACGTAGAATGAATTAATAAAAGCTAAAAGAACAAAAAAATTCTCGATTATATTGAGAAGAAAATCTTTCAATTAGATTTTGAAAATATTAAACAGATTGGTGGCAAATTGGGCATGAACATGGAGGTTTGGGTCAAATTTCTGGACTATTTTTGGTCAGTTTTTCTGCCAACTTTAGGTCAAATTTTTGAATCCGGTGCACGAAAACTCGTCCCGCTTAAAGAAAATCCTAGAGGGTTAGGTTGTGAACGTACACGAACAAACCGCTCGAGAAAAGGACGAGAGATGAGAGAGATAACTTACCGTGAAGTAGGGCGTAGGGACTGCGCACATGCACTATGCGCGCACGTGGACGGCGGACGGCGGCTGTCACCGGCGGCTGCGGCGGCGCGGGGCATCTGGGGGGGGTGGTCGACGGTCGCCGGGCTGACGTCGTCGGGGGGTCGGTCGCCGGGCTGGGGTAGGGTTAAGGTTTGAGTTTTAGTTGTAATATATATATATATATATATATTATATATATATATATATATATATATATATATATATATATATATATATATATATATATATAGGGAGAGAGACAGGGAGAGGGGTCTGGGGGAAGTCTGCCGCGGGTTCTGTGGGTAGTTAGTATTAGGTTTGTTAGTTTTTGGGTTAAGGGCTTTGGGTTTTTTTTTATTTCTTTTCTTTTTTTATTACTACTATTATTATTATTATTATTATTATTATTATTATTATTATTATTGTAAACCCCCTCACCCAAAATCGGTATTTTGTGTGTATTTTATATTATTATATTTATTATAGATTATTTTAAATATTGAATTACTTTAGAGTATTCTCTTAGTTAATTAGAAAATAAATTTCTTAGTATATTTACTTATGTAAATATTTATTTAGAATCATTTTTAGGCTATTTTAGATTTTCGGAGATTTTTCTAGAATTTTTAGGTAATTAAAACATAGGAAACCTAAATTTCTAGGACTTTCATGATTTACTATGAGTCCATACTTGAATATTATTTCTGCCAAATATTTATTTTAGGTTAAATATTTAATTATATTTTTCTGTAATTTATTTAGAAATTTAAGAAATTTATTTAGATTTTTGAAATTATTTAGGATTTATTTGGATATATATAGTCTTAATATTAGATAGATGATAATTTAGTGTTAATAGATATTAATAAGATTATATATAAATTATTTGAATTATCTTTAATTTTATTTAAGATTATAAATTATTGAGATAAACTCAAACTCTATTTTAAATTAATTTAAATCCTGAGCCTACTAGGAAAGCAACTTCATACATATTCTATCATTATTTAAACTAAAATTGTTTTAATAATTTATGAACCTATTTTTCCAAAAAATTCTAAAAGTGTCAGTTGTCCGAAATCAGACGCATTTTGGTATTTTTGAGATTACAGGAGATCCCGAACTCGGAATTACGAACCGTTTGAAGTTTCGGAAAGTTGACATGATGAACTTACATAAAATTACTTTTCTAGAATTTTATATGCAAGTTTAATCTACTACAAAATTCGTGCAACATAGACGTAAATAGGAAACTACCGAAAACTATCATCTATTCGTCCTTGTGGCCATAACTCTTTACCGACTTGTGATTTTATAAAACCGTCGATTCTGAAGTTCTTGTAGCACTAAAATCTATTGGATTTTACACACAAATCCAGGATTTGAGTTGGTTGACTTTTTGGTCAATGGACTGCCTCGATTTGCATGTCACGGATCACAAATTCGTAAAGTTGATTTTCTTTGGACCAAAATTAGGGTTTAGTAATAAAATTAGATTATAATAAGATTAAAATACTATTTTAGGTTATTTTATTTAGAATTAAAATAGATTAAAATGGAGGAACCTATTCACCCACTTTTGTAACCTAACTTGTTTAATTTATGTGACGGGTAGATCGGACGACGCCTTGAGTTAGGACTTCATTCTTTTTCAGACCAGGCAAGATACCTTGCCAAATTGCTTACAGTACTTTGCATGCTATTTATATTTTTGTATATTCATTTCATTTATGTATATGTATTGCATGTGTATTTTTTTTCAGTCATTACTATCTATTATATATATGTTGACACACACTTGACACTTAGTATCATGAGAGGACAATCATTAGGCGTATGGGCTATAACCACTCTGGTAAACCGTAGTATATAGCTCGCACTACGGGCGTGTGTCGCGCTAGTCGCTACCCCCGAGGTATGTCGATTTCTGTAGAGTCGCGCTGGTCGCTACCCCCGAGGTATGACAATTTCTGATGTCCCCTGACGGGTATGTGAGTTATGAGGCTTAGATCGAGTTGCCTACCCTTGTCCATACGTTAAAAAGTTATCCTCATTTGCATTCATATAGATTGTCTTGTACAGCGTACTTATATATTTTTGGTCTATATTGCATGTTTACTGTATTCAAATTGGCATGCTTCTATGTATTTTGTTATATCCCTCTGAGGACCTGGTCCCTTTACAGGTGTAGATGTTCATGACTATTTGCAGGAGCACGGATCAGGACTTACTATTTATCTCTTCTGAGGAGGTCTTACCTTCTGAGCATCAGTGATTATCTCTAGAGATGGATCGCTTCGCTGATACCCTTATATCATCATCTTATTTATATTGGAGATTTACCCTTCTCTCTCATTTTAGTATTGATATAGTCATTGGTAGTGGATTTGTCTCCACCCGACTATTATTTTGGATTATTCAGACTCATTATTCTAGTCTAGTTATTTCTTTTCTATGACTTGTTGTGTGGATAAGATTAGTATATCTGTGACTTGTGACACTATATATACCATATGTGAGTTTATATTCATATTACAGTGTACGTGTGTATTATGGTATCCATATATTAGAGTTTCTATATACATACGGCTGTCATGCTTACGTGTTCCTAGTCCTACGTATTTTGGGACTGGGTTGTGACATATTTTTGTGGTGGCCCATGCAGGTCGAGAGCATATTGTCTCGGTTACGTTACTGTACCGAGCAAGCATGCGCATAGGATTAGAATATAGGATCTCATCCACTTATTTATCGTCTCCCTTGATTTTGTTTCGTATTTTTATTTGATTGCTTGCATTGCATCTTGCTTGATCCCTTCTCAATGTCAATCTTCTCTCGTGCTTGATAGAGGTTAGGAAGGTGACCTGTACTAGGTATATACACTCTAGTATTCAATAATACTATTAGTTAAATTATTGTAAGTTGGATAGTATGCCTCATAACCTAGTAACACATAGTCCTGTTGACTCATTAATGAAGTATAAATGAATGACACCAACTATAGACTTGCATAAAAAGATAGTGTTTACCCAGACTGTAGAACTTAGAGGCCCATACACCCATTTGGTTGACTAAAGACCTTGACAAGTAGTTAGTATGGCAACTGTAGAGGCACAACACCGATCTTCTTGGTAAACTTAGATTATTCTGTACCTTCCTCCATCATAATCAAGCGTACTTATATTTTTACTACCTCGACTTATGCTGCTATTATAGCCTAGTTTTGCAAGCTTATTATTTTAGTGAGCTTGTTCATGACATATGTATTATTGGGGGCCCACACTAATACATTGTCTAAATCAGAATCGGTGTATTATGGTCTGATCAACCGTAGTGCACTTGGTTCGCTCTTTGTATCACTACTTTATGTGGATTGAGATATAGTTGACTCAACTTGTTAGACGGATATACTTGCCCTCTAGACTGGTCAGAGCATATCATGTTAGGTACATAACTGTTTTGAGGTGAATATGCGAATAGAAATTTACTAAAATAAGATTTCAATTCACAACTTCCTTGGCAACTCCTTTTCAAATTTTCTAATCCCTTTTGTTTCCGTACTTGTATTCTATAACCTCCTCCTTGAACTCTTTATTGTTGTTTTTCGTCTTCCCCTATTTCGGAAAGACGAAAGTTCGTGCTTAGTATAAGTTGATACACGGATAGTATCAGATATATCCATAGGCCAAGAACTCATGATGACAAACAAGAGAGCGCAGGCACAGGAAGTCGTAGATACATGTACGACATTTAGTTATATTTGTCATTGCATACTCATGACCCCCTTTATGACACGGGATCTTAGGTGCATAATAGACGTAGAATTATATAGGTGATGGTTTAGCAGTTATGAGGATATATTGATATTCTATCCAGATGGCATACACGCAATGCTAATAGATGACACGCGTAGCAGCAGTAGTATTCTCTTCTTATCATCATCTCGCCCCCTTGGGTGGCTCATCTTCTCTTCTCTATCTATTTCGTATCTCGTGCTTAACTCTTCGTATCATTGTCGTATCTTTTCGTGCCATCATGAATTGTTTGAATTACTTCAACCTCACCCTTGTATTGTTAGTTAAAACATAAATGTGTTAGTAATGATTGATAACTAAATGATGAGTTAATAATAATAACCCTTATGTATATGCACTATAGTAATATCTGTATTCTGTATAAATTAAACCCTTAAGTAGCATCATTTAGCCTAATAGAAATTTGTTAGATTGTTTGAAATAGATCATACTCCTAATAGTCTTATAAAGTTAGTCCAGACCTAAAGTGTTGCCCTAAAACTTAGACTATGCCTAGGAAAGAGTTGAAAGCACTTGTTACGAACTGACAACTATGACAATTCGCTGGCAAAGTAGCGACAGCTGCAGCTAGATCGTCATAGTAAAGTAGTCGAAGTATTTGCAGACATACTGGTCAGGTGGCATGGCAGTATTAGATTACGATACTTGACGGATACAGAGAAAAATTATAGTTATGAGATTCCAGATGGGTATCCCAAGATACTCGATCCAATAAATAAATTCGTCTTACAATCTAGACAATAGCCTCAAGAGACTTTGACTACTAGTAGAATTTTTGCAAGTTGGATAGTATAGAGGAGTTAGAATAGTGTATGGACAATAAATGAGGAAGTGTTAGAATGACAGACCATAACTTTTAGGAAGCACTGCTAGATAACAATGAAGTGTAATAGCTATAGTAATTTATTACGAATATTGGTTAGCGTTAATAACGAGGACGAAATTCTTTTAAGTTGGGTAGATTGTAAACCCCCTCACCCAAAATAGGTATTTTGTGTGTATTTTATATTATTAGATTTATTATAGATTATTTTAAATATTGAATTACTTTAGAGTATTCTCTTAGTTAATTAGAAAATAAATTTCTTAGTATTACTTATGTAAATATTTATTTAGAATCATTTTTAGGCTATTTTAGATTTTTGGAGATTTTTCTAGAATTTTTAGGTAATTAAAACATAGGGAACCTAAATTTTTAGGACTTCCATGATTTACTATGAGTCCATACTTGCATATTATTTCTACAAAATATTTATTTTGGGTTAAAATATTTAATTATATTTTTCTGTAATTTATTTAAAAATTTAAGAAATTAATTTAGATTTTTGAAATTATTTAGGATTTATTTGGATATATATAGTCTTAATATTAGATAGATGATAATTTAGTATTAATAGATATTAATAAGATTATATATAAATTATTTGAATTATCTTTAATTTTATTTAAGATTATAAATTATTGAGATAAACTCAAACTCTATTTTAAATTAATTTAAATCCTGAGCCTACTAGAAAAACAACTTCATGCATATCCTATCATTATTTAAACTGATCCTAATTATATCCAAATTAGCCAATCCTAGTCGTATTCAATTAAGTAGTGTCCACCATTATAAATACCTCCTTTTTCATATTTTTCTTTCCCAAATTCTCCTCTTTTTCGTCCAAAAATAGTCAAAATTCGTCATAAATTCAGCCTCATTTTCTAGTAGTTATGACGACTTAAAAAGACGATATCTCCTAGCTCCGGACTCCAAACGCGCTCCAGATTTTTTTGTTAGAACTATATCAAGGTTAGTTTTCTGAATATAGAAATTATTTTAATAATTTATGAACCTATTTTTCCAAAAAATCTAAAAGTGCCAGTTGTCCAAAATCAGACGCATTTTGGTATTTTTGAGATTACGGGAGATCCCGAACTCGAAATTACGAACCGTTTGAAGTTTCGAAAAGTTGACATAATGAAATTACATAAACTTACTTTTCTAGAATTTAACATTCAAGTTTAATCTACTGTAAAATTCGTGCAACGTAGACGTAAATAGAAAACCACCGAAAACTATCATCTATTCGCCCTTGTGGCCATAACTCTTTACCGACTTGTGATTTTATAAAACCGTCGATTCTGGCGTTCATGTAGCACTAAAATCTATAGAATTTTACACACAAATCCAGGATTTGAGTCGGTTGACTTTTTGGTCAACGGATTGCCTCGATTTGTGTGTCACGGATCACAAATCCGTAAAGTTGATTTTCTTTGGACCAAAATTAGGGTTTAGTAATAAAATCAGATTATAATAAGATTAAAATACTATTTTAGATTATTTTATTCAGAATTAAAATAGATTAAAATGGAGGAACCTATTCACCCACTTTTGTAACCTAACTTGTTTAATTTATGTGACGGGTAGATCGGACGCCGCCTTGAGTTGGGACTTCATTCTTTTTCAGACCAGGCAAGATACATTGCCAAATTGCTTATAGTACTTTGCATGCTATTTATATTTTTATATATTTATTTTATTTCTGTATATGCATTGCATGTGTGTTTTCTTTCAGTCATTACTATCTATTATATGTATGTTGACACACACTTGACACTTAGAATCATGAGAGGACAATCATTAGGCGTATGGGCTAAAACCACTCTGGTAAACCGTAGTATATAGCTCGCACTATGGGCGTGTGTCGCGCTGGTCGCTACCCCCGAGGTATGTCAATTTTTATAAAGTCGCGCTGGACGCTACCCCTGAGGTATGGCGATTTCTGATATCCCCTGACGGGTGTGTGAGTTGTGAGGCTTAGATCGAGTTGCCTACCCTTGCCCATACGTCGAAAAGTTATCCTCATTTGCATTCATATAGATTGTCTTGTACAGCGTACTTATATATTTTTGGTCTATATTGCATGTTTACTGTATTCAAATCGGCATGCTTCTATGTATCTTGTTACGTCCCTCTGAGGACCTGGTCCCTTTCCAGGTGTAGATGTTTATGACTATTCGCAGGAGCACGGATCAGGACTTATTATTTATCTCTTCTGAGGAGGTCTTACCTTTTGAGCATCAGTGATTATCTCTAGCGATGGATCGCTTTGCTGATACCCTTATATCATCATCTTATTTATATTGGAGATTTACCCTTCTCCGTTATTTTAGTATTGACATAGTCATTGGTAGTGGATTTGTCTCCATCCGACTATTATTTTGGATTATTCAGACTCATTATTCTAGTCAAGTTATTTTTTTTCTATGACTTGTTGTGTGGATGAGATTAGTATATTTGTGACTTGTGACACTATATATACCACATATGAGTTTATATTCATATTACAGCGTACGTGTGTATTATGGTATCCATATATTGGAGTTGCCATATACATACGGCTGGCATGCTTACGTGTTCCTAGTCCTACGTATTTTGGGACTGGATCGTGACAATTATTATTATTATTATTATTATTAGTAACCATATATTTATTAACATATATATATTTACATATATATATGAGGTTAAAAAAATCTAAAAAATTAAATAACTACATTATCCAATTTAACTTAGTAAATAATTAAATGGATATCCAACAAAATAGGTAATAGTAAATAATATGCAATTTTACAAAAAGAAAATTTACCTAATTTGGCATGGGGATTTATGGGATGCTAAATGTAGAAAAATTGGAAGTAAAAAATAACCATAAATTATATATATAAATTATCTAAATATTTAACACATAATCTATGGTTGTTACACTAATGTCATACTAATGCCAAGGGATCGAATTTTTATGCCACGAAAAGATCCTACAGGTAGTGTCTCCTGTGTAGGCTACTTCCTATGAAGGGAGATACAGATTTTGGGCCTATTCTATATTATTAATGTCTAAACCACGGTGAAGTGTCCTAATGAAATTATTGGATTTTAATTGATTTGAAAAAAAATCTAAAATAAATACAAGAAATTCAAAATACACACAAGATACCTATTTTTGGGTGAGGGGGTTTACACGTAGTGAGATTATGATAGAGCAAGCCCAAATTTCGTTCGGATTATCTTAATCCCAAGGATGACATCTGCATCTCCCATATCCTTCATTTTGAATTTAGCCGAGAGGAACATCTTTTTCCAACATCCAAAATGAAATAGGAGAGCCTCTATTTACAGAGAATTTCTGCACCCATGCGGCCTGAAAAAAAATTAGGCCGCATACGCGTTGACCGACCAGTTGCACACAAACTCGGACGACAAAGTTGTATGTACCGCATGCGCCGCCTGCGTGCTGTACTACACAGAGCAGACAGTGCCGCCAGGCACCGAAAGCTGCAGCCGCGTGGCACAGAGAGCCACACGTCGCCCGTACTGCACTGAGCTGCCAACAACAATCCCTCTCCCCTCCACATTGTTCCTTGCGTCATGATGACCTGGCCACAAGGCCTCTGGCTGCATGCACACTGGGCCGCATGGGTACCTGACCGCATGGCTCCTGGTCGCATGTGCTCCTGGCCGCTTGGGCTCCAGGCCGCATAGCTCCAGCATGAGTTCGAGCAAGCAACCGTGCATGCAACTCGCGCATAAAGGAGCGCACGAGCACCAGTGCATGGGCACCTGGCCGCATGCGCCCTTGACTGCATGGGCTCTTGGAAGCATGTTCTCCTAGCCGGTTGGGCTCCATGCCGCCAGGCCGCATAGCTCCACGAATCATGCGTCCGAGCAAGCAACCGTACATGCAACTCGCGCATAAAAGGAGCGCACGAGCGTCAGGCCGCATAGCTCCACGAAGCATGCTTCTGAGCAAGCAACCGTACATGCAACTCGATCATAAAAGGAGCGCACGAGCGCCATGCCGGCCGTATAGCTCCACGAAGCATGCGTCCGAGCAAGCTATCGTACAGAAAATGAGCACACGAGCGCAATGCCGTGCTAAGTACAAAATGCGCAAACAAAACGTCACTTTGCGTCCGAGTCCGAATCTGAGTCTCTACGGAATTAGCTCCTAAGGAAAACTTCCCAAAGGTAGTGACAAAATAAATATTGTCATAATGAAGTTCACACTTAATCCCTCTAGAAAATTCAACCAACATGGACCACCACCCCATGTGCATATATCAATACTACGCAAAGCTATATATTAAAATATATACATTGGTGATTTTCTAATGTAAAACTAAAACTTCCAAAACAAAGTGGAAAAACTCCAACACAACATAATGTCTCCATCGACGTTGGCAACTTTGTGCTGATGGTGCATGTATGAACATCTCTATTGCTGTTTGCATTGTCTTACATTGGTCTTACGTACTCATTCATGAACGTCCTCGTGAACTACTTGGAAATACCTCCCTATAGAAAAGAACAATTTTCACCCTACGCATCGCATCTACAACCAAAATTGCCGTCATAGAAATTCCTAATCAGCTTCTCCCACCAAGATGTACGAGACATATAAAGGTTTTCATCATGCGGATCACATCTACAACCAAATGGCCCGGTCTGACTCAAATTCGTCAAAACTGAATCCGGCCCAATACACACCTTGATGGCGAGGACAAAGGAGATGTCGAAGCCTGACCCGTTACAAACTGCACGCTTACCGACCAGTCCAATGGGGGTGCGGATCGAAACGTGACAGGACTCTTCGGAGGAATATGTGTCTTTGATTTTCCCGTTCAATGATATAGTTATGAATAATGTAGAGAACCCCATTGTCATAGATCAAAAGTACTTCCCACACAACAAATGCAGAGACCGTCAATTTGTAATGAAGTTAAGGGCCGATTTGGTTTGGACAAAATAATATAATTGACATTACGTTGTTTATCTAATTCGAATGTTTTGTTGAATAAATTTTTTTTAGGTATAATATAATCGCGATTACAAGATTGATTATATTATCTTACTTTTTCAAAACAGATTACGTCATAAAATCTATATATCGCAATTACATTACAACTGAAAAAAACTTACAAACTTTAAAAAAAACTAAAACTAACAAAATATAAATAAATATCACTTTATTTTTATCAATTTTTTTATCTTTTATTTATATTTATATATATTCTTAACTTTTTTCATTTCTTATTTTTTTATTTACTTATTTTTTTATTTAAATTATTTATTTTAAGAAAATTATTTTTTTTCCATTTTTCATTTTTTATTTTTATTTTCATTTTTTTAGTTTATATATTTTTATATTGAGTTATTTGTATTTACTCCCAATCCATAATGCATACTCTATTACTCCCATTTTTATTTTAATTAGTGGTACCTCCTATTCCTTCATAATTACATATTTGTAATTAGTGTTACACCCCAAAATAATTACCTGATTTTTGAGAAATGGGGGTAGCTCTTATTAATTTAAAATTTGGGGAGGGTGGATTTAAATACAAATAACTCTTTTATATTTTATATATTTATATTTATTTTCCCTTTTTTATTTGATTCGGCAAATTTTTCAAAAAATGTTATTAATTTTTTTATATTTTTTAGAAAAAAATTACTTTTTGAAATTATATTTTTTGATTTTTTCTTTAAAAAATGAATTTTTAACTTTTTTTAATATATATTTTATATTTTTATTACCTAAATTACATTACATGATAACCCAACATTCGAATACAATTGGTATTACATTAATTGATTTAATTACATGTTTCAATCAAATATGGTCGTATAATTACAATTTCATTATATTAGAAATTCATGATAACCCAACATTCGAATACAATTGGTATTACATTAATTGATTTAATTACATGTTTTAATCAAATATGGTCGTATAATTACAATTTCATTATATTAGAAATTCAAATTCAAATTCAAATTCATTACCATTGCAATTATATTGCAGTGAATTAAACATCCCAACTTGAACATAACTTGGATGGTGATAGTGCAGTGACGCGTTCCCTTGCCAAGGCGTCGGGCTCAGCAACATTATTTTGAAGTACGTTGGCGATTAGGGAGGAGAGGTTGCATCTTGGACTGATGTTAATGGCAACTCCGCTGGACTTAGTGTTAAGAACTAAATTAACATAGTGCCAATATTTTATTTTATTTTTAGTCAAATAACATAAGTCTACCTATTATCATTCAAGTGGTTAATATTACTTTTTCTTCTTCTTCTTCTTTTTTATAGATAACTACATTTTGATTAAATTGGTCATAGAGAAATAAGTTCGACAGAATTAGACGGAGAGGAAAAAAGACTCCTTAGTAACAACGTTTTGGTTATTTTCATATAAAAAAAAAACTATCGAAAACTTTCTTAGTAAAGTTGTTTCCATATTTTTTTATAAATTTTTATTAGCTCATGCTAAATAAAAAAAGAAAGAAAGAAAGTAAAAATTAATTTTAAGTAAAAACGTCCATAGCGAAGACGTTTTCAATAGATTTTTTAATTTTTTTTTCTTTAGGACATTTTTTATTTATATAAGGCATTTCTATTTTTATTAAAAAATATTTGAACCAAACATAAAATAAACCCAGAGAATGTTCGGGGGGGGGGGGGATGAGTTAATGTGTCATTTTAATTTTTTTACTACTTTAATTAAAGTACTATATTGTAAATAATAGATTATAGGGGATCATTAAATTTATAATATTTTAATTAAAGGACCACATTGTAAATAATAAATTATAGGGGACCATAATGTAAAAAAAATTCTAAAACTTCCATGCTAAGTGCGTTTCCAACTTATTTATTATTATTAAGATTTTATGGAAACCACCATGCTATGCAATTTGAATTTTTTTTTCCGACCCAAAAATAAAATAAAAAAGAAGAAGTTAAAACTCCCTTTCCGAGGACCTTTTTTTTATTTTTATTTTGGATTATTAATGTTTATTATCCCTTATGTTTTATGTTTATTATTTGGGACATCCCTAATTTAAAACTAATTACACGAGATATTCCTCTCCTCTAGAAATAAAAAATAAAAAATAAAAATATGGGTAATTAGTGTTATAACTTTCTATATAGAAAATTTAAAACATAGGGATAGTTAACGTAAATAATCCTTTAATTTTTAAATATCTTTAATTTTATTTTTCTAACAGACAAAACTAAAAAATTAATAAAATTTGAAAATGTTCTTACTAAAGACGTTTTTGTTCTCTCCATGTAATTTAACGAAACTTTAATGCTAATTTTTGTTAATATAAATATAATTTTATTCCAAATAACTATTAATTTGTTTTTGTGTATAAATATATTTAGAAAGTGGAGAACTTGGTGATCTCCACAGGGCCGGCCCTCGCCCAGGGCGGACAGGGCGACCGCCCAGGGCCCCATGGGCCAGAAGGGCCAATTTTTTTTTGTTTGTTTAAATATATAAATAATTTTGTATCGAAAATAGAACTAGTATTTACCATTGACCATTTTTATCACAAAGCAATTGTTGTGTAGTGGTTATTACATTAGACTTGCACACAATAGGTTCCTAGTTCAAATTTTGGTGGAGGCATATTTTTTATTTTACTTTTGTTTTATTTTTTTTACATTATGTATGGGACCTCATTTTGAAAGTTCGTCCCTGGCCCCTGTGAGCTCAGAACCGGCCACAGTGTTAAGTTATTACTTGTTGGAAGGAAGGAGTAACATTTTATTCGGGAGTAAATGTTGAAGTCTTAAGTATATCCCAGTTCTCAACGAACAACTTATATATTATTTACGCGACTAGTATATAAGTACGTAATTGCACATATTTTACACTTACTTTAGAAGACCAAATAATATTTTTTATTTTTTTATCAAATGAAAAGAGCAAAGTTTTTTTTTTTTTTTTTTACTGCAGAAAACAAACAATCTCCTTAATTTTCTGAATATAGGTAATTATCTAACCATACAATTTTAAATAGTAAATATATATAAAGATATATTTTTTAAAAAATTAAAATTTGCCTGAACTTTTATATAGTAGTATAAATTAGTTATTGCATGTATTTGGAGTGCCCAAAAAGAGTCCACGGATTGGTCCAAAACCTGATGGGCCATGTTAGGACCAGTATTTTGGAGTGCTCAAAAGAGTCCACGGATTGGTCCAAAACTTGATGGGCCATGTCAGGACCAATATTTTGTGTGAATAGAATTGGGCCGAGCAAAGTTTTGGCCCAACTTATTGTTGGGTTGATTATGGACCTTGCCTGATCCGACTAAGTAGAGTTGTAGCCTTAAAGGATCATTAGTGAGGCTCTTCTAGATTCTAGATTTTAAACATAGGAGCTTATTTTTCTAGAATAGTAAGTCTTATCCCTGTTACAATTTTTAGATTTTGGGTCTCATCCCACCTATAGGTGCTATAGGTTGGACCTCTAATTTTTTAGATTCTAGATTGTAGGAGTTCATTTTGTAGAATAGTAAGTTCCAATTTGGAGTCCAACTTTCTAGATTCTAGATTTTATATTATTTTTTCTCACATCAATTTTTGACTACACAATCTTTGGGACCGGAGCTCACTTTATAATTTTCTGCTATTCTCATACAAACTTAACCCATTCTACATCATTAGTAGTAGGGACTTTCTAATGCAATTTGGGATCCAAAATTTAAAAAAATAATAATAAATGTAGAATGGGTTGAATTTGTATGAGAATAGTAGAAAATGATAAAGTAGGCTCCGGTCCCAAAGATTGTGTGGTCAAAAATTGATGTAAAAAAATAAAATAAAATCTAGAATCAAGAAAGTTGGACTCAAAATTGGGACTTATTATTCTACAAAATTGATTTCTACAATCTAGAAATTTAGAGGCCCAACCTATAGCTCCAATGGGTGAAATGTGACTCAAAATCTAGAAATTGTAACTAGCAATGAGACTTACTATTCTACAAAAATAACTCCTACATTTTAAATCTAGAATTTAGAATGTGGAATGGACCTTACTAATAATGCTCTTACAAAGATTTCGACATGCATGCCAACCCATGTAGTGTCCGTACTAATGCAAGGAAAATAAAAAGGGACTTTGTTGTGCCTACAACCCTTTACAACTAAGGGGATTACAATCGTCACGAACCGACTTCCATTGGGAGAGAGAGGAGAGAGGTGGGGTCGGATGGAACCCATATATATATATATATATATATATATATATATATATATATATATATATATATATATATATATAGAGAGAGAGAGAGAGAGAGAGAGAGAGAGAGAGAAAAAGAAAGAAAAGGAATTGGTTGTATACTTATCATTATTGGAAAACAAATAGATATTAGAAGTTTTCTAATCTGCAAGCTTTTATGAATACTAGTCACATTTACTTGGGTTCAACGTATGTATATATGATTTAAATATAATTTAAATATTAAATATATTATAAATATTTTTTTTATTTTTTTTATAAACATGTTTATAGATTTTGGATATATATATTTAGTTAAAAAAAATTTAAGATTTTATTTTCTTACTTAAATGAGGATATAGAGACCGATTTTTTCGGAAACATACTACTTAGCAACTAATTTTAAATCATTTTCAAGTCTCTTGTAATAGGTGATTAGAATCAGATTTCTGGAAACATTGGGCTTGAGTACTGTTTGCATAGATACAGAGTAGTTCTTCCACCGAAATTAATCAAATTAAACCAAAAAGATATTATGAAATACTATTTTTTTCATCAAGACTAATCGATATGTACAAATACTATGAAATCTGATGATCTTGGTATCAGCCTTTATGGATGGTAATCATCTGAATTTGACTGACAAAAAAATGATGGGATCGTGATTAATTTCTACTTTCTACCATTTGATCAATTCTTAATTCTTGTTTAAGCCTCCAACCATAACGCGGGATATATATAATATAGTAACACGGTAGAAATAATAAATTTCGTGATTGAAAAAGCTATTTGGCACTAGTGGATGCACAACAGGTACACCTGCAGGGCCGAGGAGGACATCGCTTCCACAGCCACCGCTCTGGTGCCTCCTTCGCCCTTCCATCCTTTCTGTTCCGTCGTTGTCGTTGCCGTCGCCGTCGCTTCCTCCTGCGACCATCTCTCCCATGCTGTTCCGTCCTCCTCCGACGTCGGCGGCACCTCCTCCTCCGCCGAGCCCTCTCCCCTTTCTCCTCTACTGCTATGCCTTCCCCCATATCGTTCTGCCGATGTCCGCCGCTTGTGTTCCTAGCGTGTGCACGTAGGAGGGTGCCAAATAGCATGGTTCATTTCGAGATACTTTTCTCACGTACTTCTTTGATAGAGAGAATGCTTGTTGTCAATATATGTTACTAGAGAACATGTTTTTTCAACTTTGTTTTTCACGCTCTAATCGGAAATTAGGACACACCAATCAAATACAACATATCCATTGCTAACTGTTATCAAAATGTTGTATATCCGTGAAAGAATCATAATTTTTATAACTATTTGAACATATATTCAAAATGTATAAATATATCTATAAAAAATAATTTTAATTAAAATATATTTAAAATTTAAAATCAAAAAACATGTCTATATCAAATCATAATAAAAATATATTTAAATTTTATTTAAACTGTTTTAGTATAAATTAATTTTTTAATAATATAAGATTTTTTTTTTTCCATCTCGTTAGTTGATATCACGTTAACGTGACAGTAGGATACATTACATGAGACTAATAAAAGATATCAAAGGTATATTTGGAAGATTAATCAGTCCGTCCATCTATTATATCCTCTCAATATGCATGCCCATAGTATTGATAAAGGCAAAGTACAGTTAGAGCATCATTAGTAGTTTGAACCGCAAAATGCAAATTTAGGCTCAACTGAAAAGTAAAAAAGTTGATTGTAGAATCGGTTGGGACTGGATAGTAAACATCTTATTCTTCAGACCCAACTTAAAGTACATACATATCTGTGCTAACCATACATGTAAAAAAAAAAAAATTGTCAAAAAATATTATTAAATCTAAAATTTAATAGCTCTTTTAGTTAAATGTGTTTAATCGTGGATTAAAAAAAAAAACTTACGCACCATAAAGGTGCATAAACCTTTAAGTTTCTATTTAATTTACTAACTTACGTCATATAAATGTACGTAAATCTTTACGTATATATTTAATTTAATAGCTCATTTAGTTAAATATGTTTAATCGTAAATTAAAAAAAAATCATGGATTAAAAAATAAAAATAAATGATAACCCACGTCTAATTTTAGGACGTAAGTCAGTAACTTACGTCCTATTATTGTGCGTAAACTTAAGTAAATATATTAATTTTTTTATCTAATTTTAATTAACCGTGGATTAAAACAAATCATTAGTAACTTATGCACATTATATGACGTAAGTTAAAAGAAGAAATTAATAACTTACACAAATCAGAAATCATGATAGGAGGATAGGATATTAATATATTGTTAGATTAGATTACTAATTAATATTAACTGGGAGGAGGACTTATGCCATATTGTAGGACGTAAACACAACTTACGTCCAATATTTAGTCGATATTATGCTCCACTTAATATTTACTTAAACTATATATTTTATTCAAAATAAACTTAAATTTTAATGCTTTATCTGTACTTTTTTGTTTTTAGTTTAAACATTCATTCGGATGGAAATAACATTTGGAGCACAACAACTCATGGTTTGTATTGGGTCGGACTGGACCGACCCGCGGCCCGAGTCAACCGGGTTTGACCGGATCCTGTCCCGGCCGGGCCGGACCGGCCCGATCAGGAAAAAACTCGACCGATCATGGGAGGACCGGGCTGAACCGTTCTGGGTCCGAGCCGGTTCACGGTCGGACCGGTCCGGCCCGGTTAATTTTTTTTTTACTTGTTTTTATATATATTTTATATATAATCTACATGATATAACTTATATGTTAATAAATTCAAGTTAAAATTTATAGGTTTTTTGTTAATAAGTTATTTTTTTATAATTTAAAATTTATAAGTTATTCGTTAGAAAGTTTTTTATATAACTTTAAGTATAAATTTATTTTAAATTTACAAGTTATATGTTTTGTATAATTTAAAATTTATAAATTTATTTGTTAGAAAATTTATTTATTTAATTTATTTATATCAATATTTATATAACTTTAAGTATAAATTAAAATATAAATATTTATAAGTTGATTTTTTTTAAAAAAATTGGAATAACTTATAAAAAATGTATAAATCTATTTTTTTTAATTTAAATATAAATTTATAACTTAAAATTTAAAGAAGTTATTTATATAGACATAAAGAAGTTAAATGTAAACAACTAACAACATTAAGTAAGAAAAAACTGATTTTTTTATTAATGGTAATAAAATTATAAATGTATTATAATATTTAGTAACAAAAAAAAGTAGAAACTTGTAAATGATATTTTATTTGCATAGAGTTTGTAAAAAAATGTACAAGTCTTTTAAAAAAAAAATTGTCGGTCCGTCTTTTGTTGAATTAAGTTTATTGGTCAGCTCCTCCTTCAGTAGCGTCAACCATAGTAAGAGATTCAAAGTCCAGCTCTGAGATATCGGCACTTTCATCTCTTGAGTCTTGAGTTCTTTGTTCAGCACGGGTCCAATCTTGAACGCAGACACAAGCTTCCAAAATATCTGGCAGCAACCGACACCTCTTCTGGTTTAACATCCTTGAACCTGCACTAAAACAAGATTCCGATGTTACCGTGGACATCGGAACAATTAGAATATATCGCGTGCTATAGAAGAAAGTATATGATACATTTTTTCGTGTCTCTTCCACCATTCTAAAATTGAATAATAAGATGAAGAGTCATCTTCATCTTCTTCGTAAAAATTTAGATATAAGGGCAATTTTTGCGTAGGTTGGAAAGATTATTTTTGTTTCTTCCATTACAGTATACCACTACCAGAAAAAGTCAAATTAGCGACGTCTAAAAACGTCGCTAAATAACCAAAAATCGTCGCTAATTAGGTTTAGCGACGTAATTAGCGACGTTTCAAAGCAGTCGGAAAACACCAAGTCGCTAAAACAAAAAACGTCGCTAAACGTCGCTATGCCGACGTTTTTTAGCGACTTTAATGTGTCGCTAAATTTAGCGACGTTTTGCGACGCCAAGTCACTAAAAATCGACGTTTAGAAAAGTCGCTAAACGTCGCTGATTAGCGACATCTATCGCGACGTTACACCGACGTCTTTAATGACCTGGCTATACTGCCATGTCAGCAATTGGCGACGTTTAGCGACGTAATTAGCGACGTTATTAGCGACGTCCTTAGCGACGTTTTACAGCGTCGCTAAGTAGCGACGTAATTAGCGACGTAAATTAACGTCGCTAAACGTCGCTAATAACGTCGCGAATTTTTAAAAAAAAATAAAAAAAAATAATGTGCAGAAGCAAACATTGGTGATTCCCTGCAGTTTTACATCATCTTCATCATACACACCAACATGATTCAATCTAGTTAACTATATAATCCAATTAAATTAAAGACCACAAGAAGTATCAATCCAATTAAATGTGGATAACTATATAATCTAATTAAATTAACTAAAAAATTAAAGACCACAAGAAGCATCATACATCATGTCTATTGTTGAAGTATCAATAATTCATAAATAATAATAAAAATAACTATACTACTACGGATCTGCAGGAGGCTGACCAGCGGCGCGCTTGAAGGATAACAACTCCTCATACTCGTCCCGTGGAATCGACACCGATGTCGATGGAGAAGGCAGTGACGTCGGTGGAGGCCGTGCCCGCTCCAAGTATGCGAGTCGCTGGTTGTAAGAATCCAGGGTAGATAACAGCCTCGTACTGCTATCACCCATTGAATCCTGCATCCTCGTCAGGTTCTCGCCCATCGATAGCTGTGACACATGCATCCTCGTCAGCTTCTCGCCCATCGATAGGTGTGACGCCTGCAGCTCCATGATGTTGCGATCATTGGAGGCTCTAATATTATTTGTCAATTCTCGTAGCTCCGTCATGCTGCGGTCGAGCATATCCAATCGTGCGATGAGCATCGGATCGTCCGCCTGAGGCTGGGACCGGGACTGGTCCTCCATACTTCGCAGCAAGTCGTCACGGAGAGACGCAATCTGACGGTCAACGGCCTCCTGGACGGCCTCCTGGACTCTGGCCGACGACTGCGAGGGCTGCGACTGCGAGGGGTGTGTGGAATACACAGTTGTCGGGGAGGTCCTAGATGACTGCGTCGCAACCAGGGCGCCATAGGAACCCGTACCGTAGTACGTACCCCTCTGGAGACCACCAGCTGCGGTCACCCACAGGTCGTCCGCCGACGGAGATGGACCGGGCTGCGACGAAGCACCAGCCTCTCCAGGTGTAGGTGCACTAGCAGTCGCCCGCTCACGAAGCCTAAGATACTCGGCCTAGAAAAGGTTTGGAAACTCAATAATTGCCTAAGTTATATTAAAATAAACACAAAGTAAAGTAATACTTACATAGGTCTCTGAGGCCCTCTCATCAATGAGATTTCCGTCCTTGCGATGGGTGGCCAAGAAGACGGTCACCATATTTGCATCCTCACCCCTCTGTACCTGTTAAAAATATATTTTTTATTACTAAACTTAAATATTTTTTCCAAGTACCATTTTATGGTACTTATATTAAAATAATATATTTTAAAAGAAAAAACATACCAAACGACGGAAATATTCCGTCATCGGAATCGAGCCACCACACCACTTGGCAGCATTCTGCCTAGCCGCCTTGGCCTTCTTAGACCTTTCCTTGTAGCTCGGATCGTCGAATCTAGCCCTCATCGCAGTCCACTGCTCAGGCGTGATCCAACCTTGGATCGGTTTTCCAGCACGATCACGAGCCTTCTGGTCATCCAGAGCATCTCGGATAAGCTTGGCGGCAACGGTAGGAAAGAGCCGCTCAATCAACTCGGCCCGGTGCGGAGGATCTTGCTGATGCTGGGACAACGTCGGCACGACCTCCTCTACATGCTCATCTGTCTCCATGGTTCCGTCAGCAGGAGGAACGCTGGACGAGGGAGTACTATCACGCCTGGAACTACTCGTCCTAGGAGTGATGCCACGCAACGTCGTCGCAGTCGGAGATGTGGCTGATCGATATACTGGAGTACTGGGCGACGATGATCCGGAACCAACAGTAGGCAGTACCGGAGTGGCACTCTGTCTACCTCGGGACCTGCCGAATCCTCCGCGTCGTCCTGTCATATCTGATAACAACATATGATGAATATAGAGAAACACAAATATATACTACATTCTACAGTCGAAATGTGATACATATCTCAAAGCATTATACAGTCAAAATATAATACATATATTCGTTAATGTCAACATCTACTTCTACATGCAATATTTACAGTCCAAATACAGTTACATTCTACATGGAATATTTTATATTTTCAATCATCTTCAGAAAATTTATCTTGTTCGCCTTCCTCGTCCTGCTCTTCCTCTTCCTCGTCTTCACTTTCATCTACTTCGTCGTCCTCTTCGGATAATTCTACATCTTCTACATTATTACTCGTGTAATGAGTAACTTCCGTTGAGTCCACATCTACAATATTTGTTATAAGAGGTAGATCGTCCTCCTGATAAGCTATTTCGTCAATGTCAAAGGTATTTCTAGCTTTAGTCTTGCATACTGCCCACCAATCCGACCTCGCTGTCCCCCGTCTAGGATAAGTTATGAAGTACACGAGCTGAGCCTGACTTGATAGGACAAATGGTTCGTAGCCTTGATATCTACGCTTGTAGTTTATATCCACAAGGCCATGCTTGTCAATTTTCCAACCTTGATCTTGAATCGGATCGAACCATTCATACCTAAATAGCACGATATTAGCAGGTTCTGGGCCATAATTATATGTCAACTCCACAATCTCTCGTAAGATGCTAAAAAAATCATTGCCCGGATTGACGTCTTTGTAGTTTGTAGATTTGATACACAAACCACAGTTTTTCGTGGAATCAAGATCCAGAAAGCTGTCTCTGATAGGAGCATTTGTTGACTTGAACCTGAACCCATTCACACAGAAACTTGGCCATATTTTTACGGCAGTAATTGGTCCCTTGGCTAGAGTCCTAATAGATTCAGTCTCGGGTGATATTAGACGATCGACCTAAATACCAAAGTAGCGATAGTAAGTTATTTGTTTTGCAAGTGCAGAAATAAAAAGTAATTACCAAGCATCTTACATATGCGCTCAACCAAGAAGAAAAATAGCATCTCATATCTTGTTCTACTTCTTCATCTGTTATGTAGGGTCTAACCGACCTCAACTCATCATTATATGTGCTGAAAAACAATGAAGCAACTGCTGATTAGTAGCATAATAGTATCTTATACTATTACATTGAGATGATGTAAACGTGGACGTATTAATTACTTACCCCTCTAGCTTCTCCACTTCATCCTCGTCGCAATTGAGTAATATATACAATTGAGCAGCCCTTAGCTCATCGTCATTCAAATATCTCTTCTTCATTTTTCCCGAGGGCTTTCCGGATGCATTGAATACTTTGAGTATTGCATCATTAGATTCCTGATATGCGTCGTTGTTTCTGGGAGATTTCGTCCTATTAGTAGCAACATGCGGTTTGAAATACGTCGAGCAAAAGTTTGTAATCTCCTCGAGAACATAAGCTTCACAAATAGAGCCTTCAACCCGTGCCTTATTTTTCACCTTTCTCTTTAGGTGATTCAGATGGCGCTCGAAGGGGTACATCCACCGATAACCGACAGGACTACCAACACGTGCCTCATAGGAAAGATGAATTGACAAATGCTCCATAGAGTCGAAGAATCCAGGAGGAAACACCTTCTCGAGGTTACATAGTGTTACCGCAATGTCCCTCTCTTGCTTTTCTAGACGATCGACGAGCAACTTAGTACAACAAAGATCTCTGAAGAATATGCTCAGCTCTGTCAATGGGTCCCAAACGACCTACGGTAAGAATTCTCGAAATGCAATCGGAATTAACCTCTCCATGAATACGTGACAATCGTGGCTCTCCATACCTACTAGTTTATTCTCCTTGAGGTCGACGCATCTTTTCAAGTTCGACACGTACCCGTCTGGAAACTTGAGACCCTGAATCCACCTACAAAGTCTACCTTTATCCTCTTTATCCAGTGAGAAAACTGACTTAGGTTGCTTTAACTTTCTATTCCCCTCCTCTATCAAATGCAATGCAGGACGTCTACATATGTCTTCTAAGTCCAACCTGGCCTTCAGATTATCTTTCGTCTTCCCCTTTACATCCATTACAGTATTAATTATGTTATCAAACACATTCTTCTCGATATGCATGACATCAAGGTTATGTCTGATCAGATTGGTGCTCCAATATGGCAGATCCCAGAATATACTCCTCTTCGTCCAGTTATGGGTGCGACCAAATCCGTCACACTTGTACCCCTTAGCAGGCTCTTCGATAGCACTTGGTAAATCTTTTATCTCTTCCCATATCGTGCATCCGGGCCACCTTGGCGGTGGATTGGCCTTCTCCACAACTCCCGCACGAAAAGCATTCCGATTCCTCCGGTACGGATGATCCTTCGGCAAAAATTGTCGATGACAATCGAAGAAGCACGGTTTGCCTCCGTATTTCAAACGGAAAGCCTGAGAACGGTCCATGCAATACGGACATGAGAGACGACCATGGGTGCTCCATCCCGATAACATTCCATAGGCCGGAAAGTCGTTGATGGTCCACATAAGTGCTGCCCTCATCTGAAAATTCTGCTTCCTAGAAACATCGTACGTGTTGGCACCTACTTCCCACAGCTGATTCAACTCATCTATCAAAGGCTATAAATACACATCGATGTTCCTCTTCGGATTGTTCGAACCCGGGATAATAACGGTTAGGAACATATACGGAGTCTTCATGCACATCCAAGGCGGTAGATTATACGGAGTGACGATCACAGGCCAACACGAATACTGGGAGCCCGAAAGTCCGAATAGGGTAAAACCGTCAGAGCAGAGCCCCAATCTGACATTACGTGCTTCCTCGGCAAAATGTGGATACTCTCGATCAAAGTGCTTCCATGCTTCTCCATCGGATGGATGATCCAATACTCCTTCGATCTGTTTTCGCCTATGCCAACTCATATTTTCTGCAGTCTCCTTAACCATAAACAACCGCTACAACTGCGGCGTCAAAGGCAAGTAGTGCATCGAATCGGTAGGCTTCCTTGCACCGACAGAGTTTCCTCTAACAGTGGCCTTGTAGCGATCAGCACCACAGAATCTGCACGCATCTTCATCCTTGTCGTCTTTGTAGTACAACATGCACGATTTTCTCGTATCCCATCCAAAGCGATCTCACCATCCTCTTAGATCGATAGAAGTCTTTAGGCAACTTTGCACCCTCGGGCAAGATCTCTATAATCAAATCGAGCAGTCGATTATAGCATTCTTGCGACATGTTAAAATCGAACTTGATGCTCAATAATCTTGTAACCACCTCCAACGCTGAATGATCCTCACAACCAGGATATAGTGGAGTCCTTGCATTCTCAAGCAACTCTATAAACTTTGCAGCATCGGCATTCGGTGCCTCCTCAGCTGCATCATAATTGTCCGGATTGAAACTCGGTCCCGCCGCATCATAATTGTCAGGATTGAAACTAGGCCCCGTCGCATCATAAACCATGTTCACCAACCCGTCGTCGTAAGCATCGTGGTCTTGGACATCCATATACGGCTCCACATAGGGCTTCGACTCCGATGCTAGAGATACAAGTTCTCCGTGCGCGGTCCACTGATAGTAATTCGGCGTAAAGCCCTTCGAGTATAAATGATACGTAACTTCCACTTCTGGATGATATTTCCTGTTGCGACATCTCACACACAGACACTTAATTTTGGTACCGTCCATGTACTGAGGGAACGCCTTGGCGAACTGCAGGAACTGCTGTACACCCTCAATGAATTCATCCCGCACACCGCATATGTCATCAGGATGACGGTTGTACATCCACGAACGATGACGCAGATAGTAATTCATATCCATTTCTAGATACTTCTGCAAAAATGACAGTATGTATCATATAAATCATTACATACAGTGGTTTATCACCTAGCTTCATAACTTAACCGTACTATAAAAATCATATCTGATATAATACATACTTTTATTTATCAAAGTCTAAAATAAGCAATATTCATGCTAACCCATCTTAAACCAACTAACCAATACCTGGACACTAAGCTAACTAAAACTAGTATACATAGCTCACTAAATGCAACTGAAAACGGATACTGATACAATGAGACTTGTTGATACTTACTGATACATGGTTGCTGAAATGACACAGTGCTGATGGTTTTCCTCTTCGGTTGCCTGCTCACTGTTGCAGACCTCCTTCTCACTGCCCACTACAAGGCTCGAGCATGCCATCCCGCTTATTCT
Source organism: Iris macrosiphon (assembly GCA_036927795.1). NCBI lineage: Eukaryota > Viridiplantae > Streptophyta > Magnoliopsida > Asparagales > Iridaceae > Iris > Iris macrosiphon. The sequence goes on along the minus strand of JAYESA010000006.1, from coordinate 182,086,093 downwards.
AGATACCATCTTAGTATACTCCTATCTAACATCTCTAAACATCACTAACCTACATATCTATATATACCCTATTAACACTTGACTTTATACCTTGCCTGCATCAACTCCTACAATTGCCTGTACTGATACCTCACACAGTCCCTGATACGTATCAGTGTATAAGTACTGATGACTGATACCAAACTGAAACTGAGATGCACTAAGGCATGCCTCTGCACTGCCTAGGGACTGCCCCCAAGCCTAACTGACATGCACCATTTGGGTGCACTGCTGCAGTGCCCCATGCCAGAGCCCCAAGTCTGTGTCCATGTGATATTAGTGTCTGTGTCCATATGATATTAGTGTCTGTGTCCATGTGATATTAGTGTCTGTCTGTGCCCATGTGATATTAGTGTCTGTGTCCATGTCAAAAAACTTAATCCTAACCCTAGGTCCTTATCAGTGTCTGTGTCAGTGTGTGTGTGTGTCGTGTCGTGTCTGTGTCACCATCTGTGTGTGTGTGTCATGTCTGTGTCAGTATCATATGTGTTCTGAGAGAGAGAGAGAGAGAGAGAGAGAGAGAGAGAGAGAGAGAGAGAGAGAGAGAGAGTTAGGCTTTACCTAGAGCTCGAGGAAGAGGAGGGGGATGCCGGAGTAGCCGCGGGGGAGGTCGACGGAGCAGGCGGTCGACGGAGCGGGGGGGGGGGCGGGGGAAATTTTGTTTCGTTTCAAAATTTCAACACATGGGGAAAAAAGAAACCGAGCCCTAATTAACCAAATTTTAGCGACGTTTAGCGACGTCAAATAAGGACGTCGCTAAATTAAATTATAGCGACATTACGGTCGTCGCTAAACACGTTGCTAAATATTTTTAATATAAACGTCGCTATTTGCGTCGCTAAACGTCGCTAACTTAGATATATTAGCGATGTTTAGCGACCAAAATTGAACTTATAGCGACTAATCTTATAAAAACTGAACATAAGTTGCTAAACGTCGTTAAATGTCGCCAATTAGCGACGTCTACCGACGTTTTACATGGAGTCGCTAAATTAGCGACGTTTTTACCTGGAGTCGCTAAAAAACGTCGCTAATCCCGCTTATTCTAGTAGTGTACTTTTAGCATATGATAATTTAGACATAAACCAGAGATACTACCTTGAACGGTTGTACCGGGTCAGATGGATACAACTCTTTCTTCATATAAAGCAATTAAACTATCTAAAACATCCATAATTTCTACTTTCAAACTACCTACGTCAACTCTCATATTTTCCTGAAAATCGTCTAATAAAATATATACACTATCTAATTTGATCTTAGGATCAAAAATTGAAGCCAAACAATACAGAAGAGATATATTACCCCAATATTTTTTAAATTTGGCTTCCATTTTGGCAACAACATAATCAAAACCAGGGACATTTCTATATTTACAAAATAAATGAGACATATAAATTTTTTTTGTTAAAACTAAATGAAAAGTTGGATAATAAACTCCAGATAGAATACATGTAGCATTGTAAAATAATTCAAAAATAGAAGTAATAATTAACCGATTATTCTCAGTGTAAACACCCTAAATTTCAGAAATAAGATTTATACAATTTTTCCCGTATTTTTGGTGTTCTTCTGGAATTTATAGCAAAGGTAATTGTGGGTTAAATAATTTTAAGTGTGGCTTAATGGAGTCAAAATATTCTGGAAGTAAAAATTTATTGTGTATAATGGAGAACCGGACGCATGGCATTTTTCGGTGAATTTATTGGACTCCGGAGCAACGAATCGAGGACCTTTAGCTAATTGGATTGTGAACCAGACCCAAATTCGAACCAACCCGACCCGCTGTAAACCCTAGGCAGCCGCCAGCACTGTAGCAGCCTATAAGACCCTCCTCGACTTCCGTGCTCAGCCATCTGAACCCTAGCCGCTCATCCCCATCGCCGTCGACCCCTACCTACCTCCAGTCTATCCACCGCCCGACCTCACGACTCACCGCCCACGCCGCGAGTCCCGCCCGACTTCCCCAGGACCCCCTCGGCTCCAGCGTCGAACACCCCAACCCGCCATACTCCTCCGCCTCATCCCCCTCTGATCGACCCCGACGGAACCACCGCACCACCGGCCCGTACTCTCCTCCCCCAACCATCCCGCGGGCAGCACAGCGGCCGCCGGCCTGTGTTTCCCCCCGACCGTTCTGCTGTGCAGCGCAGCCCCCACCGGCCGCGTTTTTCCCCGTCGTCGGCTGTCCAGCGCCCTCAGCCGGAACCTCTGCCTCCCCATCGCCTCCGGCGACGCCGCCCTAGCCCGACCTCGCCGACCCAGAGCCCGGATCCCTCCGGCGAAGCCCCCGCCTCTGTCTCAATCAGAACCCTAGAGTAGCAGCAGACACGGACACGGGAATTCTGAACCAGGACACGGAATTGACGCGTGGACACTTGGAATTCAGCAGTCGCGAAGCCCTGTTCAGGTACTGATTTCTTCCGCCCCGCAACTCCAATTTCGATTCCGTCAGTTGCTATGCGTAGACTGTATAACCCTCTCGGTGCCCGTGCAACTCGCTCGGTGCATCGCGTCTTGTAGTGATCGTACACCGCGATCCAAAACAGGAAAAAACAACGCCCTGTTTCACCCCGGAACTGAGTCCGCCCCGCCAATCGGGACGACTTGGTCGCACGCGGTCTTTACCAAACTGTGCGCGACGTTGATACGGTCGTGTGGGTTTTCGCAGAAGTCGATTCGGAGGTGCGTGCACCCCGGAATCAACGCGTATCCGCTGACGACACCCCGTATCCGTTGATCCTGGAACACGCTGTAACTTCGTGTACACACGTCGGATCGAGACGAAACTTGCGCCATCGGATCCGTAGTAATACGCTGGTCCTGTGACCCAAGTTTGGTCCGATTCCGAGAACGTTGACAAAATCACGTATCGTGGGCCCCACAGGCTCCACTTGACGGGTGATTTTGAGACCGGCTCATCGGAATCCAATTCTGGAAGTTCCGTTGGGTTCGTATCATCGTTCCTGACTTGTAGACACTGAGTTTGCGGAATTTGGAGACCTTTGACCCTGACCCGCTTTTCGGTGCAAAGTGGGCCCACATGTGGAACCCGCTTTGGCCCGAAAATGACCTTTTTGCCCCTGTGTCCAAATTGGACGTAAGGACAGGCATTTCCAGCTATTTGGCATCTTCTGAGACTGTTGGTGATATTTATTACAGCTTTTGGAGTAGCCCCTACCGGATCCACAGATACCAGGACAGTTGTTGATACTCGGACATCAGGCAAGTGTACCTTGCCAAACTCTGCAGTTTAGTTATCTATTTTCCTGGTTTTATATATATTGCTGTGCATGCTCAACCTAGGACCGTGTGACGTACTTAGCGTCCGATTATCAGTCGGGTGCCGACACTGTACGCAGTGTTGGGTACGGTCATCTAGAGATGGACATTCGTGACACTTTATTCTCGTACTTGTCTTATCAAGTACCATATGACCCAGGACACTTGACACCATTCATGAGACAGGATTTTCCCGAGATATTCGTGGTGATTCTGTATAGGATACAGGACTTGGACATTATATTATTAGATACTTATGACCGGTTGCATTTAGCTATGATCGCGCTTGACATGGGCATGAGACGTTGTGGTCATGATATGCGTGGTTACATTGGGTGGGGAGAGACACACAGGCTACAGGCTGTATTTATGTATATCTTCTATTATTGAGAGGTCGCAGGTTCTCGTAGCAGAGCCTGACCCACTACCGGTTATTACCGCTACCGGCTCCCCGACACAGAGCTTGTAGTGGCTCAGCCTGAGACTAGTGATGCTCTCACTTGCATTTACACTTAGATGGTTACATATTTACCCCATTGTTCAATTAGTTATTTATTTGCTGCACTGCTTATCTGTATTTATTGGCATGAGCTTTCTTGTACCTTGCTATGTCCCCTGAGGACCTGGATCCGGATTTTGTTCCCCAGATTTTACAGACGTGGTTTATCCCGAGATCTACGGGACTGGAGCAGGAGCTGATCCAGGAGTCGTACCACCATCTGAGGATGAGGTCTTAGCTGAAGACTTCTCTTGAGCATCCATGTTCATGCTCGGCTTTCATTTATTTATTTCAGTCTTTTATATTCTGGTCTGTTGAACCATTGTACTAGATATTTATCGGGTTGTTCCCCGAAGTACTATGTGAGACTGGATGATGATTTACATTCCTTATTTATTCTGTGGATCATGTTTATGCCTTGTGTGGATGAGATTAGTTGTACCATGATTGTCGTAGACTTGTTTTACAGCTTAAGTATGCCTTGATGGATCTATATACAGAGTTGGTCCATCGGTGCGTACTGCTGGCCGTTGCCACGCGTCTGGTCCCACGGTATTTTGGGACTGGGGCGTGACATGGTTTTTGTGGTGGCCCATGCAGGTCTACGACTCAATTGTTCGGTTTCAACTTAGGGACCGGACCAGCCTGCCCTAAGGATAGTATAAACTATAGGATCTCATCCATCATTTAACCATTTGTTGAACTCTATATCGATCTCGAAATTTGTTACTTGAACTGCATCCTGTATTGATTCCTCTGAGCGTTCTTACAGTTTCTATTTTGATTGCAGAGCAATGGATTCCGGGAACAGAGATGATATTCCTTTGGATACACCACACGACGCTGTGGTTACTTATGGAGACGAAGTGACACCAGGGGATGGTGGACAAGCATCGCAGAGTGATCAAACTGGACAGCCTAATCCAAGGTTCCGGAGAGATGATATTCCACCACCACCTCAGTTCACTCCCCAGATGCCAGTATTCCCGTCAGGACAAGCCATTGACGGACAACAGATGTTCCAGATGATGTATGCTATGATGCAAGCACAGCAGCAAGTTCAGCAAGAGGCCCATCGGCAGGAGGCCGAGTATCTGAGGACCAGCCTGGTATCCGCATTGGAGCAGGCAAATCCGCCAGCAAGGCGAACATCGACGGGATCTATCACCGATTTCCGTCATCTCAAGCCTCGCACGTTTTCCGGTAAAGAAGGGCCAACGGAAGTTCATGAGTGGCTCACCAACATTCAGCATCAGTTGGAAGCCGCTGAACTTCCAAGAGAGAAGTGGATGACTGCAGTCAGAATGCAGTTGACTGATAACGCGCACCACTGGTGGTTAGCAGAAGAAAGGAGGCTCGGACAGGACAGAGTCACATGGGAAGAGTTCTCTAGACTCTTCCAAGAGATGTACATCCCGGCAGTCGCACGGTCAGAGCTCAGAGACAGGTTCAACCGCCTTATCCAAGGCAGCATGTCAGTGGAGGAATATAATGCGGAATTTATTCGCCTGAGCCGCTTTGCCCCGACATTGATTTCGACGGAGGAAGAAAAAGCAGAGAAGTTCTTTGACGGCTTGAAGTTCGAGCTTCAGAAAGTGATTGGATCGGTAGCACCTACCTCTTATACCGATGTCCTTGCAGCAGCCCGACGCTTGGAGCGCGTCGCTAGAAGGGAGACTAACCTGAAGAGGCCTATCACATCAGCACCAACCAGGCCAGCACATGGGGATTCGGCAAAGCGAATTCAGAGGGGTATGCCAGATAGAGCAGCACATAGAGACAGACCTCTTCCTACTTGTCACCACTGCGGCAAGGTAGGACACATTGAGAAGGAATGCCGGCGTAAATTGGGACTATGTTTGAGCTGCGGATCCAACCAGCACTTTTCCCGGGACTGTTCTGAACGCAGAGACGGAGCACCAAGACTAGCATTACCTGCACCACGACCAGCCTATCCAGCAGCAGGAGGCCAGCAGACAGGAGTTGGTGGGGTCAGACCACCAGCCCCAGGAGGGAACCAGCAGAGACCACCACTGGCCCCACAGGCAGCCCTATTTCATCATCAGCAGCAGCAGCAGAGAGGTCCAGCTCAGGGACGGGGACAGGCATTCCCATTAGCTGTTGAGGAGGAGGCTACAGCAGGCGAGGTCATCGCAGGTACTATTTTAGTAGCTTCATTACCTGCAGTAGCTTTATTTGATTCTGGAGCATCGCATTCATTTATAGCAGCTAGCTTTGTAGCCACCCATAGAGTAGCTACCGCACCCCTTCCGAAGATGAAGAGGATTCTTACGGGAGGCGGTATTATTCCGGTTAGTGACGTCTGTAGATCATGTTCTGTAGTCGTATGTGGCCGAGAGATGCGAGCTCAATTTCTAATCTTTTCCATGCCTGACTATGACGTTGTACTTGGTATGGACTGGTTGAGTCAGTACCATGCGACTCTTGATTGTCGGCTTGGGAAGGTTATATTTAGACCGCCAGGACACCCAGAATTTGAGTTTCTCCGCGGAGCAGTAGAGCAAGGAGTTCAGCCTACCCTTAGGGTATTATCTGTAGAAGAGGAGACAGGTTACCCAAGAGTCATATCAGAATTTGTGGACGTATTTCCTGATGATCTTCCAGGTTTACCGCCTGATCGGGAAATAGAATTCACAATAGACTTAACTCCAGGAGCAGAGCCAATCACTTCATCGGTTTATCGGCTAGCACCTAAGGAGTTAGTGGAGTTGAAGGAACAGGTAGATGATCTTTTGGAGAAGGGTTTCATTCGCCCCAGTGTTTCACCTTGGGGAGCACCCATCTTATTTGTGCCGAAGAAGGATGGAACAGTACGGTTGTGCATTGATTACAGGGCACTGAATGCTGTTACCATCAAGAACAGGTATCCCTTACCACGCATTGATGATCTATTCGATCAATTGAGTGGTGCAAGGGTATTCTCGAAGATTGACCTTAGATCCGGCTATCATCAGATCAAGGTGAGGAAGGAAGACATCCCGAAGACAGCTTTCAGGACGAAGTATGGGCATTATGAGTTCTTGGTAATGCCGTTTGGTTTAACCAATGCGCCAGCAGTGTTTATGAGTTTGATGAACAGAGTCTTTCATCAATTCTTGGATAAATTTGTAGTGGTGTTCATTGATGACATTCTCATATATTCCAAGAGCCCTGAAGAGCACGAGGAGCATCTCAGAATCGTGTTAGAGACATTGAGACAGGAGAAGTTATATGCCAAGCTCAGTAAGTGTGAGTTCTGTATGGACAAAGTGCCTTTCTTGGGACACATCATATCAGGAGAAGGACTTTCAGTGGATCCAGAGAAAGTTGCGGCGATAGAGACTTGGCCTACACCTACATCAGTAGCAGAGGTGAGAAGTTTTCTAGGACTTGCGGGATATTACCGAAGGTTCGTAGAAAATTTCTCAAGGATTGCAGAACCAATGACGAAGCTGACACGAAAGGACCAGGAATTTATATGGACAGAAGACTGCCAGAAGGCTTTTGAAGAACTAAGGAGAAGGTTAACAACAGCACCTGTCTTGACTCTTCCTTCAGGGTCAGGAGGTTTTGTTGTTTACAGTGATGCATCAGGCAGTGGACTAGGATGTGTTTTGATGCAACATGGCAAAGTCATTGCTTACGCGTCGAGACAGTTGAAGGACCACGAGAAGAACTACCCCACGCACGATCTGGAGCTAGCAGCAGTGATATTTGCATTGAAGATATGGAGGCACTACCTTTATGGAGAGAGGGTAGAAATCTTTACTGATCACAAGAGTCTGAAGTATGTGTATACTCAGAAGGAGCTTAACATGAGACAGAGACGTTGGCTGGAACTGATGGTAGATTTTGACATCGATCTGCAGTATCATCCGGGAAAGGCGAATGTTGTTGCAGATGCACTCAGCAGGAAGCCTACGGCGTATTTCTTGACGATGCAGCCCGAGTTATTGAAGGATTTACAGGAGCTACAGATAGAGGTTATCGTACCAGGACAGAATGGCTTGATGGCTAACCTTGAGGTTCAGTCATCACTAGTGGAGAAGATTAAAGAAGCATTGCCCACCGATGCTAGATTCCGAAGACTCAAAGAAAGGACAGAAGCAGGTATTCAGACAGGACTTCGCATTCATGAGAACGGGACATTGAGGTTTGGAAACCGCCTGTATGTTCCAAATGGAGAATTGAGACAAGAGTTAATGACTGAAGCGCATAGCTCTATGTACTCTGTTCACCCAGGAGGAACCAAGATGTATCGGGACTTGAGACAGTATTACTGGTGGCATGGAATGAAGAGAGAGATCGCAAGATTTGTGGCCAAATGCTTAGTCTGCCAGCAAGTAAAGGCCGAGCATCAGAGGACTGCAGGTATGTTACAACCGCTCCCGATACCGGAATGGAAGTGGGAGCATATCACGATGGACTTTGTCACAGGATTTCCGAAGAGCCCCAGCGGAAGAGATGCAGTTTGGGTGATCGTGGATCGACTCACTAAATCGGCACACTTCTTGCCATTTAGAGTTGGACAGTCCACAGAGGTACTAGCTGACATGTATATGCGACAAATCGTCAAATTACATGGAGTACCTGTTAGTATTGTATCGGATCGAGATTCGAGATTTACATCTCATTTCTGGAGAAGCATGCAAGAGAGTCTGGGCACCAGACTCAAGTTCAGCACGGCATACCACCCGCAGACAGATGGACAATCGGAGCGCACCATTCAGATCTTAGAGGACATGTTGAGATCATGTATGCTAGATTTCGGAGGATCTTGGGAAGATCATTTGCACTTAGTAGAGTTCTCCTACAATAACAGTTATCAGGCCAGCATCCAGATGGCGCCATTTGAAGCTTTATACGGAAGGAAGTGCAGATCACCAGTGTGTTGGAGTGACGTTGGTGAACGTCAACTACTGGGTCCAGAATTGGTAACGCAGACAGTGGAGAAGGTAAAGCAGATACAGGATCATCTACGAGCAGCTCAGGACAGACAGAAACATTGGGCAGATACACACAGGCGTCCCCTAGAGTTCAAGGAAGGAGATCACGTGTTCTTGAGGATTTCGCCCACTCGTGGTACTATCAGATTCGGGAGCAGAGGCAAGCTGAGCCCAAGGTATATTGGGCCATTTGACATTCTAGAGCGCGTTGGTGAGGTGGCTTATCGCCTTGCATTACCTCCATCCTTAGAGGGAGTGCATGACGTATTCCACGTCTCACAGTTGCGAAGATACGTGACCGACCCAAGTCACGTAGTCGATCATTCAGAGATCGCAGTAGGCCCGAGCTTGAGATATGAGGAACAACCAGTTGGCATCCTCGACGTCAGTGAGAAGACATTGCGGGGACAGACAATCAGACTGGTCCGAGTAGCATGGAAACATCATTCACCAGGCGAATCGACTTGGGAACGAGAAGATAGTATGCGTCAGCGATACCCCCACTTGTTTGAGGAGGCAGTTGCAAATTAAGCAACCTTGTACTTCCATGACTTTTCTTTAGTAGCTCATTCTTGATTGCGAGGACGCAATCCTTTTAAGGAGGGAAGATTGTAAACACCCTAAATTTCAGAAATAAGATTTATACAATTTTTCCCGTATTTTTGGTGTTCTTCTGGAATTTATAGCAAAGGTAATTGTGGGTTAAATAATTTTAAGTGTGGCTTAATGGAGTCAAAATATTCTGGAAGTAAAAATTTATTGTGTATAATGGAGAACCGGACGCATGGCATTTTTCGGTGAATTTATTGGACTCCGGAGCAACGAATCGAGGACCTTTAGCTAATTGGATTGTGAACCAGACCCAAATTCGAACCAACCCGACCCGCTGTAAACCCTAGGCAGCCGCCAGCACTGTAGCAGCCTATAAGACCCTCCTCGACTTCCGTGCTCAGCCATCTGAACCCTAGCCGCTCATCCCCATCGCCGTCGACCCCTACCTACCTCCAGTCTATCCACCGCCCGACCTCACGACTCACCGCCCACGCCGCGAGTCCCGCCCGACTTCCCCAGGACCCCCTCGGCTCCAGCGTCGAACACCCCAACCCGCCATACTCCTCCGCCTCATCCCCCTCTGATCGACCCCGACGGAACCACCGCACCACCGGCCCGTACTCTCCTCCCCCAACCATCCCGCGGGCAGCACAGCGGCCGCCGGCCTGTGTTTCCCCCCGACCGTTCTGCTGTGCAGCGCAGCCCCCACCGGCCGCGTTTTTCCCCGTCGTCGGCTGTCCAGCGCCCTCAGCCGGAACCTCTGCCTCCCCATCGCCTCCGGCGACGCCGCCCTAGCCCGACCTCGCCGACCCAGAGCCCGGATCCCTCCGGCGAAGCCCCCGCCTCTGTCTCAATCAGAACCCTAGAGTAGCAGCAGACACGGACACGGGAATTCTGAACCAGGACACGGAATTGACGCGTGGACACTTGGAATTCAGCAGTCGCGAAGCCCTGTTCAGGTACTGATTTCTTCCGCCCCGCAACTCCAATTTCGATTCCGTCAGTTGCTATGCGTAGACTGTATAACCCTCTCGGTGCCCGTGCAACTCGCTCGGTGCATCGCGTCTTGTAGTGATCGTACACCGCGATCCAAAACAGGAAAAAACAACGCCCTGTTTCACCCCGGAACTGAGTCCGCCCCGCCAATCGGGACGACTTGGTCGCACGCGGTCTTTACCAAACTGTGCGCGACGTTGATACGGTCGTGTGGGTTTTCGCAGAAGTCGATTCGGAGGTGCGTGCACCCCGGAATCAACGCGTATCCGCTGACGACACCCCGTATCCGTTGATCCTGGAACACGCTGTAACTTCGTGTACACACGTCGGATCGAGACGAAACTTGCGCCATCGGATCCGTAGTAATACGCTGGTCCTGTGACCCAAGTTTGGTCCGATTCCGAGAACGTTGACAAAATCACGTATCGTGGGCCCCACAGGCTCCACTTGACGGGTGATTTTGAGACCGGCTCATCGGAATCCAATTCTGGAAGTTCCGTTGGGTTCGTATCATCGTTCCTGACTTGTAGACACTGAGTTTGCGGAATTTGGAGACCTTTGACCCTGACCCGCTTTTCGGTGCAAAGTGGGCCCACATGTGGAACCCGCTTTGGCCCGAAAATGACCTTTTTGCCCCTGTGTCCAAATTGGACGTAAGGACAGGCATTTCCAGCTATTTGGCATCTTCTGAGACTGTTGGTGATATTTATTACAGCTTTTGGAGTAGCCCCTACCGGATCCACAGATACCAGGACAGTTGTTGATACTCGGACATCAGGCAAGTGTACCTTGCCAAACTCTGCAGTTTAGTTATCTATTTTCCTGGTTTTATATATATTGCTGTGCATGCTCAACCTAGGACCGTGTGACGTACTTAGCGTCCGATTATCAGTCGGGTGCCGACACTGTACGCAGTGTTGGGTACGGTCATCTAGAGATGGACATTCGTGACACTTTATTCTCGTACTTGTCTTATCAAGTACCATATGACCCAGGACACTTGACACCATTCATGAGACAGGATTTTCCCGAGATATTCGTGGTGATTCTGTATAGGATACAGGACTTGGACATTATATTATTAGATACTTATGACCGGTTGCATTTAGCTATGATCGCGCTTGACATGGGCATGAGACGTTGTGGTCATGATATGCGTGGTTACATTGGGTGGGGAGAGACACACAGGCTACAGGCTGTATTTATGTATATCTTCTATTATTGAGAGGTCGCAGGTTCTCGTAGCAGAGCCTGACCCACTACCGGTTATTACCGCTACCGGCTCCCCGACACAGAGCTTGTAGTGGCTCAGCCTGAGACTAGTGATGCTCTCACTTGCATTTACACTTAGATGGTTACATATTTACCCCATTGTTCAATTAGTTATTTATTTGCTGCACTGCTTATCTGTATTTATTGGCATGAGCTTTCTTGTACCTTGCTATGTCCCCTGAGGACCTGGATCCGGATTTTGTTCCCCAGATTTTACAGACGTGGTTTATCCCGAGATCTACGGGACTGGAGCAGGAGCTGATCCAGGAGTCGTACCACCATCTGAGGATGAGGTCTTAGCTGAAGACTTCTCTTGAGCATCCATGTTCATGCTCGGCTTTCATTTATTTATTTCAGTCTTTTATATTCTGGTCTGTTGAACCATTGTACTAGATATTTATCGGGTTGTTCCCCGAAGTACTATGTGAGACTGGATGATGATTTACATTCCTTATTTATTCTGTGGATCATGTTTATGCCTTGTGTGGATGAGATTAGTTGTACCATGATTGTCGTAGACTTGTTTTACAGCTTAAGTATGCCTTGATGGATCTATATACAGAGTTGGTCCATCGGTGCGTACTGCTGGCCGTTGCCACGCGTCTGGTCCCACGGTATTTTGGGACTGGGGCGTGACACTCAGTTACATGATAATCAAAACTAGGATTAGCATTATAATAATGTGTAATTACATCTTTAAACTTAATGGAAGATTGCAACATTAAATAAGTAGAATTCCATCTATGTGGTGCATCCTTAACAAATCACCTAAAAGTAACATCATATTATGTACATAAAATTTTAAAAGCTTGCTGTCTACTTGCAGGAGAATTCAAACTATGTAATATGAACTCAGATTTTCTAAATTTAGTTGAAAGAATTCAAGACATTCTTGTACAATCAAATAAATAATATGACAAGCACATCTAACATGAAAAAGTCTACCTTCTAACATAGGCGTAAATTGTGTTTTCAAAACATTACTAGAAGCTGTGTTATTACTAGCATTATAAAAGAAAATCGAAACTATTTTATTGTAAATATCATATTCACGCACAAATTGCATTATAGCGCCACCGATTACAGCGCCGGTATGTAAAAATTCTAAAGGCCTTAGACAAATGATGTATTTTTGCAACATCCATCTTTGATCTATATAATGTGCCGTGATACAAATATTAGCATAATTTTGCTTAGTAGTCCATATATCAAAGGTTAAAGCTAATTTACTAACATGTATAAAACTTTCTTTCAAAACAGGCTTATTTTTTTGAAAAAATATCAGAGCCTCTGCTCTAGCAGTAGATCTAGAAACTTTAGTAAAATAAGGATTAAGGACATTACTTGCATATTTATAATAAAAATCACTCTCACCAAATGTAAAGGGTTGTTCCTCACATATCATATATCTTGCTAACTCAGTCTTGTTACGAGCATCAGAATAAGTAAAGTTACATAAAGAAGATCCTTGACCACTGGTACTTAGCCGTGTTTGTGTAGCCTACAGTGTCTTTTCCATAGCAACTTTGGTAGTATCTTTTTAAAGTGCCCGAGCCATCATTTTTTTTCATTTGTAAACCCGCTTATATTTCCTACATTTCGCAGCTTTAGGTATTGGTTTTTGATCTTTTGGATCTAAAATCGGTGTGCCCTAACTATCAGTGACAAATATTTTTGTATAATATTTTCATAAAAAGATTGTTTCCTATTGGCAATATTTGTAGCCGTGGTCATACTCCTAACATCAGGAGATGTCATTTGTGTCGGTGGCACATAATCAGAAATATGATTATTTTCAAATATATTATTATAATAATCATAATTTTCATAATGTTGGTTTCAACCTTGTCCATCTATATTTTAAGAAAATATTTCAAAAAACTTTAGAGCTAAATTAGTTACTTCTCTATCAAAGAGAGAGAGAGAGAGAGAGAGAGAGAGAGAGAGGAAAAAAAAAATCTAAAATCAGGAAAAAAATATTTTGTAATTTTAAAGTTACTTGTAACGTCTGCTAGAAGCGTCCAAAAGAAATCGCAAAAAAAATGTTGAGAGGGAAGAAGTTGGACTCCAGTAATTGCTTTGCTTCTAAACTTTGTAATGGCCTTCCTTCTAAACTTTGTAAGAGAGGAAAACAATTTTGTAAGAGAAAAGACATTTTATTGTGTTTATTTTTCATAAATTATTGACTATTTATAGGAATTTTTGGGGGCTAAATGACCCCAAATACCCTCAAAAAGAGTTGTTATAATGGGTATTTTGGTCATTTTTTGCAAAATGACCAAAATATCTCTAAAATGGTCAAAAAATTTCCACTAAATCGGGGGTATTAAAAATACCCCCAAATAATTATATTCTAAAAAAAAAATTTAGTTGAACAGGCCAAACCGGGCTTGTACCTGCCCGGTCCAGTCCGGGCGAACAGGACCGACCGAATTTAGCTTGGCCCGAACGTGGGCAACAGCGGGCCGGGCCGGTCTTGCAGGTCGGATCCACTGACCCAGCCAGGACCCATGGGAGGAGTGGGCCGGAGCGGGCTAATCCTTTAACCGGATCCGGACCGGATTTGACCGGACCGGGTTCCGGACCGCCTGCCCATTAACATACCTTGAACAACAACTCATTTTTTCTTCTCTCAATTTTTTTTTCCAGAAGCACATGTTTAAACGTTGTGCTTAGAGAGGAGTGAAAAGTTGCTTTCCTAAAACCACTTTTCACACTTTATAGTCCAGACTCCCGAGAGTGGAGAGAGAAATCATTTTCATAACTTTTAACAGACCCTTCCCTCCCCCTCTCCCTCTCTCCTTCTCCTTCTCCCTCTCCCCCCGCCCTCCTCCGCCCGCGGCCCGCCATGTTGGACGTCCCCGGACTCTCCCTTCCCTCCCCCCCCTCGGACTCTCCTCCTTGAACTCTCCCTCTTCCTCCCATCCAATCTCTTTCTCCATCCGACCTAACCACCGTCGGATGTCTGCAAGAAGAAGGTGGATCTCGGGCTCAAGGTGGAGCTCGAGCTCGAGCTCGACCTTTTCCTCTTCGTCTTTGCCCCGCGAGGCCATTTTCGGCGTTCGACCTAACCACCGGGATCTTCCCCAAGCCACTGGCGACGGACTTGATCGACGACGAACTCGAACGACGACGACACCCAGGTCACGGTCAAGCAGATCGATGTCGCCGTCGTCAGAGGAGCAAGAGCTGATCCCGGCAAGGACAACGACTACTTCCGGTCGGAGATATCGGTCATCGCCAAGAACAAAATTTTGGGAGGAAATTGAGACCAAAAATTTGATTTTGGGAGAAAATTGAACCCTAAATTTGGAGATATAGGGTTTTGAACGTTAATGGAAACAGTCAAAATTTTATTTTAAATTTTTTTCATAATTTTTTAAAACCATTATAAATATTTTATAATTTTTTATGAAAAAAATTATTTTGACAAATAGAATTTTTAAATATTATTTCAGAAAACTAATTTCCATATGAAAGTAACCAAACGCAAAATCAGAATCTGTATATCCAGAAAACAACTTTATAACAATTTTTTTCTTCTGAAAACGGTTTTCAGAAAGCCTATCCAAACGGACCCTTATATTTCATGGGTACTCTCAACAGTACGAACAATAGGAAGTAAAGAATGAGAGGGCAAATCTAGGATTTGAAGTTGAAAAGCTTATTGTAGAAGCATGAAAAATCTTCATAATATGCGCCCGAGCAGCCATGCGCCTAAGGGCCAGATTCAGTAAAAGTCACGCCACATACAACGTAGACGACATCCACGAGGCAGTGATCCTCCAGCTCACACAATGTTCGACCGAAGATAGTGCTTCCAAGGTTAGCGAAGAGGCCGTATAAGACTCTCTATACGGCACACAATACGTCTTCGTCCATGTGGCACAAACAATTATCCTAAAGACATACGGCAGAAAATTTAGACGAAGGCAACAAGCCGCAGAGAAGCCATATGCGGCCTGTACAATCAAGGCACCGAGAAGCCATATGCGGCCTGATCAACCAAGTCATATAGAAGCCGCATAGTATATTGTATGCGTCCTGAACGACCACAGAGCAGGGAAGCCGCATAAAATACCCCTGACACAGATTTTGATTCTGTCAGAAGCTCTAACACGTCACTCATGACCCTGAGACGCTTTGAGACTCGTGAAGACGATGACTCAAAAAAGACAACAAGTCAATCAATGCATTAATTGCTTCGACAAACGTGCTATGCCACGTGTCCAACGTATGCGGCCTCGTCGCCATGCGGCTTAAGTGTCCATCCGACCAAGGCCAAACGAGAGCACGTATGCGGCTACAAGACCCATGCGGCCTCGCCATCATGCGGCCAGCGTGTCCATCCGACCAAGGCCAAATGAGAGCACGTATGCGGCTACAAGACCCATGCGGCCTCGCCATCATGCGGCCAGAGTGCTCATTCGACCAACGTCCAAACGAGAGCATGTATGCGGCTACAAGACCCATGCGGCCTCACCACCATTCGACCAGAGTGTCTATTCGGCCAACGCCCAAACGAGAGCATGTATGCGGCTACAAGACTCATACAGCCTCATCATTATGCGGCCAATTTGCTATGCGACATCCATCTCACGAGATCTTTTTGTTACAACTATAAAGATCATAGCATAATTGGTGCTGACTACGTGTCCAACTGACCAAGTCACGCACACAACGGGTTAAAAATAACCCCGAGATCTCTTCAATAACATATCTCAACCAAGACCACGTGGCAATCGAACCATGGCATGCGGTGACAGTTGCAACCGTATTCAGTTGAAGGAGCCTTATGCAGCCACAAAACATAGTCATATGCGGCACCCATAGCCCATCAATACGATGGCTATAAATAGGAGCAACTTGAACGTTCTAAGGGTTGAATTTGTTTTCTACTTCAGAGATAAAACATATTACCCCCGGCCAATACAGAGAAAGAGAGCATACTGAGACGAGCGAAGAGAGAACATAAGCTTTTTCACCCTGCATTGGATCGTCAACGTAGTAAAGGAGCCGCCATAGCGCTCCTTGTCCGTCGTCACACCCCAGAATCAAAAAAATATTGTCTTAGATTGTCTGTCCAGGACCTCTTTTTAATTTCTTACATTTGTTGATTAAAGCAAGCTTTCTTTAGACTTTCGAATTTAATGGCAAACAAGATGGCGACTCCGCAGGGGATGAAGCTTTCTCTTCTGATGAGAAATTTATAACGCAATCTGACGCAGCCAAGCTTGGAACTACTGAAAGGATGCTTGTGGTCCACTTCGACCAGCAGGCTTTCGATGACATGCTCTCCGGGGACAACGCGAATCCATCTCCGAGGCAAGCAAAGCCAAGAAGACCCGAAGGACGCGGGTAGCAAAGGCCACCGCACCCCACCCAACTGCGGAGCAGGCGCTCCCCGTCTCTCTCTCTCAGCCGCAGGGACCGCACATCATGCGCCCACTGCTTATGCGACAGCCTCTTCCAACCAGAAGGGTGCTCACCACTTGAAGACCAGCAGGATGTGGGTAGCAAAGGCTACTGTGTCTCACCCAACTGCGGAGCATGCGCTCATCGCCTCTCTCTTTGTGGCTGAAGGCACTTGCCAGGAGTCCACCCAGGCTGTCCATGCGGCATCATCGCCTGACGCAAAAAATTATCAATAACTAAACTCTGGCAGAGAAAAATACTACGATGCCATATTTTTGGGTGTTGATGCAAGCGCTATGCAGACAAGGAGGAGGCCGCATAAGACTCACTATGCGGCATCGGTTGACGACCGCATGCGACTCTGGCAGCAGTCGAACCTCTGTTTTCAACTGAATATCACGCAGCGCTGACCCTATACGTCATGCTGAGAATGGTAAAAACCCAAACTTGGACCCTTCATACTATGCGCCTCCGGGTGCCAGGTTGAAGAAGTCTGGGATAGTACGAGCTCGTCATGCTCAAGCAACTGTCCATTCGGTTGACCGTCGGAGGGCACTGCTAAATGTTATGCAGGTCCCAGATGGAAAGTTGTATAAGACCGACTCGTGCGTCCAAAGCTGGGGATAGTGATCCCCCGGACCTATACAACAACCCAGCATTCCGTAAAGAATATGAATCTCAAGGGACATATGCCGAGCTCTCTGGGGTAATCACCCCCATCAAGAAGACGCAGCTTCCAAAGCTGGGGGTAGCATTCCCTTCGATTCTGAAGAATATGTAGCACTTTCGACTTTTCCTGAGGACAACGATTCCGAGGTAGCTGACAGCAACTTATTGTAGAAGCATGAAAAATCTCCCTGTGTGCTCCAGTTTACAGTCAACAAATAAGCAAGAGACGCATAATAGTGGTGGACGCATAACACCCTCGGATACATGACATCCCGAGATGAATGTCGCCCTTTGACGCATCGTCCCTACAGTTACATCAGAGCATTTATGACTCCGATAAAATAGACAGTCATTATGACCGCCTCAAATCCTATACCGATAATTGGAATTCGGGTTGACGGCTTCATCATAATTACTTTTGGCAGTAAACAACTGTTCAAATGCCACGAATGCAGAAGACAAGAAAAATCTATACGTCTCTGGCCCAATGCGTTCCAAACTCCATGCGGTCCATGCGTCTCTGGTCCCATGTGTTCCAGACTCCATGCGTCCTAGACTCCATGTGGTCCATGTGTCTCTGGCCCCATACGTTCCAAACTCTATGTGTCCCGTGCATTTTTGGCCACACGTGTTCCAGATTCTACATCGACCAAATTTTGCTGTTACAACTGAGTGATTCTCTCCAACCAAATAGCGGCCACGTGTACATTTGACCAAGTCGCACCTACAACAGTTGAGAGCCACCCAGATATTCAGCAACAAAAAAATCATAACAAATATCCACGTGACAATCTGCCCATGGCTTACGGCAATAGTTGTAACCTCATTCTGTTGAAGGAGCCCTATGTTGCCACCAAAAAAAGGCATATGCGGCACCCATAGACCATCAGCACGATGGCTATAAATAAGAGCAACTAAAACGTTCTAAAGGTCAACTTTTTCTGCTTCAGAGAGAGAGAGAGAGACTGAACTAAAAGGCTGGCTGGCTATCTGCGAATTCACACTAAAATCAAGGAGAGAATCTTCTGCGTACGGATCATCCACAGAGTAAAGAGAGTTTCTATACTTCTAACCCTCCATCGTCACCCCCAGATCAAAATAAATTTGTACTTAGATTGTCTCGACTCTTCTCTGCACTCTCTAGTTTGTTAATCAAATCAAGTTCTCTTAGTTCCTCCTTTTGATTTAACTAAAAAATATGATGGCGACTCTGCTGGGGACCGAATTCTCTTCTTTTGAGAAATTGGTGATGCAATCTGATGCAGCTAAGCTTGGCTCAATGCAAAAGATGCTGGTAGTTCGCTTCGACCAGCAAGCATTCGAGAAAATACTCTCTGAAGGAAGTACGATTCCTTCCCAAGGCAAGCCAAGCCAAAAATACCCGCATAACGTGGGTAGCAAAGGCCACTGTGCCTCGTCCAACTTCAGAGAAGGTAATCTCCGCCTCTCAATCTGTTGCTGAGAAAGTCCACGTCTATGCGACATCTTCGACTGGCGCAGGAACTGCTCAGCACAGATATACTAATCTCAGGTCCTATGCGTCCAAGAAGGAGGCCACATAATACTGTCCATGAGTTATCTATTCACAGGCCGCATAAGATTATCCATGCGATATTAACTCATAGCTGCAGGTAGACAGACGCATGCGGCTCTGACAGCAACATAACTTCTATTTTTGATCGTATCTCATGTGGCGCTGATCTTATGCGACCTACTGAGAGTGGCAAAAACCCAAATTTGGACTCTTCTTACTACGCGCCTGCGAGTGCTAAATTGAAGATGTCTAGGGCAGTGCGAGCTCGTCAAGCTTAAGCAACTGCTCATTCGACTGACCGCCAACTGGCATCGCTAACTATTACGCGGGACTCTGATGAAAAGTTATACAGAACTGACCCATGCGTCCAACCAATAAGGACCAGTGGACAAGGTTCATTCCAAAAGTCTTCCACCAGTACCTCGGGGCAAGTTCGTGTATGAACCCAAGTCCGGGAGCAAATGCATCGCCTGCACATCCGTGTGCCCGGGATACCCGAACTCACAAAGAGAATGCAAAGGTAAAACACCCTTCACATTATTTGCATGACGTGATTACTCATTAGCACAAAGCAAGAGAAACTGTCACGCCTCAGTCTCAAAATACGTAGGACTAGGAACACGTAAGCATGCCAGCCGTATGTATATGGCAACTCTAATATATGGATACCATAATACATACGTACACTGTAATATGAATATAAACTCACATGTGGTATAAATATAGTGTCGCAAGTCACAGATATACTAATCTCATCCACACAACAGTCACAGAAAGGAATATAACTAAACTAGAATAAAGAGTCTGAATAATCCATAACTAATAGTCGGGTGGAGACAAATCCACTGCCAATGACTATATCAATACTAAAATGAGGGAGAAGGGTAAATCTACAATATAAATAAGATGATGATAGAAGTGTATCAGCGAAGCGATCCATAGCTAGAGATAATCACTGATGCTCAGAAGGTATGACCTCCTCGAAAAAGATAAGTAGTAAGTCCTGATCCGTGCTCCTGCGAATAGTCGTGAATATCTACACCTGGAAAGGGACCAGGTCCTCAGAGGGACGTAACAAGATACATAGAAGCATGCCAATTTGAATACAGTAAACATGCATAATGTTTAAAAATAAATAAGTACGCTGTACAAGACAATCTTTATAAATATAAATGAGGACAACTTTTTGACGTATGGGCAAGGGTAGGCTACTCGATCTAAGCCTCACAACTCACACACACGTCTAGAACATCATCAACCGACATACCTCGGGGGTAGCGACCCTCGTGACTCCATCAATCGACATACCTCGGGAGTAGCGACCATCGAACACGACCACCGTAGTGCGTGCTAGTTACTACGATTTACCAGAGTGGTTAAAGCCCATACGCCTACCGATTGTCCTCTCATGATACTAAGTGTCAAGTGTGTGTCAACATACATATAATAGATAGTAATGACTAAAAGAAAACACACATGCAATGCATATACAAAAATGCAATAATTATATAAAAATATAAATAACATGCAAAAGTACTGTAAGCAATTTGGCAAGGTATCTTGCCTGGTCTGAAAAGGATGAAGTCCCAACTCAAGGCGTCGTCCGATCTACCCGTCACATAAATTAAACAAGTTAAGTTACAAAAGTGGATGAATAGTTTTTACTATTTTAATCTATTTTAACTCTGAATAAAATAACCTAAATTAGTATTTTAATCTTATTATAATCTAATTTTATTGTTAAGCTCTAATTTTGGTCCAAAGAAAGTCAACTATAAGGATTTATGATCTGTGGCTCACAAATCGAGGCAATTATGACTCAAATCCTGGATTTGTGTTTGGAATCCTATATATTTCAATGCTACATGAACACTGGAATCGACAATTTTATAAAATCATAAGTCGGTAAAGAGTTATGGCCACAAGGGCGCACAGATGACAGTTTTTAGTGGTTTTCTATTTACGTCTACGTTGCACAAATTTTACAGTAGATTAAATTTAAATATTAAATTCTATAAAAATAATTTTATGAAATTTTATCATGTCAGATTTTTGAAACTTCAAACGGCTCATAATTCCGAGTTCGGGATCTCCCGTAATCTCAAAAATACCAAAATGCGTCTGATTTCGGACAACTGATACTTTTAGAATTTTTTAGAAAAATAGGTTCATAAATTATTAAAATAAATTATATAATCAGAAAACTAACCTTGATATAGTTCTAACAAAAAAAACTGGAGCGCGTTTGGAGTCCGGAGCTAGGAGATATCGTCTTTTTAATTTGTTATAATTAGTAGAAAATGAGGCTGAATTTATGACGAATTTTGACTATTTTTGGACGAAAAAGAGAGGAATTTGGGGAAAAAAAATATGAAGGATGAGGTATTTATAATGGTGGACACTACTTAATTAAATACGACTAGGATTGGTTAATTTGGATAGGATTATGATAAATTTAAATAAGGATATGATATGCATGAAGTTGCTTTCCTAGTAGGTTCAGAATTTGAATTAATTTAAAATAGAGTTTGAATTTATCTCAATAATTTATAATCTTAAATATAATTAAGGATAATACAAATAATTTATAAAATTTTATTAATATCTATTAACACTAAATTAGCATCTATCTAATATTAAGACTATATATATCCAAATAAATTCTAAATAATTTTAAAAATCTAAATAAATTTCTTAAAATTCTAAATAAATTACAGAAAAATATAATTAAATATTTTAAACTAAAATAAATATTTGGTAGGAACAACATGAAAGTATGGTCGTATAGTAAGTCATAGAAGTCTTAGAAATTTACGTTCCCTATGTTTTAATTAGCTAAAAATTCTAGAAAAATCTCCAAAAATCTAAAATGGCCTAAAAATGATTCTAAATATATATTTATATAAGTAAATAATTCAAGAAATTTATTTTCTAATTAACTAAGAGAATACTCTAAAGAAATTTAATATCTATAATAAATATAATAATATAAAATATACACAAAATATCTATTTTTGGTGAGGGGGTTTACAGAAACAACTACGATGTGCGATATGCCCTCTCCAAGGTACAGCTGTGCCAACATCATTATCAACTGTTTCTGCAATAAATGGGCAATACCCACAGACAGACAGTCGGCCTTCCAGTGACTACACCAGAAAGTACCTACCCAACAATAATCCGGAGATCATGTGCAAGTATCAGAGAAGGAGTAGTTGCCCTTCGTCTCAAGCTAGTCAACTGGAAAGCTTTCCGCCACCAAGAGAAGAAAAAAGTCAAATACCTCCAGTCCGGCGCTCTCTACTACTACGTCGCGAAGGCAACTACCCGGAGGAATGACAATGAAACATGCGGAAGGAGTCTTCCATGGCACCCGCTAAAGGAAGAAGCCGTCAGCCCCTGGGGGTAGTTCTTCCTCAGAACCCCTGGGGGTGGCCCAAGCTGGGGGTAGTGTCCCCTTGGAAATATGCAACAACCCAGCGTTCCGTAAAGATAGTGAATCTCAAGTGACAGATGCCGAGTTCTCTGGGGTAATCACCCTCATCAAGAAAATGTACATTCCAAAGATGGGGGTAACATTCCCTCCGAGTCTGAAGAAGATGTAGCACTTTCGACTTTTCCTGAAGACAATGATTCCGAGGAAGGTAACAGCAATATGCCTAGGGTTAATGCAGCATCTAGGGATGGGAATAGCAATCCTACGGAATTGTAAGATGGTGCGATAATGCCTACCTCCCCTGAAGACTGCAACTCCCAAGGAATAGACAATGACAGGCCAGGGGGAAGTCACCCTAGAATAGTCAGAGCATCATCTGAAGCTGGGGGTAGCATCTCCTTTGAGTCTGAGGATGATACAATGATGCCTGTCTTTCCTGGGGATAGTGTGACTCAGGAACCGAAGGCGGAAGGGCTCAGCGATCACCAATGATTCGATGCTCTTAAGACAATGATGAACACCATGAGTGCCACAATGCAGACTCTGGCCCAGACAATTCAGGAGAACAAGGCGAACATGGTCTTGCCACCCTCAGGACTCGTAATAACTCTGCAAGCCGGGAGTAGCAATCTTCTGGTAATCCACACCAACCCGTCATGCCGCGAGGACTGTGATTCCCAAGAACCAGACAATTGTAGTGCCTCATTCCCCCTATTCGGAGAGCACTACTAAGAAATATTTGGTATCGTTCGATCGGGACAGTTTGAATCAAGATCATTTTATCGTTGCAAATTGGTTTCTTCGGAATCAGGTCCCACATTCAACGAAGACTTTCACAAGTAATGAAAAGTGAATCCAAAAAAGTCGTGCCTCAAAGAAGGACACAGCGGCAGAGTCGATAGAGGCATTTTGTTGCGCTGGTTTTTTTGTTCGTTTTCGATGTCACTTGGTTGCTTTCTTGTTGATTTTGTGACTTACGTTTTTCTTGAACAGTTTTGATAGATTTTATTATCTTTGTTATTTAGATTTCGCATTTCATATCGAAACCTTGGAGACCGAATAAGAAGATATTGATTATCTATTGGTGCGTGCAGGTGATCATGTAGGCGACGCGCAAGCGGAGTCTTGAATATCTTCCTTCTCTTTCTCCCGATTCACCAACTTGTGAGTGGCTTTACTTTAATTAGCGCCCTTCTTCCAAGTCTTCATTCCTAATAAATTGACTCATTTGTGCACCCCGATCAATGATACCAAAAGAATAAAATTAAGTCAAGATAAAATAAGAAGTAGACTTGAAACACTTATAATGCTTGTCACATAAAGTCTCAACGATCACATTATTATGTGCTTATCTGCTATGCATACAGATATTTTATATTCAGTTGTAGTTAGAACTTATTCATCTATAACTGTTTAATGAGTAGTACATAACTTGTGAATTAATCATATCAGCTAGTAGACTATGCCATTGCACTGTGCTAAAGTAGTTTTGTTCATGTTGATGTCTTGAAATGCTTCGTATGTTAACTTAGTATTTAGATCGTCAATGGTCATGGATAACTTGTGCACAAGGTATATGGTTCTTGCGAATGGTCGCCCGGGGCACCAGAGTCGATTTTTCCCGGGCGGAACAACAGTTAGTCTTGCTAGCAACTTAGCACGGGTGAGACAGGAGTTTGTAGCAGGGCTCGCTACCCGCGCTGCAAGCATCGTCGTCTACCCAGACTATACTCCATGACGGCTAGTCAAGACAGTGATCCTTATGTATATTTAAACTGTGCAGACTAACTATATCTTCGTGGCATGGAAGGTCATGATAAGTTTTGTACAGGTGGTTCAGACGGTACATGTAAAGTCACCAAACAGTGGCACATTTTGTTATGTCATTCCCTTCTATCGTATATAAAGAATTGAACTAAGACAAGATAGAAAGATCACATAATAATAATGTTGCATGTTCACATGAATACGATGTCGATTTTGATATGTTGGGTTAGCTCGCCCTCACCGGTACTTTTTGAAGTACTGACCCTCATTGTAGCAAGTTCTCTGAGCCGAGGCGACGCGGCGAGGAGCTGAAGCTTTCCCAAACTTTCTACTGATTTGGCGCATTTTTGTTTGTGACCTTTGGAGCTTCAAGTACATAATCACAAGGATCCCGCACATACCTTTTGAAGCTCCTAGGCGATGGTGCTAACTCGCAACCAAGGTGGCTTGCACTTTTGAAATATTAGTAAGGGATGTAATGTATACATCGACTATGTCATTTTGCGTCCAAGTTGTAAGCCTATTACGGCGTCCTTACTACTTTTGGTTCAAGAGTCTGTAAACAGATGTTCATTATCAATAAAAAAAAACTTTTATATACCTCATTGTGTGATATCTTATTTGCGTACTCTGTTGCATGTGTTCTAAAGTATATCACTATAACTAGGCCATGTGCACGCGCGCCTTACGTGTGTACCGAATCACGCATGGGAGACGATTATCGATTTAGCAAAAATTAGGGCGTAACATATTGGTATCAGAGCATGGCTTCAGATCCTTTGACCTTCGTGTCAGAGAGTTTTTTTGAAATGATCATGTCCCTTCCAGTTGAACTCTTAAATTTGCTTGGCCAAAATAAGATACTTTCCATACAGTGAGTCCATAATATATTTTGAGACTGATATAAGTTACTTTTCTTTATAGGAACGGCCTCAGAGTCGGATGCACAAGCGAAGGAGGTGGCGCAGGTGAAAGGGAGCAGTTCCGGTACTTCGGGCAGCTCTGGAAGTCCGATGTCACGTCCTAATCTCCCCCAAGCTCGATTATCCTTGCGAAACATGAATCACCATGTTGCAGCGCTCCCACAGGACAATCGTTCTCATCGGGACGTGATATCGTACGAGCCTAGAGTTGCGCTCGCACAAGACGATGTTGTCAAACATTAAAGTTATTATCGAAATGACCAAGTTACAGCAAACGTCAAGTATTGTGTGCCAAGCACACATCAGAGTATATGCAGTGAAGCTCTCGATAGGGTCGAAATAAAAATTTTATGAAGGAGAATGCCACAAAGGCGATGCAATACTCTTGCTCTTTCTCTTGCCCACAAAGGTAGTTACCGTTCCATACATTTATGTCCTGTATATCCAAGCAGCACCACTACACCTGTGTACCTAAATTAATGCCCACAAACGTAGGTCAGTACACAATCATACTAGTGAGCGGGGTCACCCACTCGTCTAAACCGACACTAAGTAGATAGTGAATGCAAAAAGTTATATGATGATCTTTCTACTTGAATCCTAGATTCATTTTATGGCAGAGGTATAACATGTTAAGAAAAATTGTAAAGTAGGTTAAACATGCAAGCATTAAACTCAAGCAAAATATACAAGTAGATATATTCAACTGAAAAGAAAACTAGCATGCAAGCCATCATACTCAAACTCAAGCAACGCATGAACCTATCGAACCACAATCCAAGACACAATATACATCCTCAAACCAAGCCACAATCCAAGCCTTATTAATCCAATCTTCGATATGCACACTCTTGCCGAGGCAAGGTGGCCGTCGCCTACATGAAAAGCATAAAGCAAACCAACTCTTACTATATGAAGTCACTGGCCAAGCCATAAAGGACTGATCAACTGTAGTTCTACCTGATCCAGCACTGAGTAGCTAGCCCGCCTGGTCGTATCAAACTGCCGACACCGTGCTCAAGGCACGTTACTATTTGTCTCCTCCATGGCCGAAAGGTCCCGGTGCCCCGGAGCCTTCCCGTTCGAGGAAACAAAATCCTGTGCGTAACAAGTTGTCCGTGACCGATGCAGACACCAAGTAGGTATGATGAGAGAATCGAGCATTCTCGCCCCTCCAAATGATCCTAGTCTTATTCCATCCAACTGTCCATAACCATCTCCAACTTATATCCCAAGGCACCATCTCAAGTTATCCCCATAAGTACTATGTCATTTCGACACAATGCTCCAATTGGTGTAACACCCCTTGCTCAGAAAACTCCGTGGCACAATGCCCCAACAGTGGCATAATGTCCTCACCGATGTGGTTGTCCAGTTTTGAACCACAACTACACGCTTTGCATGATAAAGTGCCCAGCTGATACTCATGTATGGGTGCACGCTTGCCCGCCTGAAGTGCCTCGATGTTCCAACCAAGATGATCCACTCAAGCTCCAACTGCCTATTCAAGATCCTACTGCCCAACGCAAAACCAACACAAGCCACAATATATATCCAACCAAACGACGCACACTCTATGCACGCCACAGTGTAGTAATTTCCAAGTTCCAGTCCAAGTGTTCAAGCTATTTTGTGTGTTTCATATTTTTAGGCATGAAGGAATAGAGGAGAAGGGACAGATCCCACTCACCAAGTCTGATTCCGTTAAGCACCATGCCATGTCGGTTGGGCCGATCCCTTAAACCCGTGGTCCATGCAAAGCACGATCTACTTAATTGGTATGACCGTGCGAGCAGGCCGTGCTCTACAAATTATCCGACCGATCGGACTAAGGAAGACGGCATTATCGCTCCAATCCAGCTACCCCAATACCGTACTGAACGAACGCCTGAATCCATCAAACTCCGCTAGCGATCTGTACATGAAACCAACTCAATCAATACTTGTTCCCAAATCCAATAAATCAAAATGTAACCAGCTATTGCCTCATTCGATCCGACTCGGCGTAATACACCGTGCGGTTGTAGGATATTACATAATATACCACTTAGAATCAGGTTCGTCCTCGAACCGAACCAGTATCCATTCCTTATCGCATGTCGCTTGTCCAATCTATAACTCTGCTCCATGCAACTCACATTCTCTTGATCCAGACTCAGCATCTCGCTCGCGCTGAACGCTCGCACAAATTTTATATTCTCATATTCTCCTTGTAGCTCAATACGAATTTCTCATATTGCTTATTTTTGGATCGTACACATATTTAAGGCGTCCCTGAAATACATGTAATTTAGTCGAGCTTAGCGATAGAGAATTTGGACAAGTTACAAGGGTATATTTATGTCCGAGGCATTCATTCATTTCACTCCCAATTGAACAAATCCTTACGTTCATTCCAACATATTCGCACAAGCGCTATTCTCAAATACGATAATTTTCCACTGACGATCTTCTCACCTGACTCAAATTAGTTCATTTTCCAACTCAATCCATCCAACTATTTCTGAATTCACACTAGCACCATCCAAACTCAACTAACCAAACTCTAGCATGACTCCAATCGCACAACGTTCTGCAAGCACTATCTCCAAATATTATCTCTTGCTCCGAACGATCATCACAACTGATACTACCCCAGCTAGGCGACTTACCCAAATATCAAACTATGCTCTTAGATCATCTCAGCCCAACACCTCTTCCACAATTCTAATACCTCACTGGGTGAACATCTATATTGAGGTTCATGTGATCTACGAAGATTTTGCCGCAACGCTATAGGGATAGTGTCGCCATAATTTCAATGTGGACACACTCACCATAATTCCTAGGTCACGCATGGAATAGTTCTTTGCGATGCTTCCACTGCCTCGAAGCACAGGATATCACCTTCGCCTTCTATACGAGCACGCATTCCAGACTAAGTTTTGATGCATCTTGTAGATCTGAGGCATATTTGTCCCTTCCAATATTATAAGAATTTGATTTGAACGAGCCGTTGCTTTAACTTCACAAACTAGTTTCACAGTCGTCAATTCATATGAATGTTATTCCCTTCCGGGCACGACGAGTCAGAGGCGATACCATCTTCAAAAATCTGCAACTCCGAATCTCATCAGTTGACTTAGGCCATTTCCACCATCGCTTCGGTCTTTTGGCTGCATCTTCAGCTGAACGCTATCCCAAGGATCTCCCAAATCCAACACTCAGTCACTTAGGCCAATCTTCAACACATACTACTCACATTCACCCTCGATGCATTCCTAAATGCGTCATGCAAGGGTCGTTCTATGGGTCTACAATATTCATCTCTGATTTGGCGGTCAAGTCGCTAGGGTCAGCTATCCCGAAGTTACGCTCGATAATTGTAAGTTATCACGATGGACAGTTACTATGATCCATGCTATATCTTCTCTGCAAATATGTGCCATAATCCAACCATTCCATCCCGACGAACTTCCAACTCCGAGAATTTCATGCACTACCTCTGACGAATTTGTCAACCAAATATCGCTTAACCACCTAGAGTCTAACTATCTATCCAAGCCACAAATCGAGAACTGCGCTTGTTGAAACCGTCTTCCATCAATCCGTCGTTCTGTCCTGTATCCATCAAAATTTTTGAACTGCCATATTTGACTTCTCGCACTACCACTTGCAATTCCCGAAACCATAGGCTTGCCCCAATTGTTATCCGTATGCCAGCTTCACAGTACACATCCAACTTGCTCGAGCAGCACAGTATTTTGCTCCAACGTTGCTCTCTCGTTTATCTATCTTCAAAAGTCTATCTGCCATAATTCTTGTTCTCGTTCCATTTTTTAGATCTCATCCACCTTGACTACCGTCTTTGAACCTCCTTCGTATTTAATTATTTGAATATCTGCATCATGTTTGTTTATTCCCGTACTCTTTTAATGTAGTTCTATCTCTTGCAGAGAGATAAACTTGCGTAGCAGACGCGAGGCATACAGTGCCATTGTGCCTCCTCCACCGTGCAGAGGGAGGATACATCCTTTGGACCATCTGGAGAGCAGCCAACACCACAGGCCCCGGTGATCCCACAGGCCCCGCTGATACATTGGCACCAGACTTCTCAGGATGATCCGACGTAGCAGCACGAGGGCCAGACTTCTCAGACTGTCGCACAACACCTCGAGGGCCAGACTTCGAGGGCCACGCCGATACCGCATCCCGAGAGGCCTATATCTCAGGAGACACCTACAGCGCAGTCGGAGGTTCCATTGCCACCTCAGATGTCGCAGTCAGAGGGACAACCACATATATTCCAGTTTTCCAGGCCATGATGCAGGCGCAGTGGCATCAGGCCGAGACTATGAGACAGAGCTTAATGACAGTTCTGGAGAGGCCACCTACCCCAGCACCTGTGCCTGTTCATCCAGCTGGTACAATTTGAGGGTTTCGTCAGATGGGCCAGGATACCTTTTTGGGCAGCGAGACCGCAGAGGAGATCTCCGATTGGGTTGCTAACACAAAGATGTTATTGGAAGCTTCTCAGCTACCTCCGGACCTTTGGATGACCGCAGTGAGGGCCTAACTGAAAGGTAATGCCCATCACTGGTGGGACTCTATGGAGCGCAGCGTCGGCAAGAAGCAGACATGAGAGCAATTTCTAGAATACTTTAATGCGAAGTACTTTTCGGCTACGGTCAGGAATGCACTATACTCTCAGTTCCTGCACCTGGAGTAAGGGAACATGACCGTAGACGCGTATGACCCGGAGTTCAGTCGACTTAGTAGATTTGGTGTCGCCCTAATACCCAATGATCTAGAGAAGGCTAGGAGATTCTATCATCGTCTGATGCATGATCTACAGAGGTACACTACCACCCAGGAGAGGATCTCTTACGAGGAGATTTTGTCAGAGGCTAGGATCCAGGAGGCTATTGGCAGAGGATCAAGGCGTCCCAGTGTAGTTGCACCAGCTAAGGCACAACCAGGAGTAGGAGGACCGATCCGTCATCCAGGAGTGCAGACGCAACAGAGGATTGTGCCATATCAGTAGAGAGAGCTACCGACATGTCACTTTTGCAGAAAGAAGAGACATGTTCAGAAAGATTACAGAAGAAGTGTCACCCTCATATTTCCAATTAAGGGTAGTTTGGTAATTGACACAAGTATTTTATTTTTAGGAGGATTGTATTTAATATTGTGCATGAGTAATTAATTATTTGTTGTATTGTTTAGTGTTTGATTAGATGTAATATTTATTTTAGACTTGTGTAGTGGACCTAACCTATTTTATTAGATGCGTGAACCCAATATTTGGATGAGTTTAGTTTGGGCCCATCTAATTAGGCCCATGGATTAGGAGGTTGGATTTATTAGTGAAACCATTAGACTAGAACCTTCCCCCTTAATTAATTTCTTCATGAGAGGCCCCAAGGGGTATTTGGGACATTATACATTACTTGGAGCGGGTTTATGATCGGCCATAATTAGGAGGAGAGAGAGTGCTCTCATTTTATTTCTTCTCCAAATTTCTAGATCTACTTTTCCCTCTTCCAATTTTCCTCCATTCCTCCATCAATTCTCCACCAATTCTTCTCAAATATCTTTCTAAATTCATCATTGAGGCTCCTACATCAAGGATATACAAGCAAGGAGCAAGGAACAAGGAAGAGGAGGCCAAGATCTACAAGGAGAGGAGCTACTTTGTATTTGGAGACTTTTTATTAGGAATCCATCTCCCAATAGGTACATTTCAGTTTCCCCCCTTATATTAGACTCTAGATCTGAGATTTTACCATGAAAAATCAACCCACATGCATAGGCTACCCATAGTATTTGGTTTGGAGTCATTCAGAGACCTACGGTGGAAGTTACATGCATTTTTGGTGCCAATTTTGAGAGAATTTTGAGATTGGCACATGTTGTGTTTGTCAATTGGTCAATTAGACCAAATTGACATATGATTGTTTGTTGGTGACTAGTGTCGTGTCCAAAATTGGATACGTGTAGGCCGTACCTCGTCAATTTGACGAAACGGGTTGATTTTGGGAGTTTTCCTCCGACACGGAGCCTTGTGCATATCGTATTGTGACACGGACACGTAGACACTCTAATTACTATATATATTGTTCATAATTGGTGTATTGGATTTACTCGTATCCTCCGGGATGCGTTTGATTGTGTGTTGGAGCCGTATCGCACATGTATCATAGAGTAAGTGTGATACGGGTACGGTGCACTCCATATGTTTGTTGTTTTGCCCTATTTGCTATGTGTGCATGTGTAATTAGATATATAGATGGTCTTTATATATATAGGTATGCATATAATAGTGTATATTGTGTTTAGTGTATATGTGTGTCTATGTGTGTATACGTACTAGAGTAGATAGTGATATATATATATATATATATATGTATGTATGCTTGTGTACTTGAATATATGTATATGTGTGTATGTACCTATAGTGTATTATATGCTTAAGTATATATATTAGTGTATTTAGTGATTAGCATATATATGTGTGTCTATCTATAGGTAACTGTGTATGTATGTTTATATACATAGGTAGTTAGTGAGTGCATTGTGTTGGTCGTATGTGTGCTTGTGAGTGTGTGTGTGTAAGGAGGTGCAGTTCAGCAAAACGAGCTCGCTACACAGCAACAGATTGCATCCACAATGGCATTTCAGCAGAGCTCGAGCACCACTGCCCGGGTGAGCAACTGCAGGGGAAGGCTATCAGTAGTAGCCCCAGCAGGGAACTTAGCAATGTGCAGGAATGCACAACACAGCAGGAGGTGCAGCTATCGGCTACTGTGAAGTCCAAGAGAAGGACAACAACCATTGCTTGTTTCCTAGCACAGAACTGCAGCACTTGAAGAACATATAGCAGTATCAGTAAGTGCAGTGTCAACACTGCATCATACCAGTTATCTCAGCATAGCAGTGTGCAGGTAGTTCTATACTATAATAGAGGTTTCAGCAGGGGATGGCAGCAACTAGCTACAGATCTTGAACACTGTGCTCGTGCACAACAGAATTCAGGGAGCTCATGTATTGGCTCATGTAGCCATTAGCCACTTGAGGCAGGGAGTTGCACAGAAGGGGGAGGTCGAGCACCATTTCAGCAACTAGACAGCAGACTTCATGAGCAGTTAGTACACTGTGTAGTACAGTTTGCATATCAACCACCTTGAACCACTGCATAACAGCTCATGCAGTCCACAACAGAAGAATAGCAGTAGCTGTTTCAACTGCAAGCAGAGAAGAGCATTGAGGAGGCTCAACTGCAGTGGGCAGCTCGATCCAACAGTGCAAGTATCAGCACAGCAACTCATGCATTCAGCAGGCAGGTAGTAATTGCAACAAGAACTCAGCAAGGTGCAACCTCAGGCACCTGCAGCAGATGGTCAGCAGAGCTATGAGCAGTTGCAACTGCACAATGGATGCAGTGTGCCTCAGAGCACAATCGAAGGAGAATAGTGGGTACATCAGAGCCTTCACCAACAGTGAGTCGAGGCAGTAACAGCATTGTAGCAAAGATAGAATCACTAGAAGTTGCATTCAGCAGTATGCAACTGCTGCAGTATGCAGCAGTGTTCAGTTAGCATGTATCAGCTTGCTACACAGCAAACACAGGGGGCAACTGCAGCCCTTGCACAGCCCGTGCACACAAGGAGGATTCTGTATGCATCAACGGGCACAGCAAGATCAACAGTATCAGGTATCGGATTGGGTAACTGAGCACCGTATCAGTGAGGGCATTCAGCAACTGTGTAGTATCTGCACTGTACCAGTTCATTTCAGTTTTAATTAGTTAGCTAAGGTATATTGTTTAGTTGGGTTTTTTAGTGCCTCTCAATTCAGGTATCAGTTGTTTTAGTTGGGTTGGCAGGGTGTTTCAGTGAAGTTTAATTTTAGGATTTGCTGTAAATGTGTTACTGTTTTAAGGTATCAGTTAGTTGAATGTTTGTTAGTTGAGTTTACGGATAGTATAGTTAGTTGGTTATAGTCAGTATCAGTAGGTATTAGCCTGGTAAGTATAGAGTAGTTAGTTGTTTATTGTTGATATATAGCTATATGTATTTATGTAGGTATGGGTGTTTGGTATTATAGTTAGTTCTCTAAAAGTATTGAGATATATATATTAGTGTTAGTTTATAGCTAGTATTAGTTGGATATTATATATATATGTTAGCTTTTAATATAGAGGTTTTAGATTACCTCGGGATACCAAGGTATCCTATTTTATTGTTTTGTTATATTGTTATGAATAATTGACTTGAATATATATAAAAAACCTTATTTTCATATTAGAAACTTGCGTATCTTAAGATACGGCTTTTTGAGAGACTTTTTGTATTGTAGCTTAGCTAGTATAGACTAGTTTCATAATGTTTTGACTTAGTGACTTAGTGTTAGACGCTTGCAACCTAGATTTCATCAGTTTGACTTAGAAATGGCCTTGTGACCTACATGTTGACTAGTTTAACTTATTCTTTCCAACACCTTGTATTAATTTGATATTCCATATATAGGTTTGTGTGACACCAGTTGGGACACAGTTTGACATTCATTGCTTGGACGATAGACGAGTACATTCTCTGATAGTTCCATTAATTGCTAATTACTATAATGCAAGAATTTAGAAATATTTTACATGACTCTTGACACATTGGTACACGGACTAGTATACACATGGATCAGTCATGGGATGTTACATATATATTGTTCATTGTTTCTCGTGTTCTCAATGTTTAACTTAGACAATATTTCGTGTTCAACATTCATGTTTAACTTAGACAATGTTTCGTGTTCAATATTCAATGTTCAATATTTCGTGTTCAAGGTTTATTGTTTATATGGCCTTGAGTATCTTATATCACAACGTGTCATGGTTGGATCCATTGTACTAGTTGGGGGAAAGGGGAAATGTTAGCTAGGTATGTGATCAAATCCTAGGCAATGTTTTATGTTAACTTAGACAATGTTTATCCAACGTTAAAGTATACAATGTTCACCCAAGCCGATCACATATCTATCTAGTATTTTAATCACTTAGCATAGTTACAGTTCTTCACCACATTGTTCATTGTTTACCTGTTCTTCCACCATAGTTGATATTATTCATTATTTCTCGTCTTGTATTATATTCTCTATTTCTGTTTATAGTCATTATCAATTAATTGAAATTGCTATTGGGTTGTACTTCGCTCCATTCCTGACTGGAAAATATTTTTCAGATGAATGGTTAGAGAGGATGTGTCCCACTCACTATGGACTGACAGATGGAGCGTTACCCGAGGATAGTACCAGAGACTGAGGCCTTTTTGATTTCTATACCTTGTAGTAGTTTTTCTATTTTAGACATTGGGTTGTATTATTGTTTGAGATCTGGAGTTGTGTTTTGAGACGGCTATGTGATGTATTGAGACTTGTATTTCTTATTCTTTCTATTCTATATCGTGCGTTCATCTTCCTCCAGTTTTATATATGATTGAGTATTATTTGGTATTGAGATGGCATGTCAGTACTTTATATACATTGTGTGAGATATTAGATAGTATAGTAGACCAAGACAGCGTTCTACCGCCGATTCTGCGACGTAGGCTGGACGTACCCACGTACTCGTGCCCCTATACCGGGTGCGGGTCATGACAAGAAGGTTAGGACAGTGTTTGAGGTACGGATCGAACCAACATCAGGCTCAAGAGTGTTCCCAGTATGTCAATAGAGCCCAACAGATAGTGCAAAGCCCAACTCCACCAGTCCTACGTATGCCCGTAGCATTGCTTAATAATTTATAGCTTATTATGTGTTTATTTTAATTTCAAGAATAAAATTTTTATAAGTTGGGTAGATTGTAAACCCCCTCGACCAAATTTAGGTCTACCTGGCTTAGATAGGGAGATACTTGGGTTAGTTTGGAGCCATTTAGAATTAGAATATAGTATTTTAGATTAATATACACAATATTCGTATCACTTTGTGCACCTTACCGTTGCTTCGATATTTGGAGTGCTACACTAGCATTTGTTTTTAAACAAATTTCACTCACTTTTCCTACATGTGCCAGCCTTTCATTCTGACCTTTGTGTAACTCATAAATACCCTCTCTTGTGCTTTATTTTAGTCGCACAAAATTCGTTACAAACGTCTATTCTTAAATTCAAATAAATCTAACTTTTCATCTTTGTCTGTTCCAATCGAAATTGGAGACACAATCTCGACCCGTTTTGTATAACCCAATTTATGACAATATTCTATTCTGAGTCTACTACGTCCATGACACTTGTGTCCCATCCAATTTTAATTCTATATACTTATATTTAATTAAAGAACACCTTTGACACTAATTTTAATTAAATTGGTGTAATGACTCAACCTAACCCAAAACTAGACCCAACACCAACCCAAATCCCCACTCACACCCTCAAGGTTCATACTAAATACCACACACTATTTTAATCCACTACATCACACCAAATATGATATTTTTTTCTCATCAAATCTCAATCTCCATTGTTTGTGCAATTTCTAAATTGTTAGGGGCTTTTGTGCAAATAAGCAATTAGGTGTCCACCCCCTATTACAGAAAAATCATGAAGAAACCCCCTCCATTGTTGATCGGTCCCTTAAGTTCCCCCCCCCATTTTATGTGTACTATAAACCACCTTTTCACCTACCTCATCCACACCCTCCATTCAAAATCAAGCCCATCCTAGCCCTCCAATTCTTCATGAAGAACCTTCCCCCAGTCCCTAGAATGCCTTATGGACGGCCATAATTCCAATGCCATCCTCCTCTCTCTCTCATACCTAAACACCTTCTCCCTCTCTCCAATTTCCACAACCACCTTCCCTAACCAAAACCCTAAAAAATAACCGAAACCCTAACTCACCATCATCTCCTTCCTCCTGCCGACCTTCTCCTTCTCACCGTCGACATCTCCATCACCATCTCTACCACCACCATCATCATCCCGCCACCACACCTCAACCACCATCCACGACAACAGCCACCACCTCCACCAGTCACCATTCCCGCAACCTTCCTCCTGTAGACCTTCCTACTCTGGCCACCATCTCCAATAGTCACCATTTCTGCCACTACAGCCCTCCTACACCACCGTAGCAGTCACCCCGACCTCTTTCCTCCTGCCGATAGTGCCTCCTTCTCCATTAAAATCGACCTCGACAGCAACAACCACCGCTTCTCCTCCTCCAACCATCCCACTACCACAGTCTCTACCTCGTCAACTCCTCCCCTCATCCTTCCTCGACTTCCTTCTCCACCTTCTCCGGCTATCACCGCAGCCACGACCGCCACAGCCATCATCACCACCGCAACCTCGATCTCTTTCAACCACTACCAAACCATCACTCGACCTCCCTTCCTCCTTCTTCCTCGCCTCCTCCTTACGACCACCACCATAGCCACCACCCCGACCATCATCCACAAGGACCATCCCGCCACCACCGCAACCTCGATCTCCTTCTACCACCACCACACCATCACCCGACCTCCCCTCCTCCTTCTCCTCGCCTCCTCATCACGAATACCACCATAGCCACCACCCCGCCCATTATCTCCACAACCATCCTGCCACCACCAGCAACCTGCCACCGCCACTAAGCCGTTGTCGTTGCTGTTGTGGGCCGCTGCCAGCGTTGCTGCAGCTGTTACTATTTCAGTGCAACCACGGTTGCTGTGCACCCCTCGCCGAAGCTCAGGCGTCGGGGCACCGTCTGGCCGAGCCCTTCGTCGGAGCTGCATCTCTGACCCACTGCTCGACATCCGACCACTATCCCTTCCCTCTGGTATCATCCTTTTCTTCTCCTTCTTCTTCTTTCTTTCTTATTTAAGTATGGTTATTAATACCTAGATATTTATATTTTTCCTATTGTTTAATATTTGTTAATCATGCAAATAACCCATTTATAACTTAATTTCCAGAATATACATGCACGATTGTGGTTTTGTAAATGCATACATAACCTGGATAATGCATATATATAGAGTGTTTTTATACCGTGTTTAGGTAAACTTCATGTTTGAGGGCTCAGACGTAACAATTGACGTACATGTTGACACATCGTAGTTTGGTATAAGGAGAGTACAATTGAGTTGAATACCATGTTATGTGTTAAGTTAGTTATTTTATTTTAATCAAATGAGCTTGAGGAGGAACCCTACTATTTACCAAGATTATGTGACACGTATCTCGAGAACGTGAATTTGTCACCCCTGTACATGGAAATCTTAGTAAGTAGAATACCTAGTACCCATGTGTTAGAGGTGCAACTTAGCACCTACACGAATCCTAGTTGTGACCGCGATTGTAATATATGAGAAATTACACCTTAGGATGACTTGTAAATGATGTGGGACAAGTAGACTAAGTGTACCCCTACTTCCTTGATCCTTGACTAGTCAACCTTAGCCAACTTATTTAGTTAGAACGTTTATTTGGTTTAGAATTTGCGTGACTCATGACATTACGTAAGTTATACTCTTGTGAGTGATTAGCATAGTGTAAGGTGGTGATTGATAATTATCGTTATATATTCATAGGCACCCAAGACGATTCTACCTTGGCTGCGGGATTCGGATCCTTACTTGTGCACATCGGAGTTCCAGGCAAGTATACCTTGGCTTGTTGTACTATTTAAATTCAGTTATTATTAGTTGCATATTTTATTATTTTAATATTATATAACTGTGCGCGTCCGAGAACGACTCGGGTGCAGTCAACGAAGGCGTTGACGTTAGGACTTATATTTGACCTAGTGTATAGTGGACGTACATAAAGTTATGGAGTTATCAATATGACTTCCCAGGCCTTGACACGTATCATTACACGTCATAGAGTTAGTTCATGTAGGGACGCGTGCTTCATACTTGATTGGCCATCGGTGTGAGCAGTACGTATGCCGGTATTTAGCATAGTTGTATATTTCTTTAGTGACTTGCATTATAGTATGAGATGTCCACATCGTATTCGTGACTTGTACATTGGCATTAGGCGGAAAAGACAATTAGTACGTGTATGGGACATACATTTGGCTACCATAGTTTCAGAGTAAACTACGGGGTCGTGAGCCTCAATGTTACCCGGTTATGGGATATGTGTTACCTGGTTATGGGTTACGTGCTACCCGGTTATGGGCGTATGTGCTTGTCGATACATCCAACAGAGGTTACTAGCTGCGCGATATCATGATCGGTGATGTAGTCAGCATATACTCCTGGCATCCAGTTTATAGCTAATGTCAGGTGCTTAGCCTCTGGCTTGACACTATGCTTTATACCTTTTACCTACCCATACATACGAAGGTTATCTTCAAGTGCATTTCACTTAGCTGGTTAGATCACCCTCGAGTTTACACATTATTTACTTTATGGCATATATTTTTGTATCTTGTTACGTCCCTCTGAGGACCTGGTTCCTTTTTAGATCCAGATGAGCACTTGTACCCGACCATCTACGAAGCAGGAGTAGAGACCAAATTCGTGGCTGAGGACGTTGAGGTATTTTCAGAGGAGTTCCCGTGATTTGGGTACGCTGTTGTTTCGGACTAGATCATTCTTATCTAGCTAGTTGATACTCTAGCCTAGTTATCGTACTTCTTTTGGGTCTTTTATTTCATTACTGTATTTCAGTGGGTTTGTCCCCATTCAGGCTATTTCAGATGTATTATGTATATTCAGAATATTTGTATTTCATTTACCAACACTTGCTTCAGTCTTTATTATATTGTATTCTGTGGATGAGACTAGATATTTATCTGTTGCATGTTAGCATATTAGACTTGATAGTATTTTAGGATAGCGTAGTACGCTTCGTCTGGTCCATTAAATTGGGAAATCCTTCTGAGTCGTATCAGCTGGCCATTGCCACGTGGCCTGGTCCTGTGTATTTTAGGACTGGGGCATGACAAAACTTATATTCCTGTTACCCGTGTCCATTGCGACAATTCCATTAAGATCTTGTCTAAAATATTTCAATGCCACTTAACTATGTGATATACCATATACCACTCATAATCAAGTCGCTCCTTACGTCACCCTTCTTTGCACTGATCCAAGATCCGTTCGAACCATCCCGTATGCGTGATCCTGCCATCCCCAACTTAAGTCTGACACGAAACTCAGCAAATGCATGAACCATCTAACTCTTTTATCAATATCGCTATGCAACTTGTGCCATGTTCCATTCTCAATACTTCTAACTATTCTCAAATCGTATGATATTTTTGCTACACGAGCAACTTGTGCAACGATCTCTTCTAAGTAATCCAACCTAATACCCAATTGTTCCTCATATTTGTTGTACGAGCAACTCATACAACGCTATCCTGATATCCCCAAGCCAACTCAAACTTGCTCAGCTAATGCTCTATGTGATATACCCAGCCAAAAATTAAACTCCATCCAACACATTCGCTACACGAGCAACTCGTGCAACTATCCATTCTCAT
Organism: Iris macrosiphon; assembly: GCA_036927795.1. Taxonomy (NCBI): domain Eukaryota; kingdom Viridiplantae; phylum Streptophyta; class Magnoliopsida; order Asparagales; family Iridaceae; genus Iris; species Iris macrosiphon. The sequence goes on along the minus strand of JAYESA010000006.1, from coordinate 182,046,313 downwards.
TCGATGCTTCTACTCACAACATGCCACATAACCAATATCGTCTGCCAACCAACTGCTCCACTGATGCAACCAGAATCTCCCCGAACGTCAAGCCAAACTAACGCAATGACACCTCTCAACTTGCTACACAAATGCAACAACGCCACACAACTTGCTGCACGAATACAACAACGCCCAACGATGCTACACGATCTAACAAAAACCAACAAAAGCCAACACAACAAAGAACAATATGCATCCACAACCAACAAATATATAGACTTATTGTATAAAATATCCAATGCGGCACCGAGTAGAGCCAAGAGCTAAATGACACGCGAAAGCTATTTAGAGTTTGTGATGAACCAAAGGACAAAGTTCGAGAAAATAAACCGGGCGCTCTGATACCAATTTTCCATACCCCAATCTCCCCCAAGCTCGATCATCCCCACTAAACGTAAATTACCACGTTGCAGCACTCCTGCAGGACAATCGTTCTCATCGGGACGTAATACCGTACGAGCCTGGAGTTGCGCTCGCACAAGGCGACGTTGTCAAACATCAAAGTTATCATCAAAACAACCAAGTTGCTGCGAAAGTCAATTATTGTGTGCCAAGTACATATCAGAGTATATGCAACGAAGCTCTCGATAGGGTCCAAATAAATGCCACAAAAGAGAATGCCACAAAGGTGATACAATACTCTTTCTCTTTCTCTTGCCCATAAAGGTACTTACCGTTCCATACATCATGTCCCGTATATCCAAGCAGTGCCACTACACCTGCGTACCTAAAATAATGCCCACAAACGTGGATCAGTACACAGCCGTACTGGTGAGCGGGGTAACCCATTCGTCTAAATCGACACTAAGTAGATAGTGAATGCAAACAGTTATATGGTGATCTTTTTACTTGAATCCTAAATTCATTTCATGGCAGACGTATGATATGTTAAGAAAAACTGTAAAGTAGGTTAAACTTGCAAGCATTCAACTCAAGCAAAATATACAAGCAGATATATTCAACTCAAAAGGAAACTAGCATGCAAACCATCCTACTCAAACCCAAACAACGCGTGAACCTATCGAACCATAATCCAAGCCTCAATATCCATCCTCAAACCAAGCCACAATCCAAGCCTTATTAATCCAATATTCGATATGCACACTTGTGCCGAGGCAAGGTGGCCGCCGCCTACATGAAAAGCACAAAGCAAACCCAAGCAAAGCAAAGCAACTCTTATCTATATGAAGTCACTGGCCAAGCCAAAAAGGACTGATCAACTACAATTCTACTCGATCCAGTGCTGAGTAGCTAGACCGCCTGGTCGTATCGAACTACCGGCACCACGTCCAAGGCACGTTACCATTTGTCTCCTCTATGGCCGAACGGTCCCGGTGCCCCATAGCCTTTCCGTTCGAGGAAACCAAACCCTGTGCACAACAGGTTGTCCGTGACCGACGCAGACACCAAGTAGGTATGATGAGAGAATTGAGCATTCTCGTCCCACAAAACAATCCTAGCCTTATTACATCCAACTGTCCATAACCATCTCCAACTTATATCCCAAGGCACCATCTCAAGTTATTCATATAGGCACTATACCGCTTCGACACAATACTCCAATTGGTGCAACACCCATCGCTCAAAAAACTCTGTGGCACAATGCCCCAACAGTGGCACAATGCCCTCACCGATGCAGTTGTCCGATTTTGAACCACAACTAAATGCTTTACATGACAAATGCCCACCTGATACTTGCGCACGAATGCACGCTCGCCCGCCCGAAGTGCCTTGATGTTCTAACCAAGATGATCCATTCAAGATTCAACTGCCTACTCAAGCTCCAACTGCCCAACGCAAAACCAATACAAGCCACAATATATATCCAACCAAACGATGCACACTCTATGCATGCCACAGTGTAGTAATTTCTAAGTTTTAGTCCAAGTGTTCAAGCTATTACGTGTATTCCATATTATTAGGCATAAAGGAGTAAAGGAGAAGGGACAGAGCCCACTCACCAAGTCTGATTCCGTTAGTACCATGCCTTACCGATACGGCCTATCCCTTGAACCTGTGGTCCGATGCAAAGCACGATCTACTCAATTGGTATGACTGTGCGAGCAAGTCGTGCTCTCCAAATTATCCGATCGATTAGACTAAGGAATACAACATTATGTCTCTAATCCAGCTACCCTAATACCGTACTGAACGAATGCCTGAATCCATCGAACTCTTCTAGCAATCTGTACATGAAACCAACTTAATCAATACTTGTTCCTAAATCTAATAAATTAAAATATAACCAGCTATTACGTTATTCGATCCGACTCAGCGTAATACATTATGAGGTTGCGGGGCATTACATCCGGCAGCTGCACCCTCTGTTGATCCGTTCGAGCGGATAATGTGTTTGATAGAAATGCAACAGAGGCAGGTAGAACTAAATCAAAGCCAATTCGAGTCCCAGATTGAGGCTCAATTTCAGGCGTAGTGAACTCAGGCCGAAGCACAACAGAAGCAAATAGATATCTTGCAAACAATTGTGACGACGCTCGTCGCCAGCAACCATTCTGCATCAGTGGCCGCCGCGACAGTACCAGTTATAGCCGAGACTGCGGGACTTCAGGAATCTCAGGAACCTTCGCCCTCAGACGAAAAGTGTTCCATCCTACAAATATCAGAGTTTAAGAAAATGTGTCATGCTACCTTCAAAGGGACAGAGGATCCCTCCGTGGCGTTGGATTAGCTGATTAAGTTGGAAGACCACTTTAAAGTGCTTCACATGGATGAAACAAAGAGAGTTGCTTGTGCTCAGCTAAAGCTCCATTTAAACGCACATGATTGGTGGGATGTGCACAAAAAAGTATATTGAGTGAAGATGACAAGACAACTATCTCTTGGTCCATGTTCCGTAAGGCCTTTGAAGAGGAGTACCTAAACCATGCCCTTTCCTTAGTGTCGTAGTACCCCCCAGTTTGCTTCGGCGCTGTACAAAATTCTTATCACAAGCGCCCTAGCAAGACATATGGTAACAATGCTCACAAGTGCCACAATAACAACGGTTCTCAGGACCAAGATCCAGGAAAGAACTAGGGGTAACCTTGTGCCTACTGCCATAGGCCAGGGCACCATGTAAACGAATGACGTATCCAAAAAAGGGGATGTTTTGTTTGTGGTAAGTTTGGCCACGTAGCTCGTGCTTGTCGGGATCGCCCCAACGATCCCCCTCTGCGCCGTCAACAGCAATAACATCATCCATCTCAAAATCAAGGTCAGGTACCTCGAGCGAACCAGACGACACCACAGAACGCTCAGGGCCGGGTCTATGCTCTGACTCGGGAAGAGGCGTTTGCATCAAATACGCCGGTGTCAGGTATATTACTTTTCAATAATGTACCAGCTCGAGTATTGTTTGATTCTGGTGCCACACATAGTTTTATTGCGGCATATTTTGCCACCGAGAACATATTTCCTATAACACCGCTAGGCCTAAACCTTAGCGTCCGTACTCCATCGGGCGTGGATTTGTCGGCTCACTTAGTTTGTCATGAAGGTAATATTTGCATCGGTGGAAGGAAATTATCACTTGATGCGATAGTCTTAGATATCAGGGACTACGACATTATTCTGGGGATGGATTGGCTCGACGCTTGCTCGGCTACCATTGATTATACGGAAAATAAAGTCGTGTTTCGTCTACCTAGCGAGATCGAGTTTTGCTATACGTGCAGTCCACCGTCAAGAGTACCGAGTTCCTGCATGGTGATCTCTGCATTGCCTGCTCGACGGATGATACATTATGGTTGTGATGGGTACTTAGCATCCGTTCGAGACACGCAGCAAGATTGCGTAAATGTTGAGCCTATTTTCGTTGTGGCAGATTTTCCTGATGTGTTTCCCGATGAGTTGTCCGGCATGCCGCCACCGAGAGATAGAATTTACTATTGATACATTTCCAGAAACTCGACCAATTTCTAAAGCTTCGTATCGAATTGCCCCGACAGAACTAAAAGAGTTAAAGGTTCAGTTGTAAGAATTGCTAGATCATGGGTATATTCGTCCGAGTGTGTCTCCGTGGGGTGCACCTGTGTTATTTGTAAAGAAAAAGGATGGCTCGATGCGGCTCTACATCGACTATCATGAATTAAATAAAGCAACTATTAGAAACAAGTACCCCCTTCCCAGAATCGATGAATTCTTTGATCAACTACAAGGTGTGACAGTATTCACAAAAAATAATCTTCATTCAGGTTACCATCAGCTCAAGATTAGGTCATACGATGTGCCAAAATCAGCCTTTCACACTCACTACAGCCACTATGAGTTTTGGTAATGCCATTCGGATTAACCAATGCCCCTGCCGCCTTTATGGACTTAATGAATCGTGTATTCCGGCCATATCTTAACAAGTTTTTAGTAGTGTTCATTGATAATATCTTGGTGTACTCAAAGAACGGAAAGGAATATGCAGAGCACTTACTGACTGTGATACAGACTCTTCTGGACAATAAGCTATACGCAAAACTGAGTAAGTACATATTCTGACTGAGCAGTGTATCTTTCCTCGGGTACATTATTTCTGCGGGAGGCATTTTAGTCGATCCAAAGAAAGTTGAAGCCATCGTCGAGTGGAAGCGGCCTGCATCCGTTGGTGAGATTCGAAGATTCCTCGGGCTAAAGGGCTACTACAGGCGCTTCGTAAAAGACTTTTTCAAGTTAGCATCACCTTTGACTCGTCTCACACAGAAGGGAGTCATATTCGAGTGGTCCGCCGACTGCGAAGTCTCATTTAAAGAGTTAAAGCAAAGTCTCGCCTCTTCCCCACTACTTGTACTACCAGACGAGACCTCGAGATTCTAAATATTCAGCGACGCGTTAGGACAGGGCTTGGGGTGTGTGCTTATGTAGCAGGATAGGTTGATAGCCTACGCATCCAAACAACTGAAAAAGCACAAGAAAAATTATCCTACGCATGACCGGGAACTAGCGACAATTGTGTTCGCACTAAAATTGTGGCGACACTGCCTATATGGAGTGGCTTGCTAAATTTACACTGATCACAAAAGCTTAAAGTACTTATTCACCCAAATGGAATTTAACCTACGACAACAGCGTTGGCTAGAATTAATTAAAGACTATGACTTGACGATCGACTACACACCTGGCAAGGGAAACGTTGTGGCGAATACGTTAAGTCGAGTGTTTACGGGGTCCCTGTCCGTTGATCGCAGGTTACAAAGAGACTTAGAGGAAATGAGCATTGAACTCCGAATTCGATATTGCGGCACACGAGTTGCTCAAATATGATTCGTACCCAACATGTTAGAGAGGGTCACATCTACTCAGAGGGATGACCCATTCCTAAGAAAAATGCGCAAGCTGATCCTAGCGAGAAAGGTGAAGGACTTTGCAGTAGATGAGAATGGAGTGTTGCGAGTGAAGGAAAGACTATGCATCCCCAATGACACAGAACTCGGAAAGAAGATCCTTGTAGAATCTTACTATGCAGCCTATATAGTCCATCCCGGAAGCACGAAGATGTATAAAGACCTTCGTACTATTTTCTGGTGGCACGGCATAAAAAAAGATATGGCGCTCTTCGTGTCGCAATGCATAACCTGTCAGAGGGTGAAAGCAGAACATCAGAGACCGGGCGAAACAATGCAGAATTTTGCTATCCCGGAATGGAAATTGGAGCACATAAGCATGGACTTCATTGTTGGTTTGCCAAAGATGCAACGGGGGAACGACGTAGTCTGGGTCATCGTCGACCGGTTAACCAAGTCAGCGCACTTCATTGCCATTAAATTTACTTGGAACATCGATCGCCTCATCCAGACCTACATTGATGACATAGTTCGGCTGCACGGAGTACCCGTTTCTATAGTGTCTGATCGGGACGGACGATTCCTATCACATTTCTGGAAAAGCCTTCAGTCAGTGATAGGGATCAAGTTGAAGTTCAGCTCAGCCTACCCTCCTCAAACCGATGGCCAAACAGAGCGGGTGAATCAGGTACTAGAAGACATGATGCATCTCTGCGCAATCGATTCGAAGTCAAGTTGGGACGTCTACCTACCGTTGGCCGAATTTGCATATAACAACAATTATCAGTCCAGCATCCAAATGGCTCCGTACGAGGCTCTATGTGTGCGGAAGTGTAGGTCACTGATCTGCTGGGATAAAGTTGGGGAGCATCAAATCCTTGGGCCAAAACTAGTTGAACAAACAGTCCCAAAGGTTCGGTTGATCCGAGAGCGACTAAAAGTAGCACAAAGCTGGCAGAAAATCTATGCCGACATTCGTCGTCGACCCCTTGTGTTCTTTAAAGGTGACCATGTATTTTTAAAGGTCTCGCCCATGCGAGGAGTTATGAGATTCAGAGTAAAGGAAAAGTTTAGTCCGAGATTCGTTGGCCCGTTCGAAGTCCTTAAATGAGTCACTTCAGTTGCCTATCAAATTGTATTGCCATCAGCTTTGCCAGATGTGCATGATATTTTCCATGTGTCACAGCTTAGAAAGTTCGTGTATGACCCGAACAACATGAAAGATTTTGGTCAGCTGGATCTGTAGGCAGACTTGTCGTACGCCGAAGAACCCATTCAGATATTAAGATCGTAAAGAGAAGCAGTTACGGAATCGGGCAGTCTCGCTTGTGTGCGTTCTTTGGCTGAACTACTCGATCAAGGAATCGACCTGGTAGCTCGAATCGGACATGAAGAAAAAGTTTTACTCATTATTCCTTATGGGTAGGTTCTATTCCTAAGTTTCGAAGATGTAACTTTTTATTAGTTGGTTAAGATGTAGCGCCCCGTTCCCCCTATTAGGGGAGCACGGCTAATAAATACTTGGTATCGTTCGATAGGGACAGATTGAATCAAGATTATTTTCTCGTTATGGATTAGTTTCTTCAAAATCAGGTCCCACATTCAACGGATCGTGCCTCAAGGAAGGACTCAGCGGCAGAGTCGAGAGGGGCCTTTCCGTTGCGCTGGTTTTTTTGCTCGTTTTTTATGCCGCTTGGTTGCTTTCTTGTTGGTTTTATGACTTGAGTTTTTCTTGAACGATTTCGATGGATTTCATTATCTTCGTTTTTTGGATTTCGTATTTTGTATCGAACCCTGGAGACCGAAGCAGAATATATTGATCATCTGTTGGTGCATGCAGGTGATCTTGTAGGCGACGCACAATCGGAGTCTTGAAGATCTCCCTTCTCTTTCTCCCGATTCACCAACTTTTGAGTGAGTTTACTTCGATTAGCTCCCTTCTTCCAAGTCTTTATTCCTAATAAATTGACTCATTTGTGCATCCCAATCAACGATACCAAAAGAATAAAATTGAGTCAAGAAAAAAGAAAAAGTAGACTTGAAACACTTATAATGCTTGTCACATAAAGTCTCAACGATCACATTGTTGCGTGCTTGTCTGCTATGCATACAACTATTTTATGTTCAGTTGTAGTTAGAAATTATTCATCTATAATTGTTCAATGAGTAGTACATAACTTGTGAATTGATCATATCAACTAGTAGACTATGCCATCGCACTGTGCTAAAGTAGTTCTGTTCATATTGATGTCTTGAAATACTTCGGATGTTAACTTAGTATTTAGATCGTTAATGGTCATGGATAACTTATACACAAGGTATATGGTTCCTGTGAACGGTCGCCCGGGGCACCGTGGCCGATTTGTCCTGGGCGGAACAACAGTTAGTCTTGCTAGCAACCTAGCACCGGTGAGGCAGGAGTTTGTAGCGGAGCTCGCTACCCGCACTGCAAGCATCGCCGTCTACCCAGACTATACTCCATGACGGCTAGTCAAGACAGTGATCCTTATGTATATTTAGACTGTGCAGACTAACTATGTCTTCGTGGCAGAAAAGGTCATGGTAAATTTTATACAGATGGTTCAGACGGTATAGGTAAAGTCACTGAACAGTGGCACATTTTGTTATGTCATTCCCTTCTATCGTATATAAAGAATTGAACTAAGGCAAGATAGAAAGATCACATAATAATAATGTTGTATGTTCACATGAATAGGATGTCGATTTTGGTATGTTGGGTTAGCTCGCCCTCACCGGTACTTTTTGAAGTATCGACCCTCGTTGTAGCAGGTTCCCTGAACCGAGGCGACTAGAAGAGAACCTGAAGCTTCCCCAAACCTTCTACTGATCTGGCATATTTTCGTTTGTGACTTTTGGAGCTCAAGTACATAATCACAAGGAGCCCGCACATACTGTTTAAAGCTCCTAGGAGATGGTGTTAACTCGCAACCAAGGTGGCTTGCGCTTTTGAAATATTAGTAAGGGATGTAATGTATGGATCAGCTATCTCATTTTGCGTCCAAGTTGTAAGCCCATTGTGGTATCCTTATTACTTTTGGGTCAAGAGTCTGTAAACAGATGTTCATTATCAATAAAGGGAACTTTTCTATACCTCATTGTGTGATATCTTATTTGTGTACTCTGTTGCATGTGTTCTAAAGTATACCATTATAACTAGGCCTTGTGCATGCGCACCTTACGCGTGCAAGGTATCACGCCCGGGGACGATTATCAATTTTGCAAAAATCGGGACGTGACAACAATGACATGTCTGGGGGTAGTCTCCCTCGACAAGACAGAGCAGCATCCAAAGCTGGGGGCAGAATTCCCTCTAAGTCAAAAAATAATACAAAATTATCGGTCTTCCTTGAGGACCATATGACTCAGGTATCGGAAGCCCCAAAGCTAAAGATGAATTTCTCCTTCTATGACGACGACATCATTGAAATCTTCAACATACTGATAAAAGAAAACAAACTTCAGCTACCCAACATCAGATGCCCTGAAGAGGCTGACAAGGTCGATGACCCAAAATATTGCCTCTTTTATCGGTACATGCATCATCCAACCAAAGACTGCTCTGTATTAAAAAGATGTATCCAGCAATTTATCGATGCCAATGAGCTCACCCTCGACTTCAAGGATAGGACAGTCATTACGAGCATAGTATCCCTCCAATTAGATAACTTCCCAATAATGGAAGCCCAGGCAACCAGGGATGTCGTCAACCTTCCGCCAGCTTACAGCAGAGTAGCATGCTTGGTATCACTTACAACCCCAAGAGGTGAGGTCATTGCTCAAAAACTGGCACAACAAATAGCGCCTTCAATGACTAGGTCAAAGGGGAAGCAATGCAGACTGGGCCGGAGGATCCTTGCCTTAAAAGCACCAATTGTAGACTTCAGACGCTCAACGCAGCTCAACAAGTCTCCTTGTGCACAAAAGCTAAGTTTTGTATGACTCATCAGCAATGAAGCATGTTAGGCAGCGTTCTATTATACGCATCTGAGCAAGTCTTCAGTACTTCTCATCATAACGAATCCTTATAGGCAACAAGTAGTGTCCCCCTGCACGATATACATAAACACCCAGCAATTGATGGTCATCGACGTGGTAGACAATTGCGTGCATGCGATAGTGATCCTACATGCACAATTCAACCAACTCGGTCAGGTATACGTGACAGTGTTCCTATGCACATAGCTACTTATTCGGCTCAGGATAAGTCATCAACAATATTCAACGCAAAAAATTATGAGCTACCCCATGTAGAAGTATAAAAAATCTCTCCATGCGCTCTAGTTTGCAGTCAACAAATAAGCAAGGTAAGCATAACTGTGGTGGACGCATAAAAGTGGCGAACACATGACACCCTCAGATACATGATATCCCAAGACGCATATCGCCCTTTGACGTATCGTCCCTACAGTCACATCAAAGCATTATGATTCTGATAAAATAGACAGTCATTTTGACCGCCTTAAATCATGCACCGCTGATAGGAATCCGTGCTGACAGTTTTGTCATAGTTACTTTTGGCAGTATACAGCTGTTTAAATGCCATGAATGCAGGAAACGATAAAAGATCCATGCATCTCTGGCCCAATGCGTCCCAGACTCCTTGTGTTCTATGCGTCTTTGGCCCAATGCATCCCAGACTCCATGTGTTCCATGCGTCTCTGGCTCAATGCGTTCCAGACTCCATGCGTTCCCTGTCTCTGGTCCCATGCGGCCTCAACACCACACAGTTCCTATATGCGGTCTGAACGACCACAGAGCAGGGCAGTCGCATAAAACCCCCTGACCCATATTTTGATGTCTGTCAGAAGCTCTGACACCTCACTCATTACCCTGAGATGCTTCAGAATCCGTGCAGACGATGACTCAAGAAAAGATAATAAGTCACATCTGTCACGACCCGCACCCGGTATAGGGGCACGAGAGTGTGGGTACGTCCAGCCTACGCCGCAGCATCGACGGTAGAACGCTGTCTAGGTCACAGTAATACTATATAGCTAAACACCTGTCAATGATATCCATCTCCATAAGGAGGTCAATATACATCTCACAATAATCTCACAAGGTAACTCAATTACAACAACTATAAGGCACGATAAAAGATAAAAAGGAAATGACATAGTTAAACACCATGTCTCAAACATAAAGATAACTCACAGTCTAGCTGTCCAACACAAGTCTCCAATTAAACTTAACATGAGTCTAAACATAAACTGAAACAACCTCCATAAGTCTCAAGCATAAATAAATACTATCTAGATAGCTGTAGGCAATGCCTCATCTAGAATCATGGTCTCCTCTAGGATCTCTGGTACATAGTCTGTATCTATACCTGGTCCGTAGTGCGTGGTACAAAAATCCTCAAGATTCTCTAGAAAAAATATCCAGTCAGGATTGGAACAAAATACACCTCTAACAGCAGTTCCATATATATGATCACATAAACTACTAATACTTTCCCGTTTTCCCAGCTAGCACGATGGATTCCAATCACGACTCCTCGTGACAGGTCTCAATGATGCTAACTCGTGTAAAGAACAGTGTCAGAGTCATGTACGCTATATAACAAGAATTATAGAGATAATCAACATAATAGAAACTGTCAGAGAATGTACTCGCCTGTGGTCCTTAGCTGGCAATACCACTGTCTGGGTTCCAAGGCATCGTCTGAATGATCCAACAGTCCTATAGACATAGCATATAATATAATACTTCATCAGACAATACTCTAGCTCACAATCAACATAATGATCAAGGACTATACTAGGGGTCACGTCTGTAGTTGCTGTACATAACAAACAGTCAATGGTACGGTCCTGCCAGTACGTCAGTGTACATATGGCAGTCTACTATTATGCTATATGGTCACAGGTAGATGTAACTACGGGGTATCCGTGGTCACAATCAAAATATCTCGGGCATATGATACATAGGACTTAATATGAACTAATCTCTCATCATACTAATTAATTACACTTATAATAGATATGTATATATGTATTAAACTAATTGAGCATTACACGGTTCATAGGCATATACATTAATATTCATTAATTATGGTTATAAAACACGTATTTATATACTAGGGGATACCTATATACTACTTATACGTATGTATATAGATATTAGCTGAGAACATATTATATATATACCAATATACCAATACGTATGCAAATATGTATATACATACGTCCTTATAGTTATATATATAATCATAGGGAATGACGGGAACGTGGACAGGAGCGAACCTGCACGCGGCACGATGACGAGGACGATGATGTCAACGAACAAGGGGTGGCCGATCGAGGTGGAACGAGGTCAGGTGGTGCACGGTCGGGATTCGTCGTGAATGCGTTCAGTCCGGTGCGGGGTTGACTGAAGTGGTGTTGATGAGCGAAGGGGGTACTCGGCGTCGACAGCAGCGGGTCGTCGAGCGGGTCTGAGCGGCTCCGACGAACGCAGTCGGGTCATCGAGCGGCTCCAGGCGAACGTAGTCAGGCTCGGTTCAGGGTGGCGAGTTCGACGCGGCTCCGTACAGTCGGGGCTCGACGATGAATAGTAAAGTCGGGGGGGGGGGTTGAGATTGTCGGCTGGTGTATTAGGTTTTGGTTGAGAAAGAAAAAGGGAAGCAATACTATATATATATGTAATCATAGTAGACTTTGGGTTGACCTAGAATTAAGTCTGGTCAAGGCCTTCTTGAGATTGGGCGTTCTCATGGGTATTACAATGGTTGGAATTTCAAATAATAAAGAAATTGCTAGAATGCATTGGTTCGATGGTCTGAGGCCATGGTTCAGGGAAAATTGATGTTGTATTACACACTTCCAAGAATTTATAGAATTTACACCTAAAAGAGAATTTGGGTTTATTTACGTATCGTCCAACGGGATGGATACCTCAATGCACTCTTGCACTAAAGTGTCTAAACAATGAAAAGTTGTACAAGTTCGACTTATGCATCAATTTAATAAAAGTGAATGCAAGTGGTGTTCTAAAATTCAAACGACGGTAAGGTGCAACAAAATAAAATCACAACAATTGAGAATAATCAATTATCATGCAGTCATTTACTCATTAATTACGAAAAGACAAAAATACCCCTAATCCAAAAAGTGGGGGTGACAAGTCTACCCTCAAAGAATTTCGTCCTCAAAATTTAAAATAACTATCACAAGAACATGCAATCAATTAATGAATTATACCTCAAGTCTCGAAGAGATATGGATACCGCTCGTGCATTTCGTCCTCTCTCTCCCAAGTTGATTCTCCTGGAGAGTGATTTCTCCATGCAACACGAACCAAGGGAATAGTCTGGTTCCGCAATATCTTCTCTCTACGATCCAAGATCTCCACCGGTTGTTCAGGATAGCTGAGTGTCGGTCCAACTTCGATCTCCGAGTGATCTAATACGTGACTAGGATCTGCCACGTACCGTCTCAGCTACGACACATGGAACACGTTATGCACTCCATCTAGAGCAGGAGGCAAGTCTAGTCTATAGGCCACTGCACCGACCCTTGCAAGAACACTGAAGGGCCCGATGTATCGTGGACTAAGCTTTCCTTCTCTGCCGAAACGAATCGTGCTCCGTGTCGGAGAAATCCGTAGGAACACCAAATTGCCAACCTAGAACAACAATCTTAACACGCAACCTAAACAAGGCAATCACAAACCAAACAAAACAAATCAAAACAATACCTAAAACTCTAGGGGTCTACGGTGGCTATCTGCCCAATGCCACTGTCTGTCCTGTGCCACTCGCAGTCTGTCTCTGATAAGTTTCACCTTTTCTGCTGCATCCACGACCATTTCTGGTCCTAGCAAGGCTCTTTCTCCAACATCATCCCAAGATAAAGGGGTACGATACCTCCGTCCATATAAAGCCTCGAATGGTGACATCTCAATGCTGGCCTGGTAGCTGTTGTTGTAAGCAAACTCTACCAAGTGTAGATGATCCTTCCAAGAACCTCCGAGATCCAATACGCAAGTGCGTAACATATCTTTAAGAGTCTGAATAGTCCTTTTAGACTGCCCGTCTGTCTGAGGGTGATATGCGGTACTGAACTTGAGCTGAGTGCCTAAGCTAGACTGCAGGCTCCTCCAAAAATGGGAAGTAAAACGACTATCCCGATCTGAGACAATACTCACAGGAACTCCATGTAACCTGACAATCTGCTGTACATACATTTCCGCTAGCTTCTCCGTCGATGTACCCACTTTAAAAGGTAAAAAGTGGGCTGATTTGGTCAACCTATCCACGATGACCCAAATTGCGTCCTTTCCTCCTGGAGAACGAGGAAGTCCCGAAACGAAGTCCATAGTCACGTGCTCCCACTTCTATTCTGGAATGGGTAAAGGTTGAAGCAATCCTCCTGGCCTCTGTCGATCTGCTTTTACTTGTTGGCACACTAAACATCGGGATACGAAGCGTGCTACTTCTCGCTTCATACCATACCACCATACATGCTTCCTCAAATCTCGATACATCTTGTTGGCTCCGGGATGCATCGAGTATTGAGAGCGGTGTGCCTCCTGTAAAACTTCTTTGTGCAGCTCTCCACTTGGCACACACATCCTCGTGCCAGGTCGTAAGGATCCATCATCCGCAATAGTGAAATCATCTATCAATCATGTCTGAACTTGTGCCCTAATATTCCTTAAAGTCTCATCATCATACTGCACAGCTCTAATTCTGTCTATCAGCTCTGATTGAATCTGCAGTCCCCACATCTGAATCTCCGCTCCTGGAACTAATACCTCAATTTCCAAGATCTCAAGATCAGCTAATAAGTGTCTATCCGAAGTCAAGCACATAGCCATTGGGTACCTGCTCAAGGCATCTGCGACTATGTTGGCTTTCCCTGGATGATACTATAATGAGATATCAAAGTCTTTCATCAATTCTAACCACCTCCTCTGTCTCATATTCATCTCCTTCTGTGTAAACACGTACTTTAAGCTCTTGTGGTCTGTGAAGATCTCTACACGCTCTCCGTACAGATAGTGCTTCCACAGCTTTAGGGCAAAGATAACTGCCGCTAACTCCAGATCGTGAGTGGGATAGTTCTTTTCATGAGGGTATAATTGTCTTGAAGCATAGGCAATTACTTTCCCGTGTTGTTGAAGAATGCATCCCAACCCTTTTTCTGAAGCATCACTGTAGATAGTGAATCCACCTGTCCCTGATGGCAACGTCAAAATTGGTGCTGTCGTCAATCTCCTTTTCAGCTCATCGAATGCGGCTTGGCATTCTTCCGTCCAGACAAATTCCATATCCTTCTTGGTCAACCTAGTCATTGGCTCTGCAATCTTGGAGAAGTCTTGTATAAATCTTCTGTAGTATCCTGCTAGTCCGAGAAAGCTCCTGATTTCAGCTACCGTACCGGGGGTAGCCCATGACTTCACTGCCTCTATCTTCTTTGGGTTAACTGAAATTCCGTCACCTGTTACCATATGTCCAAGAAATTCAACCTTTTCAAGAAAGAACTCACACTTTGAAAGCTTCCCGTATAATTTCTCTCTCCTGAGAGTTTCTAAGACTATTCTCAAGTGCTCTTCATGATCTTCTGGGGTTTTTGAATATACTAGAATGTCGTCAATAAACACCACTACGAACTTGTCAAGGTACTGGTGGAACACCTTGTTCATCAAGTTCTTAAATACTGCTGGTGCATTGGTTAAACCAAACGGCATTACTGTAAATTCAAACTGGCTATATGTGGTTCGAAAGGCGGTCTTCGGTATGTCTTCTTTCTTCACTTTCACCTGGTGATAGCCTGACCTCAAGTCTATTTTTGAAAACACCTTCGCTCCGCTCAATTGATCGAAAAGATCATCTATCCTCGGCAGCGGGTATTTATTTTTGATAGTGAGGTTATTTAAAGCTCTATAATTGATATACATATGTACCGTGTCATCCTTCTTTGGTACAAATAATACCGGTGCTCCCCATGGCAATGAACTGGATCTAATAAAACTTTTGTCTTACAGCTCCTCAACTTGTTTCTTTAGTTCTACCAATTCGTTGTTGTTAACTCTATAGACATGTTGTGAAATAGGCTCTGCTCCTGGTCTCAAGTCTATAGAGAACTCAACATCTCTGTCTGGTGGCAAACCTGGCAACTCCTCTGGAAATACATCCAGGAACTCCGCTATAAGTGGATGCGGTATCTCTTCTTCTTCCACCCTGGCTCCGCAAAAAGTGCCTCTGCTCCGCTCCTCTGCTCCTCTGGCAATCTCAAACTCTGGCTCTTTTGGTGGTCGAAATACTACTCTACCTCCGTGACAATCTATAGAAGCATGGTGTTTACTTAACCAGTCCATTCCGAGTACAATATCGTATTCCGGAAGTGACATAACGAGTAAACTCACGCTCAACTCTCAGCCTTCCAATGACACTCTCCGATCCTTGCAACAATCATGGACTAGGATAATGCCTCCTCATGTCGTGATCTTGCAAGTCCTATCTAATGGTTTCATTTCTAAATGATGCTTAAGGGCATAAGATACAGATACGAAACTATGGGAAGCGCCAGAATCAAATAATGCAAGTGCTGGAATAGAATTGAGTAAAACTGAACCTGAAATCATGTCTCCAGCTGGCTCGGCCTCCTCAGTGGTCATGGCGTAAGCTCGTCCTTGTGGTGCTCCTCTCTGTTGCTGCTGCTGCTGAGCAAACCTCTCCTACTGTGATGGAAGTGGAGGTCCTCTCTGCTGGCCTCCTGGTATAATAGGTTCTCTGGCTGGTCCTCTCTGAGCTGCTCCTCCTCCTTGGCGAGTCTGAATAGTTGGGCAGTCCCTCAGCTGATGTGCTGCTGATCCACACGATAAGCAAGTGCCCAACCTTTTTCTGCAGATGTCTCTTGTATGTCCCATCTTTCCGCAATACGAATATGGGGCAACGAGTTGATTATGTCTTTGTGGTTGCTGTTGTTGAGCATGTCCTCGAACTGGTGCCTGTTGCTGGTGTTGCTGCTGGTGTTGTTGCTGGTACGGCCTATGTTGTTGTTGAAAGTGTGGGTGCTTGGCTGGTCCTGTGTTACCTTCTGTTGCTCCAGATGTATCGCGTCCTCTCTTGGACCTGAGGTCCAAGTCGTCTTCGACAATCTGGGCATCCATCAGAATACCCTCAAATGTAGCAGTACGTCGTCCCGAAGTACGAGACTTGATCTCCCTATTTAATCCCTTCCTGAATTTTCGAGCTTTGTCTCCTGGGTCTTGAACCATCGATGGCGCAAATCGACTCAATCGATAAAACTCTGCAGCATATTCGTCGACTGACATGGCTCCTTGGACTAAGTCATGGAACTGACTTTCTAATGCTCCCAAGGCTACGTCAGGAAAGAATTTCTCTTTGAAGAGTTCTTTAAAGTCCTCCCAAGAAAGTCCTTCAGCGGCGAGTCTCGGCTCTGTACGATACCACGTCAGTGCGATATCAAACATCTGACTGCCAGCGGCCTTTATTTGAAGAATTCCTGGAATCTGTGATAAGCGCAAATTCCTCTCTATGTCTTTTAACCATTCGTCAGCATATAGTATTCCTTCTGTGCCTTTGAACTCTCGAGGCATCATCCTCTTAAAGTCTACTATGGTACCGGGCCTCTGTTGTTATTGACCTTGGTGTTGCGGTTGTCGTGCTACTCTCTCCACAGCCTGGAGAGTCACCTGATGAGCATTCTCCATGCTCTCTCTCATCAGTTCGGTCTGCGCCTGGTGTGCTTCTGCTTGCTTTCTCTGAGCCTCAGCTTGAACACGCTGAGCCTCTGCTGTTACTCTCTGGGCCTCTAGCATGCCCTGTATTAATGCGAACATCTGTGCCCCGTCAGTGGGCACTCCTCCGGGAATCGGTATCGGTGGTGGTGGAAGGTCGTCTGTCATAGCTGGGGCAATCCTCTGTATAGGTGGAGGAGGAATCCCGTTAGTTGCAGACACTCCCACACGAACAGGAGATGTAGGAGGATCTCCAAGTATCTGTTCGTCAGGTTGAGAGGTGGCAGTCCTCTCTGAATTGGATGCTCCCATTCTCATGGATCTAGTATTCGGCGACATCCTGAATACAGATCAAAGAATCAATTAAGGTGATAGATGTGATATTATCAAGGAAGGACACTACAGTGCTAAAGGAAGCAATCCGTTAGAATAGCAATATGAAGTTCAGAATTTCCTAGTGTGATTGAGCATATTCTCATCCTAGATCCTATTTCCTATATCCTAGCACAGGCTCGCAGCAGTACAACTAAGTTGTCGTACTACCACGATATCGCATAACTTGCGAAACTGGACCTGCATGGGCCACCACTAAAAACGTGTCATGACCCGCACCCGGTATAGGGGCACGAGAGCGTGGGTACATCCAGCCTACGCCGCAGCATCGGCGGTAGAACGCTGTCTAGGTCACAGTAATACTATATAGCTAAACACCTGTAAATGATATCCATCTCCATAAGGAGGTCAATATACATCTCACAATAATCTCACAAGGTAACTCAATCACAACAACTATAAGGCACGATAAAAGATAAAAAGAAAATGACATAGTTAAACACCATATCTCAAACATAAAGATAACTCACAGTCTAGCTGTCCAACACAAGTCTCCAATTAAACTTAACATGAGTCTAAACATAAACTGAAACAACCTCCATAAGTCTCAAGCATAAATAAATACTATCTAGATAGCTGTAGGCAATACCTCATCTAGAATCATGGTCTCCTCTAGGATCTCTGGTACATAGTCTGCATCTGTACCTGGTCCGTAGTGCGTGGTACAGAAATCCTCAAGATTCTCTGGAAAAAATATCCAGTCAAGATTGGAATGAAATACACCTCTAACGGCAGTTCCACATATATTGACAAAAACTATAATACAGTGTAAAGAAATACAAGACAGATATGAACAACTAGCAATAAGATACTGGAATAAAGGAAATTCTGGAATAAAAAAATACTGGAATAAGAAATACTAGAATATCATCATCAATATGCATCTAACAATGAATAGAACTACAAGTACACGCAAGAACAATGAACTGATATGCAAGTGTGTACAAGAACAATAACTAGAACATGTAGAGATGTTAGATCAATGTACTAAGGATACATGTTAAGAATATCTAACTAAGTGTGTGAAACATCAGTATATCATGGGATCGGCTTGGGACTATATGACTCATTACATTGATTAGCAGTCATCCCCAACAGGTCAGGCTAACCAAATATAACAGCGATGAGGCATGTAAGGGTAAGGCTGCACCGACGTGAAATATGGGTGAGCTAATGCTGCATGTAAGTTGGGTATGATCACATAAACTACTAATACTTTCCCGTTTCCCCAGCTAGCACGATGGATTCCAATCACGACTCCTCGTGACAGGTCTCAATGATGCTAACTCGTGTAAAGAACAGTGTCAGAGTCATGTACGCTATACAACAAGAATTATAGAGATAATCAACATAATGGAAACTGTCAGAGAATGTACTCGCCTGTGGTCCTTAGCTGGCAATACCACTGTCTGGGTTCCAAGGTATCGTCTGAATGATCCAACAGTCCTATAGACATAGCATATAATACAATACTTCATCAGACAATACTCTAGCTCACAATCAACATAATAATCAAGGACTATACTAGGGGTCACGTCTGTAGTTGCTGTGCATAACAGACAGTCAATGGTACGGTCCTGCCAGTACGTCAGTGTACATATGGCAGTCTACTATTATGCTATATGGTCACAGGTAGATGTAACTACGGGGTATCCGTGGTCACAATCAAAACATCTCGGGCATATGATACATAGGACTTAATATGAACTAATCTCTCATCATACTAATTAATTACACTTATAATAGATATGTATATATGTATTAAACTAATTGAGCATTATACGGTTCATAGGCATATACATTAATATTTATTAATTATGGTTATAATACACGTATTTATATACTAGGGGATACCCATATACTACTTATACGTATGTATATAGATATTAGCTGAGAACATATTATATATATACCAATATACCAATACGTATGCAAATACGTATATACATACGTCCTTATAGTTATATATATAATCACAGGGAATGACGGGAACGTGGACAGGAGCGAACCTGCACGCGGCACGATGACGAGGATGATGATGTCAACGAACAGGGGGTGGCCGGTCGAGGTGGAACTAGGTCAGGCGGTGCACGGACGGGATTCGTCGTGAATGCGTTCAGTCCGGCGCGGGGTCGACTGAAGTGGTGTTGACGAGCGGCGGGGGTACTCGGCGTCGACAGCAGCGGGTCGTCGAGCGGGTCTGAGCGGCTCCGGCGAACGCAGTCGGGTCGTCGAGCTGCTCCAGGCAAACACAGTCGGGCTCGGTTCAGCGTGGCGAGTTCGACACGGCTCCGTACAGTCGGGGCTCGGCGGTGAATAGTAAAGTCGGGGGGGGGGGTTGAGATTGTCGGCTGGTGTATTAGGTTTTGATTGAGAAAGAAAAAGGGAAGCAATACTATATATATATATATATATATATATATATATATATATATATATATATATATATATATATATATATATATATATGTAATCATAGTAGACTTTGGGTTGACATAGAATTAGGTCTGGTCAAGGCCTTCTTGAGATTGGGCTTTCTCATGGGTATTACAATGGTTGGAATTTCAAATAATAAATAAATTGCTAGAATGCATTGGTTCGATGGTCTGAGGCCATGGTTCAGGAAAAATTGATGTTGTATTACACACTTCCAAGAATTTATGGAATTTACACCTAAAGGAGAATTTGGGTTTATTTACGTATCGTCCAACGGGATGGATACCTCAATGCACTCTTGCACCAAAGTGTCTAAACAATAAAAAGTTGTACAAGTTCGACTTATGCATCAATTTAATAAAAGTGAATGCAAGTGGTGTTCTAAAATTCAAACGACGGTAAGGTGCAACAAAATAAAATCACAACAATTGAGAATAATCAATTATCATGCAGTCATTTATTCATTAATTATGAAAAGACGAAAATACCCCTAATCCAAAAAGTGGGGGTGACAACATCAATGTATTAATTGCCTCGACAGACGGGCCATGCCGTGTGTCCTACGTATGCGGATTCAAGACTCATGAGGCTTCGACTCCATGCAGCTTCGACTCCATGCAATTCATATATGCGTCCTGAACGACTACAGAGCAGGACGGTCGCATAAAACCCCCTGACACAGATTTTGATGTCGGTTAGAAGTTCTGACACCTCAGTCATCACCCCGAGATGCTTCAAAATTCGTGCAGATGACGACTCAAAAAAGATAATAAGTCACATCAGTGCATTAATTGCCTCGATAGACGGACCACGCCACGTGTCCTACGTATGCGGCTTCAAGACCCATGTGGCCTCGACATCATGCGGCTAGAGCGTCCATCTGACCAAGGCAAAACAAGAGTACGCATGCGGCTTCAAGACCCATGCGGCTCGACATCATGCGGACAGAGCATCCATTTGACCAAGGCCAAACAAGAGTATGACGCAGGTTCAAGACCCATGCGGCCTCGACATCATGTGGCCAGAGGGTCATTCCGACCAAGGCCAAACGAGAGCTTCTATGTGACTACAACAGTATGCGACTCTCAACTCACAAGATTTTTTGTTACAATCGAAGATGATTTCTCGCACAGATAGTATTGACCAAGTGTCAAATTGACCGATTTATGCACTCAACAGCCCCAATATCTCTTCAAATAGAATCCTAACCAAGTCTACGTGGCGGCTTGCCCACATCATGCGGCAACTGTTGCAACCATATTCTATAGAAGGAGCCTTACGCGTCCACCAAACAGAGGGATATGCGGCACCCATAGCCCATCAACACGATGACTATAAATATGAGCAACTGGAATGTTCTAAAGTTCATATTTTTCCCTTCAAAGAGAGACCGAACCAAAGGGATGGCTGGCTATTCGATTCACACTAGAACCAAGGAGAGAATATTTTGCGTCCAGATCGTCCACGGATAAAGAGAGTTGCTACACTCCTAATCCTCCATCGTCACCCCGGAGATCAAAACAAATTTGTACTTAGATTGTCTCTTAGGACTCTACTTTGTACTTTCAAGTTTGTTAATCAGAATCAAGTCCTCTTAGTTCTTCCTTTTGATTTAAATAGCAAATACCCCAATTCCTTTATTACATCCAACAATCACTCTATCTCATGTCGAAGATGGGATACGACCTCCAAAAAGCTGAAGGTCTAAACTTTGGCAAAGGACGACGTACTTCTTTATAATCGGACAGTTATTACAACAACACTCGTAGAGGGCTAGGATATGGAGATGCTTGTACGCGCCATGACTCACAAGACGGCCAGCAAATCCTAACCTAAAGGAGATGGCCCATTCATTGTGGAAATCGTGTTTCCCAACGGCGCATACCGGTTAGGGAAACCAAGCGGCGACTTGCTCATGGTGCCTATCAACGTCAAGTTCCTAATAAAAAGTACTACGTCTAAACTATACTTGTACTCCCATCATCCCCAGTGGGATAACCCAGAAGTACAAATTAACTCTTGGTTCTTCATCCCTAACAAGTGCCTATGTCCAACATTCTCTTCTTCTTTACAAATTCTCGTAAAACCAATCATCTGTATACTAGAACCCTGGATACGCAGCGGATGATGAGTCCCTAAAGTTGTCATGCCCCAGTCCCAAAATACATAGGACTAGGACACGTAAGCATGCCAGCCGCATGGATATGGCAACTCCAATATATGGAAACTAAAACCCATACGTACGCTGTAATATGAATATCAAATTCATAAGTGGTATAAATCTATCACAAGTCACAGGGTACAATCTAAATCTCATCAACAGAAAATTAATATAAATAAATAACCAACATCTATATAACTAGGTCTCAATATAAAGTATTTAAAGAAGACAGTCGGATGAAAACAAATCTACTGCCGAACTAGAATATAAAAACAAACATAACATAAGTACATCACCAATAATCACGAGGCTCGAAGGGAAGACCTCCTCAAATATAAGCAACCAGTCCGGATCTGCGCTCCTGCGAATACTCAAAAACAGCTACACTTGGAAGGGGCCAGGTCCTCAGAGGGACATAACAAGATACATAAAAATATGCCAATAAAGTACTGAAATAAATATCCAATAGGGTCGTCTAACCGTCTATGTGAATGCAGTTTGAGAACAACTTTCTAACAAGTGGGCTATCTGGCTAAAAATGGGATTGGCGTGACTCTCTCGGAGAATCAGGGGCCTATACAGCATGTCGTCTTTTGAACGGCAGGGGCCGCCTGTTACATAATATATAGAAGGGTCATCACCACCCGTATCTCCAACGGAGCTTCCGGGTTACAAAAGGAAAAGTGCAAAGGAGCCCAAATGCCTTACTTGTTGTTCTCCCCACCCCATGCTCTAAGCATGTCACATCCATGACACGATTTGGTTCATAGCCTATCTTTAGTACCATAGCCCAATCCTGCAACCAAACAAGGACAAGGATTGGACTACCGTACTACAATGGGCTATGTCCATGGACCACTAATAACTGCTAAGTCTTCTAGCATACAAAGTTTTTATCAGCAGTTATCCCTAACGCACGTCCCACACGTATCGATGATCAGTCAATACGTACGTCCATAATCTATATAAGACTCACAACTCATGTAAAAATATGTCACAGTCAAATGAAACCTAATACTGCTTTATGATAATGGGGCGGTCTCATAAACAAGGTCAATGCATATACATAATAAAAACAATCACGACGACACCGTCGCGTATATTTTATATAATATTTAAAGATGCATGCAATATATGGAATATGAATAACAGTACAATGGTAAGGTATACTTGCCTGGCAAGAAGCTGCAAAATGTAACGTCCAGATGTCAAACACACATGATCAGAAGCTACGGTCTCAGAACAAACGTCTCCGAATGCTGAAATAAACATCACCAACGTTCCCAGAATAAGCAAAATAGCTAGAAATTACTACCCTTTCGTCCAATTTGGACACAGGGGCAAAACGGTAATTTCGGATCAAAGCGGGATCCACGTGTGGCCCACTTTGCACCGAAAAGTGTGCTAGGGGTAACAATCTCTAAATAGGACAAGTTATAGGTCAAACAAACTCTAAATATCAGTACGAACTCAACGGTACGTCCAAATATAGATTTCGATGAGCCGAACACAATTTTTGCCTAAAAGTCAACCATAGGGCCCGCTAATTGGCGACTTGGTCAACTGTCTCAGAATTGCGTAAAAATTAGGTCAGAGGACCAGAGCATTACCACGATTCCAGTGGCATAAGTTTCATTGCATTCTGACGAGTGTGCACTAAATACGTAGGGCTTTTATAATAGTTGCGACACGGAGGATTGTCCGCGAATACGGGCTGATTTCGATGCGCACACGCGTCCAAATCAGTTTTCTCGAAATCCCACACGTCTGGGTATACCGCGCTCACCTTTTGGTATACTTGGTACAAGACGGGACGGTCCCGTTTGGCGGGGCGCATTCCGTATCGTAATTTCTGGAATATGGAAAAGTAGATTTTTGGAATTTTCAAACAAATTTAATTCTACACACAGCAGTTAATAATTTAATGTAAATAACAGAAATTAAACTAGGTCAAGTGGTCTCCGTATACCAACAAGAAAAATTGAATTCGGTTTCTGTGGTGGGAGATACGAATCCGTGAACGTAGGTAGTCATCGCAGTTTTTTGCGATACCCAAAAGTTGTCAATATTCGTCAACTTGGGCGCTGTTTTCGCCCAGGTTTACGTGCTGTTTGAGGTCAACTAACGTACATATATTGAAGGGGGTTAAGTGATGAACGTACCGGTGAAGACGGGGTCAAGTTTGGTCTAGCGAGGTGACAGAAAACGCGTTGTGAACACAGGTACTTCGCTGTCCAAAACTACAGTTATGGTTTGAGTGCGGGGTCGCGGTCGTCGGGGTCGGTTCTGGGCGGCTGGACTGGGAAGCCCGGTCAAGTTCGAGGCGGCGCGGTGCTCTGGTCAAGGGTGGATGGGATTGGATTAGGGTTAGGGTTTGCTGTTGATATATATATATATATATATATATATATATATATATATGTGTGTGTGTGTGTGTGAGAACGAGAGAGGGGGGTCGATTCCCAGCGGGTCGGGGGGTTTTGGGGTAGCCGCTGCTGCTGCTTGTGTTTGTTCCACTAATGGATCGGGCGGGTAGTATATCCAGTAAGGTTTACGGGTTTGGGTTCAAGTCCATTAGGATTTTTTTTCTTTTTCTTTTCCAATCCTTTTTTATTTCTTTTTCTTTCTAAATTCTATTTAATAATTCATATATATATATATATATATATATATATATATATATAGAAAATTTTAGCAATTATATTTATGCACACCATTAAGCTGTCAACTGCCCACATGGTCCCCTACATGGAATAAATAAAAAAAATTATAATGGCTCCATAAATTCCCTAAATGCACAAACACCTAAAATAAAAAATTAAATAAATTCTATTTTCTCTAATTAGCTCATAATTACTACAAATTAATTAAATAATTAATTAAAAAGGTAAATACGGTTTTTAGAATTAGGGGTTTTACAAAAGTCTTCCGAACGGAGCGGTCCTCAGGTCCACTCGCACAATTCCACAATGACCACTCAAAAACTAATCTTTTTAGACGCTAAACATGTCCATATCACCTCTGAGCTATCGTCCCATTAATCTCCCCAGCGGAGAAATCCTCAGGTCTATCTTCATGTTCGGATTGACCATACCCAGCAAATCACTCCTCAGCGAGTTTCTCGAACATCGGTTCACATCCATATTACCTCTGAACTACTGTTCTAACATTTTTTTTCGGCTGAGTTTGCCATGTCCAAGTGATCTCTGAGAAAAACTCTCAAATTTTGGCTATCGATCATCACGTCCATATTACCTCTGATATCGGTTGTCATTCCCACTTATCACCCGTACTCACCAAGGTACATCAGTGGTGTTAAGTCCACAAAACTGCCACCTCTGGTAGGGCTTATCTCGAACTTAGTACTTGTACTCTCGTGCACAAGAAGTAATAGGTCCACCAAAACCCCCCGTAGGATGCCTGTAATGGAAATGAATAGTTCAAATCCACATTACCTCTGAACTACTTTTCTTTTTTCCAGCAGAGAAAAAGTCAGTTCATGTTCATATTACCTTTGAACTATGTCTCTCCACGATCCCTACAGAATCATATCTTACCATGTCCACATTACCTCTGAGTAAGATATTTTCAGAATTTTTCCATGTCCATATCACCTCTGAGTAAAGTTTTGCTCTTCAACTTTTTTGCTATCATGTTTACATAACCCCTGATAGTACTAGTCGTTTCAGCTTATTATCCGTACTTAAGGTACGCCATGGGAATAAGTTCACAACCCAAGAGTTCGCCATGTCCATATTACCTCTGAGCAAACTTCTTGGACTTGACTATCGATCGTCACGTCCATATTACCTCTGATATCGATTGTCTTCCAGCTTATCACCCGTACCCAATCTGGAGTATGCCAGCGGTGATAAGTCCATAAAAACTGCCACATCCATATTACCTCTGTCAGGACTTGTCTCAAACCTATTACTTGCATTAACGTACACAAAAAGTAGTAGGTCCACAAATTCTATCACGTCTATATTACCTCTGATAGGTTTTATTTTCGAATCTATTACTCGCACCCCCAAGTGCGCAAAAGGGTAATAGGTCTACCAAAATCTCCAAGAAAAATAACCAGATCGGGAGGCCACGGATCGAGACCACCCATGATAAACTCTTTGGCGAGGAGAGTCGCAGCCTTCGGCATCCTTCACAAAAAAAGAGAAAATGAAGCAAAGAGATAAAAGTTCTCTATCTCCCCCTGACTACCTATTTATAGGCTCCAAAATTGCATAAAAGTGTCGAAGCAATGAATATAGCAGTTAATGAGATAAACCTATCACCTCGATCTACGTGATCCTCTTTAATCTCCTCAAAAACCGACTCTTTGGGCTCCGTGTTATCAGACGGTTCAGAATCCCAACAGATCGACTTAAAGGTATAACCAAATCTTGCTATTTAATGCATATTTGACAGCATAGCAGAGCCCTCCATGCGACAACTTCTACATGTGTCAACCTGACAAACTTAGTAGAAGAAGATAGACAGTGAATGCGTGATGATTTCATGCTTCTTATTCAAAGTATTCCAGACTTAGCCAAGTCTGAAAAGTTTGAGGGGGTCTTGTAGAAGAATGAAAAATCTTTTCATGTGCTCCAGTTTATAGTCAACAAATAAGAAAAAGACGCATAACAGTGGAGGAGGCATAACACCCTCAAATACATGACATCCCGATACGCATGCCGCCCATTGACGTATCGTTCCTACAGTCACATCAGAGCATTTATAACTCCGACAAAATAGACAGTCATCCTGACCGCCTCGAATCCTGCACCGATAATTAGAATCCGGGCTAACGGCTTCGTCATAATTACTTTCGGCAGTAAAGAACTATTTAAATACCACGAATGCAGAAGACGACAAAAATCCATGCGTCTCTGGCCCAATGCGTTACAGACTCCATGCAGTCCATGCGTCTCTGGCCCCATGCTTTCTAGACTCCATGCGTCCCATGCAGCTCTGGCCCATGCATTCCAGACTCCATGCGGTCTACGTATCTCTGGCCCCATGCGTTCCAAACTCCATGCGTCCCATGCATTTTTGGCCACACGTTTTCCAGATTCCACATCGACCAAATCTTGCTGTTACAACTGAGTGAATCTCTCCAATCAAATAGCGGCCACGTGTCCATTTGACCAAGTCGCACCTACAACATTAGAGAGCCACCCAGATATTCAGCAACAAAAAAATATTAACAAATTTCCACGTGGCAATCTGCCCATGGCTTACGGCAACAGTTACAACCGTATTCTGTTGAAGGAGACTTATACGACCACCAAACAGAGTCCTATACGGCATCCATGTCCTATCAACACGATGGCTATAAATAGGAGCAACTAGAATGTCACGTCCCAGTCCCAAAATATGTAGGACTAGGAATACGTAACACGCCAGCCGTATGTATACGAACTCCAATATATGGAAACCATATACACACGTATGTTGTACATAAATATCCAATCCACCAGTCATAATATACTATCACAACAAGTCACACGCAATCTATATCTCATCCACAGCACAAATAGATAGATAAATAGAAATACATAACTGAATATCAAATAAGAAGTCTCAAAGTATAATAGTCGGATGGAAATAAATCTACTGCAAATCGACTATACTAAAACTACTAAAGAGAGAAGAGAATCAACTCTAATATAAGAATAAATGTCTCTAAAAGAAATATCAACTAAAATCTCTAATAGCTGAAATGAATCACAGATAATCCGAAGATAAGACCTCCTCAGTCTGATAAGAAGCGTCAGGTCCAGGTCCGTACTCCTGCGGAAACTCCTGCTCATCTATATCTGGAAAGGTACCAGGTCCTCAGAGGGACGTAACAAGATACATATAAATATGCCAATAAAGTACTAAAATATAAACATCCAATGGGTCGTCTAATCGTCTAAGTGAATACAGTTTGAGAACAACTTTCCAACACGTGGGCTATCTGGCCAAAATGGGATTGGCATGGTTCTCTTGGAGATCCAGGGGCCTAAAAAGCATGTCGTCTTTTGAAAGCCAGAGGCCGCCTGATAATATATAATATATAGTGGTCATCACCACCCGTCGCTCCGGGGGAGCGTCCGGGCGAACAAAGGAAAGTGCAAAGGAGCCCAAACGCCTTACTTGTTGTTCTCCCTATCTTATGATCTAAGTATGTCACATCCAGGACACAATAATACCTCTAATAACTGCCAGGTCTACTAGCATGCAAAGTTTCTATCGGCAGTTATCCCTATCCGTCGCACGACCTATACGTACCAGTGGCCAGCCGAGTACGCAAGTCCATGTCCTACATGTGACTCACACTCGTGTAAGAATAGTGTCATGGCCAATGAAACATAAAATTTCTTATGATAATGGGGTGGTCTCATAAAGTAGGTCCAATGCATATACATAAATAAAAACAGAACACGACGACACCGTCGTTGCACCCAAGTTTCCTTGGACGCACAGTTTATATAACAGTTAAAATAAATGAACTAAAATAAGCAGAAATAAAACATGCATGCATCATATGAAATGTAAATACAGTACAATGGCAAGGTATACTTGCCTGGCAAGAAATCTGTAAAGTGTAAGCATCCAAATGTGAAGGACACAGAATCAGGAACTAATAGCTCCGAACAAACGTCTCCGGATGCTGAAATAGACATCACCAATATTTTCGGAATCAGTAAAATAACTAGAAATCATTACCCTTTCGTCCAATTTAGACACAGGGGCAAAACGGTAATTTTGGATCAAAGTGGGGCCCACATGTGGCCTACTTTGCACCGAAAAGCGTGCCAAGGGTAACAGTCTCTAAATGGAACAAATTATAGGTCAAATGAACTCTAAAATTTAGTACGAACTCAACGGTATATCCAAATATGGATTTCGGTGAGTTGAACACAATTTCGCCCAAAAAGTCAACCGTGGGGCCCGCCAATAGGCGACTTGGTCAACTATCTCAGAATTGTGTAAAAATTGGGTCACAGGACCAGCGTAATATTACGAGTCCAGTGGCGCAAGTTTCGTCGCATTCTGATGAGCATGCACTAAATGGCGCAGGGTTTTACAAAAGTTACGACACGAAGAATTTCAGAAGATACGGGCTGATTCCGACGCGCACACGCGTCCGAATCAGTTTTCGTGAAAGCCCACACATCTGGGTATACTGTACGCACCTTTTGGTATACTTGGTACACGACGGGGCGGTCCCGTTTGGCGGGGCGCGCTTCGTATCACAATTTTTGGAAGATAAAAAAGTAGGTTTTCGGGGTTTTCTAACTGATTTAATTTAATGTACAGTAGTTAATAAAATATTATATTTGACAGAAAATAAACTAGGTTAGGTGTTCTTCGCATACCAAAAAGAAAAACTGAATTCGGATCTCTGTGGTGGAAGATACGAGTCCGTGAACATAGGTAGTTACCGCAGTTTTCTGTGATCCCAAAAGTTGTCTTTTTTGTCAACTTGATTGTTGTTTTTGCCTAGGTTTATGCGTTGTACGAGGTCAACTAACATACATATATGGAAGGGGGTTAAGTCATGAACATACCGGTGAAGACGGGGTCGAGTTTGGTCAAGCGATGGCGCAGAAATCGAAACGTGAACACAGGTAAGTTGCAGTCAAAATCTGTCGCGGCGCGTTGACACGGACGGCGACGATCGGCGGTGCTGCTCGGGCGGTCTGCGGCGGTCTCCGGTCGAGACTGGGCTGCGGTGGTAGGGGGGTTGATGAGAGATGATCTTGGGGTTAGGGTTTTAGAAAAGTTGATATATATAGTGAGAGAACGCGGGGGGGGGGGGGGTATACTCGCGGTCGCGGTTTGTTAAGGACGCTGCTGCTAATGTTGCTAGCTGGTGCGGGGTTGCGGGTAGGTTCATTTGTTAACGGGTTAGGGTTTGACCCAATAAGAAGTTTATTTCATTTTCTTTTTTTCCTTTTTCTTTCTTATTCTAATTCAATTCTATTTTTTTCTAATTCTTTTCATTTTTTTCTAATTACTTTTATTATTCTTTTTAATAAATCATATATATATATATATATATATATATATATATATATATATATATATATATATATATATATATATATATATATATATAGAAAATTCTATAAATTATATTAGAGCATATAATAAATCTATCAGCTGTCCACTGGGTGTCCTATATGGAATAAATTAAGAAAAATTTATAATTGCTCCATAAATCCCTTATTGCACAAACACTTAAAAATAAAAATTAACTAAATTCTATTTCTTCTAATTAGCTCATAATTACTATAAATTAATTAAATAATTAATTAAAAGGTAAATACGGTTTTTAGAATTAGGGGTTTTATATTCTACCAAACTTATAAAAAATTTGTCCTCGAAATTAAAACTAAGCAACGATAGAAAGTGAAGGATGGTATAAGATATAAATTAACAAAGTAATTTCATAACTTGGTCTGCGAATAGGTTCGGAAAACGTTTGCGCATGTCGTCCTCGCGCTCCCAAGTAGATTCTCCTGGCGCGCCATGCTCCCATGCCACGCGAACCAAGAGAATAGACGGGTTCCTCAACACTTTCTCTCGACGGTCAAGGATTCCCACGGGTTGCTCTTGGTATGAAAAGCTCGGCCCAATGGTGATCTCCGAATGGTCGAGAACATGACTGATGTCTGCCATATATCGCCTAAACTGTGACACATGGAATACGTCATGTACTCCCTCAAGTGAAGGTGGTAGCGCAAGTCGATATGCCACTTCTCTCACTCTCTCTAGCACGTCAAATGGTCCAATATACCTTGGACTCAACTTGCCTCACCCTCCGAATCGAATGGTGCCTCTGGTAGGTGATATCCTCAAGAAGACATGATCGCCCTCTTTAAACTCTAAGGGACGACGATGAAGGTCTGCCCACTGCTTCTGCCTGTCTTGCGCTGCTCGCAAGTGTCCTTGTATCTTCTTAACTGTCTCAACGGTGTTGACCACCAACTCTGGTCCCAGAATCTGATGTTCTCCCACGTCACTCCAACACACATGAGACCTACATTTTGTTCCATACAATTCTTTAAACGGAGCCATCTGGATACTCGCTTGATAGCTATTGTTGTAAGAAAACTCCACGAGATGTAGGTGGTCCTCCCATGATCCTCCAAAGTCTAACATATAAGCCCTCAATATATCCTCCAATGTCTGAATAGTACGCTCTGACTGCCCATCTGTCTGCGGGTGATAAGATGTACTGAACTTCAGACGAGTTCCAAGACTCTCTTGCATGCTCCTCCAAAAGTGCGATGTGAAACGCGAATCCCTGCCTGATACAATGCTGACTGGTATGCCGTACAATCTCACTATCTGCCTCATATATAAGTCAGCCAAAGCTTCTGTAGACTGGCCAAATCTAAAAGGTAAGAAATATGTTGACTTGGTGAGTCGGTCCACTATTACCCATACTGCATCTCTCCCACTTGGACTCTTGGGAAAACCCGTGACGAAGTCCATAGTGATGTGCTCCCACTTCCACTCTGGAATCGGAAGTGGCTGCAATAATCATGTTGTTCTCTGGTGCTCTGCCTTTACTTGTTGACATACTAGACATTTAGCTACAATGCGAGCTATCTTTCTTTTCATTCCATGCCACCAAAAGTGCTGTCGTAAGCCACGATATATCTTGGTGCCTCCACGATGAATAGAATATATCGAACTATGAGCTTTTATCATCAGCTTCTGTCGAATCTCTCCATTGGGAACATCTAGACGATCACCACATCGTAATGTCCTGTCCTCATGAATGCGCAATCCTGTCTGCTCTCCGTCCTCTGTTATTTCTTTCAGTCTCCTGAATCTGGCATCTGTAGGCAAAGCTGTCTTGATCCTCTCTACTAGTGATGATTGTACTTGCAAGTTGGCTAGTGTCCCATCTGCTCCGGGTAATATCACTTCAATGCCGAGATCTTGCAAGTCCTCCAATAATTCCCTCTATGTCGTCAAGAAATAAGCTGCTGGTTTCCGGCTTAACGCGTCTGCTACAACGTTAGCCTTTCCTGGGTTATAATGTAGCTCTATCTCGAAATCTTTTATCAACTCAAGATATCGACGATGTCTCATATTTAACTCCTTCTGCATGAAGACATACTTGAGGCTTTTGTGGTCTGTATAGATCTCTACTCGTTCCCCATATAAGTAATCTCTCTATAGCTTCAGAGCAAATACAACAGCTGCAAGTTCCAAGTCATGAGTCGGATAATTCTTCTCATACACTCATAACTGTCTAGATGCATATGCAATCACCTTGCCATGCTGCATCAATATGCAACCCAAGCCTTTCCCTGATGCGTCATTGTAGATCACATAACCTCATGATCCTGATAGAATAGTCAATACTGGTGCTGTAGTCAGTCGCTTCTTCAACTCTTCAAAGGCGTCTTGACACTCGTTGGTCCATACGAACTCTTGGTCCTTGCAAGTCAAACAAGTCATATGTGCTGCTATCCTGGAGAAGTTCTCCACGAACCGTCGGTAATATCCCGCAAGTCCAAGAAAACTCCTCACCTCTGATGCTGATTTAGGAACGGGCCATGTCTCAACTGCCGAGATCTTCTCTGGATCAACAGAAATACCATCTTCCGTAACGACATGCCCAAGAAATAAAACTTTGTCCAAGAAGAACAAACATTTACTGAGCTTCGCATATAACTGCTCTCTCCTCAATGTCTCTAGAACAATCCGCAGGTGCTTCTCGTAATCCTCATGGCTCTTCGAATAGACAAGTATATCATCTATGAAGACGACCACGAACTGGTCCAAATACTGGTGGAAGACTCGATTCATTAAGTCCATAAAGATAGCTGGAGCATTGTTCAATCCAAATTGCATGACCAGAAACTCGTAGTGCCCATATCTTGTTCTAAATGTGGTCTTCGGAATGTCCTGCTTCCGTACCTTCACCTGGTGATATCCCGATCTTAAATCTATCTTCGAGAATACCTTGGCTCCACTGAGCTGATCAAATAAGTCATCAATGTGTGGCAATGGGTATTTATTCTTCACAGTCACTGCATTTAAGGCTCTGTAGTCAATGCACATACGTACTGACCTATCCTTCTTTGGTATAAACAACACTGGTGCTCCCCAGGGTGATGCACTCGGTCGGATGAAACCTTTCTCCTCTAGTTCTTTCAACTGTGCCTTCATCTCATCCATCTCCTTCTTCGCTAATCTGTAAACATGTGATGCTATGGGTGCTGCTCCCGGTGTCAATTCAATTGAGAATTTTACGTCTTTGTCTGGTGGTAGGCCTGGCAATTCCTCTGGAAAGACGTCTTGAAATTCTAAAATAATGAGATAATAGACAACATCGTCCATTGCGAGCTGCATACCATCAAGGATTTCTGTGGATCCTCATGCAAACTCAAGTTCAGGCTGGCCGGATACCTTAAAAAGAATGCTTCCTCCAAAACAATGGAAGAAAGCGTGGTACTTGCTTAACCAGTCCATTCCAAGCACAATATCAAAAGTTGGCATAGGAAGGACTAAGAGTCGGGCGTTCATCTCTCTGCCACATATCACTATAGGACACGATCTACAAGTCCGACTAACGGGTACAACTCCTCCTCCGGTGAGAATTCTAACACAACTAGGTAAAGGTGTAGAGGCAATATTGTGTTTGGCAATAAAACTAGATGATATGAATGAGTGGGTGGCTCTTGTATCAAACAATGTCACAACAGGAAAAGTAAAAGCAAGAGTAATACCTGCTATGACATCAACCTCCTGATCCATGTCATCCACTTCTAATGCAAAAGCTTGCCCATTCCTCTGTGGTTGTCCATGTCTGGCCATCTTGAACTGATCCTCCTGTGTAGGTAGCGGTGGTCCTTGCTGAAATCCTCCTGCTGCTGGGGGTCGAGGTGCTCCTGGTCTAGCCATCTGTTGAGCTGGCTTCGGTGCTAGAAGCGCTAGCCTCTGTGCTAGCGGTGGAAGTATCAATATCTGCTGCATTGGACAGTCCCTCACCATATGATGTCCGGAACCACATCTAATACATTATCCTAAGCGAGTTCGACAGTCCCTCATAATATGTCTGCGTCTCCCACAATAAGTACATTGGGGTTTCTCCGAATCTGGTATGGTCCTGTTCTATGCTGGTACTGCTGTTGCTGAGCCAAAGGACGTCTGATAGGTCCTTCTTATTGCATGCTTGCTGGTCCCTGCTGTGTCCTTGCTAGTCCTTGTTGTATCCTCGACTGACCTCCTTTTCCTCTGCTGATGGTCTCTTGTAATCTGGCTTTTGTCAGTAACTCGGCATAAGAGATCCGGGACTGTGAGCTAGTATAGTGTTGGAGCTCCTGAGTCAGCCCGCGGTGAAATCTTTTAGCCTTGGCCAAGTCATCCAGTATTAGGGCAGCGCCATATTTACTAAGGCGACTAAACTCGGCATCATATTCGTCAACTGTTATGTTCCCTTGCTCCAGGTGAAGAAACTGATCGTACAATGCATCTCTGACGGTGTCCGGAAAGTACTTCCTTTCAAAGCACTCCAAGAATTGCTCCCAAGTTTGGTATGTACCCAACTGGCGCTCTATGGATTCCCACCAGTGATGAGCATTACCATCTAGAAGCGTCCTTACACCTGTCATCCATAGGTCCGTAGGTAACTGCGATGCTTCCAATAGCTTCTGCGTGTGGGTGATCCAGTTGGTAGTCTCCTCCGGGCTCTCAGTGCCTGTGTACGGCTTGGGACCCATCTGTATAAAGTCCTTTACTGAACCAACTCTAGCTCGAGGTACTGGAACTAGTGCTTGAGCTGGTACAGTAGCCTGTGCAGCCATCCTCTCAAGTACTGCCAGAAATTTTTGCCTCTGCTCTGCAGCTAGTGTGGCAGCCTGTTGTCTCTGTTCCTGCATTATCATCTGAAAGAATTAGAACAGTTGTGTCTGGACATTCTGCGGTATCGATGAAGGTGGAAGGTTTCCATTAGATGAAGCGAAAAGATCAGATGGAACTGGATTGTGAGTCTGTCCATCTGGCCTCGGAAGTCTAGGAATCATTGAGGTCCCTCCTTGAGTCTGACCATTGACTCCTAAAGGTGTATCGCCATCGACGGTAGTACATCCATTTTGCATATCCATCTCTTTGCAGGTGATTTATGAAACGATTAAAAGAAGTACATGAATCAAACAGGTTGCAAGCATTAAATAGGATAGTTGAAAGGAATATGAGTTTTAGTCAAGCGTGGATGAGATCCTATACTCTATTCCTATATGCAGGCTTGTTCGGTACAGTGACGTAACCGAGACAATATATTCTCGACCTGCATGGGCCACCACTAAAAATATGTCATGCCCCAGTCCCAAAATACGTAGGACTAGGAATACGTAATACGCCAGCCGTATGTATACGAACTCCAATATATGGAAACCATATACACACGTACGCTGTACATGAATATCCAATCCACTAGTGGTAATATACTGTCACAATAAGTCACACGCAATCTATATCTCATCCACATCACAAATAGATAGATAAATGGAAATAAATAACTGAATATCAAATAAGAAGTCTCAAAGTATGATAGTCGGATGGAAACAAATCCACTACAAATCGACTATACTAAAACTACTAAAGAGAGAAGAGAATCAACTCTAATATAAGAATAAATGTCTCTAAAAGAAATATTAACTAAAATCTTTAATAGCTGAAATGAATCATAGATAATCCGAAGATAAGACCTCCTCAGTCTGATAAGAAGCGTCAGGTCCAGGTCCGTACTCCTGCGGATACTCCTGCTCATCTATATCTGAAAAGTTACCAGGTCCTCAGAGGGACGTAACAAGATACATATAAACATGCCAATAAAGTACTGAAATGTAAACATCCAATGGGTCGCCTAATCGTCTAAGTGAATGCAGTTTGAGAACAACTTTCCAACACGTGGGCTATCTGGCCAAAATGGGATTGGCATGGTTCTCTTGGAGATCCAGGGGCCTAAAAAGCATATCGTCTTCTGAACGCCAGAGGCCGCCTGATAATATATAATATATAGTGGTCATCACCACCCGTCGCTCCGGCGGAGCGTCCGGGCGAACAAAGGAAAGTGCAAAGGAGCCCAAACGCCTTACTTGTTGTTCTCCCCACCCTATGCTCTAAGCATGTCACATCCATGACACGATAATACCTCTAATAACTGCCAGGTCTACTAGCATGCAAAGTTTTTATCGGCAGTTATCCCTATCCGTCGCACGACCTATACGTACCAGTGGCCAGCCGAGTATGCAAGTCCGTGTCCTACATGTGACTCACACTCGTGTAAGAATAGTGTCATGGCCAATGAAACATAAAATGTCTCATGATAATGGGGTGGTCTCATAAAGTAGGTCCAATGCATATACATAAATAAAAACAGAACACGACGACACCGGCGTTGCACCCAAGTTTCCTTGGACGCGCAGTTTATATAACAGTTAAAATAAATGAACTAAAATAAGCAGAAATAAAATATGCATGCATCATATGGAATGTAAATACAGTACAATGGCAAGGTATACTTGCCTGGCAAGAAATCTGTAAAGTGTAAGCGTCCAAATGTCAAGGACACGGAATCAGGAACTAATGGCTCCGAATAAACATCTCTGGATGTTGAAATAGATAACATGCACAAAAAGTAATGGGTCCACAAAAACTGTCACGTCCATATCACCTTTGGCAGGGCTTGTCTCAAACCTATTACTTGTACAAAAAGTAATGGGTCCACAAAACCTATCACGTCCATATTACCTCTGATAATAATTATTTTCGAACTTATTACTTGCACCATAGTGCGCAAAAAGTAATAAGTTCACCAAAGATCCCCCAGTGGGAAGTCCTCAATAGAAGCAAACAGTTTACGTCCATATCACCTCTGAACTATGAGTTGCCCCAATTCTCTATTAAAAGAAAACAGCTACGTCCATATTACCTCTATCTTATTTCCTTTTTTTCTTCCACCAAAAATACCGGGATCACGCCTAACCTCCTGGTACGACTATCGATCGGCTCACGGATATGTCACCTCTGAGCTATAGTTCTCACCCCCTCCCTAGTAGGGTTTGCCATGTCCTTCGTACCTCTGAGCAAACCTTTCAGGTTTGGCTATAGATCATTACGTCCACAGTACCTCTGATATCGATCATCGTCTAAACTTATCACCTTTCCTTAAATTTAAGTACGCCAACGGTGTTAAGTCCACTAAAATTGCCACTACCTCTGACAAGGCCAATTTTGAACTTATTACTTGAACTAACGTGCGCAAGAAGTAATAAGTCCCCCCAAAGATCCTTCAATGGGATTTTTTCAAGAACTACGATATCTTACCACGTCCACATTACCTTTGAGTAAGATATTTTCAGAACTTTCCCATGTCCACATTACCTATGAGTAATGTTTTGTCCATCGACTTTATACTATCACGTTCGTATAACCCCTGATAGTGTCAGTTATTTCAACTTGTTATTCATACCCAGTCTTGGGTACACCATGGGTAATAAGTCTTCTAAAATTCTCTAAGATAATGGAATGTCCTACCACATCCATATCACCTCTAGTAGGATATTCCTTCCCATATAAGAGGCTTTTTCCATGCTTCTTTCAAAGTATTTCAAAACTTGTTCAAGTTTTAAAAACTTTTAAGGGGGTCTTGTAGAGGCATAAAAAATCTTAATATTTATTCGCCCGAGCAGCATCCGCCTAAGGGCTTGATTCAGAAAAAGTTATGCCACATACAACGTATGCGGCATCCACGAGGCAGTGATCCTCAAGCTTAGACAATGTTTGACCGAAGACAGTGCTTCCAAGGTCAACAAGAAGGCCGCATAAGACTCTCTATGCGGCACACAATACATCTTCGTCCATGCTGCATAGGCAAAAAGTTGCATAGAAGCCATATATGGCCTGAATAATCAAGGCACTGAGAAGACATATGCGGCATGATCAAACAAGTCACAAAGAAGCCGCATAGTATACTCTATGCGACCTGAACGACCACAGAACAGGGAGGCCGCATAAAATATCCCTGACACAGATTTTGATGTCTGTGAGAAGCTCTGACACGTCACTTATCACTGTGAGACACTTCGAGACTCGTAAAGACGATGGCTCGGGAAAAGACAATAAGTCACATCAATGCATTAATTGCTTCGACAAAAGTGTTATGCCACGTGCCCTACGTATGCGGCATCGTTGCCATACGGCTTAAGTGTC
The DNA here is from genome assembly GCA_036927795.1 of Iris macrosiphon. Taxonomy (NCBI): domain Eukaryota; kingdom Viridiplantae; phylum Streptophyta; class Magnoliopsida; order Asparagales; family Iridaceae; genus Iris; species Iris macrosiphon. The sequence goes on along the minus strand of JAYESA010000006.1, from coordinate 182,008,057 downwards.
CATCCGACCAAGGCCAAACGAGAGCACACATGCGGCTACAAGACCCATACGGCCTCGCTATCATGTGTCCAGAGTGTCCATCCAACCAAGGCCCAAACGAGAGCACGTATGCGGCTACAAGATCCTTGCGACCTTGTTACCATGCGGCCAGAATTTCCATTCGACCAACACCCAAACGAGAGCACATATGTGTCTACAAGACCCATGCAACCTCGTCATCATGCGGCCAAATTGCTATGCGGCCTCCAGCTCACGAGATCTTTTCGTTAAAAATACAGAGATCTTCGCACAGTTGGTGATGACTACATGTCCAGCTGACCAATCACGCACACAATGGGTTACAAATAACCCTAAGATCTCTTCAACATCATATCTCAACCAAGACCACATGACAATCGACCAATGGCATACAGCGACAGTTACAACCGTATTCTGTTGAAGGAGCCTTATGCGGCCACCAAACAGAGGCATATGCGGCACCCATAGCCCATCAGCACGATGGCTATAAATATGAGAAACTTAAATATTCTAAGGGCTGCTGGCTTTTTTTCTTCTTCAGAGAGAAAGTATATCACCCCCGGCCAATACAGAGAGAGAGAGAGAGAGAGCATACCGAGACGAGCGAAGAGAGAACGTAAGCTTCCTTACCCTGCATCGGATCGTCAATGGAGTAAAGGAGCAGCCATAACACTCCTTGTCCATCGTCACACCCCAGAATCAAAAAAAATATCGTACTTAGATTGTCCGACCATGACCTCTTTGTACTTTCTTTCGTTTGTTGATTAAATCCAGATTTCTTTAGAATTTTGAATTTAATGGCAAACACTTATATTGAGATTGATTATATTTGATCTATATTGAGTTTGGGCCCATTGGGGTGGATTATAATGGAGAAAGAAGTAATTATGAAGGATTGGGGTGGATCTATATTGAGATTGGCCTCCCAAAAATTTATTTCTATTTGTAGTATATTGCACTGAGCTTTCATTTACCGCTCTTTGCACCACTAAAGAAGGTTCTACTTAGTTATCTAGTAATCTTGGCCCAGTTGTTGCCCTACTATTTTTTTTGTGCGAGCCACATGAATTAGGAAATTTAGGTATTAATTTGTATAATTGTAGCAGCTCCAAGTTGTACCAAGATCAATATTTTTGCAACCGTGCTATTAGCGTGCACCTGCGTTGCACGCGCGCAGCCAATTCCGATGGAGTATTAGGAGGGGGGAGGGGAGTCATCGACGGAGAAGCACGATATCACGTCTTGATTCAGCAGAATTGCTAACCTTCCCTCGGACGTGATGTCGTATGAGCGTAAGGCGCACCAACACAAGGCCTAGCATAATGATATATATATCGAAACACAACAGCAGAGTGCGGAAGCTAAAGATTTCACATTTCAAACGAAGAAAAGTTTTCTTTATTGATAATGTACATCTTTGTTACAAACTTTTGACTCAAAAGTAAAGGGTACCGCGCGGGCTTACAAGATAGACGCAAACTGAGATAGTCGTTCCATACATTACATCCCATACTAGAACTTCAAAATATAATAAACACCTTCGGACGAAGCTATCGCCTTTCCTCAGAGCTGCATAAGATGGGTTCACAAGCTCCGGATGCTTTGTTCAAGCTTCAAAAGACACGAACAGAGTATGCTGAGTAATGGACTGGTTGGGGGAAGAAGCTTCATCTCCTTGTTGCGTCTCCTTGGCTCGGAGAACCTGCTACAACGAGGGTCTATACTTTGAAAAGTACCGGTGAGTGCGAGCTAAACCAACTAACCAAATCGATACAGTATTCATGTGTATTATATAAATTATTATTTTGGTATATCTATCTTGTCATAGTTCAAGTTATAATATACAATAGGATTTGAAATAACTGAAATAAATATGCCACCGTTCGGTGACTTTACACGTTCGTCTGAACCACCTGCACAATACTTACCATGTTCTTTTCTACCACGAAGACATAGTTAGCTTGCACAATTTAAGTATACACACATATGGGGTCACTGGAATAGCCATACATGACAACTTATAGTTAAGGAAGACGGTAATCCTTGTAATCGCGAGCAGATAGCTCCGTTTCAAGTCCCGAACTCAACCGTGCTAGGCCATTAACACGACTATACTAACGTTCCGCCTTGGAGGAATCGATTTCGGTACCCCAGAGACCGTTCGCAGGAACCCTACACCGTGTGCACAAGTTGTCTGTGATCATGTATTGTCTCAAACTAAATTATCAAACCAAGCATTTTAAGACAACAAGCATTAAGTATAAAAGTTCAGAAGAATTCCATAGCATAGCCCACATGCTCAAGTTATCATATTTCAAGTTATGCACTACTCATTGCACAATTATAGATGAATGAATTCTAGCTACAATTTACAACGTAAAATAGATACATACATAGCGGACAAGCACATAACAATATAATCGTACGATAATTTTTATGTGACAAGCATTGGTATTTCAAGTTTACTTCTTATTATCTTGACTTGGTTATCATTATTCTTATGGTATCGTTGATCGAATAGCACAAAGAGTCATATTATTAAGAGTGAAGACTTGGAAGATGGGAGCTAATCAAAAGGCCACTCACAAGTTTGAGAATCGGGAAAGAGAAAGGGGAGATCTTCAAGACTCCGCTCGCGCGTCGCCTACATGATCACATGCACGCACCAATAGATGATCAATATCTGCTGCCTCGATCTTCCAGAGTTCGATACAAAATACAAAGTTCAAGGAACGAAGACAATGAAATTCATAAACGTTAGTTACAAAACCAACAAGAAAGAAACTGTCACGACCCGCACCCAAAAATCGGGCATGAGCCGTGGGTACGTCCAGCCTACGCCGCAGAATCGGCGGTAGAACGCTGTAAAGGTCCGTTCTAGGTCAACCAACTATCTAGATAACTCACAGAAAAATCCGGCATAACCTCTCCAAAAGGAGGGCAAAACCACGCAATATATATATGTGAATAAAATCCTCTCCAACGGGAGGGCAACCACGCAATATATATATGACAATAATCTCAATCACAAAACTAGAGGAAGAATATAAGCACGATATGATATAAACTAGAAACAAAACCAAGAGAGCAAGGCAATCCAAAATAATACAGTCCAAGTCTAAAAGCTACAACATCTCACAGAAGCACAAAAGAATAAGTACAGTCATCCAAAATACAAACCACTGGAAAACCCAGGAAACCCACCTAGCTAACTAGGGTGCTATAGGCGTCTCCTCGGCGCACTCCTCCTCGATCACGGGGTCACAACAGTCGTCAATACCAGGCCCGTAGAACGTAGGGCAATAGTCCTCAGGATCCTCTAGAAAAAATATGCCCAGTCAGGACTGGAGCGAAGTACATAACTCTGAAAGCAACTCCAAATGCATGGTAAGGTGTATATGACGAGCAATAGAAAAGTAATCAAGATGCACAGGAAATAAATATATGCTGGAGCACAATAAGTAGCTGCAATATAAACTGGAGAACAATACAAGTAGTGGAAAAGTAACTGCAGGTGAGAAACATGAATACTAGCTAAGTGCCTTGAGCACAAGTTCGTTATATGATCGGCTTAGGTTGTACATGAAGAACACTACGATAACTCCGTTATGCATGAGTTGCATAACCGACATACACATGAATACTGTTTGGCTTTGATCATATAACCAACTCACTACTCCCCTCCCCCACTAATACCATTGGATCCAACCATAATACGCTACGTACATGATAATAGCTCGTGCACACGAAGGCGAGAGCACAAGAAGCACATTATAGCACATGATAATCAATACCCGAAGTACATGATGAAATATACGTGATAGAGTACCCGCTGAACACGGTAAGGGGGATAGCACCTCATGACGGGATCCACTAGTACCAGCTCGTGTAATAAAGTGTCAGAATCAAGTATTACAGTTCTAGAACAGGTGATATAAACGCTATCATGAAATGAAAACTATCAGAGGTAGGTACTCGCCTGATGTCCTGAGCAACTGATGAGGATCGAGTTCCGGACCGGTGTCGCAAGGACCTAATGCAAAAAGCAAGGATTAAACAGGGTTCTAAGCATTTAAACTGATATAAAATAATTAAAAACAGGCTTCTAGGGCTATTCTAGGTCGAACGGGTCAAACCGGTGAAAATTGGGTCAAAAAGTCAACCCGGGGTCCAAAAAGTCAACTCTAGGTCAAAACTAGGTCAAACGTTGACTTTTACGGTCAATGGGGACAATTATGGTCAAAGCTAGGTCAAACTAGGGTGTCCCTGAAATTCTAGGTCAAACCGAGCTCATTAAGCTACTAAACTCACAAACTCGCCTAATTGAGATACCGGGATACCCTCGGTATCCGATACCTCGCCCTTGGCCACGTACCCCGCCTAAACCCGCTAAAACCTATGCTAGCACGTGTAATTATATATATATAAACATATAAAAAATCACTCCCAAGCATTTCCTAGGCTAATGCTCAAATATCCCGCTCGAAACTCAATATCTTGAATATCTCAAGGTATCGAGATACCTCGGTATCTCAAGGTATTGAGGTTTCGCTCTAAAGCCCTCTAACTAGCTATCTAGCTATTAATTATGCACCTAGTTATTAATCTAGGCTAGGTATTATAGTTACCTATCATATTTATGTATATCTAAATAGGTATCTACCTATATACATATATCCCCACATATATATATCCATTACCCATTACCTTACCCAACTCTTAAAAATATACATATATACCTATCAAGATATCTATCTATCTATCTAATCTATCTAATACTCTATCTATCTATTAATCTAGCATATATATCTATCAATCTATCCAACTACCTATCTATCTTATCCTTAACTTATCTATCAACTAATAGCTATCTAGCTATCTAACTATCTATTCATCTTATTATCTATCTATCTTTATATATATATAGATCTATATCTCTAATATCTAGATCTATCTAACTAATACTCTAACTATTATCTATTACCTATCCCTCGCCAACACCCCTCGCTACTAGCCTCGCTGCTGCCTAGAGCTTGCTGCTGCTGCTGCTTGTGCTGATCCTGCTGCTGCTGCTCTTGCTACTGCTGCTGCTGGCTTCATGGCTGCTGCTGCTGCCCCATGTTGCTGCTGCTGCTGTGCAGTGGCTGGAACCCCCCCTTCCAACTCACAACACACAACACACATCCATAAACATACATATATATATATCACTCTATATATATATATACACACACACATAACTATATATATAACTACTAGATAGATATATATATACACACTCTAAACACTCTCTAACACACACACCTACACTCTCACAAACACACTAATACACACACACGCACAAATACACACACACACATAAATATATATACATAGCTACATATATATATACACTTAATATATATATATATATATATCTACACACACTCTTAACTATATATATATATATCTACACACACACTCAACTATATATATATACATACACCTATATATATATATACACATACACACACAAGCACACTTACACATATACATATATATATACACACATAGACATATACATATACAAGTACATAAATATAAATACACACATATATATAAATATATATACATAAATACACATACATATATATAAATATATATATATATAGACACATATCAATACAAACACAACCACGCACAAAACACTCAAACCACACGCCCTACTCACGCCCAACGACCCCGACACTCACCAATACCCTAAAATATATAAAATATAGCCCGAAAACTCTAGCACACACTCCCCGATACTAACCCAACGCGCGCACAAAGCCAAAACGAGGAAACCAAATCGAAATGGCCGTTCGGTCATTTCGACGAACACGTGGTGCGCGGCTCAGAAAACCTCCTGAAACGCACACCAAACAAACTCGGAATCGGCCCAAAATTTATCCACGCGCTCTACACGATGTCTAGATCCTAGAAAATGCGCTCCCACGTCGATTCTAGGCTCGTGGCGGAAACGCACATGCACTTAGAATCGGCGACGACGAAAAGCCCCAATTTCGTCCGAAACGCACGTTTCTCCGCGACACGGCTTCCCGTGTCCGAACGGAGACACGCACTCACCCTCTAGACACCCGATAACGTCTACCTAGGTCCATCTAACCTAGGGCATCACCCAAAAATTGGGCCAAATTTGGATTCCACCCGAATTCGACACAAAACCTAATGTCAAAGTCTCTAAACTCACCCAAACTAGTTCCAACTTCCTCCTACGGATAGGGTTAGGGTCTAGGAGGGTTCTACAACACTAATTACACTACATAAAAATAATTAGCAAGGGGAAAGTTATGTTTACCTCTTGGGAGTTGGAATCCCAAGGCCAAAGTCTCACAATCCCTAGGATTCACCTCCCTCAAGCTCCAAGCCACCAATTCTAGCTCCCACACTAGATCTAAGCTCCTCACACCTAGGTTAGAGAAAATGTAAGGTTAGGATTAGCTTAAGGAAGAAGGAATGAAAGAAAGAAAGAAAGAAGAAAAGTGGAAGAAAACTTACTTTGGAGGAAGAAGGAGAAGAAAGAAGAAGTGGAGAAGAAGAAGAAGTGAAGAAGAAGAAGAAGTGGAAGAAGTGGAATGCAAGGAGGGGGCTGCTGCTGGAATTCCACGGGTGGGGGTAGGTAGGGCCGGCCTTGGGTAATTCAAGAGGGTTCCACTAAGTCCAAATGACCAAAATGCCCTCCCGTAACTCGGTTTTGGGTTTCGGGTCTCCAAATGCACTCAAACTAGCTCCAAATCTCTCCAACTAACCTCCTAAAAATAAAATAATAAATCTAAGTCCCAAAATAATTCTCACAAGGGTGTGGGCTGGGTCGGACATGGGTCCACTAGGGTCTGACATGGGTACAGGCTAGCCAAAACTCTAAAACAATCAAAATAAAAATAAGACAAGCACTAATTAATTATAAATATAAATAATTAAATACAATACACTATTTATCAAATAAAAAAAAATATACCCTATTTTCTAGAATTGGGTAGTGACAAGCCTACCCTCCTTAAAATAATTTCGTCCTCGAAATTAAAAGACGAAACTAGGACAGGAATGCAAAGAAAGAACCATACCTCAGGGCTCGAAGAGATAGGGGTATCGCTCGCGCATTTCATCCTCCCTCTCCCTGGTCGACTCTCCTGGAGAGTGATGCCTCCACGCGACGTGAACCAAGGGAATAGTCTGGTTCCTCAACACCTTCTCCCGCCGATCCAGAATCTCCATCGGCTGCTCTGGATAGCTAAGAGTAGGGCCCACTGCGATCTCCGAGTGATCCAATACGTGACTGGGATCCGCCACGTACCGTCTCAACTGCGACACGTGGAACACATCATGAACTCCCTCCAGCGTAGGCGGCAACTCAAGCCTATACGCCACGGCGCCGACCCTCTCGAGGACACGGAAGGGTCCGACGAAATGTGGGCTAAGCTTCCCGCCTCCACCGAAGCGAATAGTGCCCCGCGTCGAAGAAATCCTCAGGAACACCGGATCTCCAACCTAGCACAAACAAGGTCTCTGCACTTAGTCTAAAACAAGCAATCACAAGCAAACACAAGAACAAAATCTAGATTCTAAGCTATACCTCGAACTCCAAAGGTCTCCGGTGGCTATCGGCCCAATGCCGCTGTCTGTCCTGCGCCACCCGAAGTCTATCTCTAATGAGCTTGACCTTCTTCGCTGCATCAACCACCATCTCCGGGCCAAGCAAAGCTCTCTCACCTACATCATCCTATGATAACGGAGTGCGACACCTCCGTCCATATAATGCCTCAAAAGGTGACATCTCGATACTGGCTTGGTAGCTGTTGTTGTAAGCAAACTCTACCAAGTGCAAGTGATCCTCCCAAGAGCCTCTGAAATCCAAAACACAGGTGCGAAGCATGTCCTCAAGTGTTTGAATAGTCCTCTCTGACTGACCATCCGTCTGTGGGTGATACGCACTACTAAACTTGAGCTGGGTGCCCAAGCTAGCCTGCAGACTCCTCCAGAAATGCGAAGTGAAGCGACTGTCCTGATCTGATACTATGCTCACTGGAACTCCATACAGTCTGATTATCTGGCGCACATACATCTCTGCTAGTCTCTCTGTAGACGTACCCACTTTGAATGGTAGAAAGTGGGCCGATTTGGTCAACCTGTCCACGATGACCCAAATTGCATCTTTCCCGCCTGGAGAACGGGGAAGTCCAGAAACAAAATCCATGGTCACATGCTCCCATTTCCACTCCGGAATGGGTAACGGCTGGAGTAAACCTCCTGGCCTCTGCCTCTCCGCCTTCACCTGCTGGCACACTAAGCATCGGGATACGAAGCGCGCTACCTCTCGCTTCATCCCGTACCACCATACATGCTGTCTCAGATCTCTATACATCTTGTTGGCACCGGGATGCATAGAGTACTGGGATCGATGCGCCTCCTGGAGAACCTCCTCGCGCAACGACCCACTCGGCACACACAACCTGGTACCGTGCCGCAAAGAACCATCATCAGCAATGGTGAAGTCATCTGCTAATCCCATCTGAACCTGCTCCCTGATGCTCCTCAGGGACTCATCCTCAAACTGTGTAGCCCTGATCCGGTCTACCAACTCTAACTGAATCTGCAGTCCCCACATCTGTATCTCAACTCCAGGCACTATCACCTCAATGCCCAAGCTCTCTAGATCTGCCAGAAGATAGCGATCTGTAGTCAGGCACATAGCTACCGGATACCTGCTCAATGCATCCGCAACTACGTTCGCCTTCCCTGGATGGTACTGTAATGATATGTCAAAGTCTTTCATCAACTCCAACCATCTCCTCTGCCTCATGTTCAGCTCTTTTTGGGTAAACACATACTTCAAGCTCTTGTGGTCTGTGAAGATCTTCACACGCTCTCCGTATAAATAGTGTTTCCACAACTTCAGAGCAAAAATGACTGCTGCCAACTCCAAATCGTGGGTAGGGTAATTCTTCTCATGAGGACGTAATTGCCTGGAAGCATAGGCAATCACCCTCCCATTCTGCTACAACACACAACCCAGTACCTTCCCCGATGCATCACTATAGATAGTAAATCCTCCAGAACCTGATGGCAATGTCAACACTGGAGCTGTCGTCAACCTCCTCTTCAGCTCATCAAAGGCGATCTGGCACTCCTCTGACCAAACAAACTCCACGTCCTTCCGGGTCAGCCTGGACAACGGCTCTGCAATCCGGGAAAAATCCAGAACAAATCTCCTGTAGTAGCCTGCCAGTCCCAAGAAACTTCTGACCTCGGCTACTGAACTCGGAGCACCCCATGCCTCAACTGCCACGATCTTTCTCGGATCCACCGAGATACCCTCTCCAGTCACCACATGACCAAGGAATTCAACATTGTCAAAGAAGAACTCACACTTCGAAAGCTTTCCATAAAGCTTCTCCTTCCTGAGAGTCTCCAGCACTATCCTCAGATGCTCCTCGTGCTCCTCTGGGGTCTTCGAATACACCAAGATGTCATCTATAAACACCACCACAAACCTGTCCAGATGCTGATGGAACATCTTGTTCATCAGATTCATGAACACTGTCGGGGCATTAGTCAACTCAAACGGCATCACCAAGAACTCATACTGTCCATATCTGGTCCGAAAAGCTGTCTTCGGAATATCCTCCTTCCTGACCTTCACCTGGTGGTAGCCTGTCCTCAGATCAATCCTGGAAAACACCCTCGCTCCGCTCAACTGGTCAAAAAGATCATCAATACGCGGCAGCGGATACTTGTTCTTGATTGTGAGGTTATTCAGAGCCCTGTAGTCGATACACATCCGTATTGACCCATCCTTCTTCGGCACAAAAAGTACTGGAGCACCCCACGGAGAAGAACTAGATCTGATAAATCCCTTGTCCTGTAGCTCATCCACCTGCTTCTTCAACTCTATCAACTCACTGTTGCTGACTCTATAGACGTGCTGGGATATCGGCTCCGCGCCTGGCACCAAGTCTATAGAGAATTCCATATCTCTGTCCGGAGGTAACCCTGGCAACTCCTCCGGAAAGACATCCATATACTCCTCTATCAGTGGATGTAGCGACCTCGGCTCTACCACCAGGGCTCCGCAGAAGACTCCCTCGGTCTGCTCCGCTGCTCCTCTGGCAAACTGAAACTCTGGCTCACCCGGCGGACTAAACAAAACTCTGCCTCCACGATAATCTATACTAGCACAATGCGTACTCAACCAATCCATCCCGAGTACAACATCGTAGCTCGGAAGTGGCATTACGAGTAGGCACACACTCAACTCCCGGCCTCCCAAGGTAACTCTCCGGTCTCTACAAACATCACGGACTAGGATGATACCACCCCCGGTCGTGATCTTGCAGAGTCTAGCTAAAGGTTTAGCAACAAGATGGTGTCTAACAGCAAAAGATACAGACACAAAGCTATGGAAAGCACCGGAATCAAATAAAGCAAGTGCTGGAATGGAATCAAGAAGAACACAGATCAAAAGGAGTCAATACAGTGCAAGAAACGATAACATCAATGAAGGACAATAATATTGCAAAAGAAAATAATTTCAGAAAAATTAAAGATAGCAAAAGGAAGTAGGAAGGGTCCTAGTTGTGATTGAGCACACTCTCTCTCAGCCTATATCCTATATCCTATAGCAGGTAAACTAAAAAGCAGACCTGCATGGGCCACCACCAAAAACGTGTCACGACCCGCACCCGAAAATCGGGCATGAGCCGTGGGTACGTCCAGCCTACGCCGCAGAATCGGCGGTAGAATGCTGTAAAGGTCCGTTCTAGGTCAACCAACTATCTAGATAACTCACAGAAAAATCTGGCATGACCTCTCCAAAAGGAGGGCAAAACTACGCAATATATATATGTGAATAAAATCCTCTCCAACAGGAGGGCAACCACGCAATATATATATGACAATAATCTCAATCACAAAACTAGAGGAAGAATATAAGCACGATATGATATAAACCAGAAACAGAACCAAGAGAGCAAGGCAATCCAAAATAATACAGTCCAAGTCTAAAAGCTACAATATCTCACAGACGCACAAAAGAATAAGTACAGTCATCCAAAATACAAACCACTGGAAAACCCAGGAAACCCACCTAGCTAACTAGGGTGCTATAGGTGTCTCCTCGGCGCACTCCTCCTCGATCACGGGGTCACAACAGTCGTCAATACCAGGCCCGTAGAACGTAGGGCAATAGTTCTCAGGATCCTCTGGAAAAAATATGCCCAGTCAGGACTGGAGCGAAGTACATAACTCTGAAAGCAACTCCAAATGCATGGTAAGGTGTATATGACGAGCAATAGAAAAGTAATCAAGATGCACAGGAAATAAATATATGCTGGAGCACAATAAGTAGCTGCAATATAAACTGGAGAACAATACAAGTAGTGGAAAAGTAACTGCAGGTGAGAAACATGAATACTAGCTAAGTGCCTTGAGCACAAGTTCGTTATATGATCGGCTTAGGTTGCACATGAAGAACACTACGATAATTCTGTTATACGTGAGTTGCATAACCGACATACACATGAATACTGTTTGGCTTTGATCATATAACCAACTCACTACTCCCCTCCCCCACTAATACCATTGGATCCAACCACAACACGCTATGTACATGATAATAGCTCGCGCACACGAAGGCGAGAGCACAAGAAGCACATGATAGCACATGATAATCAATACCCGAAGCACATGATGAAATACACGTGATAGAGTACCCGCTGAACACGGTAAGGGGGATAGCACCTCATGACAGGATCCACTAGTACCAGCTCATGTAATAAAGTGTCAGAATCAAGTATTACAGTTCTAGAACAGGTGATATAAACGTTATCATGAAATAGAAACTATCACAGGTAGGTACTCGCCTGATGTCCTGAGCAACTGATGAGGATCGAGGTCCGGACCGGTGTCGCAAGGACCTAATGCGAAAAGCAAGGATTAAACAGGGTTCTAAGCATTTAAACTGATATAAAATAATTAAAAACAGGCTTCTAGGGCTATTCTAGGTCGAACGGGTCAAACCGGTGAAAATTGGGTCAAAAAGTCAACCCGGGGTCCAAAAAGTTAACTCTAGGTCAAAACTAGGTCAAACGTTGACTTTTATGGTCAACGGGGACAATTATGGTCAAAGCTAGGTCAAACTAGGGTGCCCCTGAAATTCTAGGTCAAACCGAGCTCATTAAGCTACTAAACTCACAAACTCGCCTAATCGAGATACCGGGATACCCTCGGTATCCGATACCTCGCCCTAGGCCACGCACCCCGCCTAAACCCGCTAAAACCTATGCTAGCACGTGTAATTATATATATATAAACATATAAAAAATCACTCCCAAGCATTTCCTAGGCTAATGCTCAAATATCCCGCTCGAAACTCAATACCTTGAATATCTCAAGGTATCGAGATACCTCGGTATCTCAAGGTATTGAGGTTTCGCTCTAAAGCCCTCTAACTAGCTATCTAGCTATTAATTATGCACCTAGTTATTAATCTAGGCTAGGTATTATAGTTACCTATCATATTTATGTATATCTAAATAGGTATCTACCTATATACATATATCCCCATATATATATATCCATTACCCATTACCTTACCCAACTCTTAAAAATATACATATATACCTATCAAGATATCTATCTATCTATCTAATCTATCTAATACTCTATCTATCTATTAATCTAGCATATATATCTATCAATCTATCCAACTACCTATCTATCTTATCCTTAACTTATCTATCAACTAATAGCTATCTAGCTATCTAACTATCTATTCATCTTATTATCTATCTATCTTTATATATATATAGATCTATATCTCTAATATCTAGATCTATCTAACTAATACTCTAACTATTATCTATTACCTATCCCTCGCCAACACCCCTCGCTACTAGCCTCGCTGCTGCCTAGAGCTTGCTGCTGCTGCTGCTTGTGCTGATCCTGCTGCTGCTGCTCTTGCTACTACTGCTGCTGGCTTCATGGCTGCTGCTGCTGCCCCATGTTGCTGCTGCTGTTGGGGGCAGCAGCTGCTGCTGCTGTGCAGTAGCTGGAACCCCCCCTTTCCAACTCACAACACACAACACACATCCATAAACATACATATATATATATCACTCTATATATATATATACACACACACATAACTATATATATAACTACTAGATAGATATATATATACACACTCTAAACACTCTCTAACACACACACCTACACTCTCACAAACACACTAATACACACACACGCACAAATACACACACACACATAAATATATATACATAGCTACATATATATATACACTTAATATATATATATATATATATATCTACACACACTCTCAACTATATATATATATATATCTACACACACTCTCAACTATATATATATACATACACCTATATATATATATACACATACACATACACACACACAAGCACACTTACACATATACATATATATATATACACATAGACATATACATATACAAGTACATAAATATAAATACACACATATATATAAATATATATACATAAACACACATACATGTATATAAATATACATATATATATAGACACATATCAATACAAACACAACCACGCACACAACACTCAAACCACACGCCCTACTCACGCCCAACGACCCCGACACTCACCAATACCCTAAAATATATAAAATATAGCCCGAAAACTCTAGCACACACTCCCCGATACTAACCCAACGTGCGCACAAAGCCGAAACGAGGAAACCAAGTCGAAATGGCCGTTCGGTCATTTCGACGAACACGTGGTGCGCGGCTCGGAAAACCTCCTGAAACGCACACCAAACGAACTCGGAATCAGCCCAAAATTTACCCACGCGCTCTACACGATGTCTAGATCCTAGAAAATGTGCTCCCACGTTGATTCTAGGCCCATGGCAGAAACGCACATGCACTTAGAATCGGCGACGACGAAAAGCCCCAATTTCGCCCGAAACGCACGTTTCTCCGCGACACGGCTTTCCGTGTCCGAACGGAGACACGCACTCACCCTCTAGACACCCGACAATGTCTACCTAGGTCCATCTAACCTAGGGCATCACCCAAAAATTGGGCCAAATTCGGATTCCACCCGAATTCGACACAAAACCTAATGTCAAAGTCTCTAAACTCACCCAAACTAGTTCCAACTTCTCCTACGGGTAGGGTTAGGGTCTAAGAGGGTTCTACAACACTAATTACACTACATAAAAATAATTAGCAAGGGGAAAGTTAGGTTTACCTCTTGGGAGTTGGAATCCCAAGGCCAAAGTCTCACAATCCCTAGGATTCACCTCCCTCAAGCTCCAAGCCACCAATTCTAGCTCCCACACTAGATCTAAGCTCCTCACACCTAGGTTAGAGAAAATGTAAGGTTAGGGTTAGCTTAAGGAAGAAGGAATGAAAGAAAGAAAGAAAGAAAGAAGAAAAGTGGAAGAAAACTTACTTTGGAGGAAGAAGGAGAAGAAAGAAGAAGTGGAGAAGAAGAAGAAGTGAAGAAGAAGAAGAAGTGGAAGAAGTAGAATGCAAGGAGGGGGCTGCTGCTGGAATTCCACGGGTGGGGGTAGGTAGGGCCGGCCTTGGGAAATTAAAGAGGGTTCCACTAAGTCCAAATGACCAAAATGCCCTCCCGTAACTCGGTTTTGGGTTTCGGGTCTCCAAATGCACTCAAACTAGCTCCAAATCTCTCCAACTAACCTCATAAAAATAAAATAATAAATCTAAGCCCCAAAATAATTCTCACAAGGGTGTGGACTGGGTCGGACATGGGTCCACTAGGGTCTGACATGGGTCCAGGCTAGCCAAAACTCTAAAACAATAAAAATAAAAATAAGACAAGCACTAATTAATTATAAATATAAATAATTAAATACAATACACTATTTATCAAATAAAAAAAAATATACCCTATTTTCTAGAATTGGGTAGTGACAGAAACCAAGTGATATCAAAAACGGGCAAGGAAACCAACGCAACAAAAAGGCCCCTCGCGACTCTGCCGCCGAGTCCTTCCTCGAGGCACGACCCACTGAATATGGGAATTAATTTCAAAGAAACCAATCCATAACAAGGAAAGAATCTTCATTCAATCTGTCCCGATCGAACGATACCAAGTATTTCTTAGTCACTCTCCCCGAATAGGGGGAACGGGGCACTACATCTTAACCAACTAATAAAAAGTTTCATCCTCAAAACATAGGAATGGAACCTACCCCTAAAAAAACAATGAGAGAAAATTTTCTTGTATGTCTGATTCGAGTTCCCACGTCGACTCCTCGACCATGTGGTTCCGCCAAAGTATGCGCACGAGCGGGACTGAACGATTTTGGACCTGCTTATCCTTACGATCGATGATCTGCATAGGTTCTACTACATAGGATAAGTCTTCTTACAAACCCAACTGACCAAAATCTACCACGTGACTAGGATCATGCACGTACTTTTGCAGTTGTGACACATGAAAAATATCATGCACATCTGATAGGATCGATGGTAGGGCAATTTGATATGCAACTGAGGCGACTTGCCCTAGAATTTTAAATGGACCAACAAATCGAGGACTTAGCTTCCTCTTTACTCCAAATATCATAACTTAACGCATCGGCGTAACTTTGAGAAATACGTGATCACCAGCTGTAAATTCAAGGAGTCTTCTGTGGATGTTCGCATAACTCTTTTGTATGCTTTGTGCCATCTTTAATCGCTCTCGGATCAGCCGAACCTTTTGAACGGTCTGCTCTACTAGATCCAGGCTGAGGATCTGTTGCTCACCAACTTTATCCCAACACATAGGCGATCTGCACTTTCGTCCATACAAAGCCTCGTATGGAGCCATCTGAATGATGGACTGGTAACTATTATTATATGCAAATTCTGCCAACGGTAGATGGACGTCCCAACTTGAGTTCGAGTCGATCGAACAGAGGCATAGCATATATTCAAGGATGTGGTCCACCCGCTCCGTTTGGCCGTCTATCTAAGGATGGTACGCTGAACTGAACTTCAACTTGGTTCACATAGCTGACTGAAGGCTTTTTCAGAAATGTGATAAGAACCGTCCGTCTCGATCTGAAATAATAGATACTGGCTTGCCGTGTAGTCGTATTATATCATCAAGGTATATCTGAGTCAGACGATCGATTCTCCAAGTAACTTTGATGGCAATGCAGTGTGTTGCCTTGGTTAATCGGTTGAATATGACCCAGATGACGGCGTTTCTCCATTGTGTCTTTAGCAAGCCAACAATAAAGTCAATCGTAATATGGTCCTATTTCCACTCCGGGATAGCAAGGTTCTGCATCTCCCCTCCCGGCCTCTGGTTCTCGGCTTTTACTCTCTAACAAGACAAGCATCGTGACATGGGAGTGTCATATCTCTTTTCATACCGTGTCACCAGAAGATCGTGCGAAGTTCTTGATACATCTTCGTACTTCCTGGATGTGATACGTAGGCCGCATTGTGAGCTTTCGTGATGATCTACTTTCTGAGTTCTGCATCGTTGGGAACGCATAGTCTATCTCTGACCCACAACGTTCCACTTTTATCCACTGCAAAGTCGGTCACCTTTCCTGGTAAAATATGCTCAAGTGTCTTCAACAAGAATATGTCATTCGTTTGAGCAGACTTGACCTTTTCTATCAGGCTCGGTTCAAGGAGTAACTGAGCTAGTGTTCCCCTAATCGGTCTGCCTCGATATCGAATTCGCAGCTCGATGTCCATACTCTCTAATTCTTTTTGTAGCCTGCAGTTGACGGATAGAGATCCCGCAAATACGCGACTCAGCGCGTCCACTAAAATATTCTATTTGCCCAGAGTATAGTTGATCGACAAGTCATAATCTTTAATCTGTTCTAGCCAACGTCTTTGCCGTAGGTTTAGGTCCGACTGAGTGAAAAGATACTTGAGGCTCTGGTGATCAGTAAAAATTTGGCAAGCCATACCATAAAGGTAGTGTCACCATAACTTTAGTGCAAACACAATCGCCGCTAGTTCTAGATCATGTGTCAGATAGTTGCGCTTATGTGGCTTTAATTGTCTTGAAGCAAAATCTATCACCTTATTTTGTTGTATGAGAACAACTCTCAAGCCCTGGCCTGAGGCGTCGCTAAAGATTTGGAATCCCATATTCTCGTTCGGCAGTGCAAGTATCGGAGCAGAGATGAGATGCTGATTTAATTCCTAAAACGAAGCTTCACAGTTGGCAGACCACTCGAATGCGATACCTTTCTTAGTGAGGCGAGTCAAGGTTGAAGCAATTTTTGAAAAGTCTTTCACGAATCGTCTGTAGTAGCCCGCTAACCCGAGAAAGCTTCAAATTTTACTGACTGATACAGGTTGCTTCCAATCGACGATTGCTTCAACTTTCCTTGGATCGACTAAGATGCCTCCTGCAGAAATGATATGCCTGAGGAAGGATACACTGGTTAGCCAAAATTTGCACTTGCTTAGTTTTGCGTATAACTTGTTGTCCCGAAGTGTCTGAAGCACGGTCCGCAAGTGCTCCTCATGTTCCTCCTTGTTCTTTGAATACACCAAGATATCATTAATAAATACTACTAAAAACTTGTCGAGGCACGACCAGAATACTTGATTCATTAAATCCATAAAGGCGGCAGGGGCATTGGTTAATCCAAATGGCCTAACTAAAAATTCATAGTGGCCATAGCGAGTGCGAAAGGCTGACTTTGGCACATCGTCTGGCTTGATCTTCAATTGGTGGTAGCCCGAACGAGGATCAATTTTTGAGAATATCGATGCGCCTTGTAGTTGATCAAAGAGGTCATCGATTCTGGAAAGGGGGTACTTGTTTCGGATGGTGGATTTGTTCAACTCTTGATAGTCTATGCAGAGTCTCATCGAACCATCCTTTTTCTTCACATATAGCACTGGTACGTCCCATGAAGATACACTCGGACGGATGTACCCACGGTCGAGAAGTTCTTATAGTTGTACCTTCAGCTCCTTCAGTTCGGCAGGGGCAATTCGATACGGAGCTTTAGAAATCGGCCGGGTATCCGAAAATATATCTATAGTGAACTATATATATCTCTCGATCGGGTGGCATGTCGGGCAACTCTTCTGGAAACACATCAGGAAAATTCACCACAACGGAAGTAGACTCTACGTTTGTGCAATCTCGCTAAGTGTCTCGAACGGACGCCAAGTGTCCTTCACAGCCGGATGGTATAATCCGTCGAGCAGACAATGCAAAAATTACCATGCAGGCATTAGATACTCTCGACGATGGACTGACTGTACGTATAGTAAAATTTGGTCTCGCCAGGTAAGCGAAACAAGAATTTTTTTTTGCACAATAAATGGTTGCCGAGCAAGCGCCTAGCCAATCCATCCCCAGAATGATATCGTAGTCCCCGATGTCCAGAACTATCGCATCAAGTGATTTCTTCCTTCGATGCAAATGCAGCCATCAAGGTGAACTGAGTTAGCAGGCAAGTCCATGCCCGACGGGGTACTGAAGCTAAGCCTTAGGCCTAACGGTGTCTGAAAAAATTCGTGCTCCCTAACAAAGTTTGTTGATACGAAACTATGTGTGGCACTAGAATAAAATTGTACTCGTGCAGGAATATTATTGAATAAAAATATACCAGTCACTACGGTATCCGAGGCGAGCGCCTCATCCCGCATCAATGCATAAACTTGTCCCACAACTTCGGACGACGTTCTTGTTGTTGTGCAGGACGATTTGCTTGGGAAGGCTGAGCTGAATTCTGCTGTTGAGGATGGTGATGAGGGAGCCGATGGGTATTCTCAGGACAATCACTGGCAATGTGACTTGAGTTACCACATTTGAAGCATACCCTATTCTTACGGCGACAATCGGTGACCGTGTGCCCTATTTTGTTGCAGAAGGTACATTGTAGCCCTTGACCATGCCCCAAATTGTGGCCCTGAGAACCATCATTGTTTGGACGCTTATGGGCGTTGTGTCCTCCATTGTTACTAGGGCGCTTGTGATGAGAGTGTTGCATAGCGGCGACAGTAGTAGAAGGATATTACGGTTCTAGGACGAGGGCATTGTTAACGACTTCCCTCATCGTCTCATACTGTGGAGTGACTACGTGCGCTTGAATAACAGGACATAGACCACCTTCGAATCTTCTGGCTCAACTCGCCGCATTGGGTAGATAGGAGCTAGCAAACTTTATGAGCCGGTTGAATTCTGTACCATACTGCTTCACGATCATGTTCCCTTGTTGCAGACGCATAAAATCTTTTTTCTTTTTGATGATGAATGGGTGGGGGAATAAACTCCTCCTCGAACGCGCTACGGAAGGTGGTCTATGAGATTGTCTCGTCTTCACCGTTTGCGGAAAGAGATCGTCGATGTACATCCCACCAATCGTATGCGTTCAGACAAAGTTGGAGTTGGGCACAGGCGACTCACTTGATCTCGGGTACTTCTAGCAGCTTAAAGTGATCTTCAATCTCGGCCAGCCAATCTAGGGCTATGACAGGGTCCTCGGTCCCTCGAAAAGGCGTGTTGCAGACCTTCTTGAAGTCGACAAAGTAGAAGGTAATCGCATCCTTCTTCTTTTGGGTTTGAGGCATCTCGACTTCAGGTGTTGGTTGCTCCACTGGTGCCGCTGTCATTGCGGAATGGTTGGAAGCAATGGCCTGAACGGTCTGTTGCAGGGCGTCTACCTGCTTCTGTTGGACCGCGTACCGGGCTTCTAGATTTTTCTTAAATTTGTCCTGTCGGGCCTCATTCCTTTGTTGTTGTGCCTCAAACATGCGCATAATTCGCCCAATTGGGTAGACAAGAGGCACAGGTCATTGCTCCCGGAGCTTGCCGAAGTGCCCGAAGTACTTCCTTGCACTTGCGTTGTTCCTTGCGTTTGAGCCATTACAAAACAAAGAACTTACATCAGTCTCATAGAGTATTACTGACTCACTATATAAAATGCATCTCATTTTGGCCAAATGGTTTCAAGAGTTCAACTGGGAGAGACAGGGTCCTCTTATGATAACTTTTCTTACACGAGGCCAAAGGATCTGAAGTCGTACTCTGATACCAACATGTCACACTCCGATTCCGCTGAATCGCTAACCGTCCCCCGAGCGTGATGCCGTGCGAGAGTAAGGTACGCCCGCACATGGCCTTGCATAATGATATATATATATATATATATATATATAAACACAACAACATAGTGCAAAAGCTAAAGATTTCATATTTCAAAAGAAGAAAAGTTCTTTTTATTGATAATGTACATCTTTATTACAAACTCTTGAATCAAAAGCAAAGGGGTGTCGTGCGGGCTTATAAGATGGACGCAAATTGAGATAGTTATTCCATACATTACATCACATACTAGAACTTCAAAATATAATAGACACCTTCGGGCGAAGCTAACGCCTTTCCTCGGAGCTGCATAAGATAGGTTCACAAGCTCCAGATGCTTTGTTCAAGCTTCAAAAGACACGAACGGAGTGCGCCGAGTAATAGACTGGTTGGGGGAAGAAGTTTCAGCTCCTTGTCGCATCGCCTTGGCTCGGAGAACCTGCTGCAACGAGAGTTAGTACTTTAAAAAATACCGGTGAGGACGAGCTAACCCAACTAACCAAATCGACACAGTATTCATGTGGAGCATACAAATTATTATTGTGGTCTATCTATCTTACCTTAGTTCAAGTTACAACATACAACATGAGTATATCATGAATTACACATGTACGATACTCAATGCATGCTAATTGATGAAACCCGAGAAATCACGTCAAGTTCGAATTCTAGAAATACATGCAAGGCACAATAGTTGACCGAGAGCACGTACTACGAGCTAAACGTTATATCATCGGTACAAGTGAATTCACGTTTTACGAGAAAACTCATTATCACGACCAAGATACCGTAAAAATATGAAATACGAGAATGAATACGAATACACACACGTATCAATATAAAATATCGATGAGAGAAGATGTGTGTTACAATAAATTAGATTAGGGTTAATTAATATATCTTATTCCTAATCCTAGACAAATTGTGGCCGTTAGATTTGATCGAACGTTTGAAAATAGTACAATTATCGTCCATCCCCGACCGAACCGTATACTACTGATACACCGACAGTATACTTTGAAAAAAAAAAAATAGTCCCCAAAAAGCTGTTAGAGACTCGAACTTAATTCCGATATACTAACCGCATATATTTCAAACTTTTCGATACACAAATAACATTTACTTCAAACTATTTTCTATGTAGTAAAAAAAAAAAATATACTTGTCTGTAGAATCATAATCTGTTAGTTACGATGGAGGACTTTCGTAAAAATATGCAGATTCAAATTCCCTGTTAAAAACTTAGTTCCCAATTTAGTGGGAAGAACAAATAAATTTATTTATTTTAATAAATTTCACGATCCGATTCAACGGACGACATTCATCTCAGGGATTATGTTTCATTGGCCAACACTTTCAGCACACAAACGCACCCATCACATGGCTGCCGCTAATCATTATCACGGGATAATTTCCCTTGTCGTTTTCCGAGGTCGGAGTGATTGATTGATCGAGAATAAAGAACGGAAAAATTGGCTTTGGATCGAGCGAGCGACGGCACTCGATTGATTCAAAACCCCCAAGCTCCCATTGGACACTTTTTCTTACATAACTCGCCACAATTTGACCTCACATACCACTAACGGAATCAATCGTCATAGCACCTACCTGGCTAAATTCACAGCTCGTTTTGTTCTGTTTCGCAGGGACGAGCATTATTCAATTTTGCAACAAAAATTCAATCGAACCGAATCGGTTCGGTTAAAAATAAAAAATCTCCTTTCAATTTTTGTTTTAAAAATACTATTTTTTTGTTCGGATTTTGTATTTCAATTTCAATCAAAAACTAAAAATTGAATAAAAATATATATATATATATATATATATATTAAAACAAAAAAATTACAAATAAATCGAAAATCGAATCGATTTAATTTGATTCGATTTTGTTTAGTTATGGATCATTTCGATTCGATTTCGATTTTGCTTATTCGATTCGACTTTAAACGAATTAACCGAATGTTCATCCCTAGTGTTAGGCACTGATCGACATGGTCAAATTCAGTCTAACTAATCATGGAAGCTTTTGAAAAGGACCCCCTAGTGATAGGGATAAAAAAATTTCATATTACAAAGTGGGTCTTGTACGTTCTATTATTGTTCTTCCTCAAAGTATTATTGTTCTTCGTCCATCTTTATATGCCAAAACCCATCGAGTTTAATTTTAATTAAAACTAGAGCATTAGTAAGGTGGTGGAGGATTAGAGAGAATTAATGTGGTGGACAAGGTGGAGGGGACAGAGGAGGAGGAGATGATGGTGGTAGTGGTAGGAATTGGAGGAAGAGATGCTAAAACAACATGGATATATAAATAAATGTCTTTTCATATATACATTCCGTTGAGAAAATCAGATGTAGGGAAGCAAAATATAAACAATTTACCTGTATTAATGTTGATATAGACAATAGTCCATGATAATTTCATGAAATAAACAAGTAATTAGCCACACTACATGAGATAATTCAATCGAAATAGAGATCTATTGAAATTGTTATTGTACTATCTTCCACTAATATAATACGATCTAAAAATGGTCCAAAAATGAAACATCCAACTCGTATGTCAATATTCAATCAAATATTAAAATTAAATAAATTATCGAACATAAAAATTAAAAATTTAACTTCCGCTCTCCATCAAATATTAAAAAAAAACGAACATAAAAAATAAAAATTTAATGATCGTTCTTATCTCTAGCATAATTGTAAATTCTCCATATCGTTTAAACAAAACTGAATTACGGAACATAAAATTTAAAACATTTATAGAACAACTAAAATTCAAATTTTAACTTCTACTTTTATCTCTAGCCTAACACAAATATCATTCTTTAAAAATAAAACCGAAACCTTGGAAGTTCCGCAACAAAATACTTAGTAAGAAAAGAAACTAATTCCTCTCCTTTCTTATTCGCATCAATGTCAAAAAAAAATTATTTCCAATTATTCTTCTTCCTCCTTCGTTCCTTCTTTCCATGGTGTGGTCTCATGTCTTCGTTACATATATTGACCATCGACTATTACTTAAGATATAATTTTGATTTGTAATTTAATCTGAGTTTTTTATGTCAATACTCCATCAAATATTAAAAATAAATAAATTGCCGAACAAAAAAATTAAAATTTTAATTTCCTCTCTCCATCAAATATTAAAAAAAATAACGAACATAAAAAATAAAAATTTAATGTCCGTTCTTATCTCTAGCATAATTGTAAATCCCCCATATCTTTTAAACAAAACTGAATTATGGAACATACAATTTAAAACATTTATAGAACATTAAAAATTCAAATTTTAGCCAACTAAGTATTCGGTACAATCGAGGCAACTTGGGTTCCTTTATGCGAAGGCATTCGTTCGTTCCATACATCATGCCCCCTTATACGATAGCATCTCGGGGCAACAATCGAAACCAGAATTCCGGGTCTTAGGGACTGTGGCACACCTATCGCTCCCTCGGACGATCCAGTACCTGCAAGCAAGTAAACTGTTGGTGGGTCAGCACTTTATACAAGTACTGGTGAGATAAAACAACTGAGCAGAAGCAAGCATTCACTAAAACCAAGCATTAAGTAATCATGTTATAAAATATTACATTACTAGTGATCTTTCTAGTTTTACCTTACTTCGTTTCATGAAGTTCACTAGCAGAGTCATATTACATTGTTTAGAAACATGTTTGGAAACAGAGTTTCATATGCAATAAGCAAGACAAGCAATCGTTCATGTTTCAGGGTGTGCGCAGCGTGTCTCGTACGACTCGAGGGTCAGATGCAAAGCTAGACACACAATGCACAATCTTAGGGGCAGTCATCTATCCAAGCCAACACAATAACTTAGCTATATGCAGGGCGGTCCCCGAGTATCTCAGGATCGACAGCTGGTTGTACAACATACCAATGACTCATTCATATGATGCTAATGGCAGTTGTGACTCATGGTTGCTTTCCATTATCTCTGTAGCAGCCGTGACACATGCAGTTCAGCTCTCCACCAAAAGCCATTGTCCGACCGCTTGCGAATGCATGGAACACTATCAAATAAACTCTAGTATGCAGACGAGACGAACCATCAGAATACAATCTTTGTTGCGGGGCAATCCGACTTATCACCTGAACACGTTCAGGCACAATATGGTTCTCTCGAAGCATAGACGATAGTGAACATGTTCATGCACTCTAGGCAAGCGTTTCAGGATTCTCGTTTAGCAGACTTATCATTTCAAAGACAAGCTAGGTGAGTTCGTTCATTAACATGCAAGGCAGGTTCTATCATTCTCTTATAAAAATATTACAAGCAAAAAAACTCAGGTTATTATTAAGGCGTGCAAGAATCAGAGAACGAAGTTCTGCCCACTCACATGATATATAATACCGACGCGGAGTGGGGCATTACATACTTACCAACCAACAAAAAGTTTCGTCCTCGAAACTTCAAGGATAAACTTCTCGATATTCCGAGTAGCGATAGTGCCATCCCTCGCCGTACTCAATCGAAACAATCAAGCAATTCAAGTTCAGAAAATATTTGCACTTTGAGAATATCTATGGACTTATTGTATGGAACGCTCTATTGCAATACAATATCGATAATAACTCAGATTCATAGCAACGATTTTGGGCCAGAAGATCGATTCCGCTCTGATACCATTCTGTCACGCCCCGGACCCGCCCGGGCCTCCGCTCCGCCTTGCCCCGCCCCCATATGGCCGGATTACCGAGCCGGGCACGAATCACCGTGCCTTGGCGTGCCGGACACAAATCACCGCGCCCGTCCCGCGGGTGCGAGCAAGGGGAAGGAATGGCTTTGGCCCGATCGAGTGTATCGGGGGACGTGATGCCTTGCGGGCCTGGAGTTGCGCCCGCGCAAGGCCAATCATTTAAGTTGATAGTTGGCTATCATCACATCAATCGAGTAAGCAGCGGAAAGGGACTTATTGCAATATAATGCATTTACCCAACTGAGTATTCGGGACAATCGAGGCAACTTGGGTTCCTTTATGCAAAGGCATTCATTCGTTCCATACATTATGCCCCCTTATATGATAGTATCTCGGGGCAACAATCGAAACCAGGATTCCGGGTCTTATGGACTGTGGCACGCCTATCGCTCCCTCGGACGATCCAGTACCTGCAAGCAAGTAAACTGTTGGTGGGTCAGCACTTTATACAAGTACTGGTGAGATAAAACAACTAAGCAGAAGCAAGCATTCACTAAAACCAAGCACTAAGTAATCATGTTATAAAATATTATATTACTAGTGATCTTTCTACTTTTACCTAGGTTCGTTTCATGCAGTTCGCTAGCAAAGTCATATTATATTGTTTGGAAACATGTTTGGAAACATAGTTTCATATACAATAAGCAAGACAAGCAATCGTTCATGTTTCAGGGTGTGCGCAGCGTGTCTCGTGCGACTTGAGGGTCAGATGCAAAGCTAGACACACAATGTACAATATTAGGGACAGTCATCTATCCAAGCCAACACAATGACTTAGCTATATGCAGGGCGGTCCCCGAGTATCTCAGGATCGGCAGCTGGTTGTACAGCATACCAATGACTCATTCATCTGATGCTAATGGCAGTTGTGACTCATGGTTGCTTTCCACTATCTCTGTAGCATCCGTGACACATGCAGTTCATCTCTCCACCAAAAGCCATTGTCTGACCGCATGCGAATGCATGGAACACTATCAAATAAACTTTAGTATGCAGACGAGACGAACCATCAAAATACAATCTTTGTTGTGGGGCAATCCGACTTATCACTTGAACACGTTCAGGCACAGTATGGTTCTCTCGAAGCATAGACGATAGTGAACATGTTCATGCACTCTAGGCAAGCGTTTCAGGATTCTCGTTTAGCAGACTTATCATTTCAAAGAAAAGCTAGGTGAGTTTATTCATTAACATGCAAGGCAGGTTCTATCATTCTCTTATAAAAATATTACAAGCAAAAAACTCAGGTTATTATTAAGGCGTGCAAGAATCAGAGAACGAAGTTCTACCCACTCACCTGATATATAATGCCGACGCAGAGCAGGGCATTACATCACGCCCCAGTCCCAAAATACCAAGGGACTAGCTACGTGGCAATGGCCAACAGCACAACTCCAATGGACAAACCAAATTTAATGGACTCATTAGAGTGCACTTAAGCTGTAATACATTAAAAAATAGTCTACAAATACATGTCACAGTTTATATATCTAATCTCATCCACAATAAGTAACAAAATCACAAAGAGACAAGTCCAGTCACAATAATATAAAATAATTTGTCCAATCAAAGCAATATAAATTATGTCACGGGGAACAATCCATCATCAAAATGGAAAAGAAAATAAATCCAAGTACAATATCCAAAAGTCACTACAAGATCAAATATCCAAGAACACTAAGCATAAATAATGAATGGTTAGAATACTGTGTGCTCAAGAGAAGTCCTCCTGAACAACCTCGTCCTCTGCAACTTGTACATCTCAAATAGTAGCTCATGTCCCGTAAACCTCAGGATAACTCTTCTCGTCTACACCTGGGGACATAATCCGGATCCTGGTCCTCAGGGGACATAGCAAGGTACAATAAACGCTCAAGCCAAATAAAATACAGCAAGTAAATATAAACAGATCCTCAGGACAAGCTATGTAACCAGCTAAGTAAAATACAAATAAGAGCATCACTAGTACTCAGGCTGAGACCACTACAGGCTCTGTGTCGGGGAGCCCATAGCAGCAAGTAGTATCACGACTCCAGTATATGTGCCAAAGATCTGAGACAGAGTCTAAGGCACCTCTAGTAGTATATATATAAATAATCAGCCTGTAGCCTGTGTGTCTCTTCCCACCCAATGTAATCTCATATCTCATGTCCACGACGTCTCATGTCCATAACATGCAAGATCATTACCTCTAGCTAGTACAACGAGTCATAATAATATCCACGTAAAATGCAAGTCTTATGTCACGAATCCTGTAAGCCTATACAGAACCACCATAAATAACTCAAGAAAGATTTTATCATATGAAATAGTGTCAAGTGTCCTACGGTATTGCATACTTGGTAAAGCAAGCACCTAAAAATATAGGATCGCAGAATCAACTCTCTAAGTGACGTTGCACGGCTCCGCGTACAGCGTCGACACTCGAATCTTATTCGGACGCTAAGCAACGTCTCACGGTCCTAGGTTGAACATAATATATCACAGAAGTATATATATAATAAAAGAACACAAGCAAGTAATATAACAGAATCTCTGCAGGTTTGGCAATGTACACTTGCCTGGGTTCTGAACTCCGTCAACTGCTCCTGGGAAAGTAAAATCTGCACGTACACCTCCGGATGCTGAAACAAACATCACCAATATTCTTAGAATACTTGAAATAGCTATGATTGATAACCCATAAGTCCAATTTGGACATAGGGACAAAATTGAAAGTTTTGGGTCAAAGCGGGGTCCACATGTGGCCCACTTCGCACCGAAAAATGTGCCAAAAAAAGTTTTTCAAATTAGTTCCACTCAGTGACTACGAGTTCGGAACAATGATACGAACCCAACAGAACGTCCAGAACTGGATTTCGATTGGCCGATCACGAAATCGTCCGTCATGTGGAACCGTGGGGCCCATGAAACGACGTTTCGTCAACGTTCTAAGAATCGAACCAAACTTGGGTCACAGGACCAGCGTAACGAGATGGTAAAAATTATGAAGAAGTCTT
Organism: Iris macrosiphon; assembly: GCA_036927795.1. Taxonomy (NCBI): domain Eukaryota; kingdom Viridiplantae; phylum Streptophyta; class Magnoliopsida; order Asparagales; family Iridaceae; genus Iris; species Iris macrosiphon. The sequence goes on along the minus strand of JAYESA010000006.1, from coordinate 181,980,181 downwards.
TTCAACCATTAAAGTAAACTAATAAAAACTAAAAGAATAGTAAAAATCTTGGTTATATTGTGAAGAAGTCTTTTCAATTATATTTCAAAAATAATTAATGAGATAGTAGAAAATTGGACATGAACATGGGTACTTGTGTAAACCCCCTCATTTATTTCTATAGATAGTCTGGTATGGGATAGAAAATTTTGGTTTAGCAGCAGATGTTTGAGGTTTAGAGTAAGGTTGCAGATGTCTGATTTTAAATTAAATCCTTGGTGTGCCCTACCGTTGTTGAAATATTCGGAGGCCAACATCAGCCCATAAATTCCCACAAATTATTGCACTCTTGACTTGACACGCCAATTTAGGCGCTGGACTTTTTCGTCACTCAAAATCATATTTCCTTGTGCTCTAAATTAATTGCACAATTTTTCGTAACCGAAATCCTTATTTAAATCCCGTGTCGCGTACCGGTGTCGTTGCCATCAATTCTGAGACAACAACTCAACCCGTTGAGCCGGACCAATTAAAGGGTCCAAGACTGACACCAAGCCTACACTATTTATGACCTTTGTGTCACTCCCAATTGAGGTCCCATGTGCCCCCATTTAATTTAAGAGCACATGATAATTTATTCAAATTAAATTGGAGATACCAACTTTGACTAATCATATTTTAATCCCAATTTAATTTCAATGCCCTTTTAATTAAGCCCATGCAAAACACACAATATCCCCTCACCCTATAAAATACCAAACACCAATTCTCCCACCATTTTTTCTATCATTTCATGTGTTTGTGCAAATACCCAAACTTAAGGGGCTAAATTACAAATGTTGTAACATGTGGCATAACCTCATTGGTCAAAGCCAATTGGAGAAGCCCTACATTCGTTGACTAGTCAAAAAATCCTCCCATGAATGAAAAATCTCCATGAACAATCCTGGCCATTCAATCAAATATGGAGCATCATCACCACACATTCCCACTCACCATTCCCTATAAGATCTCTTCCTACACACATCCCAAGCAGGCCCTAATCCCCACATTTGGGAAACTGTAAACCCCCTCGACCAGATTTCAGTATTTTTAGGATTATTTTAACAATTTAGGATTTATGGCAATATTTTAATTTATTTTCCTACATATCCTGTTGACTTGTGCACCTGTCCATCTCCTAATTATTTGGAGCTTATTCTTGACTGTTATCCCCGAACAAAGTTCACATACCTGTCATAGACATGCTAGACTATTTTCTTGAATTTTGTGCAACTCCCAGATGCTTTATTTTGAGCCTCGGTTGAGACGCACAAATATCGTTACAAAAGTCCGTGTTTATTTTCTATTTTATTTCCTGCTCTTTACCCATCTCTGTACCCCTAGAGATTTGAGGCTAACCTGCACCTGTTTTGCCCAAACAAAAATACGTTAATATTCTACACTGAGTATACTATATTTAGTATATTGACACCGTAGAAAAATTATGGCCCTACCTGCCTCTAAATAATTAGAGAACACCGTGCGCAGTATTTATTAATTAATTAATACGGTGACCCGTATCACCCAGAAAACCAGGCCCAGTCCCTGCCCAGACTCACCCCCACCCCCACGGGACCCTCACACAGCTTTTCCCTTCAATCCTGTGAATTTTAGTATTTTTCGAAATCGGGTGTTTTCCCGAACAATTTCGTAATTGCATAATTTCCCAAAACTAGGACTTTACTTAATTTATAAAATTACAGGGACTTTCCTGTAAATTTCAGTGCGAGGTGTCACCCCCTCATTGGACGGTGAACCTGCACCGTCCATTTGGAGACGGAACCCACCCGAAAAGATCCCGAAAATATCCTAAAAATATCCCCAAAAATATCTTGAGATATTTTACTTATTTAATTAATATATTTTTTTTATAAAAGAAAAGAAAAAGAAAATCAAAATCCTAATCTACCTACAGCCGCAGACCCCCCCTTTCCCCCGTCCGCCGACGGCGAGCTCCCTCGCCGGAGCCTCCCCCTTACCCCGCGGCGACGGCGAGCCCCCACCCCACTGGCTCCGCCTCCCCTCCCCAGTCACTACTCCTTCTCCCCAGCTCATCTCTTCTCAGCCCGAGCCATCCTCCCCGTCGCCGCTGAGCTCCGCCGCAGCTCGACTCCTCTTCTCCTCCCCTCCGAGCTCCTTCCCCGACCCCGACCCTCTCTTCCTCCGCCACCACCATCATCAACGCCGCCATCTCCCCGTGAAGCTCGCCACTGCCAGCCTTCGACTTCTCCTCCACCCTCACGTCTCCGCCACCACCGCCACCCCCATCACAGCCCCGACCGATCTCCCCCTTCTCCACCATCTCCACCACCACCCCCATCACAGCCACTCGCCACCGCCATCCCCGAGCCCCAACCGACCGTCCGCCACCTCCACCCGACCTCCTCCTCCTCCACTCTGCCATTGCCACCCTCCACCACCAGCACCCCCTGACCCGGCTTCTCTGTCGACGAGCCGACGACCCCGGAGCCCTGGCCACAGCAGCTCCGGACCACCCCACGACGACCCTGACCAGCGCAGTACCGGACACGACAGCAGCTGGACACAGCAGCTGGATACGGTCCAGACACGACAGAGATGAATCAGGACACTGCAGTGTCAAATTGGACACAAGGACACGTGAAATCAGCCTTCACGGAGTCCTGTTCAGGTAACGATTCCTCTCACCTCGTATTTCCATTTTTAATTCTGTCAGTTATGACACGTTGGCTATGTGACCCTCTCGATGCCCGTACAACCCGCTCGGTGCATCGCGTCCTGTGGCGATCGCGGCACGCGATCCAAATACAAGAAAAACAACGACCCGATTCACCTCGGAACTGAGTACGTCCCGCCAAACGGGACGACTTGGTCGCACACGGTCTTTACCAAAACGTGCGCGCCGCTGATACGGACGTACAGGATTTCGCAGAAGTTGATTTGGATGTGCGTGCACACCGGAATCAACGCGTATCCGCCGACAACACCCCGTATCTGTCAGTTCTGGAATACGCTGCAATTTTGTGTACACACGTCGGATCAAAACAAAACTTGCGCCATCGGACTCGTAGCAATACGCTGGTCCTGTGAGCCAACTTTGGTTTGATTCTGAGAACGTTGACAGAATCCCGTATCGTGGGCCCCACAGGCTCCACTTGACGGGCGATTTTGTGACCGGCTCATCAGAATCCAATTCTGGAAGTTCCGTTGGGTTCGTATCGACGTTCTGGACTTATTGACACTAAGTTTGGCGAATTTGGAGACCTTTGACCCTGACACGTTTTTTGGTGCAAAGCGGCCCACATGTGGACCCCGCTTTGACCGGAAACTGTCATTTTTGCCCTGTGTCCAAATTGGACTTAAGGACAGGCGTTTCTAGCTATTTGATATTTTCTGAGACTATTAGTGATGTTTATTTCAGCATCAGGAGACGTTCATTCTGAGGCCATAGTTTCTGACACTTGGTATTTGACATCTGGATATTACATTTACAGCTCTCTTGCCAGGCAAGTATACCTTGCCTTGTTGTACTGTTTAAATTCAGTTATTGTTAGTTACATGTTTATTTATTATATAAATGTGCGCGTCCGAGCAGACTCGGGTGCAGTCAACGAAGGCTTTGACGTTAGGACTTGTGTCTGACCTAGTGTCTAGTAGACTCACCTAAAGTTGTGAAGTTATTGATATAACTTCTCAGGCCTTGACACGTATCATTACACGTCACAGAGTGAGTACATATAGGAACGCGTGCCTCATGCGCGACTGGCCATCAGTGTGAGCAACACGTGTAGCGATTTTTAGCTCAGTTGTTTATTTTATTGAGACTTGCATCATAGTAGGAGGTGTCCACGTCATTTTTACAACTTGTACATCTATATTGGGCGGGAAAGACATCTAGTAGGCGTATGGGACACCCCCCCTGATATATACTCAAGTTACCATGCTCTTCGGAGATGGGGATTACGGTATATATAGCGAGTTACCATGCTGCACGGAGATGGGGTATTGGTTTTCTTGTTCCCATTACCATGCTCCGAGGAGGATGGGGTATTCCTGTTTTATCCTTCGTTCCATGCTCTGCAGGGATGGACGATTGCAGAGTTACCCGTATGATCGGGGGCATATAACACATATACTAGCCAGTCATGACGATTGGTGAATTACGTCAGCATATGTCTAGCCCACACATTCCCATGCGTACTACAAGGTCTTTAAATTACATTCACTTAGATGGTTAGCACATCCCTTTATTTATTCAGTATTTACATTATGGCATATTATTTTTATGTATCTTGCTATGTCCCTCTGAGGACCTGGTCCCCTGCCAGGTGTATATGTTCTTGAGCATTCGCAGAAGAGCAGATCCAGGCATGTTACGTATATCCTGAGGAGGTCTTCTCTTCGAGCCTCATGATTATCAGATGTTGTTCTTATATGGTGTGTATTTGGTTCCTTTTATATTCTATTTCGGCAGTGGATTTATTTTCATCCGACTGTCTTCCTCTAGTTACTTTATATTGAGATCTAGTTACTTGGTTATTAGTTATTCATGTATATTTGACTCTGTGGATGAGATTTAGATATTATCCTGTGACTTGTAATTAGTTTTACCACTTATGAATTATTGTTCATTATACAGCATATGCACGTATATATGGTTTCCATATATTGGAGTTGCCATATATACGGGCCAGCTGGCATGGTTACGTGACATAGTCCTACGTATTTTGGGACTGGGGCGTGACATGTTTTAAGTGGTGGCCCATGCAGGTCAGAGCATATTGTCTCGGTTACGTTACTGTACCGAGCAAGCCTGCACCTAGGATTAGAGTATAGGATCTCATCCAATTGACTATGACTTATCTTCCTTCCAATCTATTCTATTTAAATAAATTGTATCTTGCTTGAATCCTGTGCTTCCCTGATAACTCCTCGAGTATAGCCCCTGCTAGAATATAGGAATCCCTGTTGATAGGCTGATAATTAGAGTAGTATTCCAATAAAGAACACAACTAGGGCTTTAACACATCCCTAAATTTAGGATGCTAAAAGAAACCTAGTCTTCCATATTACCAAATGAACCCTAGCATTACTACCTATAGATTAACTTACCAATTGTCCCTTGACGTATTTATGTATGACTTGAGAGTGGTATAAACACTACTAGGATTAGTTAAAGATTTGACCATAATGTAGACCCTAGTCTTAAGGAACCCATAGAAATTTAAGGTTAAACACTAGAACTGAAACCTCATCCTATGTTGGATAACCAGAGTTTTATGCCAGAGACCCTTTACCCTTGTTGGCGTAAAACCCATTTGACCGTTGTTGGCATAAGAATCCAAACAACTGCCTAGTTGGCTTAAAAGCTAAATGACTTTCTTGTTGGCGTAAAAACCAAACTATGCAAGAGCTTGTCCCCTTTACGCCGCAGTTATAACAACTTCTACCCACGATCCCTTAGTCTTCCTTATCCTGCGTCATGAGAGCCACGTAGGTAACTGCCCTCCGTAAATCTGATGATTCTTGAATAAATAGATAACCAGCGTAGAGTAACCTGATTAGGCGTAGAATATAAGGATAGGCTGTGAGCGTATTTGTTACAGCCTAGCTTTCCCCAGGCATGACCAAATCTCATGCACTAAATGCAGAGATACACCTAGAGCCCTGTACAAAAGAGAAACAGCTTTCTGACAGGATATCTGGTTTTGTCACACCTCGAGCGTAAATGACTTGTATCCAATAAAGTCACTAACGACAACCTAGGTCTCCGTGCAAATCATTATCACAAACCGTCCACTTGATCTTTGTGCAAGTACTTTTGTCAGATGTCAGGATTTATTAATTTTGACTGACAAACTCATGAATTCCTTGTACAATTTTACTCTGCAACGAATGTTAGACTTACGCAGGTGATATTTTTGCGCAGATTTTTGCGCAAAACTTGTACGCTCAGACTTTCACTCAGACTTTTACGCAGACTGTTAAGCACAGACTTTTTACGCGGACAACTCTGAAGCTCTACCTTACGCTTCTCTGTTTTACGCGGATAGTTCTGAAGCCATGCGTCACGCCAAATTATTTTATCTCTGCTTTACGCAGACAACCTCGAAACCCCTACTTTACGCAGACTTCCTTAAATCTCTGTTTTAGGCAGACAACCTATAGTTTATATTAAGATTGTAGAACTTAGAAGGCCATACCTCTTTTAGGTCAACTAGCGACTTAGACAAGGAATTAGAATAATAACTGTAGAGATTGTAGAGTCTTATCTTTTTGTGATTGTGAATTGTTTGTAATTTCTCATATCATAATCTAGCGTACTTATAATTACTGTACTACCTTGACTTATACTGCTATCATCGCCTAGTTTTGCAAGCTTATTCTTTATCGAGCTTGTTTATGACATATGTGTTATTGGGGCCTGATTCACCCCACTAATACAATTGTCTATTCAGAATCAGTGTATTACGGTCTGATCAACCTTAGTGCATTTTGATTCGCCCTTCGCATAACTACTTTACGTGGATTGAGATATATAGTGATTAGTAGACAGATGTACTTGTCCTCTAGATATATCTGAGCCTATCGTATCAGTTATGTAACTGTACTGATACGAGCATGTGAATAGGAATTACCAAAAATAGCATTTCAATCCACAACTGCCTTGACAATTCCCATTGAATTCTTTAAACGCCTTGATCCCCACACTTCTAATCTATTACCTTTCCCTTGAACTCTTGATTACTGTTTTCCGTCTTCCCTTATTTCGAAAATACGAAACCTCGTACTTAGTATAAATACGAAAAGTGTATTGTTTCTGTAGCCATTTCTGTTTGTTTCTTGGGTAATTACCAAACCCTATTATTAGATTAGATTGCAGTTTAAAACTGTACTATTTTTTTTAGAATGACCTTCGCTACCTACCTAACGTTTTATTACGTTCCTGATACGTGCGCCACCATGGCAGCATAAAATTTTATTTTTGTCTCGTAACTTGGGTCAAGTTCAGAACTCAAGTGTTACAATGAAGGAATGTATCATCTTGTTGACAGGAGTCTAAATGGATTTTACCTGGATAAACAATTGATTGACTCCTGAAAGGATAGCAGCACCTATGACTAGGTTGACTTGTAAGGATCCAGAATTCCTACAACCAACGAGTGTCAAGCCGCTTTCGAGGAGTTGAAAAAGCGACTGACCACAACACCCGTATTGACTATTCCATTCGGATCAGGCGATTGTGATCTACAGACGCATCAGGAAAAAGTTTGGGATGCGTATTAATACAGGTGGCAAGGTAATGGTATATGCATCTAGACAATTATGAGTACATGAGAAGGATTTGGAACTTGCAACCATCGTAGATTACTCAGAAGCTATGGAGGCATTACTAATATGAGACAAATCGTAATATTGCACGGCATACCAGTCAGCATTTTACCAGACAAGGATTCGCGTGACCTGAGTTGGTAGTCAACGCAGTAAAGGCAGTTAAGAAATACAAGGACACTTGCGCGCAGCACAAGACAGACAAAAATAGTGGACAGACGTCATCATCGTCCCTTGGAATTCAAAGAGGACGATCATGTCATCTCGAGGATATCACCTACTAGAGACACCATTCGATTCGGAGGACGCAGCAAGATTGAGTCCAAAGGTATAATGGACCAGTGAAGTGCTAGACAGAGTGGGAGTAATGGCATATCAAATTGCGCTACCACCTTCACTTGAGGGAGTACTTGCTGTATTCCACGTATCGTAACTCAGGCGATATGTGACAGACAGCAGTCATGTTCACAACCATTCGGAGATCACCATTAGGCCGAGCTTGTCATATCAAGAGCAACTAGTGGGAATCCTTGATCATTAAGAAAAAGTATTGAGGAATCAGTCTATTCCCTTGGTTCGTGGCATGAAAGCATGGCGCGCCAAGAGAATCTACTCGAAAGCGTGTGGACGACATGCGTAAACGTTTTTCGAACCTATTCGTAAACCCAAGATATAAATTACCTTGTTAAATTATATCTTATGCCGTCTTTGACTTCTACCCCGGCTTAGTTTTAATTTCGAGGATGAAATTTTTATAAGTTGTGTAGATTGTAAACCCCCTCGACCAGATTTCAGTATTTTTAGGATTATTTTAACAATTTAGGATTTATGGCAATATTTTAATTTATTTTCCTACATATCCTGTTGATTTGTGCACCTGTCCATCTCCTAATTATTTGGAGCTTATTCTTGACTGTTATTCCCGAACAAAGTTCACATACCTGTCATAGACATGCTAGACTATTTTTCTGAATTTTGTGCAACTCCCAAATACTTTATTTTGAGCCTCGGTTGAGACGCACAAATATCGTTACAAAAGTCCGTATTTATTTCCTATTTTATTTTCTGCTCTTTATCCATCTCTGTACCCCTAGAGATTTGAGGCCAACCTGCACCTGTTTTGCCCAAACAAAAATACGTTAATATTCTACACTGAGTATACTATATTTAGTATATTGACACCGTAGAAAAATTATGGCCCTACCTGCCTCTAAATAATTAGAGAACACCGTACGCAGTATTTATTAATTAATTAATACGGTGACCCGTATCACCCAGAAAACCAGGCCCAGTCCCTGCCCAAACTCACCCCCACCCCCACGGGACCCTCACACAGCTTTCCCCTTCAATCCTGTGAATTTTAGTATTTTTCGGAATCGGGTATTTTCCCGAACAATTTTGTAATTGCGCAATTTCCCAAAACTAGGACTTTACGCAATTTATGAAATTACAGGGACTTTCCTGCAAATTTCAGTGCGAGGTGTCACCCCCTCATTGGCCGGTGAACCTGTACCGTCCATTTGGAGACGGGACCCACCCGAAAATATCCCAAAAATATCCCAAAAATATCCCCAAAAATATCTTGAGATATTTTACTTATTTAATTAATATATTTTTTTTATAAAAGAAAAGAAAAAGAAAATCAAAATCAAAATCCTAATCTACCCACAGCCGCAGACCCCCCCTTTCCTCCGTCCGCCGGCGGCGAGCTCCCTCGCCGGAGCCTCCCCCTTCCCCCGCGGCGACGGCGAGCCCCCACCCCACTGGCTCCGCCTCCCCTCCCCAGTCACTCCTCCTTCTCCCCAGCTCCTCTCTTCTCAGCCCGAGCCATCCTCCCCGCCGCCGCTGAGCTCCGCCGTAGCTCGACTCCTCTTCTCCTCCCCTCCGAGCTCCTTCCCCGACCCTGACCCTCTCTTCCTCCGCCACCACCATCATCAACGCCGCCATCTCCCCGTGAAGCTCGCCACCGCCAGCCTTCGACTTCTCCTCCACCCTCACGTCTCCGCCACCACCGCCACCCCCATCACAGCCCCGACCGATCTCCTCCTTCTCCTCCATCTCCACCACCACCCCCATCACAGCCACTCGCTACCGCCATCCCCGAGCCCCAGCCGACCCCTCGACAGCTCCTCCTCTTCTCCTTCTTCCCCCTGAGCTCCGCCTTAGCCGGCCTCCACGACGACGACCGTCCGCCACCTCCACCCGACCTCCTCCTCCTCCACTCTGCCATTGCCACCCTCCACCACCAGCACCCCCTGACCCGGCTTCTCCATCGACGAGCCGACGACCCCGGAGCCCTGGCCACAGCAGCTCCGGACCACCCCGCGACGACCCTGACCAGCGCAGTACCGGACACGACAGCAGCTGGACACAGCAGTTGGACACGGTCCGGACACGGCAGAGATGAATCAGGATACTGTAGTGTCAAATTGGACACAAGGACACATGAAATCAGCCTTCACGGAGCCCTGTTCAGGTAACGATTCCTCTCATCTCGTATTTTTGTTTTTAATTCTGTCAGTTATGACACGTAGGCTATGTGACCCTCTCGATGCCCGTGCAACCCGCTCGGTGCATCGCGTCCTGTGGCGATCGCGGCACGCGATCCAAATACAGGAAAAATAATGACCCAATTCACCTCGGAACTGAGTACGCCCCGCCAAACGGGACGACTTGGTCGCACGCGGTCTTTACCAAAATGTGCGTGCCGCTGATACGGACGTGCGGAATTTTGCAGAAGTTGATTTGGATGTGCGTGCACACCGGAATCAACGCGTATCCGTCGACAACACCCCGTATCCGTCAGTTTTGGAACACGCTGCAATTTTTTGTACACACGTCGGATCAAAACAAAACTTGCGCCATCGGACTCATAGCAATACGCTGGTCCTGTGAGCCAAGTTTGGTTCTATTCTGAGAACGTTGACAGAATCCCGTATCGTAGGCCTATAGGCTCCACTTGACGGGCGATTTTGTGACCGGCTCATCGGAATCCAATTCTGGAAGTTCCGTTGGGTTCGTATCGACGTTCTGGACTTGTTGACACTAAGTTTGGCGAATTTGGAGACCTTTGACCCTGACACATTTTTCGGTGCAAAACGGCCCACATGTGGACCCCCCTTTGACCGAAAACTGTTATTTTTGCCCTGTGTCCAAATTGGACTTAAGGACAGGCGTTTCTAGCTATTTGATATTTTCTGAGACTGTTAGTGATGTTTATTTCAGCATCAGGAGACGTTCATTCTGAGGCCATAGTTTCTGACACTTGGTATTTGACATCTGGATATTATATTTACAGCTCTCTTGCCAGGCAAGTATACCTTGCCTTGTTGTACTATTTAAATTCAGTTATTGTTAGTTACATGTTTATTTATTATATAAATATGCGCGTTCGAGCAGACTCGGGTGCAGTCAACGAAGGCGTTGACGTTAGGACTTGTGTCTGACCTAGTGTCTAGTAGACTCACCTAAAGTTGTGAAGTTATTGATATAACTTCTCAGGCCTTGACACGTATCATTACACGTCACAGAGTGAGTACATATAGGAACGCATGCCTCATGCGTGACTGGCCATCAGTGTGAGCAACACGTGTAGCGGTTTTTAGCTCAGTTGTTTATTTTATTGAGACTTGCATCATAGTAGGAGGTGTCCACGTCATTTTCATGACTTGTACATCTATATTGGGCGGGAAAGACATCTAGTAGGCGTATGGGACACCCCCCTGATATATACTCAAGTTACCATGCTCTTCGGAGATGGGGATTACGGTATATATAGCGAGTTACCATGCTGCTCGGAGATGGGATATTAGTTTTCTTGTTTCCGTTACCATGCTCCGAGGAAGATGGGATATTCCTGTTTTATTCTTCGTTCCATGCTCTGCAGGGATGGACGATTGTAGAGTTACCCGTGTGATCGGGGGCATATAACACATATACTAGCCAGTCATGACGATTGGTAAATTACGTCAGCATATGTCTAGCCCACACATTCCCATGCGTACTACAAGGTCTTTAAATTGCATTCAGTTAGATGGTTAGCACACCCCTTTATTTATTCAGTATTTATATTATGGCATGTTATTTTTATGTATCTTGCTATGTCCCTCTGAGGACCTGGTCCCCTGCCAGGTGTATATGTTCTTGAGCATTCGCAGGAGAGCAGATCCAGGCATGTTACGTTTATCCCGAGGAGATCTTCTCTTCGAGCCTCGTGATTGTCAGATGTTGTTCTTATATGGTGTGTATCTGGTTCCTTTTATATTCTATTTCGGCAGTGGATTTGTTTCAATCCGACTGTCTTCCTCTAGTTACTTTATATTGAGATCTAGTTACTTGGTTATTAGTTATTCATGTATATTTGACTCTGTGGATGAGATTTAGATATTACCCTGTGACTTGTAATTAGTTTTACCACTTATGAATTATTGTTCATTATACAGCGTACGCACGTATATATGGTTTCCATATATTGGAGTTGCCATATATACGGGCCAGCTGGCATGGTTACGTGACCTAGTCTTACGTATTTTGGGACTGGGGCGTGACAGAAACCCTACCCCCTCTCTCTCTCCTCCCTCCATACACTCACAGTCGAATGCAATTTTTCTTCCCTTCTTCTTCTTCCCTTCTTCTTCTTCTTCCTCCTCCTCACCTCTTCTTCATTGCAACACCCACCCCCGGTCGGCACTGTTACTCCGGCCACTCGACCGCCAGCCACCGACTTCACCCCCACGAGCCCGCACCGCCTCCATCTCCTCCACCAGCACCACCACGAGCCCCCCAAGCTTCCAATGCATCTTCAACCTCCTTCTTTATTAGACCAGCAGCCAACCGATCCCCCCCAACTCCGGCGAGCGACTGCATCCCTCGACCGCCTGCCACCGACCTTGCCATTCCCGCTTCCATCTTCTCCGACGACTGTACCTCGGGTCATACCGTCAAACACAGCCGAGCTTCCCCTCGAGCCACCTCAACCTCCTCTCCCGAGCTTCACCCTGGCCGAGTCCCTCCGGCCGACTTCCACCCGTTGTGCCATCTCCTCCTTCTCCGAGCGGTGCAGCCACCACAACCACCTACAATCCGACTTCTCCACCAGTCGAGCAACCCCGCAGTGCCAACTCCGGCCAAACCCTTCACTACCGGCTGCCACCTCCATCCGGCCAAGCAGCCACCTCCACACACCATTACCACCATCTCCAGCACCACCACCACCATCACCACCCACCAGAATTGCCCCGACTACCTGCACATCGTCCTCCCCATCTTGACCCTGCTCCGGAACCACCGCCATCTCTACCCCCTCAGTCGGCTGAGCCACCCACACCAGCACATCCCCCTCCGGCCGAGCTCCTCCCTGACCTATACACAATACTACAACACCCTCACCACCTCGGCCATTGACCCGCTGCACTCGTCACCCAGTCACCTCCTCCCAAGTGCCACCCTTCTCCACCTTGCAGACGACCTCACTCCGGCCGGCAACCACCCGGCGTGCCACCACACGCCGCCACCATGGTAAGCTTTCCCCCTTTCCCTTTTGTATTATATTATTGTATTGATAGTCTAATTATTTTGTGTTGTTACATATAATTAGGGTTCATGATTTAGATTTAGTTTAGGGTTTATTTTCATAAGTATTAAAATTAAATTAATGGATATGCATGGAGTTAGGGTAAGATGTTATAGAATATATATACTTCGAGGCTTGGGAATTATAGGTACAAAGAAGTTTAAGGTTTGAGAATGAAATAGTTTTATTTAAGGGTACATTTACGCATTGAGATTTTGAGGTTATTTTTGCAGGTGAGATTTTGGGGTTTATTTCGTAAGTATAATATGGAAATTAATGGTTAAATGCTGAGAAGAGATTTTAGTGATATTATATGCAAGTGATGGTAGATTGCTAAGTTGAATAATTAAGGTTTAAATACAAATTAATTAAGGACATGGAATATATACATATGAGGGTTGAAATTAAAAATGTGCAATAATTGGAGGTTGGGTTTTTGAGTGCCATACGAGACAGTAGAGTGTTATCCTAGTTATTATACGCGTCTGGGTTATTATTGATTGAGCTATTTTAAACCATTACTGACTAATAATATGATATTAAAATATTGATGGACACTGGGAGCAGGTGCTTGATCGTGAAATAGGTATAATATCAAATGATGAGACCGTGATTGAGGACATATAATATTAATTATTTATTTGAGCTTGAGACGTCAACGTGCATGTTAACATCTGTGAACACTGAGGTAAAACTGAGGATTGGATCAGAGTTTGATTAACTGAATATCGTGATTGATGTTGGGTTTGATGATATTATACACGGGATAAGTTGAGTAGATATAACGTACTCCGAGTCAACCTTAGTCAACCCTCTAGTGTCGTGTCCCTGTGAGTTGTAGCTGTGTCTGAGCATATGTTTAGACGTGTGTCACATCCATGTTTGCCACATGATAGTTTATTGATTGAGTTTGTATCTCGTCTCTAGGTACTATAGGACCTGCGGACTTGGATGTGGTACCGGATCCCCATCTTCAACAGCCGGACGCAGGCAAGTGTACCTTGCCACCTTGTATTTCAGTTACAGATATTTTATTGTTCATTATATACATTGTGCGCGTATTTGATTACTATCGTTACTTCGCGTCTGGATCACAACCGGGTGCAGACGTTCGTCGTAACGTCTTATAACGAATATTAGATATTCGTAACACCTCAATGTACGTACCTGAGTATATCGTCACCCCAAGACACATTCATACACTGTTATTATGGCAGATTTTCTGTATCCTGATACTGACATCATGATCGGATATTGGGACGGCCTTAGGGTCGTGTTTGTTGAGTTATTTCTGTGTGACGAGACTGTTAGATAGAGGTTCAGGTTCAACGCACAATCGTTGACTGCTTGGGATGGGGAAGACAGTTACTAGAGGTTTGGGCTCCTCTGTACGCGCTTATATATGTATATGTATTGTTTCTGTAGTGATCCTGTATCTAGTGTAGTTGTATCACCCGTGTGACTCTTTGCCCGGAGCTACGGTACGTCCCGTGTGTTTCCGTGTCTGGAACTACGGTTTTATTTTGGACAGCCCACGCATCGAACATTATCTTCAAACTGTGTCTCACTTAGTTTGGTTATGCTAGATTACACCGTAGTTGTACTTGTACTTTCTGTTGTACTTTGGCATGCTATATTTTTGTACCTTATTACGTCCCTCTGAGGACCTGGTCCCCTACCAGTTTTGCAGCATAGACGATCACGGAGGATTTGGAGTTGCTGATGGAGTTGCGTGTCTTGCGGACATTGTACCAGGTACTCATATCATTTCTACCGGCATTATGGTTATTTTATATTGTTTATTCATCTGATGTTGTAGCCTAGTTTTTATAGACTCATATTTTTCTCGAGTCTATTCGAGTTGGTGTGTTATTGGGCGGCCGACTTTAGCACATGCAGCTCTTTCTTGCATATTTCTGTTCATTGTGGATTGAGACATAGATGTTTACATTTATGGGATTTATAGATAGTGCCCTCTATTATACAGCTTATACGTATTCGAGTCGGACCAGAGTCTGGTCGGATGCGTAGTTGGCGTGTCGCGTATTTCTGGTCCTACGTATTTTGGGACTGGGGCGTGACAACTTGGACTGAAATTCTGAACTATTTTCGAACAGTTTTTTGGCCAACTTCCGGTCGATTTTTTTTATCAAACCGAGGTGCCTAAATTCGTTCCACTTGAAGGAAATCCTAGAGGGTTAGGTTTTGAACATACCAGCGAAGACGAGACGCAAATTGGACATGCGAGGAGGGCGAAGGCTGCGTGCGAAGAAGGGGTCGCAACTGTTGTGTGTGCGCACGGGAGGGGCAGACGGCCGTGCGGTTGACGGTGCGGTGGCACGGCGGGGGTCGACGGCGTTCGGAGGTCGGACGGAGGCGGCAGCGGAGGTCTGGTATGGGTGATGGTGGAGGTGGGATTAGAGTTAGGGTTAGGGTTTGAGTTATGTAGTATATATAGGTATATATATGAGAGAAGATGTAGGGGGTGGTTTGCTCATGTACGCGAAAATAAGGGGGGGTTGGGTTTGCTTAGAGTTTAGGATTAGGTTTTAGGTTTGGGTAGGTTTAAGGTTAATGGGTTTGGGTTTGTGTCTAATTTTTATTTTTTTATTTCTTTTATTTATTCAATAATTAAATACAGAAAATTTCTAAAAATAGTTAGGCACTTGAAAAAATTCTAAGAAATTTATATTTCCTCCAATAAATAATTTACAACTAATTTATATTAATTAAACAATATATTTACTAAATATTAAAGGATATTAAATTAATTAAATAAATCCATAAATTATATTTTCTATATAATATTAAATGGGAGCATGCATGGGGTTCGAATAACGCAACTCGAGTATCATGTGCGTAATAGGACCAGTTAGGCTCATAGCATGGATTTAGTTGGGATCAATGGGTTGGTGTGGCATGTTAAAATCGTACGCCACGACAAAAATGTTAATTAATCATCGTTTTCTCGTAATTGTGTCGCAAAAGTTGTGCGAACAAAATAAGGCATATGATTACAAATTTGTGAGGGACAGTCATAGCAGAAGCCTAATTTGATTCGTCTAAGTCGAGCATGCTGGGTTGGTTGGAAGAGAAATGCTAGTGTTGCACTCAAGATCTTAAAAGCATGGTGGTTGGTTTTCAAAGTTCGATTAAATTATCAAATAAATATTAAAATAAAAAATAATAATAATTAATTACCGAACTAACCCTATATAAAAATCAGGGTGCTCACAATCTACCCATCTTAAAAGAATTGCGTCCTCGCAATTAAGAAAAATGAAACATAACCGGCCAGGAAAGGTTTGCTCCAGAAGAGATGACGCGATTGTATGACATTTGTTGAAGCATGACACAAAGGATAAAGGACCATGAACAAGAGAAAAATCGAGAGGAAGGGTGAGGGTTTTTGTCACTACCACATTTTAGGAAAAAGGGTATTTTGGTAATTTCCTATTTAAATAAATATTGTGCATGGTAAATAATTTTTGTTGTATTATTTAATTATTGTTGGATGTTATTTAATTATTTTGGACTTATTTTAGTAGACCCAACTAGTGTAGTTTGGACCCATGGACCAACATGAATTAAATAGTTAGATTTGGCCCATTTAGAAAGCCCATAGTTAAGGAGATGGATTAAATTAATTAAGTGATTAAACTAGAAGCTTCCTTCCTTAATTATTTCTTCATGAGAGGCCCCAAGGGGTACATTGGACATTTTACAATTGCTTGGGGAAGGGGGCATGGCCGGCCTATATTAGAGGGGGGAGAATTTCTCTCTCCTCTCATTCTCATTCCAAATCTAGATCTAGAATTTCCCACTCCCAAATTCTTTCCATTCCCATTCCAATTTCCCACCAAATTCATCACCAAATTCATTCCAAATTCTTCCTATTTCACCATTAGAAAGTTGAGAAGCAAGGATCTAGAAGGAGGAAGCAAGGATCTATAAAGAGGAGCAAGGATCTACAATTTGGAAGCAAGTTCATCTCAATTGGAGGTTTCATTGGGAATCCATCTCCCAATAGGTATAATTCAGTTTTTTCCATTAAAATAGCTTCTAAATCTGAGATTTAATCATGTAAAATCAACCTATATGTATGTACTACCCATAGAACTTTGTTTTGTGTTCATAGGAGACCCATAGAGAAAGTTATGGTGCTTTTTGTGTCAATTTTGTTGGAATTCCGAATTTATATTTTGTTGTGTGTGTCAATTGATCCTATAGATCAATTGGGCATGTGCTTTTGTGTTTGGGCTTGTGTCATATCCATATTTGGGTACATGTGGTTCGTATCCCAACTATTTGGTGATACGTGTCATTTTGGGGGTTTTCCCTCCGACATAGGGCTTTGAACATGTCGTATTTTGACACGGACACATATATCTACTTTTGACACTTTGATTTGTTCATAAATATTATTTGTGACTTA
Source organism: Iris macrosiphon (assembly GCA_036927795.1). Lineage (NCBI taxonomy): Eukaryota > Viridiplantae > Streptophyta > Magnoliopsida > Asparagales > Iridaceae > Iris > Iris macrosiphon. Next base: position 181,962,842 of record JAYESA010000006.1, on the reverse strand, counting down.
TTTGTGTCCTTCGTGGTGCAATTGGTTGTGTGTTGGACTCGTGTCGCATGCGTATCCTAGATCTAGTGGGATACGGTGTGAAACTTTCCAATTTGGTGTGTTTATGGGTAGATCTAATTATTTATGCTTTAAATTCTTTATTTATAATTAGTAAATATATATAGATATTATATATTATTTTAGTATATTTATTATGATATTTATTGTAGCATAGATCTATAGATATTTCTATGTGTTCTAATGTGGTGTATAAATATATGTATGTAGCTTTCTTGCATGCAAATATATATGTACTTATGTTAATAACATAAATTATACATAAATATTTTATAAAATATATTTATGTGTTTAAATGTGTAATTATATTATTTATAATTATTATATATTATTTTTATTTTAAAGAATGTATTTTTATGTGTGCTTCTAGCTATGTAAAATATGTACATTAATATATGCAATGTGTTTTGTAACTATTAGTATTTGATTGTGTAAAGTTTATGTGTATATATATATAAGTATATATATTTATTAAATTATTTTATATATGTATATATATATATTTAATTATATTGATTTATAGTTATTAATATATAGATTATATATATATTAGCTTTGGCGACAGGGCATTTAATGACAGAATCCTGTCATTAAAACAGCAGCCGCTGTAGCATTAATAGGGCATTTAATGACAGTTCTGTCATTAAATGCAGTGGGCGGGTTTATTAAGTAGCAGTTTTCGCGACAGTTTCTGTGACAGTTTGAAACTGTCATCAAACTGTGACAGCAGTGGTTTATATATAGAGTTTCTGCGACAGATTTTCTGTGACAGTTGAGACTGTCACTATAAGCTATTTTATTTGAATTGTATTTTCAGCTCACTGTTTTCAGTGACGATTTGGCAGATTTAATTTATATATTATATATTATATTTGTATATATATATATGTATATATATAGGTGTTTTGTGAGGTATCATACTAATAATAATATATTATTTTATTTGTATAAATATTGGTTTTTATATACATTATTTAGAGTGTGCATTAATTGTATTATTAGTATACTTTGTATGGGTATCAATTGGGATCTAAATTTGATTCCTAAATTGTTGTATTTTATTTCTATATTATTTATATAGATTTCTTGTGAGGTTGACCTTGGTTTGACCATGTTTGACTTTAGTTGACTTTAGAGTTGACCATAGTGGACTTTTGACTTAGAATTTATTTATTGACCTAGAAGTTGACTAGTTTGACTTGTTCTTTTTCCGGGACCTTGTATTAATGTGGTATTCCATATCTAGGTCTTCGAGGCACCGAGTCAGACATCTGTGAGACTGTTCTTTGGACTTCAGGCGAGTACATTCTCTGATAGTTTCTCATTTATGATATCCTCTATGTTCGTTGTATCTAGTGTAGATATACATGTTTCTCTTGACACTATGGTTACACGGATTGGTATATCCGGATCTCGTCATGAGATGTTATTCCTTGGTATATGGTGTATATGGTGCAAGTATTGTTTCATTGGTTATCTTGTACATGTACAGACACCGATTTTCGGGAGGAGTCGCTCTCTTCTTGGAAAATCTAGTGCCATAGCATACCGTGGTTGGATCTATTATATCAGTCGGGGGTGGGGAGTATTAGTATAGATATGTGATCAAATCCCTATTGAATAAAGTATTGGTAAGCGAATAGTGTTGATCATGCACCGCACGTATGATTAGCCAGGCCGCATTGTATCTTGCCCAAGTCGATCACATGTTAAGCTAGTACTCACACACTTAGTCATTAGTATTATTGTTTCATTGGCATATTGTTCATTATTGTATTTCTTTCCAGTATTTCCTTATTGTCTATATATCTCTTGTATCTATTTTGTGCATCTTGTTTATCCACAGCTATTTACTGTTACATAGTTTTTATCATTAATTAGAACTGCTGTTAGAGATGTACTCTGCTCCTTTCCTGACTGGATATATTTTTCCAGATGACACTGAGGAGTACCCTACCTATTATGGACCCCAGGATGTTGTGGATTTAGATTCGGAGACCCTGGCTCAAGAGGGACTTATCCTAACTGAGACAGTTGACCCTGGAGTGTAGCTTTGTAGTATGATAGTATTCTTTTGTACTGGATTTGTCTCCAGCTTATTTTTGTTACTCTTCAGACTCATTGATGTATTATTTTAAACTCATGAGTTGTATGATGACTATTCTATTCTTATCTGATTCGTGCTCATTCTATCTTAGTTCTGTGATTGAGTATTCTATCATTATTGGTGGTTCATTACTTTAGATAGACTATCTAGACAGCGTTCTACCGCCGATTCTGCGGCGTAGGCTGGACGTTGTTTCTGACTAGTATCCTTACATCGGGTACGGGTCATGACACATTTTTGGTGGTGGCCCATGCAGGTCTAGCTTCACAAGTATGTGATGTCGTGGTAGTGCGACAACTTAGTTGTACTACTGCGAGCCTGCGATAGGATATAGAATATAGGCTGAGATACTCAATCACATCTAGGAAAATTCTTTTGATTCAACTATTCTCCTTTGACATTGATACTTGAACCCTTAAACTGTCCTTTCCTTGATGTCTTACATCTTGTGCCATATTGATTCCTCATTCCGTCTTTTTATGAGACGTACTCGGAGATACTTGCGGAGGCACGCAAGGTTAAGCGGGATCTGGGTTTGAAGACCAAGAGAGACCGTGATTCTTTTCTGGGGGCCAACGGCAGTGCAGTATCTGCCAAACGTCCTCATTTCCAGTCCAGACCTTTCCAGCAGCCACAGCAGAACCAGACTCTAGCTAGAGCGCATTTTCACCAGGCACCTCAGCAGCAGAGACAGTTACAACAAGCTCCATGCAACTTTTGCAAGAAGCCCGGCCACATCTGGGAAGTTTGCAGGAGGAGGCTAGGAGTTTGTTTGTATTGTGGTACTGAAGGGCATCAATCAAGGGAGTGTCCTCGTCGTGCAGTTCAGGGAGCAGCTCCAGCTCCGAGGACACAGACGAGACCACCTGCAGCACAGCCGAGGGGACCGCTTCCGACACAGCAGCAACATTTTGTCCAGCATCAACAGCAGGAAGGTGCTCGACAGGGACGAGCGTTTGCTATGACCGTCGAAGAGGAGGAACCCACCGGAGATGTTATCGCAGGTTCTATTCTTCTTGATTTAGCTTTGTTTGATAGTGGTGCTTTCCATAGTTTTGTATCTGTTTCTTTTGCTCTGAAGCATGGTTTGGTAGCTGAGTCTTTGCTTAGGACTTGCAAGATCATGACCGGGGGAGGTATTATCCTGGTTAATGATATTTACAAGGATCGGAGAGTTACTCTGGGAGGCCGGGAGTTGAGTGCGTGTCTACTTGTAATGCCACTTCCGAGCTACGACATTGTACTTGGGATGGATTGGTTGAGTAGGCACCGTGCTAGCATAGACTGTAGAGGAGGTAGAGTTTTGTTTGGTTCGCCAGGAGAGCCAGAGTTCGAGTTTGCTAGAGGAGCTGCGGAGCAGGGATAAGGCATTATTTGTGGAGCTATGGTGGAAGACAAGGAGTTGCCGCATCCGTTGATAGCAGAATTCTTGGATGTGTTTCCTGAGGAATTGTCAGGATTGCCACCAGATCGATATGTTGAATTTTCTATAGACTTGGTGCCAGGTGCAGAACCAATTTCGCAGCATGTCTATAGAGTAAACAACAACGAGCTGGTCGAGTTGAAGAAGCAGGTGGACGAATTGCAGGATAAGGGGTTTATCAGATCGAGTTCTTCACCATGGGGAGCACCGGTATTGTTTGTACCGAAGAAGGATGGATCGGTGCATATGTGCATTGATTACAGGGCTTTGAATAATCTCACTATCAAGAATAAGTATCCTTTGCCACGGATTGATGATCTGTTTGATCAATTGGGTGGTACCAAGGTATTTTCTAAGATAGATTTGAGATCAGGCTACCATCAGATGAAGGTGAAGTCGGAGGACATACCGAAGACTGCTTTTAGAACTCGGTATGGTCAGTACGAGTTTATGGTGATGCCGTTTGGTTTGACTAATGCACCGGCGGTATTTATGAACTTGATGAACAAGGTGTTCCACCAGTACCTTGACAAGTTTGTGGTGGTGTTCATCGATGACATACTCATATACTCGAGGACACCGGAGGAGCATGAGGAGCATTTGAGGATTGTGTTGGATGTGCTGAGGAAGGAGAAGTTGTATGGGAAGTTGTCCAAATGTGAGTTTTTCTTGGACAAGGTAGAATTCTTGGGGCATGTTGTGACTAGTGATGGTATTTCAGTGGATCCGAAGAAGATTTCAGCAGTGGAATCTTGGAAGACTCCGAGTTCGGTAGCAGAGATCAGGAGTTTCTTGGGATTAGCAGGCTACTACAGGAAGTTTGTGCAAGATTTTTCGAGGATTGCCGAGCCGATGACCAGACTCACAAGGAAGGATGTGGAGTTTGTTTGGACGGAGGATTGCCAGGTTGCTTTTGAGGAGTTGAAGAAGAGGTTGACGTCTGCTCCTATTTTGACGTTGTCATCAGGGTCCGGAGGTTTCACTATTTATAGTGATGCATCGGGAAAGGGTTTAGGTTGTGTTCTTCAGCAGCATGGGAAAGTGATTGCCTATGCATCCAGGCAATTGCGTCCTCATGAAAAGAACTATCCTACCCATGATTTAGAGTTGGCAGCTGTCATATTCGCCCTGAAGTTGTGGAAACATTATTTGTACGGAGAGCGTGTGGAGATCTTCACAGACCACAAAAGCTTGAAGTACATTTTCACGCAGAAGGAGTTGAACATGAGGCAGCGTCGGTGGTTGGAACTGATGAAAGATTTTGATATCTCTTTGCAATATCATCCTGGGAAAGCCAATGTAGTTGCCGATGCTTTGAGCAGGTATCCGGTAGCTATGTTCTTGACGCAGGATCGATATTTGTTGGAGGACTTGGAGAGCTTGGACATTGAGGTAATTGTTCCTGGGTGTGCTATGCAGATGTCGGGATTGCAGATACACTCAAATTTGATGGACAGGATTAAGGCAGCACAGTATGATGATGTATCTTTGAGGAGTATCAGAGCTCAGGTGAGAGCAGGATTGGAGGATGATTTCACTATTTTAGAGGATGGATCTTTGAGGCATGGAGTTAGATTGTGTGTGCCTAGTGGGGAGTTGCGAGAGGAGGTGTTGCAGGAAGCGCATCGCTCTCAGTATTCCATACATCTAGGTGCTAACAAGATGTATCGGGATATGTAAGAGAGTGTGTGGTGGTATGGCATGAAGAGGAAAGTGGCACAGTTTGTATCCAGATGCTTAGTGTGCCAGCAGGTGAAAGCCGAGAGGCAGAGGCCAGGAGGGTTACTTCAGCCATTACCCATTCTAGAGTGGAAGTGGGAGCACATTACTATAGATTTTGTGTCCGGACTTCCACGATCTCCAGGAGGGAAAGACGCGATTTGGGTCATTGTTGATAGGTTGACCAAGTCGGCCCACTTTTTGCCTTTCAAGGTGGGTTTGTCTACGGAGAAGCTGGCAGAGATGTATGTGAGGCAGATCGTTAGGATACATGGAGTTCCCGTCAGCATAGTCTCAGATCGAGATAGTCGTTTCACTTCTCATTTCTGGAGGAGTTTGCAGGAGAGTTTGGGCACTCAGCTCAGGTTCAGTACTGCATATCATCCCCAGACAGATGAGCAGTCAGAGAGGACTATCCAGACTCTCGAGGATATGTTGCGCACTTGTGTACTAGATTTTGGGGGTTCTTGGGAGGACCATCTCCATTTGGTAGAGTTTGCTTACAACAACAGTTACCAGGCCAGTATAGAGATGTCACCTTTTGAAGCTCTATATGGTCGGAGGTGTCGTACTCCTTTGTCTTGGGACGATATTGGAGAGAGAGTTTTGCTTGGTCCAGAAATGGTTGTGGATGCAGCGAAGAAGGTTCAGTTGATCAGAGATAGACTTTGAGTGGCACAGGACAGACAACGGCATTGGGCCGATAGCCATCGGAGACCTTTGGAGTTCGAGGTATAGTTTAGATTTTGTTTTTGCTTGTTCTTGTTTGTTATAGATTAAGTTCTTAAGATGGTATTTTGTTCTAGGTAGGTGGTTTGGTGTTTCTGAGGATTTCTCCGACACGAGGCACGATTCGCTTCGGTGGAGGCGGAAAGCTTAGTCCGCGATTCATCGGACCTTTCACTATTCTAGAGAGGGTCGGTGCAGTTGCTTATAGACTAGACTTGCCACCTACATTGGAGGGAGTGCACAACGTATTTCATGTGTCGCAGTTAAGACGATACGTGGCAGATCCTAGTCATGTATAGGATCACTCAGAGATAGAGGTGGGTCCTACTCTTAGCTATCCAGAGCAGCCAGTTGAGATTCTAGATCAGAGAGAGAAGGTGCTGAGGAACCAGACTATTCCTTTGGTGCGCGTTGCATGGAGGCATCACTCTCCGGGGGAGTCTACCTGGGAGAGAGAGGATGACATGCGAGAGCGTTATCCATATTTGTTTGTACCTTGAGGTATGCTATTTTCTAGTTATGTTCTGTTCATTAGTTAATTGTGATTCTTTAGTTCTGTTCTGTGATTTTTCTGGGGATAGTTTTCATCTTTAAATTTCGAGGACAAAATTATTTTAAGGAGGGTAGACTTGTCACTACCACATTTTAGGAAAAAGGGTATTTTGGTAATTTTCTATTTAAATAAATATTGTGCATGGTAAATAATTTTTGTTGTATTATTTAATTGTTGTTGGATGTTATTTAATTATTTTGGACTTATTTTAGTAGACCCAACTAGTGTAGTTTGGACCCATGGACCAACATGAATTAAATAGTTAGATTTGGCCCATTTAGAAAGCCCATAGTTAAGGAGATGGATTAAATTAATTAAGTGATTAGACTAGAAGCTTCCTTCCTTAATTATTTCTTCATGAGAGGCCCCAAGGGGTACATTGGACATTTTATAATTGCTTGGGGAAGGGGGCATGGCCGGCCTATATTAGAGGGAGGGAATTTCTCTCTCCTCTCATTCTCATTCCAAATCTAGATCTAGAATTTCCCACTCCCAAATTTTTTCCATTCCCATTCCAATTTTCCACCAAATTTATCACCAAATTCATTCCAAATTCTTCCTATTTCACCATTAGAAAGTTGAGAAGTAAGGATCTAGAAGGAGGAAGTAAGGATCTACAAAGAGGAACAAGGATCTACAATTTGGAAGCAAGTTCATCTCAATTGGAGGTTTCATTGGGAATCCATCTTCCAATAGGTATAATTCAGTTTTTTCCATTAAAATAGCTTCTAAATCTGAGATTTAATCATGTAAAATCAACCTATATGTATGTACTACCCATAGGACTTTGTTTTGTGTTCATAGGAGACCCATAGAGAAAGTTATGGTACTTTTTGTGTCAATTTTGTTGGAATTCCGAATTTACATTTTGTTGTGTGTGTCAATTGATCCTATAGATCAATTGGGCATGTGCTTTTGTGTTTGGGCTTGTGTCATGTCCATATTTGGGTACATGTGGTTCGTATCCCAACTATTTGGTGATACGTGTCATTTTGGGGGTTTTTCCTCCGACATGGGGCTTTGAACATGTCGTATTTTGACACGGACACATAGATCTACTTTTGACACTTTGATTTGTTCATAAATATTATTTGTGTCCTTCGTGGTGCAATTGGTTGTGTGTTGGACTCGTGTCGCATGCGTATCCGAGATCTAGTGGGATACGGTGTGAAACTTTTCAATTTGGTATGTTTATGTGTAGATCTAATTATTTATTCTTTAAATTCTTCATTTATAATTAGTAAATATATATAGATATTATATATTATTTTATTATATTTATTATGGTATTTATTGTAGCATAGATCTATAGATATTTCTATGTGTTCTAATGTGGTGTATAAATATATGTATGTAGCTTTCTTGCATGCAAATATATATGTACTTATGTGAATAACATAAATTATACATAAATGTTTTATAAAATATATTTATGTGTTTAAATGTGTAATTATATTATTTATAATTATTATATATTATTTTTATATTAATGAATGTATTTTTATGTGTGCTTCTAGCTATGTAAAATATGTACATTAATATGTGCAATGTGTTTTGTAACTATTAATATTTGATTGTGTAAAGTTTATGTGTATATATATATAAGTATATATATTTATTAAATTGTTTTATATATGTATATATATATATATAGATATATATATATATTTAATTATATTGATTTATAGTTATTAATATATAGATTATATATATTAGCTTTGGCGACAGGGCATTTAATGACAGAATCCTGTCATTAAAACAGCAGCCGCTGTAGCATTAATAGGGCATTTAATGACAGTTCTGTCATTAAATGCAGTGGACGGGTTTATTAAGCAGCAGTTTCTGCGACAGTTTCTGTGACAGTTTGAAACTGTCATCAAACTGTGACAGCAGTGGTTTATATATAGAGTTTCTGCGACAGATTTTCTGTGACAGTTGAGACTGTCACTATAAGATATTTTATTTAAATTGTATTTTCAGCTCACTGTTTTCAGTGACGATTTGGCAGATTTAATTTATATATTATATATTATATTTGTATATATATATATATATATATATATGTATATATATAGGTGTTTTGTGAGGTATCATACTAATAATAATATATTATTTTATTTGTATAAATATTGGTTTTTATATACATTATTTAGAGTGTGCATTAATTGTATTATTAGTATACTTTGTGTGGGTATCAATTGGGATCTAAATTTGATTCCTAAATTGTTGTATTTTATTTCTATATTATTTATATAGATTTTTTGTGAGGTTGACCTTGGTTTGACCATGTTTGACTTTAGTTGACTTTAGAGTTGACCATAGTGGACTTTTGACTTAGAATTTATTTATTGACCTAGAAGTTGACTAGTTTGACTTGTTCTCTTTCCGGGACCTTGTATTAATGTGGTATTCCATATCTAGGTCTTCGAGGCACCGAGTCAGACATCTGTGAGACTGTTCTTTGGACTTCAGGCGAGTACATTCTCTGATAGTTTCTCATTTATGATATCCTCTATGTTCGTTGTATCTAGTGTAGATATACATGTTTCTCTTGACACTATGGTTACACGGATTGGTATATCCGGATCTCGTCATGAGATGTTATTCCTTGGTATATGGTGTATATGGTGCAAGTATTGTTTCATTGGTTATCTTGTACATGTACAGACACCCATTTTCGGGAGGAGTCGCTCTCTTCTTGGGGAATCTAGTGCCATAGCATACCGTGGTTGGATCTATTATACCAGTCGGGGGTGGAGAGTATTAGTATAGATATGTGATCAAATCCCTATTGAATAAAGTATTGGTAAGCGAATAGTGTTGATCATGCACCGCACGTATGATTAGCCAGGCCGCATTGTATCTTGCCCAAGTCGATCACATTTTAAGCTAGTACTCACACACTTAGTCATTAGTATTATTGTTTCATTGGCATATTATTCATTATTGTATTTCTTTCCAGTATTTTCTTATTGTCTATATATCTCTTGTATCTATTTTGTGCATCTTGTTTATCCACAGCTATTTACTGTTATATAGTTTTTATCATTAATTAGAACTGCTGTTAGAGATGTACTCTGCTCCTTTCCTGACTGGATATATTTTTTCAGATGACACTGAGGAGTACCCTACCTATTATGGACCCCAGGATGTTGTGGGTTTAGATTCGGAGACCCTGGCTCAAGAGGGACTTATCCCAACTGAGACAGTTGACCCTGGAGTGTAGCTTTGTAGTATGATAGTATTCTTTTGTACTGGATTTGTCTCCAGCTTATTTTTGTTACTCTTCCGACTCATTGATGTATTATTTTGAACTCATGAGTTGTATGATGACTATTCTATTCTTATCTGATTCGTGCTCATTCTATCTTAGTTCTGTGATTGAGTATTCTATCATTATTGGTGGTTCATTACTTTAGATAGACTATCTAGACAGCGTTCTACCGCCGATTCTGCGGCGTAGGCTGGGCGTTGTTTCCGACTAGTATCCTTACATCGGGTACGGGTCGTGACAGTTTTGTTCAAGAAGAACACGTAAGGAAGCAATAAAAAAAATTTTCTAGGCAATGAGAGATAAGTAACTCAAGAGTAAAAGAGTTTGATTAGAACGTGGATTAACTACAGCTTATGAAAACTTGGGTACCACTTACATATTACTAATCTAGAGTAACAAGTTCATGCTAACATAATACTAGGTATAGGCTAGGGAATGGAACTAACAAGCACATGCTAAAGTATTACCAGAAATATTTGTTACTATAGTTGGCTATGATAAGACTAAATCTTATCCATATTCCCTACTCCTCGAGTCCGTGCCTCCTCCACTGTCATCGTAAAATCCTAACCACGTCCCTGTGGTGGTGCCCTCTGCTGTTGCTGGGCCTGCTGGAAGAGTGCTGCCTGTGGTGCCAAGGGTGGCCTCGGCTGATATCGTCCCGGTGCTGGTGGTCTGAATCCTCCATCTTCCGTCTGTGATGCTCCTGGTGCTGGATAAGCTGGTCGATGTGGCTGCTGGACTGGCTCCGGTGCTGGTAAAGCTAGTCGGTGAACCATTGGTGTTCCTCCTCGGCGCTCAGGGCAATCCCTGACTGAATGCTGACTGGATCTGCAAGCTAAACATAATTTCAATTTGCGTTTGCACTCTCTCTCAATATGGCCTACATTGCCACAGTAGTGACAAGTAGGAAGGGATGGGGCTCGTGATGCTGCTCTCTGTGGTGGATTCATCTGGGGTCGCTTTGCAGGCTCCCCGTGTGGTGTTCGAGCTGGTACTAATGCGTACGGTCTCTTCTGGCTGGACTCCCTCCTGTGGATGCGCTCCATGCGTCGAGTTGCTACAACGACGTTCGTATAAGAAATAGGTGCAACTGCGCCAATATGTCTCTGTAGTTCAAAGCTCAGTCCGTCAAAGAATTTCTCCGCCTTCTCTTCTTCTGTCGGGATCAGTGTAGGGTCGAACAGTTGAATCAAGCATGATGCAAGTCAAGGAATTTAGTTTGAGTTCGTTATAGGGGTCAAGGACGTGTCAATATGTAGATGAGATCCTATAAATTTATTCTTATCCTAATCGCAGGCTTGTTCGGTCCCTTAGTTGAAACTGAAATAATATATTCGTAGACCTGCATGGATCACCACAATATTGTATGAAGTTTTGTTGAGTACTAGTGCTTGCTAGCTAGCTTGAGCAAGTGAGCGTTAATGTTTGCTAACAACTTAAACTAATGACAAGCTCACTATATTTAAAGGAAATGGTGGGAAGTGCGAGATGGCGGACTATAAAACCCCCTTCCGTGGGCTCTTTCTATTAACCCAGCTCACTCCAAATTGTCCCACGAAGAGTCGGGGATCAGTTTCTAGCCATTACTTAATATATGAGTGTGTGTCAACCGACAACCGAAGCCACACGTGCATGATCATAGCTTTGGTTTCTACTTTTAATTCTTTAATTAGGCTTATCATCTCTTCTCTGCAGTCTCCATAATCATACTGCTTTTTGTGACAGAAAACTAAGTAAGTGATAAACACATGGATCTCTAAGCACTTATAAGCACTTCCTAATCTCCTTATTAGTGCAAACAAGCTTGGTTTAATTACTATATATATTCTGATTTAGGCAACACACTCATTGTATATGGCTCATTCACCTTTTTCGAGGCTCTATAAGGAGAGTCATCTTCTTGTATTTTGGCACATAAAAAGATGTGCAATTCTCGTTGCAGTTAAATGGCAACCTCTTTGATTTCAAAAATAAAATAAAATTACTATACATATTCAAATCAGCAGTTTTTGATCCTGAGTGGGTGCCTTTATATGCTCCAATTGCTTGTGTACCGATTTAGTAGCTAAGCTTTACCGATTGTCTTTTTCTCTCTATTTTGGACACATGTATGAAGTTGTTTCATACTTGATTGTTTTGCTTATAAACTTCTATTACTTCTAGAAACTACTAAAAGACTTTGTCATTTAATCCTAAGAAAAAAAAATATTTTAGCAAATATTTTCAAACAAAATATTAAAATTGGTATATATTTTCACTAAAAAAAATCAGTAAATATTTCTATTCTTTATACGGAACAATTAAAATTTTAAGATATGTCAATTTTTGGAACATTTACTAGTTTTTTTTAGTAGAGGTATAGATTGGTTTTAACATTTTAGGTAGAAGCATTAGCTAAAATATTCTTAAAAAAATGTCAAATAATTGTATTATTATAACTTAGTTTACTCCATTTTGATAAAGAAAAATTATATGATTTTTTACACACTTCTGTTGATATGCCCCAAACTTTTGGATTGAAGAAGTATTTAAACTTAAGAAGTATACGACGAGGGCGACCAATCACAACTAAGTCTCGCAGTACTTTACTGGCAGAGACGGAGCTATTAATGGGCGTGACCAGACTATAGTCCGGCCCAAAATTTTAAAACTTTTAAGATATATTTTAATTTTTTTTCTTATGTTTTATTTTTATTTGGATTTGAAGTATGTAACAATTAAATGATAAATAAATTCTTAAAAAAAAAAATTAGGCGGTACGATGTTAGTATTCTCATGTCGCTCAACCTAAACCAAAAGTTTAATCATTTCTTATTTTAGAGACTAGCTTCGCCACTGTTATTGAGGTTCTAACTATATTTTTTTATTTGTATTGAATTTGACGTTGTAGTATCTTTAGTAGTATTTAAGCTATAATATTTGCTATTCTAAAACTTCGATCAATCTCGAATGAACATGTACTGCCATCATGATTGCTCGATGTCCTTCTATGAACATCGCAAATTGATTATTTTGTCAGATTGTTATCAATAATCAGAAGAGGTATAACCTCAACTAGCCCTTGTGGTTAGTGAGAAGATGTATAATCTTCCTGGCTAGGCAGATAGTCTCGAAATCAAACTGTGGGAGAGGTGTTGGACATTGGGCCCAAATGGTATGCAACACAACGTCCACAAAGTTTCGCGCGTATTGTCAGACATCTAAAAAAAAAAGTGTTGAGCATGCACCTTCGGATGCATAGGCAGAACTACCTAGGCCTGGGGTGGGCTACAATCCACCCTAATTTTCCTTCTTCTTCTTCTTCTTCTTCTTCTTCTTCTTTTCTCATATTATTTTCTTATATTTATTTTTTCATTCGAGTCAGCCCACACCTAACCCATTCTAACCTACTCGGCGTCGAAGTTGTGGTTCCACCCTCGGATGCTTCTACACAGCTCTCCCTACCTCTTAATTTGCTGTGAGATATTGGATGCTTTTCGACCTCGTTTGGTTCGTAGAAAGGGAAGAGAATGAAAGAAAATCAATTCCTTGATTTTTTTTCCTATGAAAAATTGTAATTCCTATTGATTTTTATTTTTGGTGTTTGAAAATGCCAAAAAAATTGGAAGAAAAAGTGTTTACTTAAATGTGGAAAAGTGAATCATTGGGTGGATGGAGGGAACAACTTTTTTTCCTATTTTTTTCATTGAGAATCACTTTCCTTTTCTTCCCCATTACTTTGACATCCAAACATAGGAAATGAATAATTTTTATCACGTTCCAGTATCAAAATACGGAGGTGGACATGGCCAGCTATGTGGTGGCCCATGTAGGTCATAGACTAAATTGCTTCGGTTTCAACTTAGGGACCGAGCAAGCCTGCAATAAGAATAGGATAAGGATCTCATCCACTTGTTTGAATCGTTCTTGATATCTATATCATATTCGAATTAATTTCTTGACTTTCATCCTGCCTTGATTCCTGTGCGTCTCTTATTGTTTATTTTGGATGCAGAGTAATGGATCCACCAGCAAGCGACGAGATATTCATGTAGGAACACCACAAGGAGTTGTGGTTACCCATAAAGAAAAAGTGACACCAATAGATGAAGGTCAATCAGCTCAACAACGTAGTCAAGCAAATCAGCATGCCTCGAGAATCCAGCAAGATGACACTTCATCGCAGTTTACTCCACCAATGCCCGTATTCCCACAAGGGCAGGCTATGGACGGTCAACAGATGTTTCTAATGATCTACACAATGATGCAAGCCTATCAGAAGGTTCAGGAAAAAGCCCAGCAAAGCCAAACGGAGGAGTTCATTTACAAACTTAGCTCTGAGCTCCGGAAGTTAATCAGCTCCGTTACAACGAACGTTCTTGCTACAGCACGACCCATGGAGTGCGTCATCAGGATAGAGTCCAGCCAGAAGCGGCCGCATGCATTAGCACTAGACCAAGCACAACAGAAAAGAGCTGCAAAGCGGCCACAGATGAATCTACCACCGAGAGCAACACCAAGAGCCTTAATCCTTCCTACTTGTCACTATTGTGGCAAGCGAGGCCATATTGAGAGGGAGTGCAGACGCAAGTTGGGACTGTACTTGATTTGCGGATCCAGCAAATATTTAGCCAGAGGTTGCACGATGCATCGAGAAGAAACACCAATGGTAAACCAACCAGCTTTACCAGTACCAAGGCCAGCCTATCCAGCATTGGGAGCACCACAAACGGGAGTTGAAGGAGTCATACCACCACCTCCATGAGGGTATCAGCCGAGGCCACCTTTGATACCCCATGCAGTACTCTTCTAATAGGTCCAGCAACAGCAGAGAAATATACCACAAGGACGCGAACAAGCTTTTGCTATGACTTTGGAGGACGCGCAGACACGTGGAGTAGCAAATGCGCGTAAGTTTTTCATAGTTATCCATTCCTAGTATTGCTTTAGCTCGTGCCTGTTATTTCGTGACCTTAGTTTTAACCTGGTATTTTGAACATATTAATAATTGATAACCTAGTTTTCTAAGCTGTAGTTTTCTTGCTTTAACTAGATTTTCTTCACTCTTTTATTTGCATAATTTTTATTGCTTAGGAAAATGAAGTTTTTCATTCCCTATGTCTTTTGCTTAAACACTCATGATTCTTTGATGGTGTCGTGCTTCGAACTTGTTTTGTAAACCGTGTCATCTCTGCTGACCGGTTATTTTTTTGATTACGAGGACGCAATCCTCTTAAGGAGGGTAGATTGTAAATCTCCAGATTATTCAAAATTCAAAAATCAATTTTCAGAATTTTTTGGATTTTTCTGTAATTTTTAACTAATTAAATAAATGTATTTTGGAAATAAATAATTTTAAATTTTTTAATAAATATTAAAATATTATAAAAATAATATTTTTGGGTGTAAAATAAAATATTATACATAGTATAATTTTTCTAGAATTTATTGGACCCGGAACCATTTTTAAAGAGCAAAAAACTAAATTATTTTAATAAACCAAAATAAACACGGTTTAATGAACCAACCCAAACCGAACCGACCCAAACCGGCCCAAATTCTTAACCCAAACTCTAGCGGGTCGGGTCGGATCTATACCCGACCCGTACCCGCTAACCCGACCCATTAGGATAGTTACAGTATTTTCCCCAAATTCCTGTAACACCCTAACCGCCCGCTCGACTTCCCGCCGCCCGCCGCGATCCCGGCCGCCGCTTCGCCTCCGCAACCGCCCAACGCCGCTTGCCTATTCCCCTTCACCTTCCCTAAACCCCACCGGCTGACGGCCCGACTCCTCCCCGCTCCCTATTTAAACCCGACCCTCCGGCCACCTTTTTTTCCTTACCACCACCGTCGTCTCCCCGAGCGCAGCCCCCGTCGTCACCCCGAGATCCACCGCCTCCAGCTTCGGCCGCCTCCAGCCGCCTCCGTCCGACCCCGTCCCCTCCGGCGAGCACCGAAACCCTAGCAGCCGCCACCGTGCCGCGTCGCGCCGCCTCGCGAGATCACAGTTTCAGCCTTCTTTGGAGCCCTGTTCAGGTGATTGTATATCTCTCATCGCTGCCCCGTTTTTCGTTCCATCTTCTATCACATGTAGCCTGCGTGACCCTCTCGATACCCGTACAACTCGCTCGGGGTATCGCGTCCTATGGCAATCACAAACTGTGACCCAAAATCAGGAAAATAATTACCCTATTTTTCCCCGGAACTAGGTGCGTTCCGCCAAACGGGATGACTTGGTCATGTGCAGACTTCACCGAAATATGCGCGCCATTAATACAGATATGTGGGATTTCGTAAAAGTTGATTTGGATGTGCGTGCACACCGGAATCAACGCGTATCCGTCGACAATACCCCATATCGACTCTATTCTGTAACTCATTGTAACTTCGTGTACACACGTCGTATCAAAACGAAACTTGTGCCATCGGACTCATAGCAATATGCTGGTCCTGTGACCCAAGTTTGGTTCGATTATGAGAACGTTGACAAAATCACGTATCGTTGGTCCCACGACTCCACTTTACGGGCGATTTTGTGATCGGCTCATCGGAATTCAGTTCTGGACATTGCGTTGGGTTCGTATCATCGTTCTGGACTTGTGGACACTAAGTTTGACGAATTTGGAGAATATTGTCTCTGACACGTTTTCCGGTGCGAAGCGGGCCACATGTGGATCCCGCTTTGACCAGAAACTGTCACTTTTGCCCCTGTGTCCAAATTGGACTCAAGGACAAGCAATTCTAGCTATTTGATATCTTCTGAACCTGATGGTAATGTTTATTTCAGCATTCAGAGGAGTACCTGCAAATTCTGTCGATACCAGAGCAACAGTTGGAGCCAGAACCCCAGGCAAGTGTACCTTGCCATACTTGCAGCATCTGTTTATACTATTCTCTTGATTTATGACTGTAAGATATTTGTTCAACTTAGGACCGTGTGATATTACTTAGCGTTCGAATAATATTCGAATGTCAACACCGTATGTGGCGTTGTGTAATGTCACCTAGACATGGATATCAAGACCCTATACATTCTCGTGCTTGCATTATCAAGTACGTCATACCACAGGACACTTGACACTATTCTTGAGACATAATTTTTCTGAGATATTCATGGTAATTCTGTATAGGATACAGGTTTCATGACATATACTTTATTCATATGCTTAGATCTCATTATGACTTGCTGTATTAGATATGATATCGCGTGTCATGGACATGAGACATGTGTCACGCCCCAGTCCCAAAATGCCGAGGGACTGGACACGTGGCAATGGCCAGCAGCACGCACCGATGGACAACCCAATTTAATGGATCCATCAGGACATGCTTAAGCTGTAGTATAACAATAAGTAGGTCCAATGATAAATGTCAAATATCTAAATCTCATCTAACAGAACAGTATAGGAACTAAATAGCAAACTGGAATAACTGCTGGAAGTCAAGTTACTGTCGATTATCCAGCAAGAAATAATACTGAGTCGGGTGGAGACAAATCCACTACCGATAAATGGAAAACAGAGACAAGAAAATATAACTAAAACATGCTAGAAAATAACTAAGTATAAGCAGGGCCATCAACTGCCATCGTACCCTCGTCTGGTGTCGGTCCGTAAGGTTGCGGGTGCTCCTCGTCTGCTAAATCTGGAGATCAAAACCAGGTCCTCAGAGGGACGTAACAAGATACAAAAGAATACGAGCCAAAATTACAGTAAATGAACATGCAAGATAGACAGGAAAGTAAACACAAGAAAGCAAACAAGACACGAGAAATCACTGCATCTAAGATGGTGGCGTGCCGATGATGCTATCAAACATGACTACTAACAAATCGGGGTGACCGTAACTCAATGGGAGAACACGGTCCTATAGAAAGTAGTCCAATGGGGACTCCCAATCTATAGTATGGCTCTTTCGTAACCCAATGGGAGCTCACGAATGAGGTAGTCAAATGAACAAGTCCCTATTGCAGCATAATGGGTACTCACAATCGAGATTGCTCAAGTGTAGTCAATGCCCAATAACAATCATCTAGGAACTAAAGAAATCAGTCGAGTCAACTCAAGGAATATAGAGTAAACATATACCATCACAATATGACTATGAAACAATTAGTGATCCATGGAAAAGAGCAAATAATGTACATGCACGTATAACGAGAAAATAAGACTAGAGCAGCAGGAATAAATCAAAACGCATCAAGAACTATATACGACAAAAAAGTAATGTCACGCCCAGTCCCAAAATGACGAGGGACTGAGCACGTGAGCAATGGCCAACAGCACGTACCGATGGACAACCCAATTTAATGGATCCATCAGGGCATGCTTAAGCTGTAGTCTAGCAGTATAATGTACAAGTCTCAGGTATTTCTAATCTCATCCACAGAATAACACAGATTAATAGCCAGAAATAATGCAATGGAATTAAATAAGCAATATCAAATGGGATTATCTCGGGAAACAATCCGAGAATTAGTCTGTTACATTTAAGAAAAAGACAGGAAATAAAATGCTGAAAAATAAAAATACTGAGTAGTTGAAGCCGGTGCTCAGAAGAAATCTTCGGCCACTATCTCGTCCTCTGTTCCTGGTTCTGTTTCGAGAAGTGCTCTGGTTCCGTACACCTCTGGGTAGTTCTCTTCAGCTATACCTGGGGACATAGTCCATTCCAGGTCCTCAGGGGACATAACAAGGTACAGAAAATACAAGCCAAAATAAATAAGCAGTGCAGCAATAAATGAACAGCAGGGTAAACTATGTAATCAGCTAAGTGATATGCAATATGAGAGCAGCACTAGAACTCAGGCTGAAGCCACTACAAGATCTGTGTCGGGGAGCCGGTAGCGACAATAACTATGAACTACACTATGATATATACTATATTTTATATATAATATTAGCCTGTAGTCTGTGTGTCTCTCCCCACCCAATGTAATCCCACGTCTCATGTCCCCGATGCCTCATGTCCATGTCACGCACGATTATAACTAATGCAGCAAGTCTGATAGCTATGAATCAAATGTCTAAAAATGTAAAGTCTATGTCATAAAACATGCATCCTATACAGAATCACCTTGAATGTCTCAGGAAGACTCTGTCTCATGAAATAGTGTCAAGTGTCCTGGGTTCTGGTGTACTTGATAGGACAAGTATGAGAATTATCGGGTCTCGATATCCATGTCTATGTGACGTTACACAACCCCGCGTACGGAGTTGGCACCCGACTATGATCGGACACTAAGCACGTCACCCGTTTCCTAGGTTAAGCCGTTAAAACAAGTTTATATTTAATTTCACAAGAAATCAAGTAAAATACTATGTCAAGAATTACTGAGATTTGGCAAGCTTTACTTGCCCACTATTGCATAATTAAGTCCAGAAAATAATTAGCAGGCTGCAGGGTTTGGCAAGGTACACTTGCCTGTGGTTCCGGCTCTGATTTCGGCTCTGACTTCAGCTGGGACTGCAGGCGGTACTCCGGTTGCTGAAACAAATATCACCATTAGATCCAAAAAATATCAATCAGCTAGGAACGCCTGTCCTTGGGTCCAATTTGAAGACAAGGGCAAAAACGGTAATTTCGGGCCAAAACGGGGTCCACCGGTGGGCCCGCTTTGCACCAAAAATGCGTCAGGGTCAACGGTCTCCAAATTAACCAAACTTAGTGTCAACAGGTCAGAAACGCTGATACGAACCCAACGGAACTTTTAGAATTGAATTCCGATGAGCCGATCACAAAATCGCCCGTCGAGCGAGGCTTGTGGGGCCCACGACACGCAATTTCGTCAACGTTCTCAGAATCGAACCAAACTTGGCTCACAGGACCAGCGTATCGCTACGAGTCCGATGGTGCAAGTTTTGTTTCAATCCGACGTGTGTACACAAAGTTAGGGTAAAATGCAAAAAAGTCGGATACGGGGTGATGTTCGCGGATACGCGTTGATTCCGGTGTGCACGCACACCCGAATCAGCTTCTGCGAAATCCCGCATGTCCGTATCGACGACGCGCACGTATCTGTGAAGACCGCGCACGACCAAGTCGTCCCATTTGGCGGGGCGTACTCGGTTCCGGGGTAAAACAGGGTCTGGTTTTTCCTGTTTTTGGATCGCGGTGTGCGATCACCACAGGACGCGATGCCCCGAACGGTTTATCCGGGCACCGAGAGGGTCATACGGGTTTCGCAACGCAATTTACGAAATCGAAAACGGAGCTACGAGCAAAAAGTTACACGCACCTGAAGGGGACCCGAAAAACCGGGGGCGAATCGTGTCCGACACGTGTCCGATTCGTGTCGGACACAGGGAATCGAATCTAGGGTTAGGGTTTCAAACTCAGGCGTCCAGAGGCGGCGGTACTGCGGCGGAGAACCGGCCGGAGGGAGCTGGGGGCGGTCGTGGGTCTCGGGTCGGGTGCTGGGCCGCCGGAGGGGGCTGCGGCGGAGGCTCTGGCCGCTCGGGCTGCTGGATGCTGCCGTCGACGGGAGGAGGAATGAGGCAGGAAGGGCCGGCTCGGGGCAGAACGGTGCGGGGAAGGAAGGTGGAGGTCGACGGAGGATGGCCGGGGTCGTGGTCGAGGTGGCGCCGGAGCTAGGGTTAGGTTAGGGAAGATGAGGGAGGAGGAGAGGGGACTATATAGGCCGGGGAGGGCCGAGAGAGGCGGAGGGGAGAGGGGGCGTGGCCGGCCAGCGCGGCGCGAGGCGGGCGGAGCGGCGCCGGACGCGGGCGCCGCCGGAGAACGCGGGGGGGGGGGGGCTGGGGTTCGTGGGTGAGAGAGAGAGGGGCCGGGTCGGGTCGGGTTCGGGCGGGCGGATCCGACCCGACCCGCTAGGCAAGGTCTGGGCCTGGTGGGGCTGGGCCCGGTGGGCCGGGCCCAGTGGGCTGGGTTGGGTTCTCTTTATAAAAATAATAATAATAATACTAATAATAATAAATAATAAATAAATAAATAAAGAATTAATTAAATTATATTTATGTGTTAAAAATAGGTCCGGGGTCCGATAAATTCCAGAAAAATTGCCCTAAGTCCAGTTTTTTGTTTTAAATTCAAAAATATTATTTTATAATATTTTAATACCATTTATTATTAATTAAAAATCATTGAATAATTAAAACTCTGTTTTTAAATTACAGAAAATTCCCAGAAAATTCCAGAAAATTGTGAAAAATCCAGTTTTGAAAATTTAAAAAAATCTGGGGGTTTACAATCTACCCCCCTTAAGAGGATTGCGTCCTCGCAATCAAAGAATAACCGGTCAACAGAGATGACACGGTTGCAAGCATCGTTTGAAAATACATCACAAGATACTTAGGGAAATACCGTTTCCCTAACATTGAAAGTTATGCACTTCCAGAGAAAATCTAGTTAAAGCAAAAGATCTACAACTTTTATGAAAACCAGGTTATTATTAACAAGTTGCAAATTACTAGGTTGGGGCTGAGGTCACGAACCAAGAGGCACGAACTAAACAACACTAAAAATGGATAACTATGAATCACTTACTCGCATCAGCGTCCTGCACAGTCAGCACATAAGCTTGTCCTCGTCCTTGAGGTAGATTCCTCTGCTGCTGTTGGGCTTGCTGGAAGAGTGTCGCCTGAGGTGCCAGAGGTGGCCTCGGTGCTGGTGAAGCGGGTTGGTTTGCCCTTGGTGCTCCATCTCGATGCTGGGGATAGTCCTTGGCTATGTGTTGATTGGTGCCGCAAATCAGGCACAATCCCAACTTGCGTCTGCAGTCCTTCTCGACATAGCCTATCTTGCAGCAGTAGTGACAGGTAGGAAGGGTCTGCGAAGCTGTCCTGGGTGGCTGGTGCGTGTGAGATCTCTTTGCAGATTCTTCCGGTGATGTCCTGTCTGGTGCTGAGGTAATTGGCCGCTTGTGGCGAGACTCCCTCCTGGTGACGCGTTTCATGCGTCGGGCTGCAGCGAGAACGTCTGAGTAGGAGGTAGGTGCGACAGATCCGATGAGTCTCTGTAGCTCGAAGTTCAGTCCGTCGAAGAACTTCTCGGCCTTCTCTTCCTCTGTCGGGATCAGGGTTGGGGCGAAGCGGCTCAGACGAATGAATTCTGCGTTGTACTCTTCCATCGTCATAGAGTCCTGAGTGAGGCAATTGAATTTGTCCCGCAGTTCTGATCGAGCGATAGCCGGAATGTACATCTCTTGGAAGAGTCTGGAGAACTCCTCCCAAATGACTCGGTCTGGTCCGAGTCGCATCTCCTCAGACAACCACCAGTGGTGCGCGTTGCCTGTCAATTACATTCGGATAGCAGTCATCCAGCGTTCCCGTGGAAGCTCAGCTGCTTCAAGTTGATGCCGAATGTTTGTGAGCCATTCATGAACTTCTGTGGGCTCTTCCTTGTCGGAGAAAGTGCGGGACTTCAGTTGGCGGAAGTCAGTGATTGAGCCCGTCGATGGCCGTCGAGCTGGTAGGTTGGCCTGCTCCAGTACAGTTACGATGCTGTCCCTCCAGAAGTTAGCTTTGTGACGCTGAGCCTCGTGTTGGACTTGTTGCTGAGCTTGCATCATCGCGTAGATCATTTGGAATATCTGCTGCCCGTCAATTGGCTGTCCTTGTGGGAGTACGGGCGTTGGTGGAACGAACTGCGGCGGAGGTGGAATGTCATCGCGTCGGAATCGGGAGGTAGGTTGACCTGCCTGCTGGCTTTGTTGAGTTGAGGGAACTCCTCCGACTGGTGTCACTTCGTCATCATAGGTGACACCTGTAGCTTGTGGTGTTCCGGCGGGAGTCTCGGTGCATTCTTGTGGGTCCATTTCCCTGTATCAAAAATAACCAATAAGAGGCGCACAGGAATCAAGGCAAGATGTAAGTCAAAATTAGTTCGAATACGATACAGATATCAAAAATGATTCAATCAAGTGGATGAGATCCTAAAAACCTATCCTATTCTTTATTGCAGGCTTGTTCGGTCCCAAAGTTAAAACCGAACAATTTAGTCGTAGAACTGCATGGGCCACCACAAAAATCATGTCACGCCCCAGTCCCAAAATGACGAGGGACTGAGCACGTGAGCAATGGCCAGCAGCACGCACCGATGGACAACCCAATTTAATGGATCCATCAGGGCATGCTTAAGCTGTAGTCTAGCAGTATAATTTACAAGTCTCAGGTATTTCTAATCTCATCCACAGAATAACACAGATTAATAGCCAGAAATAATGCAATGGAATTAAATAAGCAATATCAAATGGGATTATCTCGGGAAACAATCCGAGAATTAGTCTGTTACATTTAAGAAAAAGACAGGAAATAAAATGCTGAAAAATAGAAATACTGAGTAGTTGAAGCCGGTGCTCAGGAGAAATCTTCGGCCACTATCTTGTCCTCTATTCCTGGTTCTGTTTCGAGAAGTGCTCTGGTTCCGTACACCTCTGGGTAGTTCTCTTCAGCTATACCTGGGGACATAGTCCATTTCAGGTCCTCAGGGGACATAACAAGGTACAGAAAATACAAGCCAAAATAAATAAACAGTGCAGCAATAAATGAACAGCAGGGTAAACTATATAACCAGCTAAGTGATATGCAATATGAGAGCAGCACTAGAACTCAGGATGAAGCCACTACAAGCTCTGTGTCGGGGAGCCGGTAGCGGCAATAACTATGAACTACACTATGATATATACTATGTTTTATATATAATATCAGCCTGTAGTCTGTGTGTCTATCCCCACCCAATGTAATCCCACGTCTCATGTTCATGATACCTCATGTCCATGTCACGCACGATTATAACTAATGCAGCAAGTCTGATAGCTATGAATCAAATGTCTAAGAATGTAAAGTCTATGTCATAAAATATGCATCCTATACAGAATCACCTTGAATGTCTCAGGAAGACTCTGTCTCATGAAATAGTGTCAAGTGTCCTGGGTTCTGGTGTACTTGATAGGACAAGTACGAGAATTATCGGGTCTCGATATCCATGTCTATGTGACGTTACACAACCCCGCGTACGGAGTTAGCACCCGACTATGATCGGACACTAAGCACGTCACCCGTTTCCTAGGTTAAGCCGTTAAAACAAGTTTATATTTAATTCCACATGAAATCAAGTAAAATACTATGTCAAGAATTACTGAGATTTGGCAAGCTTTACTTGCCCACTATTGCATAATTAAGTCCAGAAAATAATTAGCAGGCTGCAGGGTTTGGCAAGGTACACTTGCCTGTGGTTCCGGCTCTGACTTCAGCTGGGACTGCAGGCGGTACTCCGGTTGTTGAAACAAACATCATCATCAGATCCAGAAAATATCAATC
Organism: Iris macrosiphon; assembly: GCA_036927795.1. Taxonomy (NCBI): domain Eukaryota; kingdom Viridiplantae; phylum Streptophyta; class Magnoliopsida; order Asparagales; family Iridaceae; genus Iris; species Iris macrosiphon. The sequence continues at coordinate 181,938,719 of JAYESA010000006.1, read as the reverse complement.
AGCTAGGAACGTCTGTCCTTGGGTCCAATTTGGAGACAAGGGCAAAACGGTAATTTCGGGCCAAAACGGGGTCCACCGGTGGGCCCGCTTTGCACCAAAAATGCGTCAGGGTCAACGGTCTCCAAATTTACCAAACTTAGTGTCAACAGGTCAGAAACGCTGATAGGAACCCAACGGAACTTTCAGAATTGAATTCCGATGAGCCGATCACAAAATCGCCCTTCGAGCGGGGCCTGTGGGGCCCACGACACGTAATTTCGTCAACGTTCTCAGAATTGAACCAAACTTGGCTCACAGGACCAGCGTATCGCTACGAGTCCGATGGTGTAAGTTTCGTTTCAATCCGACGTGTGTACACAAAGTTAGGGTAAAATGCAGAAAATTCAGATACGGGACGATGTCCGCGGATACGCGTTGATTCCGGTGTGCACGCACACCCGAATCAGCTTCTGCGAAATCCCGTACGTCCGTATCGACGACGCGCACGTATCTGTGAAGACCGTGCGCGACCAAGTCGTCCCGTTTGGCGGGGCGTACTCGGTTCCGGGGTGAAACAGGGTCTAGTTTTTCCTGTTTTTGGATCGCGGTGTGCGATCACCACAGGACGCGATGCCCCGAACGGTTTATCCGGGCACTGAGAGGGTCTTACGGGTTTCGCAACACAATTTACGGAATCGAAAATGGAGCTACGAGCAAAAAGTTACATGCACCTGAAGGGGACCCGAAAAACCGGGGGCGAATCGTGTCCGACACGTGTCCGACTCGTGTCGGACACAGGGAATCGAATCTAGGGTTAGGGTTTCGAGCTCAGGCGGCCAGAGGCGGCGGCACTGCGGCGGGGAACCGGCCGGAGGGAGCTGGGGGCGGTCGTGGGGTCTCGGGTCAGGTGCTGGGCCGCCGGAGGGGGCTGCGGCGGAGGCTCTGGCCGCTCGGGCTGCTGGATGCTGCCGTCGACGGGAGGAGGAAGGAGGCGGGAAGGGCCGGCTCGGGGCGGAACGGTGCGGGGAAGGAAGGAGGAGGTCGGCGGAGGATGGCCGGGTTCGTGGTCGAGGTGGCGCCAGAGCTAGGGTTAGGTTAGGGAAGATGAGGGAGGACGAGAGGGGATTATATACGCCGGGGAGGGCCGAGAGAGGCGGAGGGGAGAGGGGGCGTGGCCGGCCAGCGCGGCGCGAGGCGGGCGGAGCGGCGCCGGACGCGGGCGCCGCCGGAGAACGCGGGGGGGGGGGGGGGGCTGGGGTTCGTGGGTGAGAGAGAGAGGGGCCGGGTCGGGTCGGGTTCGGGCGGGCGGATCCGACCCGACCCGCTAGGCAGGGTCTGGGCCGGGTGGGGCTGGGCCCGGTAGGCCGGGCCCAGTGGGCTGGGTTGGATTCTTTTTATAAAAAAAAATATAATAATAATAATAATAATAATAATAATAATAATAATAAATAATAATTAATTAATTAATTAATTAAATTATATTTAGGTGTTAAAAATAGGTCCGGGGTCCGATAAATTCCAGAAAAATTGCCCTAAGTCCAGTTTTTCGTTTTACATTCAAAAATATTATTTTTATAATATATTAATACCATTTATTATCAATTAAAAATTATTGAATAATTAAAATCCTGTTTTTAAATTACAGAAAATTCCCAGAAAATTTCAGAAAATTGTAAAAAATCCAGTTTTGAAAATTTAAAAAAATCAGGGAGTTTACAAGTAATCAACTGAAGAGGAAATCATGCAACAAATGTACAAGATTTGGCAATGTATCTTGCATGACAATGTAAAAATAAGTCAAGGAAATAAGTAGCAAAACTGTAGGGTTTGGCAAGGTATACTTGCCTGAGGTTCTGGCTCCAACTGTAGCTCTGGTATTTGTGCAATCTCCTGGAACGTCTCCGGATGCTGAAACAAATATTACCATCAGATCCAGAAAATATCAAATAGCTAGAAACTCCTGTCCTTAAGTTCAATTTGGACACAGGGACAAAAAGACATTTTCGGGTCAAAGCGGGGTCCAAATGTGGGCCACTTTGCACCGAAAAGCGTGTTAGGGTCAAAGGTCTCCAAACTCACCAAACTTAGTGTCAATAGGTCAGGAACGATGATACGAACCCAACAGAACTTTCAGAATTGGATTCCGATGAGCCGATCACAAAATCGCCCGTCGAGTGGAGCCTGTGGGGCCCACGACACGCGATTTCGTCAACGTTCTCAGAATTGAACCAAACTTGGGTCACAGGACCAGCGTATTGCTACGAGTCCGATGGTGCAAGTTTTGTTTCGATCCGACGTGTGTACACAAAGTTAGGACGCATTCCAGAACTGACGGATACGGGACGGTGTCCGCGGATACGCGTTGATTTTGGTGTGCACGCACATCCGAATCGACTTCTGTGAAATCCTACACGTCTGTATCAACGACGCGCACGTATCTGTGAAGACCGCACGTGACCAAGTCATTCCGTTTAGTGGGGCGTACCCAGTTTCGGGGTAAAACAGGGCATTATTTTTTTGTTTTTGGATCGCGGTTCGCGATCGCCACAGGACGCGATGTCCCGAGCGGGTTGCACGGGCACAGAGAGGGTAACGCAGGGTTCGCGACGCAACTGACGGAATCAAAAACTGAGTTACGAGGAGAAAGATACATGTACCTGAATAGGGCTCCGGGAACGCGAATTCTTGGTGTCCGACACGACGCAAGAACTAGGGTTAGGGTTTCTGGGTTATTGCCGGAGCTCCGGCGGCTCGGGGGCACTGCGGTCGGAGGCGGGGAGCGGAGGCGGGTGTCGTCGGCGGCGGGGCAGCTGCGGGAGGAGGTGGCGGCGAGCTGGCTAGGACGGCCGGAGGGAGGAGCGGTGGCCGGAGGGGATTCGAGGGGGCGGCTAGGGTTTGCTGGGATTTATAGGCGGAGGAGTCCCCGGGAGAGGCGGAGGTCGGCCGACGGGTCCGGGGACGTGGCGGGGGCGTGGGCCAGAGGGGACGACGAGGGCTCCGGCGATGCGGCCGGTGGAAGAGTCGGGGTCGATCGGACGGAGGTTGGGTCTGTTGTCGGGGAAGGAGGAGGAAGAGGCGGAGGAGGTCGCCGGAGGGGGCTGGCGGGGCGAGTCACGGCGGAGGATGCGGCGCTGGGTGGCGCGGGACGCGGTGGCGGCGGAGTCGGGCGGCGCTGGGGATCGGTGCGGAGGAGGGATGGCCGGAGAGGGTGCGGGGGTCAGGGGGTTTAAATAGGCCGCCGGCAGGGAAGAGGGGGTCGAGCGGGGCGGAGGTCGTGGGGTGCAGGGCCGCGCGGAGCGGGAGTGTGTGCGTGGCCGGCGTGGTGCCGCATGGCCGGAGGCGGCGGCGCCGAAAGCGGAGGGGGGGGGAGAACGGGTCAGGCGGTTCTTGCGGGGGGAGGCTGGTAGCGGGTGGCGGGTTCGGGTGCGGGTGCGGGTGCGGGTGCGGGTGCGGGTGGACCCGACCCGACCCGCTAGGCCGGTCGGACCGGTCCGGTCTGACTGAACCTGGTTCAGCCGGTTCAGACCGGTTTGAACCAGGTTCAGTCCGGTCTAACTTGGTTTTTAATTTTAATTATTTAAAAAATAGTTTTCGGGCATTTAAAAATATTTTCGGGGTCCAATAAATTTCCAGAAAATTACCCTAAGTCCAGTATTTTATTTTATCCCCAAAAATATTATTTTTATAATATTTTAATAGTAATTAACAATAAATAAAAATCATTTAATTACCAAGAGCCTATGTTTTAATTACAGAAAAATTTCGAAAATTTCTAGAAAATTATGAAAACTCCAAATTAATAATTCCTAAAAATCAGGGGGCTTACAATCTACCCAACTTATAAAAATTTCGTCATCGAAATTAAAATATGATAGGGTTCTCTCTATCCATTCTCACTTGATTACAGTCTAAAGGATTCCTCTCAAATGAACATTGCGGTCTCTACCCAACTTAGAATTTACCCATCTATCATCTAAGGCTATACATCTAATAAAGCTATGTCCAAACTTATTTAATTATGGTATTGAATCCTCAAGTCTTTAACACCAAACACATCACCTATGGTATTCCCTTTATCATATATAAAAGGGTCATCATCAATGCGACCGGCCTGTGGGGTATATCTAGTACTGTCTATATATCAAACTTATACCAAGCACGAGATTTCGTCTTTCCGAAATAAGGGAAGACGAAGATCAATAATAAAGAGTTCAAGGGTGAGGTGATAGAATAGAAGTATCGGGATCAAGGCGTTTAAAGAATTTAAATGGAAATTGTCAAGCAGTTGTGGATTGAAATCCTATTCTGGTAATCATTTGTTCGCATGCTCGTATTAGTACAGTTGTGTAACTGATACGATATGCTCAGTCATACCTAGATGGCAAGTGTACTAGACAACTATATATCTCAATCCACGTGAAGCAGTCGTACGAAGAGCGAATCAAAATGTACTAAGGTTGATCAGACCGTAATACACTAATTCTGAATAGACAATTATATTAGTGTGTCGACCCAATAATACATATGTCATGAACAAGCTCGATAAAAGGATAAGCTTACAAAACTAGGCTATATTAGCAGCATAAGTCAAGGTAGTATAACAATTATAAGTACGCTAGATGATGATGGAAGGAGGTACAAATTATTCAAGTTCACAAAACAACACACAATAAGCACAATAACAAAATACTCTACAATCTCTACAATTATCAAATATAAAAGCATACCAGGTTATTAGCAAGTTCAAAATTACTAGGTTGGGGCTGAGGTCACGAACCAATAGGCACAAGCTAAAACAAGATTAGAAACGGCAGCTACAAATCACTTACGCGCATTAGCTACTCCAAGAGTCTGCGCGTTCTTCACGGTCATCGCGAAAGCTTGTCCGCGTCCTTGTGGTGGATTCCTCTGCTGCTGCTGGGCCTGTTGGAAGAGTGCTGCTTGTGGTACCAAGGGTGGTCTTGGTTCGGGTGCTGGTAGAGCTTGTTGGTTTATCACAGCATCTCTTGGTGATCTTGTAGGAATCTCGTCGCTTGCTGATGATCCATTACTTTGCATCAAAAATAAACGATAAGAGGCGCACAGGAATCAAGGCAGGATGCAAGTCAAGAAATTAATTCGAATCCGAGATAGATGTCGAGAACGATTCAAACAAGTGGATGTGATCCTAAAAACTTATCCTATTCTTACTGCAGGCTTGTTCGGTCCCTAAGTTGAAACCAAACAATTTAGTCGAAGACCTGCATGGGCCACCACAAAAACTATGTCACGCCCCAGTCCCAAAATGTCGAGGGACTGGACACGTGGCAATGGCCAGCAGCACGCACCGATGGACAACCCAATTTAATGGATCCATCAGGGCATGCTTGAGCTGTAGTATAACAATAAGTAGGTCCAATAATAAATGTCAAATATCTAGATCTCATCCAACAGAACAGTATAGGAACTAAATAGCAAACTGGAATAACTGCTGGAAGTCAAGTTACTGTCGATTATCCAGCAAGAAATAATACTGAGTCGGGTGGAGACAAATCAACTTCCGATAAATGAAAAACAGAGACAAGGAAATATAACTAAAACATACTAGAAAATAACTAAGTATAAGCAGGGCCATCAACTATAAGCAGGGCCATCAACTGCCATCGTACCCCCGTCTGGTGTCGGTCCGTAAGGTTGCGGGTGCTCCTCGTCTGCTAAATCTGGAGATCAAAACCAGGTCCTCAGAGGGACGTAACAAGATACAAAAGAATACGAGCCAAAAGTACAGTAAATGAACATGCAAGATAGACAGGAAAGTAAACACAAGAAAGCAAACAAGACACGAGAAATAACTGCATCTAAGATGGTGGCGTACCGATGATGCTATCAAACATGACTACTAACAAATCGGGGTGACCGTAACTCAATGGGAGATCACGGTCCTATAGAAAGTAGTCCAATGGGGACTCCCAATCTATAGTATGGCTCTTTCGCAGCCCAATGGGAGCTCACGAATGAGGTAGTCAAATGAATAAGTCCCTATTGCAGCACAATGGGTACTCACAATCGAGATTGCTCAAGTGTAGTCAATGCCCAATAACAATCATCTAGGAACTAAAGAAATCAGTCGAGTCAACTCAAGAAATGTAGAGTAAACATATACCATCATAATATGACTATGAAACAATTAGTGATCCATGGTAAAGAGCAAATAATGTACATGCACATATAACGAGAAAATAAGACTAGAGTAGCAGGAATAAATCAAAACGCATCAAGAACTATATACGACAAGAAAGTAATCAACTGAAGAGGAAAGCATGCAACAAATGTACAAGAGTTGGCAATGTATCTTACATGACAATGTAAAAATAAGTCAAGGAAATAAGTAGCAAAACTGTAGGGTTTGGCAAGGTATACTTGCTTGAGGTTCTGGCTCCAATTGTAGCTCTGGTATTTGTGTAATCTCCAGGAACGTCTCCGTATGCTGAAACAAACATTACCATCAGATCCAGAAAATATCAAATAGCTAGAAATGTCTGTCCTTAAGTCCAATTTGGACACAGGGGCAAAAAGATATTTCCGGGTCAAAGCGGGGTCCAAATGTGGGCCACTTTGCACCGAAAAGCGTGTCAGGGTCAAAGGTCTCCAAATTTACCAAACTTAGTGTCAACAGGTCAGGAACGATGATATGAACCCAACAAAACTTTCAAAATTGGATTCCGATGAGCCGATCACAAAATCGCCCGTCGAGTGGAGCTTGTGGGGCCTACGACACGCGATTTCGTCAACGTTCTCAGAATCGAACCAAACTTGGGTCACAGGACCAGCGTATTGCTACGAGTCCGATGGCGCAAGTTTTGTTTTGATCCGACGTGTGTACACAAAGTTAGGACGTGTTCCAAAACTGACAGATACGGGACGGTGTCCGCAGATACGCGTTGATTTCGGTGTGCACGCACATCCGAATCGACTTCTGCGAAATCCCACACGTCCGTATCAACGACGCGCACGTATTTGTGAAGACCGTACGTGACCAAGTCATCCTGTTTAGCGGGGCGTACCCAGTTTCGGGGTAAAATAGGGCGTTATTTTTCCTGTTTTTGGATCGCGGTTCGCGATCGCCACAGGACGCGATGCCCCGAGCGGGTTGCACGGGCACAGAGAGGGTAACGCAGGGTTCGCGACGCAACTGACGGAATCAAAAACTGAGTTACGAGGAGAAAGATACAGGTACCTGAACAGGGCTCCGGGAACGCGAATTCTTCGTGTCCGACACGACGCAAGAACTAGGGTTAGGGTTTCTGGGTTGTTGCCGGAGCTCCGGCGGCTCGGGGGCACTGCGGCCAGAGGCGGATGTCGTCGTCGGCGGGGCAGCTGCGGGAGGAGGTGGCGGCGAGCTGGCTAGGACGGCCGGAGGGAGGAGCGGTGGCCGGAGGGGATTCGAGGGGGCGGCTAGGGTTTCTTGGGATTTATAGACGGAGGAGTCCCCGGAGAGGCGGAGGTCGGCCGACGGGTCCGGGGACGTGGCGGGGGCGTGGGCCGGAGGGGACGGCGAGGGCTCCGGCGACGCGGCCGGCGGAAGAGTCGGGGTCGATCGGACGGAGGTTGGGTCTGTTGTCGGGGAAGGAGGAGGAAGAGGTGGAGGAGGTCGCCGGAGGGGGCTGGCGGGGCGAGTCATGGCGGGGAAGGCGGCGCTGGGTGGCGCGGGACGCGGTGGCGGCAGAGTCGGGCGGCGCTGGGGATCGGTACGGAGGAGGGATGGCCGGAGAGGGTGCGGGGGTCAGGGGGTTTAAATAGGCGGCCGGCAGGGGAGAGGGGGCCGAGCGGGGCGGAGGTCGTGGGGTGCAGGGCCGCGCGGAGCGGGAGGGGGTGCGTGTCCGGCGTGGCGCCGCGTGGCCGGAGACTGCGGCACCGAAAGCGGGGGGAAGAACGGGTCAGGCGGTTCGTGCGGGGGGAGGCTGGTAGCTGGTGGCGGGTTCGGGTGCAGGTGCGGGTGGACCCGACCCGACCTGCTAGGCCGGTCGGACCGGTCCGGTCTGACTGAACCTGGTTCGGTCGGTTCAGACCTGTTTGAACCCGGTTCAGTCCGGTCTAACTTGGTTTTTAATTTTAATTATTTAAAAAATGGTTTTCGGGCATTTAAAAATATTTTTGGGCATTTAAAAATATTTTCGGGGTCCAATAAATTCTCAGAAAATTACCCTAAGTCCAGTATTTTATTTTACCCCCAAAAATATTATTTTCATAATATTTTAATAGTAATTAGCAACAAATAAAAATCTTTTAATTATCAAGAGCCTAGGTTTTAATTACAGAAAAATCTCGAAAAATTCCAGAAAATTGTGAAAAGTCCAAATTAATAATTCCTGAAAATCAGGGGGCTTACAACATGTGATTACATTGGGTGGGGAGAATATTTACCATATTAAAGGCTGATTATATTATATATATATATATGTAGTATTCTGGAGGTGCCTTAGACTCTGACATAAAGCTTTGGCACAAGTTTTGGCCCTTCGAGATAAATGGTGCTATGGGTTTCTCCGACACAGAGCCTATGGTAGTTTCAGCCTGACTATGACTAAAACTCTCACTTGCATATCACTTAGCTGGTTATATAGTTTACCCTATTGTTTCATTATTGCTGCACTGTATTATTTATGGCTTGAGTTATTCTTGTACCTTGCTATGTCCCCTGAGGACCTGGATCCGGATTATGTCCCTAGGAATAGCAGAGGAGATCTATCCGGAGGCATACGGCACATGAGCATTAGCAGAAGCAGGAACAGGAGCAGGTGCATATACTGGAGCAGTACCATAACTTGAGGACGAGGTGATCGCCGATGATTTCTCCTGAGTATATACTTTATCCATACTCAGTATTTGCTGTTGTTATCTTTATTCTTGTATCTTGACTATTGTATCAGACTCATTATCGAGTTATTTCTCGAGTTATGTTTTATTGAGATTTGATATTGCTTTATACTCTGATATTATTGTATTCATTTTTGTGGATGAGATTAGTATATTAGACCCTTATTGTTGTATTACAGCTTAAGTACACCATGATGGGTCCATTAAATTGGGTTTGCCCATTGGTGTGTGCTGGTGGCCATTGTCACGTGTCTAGTCCCTCGATATTTTGGGACTGGGGCGTGACAATATATCCCGTATAGGATATTATACGTCGTACGATGATCACGGCTGTAATAAGACAAGGAGGTTGTCACGCCCCAGTCCCAGAAATACGTAGGACTAGAACACGTAAGCATGCCAGCCGCATGGATATGGCAATTCCAATATATTGAAACCAAATCCACACGTACGCTGTAATATGAATATCAAATCCACAAGTGGTATAAACATATGTCACATGTCACAGGGTATAATCTAGATCTCATCCACGAAAATCAAATATGAATAAAATAACCAATGTCTATGAAACTAGATCTCAACAAGAAGTATCTAAGGATGATAGTTGGATGGAAACAAATCTACTACCAACTTAAATGGAAAAGTAAATACAATATAAGTACAACTCAATCAAACAATATATGTACCAGCTATCAATCACGGCTCAAAGAGAAGACATCCGCGAAGCATCTATAACCATCCAACTCTGCTCTCCTGCAAATACACAAGAACAGGTACACCTGGCAGCGGACCAGGTCCTCAGAGGGACGTAACAAGATACAAAAAGCACATGCCAATAAAGTACTGAAAATAAACATCCATTGGGGTCGCCTAACCATCTATGTGAATGCAGTTTGAGAATAACTTTCTAACAAGTGGGCTATATGGCCATAAATAGGATTGGCATGGTTCTCTTGGAGATCCAGGGGCCTACAAAGGCACGTCGTCTTTTGAACGACGGAGGCCCGCCAAGTAGTATAGGTGTCATCATGACCGCGCATCTCCGACGGAGCGTACGGGTTACACAAGAAAAGTGCAAAGGAGTCCAAATGCCTTACTTATTGTTCTTTCCACCCAATGCTCTAAGTATGTCATGTCCATGACACGATAATACCTCTAATAACCGCCAGGTCTACTAGCATGCAAAGTTTCTAATAGCAGTTATTCCTAACGCACGGCCACACGTACAGGAGGCCAACCCTGCACGCCAGTCCGTGATCTATATGAGACTCACAACTCATGTAACAACTGTGTCACGGTCGATGAACCTAAAGATGCTACATGATGATGGGGTAGTCTCATAAACAAGGTCAATGCAAATACATAAATAAAAATATACCGCGACGACACCGTCGCGCGCATTTTATATAACAGTTAAAATATATGAAAAGATAAAAAATAAAGATGCATGCAACATATGGAATAAAAATAACAGTACAATGGCAATGTATACTTGCCTGGTAAAGAAGCTGCAATGTACCAATAACCTGCTCCAGAAATCGCGCAGAATAAAGCCAACATCCTATGTACATATAATATAATGCAAATAAATCATTAGTCATTACACTAGTACACATACAACAATATTTATACTAGACTCGGGATACACTAGGGGTGGCACTAGTCATCTAACACGGTCAATTACGCGTTGAATTACGCGGGTGTCGGGTCTTTAAGTACTGTACACAATTAGTCAGTCAACTAACACGGTCTCGCCAGTACGTCGGTGTACTCAAGGCAGACACCAACATTGTTCTTAGGGTCAACAGGGTCAAGGACAAATACGGGACAGTCCACGGTATCCTAGGTCATATAATCTGAATACACCTACTCCTAATTATTTATTAATATATAATTAATTACAATATACACATATACCATATATATCCATTAATTATACATATTCTAAGTTGAATAGTATGTACATACTAAAAATATATAATTATATCAAACTAATTAATATACGCGTACGAGTACAAGTTCGTGTACGCAGTACAGGGTTTACCGACTCAGGGTCCGATATCAGCTAGCAATTATAAGAAATACGCATGTCCTAATAATATATACTCAAACACACATACGAAATAAGAAGGTGGGACAGGTTCGAACCTCGGTGTACGTGCACGGGATCGGCTGGACGTCGACGAAGAGAGGTTGACGATGATGGTGAGGACGACAATGCTGATGGTGAGGCTAATGATGAGATGATGATGGTAGTTATGGTAGGGTTTTATGGTGGAGCTGATGATGATGAATTGAGATGATAATGAGGATAACTACATTGAAGACGATGATGACGGCCACGATATAGATGATGATGACGTTGGGGTGATGGCAAGGATGAGGATGGCGAGAACGACGATGGGGACGATTAGGGTTGATGGTTTAACGGTGAAGATGATGATGATGGTGGTTAGTTGTGAGGATGATAAAGATGATGATGTTAATGGAAGAGGGTGATGATGATGATGATCATGCTGATGGAGATGGTGTCCGCCGGAGTCCGGCAAGGGGGTTTCGGCCAGTAGGTGGAGGAGGAGCTCAGGGCCGAGATTGATGAGAAGGGGAGGAGTACCGTGGTGTTGTAGTCGTGATAGGGGGCTGGCTGTTCGTCGAGGGAGGAAGGAAACAGGGAGTTGGTGAAGTAGGAGATGGCCAAGGTGGTGGTGGTGGTGGTGCTGGTGTAGATGGCGGATTGGTCGAGGGTGGTGAGGAAGAAGGAGATGAGGCAATGGTGGTTGTGGAGTTCGTCGAGCGGGATGACATGGAGGTACTCCGGCGGAACGCTGCGACGATGATGATGAATGACAGGGAAGGTGCAGGCGGCTGAAGGTGAGGGAGGTGGTGTCTCGGTCGGGTACTGGTGGTGACGGGGCTGCTCCGGCGAGGGGCCTAGGTGCAGCGGCATCAGAATCAGGCGGTCGACGGAATCTCGGGCTGCACAGTCGGGGCCAGTAGTTCGGTGCAGTGGCTTCGACGTTAGGCGAAGAAGATGGGGAAGATGACCGGAGTTGGCTCGGCTGTCCGGTGTAGGGAAGTGAGGTGGTAATAATGGCGGGTGGAGTCGGACCGGGTGCGGCAGTGCACAGGAGGAAGACGACGGCAATGGCTCAGCCGCTCCGGGGTCGAGGTGACCAGAGCTCCGGCTGTTGGCGCTGCGGATGGTGATAGGAATCCAGCGAGGGGCAGTAGGGGAGGAGGAAGGAGAAGAGGGCAAGGAGGTCATCGTTCAGGTCGGGTCCGGCGGCTGGGGCAGCTCCGGCCGGCTGGGCATGGAGGGGGTCGGCACAGGGATGATGAGCATGTTGTCGGCTGGGTATTGGAGAAAGAGAAGGAAATAAAGAAAAGGAAAAGAAATTTTATTTATATATGTGGTGGGTGTTTGACCTAAAGGCTTGGTTTGACTTGGTCAATATTCCTTGGGCCTGGCCTTGGTCTACAATCCTTGGAGTGGGTCTTGGCCTCACATGAGGATGTTGGGGCTTTAAATTACAATTATTTATTTGCAAGGGTTGGATTAAAATAGGAGGGCGATGTTGCGCGTTTGAAATTCCAAAAAATTATGAGAAAAATCCACGTGAAGGGAAAAATCGATTCCTTTGTGAATTGTCCAATGGTGGGGACACCTCAGTGCATTTTTGCATAAAAGCCCCAACAATTGGAAAATTGCACAAAGGCGGATATTGGATTTAATTAATTAAATCGAACCGCGCACGATGTTCTAGAATTAATTAGGAGTACATGGGATTAGATTTAGGCGGGGCACAAGTGTCAGGGCGTAGAGGGGACAGTGTAGAATATTAATAAAATTTGAGATGCACAAGACGGGCAAGATTGTGTCTCCAATTATCGTTGTAACGGTAAGGTGTGCTACGCGTTATTTAATTATTGCATAATTAAATAAAAGCCGTGTTTTAATTCCAATTGGGTTCAAACTAGCCCTAATTTCACTATCTAAGCCAAGTAGCCCTAATTTTTGGGTGAGGGGATTTACAGGGGTGCATGCTACAATCAGGCCACTAGGGTCATATGAACATCTATGTCTCAATCAATCAAACAAGAAACAGTAATCATATAACATATATGATAAAGCAAAAAGGTATCCCAAATGCTTTCTCAAGATATTCTAGAGACCAACTGTACAAAATAAGAAGCTGATGGAATAACAAAAGTATATAATAGTATTACAGCTGCAGTCTGATTTATATACAGTCATAAAAAAGAAACTAATATCCAGACATGCCGGCTAACAGGTGCCGGTGGCTAAACGCCCAAAAATGATAAATGTACAACGACGAGAGGGGAATAAGTAAACCCACTCGTTATCCTCGGCGGCCATGCTCCTGGTACGCACCATGAGTTGGAGGAAGGTAAGATGGATCCTCGGGTACTGTCTCGAAACCTGTCCATGCAAAACCAATGGGGTTAGATCCCAAATAGCAAGTACCACAAAGGAAGCACGAAATAGAGAAACAAAAACCCAAGCAATAGATATAATATGTAGGTTCCGTGTCGTAGCTTAGGTCCATGGTATATCATAGCACAAAGGCCAAACCCTACAACCAAACAAGGACAAGGGTTGAACCATCACACTGTGATAGTCTATTTCACAATGATAGTACAATTACAACCAAGTCCAATTAATAAAATTAGCGAATCACTTGTACGGCTTGCTATTTATGGAATCTGGGGTTATCTTAAAATAATGCATAATAGGTATTCTCAGATCACGTCATTGTCGAACATGAGCTAACCGAATCAATAGATGATTATACAGGCACTTCACGAATTGCAGCAGTTCCTCGTAGGGCCACTACGCTAGATCACGGTATTAGCGGTTCAAATGTTCCTATAGGAAAATAATGGATCGACATTATTTATAATAGGTCATATACTGCACTCCACTAAGGCGGATGATATACAGTATACGTGGTGGCCAGCCTGCAACGCACTAAGAATGAATCTCTGTGGGAAGGTTCGTTGGCATGATCTCGAGATATCGCTCCCTCCCAATGTTATTACTACTTTTAGTTACTTAATTAACCCTATATTGTGTTCGAAATCTCAATGCGTAGCCATATGAGATTTTTTTTAAGATGCCGTACAAAGTACATGAACGCTAGATACGAATCCATGGAAGTACATTCTGGATTTTTCTGAGCGTGTATGCAACATTTAATCAATCAATATCTTAGCCACGCTTTGGTACTTGACTCGCATATAATGTCCGTGCTGGGATAAAAGTATATATAGTATCACGCATTTAGGATTTTGGATGCATTCTCGATGCACATCCCAAATATAAATCATTTAACACGTAACACGGTAATGTCGCACCTCAGTGTACATTAGATCATGAACACTATCAGGCAATAATTGTAACAGCACGGATACAGTATTCGAGTCAAATTACCAATTATTCATTGGGTCACATGAATCTTAATCACATTGTAATACGAAGCTTATGTCATGCACATAGCTGGTTAGTCACTTATTACTTAGTCGGGTCCACACAAAAAATTTCAGTCCAATACATATGCATGCCATGTACATAGCCAATCTTAGCACATGGTTATGTCTAGCATGAGGTCTGGTTACTAAGTTCATTCTTCCTTAGAATCAAATTACAAGCATTACTAGAATCAACCACATAAAGCAAGAAATATTCTAAATAAAATATATAATCCCAACAAGAAAGTACTACGTGTACACAGGGAGTCATCTAAGGATAATATGTGTTTAAGTCGTGCATAAGAAGGTCAGACCGCATGAATAAACCTGACTGCATGCTCTAACCTGGCCGCATGCTCCTCCAGGCCGCATGCTCTGGCAAAAGTCCATTACTTGGGACAAGTGCTGAAGTGACGGACAATAAACGAAGTGTCAGGGAAGTGACAAAAAGTGACTGATGTGACAAGCCATAAGTGTCAGATAGAAAAGACAAAAGCACATAAAGTCGTGCAGAGGCATACGCCCAAAATGAGAGGCGTGTGACTCGTGGCCGCATAGTCTCCTGGCCGCATGGACTCTGGGTGTATGGAGTCATGCCTTAGTGAATTTTCATGCGTTCAAGGTACTATGCGTCCGACTTTCGAAGGCATGGACAAAGCATACATGCGACCAACAAGATGAGCGCATGCTGGAGAGAGAGCATGTTGCTGGGCCGCATGGTACTCCATCGTCCCAGAACAGCAAGTTCGGCCATGAAAAAACTTCAAGAACCCGAAAAACTTGTTCTGCCATAAAGTCCTCATCTCAACTCCAAATCAAGTACTCCAAATAAAGTGATTCACAAGCCAAATTGTTCGAAATGAAGAGCTCCATCACATATAACAATTTTCTTTTTGAAAACAAGGTTTTAGAGATCAAAACCAAGAAAAACTCAAAGAACTCAATAAAATTTTAAGTTAGAAATGTAGATCTATACTAATCCATCCACCAAATCCAAAAATACGAAGTTCTAAATATGCTTCAAATCGCACAATAAACATAATAAACTAAAAATAAAGAGAATTTTTTCATTTCTCATTCAAGATGTAATTGTCTAAGGGTGGAGGGAGAGAACTTAAGAAAGAGAAGGAAAAGAAAGAATGAAGAGAGAGAAAGAGATAATAGATTTATATATGAAGTGGGTTGAGGTTTAGCCCATGGGCTCAAACAATGAACAACCTAATCCACAAAATAAACCATGAGCAAAATAAACCGAAGAATGAGTCTATTCTCAAGCAAAAAAATAAATATCCAGCAAGAATTAATACACTTCCATTACATTTATTGAGAACGGAAAATGACATCTTTTTTTCCATATATATATATATATATATATATATATATATATATATATATATATATATATATACACACGCACACACGACTATACACGCTGGCCAACATTATATATATATATATATATATATATATATATATATATATAAAATTGTGTTCAAGTCATCTAGACAACTAAGGACAAGAAGTACAATAGATATATAATCATCACCATCACCTTTAACATATTTTGTATAGCAAGTGCCTTCTTATTTATTTCAATCTTTCTATTTGGCACCCACAGTCCGTACATCCGTGTGGCCGAGGAAGATGGAGAGGTAGAGGGAGAGGAGACGGAGCGGTAGAGGGAGGCATCGGCGGAGGAGGGGACAGCAACGGCGGTGGCGGAGGAGGGCGGAGGCAGTTGTAGTACGACGTCGGCGTCGACGTAGGAGAGGGAAGAAGCCGGCGGCGGAGCAAGAGGAGGGGGAGAAAGACGGCGGCGGAGACAGAGCCACGGTGACAGCGGTGGCGGCGGCGGCCTTTCTCGGCCTCGCAGGTGCACCTGCTGTGCACCCGCGGGTGCCAAATATCATTTTCATATTTATTTATTTATTTATTTGTAAACCTGCATGCCAACAATATCTACTCATCCTTTTACTCGATCATTTTATGTCATTTTTCGACTGAAAAACAACATCAAGCTCAAAGCCTTTCTCAAAACTCTCACAGCAAAATTAATTTAAAAAAATAATAATAATAATTAAGTGTGGTTTAGGTCCTAAGGGGATTGAGGTAGACAGGGACTCCATATTTTGGCCTAAGGGTGAGGACATTGACCGGAGCGTGGCGATAGTTCTTCGAGATGGCGAAGGTGAAGTTGGAGAGCAGCATTGCGAGAATGATCTTGGCCTCGACCATGGCGTAGGCCTGGCCGACGCAATTCCGCGGGCCCGACGCGAAGGGGAGGAAGTGGCGGTTCAGAGCGAAAGACCTCGTGGCGAACCTCTCGGGGTTGAACTCGTGCGCGTCCTCGCCCCAGACCCCCTTGTCGTGGTGGATTGCGAGCACCGGGATCCATATCGAGAGCCCCTTCGGTATTTGGAGGTCTCCCAACTTCATGTCTTCGAATGTCATCCGAGGAAGAAGGGAAGCAGGTGGATACAGCCTCAACGACTCGTTAATTATCATGTGTAGCTGAAATAAGAGAGAAGAAGGAAGCATATCATATCATGATCAAGTTTAGCTAGCCGCTTGCTTCAATAGATAGATTGATATTTTTCTCCAAGAACATTTATATCTCAACAAAATTACTGCAGATCAGTGATGGTCCAATCCAAATAGCATTAACGGCTACTTGACGACAAATATAGGACATAATTAACAGTACGTCGGCAAACAGTGTGTCGGTACAAAGAATCGGTCGCCAAGCAGTAGAGGTTTCGACAAAATATCGACAACATAGCAACGTCCACTTTAGCGACGACTTCTTGTCATATTAGCGACGACTAACAATGTTGTCTTCCTAACGACACAATGATGACTAACTTGTCTAATTGACGACGTAATAGCGACGATTTTTAAGTTTCTGATTCTGAGATTGCTTTATGATACTCTCTCGGTGACGGCTACGCAGCGGCTATGTGTGTCAACTATGCGTTGCATAGGTGTCGCCGTCCGTTGTGCAGCCTTCATTCATCTGAGAATTTTTCAGATTAACAACGGCTATATACGTCACCTAGACGTCGCGTAGCCGTAGCCGTCGCTGTCCGTAGGTTAGCTGCCACTTAGCCGTATAGAACATAAACATTTTCTTTAGACTCCTATGTTGCACAACTATATATACTTAGAAACACAATATCGAGATGGACACGACACAGATACGAATATCATTTCATGAGCCAGTTCAAACTAGAACACTTGGGCAAGCTCTAGAGTGCCACCTAAGAACATATATATGTTATGTCCAATTGTTGAGCAAAAGTTGAGGACCCAAAAGAGATTAAGAAAGAAACAAAGGCCACAATCATATGCTAGCTAGAATAATATGCACAAAAGGTGGTAGATAGATATGTTGGTTATGGCTATATGGGCCAATGCTAAAGTCTAGGACAAGCTGGTGTGTGTGTTGTTGGAACTCTATGAATAATCACCCATTGTTCGATAACTCTATTTAATTCCGACTTGAGTTTGGGGCTCTATCAGTATACGCACATTGTAATCACTCAAGTAATCACCCATTGTAGTGTGTTATTGGAACTCTTGAGTAATCACCCATTGTAGCATGGGGTGGGGACGGACAGGACTCGAGACCTGGGACAGCGGATTCGGCTCTAGCATGGAGAGGGAAGATGGATAGTTTCGAAAACTAATATATATATATATATATATATATATATATATATATATATAACAGTTATGTCGTTCGCTACTGATCACTTGCTGACCACTTGGGACAGACGGATTTGACAGGGTTAACCAATGTATACACTTACCACGTTGAGCTTAGAAATATGGTCTGCGGAGGGAGGTTTGTCGCTGCAAACTTGGGCCACCTCGGCTCGGGCCCGGTCCTGCCACGACGGATTGGTGGCGAGGAGCATGACGGTCCATGTGAGCAGTAGAGCTGAAGTCTCGTGTCCCGCGAAGAAGAAGGTCTTGCATTCGTCCATCACCAACTGGAGATCGTAGGTGCTGGATCCGTCGGTAGACTTCTTTTGGGTCGACTCTGCGAGTAGCATCCCGAGGAGTCCTTTCCCGTAGGACGTGCTCCTGCTGATCTCGACGATTTCTTGCCTGCTTCCTATGATCTCCATCAGTAGCTTCTCCACCTCCATCTTCAATGCCTTGATCTCTTTCCTGTACTTGCTCGGAAAGAACCTGAAAATATTTTTGTTACGTAGTTCAGTCGGAGAATGTGTCATGCCAGCTGTTATGTCATGAACCGATCGAAAGCTGACTTGAGCAGAATGATGTTTAGGGCTCATTTTGGTTGTGCAAGTGTAGTTTTCTTTAATGGAGAAGAGACTACCAAAAGTAGTTTTCTTTCTACTCCACCACCACCATCACCACCACCACCGCCACCGGGGGTTAGTTACATACGTACGGCTGCCACATACTCGAGATATTGTATCATGGATATGGGATTAATTATTATTTAGGTGCTTAACAATCATTTGTACCCACCACGTTGTGTAAGGAATAATTTTTTGTACTTTGTGGTTCCATTATGGTCTAATTGATGAAGTAGACGGTCGTTGCCAACTTCTCTTTAAAAAAAAAAAACGCGCCAATTAACAAACACGTACACATTTTTTTGGGGTTATTTATGTTATTAAGCTATTTTTATGTTTTATGAGAGAGAACATAGTTATATATCATTAGAAATTGTGTGAAACATATCGTTGTGGATATGATTCTTAATACAGGTAGACAACTCGTCCGACTAATAAGCACACTTGTGAGATAAGATTGCTTGAGATGCTAGAGAATGAGCTACAAAGTTTGATTTTCTTTAGAGAAAGTAAATGAGCATTTCAAGGGGCGATTACAAGTTTCCAGGAGGGTGGAAGCCCCCTACAGGCTGAAGGATTAGCCATGAAGTTAGTACTAGATTTCTGCAAAAAGAAAAATCTGAAGAAGATGATTATTTATTTTAACTATTTTTATGTCTTATATTTATTATATAAAGTACTCTTAGTTTGAAACTAATTATACGAAATACCATTCGTATAATAAACATAAAATATAAAAATTGTCAACATAAATAATCCTCTCTTTTAAATAAGATCGTTCCAATCCATGCATAGTTGGATTTGCATACTCCTCCCCCTCCAATCAATGGCAGAATTACCCTTTGGTTGGTTTGGTTGGAGTAGGCTCCACAAAAAAAAAAAAAAAAAAAAAAATTCCATATATATTTTTTATTTTTTCAAATTTTTTGGCTGATACATCTCACATTATGTGATATCTGACATGACAGATGATATAGCAGCTGACATGTCAAATTTTAATCAAAAAATTAATCATCCAAATTTTTTATTAATATTAATATTAATATTAATATTAAAATTAATTTTAATTTTAATTTTAATTTTGTTATATCAGCCGCCATATCATATGTCACAGTCATATCACATGTCACAGTGAGTTATCAGCATCCAAAATTTTGTTTTTGTTTTTGTTTTTTTTCATATAAATCAGTCTATGTTCCAGTCCACCGTTATCCATCACAGTCCACTGTTCCGCCCTGCTCCGGTACTTAGTTTTACTACTAGACCATATCCCTATCACTAGACCCAGTTGGGGGAATCGAAAACCCAACCTGAGTTGGCCAGCTCCATTGTCGAAAACCAACTGACAGCAAATGGACAAGCCATAGAAGTAACACGAAGGGAAAAAAAAAAATGGAAAGATTGAGGGATCGATTTGATAAAGAAAGCAGTAGTAGAAAATCAAACCGACCAACGTAGGTACGTACCGGCTTCCTGGAATCCACAAGTATCGACTGGACTGAGCAGTGAAGCTCTGCATGCGCGTGAGAAGACTGAATATCCTCTTCCCCTTCTCGTAGCTCGTATCGAACTCGGTTCGCGATATTATATCTCCTGCGAGTCGAGTCATGTACTCTCCGATCTCAACCTCATTATTATTGCCCACCATCCTGATCGCGTCGCGCAGCGACTTGATCGTCTGCTTAGTGCACTCCACCATGTACCCAATATGTCCCTATAATCATAATTAATTAAGCGCCTCTTAATTAATCAGTTTCAATCGTAAAACCGAGAAAACATTAAGGACATGATGGTGGAAATACTACTAGTCTTATTAACGAGGAGAGTCATAAGGCTGAGAGACGGCTGGGTGGCGGACGAACCACGGCTCCGTTGATGGAAAAAAAAGGAAAAAAAGGAAGAAAAAAAAATAGTACTAGTGTTAGAACCTTGGGCTTGTCCCCCATGAAAGCCGGGGCGACGACGTGTCGCTGGTGGAACCATTTAGCGCCGTTGGCCATGAGCACCCCCTGGCCGATGAAGTCCTTGGTCCCTTGCTGCTGGAGCCGCGACTTCCCGGAGAGCTGCGTGTACTTGGAGGAGAGGAACTCCTTGATCATCTCCGTCTCCGTCAGGCAAAACCGAGGCTCGCTTCCGTACCAGTATATGAACCTCTTCCCTGTACACATACATACATACATACATGACATTAATTTGTTTCGAGTGCATGCAAGTATCCGGCGATACCGATCCGATACGGCCGATACCGATACGGTTTGGCATGTCTTGATTCGATACCGATCGATATCCGATACTGATGGTATCTTTTTCGGTCAAATCGGCAAAAAAAATTAAACAAAAAAGACAACCAACAATAGTGTAAAAGATAATAAGGTCGTAATCTAGCGCATATCAATTTCAAAATTAATAAAAAACAAAATTGAAAATACTTAAAATTATACCTAAATATATCAACTGCTGATACTGTCGATTCCAATGCTCATAGCGAAACCGATACTATGAACCTTGATATAAACACAACCAGGTAAAAACTTGACTTACCATAGGTTTTAGACCATAGAACATAATGAGGCATGAGGCGGCCTACGATGTCGTGGCTGATAGAGTCCATGTCCGAGGAGGTGGTCTTGGAGACGAGCGACGCGACGTCGTGGAGATTTCCGACCAGGAAACGGGGCTCGGGGCCGCGGACTCCCTGCCTCAACATGGCCTTTCTTATGCGCCGAGGGGTGAGATAATAACAGGAGACGGTGAT
Organism: Iris macrosiphon; assembly: GCA_036927795.1. Classification (NCBI taxonomy): domain Eukaryota; kingdom Viridiplantae; phylum Streptophyta; class Magnoliopsida; order Asparagales; family Iridaceae; genus Iris; species Iris macrosiphon. The sequence continues at coordinate 181,917,311 of JAYESA010000006.1, read as the reverse complement.
CCATGCCGCTCTCAAGATCACGGCGAAGACGAAGAAGAGGGTCAAGCCGGACAACACTGCCATGACCCCCATGAGAAAGACGGAAGGAGGAGCTAGCACAAGGAGAATGTGTATATATGTATGTATGTATCCGTTGAGACACTGAGTACTGTGAACTCACACCAAGGCCTTTTCTTTATAGGGGAGAGAGGGGTTGTTCCCTAATCTGCAACGGACAAAATTTTAAAGAAAGTGTTTGCTCAAAAAATTACAGAATTGGCCGGGTGTAGGGTTGAGTTTTCGGTTTATTCGATTTCAACCCAATCGAAATAGTTAAAATCGAATAAATCGAAGATACAGATATCCAAAATTGAAATCAAACTAAAAATAGCCAAAATCGAAAATAATAACGATTCGATTTATTCGATTTGTTCGGTTGAAATATTTATATTGTTTAATGGGTATGGTCAAAAGATGGAATTGTAGTTAAATTATATTAAAAATTGTAATCTTTATACACACATATATTATTTTTCGTCAAAATTTGGATAAGTTGTTAAATTAGCAAAATTTTGCTTCAAAACAAATACATATAATTGTTGTTTTCAAAATATACACATTTTAATCACAAAATATGTATAGAATTGAAAATATGGATACAATTGTGTATGTCTTATTCGGTTTTCGATTTTGGACCGAAACCGAAACCGAAACCGAATTAAAAAATTTAGTATTTTCAAAACTGAAACCCCACCAAATCTCTTATTCGGTTCGTTTTTCGATCAAAAACCGAATAATGCTCACCCCTAGCAGAGAGTGATGCAAAGGGTTTAGGGGGGTTGCAGACTGCGACAAAGTAAAAAAAAAAAAGGATATTTTAGCAAATGTTTCTTGTAAAAATATAAAAACTAACATATACTCCTACTTTTTAAAAATACTAGCAAATATCCCCATTTTCTGTACGGACAAGTTAAAAAGTTAGGATGTACCCCCACTATTAACATGTTTTACCAACAATGGAGGTATTTGCTAGTTTTCAAATTAGTGGAGGTATATGATAGTTTTTATATTTTGATTGGGGACAATTGCTAAAATATTTCAAAAAAATTTACATTTTAAGTACTCATTATAGTGAAGTGACTAAAGTAAAAAATAATTCGTTCGTATGTTTTGAATAAGTAAATGTTATAAGTAAATTTTTTTAAAGTTTAGTGTTTTAGATGGTTGTTGAAATAAGTAAAAAATGTAAATTTTTATAGTTTTTATGATTTAAAAAGTGTTCAATTAGAAAAAAATGGTTCTCCATCCAAATGTTTCGACCAAATATTTATATCATATCATAATAAATTTACAAATCTTCCAACCAAATATTTAAATTAATTTCAAATATGAATTTAAGCGACTTCTGCACTGCAAATTCGGGAACCAAATAGTTCCAAAGAGAGTCCAACGCATTGAATCAAATATTAATGATGATATGATTTGGTACTAATACTCCATGGAATAAGTATGCATGACCGGATTAAAAAGAGTGGCCTATGACTTGACCAAATCTTTTAAATTTTTTTCTTTCTTCTTTCCTACTTTATTTTATTCTCTTCAGTACCGTTTCCTACAAATAACAATTAAAATTGAGGCTAATGAATTGTATTCTCTATATTTTCTCAGTGGAGATAAGGATTGGATACCTTAAAAATTCAATTGGTATACAAGAAATTAATATTAGGAAGGTTGAGATAAGATATAGATTCGAGTTCTTTTCATTCAAAATTATAGTTTGAATAACAACTTTTCATGTGGCAATATTTGATAAGAGTACTACGAACGAAAAGATGATGAAGAAGAGAGAAAGCATATGGCAAAGAAAAAATCGGTTCGAAGACATAATCACAGTGGTTAAATTGCTTTTCATTATGGAGGATCAATTTGGAGTTGAATATAATTTGTTTTTTATAGATAAAATGGTGAGAATAAATTCTTCTAATATTTCACGGAAGATAAATTTCCGAAGGCGTGATCCCAAATGTAAAATGAGATTTAACTCTGATTTTTGTAACACAATATACAAAGTAAACATTACTAAATGTGAGTGAAAAAAAATTGAGCATTTCAACTCCTAACAAACTGTGAGATTAGATTGAAAATTGTGAAGTTAATCAACATCTTTAACATTTGCAAAATTTGCACTTTAATTAGGAGAGAAAAACACCATTGAGGTAGAGGTAGATTAGGAGGAATTATTGTATGGTCCTGGCTCACCCCGTGACAATAGTGAGTCGTGAGTCCGGCCTTTTACATTTGGCATAAAAATTTAAAAATATATCAAAAATATATAGAAATCCACTATGCATAAAATCAAAAAATATTGCGATTTTTTTCTTCAAAATTATTATAAAAAATTTATATATGAATTAGGAGAAGTGTATTGACATGGTAAAAGAAGAGAAGTGTAAAAAAATTTATTAGCCGGACTCACCACTCACCATTGCCACATGGTGAGCAGGGACCATACAATAATTTTTTTCAATGAACGATGCATGATCTTCATCTTTTTTATAGAGTTTTGTTTGTTGTTTTTTGTTTGATATGTTTCGTCCATATTCATGAAACCCATCCAAAAGTCGATTTCAAACTGTCTAAACAAAAGTCAAATTTGAGTGACCCTTGTGGTTATCCGAAAGAGATACAAGAGTCCTGATTGGATGATAGAAGATCGGTAGATCGAGCCATGTGAACGTATTATTTTTTCTATTTATAAAAAATGGTGAAAGTTGGAGACAGTAGACCCAAAAGACATGCAATACAACATGCAAAAAAAATCGTCTAAACAAAATCAATTAAACAATTGTTTGAAATGTTTGTATTTTACTGATGCACTGAAAGTTTTAAAATATTAATATTTGTCTCTTTAGTTATGTCACAAGTTATTTTTTAAAAATTTAAAAAAATAAATTTCTTAATTTTTTTTAATTTTTAATTAATTATTATAAATGTCCTTCAGGGATTAATATTTTTATGTATTAAATTAAGTATTAAAATATTTTTAAAATTATATTTTTGGGTGTATAATTAATAATTGAATGTTGTGTAATTTATTCTGAAATTTATTGGGCTCAAAAACTATTTTTAAATAGCTAAAAACTATTGTTTTAATTAAACCAGCTTGAACCCAACCTGAACCGAACCGAACCCAACTAAACCCTACTGAACCGAACCTAAACCTAACGGGTTGGATCATACTCGACCCGTACCCGACCCGACCCACTCCACTAACCCTCACCCTCACGACCCCCCTCCCCCCGACTCCGCCGGCGCACGACCCCGCCCCCGCTCTGCTGCCCATGACCCCACGACCCCCCCACGCCTGCTCCGACCTCCCCGCAACCGCTTCCCTCTTCCTATATAAACCCCCTCCCGTGGCTCCTCCACCACCGCCATCACAGCCACCCCCCCTCGCTGCTCCGGCCACCGACCGCTGCCTTGACCCAGACGACGACAGCGACTACCCCGACCTCCGGCGACTCCTCCGGCGACCTCCCCGACCCACCACGACCACCACCCGAGGTATACGGGACAGGAGCAAACACTGGAGCAGTATCAGCACTAGAGGACGAGATGATGCCAGAGGATTTTTCCTGAGTATTTTGTTATATATTTAGTTATTTCTGTTTCTAGTTTCTCTATTTCCCGTCTCTTGGATTATTGTACTAAACTTATTATCGGGTTGTTCCCCGAGACATGTTATTGAGACTTGTTATTGGATTATATTTCTGAGTTTAATTATTATAACATTTGATTTATGATTTACCTCATGTGGATGAGATTAGAACTAGACTGTGACATGTATCGTAGAACATTATAATTGTTTTACAGCTTAAGTACGCTCTAACGGGTCCATTAAATTGGGTTTGCCCATTGGAGTGTGCTGCTGGCTATTGCCACGTGACTAGTCCCTCGGTATTTTGTGACTGGGGTGTGACATGATTTTTGTGGTGGCCCATGCAGGTCATAGCATTAAGGTCTTCGACTAAGGTCTACGACTATATTGCTCCGGTTTCAACTAAGGAACTGAGCAAGCCTACGATAAGGATAGAATAAGTTATAGGATCTCATCCACTTGATTGAATCGTTCTTGATTTCTATATCGGTTTTGAATTAATTTCTTGACTTGCATCCTGTCTTGATTCCCCTGTGCGCCTTTTATAGTTTATTTTGGATGCAGAGTAATAGATCCACAAACCGGAGATGAGACTTCTGCAATAATACCACAAGTTGCAGTTGTCACCTACGACGATGAAGTGACACCAGTGGGTGGAGGTAAATCAGATCAAGAAAGCAATCAAGCAGATCAGCACGCCTCAAGATTTTGGCGAGACAATATTCCACCATCGTCGCAGTTTACTCCACCAATGTCCATTTTTCCACCAGTACAGCCTATGAATGGTCAACAGATGTTCCAAATATTCTACGCAATGATGCGTTATCAACACCGAGAGGATATCAGCTGAGGCCACCCTTGGCATCGCAGACAACACTCTTCCAGCAGGCCCAGCAACAGCAGAGGAAACTACCATAGGGACATGGACATGCTTTTGCGATGACAATGGAGGACACACAGACTCGAGGAATAGTAAATGCGAGTAAGATTTAAGTTTTATTATAGATATTTATTCCTAGTAATGCTTTAGCACGTGCCTGTTAGATCATTACCCTAGCCTAAGCCTAATATTATATTAGCCTGAACTTGTTAGTCTAGATTAGTAACTGGTACCCAAGTTTTCATAAGTTGTAGTTGATCGTTGCTCTAACCAAAATCCTTTACTCTTGAGTTACTTGTCTCTCATTGCCTAAAAAAAAGTTTCTATTCCTTCCCTACGTGTTCTGGTTAACCCTCACCCTTTCTCTCAATTTTTCTTGTTCATGATTTCTTATTCTCTGTGTCGTGCTTCAACAAATATGTCTTGCAACCGCGTCATCTCTTCTGACCGGTTTGGTTTCATTTTCTTAATTACGAGGACGCAATTCTTTTAAGATGGGTAGATTGTAACAAACTATTTTTTTAAATTTTAAAAAATAAATTTCTGAATTTTTCTGTAATTTTTAATTAATTATTTTAAATGTCCTTCAGGGATTAATATTTTTATGTATTAAATTAAGTATTAAAATATTGTAAAAATTATATTTTTTTAGTGTATAATTAATAATTGAATGTTGTGAATTTTTTTTAGAATCTATTGGGCTCAAAAACTATTTTTAAATAGCTAAAAACTATTATTTTAATTAAACCAGCTTGAACCCAACCTGAACCGAACCGAACCCAACTAAACTCTACTCAACCGAACCTAAACCTAACGGGTCGGATCCTACCCGACCCGTACCCGACCCATCGGAATCCAGTTCTAGATGTTTCGTTGGGTTCGTATCATAGTTCTGGACTTGTACATACTACGTTTGACGAATTTGGAGAACTTTATCTCTGGCATATTTTTCGGTGCAAAGTTGGCCACATGTGGACCCCGCTTTGACCAGAAACGGTCATTTTGCCCCTGTGTCCAAATTGGACTTATGGGTAGTCAATCCTAGCTATTTTATGTCTTTTGAGAGTGATGCCCTACGAACCTAGAGTTGCGCTCCCGCAAGACAATCGTTCTAATTAGGACGTGATGCCGTACGAGCCTGGAGTTGCGCTCGTACAAGATGATGTTATCAAACATCAAAGTTATCATCGAAATGACCAAGTTGCAGCGAAAGTCAAGTATTATGTACCAAGCACACATCAGAGTAATATGCAGCGAAGCTCTCGATAGGGTCCAAATGAAATGCCACAAAGGCGATCGCCTCAAAGGCGATAAAATACTCTTGCTCTTTCTCTAGCCCACAAAGGTACTTACAGTTCATACATCATGTCCCGTATATCCAAGCAGCGCCACTACACCTGCGTACCTAAAATAATGTCCACAAACGTGGGTCAGTACATAGCCGTACTGGTGAGCGGGGTAACGCACTCGTCTAAGCAAACACTAAGTAAAATAGTGAATGCAAACAGTTATATGGTGATCTTTCTAGTTGAATCCTAGATTCGTTGCATGGCATATGCATGACATGTTAAGGAATGCTGTAAATTAAGTTAAGCATGCAAACATTCACTCAAGCCAATCGACAAGCAATGAATAACCAACTCGAAGGATTATAACATGCAACCCGTCCTACTCAAGCAATGAATAACCAACACGATAAGTTATCGAGCCAACAACCAAGCCTCAATATCCATCCTCAACCAAAACTTACAATCCAATCTCAATATGCATACTCTTGATGAGGCAAGGTGGTCGCGCCTATACGAAGCACAAACCAACCAAAGAAAAACAAGCCAACACTTATCTATATGAAGTCACTGACCAATAGGCAATTCTACCCGATCCAGCAATGGGCAGCTATCCCCCTCTGGTTCATATCGAACTACCGACACCGCGCCCAAGACGCGTTACCCTTGTCTCCTCCATGGCCGAACGGTCCTGGTGCCCCCGAGCCTATCTCGTTCGAGAAAACGAAATCCTGTGCAACACAGGTTGTCCGTGACACGCAGACACCAAATAGGTATGACGAGAGGATCGAACATTATCGCTCCACCAAGCGATCCTAGACTCATTCAACCAAATATCCAACCGATCCATAACCATTCTCCAACATAAAAGTCCAAGGCACCAATCTCAAGTTATCCCCATGTCGTTTCTCAACACAGTGTTTCCAAATGGTGCAACACCCCACGCTCAGCACAATCCCTTAGCACAATGCCCCAAAAGTGGCACAATGCCCTCGCCGATGCAGTTATTCAATTTCGAACCACAACCACTCGTTTTGCAAGACAAAGCGCCCAAGTGATACTCGTGTACGGATGCACGCTCGCTCGCCCGAATTTCCGATTTTCCAACCAAGATGTTCCAACCAAGATGTTTCAACCAAGATATATAATTCCAACTGCTTCTCCAACGATCCCAAATGTAATCCAACTCTAGCTCCAACTATCCACGCGAAAACCAATTCAAGCCACAATCCTATCCAAGCAAACGACGTACACTCTATGCACGACTCAGTGTACTGATTCCCAAGTTCCAGTCCAAGTGTTCAAGCCTTTACGTGTGCTCCATATTATTAGGCATGAACGAGTAGAGGAGAAGGGACAGAATCCACTCACATAGTTTAATTCCGTTAAGCGTCATGTCCTGCCGATACGGCCGATCCCTTGAACCCGTGGTCCGATGCAAAGTGCGATCTACTCAACTGGTATGACCGTGCGAGCAGGTCGTGCTCTCCAAATCATCCGACCGATCAGACTAAGGAAGACGACATTATCGCTCCAATCCAGCTATCTCAGTACTGCTCTGAACGAACTACTGATTTTCATCGAACTCCGCTAGCCATCTGCACATGAAACTAACTCAATCAATACTTCTTCCCAAAATCCAACAAATCAAATGTAACCAGCTATTGTTTTATTCAATCCGACTCAGTGTAACGCACCGTACGGTTGCGGGGCATTACAATAAAAGCCTAAGAATCAAACCTATCCCGAACCCGTTATAGTAGTAGTCCGAGTTGTGTCGGTCCATTGACTGATCCAGGGTCAGCCCAGCCCGAGTTTGACTGTGCCGGACACGGGCTAAATTTTGGGTCGTTCGACCTATTACACACCTTGAAGGATAGTGGGTTGGCGCAAATCGGTCCAAACAGTGGGTTAACCTGAATTGAAGTAATTCATATGCTTACAATGTTGCATTATATATATATATATATATATATATATATATATATATATATATATATATATATATATATATACTACTTGGAAGTTCTAAATGTATTAGTTAAGAAACAAATATTTTAACTTTGATTGCATATAAAATTTAAAAGAATAGTCAAAAGTCAGTTCAAATTGGTACAAAATTAGTTGGGTTAGACGGTTCGGTGGTCTAACCGACAATATCGACCAGGTTGACCGAGTTTTTGGGAAAAAAATAGTGAGTCAGTATTAATCAGACTAAAAAAAGCTACCGTGTTACGGGTTGATCGGTTCAACCGGCCGATACGATTCAGATTTTAAAACACTAGTTGTTATGGTCTCGCTGAGTTACCCACACTAGACTAAGGGTGGTTTCAATCATTAGTTTTTGCTTTTTATTATACATATATATTTATACTATTATAAACTTAATTCATATTTCAAATATTGAAATATTTAACCTCCCTCCCTTTTTAAATTTATTTTGAATGTTTGTTGCATCTCCCCGTAAGTCCATTTATGGTCATTGTATAAGAAGCTAAGTCATGAATGAATGTGATGAATTTAAATTTTAAAGTCTTGCATACACACGGGGTCGGCCTTGACTTAAGGCAGACCAGACAAAAAATATAAAAAACACCAAAAAATTTCTGAAATCCTATTTTCTATCTTAACTATTGTTGGGAACAAAATGCGACAAACTGTTCTTCAAACTAGAGAGTACCTGTGAGAAAATAAAAACAAACGTACAAACCAAAAAATACCAAACATAAATCGCAGACACAGAGATTTTTACATTGAAAATCCAGATGGAAAAAATTATGGGACGATCGTAGTCCAACCCTGAAGAACATCCACTAATGGAATAAAGAGAATATATTCTCTACAAGCTCCTCACCGATCCAACATGGATCACCTCAACTCTTTAGAAAAAAAAAAGATTATAACCACGAAGAAAAAAGATAATAAAAAATACCCCAAATTGTTCTCCTTCTCCAAAACGGCTTCCATTCATTCTTTCTCCTCTCTAAAGTTGCAATGACACTTTTGTCACCTTTTTTCTCTCTCTTTATTCTATATTACATGAGCTTTTTTATAAACCCTTGCATGAATTAGGGTTTCCATATGGAAATCTATATATGGAAGCCAAAAATATTTATAGAAATTCAATTACATTGAATCATATATTTAATAAAAATTAAATCATAAATTAGCTTACCATAAATTGGAAGTCCAATTATATGGAAAGTTAATATAAGAAAGATCCAATCATAAATATATAATTAAAGTCAAAGATGGAAATCCAATATAATATTTTCTTACCATAAATGTTCAAATGCACGGCGCTCGATGCACTTTCCGAGATTTTCTAACACACGGATGGCGCTCGTCGCACTCCGGGATATTCTCCATATAGGTTGGGAACCCCAGACACTCTAACAAATCTCCTCCTTCAGACCTATGTGGAGGGGGTCGTCATCCCAACGATCCGCCTGCACTACTCAAACTTTTTCCTTGGAAGAATCTTTGTGAACATGCCTGCTCCGTTGTCATCTGTATGAACCTTCTCAAGCGTCATTTTCTTCTTTTCCATAAAATTTCGTATCCAATGATATTGGGTCTCAATGTGCTTAGACTGGCTATGAAATATCTGGTTCTTCACAAGGTGAATAGCACTCTGACTATGTGCAAAGAAAATGATACTTCTCTTATTTTAGTCCAATTTTCTGCAACTGCTTCTTCATCCATAACAGCTCCTTGCAAGCCTCTGTCGCCGCAATATACTCTGCCATTGTCGTCGACAAGGCAACACACTTATGCAACCGCAACTGCTATGATACTAATCCACCAACAAACATTATCATATAGCCCAAAGTCGATCACCTCGTGTTTATATCTCCACCTCGTGTTTATATCTCCAGCCATATCAGCGTTGGTATACCCAACCAGCTTCGGCTCATCACCACAAAAAAAGTCTTCAATCGGCAGTGCCTAAAAGATATCGTAGAATCCACTTGACCCCAATCCAATATACCCTTCCAGAATTAAAATTATACCTGCTAATTGTGCCAACTACGTGAGCGATGTCTGGCCTCGTACACACCATAGCATACATAAGACTCCCCACAGCTGAGGCATATGGAACCCAATCCATATCTTCCTTTTTGTCCTCGATAGATGGACACTGCTCCTCAGTAAACTTAAAGTGAGCCGCAAGGGGGTTACTCACTTTCTTCGACTTGTTCATCACGAAACGCTGAAGTACCCGGTGAATATACTTCTTTTAAGATAAGTGTAATAGCTTGGACTCTCTCTAAACTGATCTCTATCCCAAGAATAGTCTTCGCTTGCGCCCAAATCCTTCATAAATAAGGTTGCGCCCAGTTGGCGCTTCAACTCCGTTATTCTAGTGGCATTTCGACCCACCAGTAGCATATCATCAACATAGAGCAGTAAAATAATAAAATCAGCTTTGGCAAAGTACCCCATAAATATAAAATAGTCCAACATCATCCGTGCGTAACCATGCTCTCCCATAAACAACTTAAACTTCCTGTACCACTGCCTCGAAGCCAGCTTCAGACCATACAAGCTCTTCCTCAATTGGCAGATCAAGTGTGACTTGCCTTTCTGATAAAATCCATCTGGCTGCTCTATGCACAGAGCTCCTCCTCAAGATCACCGTGGACGATTATCGTCTTCACGTCCATTTGCTCGACCTTCAAGTCAAAATTGGCTGTCAATGCTAGCACCACCCGAATAGATGACTGCTTAACGGCTGGCAAAAAGAACGCATCATAATCTATGTCTTTTCGCTGACCATAGCCTTTAACTACCATCCTCGTTTTGTATCGAGGGCGAGTAGCATCATTTGCCTGCTTCACTCTGAATACCCATCGATTCTTCAAAGACTTTTTGCCCTTTGGCAACCACACTAGATTATAAGTAGAGTTGGCCTCTAAGGAACTCATCTCCTCTTGCATGACCTCCATCCACTCCAACCCGTGTTCGTCTTCTATAGCCTCTACGAAACTTTCGGGTTCTCCACCGTCAGTCAGTTGCACATACTCACCCGGTGAGTATCTCGTACATGGTCGATGCTCTCTATCGCTCCTCCTCAATGGAACTATTGGTGTTGGTTGTACACCAACAGTCTCATCCTCAGGAACTGCCTCCTCGGCATGCTCATCCTCCTGAAGATCACCCTGACCACCATCAGCAGGCTGATGATCAAGATTGGGAGCAACTTCATGTACTGGATCCTCCATAACTGGATCCTCTGCGACGTCCTCTAAAAACTGCTCGAAGCAAAGTGACCCTAACTCAGGAAATTCCTCATCCTTAGAAGGTATCTCGAAATCCTAAATGTTGGTCATGGTCTGATCCTCGACGAATACCACGTCCCTGCTTCTGTAGAGATTTTTTCCCACTGGATCGTAAAGTCTATAGCCAAACTCATCCCGACCGTAATCGACAACGACACATGTTCGACTCAAGTTTGGATCACTCATCCTTCGGTATATGCACGAAGGCCTTGCAACCAAACACTCGCAAGTGATTGTATGATGGCTCTTTATCGTACCAAACTTTGTCAAGCACATCACCCTGTAAAGGAGCACTAGAAAATAAATTAATAATGTAAGCAGTTGTGTAAAGAGCCTCACCCAAATAGCTGCCCGACAAATTTGCTTCTGACAGCAAATATCGTACCCTCTCCATCAGCATTTGTTCATCTGCTCCCCTACACCATTGAGCTTAGGTACCTTTGGCGGAGTCTTCTGGTGTCATATCCCTTGATCTCTGCAGTATGCATCAAAGGGACCGATATATTCGTCGATATTGTTTGAACGAACACATAGCAGCTTCTTGCCCGTTTCTCTTTGAACGGAGACCTGAAACTCCTTAAAAGTGGGCAGCACCTGATCCTTGGTATTTAAGGCATAGACCCAAACCTTCTTGGAATAATCATCAATAAAAGTTTCAAATTATGAGGAACCACCAATGGATTTTACCTTCATAGGACCGCAGACATCTGAGTTAATCTACTCGAGCAACGTCGACTTCCTTAAACTTGGGTGACTTTGAAAAGATACCCTAATTTTATTTCCCGCCAAACAGTGTGTGCACCTCTCCAATTTTGTAGACTTTAACCCTGAAATCACCTTCATGTTCACCATGTGCTCATCGCCTTCTAGCTGATATAGCTAAGCCGTCTGTGCCACAACTCAGTAGACACATCAGTAGTTGTGTTCACCTCATATGCACCATATGTGCTCCCTTCCATATAGTAGACTTTGGACCTCTTGCTTCTCCGAAAATAATCATCGAACCTTCTGGAAATCTTCTACTAACTATTTTCGAAGAGATTGAAGAAACTCTCATCATCTAACCTTCCAACCGACACCAGGTTGAAACGGATATCAGGGACATGACGAATATCCTTCAGAACAAGAACTTCACCTGTCTTTGTCCTCAAATGCACATCTCCAATGGAAACTTCCTTCGACACATCTCTATTTTCCATCTTCAATACTCCAAAGTCGCATGTTGTGTAAGTAGCAAATAGTGCCCTCTTGTAAGATACGTGCACTGAAGCACCTGAGTCCACCAGCCAAGAGTTGTCATCGCATGCGAGGTTCATAAATACCGCATCACCTACAATGATTAGATCGCCTCCATGTGCTGAGGCCGTCGATGTTGTATTCTCGCCATGCTTTCCCTTTTCGCTCTTATTCTCTCTCTTTAAAGCAAAACAGTTCTGCTTGATGTAGTACTTCTTTCCACAATGATAACACTTTGTGTCCTCGTTCCGACCCATGGACCTTCCTCTGCTTTTGTCTCTGCCACCGCCTGGATCCCTTCTTTTACCCCTTTTGTGTCTTTCTGAAACAAGCGCATCTGAGTGAGATGTGGATGAAGTGCCCTGAGAACGTCTCTGCATCTCTTCATTTAGTACCCCGCTCTTGGAAAACTACAGACTGACCACACCTTCCGGAGAAGAAGCGATCATAAACACTCGTACGGTCTCCCACGAGTCTGGCAATGTACACAACAGCCATACTCCCTGAACCTCGGCGTCGAACTTGACTCCTATCGACGATAGCTGGTCAACCTGTAATTATCACTTTTTAGGATAGGGGTATTTATGTTATTTTGTCACTACCATATTTCTAGAGTAGGGGTTCTTTGGTCATTTACAATATTTATATTTATTATGTTAATAATTGCATGATATGTAATATACATATTATATTGTGTTCATTAATAACATAGGTTAGTGATCTAGACTTGGTGTGACCATGGACCTTACATTAGACTAGATATAGAAACCCAATAGACTAATCCCCATTCCATTAATTAGATTCTAGTTAATGCTCTCACATGAAACTAAATCCTCCTTAATTAAATGGCTCTTCATGACAAGCCATGGAGGGCAAAAGAGACTTTATGCATTAAAAATTCTAACCGTACTCTATGGCCGGCCCTATAAAGCAAGAGGGAGCCTCCCTCAAAGCCACTCATCCTTCATGAAGAAACCCTAAAAATAGCCCCCAAGAAAACTATTTTTTTCCTCCACAAATTTCAGAATTTTTAGACCCCAAATCCCTCATTCAAAGAGACCTAGAAGCTTGGGCACAAGGAGACTTGGAGAAAAAGAAGCTACATTGGGAATACATCTCCCAATAGGTAAAAATCTGGAAACCCTCATTTAATTATTTTTTAATTATTTTGTTTGGCCATTAGAAGCCCACCCATGGTTTAAGAACACCCTCAATGAGAGAGAAATTAGTTCTATTGGGTTCCATAGTGTTTTCTTCATGAGATTTGTTCATAGTTGGATTTTTGTGATCCAAGGATATATTTTTCCCTTATTTTTCATATCCCTAATCATATATATATATGTGTATATGTATATGTATATCTATATAGTATACGTATGTGTTTTGATTGTGTATTGGGGTTTATGCATGAAGATTTTTAGTGTATCATGAGTATCCCAGATTTTGCACACTAGGTGCTTGATAAAATGTTTAATAGGAGGTATGCCTATCTATATGAGCTCGAGTATATGTAGGTATATAAGGACTATGCATCAGATGTTAGTTGTGGTGTGAGTTTGGGTATTTGCATTTGGGGGATGTGAGAGTCGGGTTCCTCAGTGATGTCGGTGTCACTATGCAGTATCGGGTTCACTGGTGACTGTGACACTGTGTGTCAAATGTAGTTGGGTAGTCGGGTTCATCATATAGTAAGTGAGTGTGATGTGTATCAGTATTGGTATTGACATTGACGGATAACAGCAAGGGAATCAGTTTAGTTTGAATAATAGGCCTTAGGCTTGGGTGTTAGTGTTGAAGGAAAATCAGTGGTGTCCAGTTCACAGGTAGTAGGAGTCTTGCTTATAGTCGGGTGAGTTTCAGTTGAGGGTGTTATCTGACTTAGGACTTAGGTGAAATTCTTGGGTATTAGGGAGTGAAGGGATGAGCACTAAAATATAAGTTGCAGTTGGCATTGAGTTATACTCAAGGCAATTTTAAGTTGGAGTATCCTGGTGTCATGTTAGTGTGTCAAGGTAATGATGCACTGACAATAGAGTTATTAGTGAGGGTATAAGTTATAGTTAAGGTATTAAGTTAGATATCCAAGTTTAAGTATTGACTGATGTGTAGGTTGAGTCATGGGGAATGAGTGTTCAGGTTAGCATGGGGGAAGTGGGGCAGAATTCGAGTGCAGTCAGTGCACTACACTGATGGGGGGAACTGGAATTGGGGGTTTAGTATTAGAGGGAGTGTGTCAATAAGATTATCTTAAGTGTATTAGATTTATAAGTATCAAGTATGGTATCAGGTATGTCTGGATGGGGTATGGACTTGTGCTATAATTAGTGGTGAGATGAGTGTGTGGTGTTCAACTTGAGTGAGCATTGAGTGAGGTATCAGTCACTAAATGCAGAGGCCAGAGTATCAGATTCACTGTTGGAAGTAGCAGTGAAGTTATGGAGGGTTTTGTGTATGAGAGGGAGTATCACTGGCTTTGAGTAAAATTTTGTTTGGACTTTGAGTCATACTTGGCTTGTGGGGAAAATTGTTGTCTGACTCTTGGTATGTTGCATTCTATATGCAGTATCTGATTGAGTACCCAGGTTTCTTGAGTATTAACTTCTCTGTGAGTATCCTGGCTATGTATTAGACAGGGAGTTCCCTGTGTGTCCAGTCAGTGTGTTAGGTGGTGTGCAGTTTCAGTATTGAGGAGTCGGGCATGGACTAGCAGCAGCAGCAGCTGCAACATAGAGGGTGCAGTAGCAATATTGTGCATACCATACTATTCAGTGTATCAGTTTCAGTACCATACTGTTCAGTGCTAGCAAGGTATTGGGTTTAGTTGGTCAGTGAGTTTAGTGTTTAGCTAGTGGTTTACTAGTGAGTTAGTATAGCTAGTAGTTAGCTAAATAGTTAATTATTTGTATACTTGATCTTGTTAATAGTTAGCTAGTAAGTATATGTCCTAGTAAGCATTATATATAGTTAGTAGGTATGTTAATTGTAGTAGTGTATATATGTATTTCATAGATAGTATTGGATTAGATGGTGACTGTGAAGCTCTTGATACTAGAAGATATCAATTGATACTAAGGCATATAAATTATATATACTAACAGTACTTAATATAGTTAATACTCACTAGATCATTAGACTATAACTAATATAGTTAAATTAACTAGAATAGTCTAGTTTATCCTATGATTAGCTAGTGTAGACCTAACATCACCTAGAAATCGACTCTATGGATAAGTATAGACTCAAAATTTAGAATTAGCCTAATAAGAGACCAAGTGACCTAGAACCACCATAACAAGTTTATTAATCATGTTTTCAACCTTACATCATTCATTTACACTTAATTTCCTATATTTAGGTCTTTGTGATTCCATCTTGGATATTGATCCTCACACCTTGCTCAGGACCACAGGCGAGTACATTCTCTGACAGTTTTATTATGTTGATTATTTTTATAATTCTAGTTGTAGAGTATATGCTTGATTCTGACACTATGGATACACGGCCTAGTATCATAGATACCTTTCATGAGGAGTCGTGATTGAAATCCATCATGCTAGCTGGGGACGAGGAAATATTAGCAGATTATGTGATCATACCCCACTTTACATGCATCATAGCTCACCCCACACATCACGTAGGGTGTAGCCTGACCATTTACATGCCTCATAGCCTGTTATATATGATTAGCCTGACCTCACATGTATCATAGATAATCATATATAACAAGCCTGATCTCATCCCAAGCCGATCACATAGTAAACTGATATTTCAAACACTTAGCTAGAATTTCCATTTCTTTATTACAGTTCACTCATTTCTAGCATTCACATATATCTGTTTATTGCTAGTTTGTACTATTGCCGATACATATCTTTCCAGTATTCTATTTTTCTAGTATTTCTTTATCATGTATTTGCTTACACTGTCTTATAGTTTTTGTCAATATAAATAAAACTGTTATTTAGTGCTTGTGCTTCACTCCAATCCTGACTGGATAACATTTTTCAGAGGACCTTGAGGACTTCTGTCCTACTCACTATGGCCCATGAGTAGAGGGAGACTACATACCAGAGATTCTAGAGGAGTCATTCTCCTTAGAGGAGACACCACCTGCAGTCGTTTAGACAACTTCTTAGTCTAGATATGTCTATATTTATTTGTTCTAAACTTGAGACTTGGTTTGTATTATTGTTGAGACTATTTATGTTGGGATAGCTAGACTCTAGATTATTGTTGTATTTGGGTTGTGGTGCTCGACTTATGTCAGTACTTCCTTATCTTTTATATCTTATCATGCCATTTACTTCCTATAGTTATTGTGATTGAGTATTTTATGAATTGTTGATCAATGCATTATTCATTGTCCTCCTTATGGAGTTAAGATCATTGACAGGTTCTCTTGTGAGTTATGTTTAGTAGTATTGATACCTAGACAGCGTTCTACCGCCGATGCTGCGACGTAAGCTGGACGTACCCATGACTCATGCCCAAATTTTGGGTACGGGTCGTGACACATTTGGTATTATATTTATTGATATATCCTTATTTAATAATAATTGGTATGGTTGCATATATATAAATATTTAATATAAAGAGTGGTGCATGGTTAGCCCCTTAGTTAGACTAGTTGCTAATTGACCCAACTATATTTGAACCAAACTAGGCTTGTCATGACCATTAACGCAACCCATTTAGTTAGTCATGGTTGACTAGTTAATTAGAGGGAATAAATAAAATATCCCATTATTAGTATTAGAATATTTTTAATTAAAATCTTTTATTAGTTAAACTCTTTATAACAACTTTGGAGGGCATTTTGGACAATATAACCAAGCCAAACCCAACCCTAGAGTGGTCGACCCTATTTAGGAGGAGAGGGGAGTCTCCATCTTCTTCATTATTGTTCATGAAGAAATTCTAAGTTGAGTTCTTCCCCAAGTATCCATTTTCTTCACCAAATTCCTCTAAATCAATCACAATCCCTCTCATTCTCATACCCAAGAAGAGTTAAAAGCTTGAAGATTGCAAGAGGCTAAAAGAAGAAGGGATTTACAAGGAGTTGGTGTCCATCTCATATTTGAATGGTGTAATAGAAAACACATTGGAAATCCATCTGCTAATAAGTAAAACCTCATTTTCCCTTATCATTTCATATTTGAATGGTGTAATAGAACCATAGGAACCCTTCATTGGATTAAGACTACCCATAGAAACAAGAACTAGGTCCATAGGACGCCTATAGAGAAAGTTACATGGAGTTTTGTGGATATTTCAAGAAAATTCTGAGGTGGCACACCAAGTGTTTGATAGAATGTCTAAGGGTTCATTCCTTAATATTTTATATTTCTTATTGGTGTTTTAGATGCGCCATGATGATTTGGTTGTGTTTATGAATAATTTGAGTGAGTATCATATGAGTATCAAGGTGTGATACCCATGTGTGGCTTGTTGCACACAAAGTTCGTATGTTTGGGTGTGTTCCTATATTGTGCACTATATATATATATATGTGTGTGTGTGTGTGTGTGTGTGTGTGTGTGTGTGTGTGTGTGTGTGTGAATACATGTATATAGATACGTAGTGTATCCATGAGGGAGACTTGGGTATCTGATGTGAAGGGGGACTGCCTCAGTGTGACAGTACACTGTGTGCACTGTCTATTAAGGCAGCAGCAGTAACAACGAGATAGGGGGAGAGGTCAGGCACTGTGTATGAGGGAAACATATGTATGAAGGTTGAGGCATAGTTTTATGGCTAGGTAGCTTGTGCATGAGGTAAGGGGAGGGGTGATCGGATTACTTGCTGTCATTGTGTTTCTAATATTGTGGTTGCTCTTTTCTTGAGGCAGTGATAGTGTGTGTGTATCTATATTAGTGTATGTGTTCACTGATGGGGGGGGGGAACTATGTTAGTAGCAGTATCATTTACTGCAGTAGGGTGTCAGGTTTGACACAGAACATGATCAGTAGAAGGTAACAGAGTTAGGGGCTCAAGTCTGTTTTAGGCAACAGTGCAGTCGGGTCTGCTTTGGCAACAACAGTTACATTAGTCAAGATGAGGAGTGAGCACAGTGCTCTAAGGGGTGAGCTAATACTTAGTGTATCAGAATTTGGGGGTCGAGTATGGCCAGGTTTAAGTATGGGGGCAATAGGAACTGTTGTGTTATATAAGTGTGTTAGTAGATCAGTGAAGGTTGAGGGGATACAAGTTTCAGTTGATATGGATAAGCAGGTATTAGAATTTAGATGAGAAGTCTAGGTATCGGTGATGGCTAAGACTGATACAAGTGTATCAGATACTTGGATAGGTGAGGTTTTGAGTTTGAGTGATATGTAGGTTAAGGTATTTGGTTAGTTAGAGAGAGAGAGAGAGTATCAGTGGCATGGAGAGAGTGCTTAGGCAAGCTTTGATACTACATACAGTTAGGTACTCAGATTTGAAGTGCAGGTTGATGTATCAACAACCTCGGTTGCAGTGTAGAAATAAACTAGTTTAGTTAGATGGTCATGCAGGTCAGGAGTAATGTTTTAAATAAAAAAATGTATGAGTGTATCCTAGGAAGTAAGTTTGGGTATAGTTACAGGGGTTATCTATGGATACATAGAGTACATATAAATATAGTATATAGATATATATTACCTCTATTAGCTAATATAGTTAATATTGGCTAGTGTTAACTAATTAATGACCAATATGGACTAACTACCTTAGTGTGGACCTAGAAACTTATGTATGACCTAAGTTTGACTAATTTGACTAAGGTTGACCTAGCTTGACCTAGTCTAGCTAGAGGAGCCTAGATTTGACCTAGAAATCCCTTTTTTATTTAAACTTGTGTAAACCCCCAGATTTTGCAAGAATTTTTAAATTGGGATTTTTCATAATTTTCTGGAATTTTTTGGAAATTTTCTGTAATTAAAATCAGGATTTTTAATTATTAAATGATTTTTATTTGTTAATAAATAATATTAAAATATTATGAAAATAATATTTTTGAGTGTAAATGAAAAAACTGGACTTAGGGCAATTTTTTAAGAATTTATTGGGCCTCGGACCTATTTTTAAACACCTAAAATCTATTTATTTAATTATTTATTTAATTATTAATTATTTATTATTATTTTTTTTTATTCGGCCCATTTCCCCCCAGCCCAGCCCGGCCCACGGGCCCAGCCCGCTCACCCTACCGGGTCGGGTCGGGTCTGCCCGAACCCGACCCGCACCCCCACGACCCGGTCCCCTTCTCCCCTCGGCCCGCGTCTTCCGACGCTCCGCCCGGCGCTCCGCCCGCCTCGCGCCGCTCTATCCGGCCCACGCGCCTCCACGACGACCGCCTCCCTCGGCCAGCAACCCCCGGCCACCGCCTATTTAAGCCCCTCGTTCTCCTCCTCCGGCTACCCCAAACCCTAGCCATCGTGCCACCCACCGTCGTCGCCCTCGCCACCGACCACCACGCCGCCACCACCTCCCCGCCGTACCGCTGCCAGCGCCTCCAGCCACCGCCACCGGCCATCTCTGTAACACCCCGTTCCGCTCAAGCGGACTGCCGTCTCAAACGGCAATAGTACAACTGTCCCGACCCGCTTTGCCTCGATCAAGAAGCAAAAGATATCTAGACTTGTCCCTACAGGAATCCGGCTTGGACTTTCAGAGGCTCGCTTGACGTATCGCTCTACCGAGGTGAATCATCGCTAAGGTGGGTGGCTACGGTGAACTTGTCTTTGCTTAGCCAGCACACATAAAATCTGGAATATTATGCTAGTCGCTAGGTGATTCACCCCCTGCATGCTAATAAATCCAACGCACCTAGCTAAGGGAATAATCCCAACTTGTATTGCCTATGCTAGAACATGGAAATTGAAATACTACTTATATTCAGACCCTCGCATGCTAAGTCCCTTAACGGTTTCATCTCTCGGCTTACCTTCGGGTCCGAGCAACGTGCCTGCTTATGTTCCTTAGAAACGCATGCTTGTCTGCTTAATGTTTGCCTTATTTTCATCCAAACCCCGGGAGACTACTAAGTAGTCGTCCCGTGCGTGATTGAACCTGCAAGTATCTAAGACCGTTGGGTCATCAGGCAGCCCCGAACCAGGGGAATGCATCAAGACAAGTCAATCACTGTACAGAATCAAGATTCAAGTATCTCGTGTTCTCGTGTTCAAAGTGCATTTGCGTCCTCAATTCTAGTGCACTCTTGTTCCCGTGTATCTCGTGATAATTGACTGACCCAACCACTGCATGTCGCGGACAACCTGTGCACAAGGTATTGAACGTTCAAGTTCCTGCGGACGGCTATACTCGGGGCACCAGAGCCGATCCGATCCGGACGGAACTTTCTGATAGTCTAACGTGAGTGGGCGGCATGGAGTGAACGCCCCAATGGCCTAGCGTCTCGCTCCATACCATCCCGGGCGAGGTGACGTGTAGCGATACAAGACCTCTCGCACCCAACCGCCCAAGACTATAAACGGTCCTTTATGGCTTTGCCAGCGACAACTGTTCATATAGATAAGTCATCCTCGCTTAGCGGCTATCCGCATGCGAGTCACTGCATCGCATCAATGAACAACTAAACACCTGAACGATCATGATAAAATGACTCTCATGTTGCATATGCTATTGGTTTGGTTTTCATCAAGTATGCCTCCTGAATGTTTTATACTTGCCCGTGCTAGATTTAACAATGTTTGCCTTGGACAGGGAAAGCCAAATGGTAAGTCTCGCCGTGTTCCTCTCATATCACACGGCGCACTGCCTCACGAGTTAGGCTATTCAATATTTGCATGAACTAATCCTAAGGCAACTAGAAAGACAACTTAATAGTTGTGCACGAAACCTGTATTACGTGTTTGGATTTGTCGAGCGGGCGAGTAGTTTCCCCACCAGTGCATTCAATGTACTGATAACCCACCAGTTTGTATGCAGGGTGCGGGAGAACCTCGTTCGGTGCGGATGCCTCCAACGTGCGTGCTAAGGCGTGGACATCACTCCGAAGCAACGGTGCGTCAAGAACTGAAGCACATATATAAGACATAAGTTGTGAACATCGCCTGAATATCGCCTCTACAATTATTCCACAATTGTAGCCACTTGGCACGCTTTTACTGTTTCAGAGAGAGGCTTGAGCGACTTGTAATCTCGGCTATACGTCGCTTGTAACACATGTTCATATCAATAAAAGAGCTTGCTTTACTTCAACTTGTGTTTCAATGCTTCCGCTATATTTGTCAACTCAGAGAACTTGTTACCGAATCGCTATGCGTTCATGACTCCGCTGCACTCGGACAATCTGTGCGACTCAGTGGCTTAGAACTCTTACCGCCAGCCAATGAATCAAGGCCTTGCACGGGCGCGGTTCACGCTCGTGCGGCATCACGCCCGGATGGGTCAAGCGATCGTTCCGCGGGAGCGCTGGCGAGGGTGATTCCCGCCTAGCGGGAATGGCCGATTTGCCTGCGGGAGATCGGGGTGTGACAATCTCCTCCTTAGTCCCTCCTCTTCTTCCCCGTCGACGGCCACAGCAGCATCGGGCAGCTCCCCGAGCCGCCTCCGGCCGCCCCCGCGTCCCCTCGTCCTCTGCCGATCCCTGCGCTGCCCCCGGCCCCCTCCGCCTCAGCCCGGCCACCCTCCGCCGGAGTCCGACGAGAAAGCCCTAACCCTAACCCTAATTTTCCTGTATCCGACACGTGTCGGACACGTGTCGGACACGATTCAATCCTGGGTTTTTCAGTCTCGTTCAGGTGCGTGTATCTTCTTGCTCGTAGCTCAGATTTCGATTCCGTAAATTGCGTTGTGAAGCCTGTATGACCCTCTCGGTGTCCGGACAAACCTCTCGGGGCATCGCGTCCTGTGGTGATCGCACACCGCGATCCAAAAACAGGAAAAATATCGATCCGATTCACCCCGGAACTGGGTACGCCCCGCCAAACGGGATGACTTGGTCGTGCGCGGTCTTCACAGATACGTGCGCAGCGTTGATACGGACGTGTAGGATTTTGCGGAAGTCGATTCGGGTGTGCATGCACACCGGGATCAACGCGTATCCGCGGACACCGCCCCGTATCCGCCTTTTCTGAATTTTGCCCTAACTTCCTGTACACACGTCGGATCGAAACGAAACTTGTACCATCGGACTCGTAGCGATACGCTGGTCCTGTGACCCAAGTTTGGTTCACTTCTGAGAACGTTGACGAAATCGCGTGTCGTGGGCCCCACAGGTCCCACTTGACGGGCGATTTTGTGATCGGCTCATCGGAATCCAATTCTGGAAGTTCCGTTGGGTTCGTATCGTCGTTCCTGACCTGCTGACACTAAGTTTGGTGAATTTGGAGATCTTTGACTCTGACACGTTTTTCGGTGCAAAGCGGGCCACCGGTGGCCCCGTTTTGGCCCAAAATTGTCGTTTTTGCCCTTGTCTCCAAATTTGACCCAAGGACAGGCGTTTCTAGCTATTTGATATCTTTTGAACATGATAGTAATGTTTATTTCAGCATCTGGACACATTTTTGGAAATTTCCCCGAGACTCATAACTGTAATTGGATCCAAACATCAGGCAAGTACCTGCACTTCAAGTTTAATCTTTATATTGTGATAATTAATTCTTTGATCTACTAGTACCATTGGATGTTACACGTACTGTTAGAACACTGGATTTCATGTCTTGAATACGGGATTTCATGTCTTGAATACTAAAGTCCATGTCTTGCTTTTCGTGTCGGGTGGGAGAATACTAGGAGGCATGTAGTTTACCCTTTCCCCTGCCGTGACTAATAGCTGTTGGTACGCGACTGTACCCTCAACCGGATCTCGATTATTCATGTTTAATAGCCGTCTATGACGGCCGGATTAGCCTTATAAACCCCTACATGCCAACTATGTATTCTAAAATAAACACAAGTTCACACACATAGCTTCTTATCTTGTTGCAGTTTCTGTTGTCTTATTGTAGTTTCATTTCCTGTCTCATATTATTCATGTTTACTCATATTCCTGTTTATAGCATTAACTCTTAGTTATTGTTGCTTCTTTTATGCATATTCTCAATATGATACTTAGTCAGTTTGTTTTCTAATTGTCATAAATATTTAGTTTAATCTTATTGTGCATTGTGTACTTTGCTCCTTTCCTGACTGGATCCGTTGATTTAGGCGATGATGAGGACTATGCCCCCACCTTTTATGGCCCATATGAGGTAGCAGGTGATACAGTTGAGAAGCCGGTTCCCACTCAGGAGACTACTTCTGAGGAGTAGTTAGCAGTTAGTTATTCATTTTCTTACAGCACAACAATCGGGTTTGTCCCCGATTTATCTTCTGGATTCTGTATTAAACCATGAATTTGTATATCACAATTTGTCTTATAAAAACTTAACATTTTTATTCTCTGTTATTTTTCTTGTCTATTTATTTACTGTGGATGAGATAGATTTTAATTATCTGCGAACATGACCTAGACAGCGTACTACCGCCGACACTGCGGCGTAGGCTTGACGTACCCACGTACTCATGCCCGAATATCCGGGTGCGGGTTGTGACACGTTTTTATGGTGGCCCATGCAGGTCAACGACTAAATTGTTCGGTTTTAACTCAGGGACCGAACAGGCCTGCAATAAGATAGGGAAGTTTAGGATCTCATCCACTTGCTTGAATCGTTCTTGACATCTATCTCGGATTTGAATTAATTCCTTGACTTGCATCCTGCCTTGATTCCTGTGCGCCTCTTATCGTTTATTTTGGATGCAGAGTAAAGGATCTATCAGCAAGCGACAAGATTCCTACAAGATCACCACGAGATGCTCTACCAGCATGACCGTGGAGAACGCGCAGACTCGTGGAGTAGCGAATGCGCGTAAGTGATTTTTTTGCTGCCGTTTCTAGTATTGTTTAGCTCGTGCCTATTGGTTCGTAACCTCAGCCCCAACCTAGAAATTTTGAACTTGCTAATAACCTGGTATGCTTTATTTTGATAACTATAGAGATCATAGAGTCTTTTGTTATTTGTGCTTATTGTAGGTTGTTTTGTGTACTTAAATAATTTGTACCTCCTTTCATCATCATCTAGCGCACTTAATTTTGCTGTACTTGATTTATGCTGCTATTCTATAGCCTAGATTTGCAAGCTTACTCTTTATCGAGCTTGTTCATGAGAAGTGTATTATTGGGGAGGCCCACAATAATACATTTCAGAATCAGTGTATTACGGTCTGATCAACCATAGTGCGCTTGATTCGTCCTTCGAAATAATACTTTACGTGGATTGAGATATATAGTTGACTACTATACTTGCCCTCTAGATATGTCCGAGCATATCGTATCGATTACATAACTGTATTAATATGAGCATGTGAATAAGAATTACCAATATAGGATTCAATCCACAAATCGCTTGACAATTCCTACTTGAATTCTTTAAACGCCTTGATCCCGATACTTCTGTTCTATCACCTCACCCTTGAACTCTTTATTATTGATCTCCTTCTTCCCTATTTCGGAAAGACGAAATCTCGTGCTTGGTATAAGTTTGGTACATAGATAGTACTAGATATGTCCTATAGGCCGATCACATACTTGAGGATTATTCTTTCGAAATTAAGGACATATCATATGTGATACGATCAGCGTTGAAGTTTCGAGGATTGAATGACATGAGTAAACATATTAAGGAATATTTTCTTAAGGTATATAGCTTTTGTGATGGATGGGTAAATTCTAAGTTGGGTAGCAGTGCATTGTCAACTCGAGATAAATTTCTTTGTGACCGAGTAAGATTAGATTGAGAGAGGTTCAAGCCATTCCAATTTTGAAAATTTAGAGGAGTGACTAAGATGAGTAATGAATTGATATCGAGGACCCAATAGTTATATCTTAGATACATGATTTAAATTTTGAATAATGAAAGTAAAATTGTCAATTTGAATTTAGAGGATATATGATTCAACTTGAACATTGGTGGACTACACTTAAATTATTTCTCAATTTGATGATTGGAATTAAGAATTAAAATTTGATGGTTGGACTACCTAGTTGGAATATTGAGGATGTGAATGGAATTTAAAAGGTTGAAGCATACCAATGGGAATACTATTGGACTCGAATTACTTCTAGAGGAAATCATGATAGTTAGACTCGTGAGGCAAATTATAAGCGTATGCAAATCTTGAAGATGCTATATGGACTTAATTAAAAAAAAAAATTTGTCTGTGGATAATTAGAGAAAGTAAGAAGTGATAACCATAGGTTATATTTTGATTGGAACAGTAGTCATCTTAACCTTGAAGTGATTGCAGTAGATATGATTAGGATTTTAATTATCGTAAGGAGATTGCGATGGACTTGCCTTATGTACATAAAGGGTTAACAGATTATGGTTTAATTTTTTTAAAATTTCGAGGACAAAATTTTTATAAGTTGAGTAGATTGTAAACCCCCAGATTTTGCAAGAATTTTTAAATTGGAATTTTTCACAATTTTCTGAAATTTTCTGGGAATTTTCTGTAATTAAAATCAGGGTTTTTAATTTTTAAATAATTTTTATTTATTAATAAATAATATTAAAATATTATAAAAATAATATTTTTGAGTGTAAAATAAAAAAACTGGGCTTAGGGCAATTTTTTGGAATTTATTGGGCCTCGGACCTATTTTTAAACACCTAAAATCTATTTACTTAATTATTTATTTATTTATTAATTAATTATTATTATTATTATTATTATTTTTATTCGGCCCATTTCCCCCCAGCCCAACCCGGCCCACGGGCCCAGCCCGCTCACCATACCGGGTCGGGTCGGGTCTGCCCGAACCCGACCCGCACCCCCACGACCCGGTCCCCTTCTCCCCTCGGCCCGCGTCTTCCGGCGCTCCGCCCGGCGCTCCGACCGCCTCGCGCCTCTCTGTCTGGCCCATGCGCCTCCACGACGACCGTCTCCCTCGGCCAGCAACCCCCGGCCACCGCCTATTTAAGCCCCTCGTTCTCCTCCTCCGGCTACCCCAAACCCTAGCCACCGTGCCAACCACCGCCGTCGCCCTCACCACCGACCACCACGCCGCCACCGCCTCCCCGCTGTGCCGCTGCCAGCGCCTCCAGCCGCCGCCACCGGCCATCTCCTCCTTCCTCCCTCCTCTTCTTCCCCGTCGACGGCCACAGCAGCATCGGGCAGCTCCCCGAGCCGCCTCCGGCCGCCCTCGCGTCCCCTCCGCCTCCGCCCGATCCCTGCGCCGCCTCACCGCGCTGCCCCCGGCCCCCTCCGCCTCAGCCCGGCCGCCCTCCGCCGGGGTCCGGCGAGAAAGCCCTAACCCTAACCCTAATTTTCCTGTATCCGACACGTGTCGGACATGTGTCGGACACGATTCAACCCCGGGTTTTTCAGTCCCGTTCAGGTGCGTGTATCTTCTTGCTCGTAGCTCGGATTTCGATTTCGTAAATTGCGTTGTGAAGCCTGTATGACCCTCTCGGTGCTCGGACAAACCGCTCAGGGCATCGCGTCCTGTGGTGATCTCACACCGCGATCCAAAAACAGGAAAAATATCGACCCGATTCACCCCGGAACTGGGTACGCTCCGCCAAACGGGACGACTTGGTCGTGCGCGATCTTCACAGATACGTGCGCAGCGTTGATACGGATGTGTGAGATTTTGCGGAAGTCGATTCGGGTGTGCATGCACACCGGGATCATCGCGTATCCGCGGACACCACCCCGTATCCGCCTTTTCTGAATTTCGCCCTAACTTCCTGTACACGTGTCGGATCGAAACAAAACTTGCGCCATCGGACTCATAGCGATACGCTGGTCCTGTGACCCAAGTTTGGTTCGCTTCTGAGAACGTTGACGAAATTGCGTGTCGTGGGCCCCACAGGTCCCACTCGACGGACGATTTTGTGATCGGCTCATCGGAATCCAATTCTGGAAGTTTTGTTGGGTTCGTATCATCGTTCCTGACCTGTTGACACTAAGTTTGGTGAATTTGGAGACCTTTGACCCTGACACGTTTTTTGGTGCAAAGCGGGCCACAGGTGGATCCCGTTTTGGCCCAAAATTGCCATTTTTGTCCTTGTCTCCAAATTGGACCCAAGGACAGGCATTTCTAGCTATTTGATATCTTCTGAACATGATGGTAATGTTTATTTCAGCATCTGGACACATTTCTGGAAATTTTTCCGAGACTCACAACTGTAATTGGATCCAAACATCAGACAAGTACCTGCACTTCAAGTTTAATCTTTATATTATGATAATTAATTCCTTGATCTACTAGTACCATTGGATGTTACACGTACTGTTAGAACACTGGATTTCATGTCTTGAATACGGGATTTCATGTCTTGAATACTGAAGTCCATGTCTTGCTTTTCGTGTCTGGTGGGAGAATACTATGAGGCATGTAGTTTACCCTTCCCCCTGCCGTGACTAATAGATATTGGTACGCGACTGTACCCTCAGCCGGATCTCGATTATTCATGTTTAATAGCCGTCTATGACGGCCGGATTAGCCTTATAAACCCCTACATGCCAACTATGTATTCTAAAATAAACACAAGTTCACACACATAGCTTCTTGTCTTGTTGCAGTTTCTGTTGTCTTATTGTAGTTTTATTTCCTGTCTCATATTATTCCTGTTTACTCATATTCCTGTTTATAGCATTAACTCTTAGTTATTGTTGCTTCTTTTATGCATATTCTCAATATGATACTTAGTCAGTTTGTTTTCTAATTGTCATAAATATTTAGTTTAATCTTATTGTGCATTGTGTACTTTGCTCCTTTCCTGACTGGATCCGTTGATTTAGGCGATGATGAGGACTATGCCCCCACCTTTTATGGCCCATATGAGGTAGCAGGTGATACAGTTGAGAAGCCGGTTCCCACTCAGGAGACTACTTCTGAGGAGTAGTTAGCAGTTAGTTATTCATTTTCTTACAGCACAGCAATCGGGTTTGTCCCCAATTTATCTTCTGGATTCTGTATTAAACCATGAATTTGTATATCACAATTTGTCTTATAAAAACTTAATATTTTTATTCCCTGTTATTTTCCTTGTCTATTTATTTACTGTGGATGAGATAGATTTTAATTACCTGTGAACATGACCTAGACAGCGTACTACCGCCGACACTGCGGCGTAGGCTGGACGTACCCACGTACTCGTGCCCGAATATCCGGGTGCGGGTCGTGACAACTTGTTTATCCCTTTATTACACCAAATAATATATAAATTCATATATATGTTTGTGTGACATCAGTTCGGATACCGTTCTACCCCATTTACTTAGGACCAAAGGTGAGTACATTCTTTGTTAGTTTTCAGTACTTGATAGTGTATATATCGCATGTTCTAGATCTGTTTTACTTGATTCTGACACCATGATTACACGGGCTACTATTATATGGATCGAGTCAGGAGATATTATTTATTTGATGCGTACATCAGATACTTCTTACACATTTACTTTACCGTATGCTTCAAGTATTCCTTGTGCTCGTATCTATCGTGTGCTCATATTATATTCGTGTGTGTCACTACCATATTTTTTAGGAAAGGATATTTTAGTAATTTTATAATTAATTAAATATTGTGCATGCTAAATAATTATTTATTATATTATTTAATTATTTTTAGAGGTTATTTATTTATTTTGGACTTGTGTTAGTGGACCTAACTAGTTTAGTTAGACTCATGGACCAACATGTATTAATTGTTAGATTTGAGCCCATTAGAAAGCCCATTGATTAGGAGAAGAATTAATTTAATTAAACCATTAGACTAGAAGCTTTTCTCCTTAATTATTTCTTCATGAGAGGTCCCAAGGGATATAATAGATATTACATAGTAGCTTGAGGAAGGGATAGAGGAGGCCGGCCTATTAAAGAAGAGGGGAAAAATTTCTCTCTCCTCTTTTCATTTGAAAACTAGATCTAGAATTTTTTCAACCAAATTCCTTCATTCCACATCAATTTCCTACCAAATTTTATCCTAATTTCTTTCCAAATCACCATTGGAGACTAGTGGAGCAAGGATCTAGAAGGAGAAAGCAAGAATCTACAAAGAGGAGTAAGGATGTACAAGTTGGAGGCCAATTTTATCACATTTGGAGGTTTCATTGGAAATCTATCTCCCAATAAGTACAATTCAGTTTTTCCCTTAATTTAGGTTCTAAATATGAGATTAAACCATAAAAATCAACCCATATGAATAGGCTACCCATAGGATTTGGTTTTGTGTTCATAGGAGGCCTATTGAGAAAGTTATTGTACTTTTTGTGTCAATTTTGGGGGAATTCCGAGATTGACATTTGTTGTGTGTATCAATTGGTCCTATAGATCAATTTGGAATGTGCTTGTGTGTTTGGGACTAGTGTCGTGTCCATAATTGGGTACGTGTAGGTCGTATCGCAACAATTTGGTGATACTTGTTGATTTGAGAGTTTTTTCTCCTAAACGGGACTTTGTGTATGTCACATTTTGACACGGACACGTAGATTTATGTTTGACTCTTTGTATTATTCATAAATAATATATTAGACTTGTTCGTGCCCTTCGGGGTACATTTGGATGTGTGGTGGACTCATGTCGCAAGCGTATCCTAGATCTAGTGGGATACGGGTGTGATACGCTCTATCTGTTTGTGCAATTATTTCTAGATCTATTTCTCTTTTGTTCTTAGTCATTGTGATGTGTAATCATATATATATATATATATATATATATATATATATATATATTTATATTGTTATATATATACTTATATGTTGTATTTATATATTATTGTGTATGGTTATATATACGTGTACGTATATGTGAAGTTATATATATATGTTACTATATATGTGTATGTTATGTTATATGTATTTATTGTGTACATATATATGTATGTGGAGAAGTATTTGTGTATATATATTTATTAGTTGTAGTTATATACATATATATATATATATATATATATATATATATATATATATATATATATATATATATATATATATATATATTGTGTATGTATTATATATAAAAGTGAGAGAGGGGAGAACAAGGTGTTTTTGTGACAGTTTTCAACGACAGCAACAACATAACAGCAGCAGCAGGGGATTTAACAACAGCAGCCGCAACAGCAATAGCAACAGCAGCAGCAATAGCGAGGGCAGCAGTACAACAACAGCAACAACATCAGTTCAGCAACAACGACAGCAGCAGGAAACCGTCGCAATAACAGTAGTAGTATCAGCACCGTAACAGCAGCTACAACAATGGCAGCAGTGGTTTTTAGCGACAGATCTGCGGTTACATATATTTATATTATGTATTTAATTATAATATATATATATATATATATATATATATATATATATATATATATATATATATATATATATATATATGTGGTATTAGTGTATATGTATATATATTCCTAATTGTTAATTATATTTTAGTATACTATATTTATAATAATTAGTTGTAGCATATAATTATTAAAGGGTAGTTAGTATATATATGAAGTTGTGGCTTTTACCTTGAGATACCAATGTAAGTATCAAGGTATTTTAGAATAACCAAGGTATTGGGTTTGGGTATCAAGATGGAGATTTAGTGTTGCGATACCAAGTTGGTTCAAAACTAAAGTATCCATTTAATGTTTATAATTAGGATTTTATATATTTAATATTGTTTGATATATGTATATGTGATATTTACCTATTGTTACGTATCCTGAGATACGAAATCCTAGTATCCTAAGATATAGCTTGTATGACCTAGATTCATAGTGTTTGAACCCAATATCATTGAGATAGACTCATGCAACCTAGAAATAGGTAGTTTGACCAAGTTTGACCGGTTTGACTAAGAGTTGACCTAGTTTGACTATTTTGACTTAGAAATGGCTCTTTGACCTAGAAGTTGACTAGTTTAACTTATTTTCTTTTCGAAACTTTGTATTGATGTTGTATTCTATATCTAGGTATTCGAGGCACCGTATCAGATATCTGTGAGACTATTTACCAGACTTCAGGCGAGTACATTCTATGATAGTTTCTCATTTATGATATTCTCTATGTTCATTGTATCTAGTGTAGATATCCTTATTTTCTTGACACGATGGTAACACAGATTGGTATATCCGGATCTCGTCATGAGATATTATTTCTTGGTATATGGTGTATCTTGTGCAAGCCTTATTTCATTGATTATCTTGTACATATACAGACACTGATTCTCGGGAAGACTAGTTATCTTCTTGGGGAATCTCGTGCCATAGCGTACCATGGTTGGATCTACTATACCAGTCGGGGGTGGAGAGTATTTTAGTGTAGATATGTGATCATACTCTCCTTATGCATATCTTGTTCCTTGTGAGTGTTGATCATACACCGCATGTATACTCTTGTGCAAGTTCCCATGTCGCATGTTAAGCTAGTACTCACACACTTAGACATTAGTATTCTTGTTCATTGTCATATTATTCATTATTGTATTTATTCTATTATTTTCTTATTGTATATCTCTTGTATCTATTGTGCATCTCATATTTTTACACTTATTTACTGTTACATAGTTTTTATCATTGATTAGAACTGCTGTTAGAGATGTACTTTGCTCCTTTCCTGAATGGATATATTTTTTTTAGATGACACTGAGGAGTGGTACCCTACACATTATGGACCTCAGGATATTGTGGATTTAGAGTCAGAGACCCTGGCTCAGGAGGGACTTCTCCCAACTGAGACAGATGACCCGGGACTTGTAGCTTCTTAGTATTCTTGTACTGGATTTGTCTTCAGCTTATTTTGTTAGTATTCTTTTAGACTCATTGATGTTATTATTTCAGACTCATGAGTTGTATGTGACTATTCTATTCTTTATCATATTCGTGCTTATTTCTATCTTAGATATATGATTGAGTATATTGTTATTGTTGGTGGTTCATTATATTGCTAGGTAGATTACCCAGACAACGTTCTACTACCCATTCTGTGGCGTAGGCTGGACGTTGTTTCTGACTTGCATCCCTACATCGGGTGCGGTCGTGACACGTTTTTAGTGGTAGCCCATGCATGTCTTTCTTCTAGGTCGTAATTAGTGTGATTCGTAGTGGTGCTCTGAATTGAGTACTATTACGAGCCTGTTTAGGATATAGGATATAGGTTATAGGATGAGAATACTCAATCACATATCGGAAAAATTCTTTTAATTCATTCAACTATTCTCCTTTGATATTGATACTTGATCTCTTAAACTGTCCTTTCCTTGAGTGTCGTACATCATGTGCCATATTGATTCTTTCTTTCGCTTTGTCTCAGGATATCGCCTAAGACTAGATCGCAGCAGGGGAGAGCAGCTTCTCAGAGGTCTACGACGTCCCGAGGGCCTACACCAGTCACTTCTCCGGTGATTGGAGTGTCAGCAACTTTTGGAGGTCCACCACCTACTCAGAGGACTGTGCCAGCTGTATCTGAGGGACTTCCATCTCTACCTCCTGTGCCAGCAGTGGAGACACAGATGTTTACACTATTTTATGAGATGCTCGAGGCACAGAGAGCTCAGTCTGAGGCACATCAGAGGCAGACCGACATTTTACGGCAGGGCATCGAGAGTGCTCATCAGCTTGCTCGTGCCGTAGTAGAGAGAGGAGTTCTGGTCCAGCAGCATGTTGCTCCTCAGGTTGCTCAGGTTCGGCCAGGCAATATTCAGGACTTCAAGAAGCTGAAGCCTAGGGTCTTCAAGGGGACGGAGGGCATCGTCTATGCTGATGATTGGCTCGAGGACATTGAGCATCTTATGAGGGTGACCTGTCTTTCTGAGGATCTGAAGGTTGAGGCGGTAGGACTTCAACTGTTGGACGTTGCCCACACTTGGTCCAAGAATGAGCCAATTCTTATTGACGCAGGACAGTCTTGGGAGGTATTCAAGGATCTCTTCAAGAAAAAGTTCTTCGCTCGGGCAGATAGGATAGACTTGGGGAGGCAGTTTGAGAGCCTCATTCAGGGGAGCATGTCTGTGGAGGAGTACGATGCGGAGTTCGGCAGGTTGAGCCGATTTGCAGAGTATTTGGCGAGAGAGCCGGAGGTTCGGGCTATTCATTTCTGTGAGGGTTTAAACTGGGAAGTGAAGATCCTCATTTCATCTTTTTATGAGACATACTCGGAGATACTTGCGGAGGCACGCAAGGTTGAGCGGGAGTTGGGTTTGAAGCCCAAGAGAGACCGTGATTCTGTTTTAGGGGCCAACAGTAGTACAGTATCTGCCACGCATCTTTATTTCCAGTCTAGGCCTTTCCAGCAGCCACAGCAGCACCAGACTCCAGCTAGGGCACCATTTCACCAGGCATCACAGCAGCATAGACAGTTACAGCAATCTTTCTGCCACTTCTGCAAGAAGTTAGGCCACATATGAGAAGTTTATAGGAAGAGGTTGGGAGTTTGTTTGTATTATGGTACTGAAGGGCATCAACTGAGGGAGTGTCCTTTCAATCCTCGTCGTGTAGTTCAGGGAGCAGCTTCAGCTCCGAGGGCACATGCGAGACCACCTGCAGTACAGCCGAAGGGGCCGCTTCCGACCCAGCAGCAGCGTTATGTCCAGCATCAGCAGCAGGGATGTGCATGTCAGGGATAGGCGTTTGCTATAACAGTCGAGGAGGACGAGCCCACCGGAGAGGTCATCGCAGGTTCTATTCTTCTTGATTCCTTTCCAGCTTTAGCTTTGTTTGATAGTGGTGCTTCCTATAGTTTTGTATCTATTTTTTTTGCTCTAAAGCATGGTTTAGTAGCTGAGTCTTTGCTTAGGACTTGTAAGATCATTACCGAAGGAGGCATTATCCTGGTTAATGATATTTACAAGGATCAGAGAGTTACTCTAGGAGGCTGGGAGTTGAGTGTGTGTCTACTTGTAATGCAACTTCCGAGCTACGATATTGTACTCGGAATGGATTGGTTGAGTAGGCACCGTGCTAGTATAGATTGTAGAGGAGGTAGAGTTTTTTTTGGTCCGCCAGGAGAGCCAGAGTTCGAGTTTGCTAGAGGAGCTACAGAGCAGGGAGAAGGCATTATTTATGGAGCTATGGTGGAAGACAAGGAGTTACCGCATCCGTTGATAGTAGAGTTCTTGGATGTATTTTTTGAGGAATTGCCAGGATTGCCGCCATATCAAGATGTTAAATTATCTATAGACTTAGTGCCAGGTGCAGAACCAATTTTACAGCATATCTATAGAGTAAACAATAGCGAGCTGGTCGATATGAAGAAGCAGGTGGACAAATTGCACGATAAGGGGTTTATCAGATTGAGTTCTTCACCATGGGGAGCCCCGATATTGTTTGTACCGAAGAAGGATGGATTAGTGCGCATGTGCATTGATTACAGGGCATTGAATAATGTCACTATCAAGAATAAGTACCCTTTGCCACGGATTGATGATCTGTTCGATCAGTTGAGTGGTGCCAAGGTGTTTTCTAAGATAGATTTGAGATCAGGCTACCACCAGGTGAAAGTGAAGTCGGAGGACATACCGAAGACTGCTTTTTGAACTCGGTATGGTTAGTACGAGTTTATAGTGGTGCCGTTTGGTTTGACTAATGCATCGACGGTATTTATGAACTTGATGAACAAGGTGTTCCATCAGTACCTTGACAAGTTCGTGGTGGTGTTCATCGACGACATACTCATATACTCGAAGACACCGGAGGAGCACGAGGAGCATTTACGGATTGTGTTGGAGGTGCTGAGGAAGGAGAAGCTGTATGGAAAGCCATCCAAGTTTGAGTTATTCCTGGATAAGGTAGAGTTCTTGGGGCATGTTGTGACTGGTGATTATATTTTAGTGGATCCGAAGAAGATCACAGCAGTAGAGTGTCACGCCCCAATCTTTCGCAAGCTCAATAGTCCCCGCTGAACGTGAATCACCATGTTGCAGCTCTCCCGCAGGACAATCGTTCTCATCGGGACTTGATGCCGTACGAGCCTGAAGTTGCGCTCGTACAAGGCGATGTTGTCAAACACCAAAGTTATCATTGAAACAACCAAGTTGCAACGAAAGTCAAGTGTGTACCAAGCACACATCAGAGTAAAATGCAGCGAAGCTCTCGATAGGGTCCAAATGAAATGCCACGAAGGCGATGTCACAAAGGCGATGAAATACTCTTGCTCTTTCTCTAGCCCACAAAGGTACTTACAGTTCATACATCATGTCCCGTATATCCAAGCAAACGACATACACTCTATGCATGCCTTAGTGTAGTGATTCCCAAGATTCAACCCAAGTGTTGAAGCCTTTACGTGTTTTCTATATTATTAGGCATGAAGGAGTAGAGGAGAAGGGAAAGAGCCCACTCATAATGTTTGATCATGTTAAGCATCATGTCCTGTCGATACGGCCAATCCCTTGAACCCGTGGTCCGATGCAAGCGCGATCTACTCAACTGGTATGACCTGCGGGAGAGCTGCAACGTGGTGATTCACGTTCAGCGGGGACTATTGAGCTTGCGGGAGATTGGGGCGTGACAAATTGATATCAGAGCGCCTGGTTCATTTTTTCGGACTTGGTCCTTCGCTTCATCACAAACTCTAAATAGCTTCCGTGTGTCATCTAGCTCTTGGCTCTACTCAGTACCGCATTAGATGTTCCATGCAATAAGTCTATATAATTGCTGGTTATGGCTGCATGTTGTTCTTGGTTGCATTGCTTTTGTTGGTTTTAATTAGATTGCTTAGCCTCGTTAGGCATTGTTGCATTCGTGCAACAAGTTGGGTGCCATTGTTGCATTTGCGCAACAAGTTGAGAGCTTTTGTTGGGTTGGCTTGGCTTATCGTTCAGGGATTTTCTGATTGCATTAATGGATCAGTTGGTTGGCATACGAGATTTGGTTCTGCGGCATATTATGAGTAGAAATATTCGATGAGAGTGGATCGTTGCACGAGTTGCTCGTGTAGCGATTGTGTTGGATAGAAGTTAGAATTTTGTCTGTGGCGCATCGGTTGAGCATGTTTGAGTTGGCTTAGGAATATCAGAATATTGTTGCACGAGTTGCTCGTACAACAAATGTGTGGAACCATTGGGTATTGTGTTGGACTACTTGGAAGACAATCGTTGCATGATTGCTCGTGTTGCGAGAGTATCGGACTGTTTGAGAATATATTAGAAGTATTGAGAACGGGATATAGCACGAGTTGCATCGCAAGATTGATGGAAATAGTTGGATTATTCAGGCATTGGCTGAGTTTTGTGTCAGACTCGAGTTGGGAATGGTAGGATAACGCATGAGGGATGGTTCGAACGGATCTTGGATCAGTGCATAGAAATTATAATACGACTAGCGACTTGATTCGGAGTGGTATATAGGATACCACATATTGAGCAAGGCATTGAAATATTTTGGTTAGACATTAATGGGAATTGCCTGAACGGACTCGGGTAACGGGAATACAAGTTGGTTGGTGCACATCGGCTGAGTTGGGAAGAATAAAAATGAAGCAAGCGAATATTGAGTTGAGCATATCGAGAATGGACGTGTACAAATGGAAGTATCATTGGGCTTAAGAGATGGACGAGATCGGAACGAACAGATGGGAGACGCTTGAGCGAAATGATGGGTTAATCGGAGGATAGCGAGCACGGACTACGATTTTGGGCAACACATTTGAGCTGTTGGTTGAGTAATGAAATACGATCTTGGTTTGGAGGGGCAATGCGATGGATTCACACAAACTTGAAAGATTTTGGATATTGCTGCTCGAGAAGTCAACTCAGGTTTAACGGAAGTGGAATTTTGGGCAAAATGGTGCAACAATGGTAGACGGATTCTCCGAAAGACGTGGACGGATTGTGGCAACAACAAAAGGCAAAGATTTATAACGGACGAACTTTTAAAGATAGCTAAATATGGGAGCAACGTAGGAACAAATAACTGTGTTGCTCGAGTAAGTTGGACGTGCATTGTGGAACGCGACAAACGGATAAGAATTTGAGCAAGTCTCGAGTTTCGAGAATTATTGCAAGTCGTAGTGCAAGTAGACGAATATGGCAATTCAGAAATTTAATGGATTCAGGACAAAACGACTGATTTATGGAAGACGGTTTCAACGAGCACAGTTATCGAATTGTGACTTGGATAGATAGCAAGACTCTAGGTGGTTAAGCGGCATTGGTTGACAGATCATCAAGGGTAGTGCATAAAATACTCAGATTCGGAAGTTCCCTCGGATGGAATGGATGAATTTTGGTTCGGATTTTCAGATGAGATATATCATGGTTCATAGTAACTGTCCATCGTGATGACTTACAATTATCGAGCGTAGCTTCGGGATAGTTGACCCTAACGACTTGACCGCCAGGTGAGAGAGAAATATGGTAGACCCATTGAACGACCCTTGAGGCGGTGTATTTGGGAATGCATCGAGGGAAGATATGAGTAATATGTGTTGGAGATTTGGCTTATCGACTGAGTGTTGGATTTGAGAGACCCTTAGGATAGTCTTCAGCTGATGATGCAGCCGGAAGATCGGAGCGATGGTGGAAATAGCCTGGTCAACTGATGAGATTCAGAGTCGCAGATTTTTATCGATGGCATCGCCTCTGACTTATCGTGCCCTGGAAGGGAATAGCATTCATATGAATTGACGACTGTAAAACTAGCTCGTGAAGTTAAAGCAACGGCTCGTTCAAATCAAATCCTTGCGAATACTGGAAGGGACAAATTTGCCTCAGATTTACAAGATGTATCAGAACTTAGTCTGGGAAGCGTGCTCGTTCGGAAGGCAAAGGTGATATCCTATGCTTCGAGGCAGTGGAAGCAGCGCGAAGAACTATTCCATGCGCAACCTAAGAATTGTGGCTAGTGTGTCCACATTGAAATCGTGGCGACACTATCCCTTTGGCGTGGCGGCGAGATCTTCGTGGATCACACGAACCTCGATATAGATATTCACCCAGTGAGATATTGAGATGGCAGGAAAAAGGTGTTGGACTGAGCTGATCTAAGCAAAGTTTGATATTTGGGTAAGTCGCCTAGTTTGGGTAGTATCGGTTGAGATTATCGTTCGGTGCATGAGATATATTTGAAGATGCTGCTAGTGCGGATTCATAAATAGTTGGATGGATTGAGTTGGAACACAAACTGATTGAGTCGGTGGAAGATCATCATAATTGAGAATAGTGCTTAAGCGAACATGTTGGAATGGAAATCAGGATTGGTTCCATTTAGAGTAAAGCAAATGGATGCCTCGAACATAAAGATACCCTTGTAACTTGTTCAAATTTGCTATCGCAAAGCTCGGCTGAAATGCATGTATTTTAGGGACGCCTTAAATATGTGTACGATCCAAAACTAAGCGATACGAAGAATTCGTATTGAGCTATAAGGAGGATGTGGGAATTTAAGAATTTGTACGAGCATTCAGCAGAGCGAGATGCTGAGTCTGGATCGTGAGTATGAGAGTTGCATAGAGCAGATTTATGGAATTGGACAAGCGGCATGTGATAGGAATGAGTACCAGCATGGTTCGTGGACGAACCTGATTCTAAGTGGTATATTATGTAACGCCCGCAACCGTACGGTGTGTTACGCTGAGTCGGATTGAATAAAACAAATGCTGGTTACATTTAATTTGTTGGATTTTGGGAAGGAGTATTGATTGAGTTTGTTTCATGTGCAGATGGCTAGCAGAGTTCGATGGGAATCAGGTGTTCGTTTAGAACAGTACTGAGCAAAGCAGGGTTGGAATGATAATACCGTCTTCCTTAGTCCGATCGGTCGGATGATTTGGAGAGCACGACCTGCTCGCACGGTTATACCAGTTGAGTAGATCGCACTTGCAGGCCGTACTCTCCAAATCATCCGACCGATCGGATTAAGGAAGACGGCATTATCATTCCAACCCAGCTATCTCAGTACTGTTCTGAAATAACACCTGATTCCCATTGAACTCCGCTAGCCATCTACACATGAAACCAACTCAATCAATACTCTTTTCTAAAATCCAACAAATCAAATGTAACCAGCATTTGTTTTATTCAATCCGACTCAGCGTAACGCACCGTGCGGTTGCGGGCGTTACATAGAGTCTTGGAAGACCCCGAGTTCGGTAGCAGAGATCAGAAGTTTCTTGGGGTTGGCAGGCTACTATAGAGATTTTGTGTCACGCCCCAGTCCCAAAATACGTAGGACTAGGACACGTAAGCATGCCAGCCGCATGTATATGGCAACTCCAATATATGAAAACCATAATACATGCGTACGCTGTATAATGAACATTAATTCACCAGTGGTAAAAACTATCACAAGTTACAGGGTATAATCTAAATCTCATCCACAGAAAACATAAATAGATATATATAACCAATATCTATGAAACTAGATCTCAATATAAAGTATCTAAAGATGATAGTTGGATGGAAACAAATCTGCTACCAACTCGAATATATAAGTGTAACACAAAAACATAATATAAGAATATCAACTAACAATCATGGGGCTCGAAGAGAAGACCACCTCGAAAATATAAGTAACCAGTCCGGATCTGCGCTCCTGCGAATACTCATGAACATTTACGCCTGGAAAGGGACCAGGTCCTCAGAGGGACATAACAAGATACATAGAAGCATGCCAATAAAGTACTGAAATAAATATCCGATGGGGTCGCCTAACCGTCTAAGTGAATGCACTTTGAGAATAACTTTCCAACACGTGGGCTATCTGGCCATAAATAGAATTGGCATGATTCTTTCGGAGAATCAGAGGCCTACAAAGTATGTCGTCTTTTGAATGCTAGAGTCCGCCTGTAATATATGGGGTCATCACCGCCCGTAGCTCCAGCGGAGCGTCCGGGTGAACAAAAGGAAAGTACAACGGAGCCCAACCGCATTACTTGTTGTTCTCCCTATCCCATGCTCTAAGCATGTCACATCCATGACACGATAATACCTCTAATAACTGTCAGGTCTACTAGCATGCAAAGTTTCTAACATTAGTTATCCCTAACGTACGGCCATATGTACATGAGGCCAGACCTATTATGCAGTCCGTGATCTATATGAGACTCACACTCGTGTAGCAACTGTGTCACAGCCAATGAACCTAATGATGCTTCATGATAATGGGGCGGTCTCATAAACAAGGTCAATTCATATATATAATAAAAATAAATCACGACGACACCGTCGTTGCACCCACGTTTCCTTGGACGCGCACTTTATATAACAGTTAAAATATATGAACTAATGACAGAAATAAAGATGCATGCAACATATGGAATATGAATAACAGTACAATGGCAAGGTATACTTGCCTGGCAAGAAAGCTGCGATGTTCCAATAACCTGCTCCAGAAGTCGCGCAGAACAATCTAATATCCTATGTACATATAATATAATACAATACAATCATTAGTCATTACACTAGCACATACACAACCATTTTTACACTGGACTCAGGGGTACGCTAGGGGTAACACGGGTCAACTAACACGATAAATTTGCACGTTGAATTATGCGGGTGTCGCATCTTCAAATACTGCGCACAATCAGACAGTCAAACCAACACATCTATTGCCAGTACGCCAGTGTACACAAGTCAGTAAATTCATAAGTTGCTTAGGGTCAACATGGTCAATGTAAATACGGGATAGCCCACAGTGTCCTAGGATTGTACAGTCTAAACACATATATAGTCATAATTATTATTTAGCATTTAATTACATATATAATACCTCCATATATATATATATATATATATATATATATATATATATATATCACTTTAATTCTAGTACGCGTACGTGTACAAGTTATTAGGTTAACCGACGCGGGTCTGATGTCAACTAACTGAACATCTCTCGAAGAAATATGCTAAACCCTATGCTATTTACACTAGCACACATAAAATAAAGGAAGGGGGATAGGTTCGAACCTCGGGGTTAGCGTGTACGGGCACGAGGATCAGGGGTGACTGCTGCAGGTCATCTTCGACGAGGGTGACGGTCTATAATAATGACGATGATGACGACATTGATGATTATTATTGAGGATTACGATATGGTGATTAGGGTGATAATTATGATGATGATGAAGGTTAAGGTAATGGTGAGGATTATGGTGATTAGGTGAGATGACGATTATGCGATGATTATGATGATGTTGGTGATGATGGGATGATGATGTATAGTGGTGATGATGTATGGTGGTGATGAGGATGAGTGTGATGATGATAATGATCGTGGTTATGTAGTCTATCGGAGTCCGGCCAGGGGGAGGTCCGGCCAAGGAGGTCCGACCATGGAGGTTGAGCAAGGAGAAAAGGGGAGTTCGTGGTCAAGGAGGAGGATTTGATGACAGGGAAGTGTTATGGGTGGTGGTGTTTCAGTCGAGGGGAGAGCAAGTTCAGCGTTGTGGCTGCTCCGGGAAGAGGAGAAGGTGCTCAGGCGAGAGGCTCGTTGTGACGAGGATGTGGCTGTGTCAAAACAGTCGGGGAGGGTGAGAGAAAGTCGACGACGGGATAGAGATGGGTGGTCGAGCGTCCAGTCGAAAGGGGCTGCTGTCGTCGAGCTCCGGCGGTCAGTGGATGGGTGGTTGAGATCGGCTATGACGAGGATGGGGACGTCGTGGTAGTGGTTGAGGTGTCGAAGATGATGATGGTGGTGGTTTATGATGTCGATGAGGGAAGGACAGGCCGGAGAAGAGAGGGAGAGGTCTGGGTGAACCGCGGTGTTCCCAGGCAATGTGGGGTGGTTCAGGAGGGCTGAGGCCTAGGTACAGCGGAGCACAACGGCTCCGACGAGGAAGTTCAGTTGATGGCGGTGCTCGAGTTGCTATGGTGCGGTCGAGGTCAGGGAGTCGAGGATGAGGCGAGGAAGATGGAGAGAGCAGGGAGAAGGATCCGGCGGGTGGCTCACCGGAGGGAGGTCGGGGTGACCGGAGCTCCGACGGCGGGAAGGATTCTGAGGAAGAAGGTGAAAAGTAGTAGCAGGGGGTCGGCTGAGATAGGGTTGGTTTGAGTTTTGCAATTGAAAAAAAAGGAAAAGTTTGTATTTATATACATGTGGACCTAGGGTTTGATGTTTGACCTAGGGTTTGGGCTTGGTCAACATTCCTTGGAGTGAGCCTTGGCATCCCATGGGGATGTTTAGAGGGCTATATTTGCATTGTTTAAAATGTAAGGCTAGGTTTAAATGAGGGGACGATGTTGCATGTTGCACATTCCAAAAATTATAGAAAAATTCGTATAAAGGGGAAAAATAGGTTTCTTCATGTATTATTCAATGGTGTGGACACCTTATTACATTTTTGCATAAAAGTGCCCAACAATTAGAAAATTGCACAAAGACGAAAATTAGATTAAATTAATTAAAATTAATGCGCAAGTTGTTCTTGAATTAATTAGAAGTACATGAAGATAAAATTAGATGGAACACAAGTGTCATGGACATAGAGGGCTCAGATTAGAATATTATCATAAATTAGGTTGTACGAAATGGGTCAAGATTGTGTCTCCAATTTCGATTGGAACGCTCAAGGATACAAAGTTAGAATTATTTAGAATTAAGAAATAATGTTTGCGATGATTATTGTGCGACTAAAATATAGCATAAAAGAGCATAATTATAAGTCACGCAAAGGTCAGAATAGATGACTGGCATATCTAGGACAAGAATATAAAATTTATAGGAAGGCAATGGCTAGTGTAGTGCTCAAATTATTGAAGCAACGGTAAGGTATGCTAAGTGATATAAATCTTATATAATTAAATAAAATACCGTGTCCTATTTTCAATTGGATACAAACTAGCCCTAATTTTACTATCTAAGCCAAGTAGGCCTAATTTTGGGTGATGGGGTGTACAGTTTGTGCAAGATTTTTTTAGGATTACCGAGCCAATGACCAGACTCACCAGGAAGGATGTAGAGTTTGTTTGGAAGAAGGATTACCAGGCTGCTTTTGAGGAATTGAAGAAGAGATTGATGTCTGCTCCTATTTTGACGTTGCCATCAGGGTCTGGAGGTTTCACTATTTATAATGATGCATCGGGAAAAGATTTGGGTTGTGTTCTTAGCAGAATGAGAAAGTGATTACCTATGCATCCAGGCAATTGCATCATCATGAGAAGAATAATTCTACCCATGATTTGGAGTTGGCAGCAGTCATCTTTGCCCTGAAGTTATGAAAATACTATTTGTACGGAGAGCATGTAGAGATCTTCACAGACCACAAGAGCTTAAAGTACGTTTTTACACAGAAGGAGTTGAACATGAGGCAACGTCGGTGGTAGGAACTGGTGAAGGATTTTGATATATCTTTGTAGTATTATCCTGGGAAAGCTAATATAGTTGCCGATGCTTTAAGCAGGTATCCGGTAGCTATGTTCTTGACTCATGATCGATATTTGTTGGAGGACTTGGAGAGCTTGGGCATTGAGGTGGTACTTCCTGGGTTGGCTATGCAGATGCGGGGATTGCAGATATATTTAGATTTTATGGACATGATCAAGGCAGCACAGTATGAGGATGTATCTCAGAGGAGCATCAGAGCTCAGGTGAGAGCAGGATTGGAGGAAGATTTTACCATTGTTGAGGATGGTTCTTTACGGCATGGAGTTAGATTGTGTGTGCCTAGTGG
The DNA here is from genome assembly GCA_036927795.1 of Iris macrosiphon. NCBI lineage: Eukaryota > Viridiplantae > Streptophyta > Magnoliopsida > Asparagales > Iridaceae > Iris > Iris macrosiphon. The sequence continues at coordinate 181,873,397 of JAYESA010000006.1, read as the reverse complement.
GGAGCTGCGTGAGGAGGTGTTGCAGGAAGCGTATCGCTCTCAGTATTCCAGACATCCAGGTGCCAACAAGATGTATCAGAATATGTGAGAGAGAGTGTGTGGTAGTATGGCATGAAGAGAGAAGTGGTACACTTTGTATCCAGATGCTTAGTGTGCCAACAGGTGAAAGCCGAGAGGTAGAGGACAGGAGGTTTACTTCAGTCATTACCCATTTCAGATTGGAAGTGGGAGCACATTACTATAGATTTTGTGTCCAGACTTCTACGATCTCCAGGAAGGAAAGACGCAATTTGGGTCATCGTTGATTGGTTGACCAAGTCGACCCACTTTTTGCCTTTCAAGGTGGGTTTGTCTACGTAGAAAGTTGTGGATGAGATTAGAATAGTCTGTGACTTGTAATAATTGTTCTATTTCCTGTTAGACTACAGCTTAAGCATGCCCTGATGGATCCATTAAATTGGGTTGTCCATCGGTGCGTGCTGCTGGCCATTGCCACGCATTCAGTCCCTCGGTATTTTGGGACTGGGGCGTGACATCGGCTCAGCCTCCCGAACTCTGCAGCATACTCCTCTACGGACATGCTTTCTTGTGCAAGGCTCTCAAATTGCCTTCCTAATTCCAATCTGTCCGTCCGATCAAAGAACTTCTTCTTAAAGAGATCCTTGAATATCTCCCAAGACTGCCCCGCATAAGTAAGAATTGGCTCATTCCTGAACCAAGTGTGGGCAACGTCAAACAATTGAAGTCCTACTGCCTCAACCTTCAAATCCTCCGCAAGACGGGATACCTTCATGAGTCACTCAATATCTTCAAGCCAATCGTCAGCATAGACTATACCTTCTGTACCCTTGAAAACTTGAGGCTCAAGCTTCTTAAAATTTTGAATGTTGCCTGGCTTGATCTGAATATCCTGTGGCTGTGGAGGAGCCTCTTTCTGAACTGATGTTATAGCTATCTGATGGGCATTTTCCATACTCTGCCGCATCAAATCTGACTGCCTGTGCTGGGCTTCTATCTGTGCCCTCTGTAATTCCATCATCTCTCTAAACAGTGCAACCATCGGTGCGGTATCTCCTGAAAATGGAGGTGGTGGAAGTCCCTCCGAAGCAACTGGAGTAGTCCTCGGAACAGGTGGAGGAGAACCCCCGAAGGCAGCCGAGAATCCTACATGAACTGATGTCGTAGGAGGTACAAACCCTACTGCCTGAGTGGAAGATTGAGAGGTGGCAGACCTCGCAAAAATTGCTCCCGATCGATGGGATCTAGTCTTCGGCGGCATCCTGAAGACAGATCGAAACAAAGGAGATCAATTCGACACAAGATAAGATATCATCAAGGAAGGATAAAAGTACTCAGAAGGAATCAAAAGTAGCGATTCAATTCAGATTGGAATTCCTAGTTGAGATTGAGTATCCCTCTCTCTTCCTAGTATCCTATGTCCTATATCCTATCGCAGGCTCGCAGTAGTATAACTAAGTCATCGCACTACCACGATATCGCAATATTGCGAAGCCTGACCTGCATGGGCCACCACTAAAAATGTGTCACGACCCGCACCTGGTGTAGGGATGCAAGTCGGGAACAACGCCCAGCCTACGCCACAGCATCGACGGTAGAACACTGTCTTGGTCAACTATACTATCTAATTATCTCACTATAAAGCATAAACCTCCAATAATATCTCAACTCCAAGATGAGAGTACAATCAACTTAGTTCGACACAATACTCAATCACATTTCTATGGCACGAGAAGATATCACAGAAGTCTAACATAACTATACAGTTAATATAACAACAACAAATAGAAATAATATCCAAACACAAATATATGCCGAAAACAAATCTGGTACCAAAATGCTAAAGAAAACTAACTATGCAAACTAGTGAATCCGGCTAAATCTCTTGACAGTCACTCCAGAACTAGTGGGTCCAAGTCTATACCATCTATAGGCTGAGGTCCGTAGTATGTCGGACACCAATCTCCCGGATCCTCTGAAAAATATTTTTCAGTCAGAAATGGATTGAAGTACAACCCAATAGCAGTTCCAATTAATTGATAAAAACTATAAAGCAGTAGAATAGAAGATGCTATCTACGATGAGGATATAACTGATAATCAAGAACAATGAAAGAATAGGCAATACTAACAACAGAATATAATCAATGCATACAAGAATAAAGGATTGAACTATAATGTCAGAATAGAACAATGTAATCAATGAACTGAATAATGGAATCTATAATAACTATGTGATTTAAGATACTAACTAAATATGTGATCGGTCTGGGAGATTCAATGATTACACTAAGGAGCTAACTCAACCATACGTGAATTGCATGGTTAGTTAGTAGCCAATGATTACACTACTAGCCGATAGTTTCTTGATCACATATTTAATTGGTATTTCCCCCGCCCCGACTGATATGATGGATCAAATCATGACACATCACTAGCCAATGTATCCAATATTTAATCTACAATATTCAGTGTTATCCAATACCAACAAGGACAGTATCTGATACCATCTCCATAAGCAAGATAACATTCCATGACTGACGATCCAATAACAATACCAATCCGTGTACCATCGTGTCAAGAATCATAAGTAACATTTCTAAATACTTGAATTATAGTGGTAATCAAATAATGAAAACTATCAGAGAATGTACTCGCCTGTGGTCCAGAGCAAATGATGAAAAAATGATGTCCGAACTGGTGTCACAGACCTATATATGAAATATTGCATTAATACAAGTTTTTGGGAAGAGAAATAAATTAAACTAGTCAACTTTTTAGGTCATAAAGTCATTTCTAAGTCAAAAGTCAAACTAGGTCAACTCTAAGTCAACTATGGTCAACTATAGTCAAATTATGGTCAACTACCTATTTCTAGGTTGTATGAGTCTAACTCAAAGATATTGGGCTCACACACTATGAATCTAGGCCATACAAGCTACATCTTAGGATACTAAGATACCGTATCTCAGGATACGCAAACAAGGGATAAATATAACGTATATGTACATATCAAACAATATTATATATATATAATCCTAATTACAAATGCTAAATGGATACCTTGGTTTTGAACCAATTTGGTATCGCAATACTAAACCTCTATCTTGATATCCAAACCCAATACCTTGATTAACCTCCAATACCTTGATACTTACCTTGGCATCTCAAGGTAAATTCAAAACCTTATTTATACTAACTACCCAACAATAATTATAAATTACTATGCATTTAATATTTATATAATACTATATACCTTATTTTAGTCACCTTAATACCAACCCATAATTAGTTTACAACTATCCTATTACTTATGCCAATACCTACTACTCATACCTTGGTATATCTTGATACTTACCTTGGTATCTCAAGGTAATTGCCAAAATCTCATATATATACTAACTACCCAACAATAATTACATATATCAATCCAATATAACTCTAGTATGTACTAATAGAAAAATACTAACTACCAACTACACACTAACTATTAATACATATATAAGTACATACATACCTACAAATATATAATATATAAAAGATACTCATAACAATTGATAACTAAAATATAATAACTATTCTAATAAATTTATATGCTACAACTAAATATATACATATATAGTATACTATAATACAAATAACAATTAGGAACATATTTATATATATATATATATATATATATATATATTAATTACCATATATATATAAATATATATCTATATATATTAATATCTAATATATTAAAAACTGCCAAACTGTCGCTAAATACCCTGTCCACTGTCACAGAAAGCTGCTGTGTATATAGATACACTGTAATTTTTGTGACAGTTTCCTGCACTGTCACTAAAAACTGTCGCTGAAGCTTCTGATACTCTGCTGATACACTGTTGTTTCAGCGATAGTTTTCTGCAACTGTCGCTGACTGCTGTCGCTGAAAAGCTGCTATTATTTGCATTTGTTGCTACTGTTGCGACACTTCTGGCTCGCTGCTGTCGCTGAAAATATATGTATATATATATATATATATACAATATATATATAAATACATATATATAACCCACCATATATATTTATATAATATATATTTAAATACATATATATAACCCATAATATATATTTATACAATATATATATATATATAACTATACATACACTTATACAAAGTAAATTGTATAAAATACCACATAGTAACATACACACACACACATTGTAATTTGTATATATAACTATACATATATGTATACATATATATAATCATACAATAATATAAATACATAACAATATATAATATAACTATATATATAACCACATAAAAATATATCTACTATATTATATATACATATGCTACCACTTATAAATATATATCTACATGTAGAAAAATAGCTACATAATAAATATACACATATAATATATACATAGATACATAGATCTAAGGCACAACACTACATAAATATATATACACAATATTATATATATATGTAATTACACTTTTTCATGAAATAAGAACACAAAGAATTAGATCTACAATTAAATTCTACCCACGTGGACCGTATCACCCCGTATCCCACTAGATCTAGGATACGCATGCGACACGAGTATACCACACATCCAAACGTACCCTGAAGGACACAAATAAATCATAAATAATATTTATGAATAATACGAAGAGTCAAAAATAAATCTACGTGTCCGTGTCAAAATGTGACATGCTCAAAGTCCCGTGTCGGAGGAAAAACCCCCAAAATAATACGTATCACCAAATTGTTGGGATACGACCTACACATACCCAATTGTGAATACGACACTAGCCCCAAACACATAAACATATGCCAAATTGATCTATAGGATCAATTGATACACACAACAAAAGTTATTTTCGGAATTCTCCTAAAATTGACACAGAAAGCACCATAACTTTCTCCATAGGTCTCCTATGAACACAAAACCAAATCCTATGGGTAGTACATATATATGGGTTGATTATTCATGATTAAATCTCAGATTTAGAAGCTATTTTAAGGGCAAAAACTGAATTATACCTATTGGGAGATGGATTCCCAATGAAACCTCCAAAATTGGTGAAATTAGCTTCCAACTTGTAGATCCTTGCTCCTTTTTGTAGATCCTTGCTTCCTTCTTCTAGATCCTTGTTCTTCTAGTCTCCAATGGTGATTTGAGAAGTAATTGGGTAGAAATTTGGTAGAGATTTAATGAAATTTGGTTGAAGGAAATTCTAGATCTAGATTTGGAATAAAAAATGAAGAGAGAGAAAGTATTCATCCCCTTTATATATGCCTCACTTGCCCCCTCCCTCAAGCTACTATGTAAAGTCTAAAATATCCCTTGGGGCCTCTCATGAAAAAATTAATTAAGGAGAAAAGCTTCTAGTCTAATGGTTTAATTAATTTAATCATCCTCCTAATTAATGGGCTTCCTAGTTTGGCTCAATTCTAATAATTAATACATGTTGGTCCATGAGTCTAAACTAAACTAGTTAGGTCAACTAACACAAGTCCAAAAAAATAAATCTAACATGCTAATAATAAATAAATAATATAATAAATAAATATTTAATATGCACAATATTCAATTAATTATAAAATGACCAAAATACCCTTTTCTAGAAAATACGGTAGTGACAAAGCCTTATTTCATTGATTACAGACACTGATTCTCGGAAAGACTAGCTATCTTCTTGGGAAATCTCGTGCCATAGCGTACCATGGTTGGATCTACTATACCAGTCGGGGCGGAGAGTATTTTAGTGTAGATATGTGATCATATCCTCCTTGTGCATGTCTTGTTCCTTGTGAGTATTGATCATACACCGCACGTATGATTAACCAGGCCATTTACTCTTGTACAAGTTCCCAAGTCGATCACATGTTAAGGTAGTACTCACACACTTAGACATTAGTATTCTTATTCATTGTCATATTGTTCATTATTGTGTTTATTCTAATATTTTCTTATTGTATATCTCTTGTATCTATTGTGCATCTCGTATATTCGTATCTATTTACTGTTACATAGTTTTTATTATTGATTAGAACTGCTGTTGGAGATGTACTCTGCTCCTTTCCTGACTGGATTTTTTTTTTCAGATGACACTAATGAGTGGTACCCTACACATTATGGACCTCAGGATATTGTAGGTTTAGATTCAGAGACCCTGCCTCAGGAGGGACTTCTCCCAACTGAGGCAGATGACCCGGGACTTGTAGCTTCTTAGTATTCTTGTACTGGATTTGTCTCCAGCTTATTTTGTGTCACGCCTCAATCCCAAAATATCAAGGGACTAGACACGTGGCAAGGCCAGCAGCACACACCGATGGACAAATCCAATTTAATGGACCCATCAGGAAGTACTTAAGCTGTAATACAACAATAAGGGTCTACTAATCTCATCCACAGAAATGAATACAACAATAACAGAATTATAAAGCAAGATCAATCTCAATAAAATATAAACTCAAAAAATAACCCGATAATGAGTCTGATACAACTGTCCAGATACAAGAATGTAAATAGCATCACAGAATGAGTATAGAAGAAACTTATACTCAGAAAATCTATGACAATCACCTAGTCCTCGGTTTCTGATTCTGCACCAATGTATGCACCTGTTCCTGCTTCTGCTCCTGCTAATGCTCATGTACTGTATACCTCTGGGTGGATCTCCTCTGCTAAGCCTGGGGATATAATCCGGATCCAGGTCCTCAGGGGACATAGAGGTACAAAATAAATCATGCCAAAATGAATGCAGTGGAGAAAATAAAGGAGTAAACAGGGTAATCTATATAACCAGTTAAGTGATATCCAAGATGAGAGCATCACTAGAACTCAGGCTGAGACCACTACAAGGTCTGTGTCGGGGAGCAGGTAGTAGTGATATCATGTGGTTGTCTAGCTCGGAGAGAGACTAAGACGCCAGCATAATATAATCAACCTGTAGCCTGTGTGTCTCTCCCCACCCAATGTAATCATACGTCTCATGTCCACAAAGTCTCATGTCCATGCCACGCAGGATCAAGTCTAATGCAGCAAGTCATATGATAGCTATGAATATAATATCTATGTCACAAGTTCTGTAGTCTATACAGAATCACCATGAATGTCTCAGGAAGATTCTGTCTCATGAATAGTGTCAGGTGTCCTAGGTATGACGCACTTGATAAAACAAGCACGAGAATACATAGATATCCATGTCTAGATGACATTAAACAACTCTACGTGCAGTGTTGACACCCGAATATTATTCGGACGCTAAGCAATGTCACATGGTCCTAGGTCAAGCATGTACAACATATAAATAAATCAAAAAATTATGTAACAAGAACTGCAAGATTTGGCAAGGTATACTTGCCTGGTGTTTGGTTTCCAACTACGGCTCTGGTATTTGTGAAATCTCCAGGAACGTCTCCGGATGCTGAAACAAATATTACTATCATGCTCAGAAGATATCAAATAGCTAGAAATGTCTGTTCTTGAGTCCAATTTGGACACAAGGGCAAAAATAACAATTTCGGATCAAAGCGGGGTCCACATGTGGCCCGCTTCGTACCGAAAAAATGTGTCAGGGACAAAGTTCTCTAAATTCGTCAAACATAGTGTCTACAAGTCCATAACGATGATACGAACCCAACGGAACTTCCAGAATTGGATTCCGATGAGCCGGTCACAAAATTGTCCATCAAGTGGAGCCTGTGGGGCCCACGATACACGATTTTGTCAACGTTCTCAGAATCGAACCAGACTTGGGTCACAGGACCAGCGTATTGCTACGAGTCCGATGGCGCAAGTTTTGTTTCGATCTGCCGTGTGTACACAAAGTTACAACGAGTTTCAGAACAGGCGGATACGGGGCGTTGTTGTAGAAGCATGAAAAATACGCCGGATGGCTATACGCAGCATATTGATGCAGAACAGCATAAACAGAGGCCTTTAGAGCCATCAAGCATGCAAACAGAGCTTTTTCCGCTAAACACAGCGTGAAATATAAACTTAAAGGACCATCCGCGTAAGGCAGTACGTCCAAACCGCTTCAGCATAAACAGGGTGCTTCATCGACTCCTGGGCGTAAAACCCATCCTCTTTCAAATGCAGCATTGAAGTGTACGAGAGACGCTTCGTATTCTCCGAAGTGAACCTGTCAGATCCTGCAATGAACCTGTCAGACCCTGCAATAAACCTGACGTCTGGACTTTTGACAAAGGGATACTGCTCGACTACCCAGACGACGGCTATAATGATGGCACAGCACTACGACCCAGGCTGCCATTTACCGCCATCTCCTTTACGTAAACTGCTTTTACGTGCACGAAGGGATACGCTACCTTGTTTTACATAGGCAGACATGAGCTGTTTACGCTCTGTAGTAGACAAACCGCCTGCCACATCAAAAGCTGCACTCCATACGGGGCTCGAGGCACGTCTCTACGTCCAATGCACAAAGCGATGACAGTTGCTCGAGGTACGTCTCTACGTCTAATGCACAGAGCGGTGACAGTTTCTCGAGGCACGTCTCTGCGACTGATGCACAGAAGGGCTACAGACCTTCAAAAAAATGCCTCTGTATTTAATGCACAGGATGGTGGCAAATCTCGGCATTTAATGCAAGAGATTTGATTATATCTTCAAAAGCCGTAATTCCGGCTAAGACGTCCACATCAGCACTCTGGCACGGTACGCAGCGGCTTCTACGCCCATTCAGCTCCTGTGCTCACTCGGCTTCTACACCCATTCGGCTTCAACGCCCACTCGGCCTCTATGACCACTCGGCTTCTACGCCCACTCGACCTCTATGACCGCTCGGCTTCTATGCCTATTCGGCTTCTATGCCTGCTTGGCTTCTACGCCATGGTGACAGACATTGGCTTCTACGTCCACCTCTTCTACACAAGGGATACCTACCTACGTGGCTTCTACGCCGTGATCTTTGTAGCGATTATACGCGTTTTGTCCCTTAGTTGGACCCGCGTCACATGCTCATTCAAAGGATCATCTATACGCAGGCATTGGTTATTTTAACCGTTGTGTAAAAGGGTGTTGTATTTTCCACTCCTCGGTTTCTACACCGACGGAGTGGTCACTGTCACTAAAACTCTATAAATAGAGACCTCTATCAATGAGGAAAAAGGTCGACAAAAAATTGGAGGATCGAAGGAATTGGTCTAAAAACTTCCAAGAAAGATCGAACCAGAGGTCAAGAGAGAGAGGGAGAGAGAGAGAAGAATCCGGAGCTCAGGCAAAGAGTAGGGATCGACGACTTTGGCATCGTGCATCCACCCTCTTCTGCAACCTTCGAAGCTGCTTCTTGTCTTCTATGGCACTTTTTCATCATCGTGTGGTCCAAGGGCTAAAGTGATAGACTGCAGATCAGACACCTATAGCAATATTTACCCAGATTAAATAAATTGTAGTCCCACATCCTCGTATAGGATCAAATTGTACAAGTTTGTTTGTAAACCAAAGAAGGCAGGTTTTGTGTAAACCCCATCTTGAATACATTTTTATTCTTTCGTTGTTCACCACAAACAAGATGGCGACTCTGCTGGGGATGTCTTTCAATTCTGATGAGGAAGTAATTGCTCAACACGATGCAGTATCTGTAGGAACCGTGAAGAAGACACTGGTCGTCCAATTCGACCAGTCTGCCTATGAAGATATGCTTCGAACCGGGGGTAGCTCTCACCCTCTCTCCGTCCAAGACAACAGGAAGCTGCGCAAGGTCTGGATGCCCAAGACCTCTTCTACCATTCCTGTGGACTCTCCGATCTCTCCGACCAATGAGGTTGTAGCATTGCTCCCTCCGTGCCCTGCACGTAAAATTTAGTCTCCCGCTATGCGCGGTACAGACAAAACTTCGGGCAAAGCCTCAGCGCTAACCCAGAAGTATCCACTGCACTCTACGCGTAGAAACCAGTCTCCCGCTACTCACGGTATAGACAAAACTTCGGGCAAAGCCTCAGCACTAACCCAGAGGTATCCACTGCGCTCTACGCGTAGAAACCAGTCTCCCGCTACGCGCGGTACAGACAAAACTTCTGATGATGCTTCAGCGCTAAATCGGAAGTACAAAACGCGTTCAGCGCGTAAACATTCATCTGCCTTCCGCGGAAAAGCAGATGACCCCTGTATCTACGCAAGGGAACGCAAGCTTCAGCTACCCAACATCAGATACCCTGAGAGGGCCGACAAAGTCGATGACCCAGATTATTGTCTCTTCCATTGGTACACTCATCACCCTACAAAGGCCTGCTATGTACTAAAAAGGAGAATTTAGGAGTTGATCGATGCCAAGGTTATCACTTTGTATTTGTAAACAAGGGAACAATTACTACAGAAAAATACCAGATGATGAGTCCCTAAAAAGTTTTTTCCAGTGGATCCTTCGGAGGAAATCACTCTATAGTAAATTTTCACGATCAAAGTTTGCCATGTTTATATTACCTCTGAATAAACTTTCAGCTATCGACTATCTTCTGATATTGGTTGCCATCTACACTTAACACCCGTACTTAGTCATAAGTACGCCAGTAGTGTTAAGTCCACAAAAAAAAACTGCCATGTCCATATTACCTCTGAGCAGACGTGTACCTCCATCTCCAAAGGGGTCACGATCAAAGTTTATCATGTTCATATTACCTCTGAGTAAACTTTAGGCTATCGACTATCTTCTGATATAGGTTGCCATCTACACTTAACACCCGTACTTAGTCATAAGTACGTCAGTAGTGTTAAGTCCACAAAAAACTGCCATATCCATATTACCTCTGAGCAGACGTGTACCCCCATCTCCAAAGGGGTCACGATCAAAGTTTGTCATGTTCATATTACCTCTGAGTAAACTTTCGGCTATCAACTATCTTCTGATATAGGTTGCCATCTATACTTAACACCCGTACTTAGTCATAAGTACGCCAGTAGTGTTAAGTCCACACAAAAAACTGCCATGTCCATATTACATCTGAGCAGACGTGTACCTCCATCTCCAAAGGGGTCACGATCAAAGTTTGTCATGTTTATATTACCTCTGAGTAAACTTTCGGCTATCAACTATCTTCTGATATAGGTTGCCATCTACACTTAACACCCTTACTTAGTCATAAGTACGCCAGTAGTGTTAAGTCCACAAAAAACTGACATGTCCATATTACCTCTGAGCAGACGTGTACCCCCATCTCCAAAGGGGTCACGATCAAAGTTTGTCATGTTCATATTACCTCTGAGTAAACTTTCGGCTATCAACTATCTTCTGATATAGGTTGCCATCTACACTTAACACCCGTACTTAGTCATAAGTATGCCAGTAGTGTTAAGTCCACAAAAAAAACTGCCATGTCCATATTACCTCTGAGCAGACGTGTACCTCCATCTCCAAAGGGGTCACGATCCTTGACCCAAAGGTGGCTACTCACAAACTCAACATATTGCCCGATTCAAATCCTGTGAAGCAGCACCAACGCCGGTTCCGCCCGGATATGATGGACGCCATCGAAGCTGAAGTCAAGAAGTTAATAGCCTGCGGTTTCATCCGGGAAGAACAACATCCCGACTGGGTCGCCAACGTTGTCCCAGTCATGAAGAAAAATAGGAAAATACGTATCTGTATCGATTACCGAGATCTGAATGCAGCCTGCCCCAAGGATGAGTTCCCTCTTCCCATCACGGACATCATGATCGATAACACCTGTGGTTTTGAACGCATGTCTTTCATGGACGGATTCTCAGGATACAATCAGATCAAGATGCATCCTGAAGACAAGAAGCACATTGCCTTCCGGACCCCGTTGGGGGTATATTGCTATACGGTCATGCCCTTCGGATTGAAGAACGTCGGGGCTACATACCAACGGGCTATGAGTAACATATTCCATGAGCATTTACGCAAAATAGTAGAATGTTACGTGGACGACATAGCCATCAAAAGCCGCCTCAAAGATGATCACATTCAAGACTTGAGGACGGTATTCGAGTTAATACGCCAACATCAACTCAAGATGAACCCTACGAAGTCCTTTCTGGGTGTATCTAGTGGCAAATTCCTAGGATTTGTCATCACCGCCAAAGGCACCCAAGTGGACCCTGACAAAGTCCAGGCCATCGTAGAAATGCGACCGTCCCGCAATCTGAGGGAACTCCGGAGATTTCAAGGCCGTCTGGCTTATATCCGGAGGTTCATATCCAACCTCTCGGGGAGATGTCAGCCCTTTTCTCATCTCATGAAGAAAGGTGTATCCTTCATATGGGACGAAAGTTGTCAGCAAGCGTTCGGAGATATCAAACGCTACCTCACCAGTCCGCCAGTTCTGGTACCTCCCGTCATGAGAAGACCATTCTTGCTGTACGTTCGAGCGATGGATCATTACCTAGGAGCTCTTCTCTCACAGAAGAATGATATGGGACATGAACATGCTATCTACTACCTCAGCAGGATAATGGTCGGAGCCGAACACCGGTACAACCCAGTGGAGAAGGAATGCTTGGCTCTGATGTTCGCTATCCAGAAGACGCGACACTATGTCACCGGTCAGACTATTCATGTCATCTCCAGGATCAACCCTCTTCGAGTACTGATAAGCAAGCCAAGTGCTCTTAATTCCCGACTCGTGACTTGGGCGATGTTGTTAACACCATATGACATGGTATACGTCCCGTAGAAGTCCATCAAAGGCCAAGCGCTGGCCGATTTCCTAGCTGCTAATCCAATCCCGGAGACCTCCAAACTATACGAGGACATCCCTGATGAAGTTGCAGAATGCAATTCCGTAATGGAAAGTGACACATGGCAACTATTCTTCGATGGTGCCTCCAGAACTGGTCCTAGGGAAAACGTGGTTTCAGGAGTAGGAATCGTCCTGGTCACTCCTGATAAACTCGTCATCTACCGAGCATATTCTCTTAGCGAGCCATGCTCCAACAATGTGGCAGAGTACAATGCTCTGCTAATCGGGCTCCAAGTCGCCAAAGAGCTGAGGGTCGAGTCCCTGGAAGCTTTCGATGATTCTCTGCTTATCGTCAATGAAGTCAGGGGAATATATGAAGTCCGGAATCCAGACCTCATCCCCTATCACCAAGCAACGGCCGAGATAGCCATGACATTCAAAGGGTTCTTCCTAGAGCATGTACCTCGATCTCATAATCTGGAAGTTGATGCCCTAGCCAGTCTAGTTGCGGATTTAGCCACTCCTATAAGATGGCAGAATTCGGTAATCCTTCTTAACAGAGATTTATTCTGTGTGAAGAACAACCTTCACATAGAACGCAGCTATATTGTGAACACAGATCCCCCTAGAAGAGACTGGAGAAGTCCCTTCATAGATTTCGTCGCATACGAAATCTTGTCGGAGGACCCCAAAGAAGCAGTATCCGTCAAAAGACGATCATTACGCTTCTACTTCGATGCATCTTCACAAGGCCTATATCGCCGGACCTACGACGGACTGCTATTGAGATGTCTCTCTGACGACGAAGCACAGCAGATTATCCGGGAAGCTCACGACGGCATATGCGGAGCACATCAGCCCGGTCCTAAGCTACAGGATCGTATCAGGAGAATGGGCTATTACTGGCCCACTATGATCGTAGACGCGATCAACTATGCAAGACAATGCAGAGCCTGTCAGGTTCATACAGACTTCATACATCAACCATCTGAATATCTACATCCTACGGTTGTATCCTGGCCTTTCGAAGCATGGGGTATGGATATCATTGGTCCTATTCACCCGTCTTCTTCCAGAGGTCACCGGTTCATACTGGCCATCACGGATTACTTCTCCAAATGGGCAGAGGTGATCCCTCTTGCTGAGGTAAAGGCGTCTAATGTAATCAGATTCATCAAGCATCACGTTATTTATCGCTTCGAGGTACCCCGGAGGATAATTCACGACAATGGGCCTCAGTTTATCAGCCTTTTTATAGGCGAAAGAGGTCACACCGGTCCCTAATAAATCTGCCATAAAGTCAGCATCGAACGTTTCAATGCTCCATTCAGAAACATTTTGAGTTACGAGGAGCAGTTCATGCTTCATTCAAAGTGTTCCAAAATCCGAGGAATTTGAAAGCTTTGAAGGAGGTCTTGTAGAAGCATAAAAAATAAGCCGGATGGATATACGCAGCATATTGATGCAGAGCAGCGTAAACAGAGGCCTTCAGAGCCATCAAGCGTGCAAATAGAGCTTTTTTCGCTAAACACAGCGTAAAATATAAACTTAAAGGACCATCCGCGTAAGGCAGTACGTCCAAGCCGCTTCAGCATAAATAGGGTGCTTCATCGACTCCTGGGCGTAAAACCCATCCTCTTTCAAATGCAGCATTGAAGTGTACGAGAGACGCTTCGTATTCTCTGAAGTAAACCTGTCAGATCCTACAATGAACCTGTCAGACCCTGCAATGAACCTGACGTCTGGACTTCTGACAAAGGGATACTGCTCGACTACCTCGACGACGGCTATAATGATGGCACAGCACTGTGACCCAGGCTGTCATTTACCACCATCTCCTTTGCGTAAACTGATTTTATGTGCACGAAGGGATACGCTGCCTTGTTTTACACAGGCAGACATGAGCTATTTACGCTCTGCAGTAGACAAATTGCCTGCCACATCAAAAGCTGCACTCCGTACGGGGCTCGAGGCACGTCTCTACGTCCAATGCACAGAGCGATGACAGTTGTTCGAGGCACGTCTCTACGTCTAATGCACAGAGCGGTGACAGTTTCTCGAGGCACGTCTCTGCGACTGATGCACAGAAGGGTTGCAGACCTTCAAAAATATGCCTCTGTATTTAATGCACATGATGGTGGCAAATCTCGACATTTAATGCAAGAGATTTGATTATATCTTCAAAAGCTATAATTCTGGCTAAGACGTTCACATTAGCACTCTGGCACGGTACGCAGCGGCTTCTACGTCCATTCAGCTCCTGTGCTCACTCAGCTTCTACGCCCATTCGGCTTCAACGCCCACTCGGCCTCTATGACCACTCGGCCTCTATGACAACTCGACTTCTACGCCCACTCGGCCTCTATGACCGCTCGGCTTCTACGCCTATTCGGCTTTTATGCCTGCTTGGCTTCTACGCCATGGTGACAGACATTGGCTTCTACGCCCACCTCTTCTACACAAGGGATACCTACCTACGTGGCTTCTACGCCGTGATCTTTGTAGCGATTATACGCGTTTTGTCCCTTAGTTGGACCCGCATCACACGCTCATTCAAAGGATCATCTATACGCAGTCATTGGTTATTTTAACCGTTGTGTAAAAGGGTGCTGTACTTTCCACTCCTCGGTTTCTACACTGACGGAGTGGTCACTGTCACTAAAACTCTATAAATAGAGACCTCTATCAATGAGGAAAAAGGTCGACAAAAAATTGGAGGATCGAAGGAATTGGTCTAAAAACTTCCAAGAAAGATCGAACCAGAGGTTAAGAGAGAGAGAGGGAGAGAGAGAGAAGAATCCGGAGCTCAAGCAAAGAGTAGGGATCGACGACTTTGGCATCGTGCATCCACCCTCTTCTGCAACCTTCGAAGCTGCTTCCTGTCTTCTACGGGGCTCGGGCGACCGGAGGCGTTGCTGCGGCTGCTGCTGCTGTCGACGAGGAGGGAGGCGGAGGCTGGTGGCTGAGGGTCGGGGTGGGGACGGTGGCTAGGCGAGGAGGGCGGCGGCCGGAGGCGGAGCCGGTGGTGGTTCGTGGTGGTGGCAGGGTAGGCTGAGGCAGGCCGAGGGCGGGGTTTAAATAGGTGAGGGCGAGGGGAGCTGGGCAGCGGGTGAGGCGGAGGAGGGGGCGTCATGGCCCGAACAGAGCGGAGAGGAGGCCGGGAGACGCGGACGGGCGGTTGCGCGGCCGAGAGGGGCACGGGGGCTGCCGAAAAATGCGGGGGGTGGGGGGGAGGTTCTGTCACTACCCAATTCTAGAAAATAGGGTATATTTTTTTTTTTTGATAAATAGTGTATTGTATTTAATTATTTATATTTATAATTAATTAGTGCTTGTCTTATTTTTATTTTGATTGTTTTAGGGTTTTGGCTAGCCTGGACCCATGTCAGACCCTAGTGGACCCATGTCCGACCCAGCCCACACCCTTGTGAGAATTATTTTGGGGCTTAGAATTATTATTTTATTTTTAGGAGGTTAGTTGGAGAGATTTGGAACTAGTTTGAGTGCATTTGGAGACCCGAAACCCAAAACCGAGTTACGGGAGGGCATTTTGGTCATTTGGACTTAGTGGAACCCCCTTTATTACCCATGGCCGGCCCCTACCTACCCATTTCTGTGAGAAAACAGCAGCCCCCACCCGATCACAGCAAGCACAGCCCCCCTCTTCATATTCTTCACTTCTTCTTCTTCTCCACTTCTTCTTCCTTCTTCCTTCTTCTCCAAGGTGAGTTCCCTCTTCCATTTTTCTTCTTTCTTCTTCATTCCTTCTTCCTTAAGCTAACCCTAACCTTACATTTTCTCTAACCTAGGTGTGAGGAGCTTAGATCTAGTGTGAGAGCTAGAATTGGTGGCTTGGAGCTTGAGGAAGGTGAATTCTAGGGATTGTGAGACTTTGGCCTTGGAATTCCAACTCCCAAGAGGTAAAACCTAACTTTCCCCTTCCTAATTATTTTTGTGTAGTGTAATTAGTGTTGTAGAACCCTCCTAGACCCTAACCCTACCCGTAGGAGGAAGTTGGAACTAGTTTGGGTGAGTTTAGAAACTTTGACATTAGGTTTTGTGTCGAATTCGGGTGGAATCCGAATTTGGCCCAATTTTGGGTGATGCCCTAGGTTAGATGGACCTAGGTAGACGTTGTCGGGTGTCGAGAGGGTGAGTGCGTGTCTCCGTTTGGACACGGGAAGCCGTGTCGCGGAGAAACGGGCGTTTCGGGCGAAATTGGGGCTTTTCGTCGTCGCCGATTCTAAGTGCGTGTGCGTTTCCACCACGGACCTAGAATCAACGCGGGAGTGCATTTTCTAGGATCTAGACATCGTGTAGAGCGCGTGGATAAATTTTAGGCCGATTCCGAGTTCGTTTGGTGTGCGTTTCAGGAGGTTTTTCGAGCCGCGCACCACGTGTTCGCCGAAATGACCGAACGGCCATTTCGACTTGGTTTCCTTGTTTCGGCTTTGTGCGCGCGTTGGGTTAGTATCGGGGAGTGTGTGCTAGAGTTTTCGGGCTATATTTTATATATTTTAGGGTATTGGTGAGTGTCGGGGTCGTTGGGCGTGCGAGGGGCGTGTTGTTTGTGTGTTGTGTGCATTGTGTGGTGGTTGTGTATATGTGTCTATATATATATATAAATATATGTATATATTTATATGTATGTTTGTTTATGTATATATATTTATATATATATGAGTGTATTTATATCTATGTGCTTATGTGTGTATATGTCTATGTGTATATATATATGTATATGTGTAAGTGTGCTCGTGTGTATGTGTATATATATATTTGAATATGTGTGTGTGTGTATATATCTTAGAGTGTGTGTGTATTGATATATATATATATATATTTATATGTGTGTTTATATATATATTTATAGCTATGTATATATTTGTATGTGTGTGTGTTTTAGTATGTTTGTGAGTGTGTAGGTGTGTGTGTTAGTGAGTGTGTTAGAATAGATATAAGTGTATATATATATATCTAGTTATATATATATAGAGATATGTGTATATATATATATATAGTGGTATATATATATAAGTATATAGGCGTGTGTGTGTGTGTGCTTGTGAGAGCGAGGGGGGGGGGGAGGCAGCAGCCAGCGTGCGGGGGCAGAACCTGCACAGCAGCAGCAGCGTGCAGTGCGCTGCGCACTGCACTGTGCAGCAGCCCAGCTGCAGCAGCAAGCAGCAATGCCAGCAGCAGCAAGCAGCAATGTAGCAGCAGCAGCAGCAATTCTTCAGCAGCAGCAGCAGCATTTTAAGTAAGCTAGCAGCAGCAGCAATGCCAGGAAGCAAGGGCAGCATACAGTGAGGTAGTAGGGAGATAGATTGATAGGATGTATATATATATCTAGATAGTTAGATAAATAACTAGATAGATATTAGATAATGAATAAGATTGATAGATAGGTAGTTGGATAAATAGGTAAGATAAGTTATGGATAATTAGATAGATAGATAGATAGATATTAATAGATAGATAGCTAGGTATTTAGATAGATAGATAGATACTAGATAGGTAGATAACTAGATTCTTAGATATACCTATCTAAGAGATATAAATATCTATATGCCTAAGTTATATACATATATAGGTGTATAGGTAAGATATGGGTAATCGGGTAAATGTGTGTGGATATCTATATACATAGGTATATACATACTTAGATATATATAAATATAGTAGGTATCTATATTACCTAGCCTAGATTAATAACTAGGTATATAATTAGTAGCTAGATAGCTAGTTAGAGGGCCTTAGGGCGAAACTTCAATACCTTGAGATACCGAGGTATCTCGATACCTTGAGATATTCAAGGTATTGAGTTTCGAGCGGGGTATTTGAGCATTAGCCTAGGAAATGCTTGGGAGTGATTTTTATATGTTTATATATATATAATTACGCGTGCTAGCATAGGTTTTAGCGGGTTTAGGCGGGGTGCGTGGCCTAGGGCGAGGTATCGGATACCGAGGGTATCTCGGTATCTCGATTAGGCGAGTTTGAGAGTTTAGTGGCTTAATGAGCTCGGTTTGACCTAGAATTTTAGGGGCACCCTAGTTTGACCTAGCTTTGACCATAATTGTCCCCGTTGACCGTAAAAGTCAACGTTTGACCTAGTTTTGACCTAGAGTTGACTTTTTGGACCCCGGGTTGACTTTTTGACCCGAATTTCACCGGTTTGACCCGTTCGACCTAGAATAGCCCTAGAAGCCTGTTTTTAATTATTTTATATCAGTTTAAATGCTTAGAACCCTGTTTAATCCTTGCTTTTCGCATTAGGTCCTTGCGACACCGGTCCGGACCTCGATCCTCATCAGTTGCTCAGGACATCAGGCGAGTACCTACCTCTGATAGTTTCCATTTCGTGATAGCGTTTATATCACCTGTTCTAGAACTGTAATACTTGATTCTGACACTTTATTACACGAGCTGATACTAGTGGATCCCGTCATGAGGTGCTATCCCCCTTACCGTGTTCAGCGGGTACTCTATCACGTGTATTTCATCATGTGCTTCGGGTATTGATTATCATGTGCTATCATGTGCTTCTTGTGCTCTCGCCTTCGTGTGCGCGAGCTATTATCTTGTACGTAGCGTGTTGTGGTTGGATCCAATGGTATTAGTGGGGGAGGGGAGTAGTGAGTTGGTTATATGATCAAAGCCAAACAGTATTCATGTGTATGTCGGTTATGGAACTCACGCATAACGGAGTTATCGTAGTAACTTTCATGTGCAACCTAAGCCGATCATATAACGAACTTGTGCTCAAGGCACTTAGCTAGTATTCATGTTTCTCACCTGCAGTTACTTTTCCACTACTTGTATTGTTCTCCAGTTTACATTGCAGCTACTTCTTGTGCTCCAGCATATATTTATTTCCTGTGCATCTTGATTACTTTTCTATTGCTCCTCATATATACCTTACCATGTATTTGGAGTTGCTTTCAGAGTTATGTACTTCGCTCCAGTCCTGACTGGGCATATTTTTTCCAGAGGATCCTGAGGACTATTGCCCTACGTTCTACGGGCCTGGTGTTGACGACTGTTGTGACCCCGAGGAGGAGTGCGCCGAGGAGACGCCGATAGCACCCTAGTTAGCTAGGTGGGTTTCCTGGGTTATTTTTAGTGGTTTGTATTTTGGATGACTGTACTTATTCTTTTGATGCTGTGATGTTGTAGCTTTTAGACCTGGACTGTATTATTTTGGATTGCCTTGCTCTCTTGGTTCTGTTTTTTGTTTATATCATATCGTGCTTATATTCTTCCTCTAGTTTTGTGATTGAGATTATTGTTATATATATATTGCGTGGTTGCCCTCCTGTTGGAGAGGATTTTATTCACATATATATATTGCGTGGTTTTGCCCTCCTTTTGGAGAGGTCATGCCGGATTTTTCTGTGAGTTATCTAGATAGTTGGTTGACCTAGAACGGACCTTTACAGCGTTCTACCGCCGATTCTGCGGCGTAGGCTGGACGTACCCACGGCTCATGCCCGATTTTCGGGTGCGGGTCGTGACACGTTTTTGGTGGTGGCCCATGCAGGTCTCAGCTTTTTAGGGTTACCTGCAATAGGATATAGGAGATAGGCTGAGAGAGAGTGTGCTCAATCACAACTAGGACCCTTCCTACTTCCTTTTGCTATCTTTAAATTTTTCTGAAATTGTTTTCTTTTGCAATATTACTGTCCTTCATTGATGTTATCGTTTCTTGCACTATATTGACTTCTTTTGATCTGTGTTCAGGATGCCTCCGAAGACCAGATCTCAGCGCACCGCCCCAGCAGCTGCCACCGAGAGGTCTGCCACCTCTCGACCTGCTCGACTTCCGGCAGCAGCTACCGCTCCTCTCGTCACTCCTGCGGTTGAGGGAGCGTCAGTTTCTCTCGGAGATCCCCTTACTCCCATTGATCCGAGAGCCACCCCAGTTGTCCCGGTGGTACCTCCTCCACCACCGCCTGCGCCAGTGGATGCTACGCAGTTGTTCGCATTCTTCCGAGAGATGATGGATGCGCAGCACCGCCAGGCAGATGTTATGAGGATGGGCATTGAGAATGCTCATCAGGTGGCTTTGACAGCGGTCGACAGAGTGGCTCAGATCCAGCCACAGCCAGAGCAGGCTCAGTATCCTAGGCCGGGTACTATCATCGATTTTCAGAGGATGCGGCCTAAGGAGTTCCGCGGCACAGAGGGGATCCTGTACGCCGACGACTGGATCGAGCATATAGAGGGCATTTTCAGGCTGGCGATGATCCCAGCCAGCATGCAGATAGAGGCAGCGGGCAGCCAGATGTTCGACCTTGCCCTCACTTGGTTCCGCACGGATACGCGGATAGCAGCTCCGGGATTGACTTGGGAGGCTTTCAAGAAGCTTTTCAAGGAGAAGTTCTTCCCGGACGTGGCTCTCAGTGCCTTAGAGAGTCAGTTCGAGGCGCTCGTCCAGGGGAGTATGCTAGTGGATGAGTATGCAGCGGAGTTCTGCCGTCTGGACAGATTTGTTGAGGGGTTGTCAGAGGCAGCGAAGGCGCGGAAGTTCCGCAAGGGCTTAGCCATGGCGGTCAAGTCCTTGACTAGGAGCGACCGCGAGGCGACCTTCGAGCAGATTGTCAGCGATGCTCAGAGGGCTGAGGATGATTTGGAGCTGAAGACGAAGAGGGGCAGAGACACTTCCGGAGCAGGCAGCAGTGCAGGCCCGGCCAAGAGGCCATTTCAGCAGACCCAGCAGCACCAGGGTCAGGGTCGGGCGCCCTTCCGGCAGGCGCCTCAGCAGCAGAGGCAGGGTCAGCAGCAGGGCCAGAGGCAGCCCATCGTTTGTCCTTTCTGTAAGAAGCCAGGGCACGGATGGGACATATGCAGAAAGAGGCTGGGCAGATGTTTATTGTGTGGTGCCGCAGACCACCAGCTGAAGGATTGTCATTCAGCGCTTGCCCGTACAGCTCATGGCGGAGGAGCCGCTCAGAGGGCACCAGCCAGAGCACCTGCAGCACAGCAGAGAGGTCAGCCTTTGCAGACTCAGCAGCAGAGGTTCGTCCAGCACCAGCAGCAGCACCGAGGAGGACAGCAGGGGCGAGCTTTTGCCCTGACAGTGGACGAGGCCGAGCCAGTTGGTGATGTTATCTCAGGTTCTGTTCTCCTTGATTCCATTCCAGCACTTGCTTTATTTGATTCTGGTGCTTCCCATAGCTTTGTGTCTGTATCTTTTGCTGTTAGACACCATCTTGTTGCTGAACCTTTAGCTAGACTCTGCAAGATCACGACAGGGGGTGGTATCATCCTAGTCCGTGATGTCTGCAGAGACCGGAGAGTTACTTTGGGAGGCCGGGAGTTGAGTGTGTGCCTACTCGTAATGCCACTTCCGAGCTACGATATTGTACTCGGGATGGATTGGTTGAGTACGCATTGTGCTAGTATAGATTGTCGTGGAGGCAGAGTTTTGTTCAGTCCGCCGGGTGAGCCAGAGTTTCAGTTTGCCAGAGGAGCAGCGGAGCAGACCGAGGGAGTCTTCTGCGGAGCCCTGGTGGTAGAGCCGAGGTCGCTACATCCACTGATAGAGGAGTATATGGATGTCTTTCTGGAGGAGTTGCCAGGGTTACCTCCGGACAGAGACGTGGAGTTCTCTATAGACTTGGTGCCAGGCGTGGAGCCGATATTCCAGCACGTCTATAGAGTCAGCAACAGTGAGCTGATAGAGTTGAAGAAGCAGGTGGATGAGCTTCAGGACAAGGGATTTATCAGATCTAGTTCTTCTCCGTGGGGTGCTCCGGTACTTTTTGTGCCGAAGAAGGATGGGTCGATACGGATGTGTATCGACTACAAGGCTCTGAACAGCCTCACAATCAAGAACAAGTATCCGCTGCCGCGTATTGATGATCTTTTTGACCAGTTGAGCGGAGCGAGGGTGTTTTCCAGGATTGATCTGAGGACAGGCTACCACCAGGTGAAAGTCAGGAAGGAGGATATTCCGAAGACAGCTTTTCGGACCAGATATGGACAGTATGAGTTCTTGGTGATGCCGTTTGGGTTGACTAATGCCCCGGCAGTGTTCATGAATCTGATGAACAAGGTGTTCCATCAGCATCTGGACAGGTTTGTAGTGGTGTTTATAGATGACATCTTGGTGTATTCGAAGACCCCAGAGGAGCACGAGGAGCATCTGAGGATAGTGCTGGAGACTCTCAGGAAGGAGGAGCTTTATGGAAAGCTCTCGAAGTGTAAGTTCTTCCTTGACAAGGTTGAATTCCTTGGTCATGTGGTGACTGGAGAGGGTATCTCGGTGGATCCGAGAAAGATCGTGGCAGTTGAGGCATGGAGTGCTCCTAGTTCAGTAGCCGAGGTTAGGAGTTTCTTGGGACTGGCAGGCTACTACAGGAGATTTGTTCAGGATTTTTCCCGGATTGCAGAGCCGTTGTCCAGGCTGACCCGGAAGGACGTGGAGTTTGTTTGGTCAGAGGAGTGCCAGATCGCCTTTGATGAGCTGAAGAGGAGGTTGACGACAGCTCCAGTGTTGACGTTGCCATCAGGTTCTGGAGGATTCACTATCTATAGTGATGCATCGGGGAAGGGACTGGGTTGTGTGTTGCAGCAGAATGGGAGGGTGATTGCCTATGCTTCCAGGCAATTACGTCCTCATGAGAAGAACTACCCTACCCACGATTTGGAGTTGGCAGCGGTCATCTTTGCTCTTAAGTTGTGGAAACACTATTTATACGGAGAGCGTGTGGAGATCTTCACAGACCACAAGAGCTTGAAGTATGTATTTACCCAAAAATAGCTGAACATGAGGCAGAGGAGATGGTTGGAGTTGATGAAAGACTTTGACATATCATTGCAGTGCCATCCAGGGAAGGCGAACGTAGTTGCGGATGCATTGAGCAGGTATCCGGTAGCTATGTGCCTGACTACAGATCGTTATCTTCTGGCAGATCTAGAGAGCTTGGGCATTGAGGTGATAGTGCCTGGAGTTGAGATGCAGATGTGGGGACTGCAGATTCAGTCAGAATTGGTAGACCGGATCAGGGCTACACAGTTTGAGGATGAGTCCCTGAGGAGCATCAGGGAGCAGGTTCAGATGGGTTTAGCAGACGACTTCACCATTGCTGATGATGGTTCCTTGCGGCACGGTACCAGGTTGTGTGTGCCGAGTGGGTCGTTGCGCGAGGAGGTTCTCCAGGAGGCGCATCAATCCCAGTACTCTATGCATCCCGGTGCCAACAAGATGTATAGAGATCTGAGACAGCATGTATGGTGGTACGGGATGAAGCGAGAGGTAGCACGCTTCGTATCCCGATGCTTAGTGTGCCAGCAGGTGAAGGCGGAGAGGCAGAGGCCAGAAGGATTACTCCAGCCGTTACCCATTCCGGAGTGGAAATGGGAGCATGTGACCATGGATTTTGTTTCTGGACTTCCCCGTTCTCCAGGCGGAAAAGATGCGATTTGGGTCATCGTGGACAGGTTGACCAAATCGGCCCACTTTCTACCATTCAAAGTGGGTACGTCTACAGAGAGACTCGCAGAGATGTATGTGCGCCAGATAGTCAGACTGCATGGAGTTCCAGTGAGCATAGTATCAGATCGGGACAGTCGCTTTACCTCGCATTTCTGGAGGAGTCTGCAAGCTAGCTTGGGCACCCAGCTCAAGTTTAGTAGTGCGTATCACCCACAGACAGATGGTCAGTCAGAGAGGACCATTCAGACACTTGAGGACATGCTTCGGACCTGTGTTTTGGATTTCAGAGGCTCTTGGGAGGATCACTTGCACTTGGTAGAGTTTGCTTACAACAACAGCTACCAAGCCAGTATCGAGATGTCACCTTTTGAGGCGTTGTATGGACGGAGGTGTCGCACTCCGTTGTCATGGGATGATGTAGGTGAGAGAGCTTTGCTTGGCCCGGAGATGGTGGTTGATGCAGCGGAGAAGGTTAAGCTCATTAGAGATAGACTTCGGGTGGCGCAGGACAGGCAGCGGCATTGGGCCGATAGCCACCGGAGACCTTTGGAGTTCGAGGTACAGCTTAGAATCTAGATTTTGTTCTTGTGTTTGCTTGTGATTGCTTGTTTTAGACTAAGTGCAGAGACCTTGTTTGTGCTAGGTTGGAGATCTGGTGTTCCTGAGGATTTCTCCGACGCGGGGCACTATTCGCTTCGGTGGAGGCGGGAAGCTTAGCCCACGTTTCGTCGGACCCTTCCGTGTTCTTGAGAGGGTCGGCGCCGTGGCGTATAGGCTTGAGTTGCCGCCTACGCTGGAGGGAGTTCACGATGTGTTCCACGTGTCGCAGTTGAGACGGTACGTGGCGGATCCCAGTCACGTATTGGATCACTCGAAGATCGCAGTGGGCCCTACTCTTAGCTATCCAGAGCAGCCGGTGGAGATTCTGGATCGGCGGGAGAAGGTGTTGAGGAACCAGACTATTCCCTTGGTTCGCGTCGCGTGGAGGCATCACTCTCCAGGAGAGTCGACCTGGGAGAGGGAGGATGAAATGCGCGAGCGATACCCCTATCTCTTCGAGCCCTGAGGTATGGTTCTTTCTTTGCATTCCTGTCCTAGTTTCGTCTTTTAATTTCGAGGACGAAATTATTTTAAGGAGGGTAGACTTGTCACTACCCAATTCTAGAAAATAGGGTATATTTTTTTTTGATAAATAGTCTTATTGTATTTAATTATTTATATTTATAATTAATTAGTGCTTGTCTTATTTTTATTTTGATTGTTTTAGGGTTTTGGCTAGCCTGGACCCATGTCAGACCCTAGTGGACCCATGTCCGACCCAGCCCACACCCTTGTGAGAATTATTTTGGGGCTTAGAATTATTATTTTATTTTTAGGAGGTTAGTTGGAGAGATTTGGAACTAGTTTGAGTGCATTTGGAGACCCGAAACCCAAAACCGAGTTACGGGAGGGCATTTTGGTCATTTGGACTTAGTGGAACCCCCTTTATTACCCATGGTTGGCCCCTACCTACCCATTTCTGTGAGAACACAGCAGCCCCCACCCGATCACAGCAAGCACAGCCCCCCTCTTCATATTCTTCACTTCTTCTTCTTCTCCACTTCTTCTTTCTTCTTCCTTCTTCTCCAAGGTGAGTTCCCTCTTCCATTTTTCTTCTTTCTTCTTCATTCCTTCTTCCTTAAGCTAACCCTAACCTTACATTTTCTCTAACCTAGGTGTGAGGAGCTTAGATCTAGTGTGAGAGCTAGAATTGGTGGCTTGGAGCTTGAGGAAGGTGAATTCTAGGGATTGTGAGACTTTGGCCTTGGGATTCCAACTCCCAAGAGGTAAAACCTAACTTTCCCCTTCCTAATTATTTTTGTGTAGTGTAATTAGTGTTGTAGAACCCTCCTAGACCCTAACCCTACCCGTAGGAGGAAGTTGGAACTAGTTTGGGTGAGTTTAGAAACTTTGACATTAGGTTTTGTGTCGAATTCGGGTGGAATCCGAATTTGGCCCAATTTTGGGTGATGCCCTAGGTTAGATGGACCTAGGTAGACGTTGTCGGGTGTCTAGAGGGTGAGTGCGTGTCTCCGTTTGGACACGGGAAGCCGTGTCGCGGAGAAACGGGCGTTTCGGGCAAAATTGGGGCTTTTCGTCGTCGCCGATTCTAAGTGCGTGTGCGTTTCCACCACGGACCTAAAATCGACGCGGGAGCACATTTTCTAGGATCTAGACATCGTGTAGAGCGCGTGGGTAAATTTTGGGCCGATTCCGAGTTCGTTTGGTGTGCGTTTCCGGAGGTTTTCCGAGCCGCGCACCACGTGTTCGTCGAAATGACCGAACGGCCATTTCGACTTGGTTTCCTCGTTTTGGCTTTGTGCGCGCGTTGGGTTAGTATCGGAGAGTGTGTGCTAGAGTTTTCGGGCTATATTTTATATATTTTAGGGTATTGGTGAGTGTCGGGGTCGTTGGGCGTGCGAGGGGCGTGTTGTTTGTGTGTTGTGTGCATTGTGTGGTGGTTGTGTATATGTGTCTATATATATATATAAATATATGTATATATTTATATGTATGTTTGTTTACGTATATATATTTATATATATATGAGTGTATTTATATCTATGTGCTTATGTGTGTATATGTCTATGTGTATATATATATGTATATGTGTAAGTGTGCTCGTGTGTATGTGTATATATATATTTGAATATGTGTGTGTGTGTATATATCTTAGAGTGTGTGTGTATTGATATATATATATATATTTATATGTGTGTTTATATATATATTTATAGCTATGTATATATTTGTATGTGTGTGTGTTTTAGTGTGTTTGTGAGTGTGTAGGTGTGTGTGTTAGTGAGTGTGTTAGAATAGATATAAGTGTATATATATATATCTAGTTATATATATATAGAGATATGTGTATATATATATATAGTGGTATATATATATAAGTATATAGGCGTGTGTGTGTGTGTGTGCTTGTGAGAGCGAGGGGGGGGGGGAGGCAGCAGCCAGCGTGCGGGGGCAGAACCTGCACAGCAGCAGCAGCGTGCAGTGCGCTGCGCACTGCACTGTGCAGCAGCCCAGCTGCAGCAGCAAGCAGCAATGCCAGCAGCAGCAAGCAGCAATGTAGCAGCAGCAGCAGCAAT
Organism: Iris macrosiphon; assembly: GCA_036927795.1. Lineage (NCBI taxonomy): Eukaryota > Viridiplantae > Streptophyta > Magnoliopsida > Asparagales > Iridaceae > Iris > Iris macrosiphon. The sequence goes on along the minus strand of JAYESA010000006.1, from coordinate 181,846,132 downwards.
TCTTCAGCAGCAGCAGCAGCATTTTAAGTAAGCTAGCAGCAGCAGCAATGCCAGGAAGCAAGGGCAGCATGCAGTGAGGTAGTAGGGAGATAGATTGATAGGATGTATATATATATCTAGATAGTTAGATAAATAACTAGATAGATATTAGATAATGAATAAGATTGATAGAGAGGTAGTTGGATAAATAGGTAAGATAAGTTATGGATAATTAGATAGATAGATAGATAGATATTGATAGATAGATAGCTAGCTAGGTATTTAGATAGATAGATAGATACTAGATAGGTAGATAACTAGATTCTTAGATATACCTATCTAAGAGATATAAATATCTATATGCCTAAGTTATATACATATATAGGTGTATAGGTAAGATATGGGTAATCGGGTAAATGTGTGTGGATATCTATATACATAGGTATATACATACTTAGATATATATAAATATAGTAGGTATCTATATTACCTAGCCTAGATTAATAACTAGGTATATAATTAGTAGCTAGATAGCTAGTTAGAGGGCCTTAGGGCGAAACTTCAATACCTTGAGATACCGAGGTATCTCGATACCTTGAGATATTCAAGGTATTGAGTTTCGAGCGGGGTATTTGAGCATTAGCCTAGGAAATGCTTGGGAGTGATTTTTATATGTTTATATATATATAATTACGCGTGCTAGCATAGGTTTTAGCGGGTTTAGGCGGGGTGCGTGGCCTAGGGCGAGGTATCGGATACCGAGGGTATCTCGGTATCTCGATTAGGCGAGTTTGAGAGTTTAGTGGCTTAATGAGCTCGGTTTGACCTAGAATTTCAGGGGCACCCTAGTTTGACCTAGCTTTGACCATAATTGTCCCCGTTGACCGTAAAAGTCAACGTTTGACCTAGTTTTGACCTAGAGTTGACTTTTTGGACCCCGGGTTGACTTTTTGACCCGAATTTCACCGGTTTGACCCGTTCGACCTAGAATAGCCCTAGAAGCCTGTTTTTAATTATTTTATATCAGTTTAAATGCTTAGAACCCTGTTTAATCCTTGCTTTTCGCATTAGGTCCTTGCGACACCGGTCCGGACCTCGATCCTCATCAGTTGCTCAGGACATCAGGCGAGTACCTACCTCTGATAGTTTCCATTTCGTGATAGCGTTTATATCACCTGTTCTAGAACTGTAATACTTGATTCTGACACTTTATTACACGAGCTGGTACTAGTGGATCCCGTCATGAGGTGCTATCCCCCTTACCGTGTTCAGCGGGTACTCTATCACGTGTATTTCATCATGTGCTTCGGGTATTGATTATCATGTGCTATCATGTGCTTCTTGTGCTCTCGCCTTCGTGTGCGCGAGCTATTATCATGTACGTAGCGTGTTGTGGTTGGATCCAATGGTATTAGTGGGGGAGGGGAGTAGTGAGTTGGTTATATGATCAAAGCCAAACAGTATTCATGTGTATGTCGGTTATGCAATTCACGCATAACGGAGTTATCGTAGTAACTTTCATGTGCAACCTAAGCCGATCATATAACGAACTTGTGCTCAAGGCACTTAGCTAGTATTCATGTTTCTCACCTGCAGTTACTTTTCTACTACTTGTATTGTTCTCCAGTTTACATTGCAGCTACTTCTTGTGCTCCAGCATATATTTATTTCCTGTGCATCTTGATTACTTTTCTATTGCTCGTCATATACACCTTACCATGTATTTGGAGTTGCTTTCAGAGTTATGTACTTCGCTCCAGTCCTGACTGGGCATATTTTTTCCAGAGGATCCTGAGGACTATTGCCCTACGTTCTACGGGCCTGGTGTTGACGACTGTTGTGACCCCGAGGAGGAGTGCGCCGAGGAGACGCCGATAGCACCCTAGTTAGCTAGGTGGGTTTCCTGGGTTATTTTCAGTGGTTTGTATTTTGGATGACTGTACTTATTCTTTTGATGCTGTGATGTTGTAGCTTTTAGACCTGGACTGTATTATTTTGGATTGCCTTGCTCTCTTGGTTCTGTTTCTTGTTTATATCATATCGTGCTTATATTCTTCCTCTAGTTTTGTGATTGAGATTATTGTTATATATATATTGCGTGGTTGCCCTCCTGTTGGAGAGGATTTTATTCACATATATATATTGCGTGGTTTTGCCCTCCTTTTGGAGAGGTCATGCCGGATTTTTCTGTGAGTTATCTAGATAGTTGGTTGACCTAGAATGGACCTTTACAGCATTCTACCGCCGATTCTGCGGCGTAGGCTGGACGTACCCACGGCTCATGCCCGATTTTCGGGTGCGGGTCGTGACAGGTTCTGGTCGTGCGGGTGAGGAATTTATGTCGTGTTGGTTTTGGGTAGGACCCGACCCGTTAGGGTGGGCGGTCCGGTTTGGTTGGACCGGGTTCAGCCCTGTTCAGACCGGTTTGAGCCCTGTTCAACCCGGTTTATTTGGGTTTTAATTAAAATAGGGTTTTCGGTCTTTAAAAATTGTTTTCGGGGTCCAATAAATTCCAGAAAAATTATCCTATGTCCAATATTTTATTTTACACTCAAAAATATTATTTTCATAATCTTTTAATATTGTTTAAAAATATTTAATTTTATTTAATGCCGAAATACCTTGATTTTAATTACCGAAAAATTACCGAAAATTTCAGAAAAATTTCTGAAAAAATCTATTTAAAAATCCTGAAAAATCAGGGAGTTTATATTTTGTTAGTATTCTTTCAAACTCATTGATGTTATGATTTTAGACTCATGAGTTGTATGTGACTATTCTATTATTTATCATATTCGTGCTCGTTTCTATCTTAGATTTGTGATTGAGTATATTATTATTGTTGGTGGTTCATTATATTGCTAGATAGATTATCCAGACAGCGTTCTACCGCCGATTCTGCGGCGTAGGCTGGACGTTGTTCCTGACTTGCATCCCTACATCGGGTGCAGGCCGTGACAGTGTGCGTAACGTGTCATGATTTGATCCATGAATATTAGTCTTGTCGGGGGAGTAGGAGTTGGTTATGTGATCAAATATTTAGTGTATTCGTGTACATGCCAATTATACGATACACGTATAATTGAGTTACCGTAGTATAGACTTTTATAACCCAACCCGATCACATGATAAACTTGCACTCTAAATTACTTAGTTAGTATCACTAGTTCTTTTGTTACAGTACACACCATATTTTTTGTATTTATTTATTCCAGTTATCCTTGTTTATTTGTCTAGTTCAGCTGTATTTTCCATTTCATAGTACCTGTACATCTTGTATATTTTTCTATTGCTATTATATATTCTCTACCATGTATATAAAACTGCTTTCAGAGTATTGTACTTCGCTCCAATCCTGACTGGATATATTTTTTCAGACGGCTATTTAGAGTATTGGTATCCTACCTATTATGGCCTGCAGGATGGAGAGCTAGCTGAGGTAGCACCCTTAAACCAAAGACGATCAGGCGCCAGTTTTCGAGGAGGCACATCTAGCTATAGCAGACCCTTAGCTAGTATTCATTGTACTGGATATGTCTCCAATATTAGACCATGGCATATTGTTTTTATTGAGACCATTTATGTTTATTGTTAGACTATAGACTTGTTATTACTATGACTTGTAATTCTCTTCTATTTATGACATCGTGTCATTATTTATCTCTAGTTTGATTGATTGAGTATTGATTCTTTATATTCATCTTGTCCTCTTTTTGGAGTTGAGTTACCATTGACAGGTTTTATATATATCTTGCGTGAGTTTGTTAGATAGTATTTTGGACCTTTACAGCGTTCTAACACCAATGCTGCTGCGAAGGCTGGACGCACCCACGACTCATGCCCAATTTTTGGGTACAGGTCGTGATACAACTACGCCCTGGAACTCACTAAAATAATCCCTAATGGACACCCCATATTTGTATCGCAGACCCATTATCATCCGGATCAGGATCAATTTATTTATCCTGGTTTTCTTCGTATACAAAGATTCTATCTCTTCCCACAGTGTCCTTGCGTGTTCAATGCTGGCAACGTATTTGTACACGTTCTAGTCAACGAACTGCTTGATGTACCCACATACTTGTATATGCTCAAACTTCTTGTCCTCTTCGAATTTGTCACTGGGCCTCTCGGAAGCAAATACCAGCAGATGCAGCTTCTTGACAAATAGCAGATCCTTCATCTTGCTCCTCCAGTAGTGATAGTTGGTACCGTTCAGGTTTACCATGCGCACCAGCTTTGTAAACCCCCTGATTTTTCAAGATTTTCAAAACTGGATTTTTTACAATTTTCTGGACTTTTCTGGAAATTTTCTGAAATTAAAAACAAGGTTTTAATTATTAAATGATTTTAATTGATAATAAATGATATTAAAATATTATAGAAATAATATTTTTGGGTGAAAAATGAAAAACTAGACTTAGGGTAATTTTTCTGGAATTTATCGGACCCCGGACCTATTTTTTAAAACACCAAAATTTATTTATTTAATTATTTATTTAATTATTAATTATTTACTATTATTATTATTATTATTATTATTACAATTTTTAATATAAACCCAGCCAAGCCCGCGGCCCGGCCCACTGGGCCCGAGCCCGGCCCAGCTCCTAGCGGGTCGGCTCGGATCCGCCAGACCCGACCCGAGACCCGCTAGCCCGCTCCTCTCCCCTCTCCCCCACGACCCGCTCCGCCCGCGCCTGCCGCCGCTTCCCCCGCCTCCGACAGCGCCACCCCGAGCCCGCGGCCACGCGCTCCCTCCTCGCCCGCCACGTCCCCGCCTTCCTCGCCCAGCCTCCGCCCTTCCCGGCCTCGACCCCCCGCCCGCTAACCCGGCTGACCCCCTCTCCCTCTTCCCCGCGTTTCCCGCCGCCTCCGCCGCCAGCGCAGCTCCGCCCGGCCACGTCCACCCCGCCTTCTCAGCCCTCTCCCCGCCTTCTCCGGCCCCCACCGCCTATTTAATCCTCCCTCCTCCTCCTTCGAACCCCCCCACAGCCGCCTCGAACCACCCCCTCAGCGCCGCACGCCACCGCCTCCCCGCCGTGCTCGGCCCTAGCCGTCGTCGACGCCGCCCAGCTCCCCCCAGCCTCTCCCCGTCCTCCTCCTTCCTTCTCGTCGACGGCAACCGCAGCCGAGCAGCAGCTCGAGCAGCTCCCCGCACCGCCGCGCAACCTCCAGCGCCGCCGCGAGCCCCGGCCACCGCCTCGCCGCGTACCCCCGGCCTCCTCCGCCTCAGCGCCACCTCAGCGTCGCCCTGAGCCGCCGGATCCGAAGCCCTAACCCTAACCCTAATTTCCTGTGTCCGGACACGTGTCGGACACGATTCGGACCCCGGTTTTCGGTTTCCGTTCAGATGCGTGGATTTTCTTGCTCGTAGCTCGGATTTTGATTTGGCAAATTGTGTTGCGAAGCCTGTATGACCTTCTCGGTGCCCGAATAAACCGCTCGGGGCATCGCGTCCTGTGGTGATCGTACACCGCGATCCAAAAACAGGAAAAACAATGACCCGATTCACCTGGGAACTGGGTACGCCCCGCCAAACGGGACGACTTGGTCGCACACGGTCTTCACAGATATGTGCGCGTCGTTGATACGGACGTGTGGGATTTCACAAAAGTTGATTCGGATGTGCGTGCACGCCGGGATCAACGCGTATCCGCGGACATCGCCCCGTATCCGACTTTTCTGCAAATTATCCTAACTTCGTGCACACACGTCGGATCGAAACGAAACTTGCGCCATCGGACTCGTAGCGATACGCTGGTCCTGTGGGTCAAGTTTGGTTCGATTCTGAGAACGTTGACGAAATTGCGTGTCGTGGGCCCCATATGCCCCGCTCGACGGGCGATTTCGTGATCGGCTCATCGGAATTCAATTCTGGAAGTTCCGTTGGGTTTGTATCATCGTTCCTGACCTGTTGACACTAAGTTTGGTGAATTTGGAGACCTTTGACCCTGACACATTTTTCGGTGCAAAGTGGGCCCGCATGTGGACCCCGTTTTGACCCAAAATTACCGTTTTTGCCCTTGTCTCCCAATTGGACATAAGGACAGGCGTTTCTAGCTGATTGATATTTTCTGGATCTGATGGTGATGTTTATTTCAGCAACCGGAGTACCGCCTGCAAATCCAACTGAAGTCAGAGCCGCAAACAGAGCCGGAACCACAGGCAAGTGTACCTTGCCAAACCCTGCAGCTTGCTACTTATTTTCCTAGACTTGTTTATACATCAGTGGGCAAGTGTACCTTGCCAAGCCTTGCAGCTTGCTACTTATTTTCTTTGACTTGTTTATACATCAGTGGGCAGGTGTACCTTGCCAAACCCTGCAGCTTGCTACTTATTTTCCTTGACTTGTTTATACATCAGTGGGCAAGTGTACCTTGCCAAACCCTGCAGCTTGCTACTTATTTTCCTTGACTTGTTTATACATCAGTGGGCAAGTGTACCTTGCCAAACCCTGCAGCTTGCTATTTATTTTCTGGACTTAATTTTGCATCAGTGGGCAAGTAAAGCTCGTCAATTCTCAGTAGTTCCTGTGATAATATTTTGCTGGATTTCTTGTGTAAACTTGTTTTAACTGCTTAACCTAGGAAATGTGTGACGTACTTAGTGTTCGATCATAGTCGGGTGCCAACCCCGTACGCGGTGTTGGGTACATCATTTAGATATGGATTTTTGATACCCTTACTCTTGGTACTTGTCCTATCAAGTACAACAAAACCCAGGACACTTGACACTATTCATGAGACAGAATCCTCTTGCGATATTCACGATGATTCTGTATAGGATACAGGTTATGACATGGACAGTTTATTCCTAGACATTATATGACTTCTGCATTAGTTATGATCTTGCGTGTCATGGACATGAGACGTGTGATTACATTGGGTGAGGAAAGACACACAGGCTACAGGCTGTTTTCATATATATATACTATTAGTGTGAGGTCGTAGACTCTCCAGCAGAGCTAGACCCTTTACGTGTTATTACTGCTACCGGCTCCCCGACACAGAGCTGGTAGTGCCTCAGCCTGACTTCTAGTGATGCTCTCAACTTACATTTATCACTTAGCTGGTTACATAGTTTACCCTGTTGTTTCATTTAATTCTGCTGCACTGCTTATATTTTGGCTTGTATTATCTGTCCCTTATTATGTCCCCTGAGGACCTAGAATGGACTATGTCCCCAGGTATAGCTGAAGAGATCCATCCAGAGATACCTCGTACCAGAGCACTTCCAGGAGCTGTACCAGGACCTGAAGACGAGCTCGCACTAGAGGACTTCTCCTGAGCATTGGCCGTATGTAGTCATTTATTTCTATTTTCAGTTGATTATTTCCTGTCCATTTCCATTTGTTGTACCAGACATATTCTCGGATTATTTCCCGAGATATTTATTGAGATTTGCTTATTTATTCTATTGCATTATTTCTGGCAGTTACTATGTGTTTATCTATTGTGGATGAGAATAAATTAGTCTGTGACTTGTAACATTGGATCTATTTCCTGTTAGACTACAGCTTAAGCATGCCCTGATGGATCCATTAAATTGGGTTGTCCATCGGTGCGTGCTGCTGGCAATTGCCACGTGTCCAGTCCATCGGCATTTTGGGACTGGGGCGTGACATAGTTTTTGTGGTGGCCCATGCAGGTCTACGACTAAATTGTTCGATTTCAACTCAGGGACCGAACAGGCCTGCAATAAAGCTAGGATAAGTTTTAGGATCTCATCCACTTGCTTGAATCGTTCTTGATATCTATTCGAATTAATTTATTGACTTGCATCCTGCCTTGATTCCTGTGCGCCTCTTATCGTTTACTTTGGATACAGGGAAATGGACCCACAAGCTAGCAATGAGGCTCATACAAAAACACCGCAAGGCGTTGTGGTTACCCAAAAAGACGATGTGATACCTGTCGGTGAAGTCCAATCATCACAAGGCAGTCAAGCAAGTCAGCCTGCCTCAATAATCCATCAAGATGACGTTCCACCCTCGACGCAGCCTACTCCACCGATGCCTTCCTTCCCACTGGGACCGCCTATGGACGAACAGCAGATGTTCCGCATGTTCTACATAATGATGCAAGCCAATCAGAGGGTGCAACAAGAAGCTCAACAAAACCAATCGGAGAACTTCATCGATAGAACTAGCTCGGAGTCACGGAGGCCAAACAGTTCCAATGCAACCGCCTTCGACAAGGACGTCCTTACTACAGCAAGACCCGTGGAGTGCACCTCAAGGATCGAGTCCAGCCAGAAGCGGCCGTATGCGTCAGCACCAGATCAAGCACAACAGAAAAGAGCTGCAAAGCGACCACAAATAAATCCACCACCGAGAGCAGTATCAGGAGCCTCATTCCTTCCTACTTGTCACTACTATGGCAAGGTAGGCCACCTTTCTAAAGAATGCCGACGCAGACTGGGACAATGTCTATCTTGTGGATCCCAGGAACATTTGGTAAGGGATTGCCCAGAACGTTGAGAGAAACCAGCGGTGATTCGCCAACCAGCCACGTCAACACCAGCCGGAACACCACAGGAAGGAACTCCAAAGAAGTCTCAGCTGCATCAGCCACCCAAAGCATCTCCGCAAGTACTGCCTACCTGTCAACATTGTCACAAGCAAGGCCACATTGAGAGCGGGTGCAAACGTAAGTTGGGATTATGCTTGATTTGCGGAACCAATGAACACTTGGCCAAGGATTGCCTCCAGCATCGAGAGAAAGCATTGACGAATCTTCAACCCGCCACATCAGCACCAGCTGGAGCACCGCAGGCAGGAATCGCAAGGGAGTCTCACATACACCAGCCACCAGAAGCATCTCCACCGGCAATACCTGTTTGTCCATATTGTCACCGGCGAGGTCATATAGAGAACAAGTGCAGACAAAAAATGAGATTATGTTTGGCTTGCGGATCCAGTCAGCATTTACTGAGGGAATGCCCTGAGCGTCGAGAAGGAGCACCAACAGGTAACCAGCAAGTGTTACCAGCACCACGGTCAGCCTCTCCAGCATTGCAAGCTTCACCAATTCCGAGGCCACCCTTGGCACCTCAGGCAACCCTCTTCCAGCAGGCTCAACAGCAGCAGAGGAATCAACTGCAAGGACACGGACAAGCTCCAGCGAAGACCGTGGAGAACGCGCCGACTCGTGGAATAGCTGATGCGCGTAAGTGATTCGTAGTTATCCGTTTCTAGTCTTGTTGTAGCTCGTGCCTATTGGTTCGTGACCTCAGCCCCAACCTAGTAATTTGCAACTTGTTAATAATAACCTGGTTTTCATAAAAGTCGTAGTTCATTTACTGTAACTAAATTTTTCTGGAAAGTGTATAACTTTCATTTTTAGGGAAACGGTATTTCCCTAAATATCTTGTGATGTGTTTTCAAACGATGCTTGCGACCGCGTCATCTCTGTTGATCGGTTATTCTTTGATTGCGAGGACGCAATCCTCTTAAGGGGGGTAGATTGTAAACCCCCTGATTTTTCAAGATTTTTAAAACTGGATTTTTTATAATTTTCTGGACTTTTCTGGGATTTTTTTGAAATTAAAAACAAGGTTTTAATTATTAAATAATTTTTAATTGATAATAAATGATATTAAAATATTATGGAAATAATATTTTTGGGTGTAAAATGAAAAACTGGACTTAGGGTAATTTTTCTGAAATTTATCGGACCCCGGACCTATTTTTTAAAATACCTAAATTTATTTATTTAATTATTTATTTATTTATTAATTATTTACTATTATTATTATTATTATTATTATTACTATTTTTAATATAAAACCAGCCCAGCCCGTGGCCCGGCCCGGCCCACTGGGCCCGAGCCCGGCCCAGCCCCTAGCGGGTCGGGTCGGATCCGCTAGACCCGACCCGAGACCCGCTAGCCCGCTCCTCTCCCCTCTCCCCCACGACCCGCTCCGCCCGCGCCTGTCGCCGCTTCCCCCGCCTCCGGCAGCGCCGCCCCGTGCCCGAGGCCACGCGCTCCCGCCTCGCCCGCCACGTCCCCGCCTTCCCCGCCCAGCCTCCGCCCTTCCCGGCCTCGACCCCCCGCCCGCTAACTCGGCTGACCCCCTCTCCCTCTTCCCCGCGTTTCTCGTCGCCTCCGCCGCCGGCGCAGCTCCGCCCGGCCACGTCCACCCCGCCTCCGCCTTCTCAGCCCCTCTCCCTGCCTTCTCCGACCCCCACCGCCTATTTAATCCTTCCTCCTCCTCCATCGAACCGCCCCACAGCCGCCTCGAACCACCCCCTCAGCGCCGCACGCCACCGCCTCCCTGCCATGCTCGGCCCTAGCCGTCGTCGACGCCGTCCAGCTCCGCCTAGCCTCTCCCTGTCCTCCTCCTTCCTCCCCGTCGACGGCAACCGCAGCCGAGCAGCAGCTCGAGCAGCTCCCCGCACCGCCGCGCCGCCTCCAGCGCCGCCACGAGCCCCGGCCACCGCCTCGCCGAGTGCCCCTGGCCTCCTCCGCCTCAGCGCCGCCCTGAGCCGCCGGATCCGAAGCCCTAACCCTAACCCTAATTTCCTGTGTCCGGACACGTGTCGGACACGATTCGGACCCCGATTTTTGGGTCTCGTTCAGGTGCGTGTATTTTCTTGCTCGTAGCTCGGATTTTGATTCCGCAAATTGCGTTGCGAAGCCTGTATGACCCTCTCAGTGCCCGGATAAACCGCTCGGGGCATCGCGTCCTGTGGTGATCGCACACCGCGATCCAAAAACAGAAAAAACAACGACCCGATTCACCCCGGAACTGGGTACGCCCCGCCAAACGGGACGACTTGGTCGCACGCGGTCTTTACAGATACGTGCGCGTCGTTGATACGGACGTGTGGAATTTCGCAGAAGTTGATTCGGATGTGCGTGCACACCGGGATCAACGCGTATCCGCGGACATCGCCCCGTATCCGACTTTTCTGCAAATTACCCTAACTTCGTGCACACACTTCGGATCGAAACAAAACTTATGCCATCGGACTCGTAGCGATACGCTGGTCCTATGGGTCAAGTTTGGTTCGATTCTGAGAACGTTGACAAAATCGCGTGTCGTGGGCCCCATAGGCCCCGCTCGACGGGCGATTTCGTGATCGGCTCATCAAAATTCAATTCTGGAAGTTCCGTTGGGTTCGTATCATCGTTCCTGACCTGTTGACACTAAGTTTGGTGAATTTGGAGACCTTTGACCCTGTCACATTTTTCGGTGCAAAGCGGGCCCGAATGTGGATCCCGTTTTGATCCAAAATTACCATTTTTGCCCTTGTCTCCAAATTGGACTCAAGGACAGGCAATTCTAGCTGATTGATATTTTCTGGATCTGATGGTGATGTTTATTTCAGCAATCGGAGTACCGTCTGTAAATCCAACTGAAGTCAAAGCCGCAAACAGAGCCGGAACCACAGGCAAGTGTACCTTGCCAAACCCTGCAGCTTGCTACTTATTTTCCTTGACTTGTTTATACATCAGTGGGCAAGTGTACCTTGCCAAACCCTGCAGCTTGCTACTTATTTTTCTTGACTTGTTTATACATCAGTGGGCAAGTGTACCTTGCCAAACCCTGCAGCTTGCTATTTATTTTCTGGACTTAATTTTGCATCAGTGGGCAAGTAAAGCTCGTCAATTCTCAATAGTTCCTGTGATAATATTTTGCTGGATTTCTTGTGTAAACTTGTTTTAACTGCTTAACCTAGGAAACGTGTGACGTACTTAGTGTCCGATCATAGTCGGGTGCCAACCCCGTACGCGGTGTTGGGTACATCATTTAGATATGGATATTCGATACCCTTACTCTTGGTACTTGTCCTATCAAGTACAACAAAACCCAGGACACTTGACACTATTCATGAGACAGAATCCTCTTGCGATATTCACGATGATTCTGTATAGGATACAGGTTATGACATGGACAGTTTATTCCTAGACATTATATGACTGCTGCATAGTTATGATCTTGCGTGTCATGGACATGAGACGTGTGATTACATTGGGTGGGGAGAGACACACAGGCTACAGGCTATTTTCATATATATATACGATTAGTGTGAGGTCGTAGACTCTCCAGCAGAGCTAGACCCTTTACGTGTTATTACTGCTACCCGGCTCCCCGACACAGAGCTGGTAGTGCCTCAGCCTGACTTCTAGTGATGCTCTCAACTTGCATTTATCACTTAGCTTGTTACATAGTTTACCCTGCTGTTTCATTTAATTCTGCTGCACTGCTTATATTTTGGCTTGTATTATCTGTACCTTGTTATGTCCCCTGAGGACCTGGAATGGACTATGTCCCCAAGTATAGCTGAAGAGATCCATCCAGAGATACCCCGTACCAGAGCACTTCCAGGAGCTGTACCAGGACCTGAAGACGAGCTCGCACCAGAGGACTTCTCCTGAGCATTGGCCGTATGTAGTCATTTATTTCTATTTTCAGTTGATTATTTCCTGTCCATTTCCATTTGTTGTACCAGACATATTCTCGAATTGTTTTCCGAGATATTTATTGAGATTTGCTTATTTATTCTATTGCATTATTTCTGGCAGTTACTCTGTGTTTATCTGTTGTGGATGAGAATAGATTAGTCTGTGACTTGTAACATTGGATCTATTTCCTGTTAGACTACAACTTAAGCATGCCCTGATGGATCCATTAAATTGGGTTGTCCATCGGTCCGTGCTGCTGGCCATTGCCACGTGTCCAGTCTCTCGGCATTTTGGGACTGGGGCGTGACAGGCTTCGCGTCCATCTCTCCTTTTTGGTTTGCTTGTCAACTCCTAACATCCTTCTGAAATTCCAGAATCTGCCTCTAATACCACACAGTTGGAAACGAAACACGAAAACTGTTTCCCAAATCATAGAGTACAAGCGAGAGAACCGAGAAAAATGCACAAACCAAAAAACACCAAACATAAATCGCAGACACATATATTTTTACGTTGAAAACCCTGATAGGAAAAACTCCGGGACAATAGGAGTCCAACCCTGAAAAACCTCCACTAATGGAATAAAGAGATTACACCCTCTACAAGCTCATCACTGATCCAACACGGATCACCGTAACTCTTTGGAACAGAAAATAGATTACAACCACGAAGAAAAAAGACAATGAAAAATACCCCAAATTGATCTCCTTCTCCGAAACGGCCTCCAATCATTCTTTCTCCTCTCCAAAGTTGCAATGGCACTCTTGCCACCTTTTTCTCTCTCTCTTTGTTGTATATTGCATGAGCTTTTTTATAAACCCTTGCATGAATTAGGGTTTCCAAATAGAAATAAATAAATATATATATATATATATATATATATATATATATATATATATATATATATATATATATATATATATATATATATATATATATATATATATGAAAGCCAAAAATATTTATGGAAATCCAATTACATTCAATCATATATTTAATGGAAATCAAATCATAAATTAGCTTACAATAAATTGGAAATCCAATTATATGAAAAGTTAATATATGAAAGATACAATCATAAATATATAATTAAAGTCAAAAATAAAAATCTAATATAATATTTGCTTACAATAAATATTCCAATACATGGCGCTCGATGCACTTTTCGAACTTTTTCGACACACGGATGACACTCCTCGCACTCCGGGGTATTCTCCACATAGGTTGAGAATCTCACCCACTCCAACAACTATTATAAAAAAAAACTATTTGGTTCCTTTTATTAATCTTTACTGTTATAAAACAAACTTTAAAACGGTTCAAAATGAGTCATCTAAGCCCTATGTATATCCTCGCATAAAAATTCTAAAATCCTTCTAACTACCACTATTCACGTAGAAAATTCTTAAAATTCTTATAACCACAGACTGTACATATATCAAAACTCCTATAAACATATACATAACAAATCCAAATTAAAATATATTAAATATTTAAATTATATTTAAAGTAACTACATTGAAATATCTAAACATATACCCAAACTTCTACAAATATATATACCAAATTTAATTAAAATATGTTCAAATCATATTTAAACCATTTAATATAATTTAAATTTCTATATAATTTTTCAATAATATCAGAGAATTAGTTTTGCTTGGTACGTGCATAGCACATAAATATGACTAGTATATATATAATCTTTTGTAGTATTTTAAATATGAGTGCTAACATAATTTGATAGAATGACTCACTTAGCAAAGTTGATTTCACTTACATCTCTTATGTAAATTACATGAGTTTAAGATCTAGGGGTGTTTTTTTTTATACGAATTTTTCAGTTTTGATTTTATGTTTTTAGGCAAAGGTTAAGGGCACTAGAAGATTTACTATAGGGCTGCACAAATGTCCTTCAAAAATTGTTAAGGGGCAATACAAACAAACGTATAAAATGTTAAAAAAAAATGTCCTCATCTTCCTTTCTAAATTCCTAAATCTTAATCCATATTTTTTGCATAGTATCTTAGTAGATAGTTTCATTTGAGACTATTTCTGAAGTTTCAAACTCCATTAATATATTTTTGATGCTTCAAATTTGAAATAGTCTCGTTTGGGACCATGAAGAACCGTCGAACTTTTGGCAATCTTAGATATGTACAGGACTGCCAAAAAATTTGACAGTTCTGAAGACATATTTTTATGTCTTCAGAAGTATCAAATTTTTGGCAATCTTACGCATTATTTGGACTATCAATATTTTGACAGTCCTACAATAAATTAGGACTAGCAAAATTATGGCAGCCTAATTTTTATATATGTCCGATTGATTTTTTTATTTATTTAAGTCTTTTTAAATATCATGTACATTCCTAATTTTGGACCCAGCGCCGGCTTCGTTTGCACTCTGAGGCCGAGGCTCTCCACGGATCAGACGAGTACCACCCGACACCTATGTCCAAAACTTCCTCCGGTCTCGACTCGCCAGCCAAGGACTTAGAACGTCCATTGAAGAAACTTCTTGTGTTCTTCAATCCTAAAGATAAAAGCAGCAGCAGCAACAGTAGATACATGATTTTATATTTTTGGTAATTTCTACTATTATATAAACACAACTTAGTCTTGTACTGCATCAATCCCATTGACGACTTTTCGGTTCTTCGAAATTAGAGCGTGAAAGTGGTATCAGAGCGATCATTTTCTTTGGCCATCTTTTAATTCATTTTAATTTGAAAATTTCTCTTTGATCGAAAATATCTTAAACTCGATATTGTTGATGAGAAAAAAATTCTATACAATAAGTCCATAAATATTTTCTATGATGCTAGTGTGTGTTTCTTGATCCGGTGATGGCACTGGAAAATGGACTATCGACGCTTGAAATATTGGTAAGTTCATTTTTTTAAGTTTTGAGGACGATACTTTTTTTTTTAGTGAAATATTATGTAATGTTCTGCTCCTAACGGTGACATTATATTCTTATAGGTGTCAGTTTGCTGGCTCAAGTAAGAGAAAAATATTCAATAAAAGCTCTCTTGTTGGGACATGAAGACGTTTCATCGTAAGATGAGTGGACAAGACTTCACTTTCTGATTATCTTACAATTAATAATGAACCCATATGGATATATACTTAATTTATAAGAATATAGTTTGTAATCACTTGAATGAAACTATACGAAATCTGTATGCTCTTGGTAGAATGATTGTACACGTTCTTTATCGTATGTCTTTAAAAGATACGAATCACATGCTTAATTAAGTTATAGACTGTTTACAAAAACTGTTGCCATATTACTTGATTAAAAGAGAGAGGATTAAAGTCAATCTCAAGTCTTTGATACTATTCTTCTTTTTCCCTGGACAATATGGATCCTTCACACCTGATTCAACTCTATGGCTTGATATCCTGTCTAATATAGAAGAAGAAGAAGAGTGGCTTAAGTTGGTTGAGCAAAACCCTTAGGCCATCTGAACATCTGCTCGAGAGAAGAAATAATTGGAAGTCTTTACTACCTTATCCAATCACATGGGCAAGCTAGAAGAGGAGGCCCTATATTTCCGTTTAATGTTCTTCTAGCTGGTCACCAGAAACATGTGGGTAGGGCCTTGTGTTTTTCCTTATTGCAGAACAAATCACTTGTGTACATGTCGATGTAAATTAATAGCTAAGCACGGAAATGTCATTGTTTGTATAGAAACTAAGTATTGATTAGTAAAACTGAGAGCCTTGTCAGTTTTTTCAACCAATTTGACCTGCAATTGCAGTGCTTCCTCGTGATTTTTTGGCTTTGGATGAACCTTAAAACTCAAAATCGGATAAGTTTCCTTAGAGTGGAATTTTCTATCCTTCTTGAAGTCCCACTTTGGATAAAGATCAGAAACGTGAAGAGCCTTGACGTACGTATGAATCGACATGACAAACTTTTCTCAGAAAAAATAAAAGTAAAATAGGAAAACAAAATAAGAATTTTCTGTGGGATACCAACAGAACAAGTCCATGTCCTGGAGCTGACACTAGTTGAAGCAACGACAAGATCTTAAGCTTTTTTTCATGAATGAATAAGCCAACCAACTTTGATGGAAATCCATCTATAGCCGTCTGGACCATTCTGGTTCAGTAACAAAGTTACTAACACATACAAACATTTAAGAAAAAAAAAATATATATATATATATATATATATATATATATATATATAATACAAATAATGTCTAGTCTAGTTGTTAAGATCGATGCATATGATCCAGAAAGTTACGGGTTTGAGCCACCTGAGAGCCATTTAATTCCCCTTTGGGGGATTAAGGGGCAAGTTGGTGATGGGTGCAGCGCAGGTGCCAGCCTACGGGTCGAGATCTATGGGACCTTCGGGCCGGAATGTGTTAGGCCTTCGAACCGATTTTGTAGGTCTTCGGACCAGAATAACACAATTACCACTTCCAAATATATATATATATATATATATATATATATATATATATATATATATATATAAAAGACATAAATTTAAATTATATTAAAATTTTAATATAATTTAAACATATTTTAATTATGATTTGTAACAAAAATATTTTTTGAATTTTGGATAAGTGTTTAATAAGATAATACTATGTAGTTAGTTTAAAAATAAATTTTGAATAAATTTTAGGATTATTTATATGTCCGGATGGTTTTAAAATTTGTTTCTTAGATAGCTCATTTTTGAACATTTTCTAAACTGTGTGTGTATATATATATATATATATATATTTGGAAGAGGTAATTGTGTTACTTAATTCTTTTTGGAAGAGGTAATTGTGTTACTTAATTCCTCCAAAGGTGGCTCGAAACCGCAACCTCCTGAGTAATATGCATCGGTCTTACCACTAGGCTAGATGTCATTTGCTATATATATATATATATATATATATATATATATATATATATATATATATATATCCAATGTGGCTCTAGCCTGATGGTAGAGCAGAGGAATGCGACCCAAACGATCAAGGGATAGAACCCCAGTGGGATCTAATTCAAATTTATTTACCAATAGGACTCTGACTCTTTCAATATATATATATATATATATATTAGAATATTTGGCATTTTTATTAATAAGGTGGAGCTACATATATATAGCAGAGGCTAATCTCTCTCTCTACTATTCTACTCAATATGCGACTAAAAGTCCATTAATACTCTCAACACTCCACCTCAATAAGGACGATAGATATCAATCATCCCCATCTTGTTACATTGTCTAGAAAGACTCAATGAATAAAGACCCTTAGTAAGACAATCTGCGACTTGTTCTTTTGAGCAAACATGATCGAGCTTTAATATCCCTTTCTCTAGCTTCTCTTTGATGAAGAATCGATCGATCTCAATGTGCTTCGTTCTGCCATGCTGAACTGGATTGTTAGTTATACTTAGTGCAGCTTGACTGTCACTCAAAAGGCGCAATGATGTTACATGTTTCAGCTTCAACTCTGTCAGCAGTACTTTTATCCACAACAACTCTGACACTTGCAGAGCCATAGCTCTATATTCTGTTTCAGCGGTCGATCGTGCTACCACAGACTGTTTCTTACTTCTCCATGAGATTAGGTTACCCCCCACAAAGATACAGTACCCTGAGGTAGACCTTCTATCGTCCATGCAGCTTGTCCAATCTGCATCACAGTATCCCTCAACACACAGGTGTCCACCATATACCTCTTCCAGGAGCCCCCTTCATATATATCAGAATATAGAAAATTGCATCCATGTGACCCTTCCTTGGATCATGTCGCGCCCCAATTCCGTGGAATCGATAGTCGTCCCCCAAGTATGACCCTCGTGCGGGCTTAGATTGCGCACCACACAAGGCTAAGTATTTTATTTTCTCATAGCGAGCACATATTCAGAGTATGCTGGTAATTTGAAACACGGATTAAAGCATGGAAAAGTTCTCTTTTTATTGATAATATGAACATCTGTTACAAACTCCTTGAACTGAGTCATAAGGTTGCCTCTTGGGCTTACAAAAGTGTTGACACAAAATGAGATAGCAGTCTTGTACATTACATTCCTTACTAAAACTCAAAATATAAGACCTCCTGGTGGAATGACGGCCTTCCCACGAAGCTGCATGTTTGCTTAGGTTGCTAGCTTCTTTCTTCAAAATGCTTCAAAAGGTGGCACGGATCAAGGTGTGCCTACAGCTGGACTGGATTGGAGGATTGACTTCTGCTCCTCGCTCGGATCTTCTTAGCGCGGAAAACCTGTTTCAACGAGGGTCAGTACATCAAAACATACTGGTGAAGGCAAGCTAACCCAACTGTACCAATCAATACGTTGTTTATATGAATCATACATATTTATTTGTGGTCTTTCTATCTTGCCTTAGTTCATTTTACCGCAAGCAATAGATATAGAAATCAAAGAAATACTTGCCACCGCTCGGTGATATTTACCTTCCCGTCTGAACCACCTGCACAATACTTACCATGTCCTTCCCTGTCAAGAAGACACAAGTTAGTTTGTAATAGGTTTAAAATATACGTGGGGATCACTGGCTTGCTGCCATATTAGACGATATAGTCTATAGACGAGGATGGTATACAATGAAGCACTGGAGGCACTGCATAATCCTGTCCGAGATATGAGACTATCATGAAGTTCCGTCCAGATCGGTGCCTGTGCCCCAGCAACCGTCCACAGGAACCCGAAGGCCTTGTGCACAAGTTATCCGTGATCAAACAACGTTTGGATTAAGATTAACCATTTATGAAGCCAAGGCAATAAAATCAGGGAATATATAGCATTGTATGATTTATTTTGCATAGTCTCCCTGATCAATTATTGTATGACAAGGAGTGTTCTACATATAGCACATTTATAGAAGTAAACATTCTAACATGTATTCATGCATAGGATGAACATTCCAAACGAACAAGTATGTAAGTAAGTAACCGTTCACAAGTTTATTTGACAAGCATAATATTCCAAGTCTATTCCCTTATTATCTTGAAGTCTTTTAATACGTCTGATCGGGGCAAGCAAGAATACGAGACTTTAGATGTGAAGACTGAAAGAAGGGCCAGATAATCGAGATGGTATCCACTCACTTAATAGTTGGAAGGAAGAAGGAAAGAGGTGCTTCAGGAGTCCGTTCGACCGTTGCTTATTGCTGGTTCACCTGCATTGCCACGAACAGCTGATCAATACTCTTTCACTCTTTCCATTATCAGAATTGAAGTGCAGTTCAAGGAACAAAAATAATAAAATTTATCGAAACCGTTCAAGAAAACTCAAGCAAATCCGAAAACCAACTTAAGGCACGAAGGCAACAAGCGACAGCGAAAACTAGGCAACAAAGATGCAGCGGAGAGGTCCCTCATGACTCTGCCGCTAAGTCGATCCCGGGAGCACGGTCCACTGAATATGAAAATCGATTTCGAAGAAGCAAATCCATAAAGAGGATGGGTTCTCATTTCAATCTATCCCGATCGAACGATACCGTCTTGTATTTATTAGCTGTGCTCCCCAAATAGGGAGAACGGGGCACCACATCCTACCCAACAAATTGGAAGTTTCGTCCCGAAACTTAGGAATAGAACCTACCACTAGGAAACAAGGAGAGGAACCTTTCCCTCATCTCAGATTCAAGTTCCCAAGTGGATTCTTCGACAGAGTGATTTTGCCAAAAGTACGCGCACGAGAGGAACCGAACAACTACGAAGCAGTTTTTCTTTCCTATCCAAAATTTGCACAGGTTGTTCTACAAACGTCAAGTCGGCCTGAAGGTTCAGCTGATCCAGATCCACTACGAGGCTGGGGTCATACACATACTTCCTAAGTTAGGAAACATAGAAAATATTATGTACTTCTGATAGGGATGACGGTAGTGCAATCTGGTATGCAACTGAGGCAACCCACTTTAGTATTTCAAACGGACCGACAAATCTTGGACTTAGCTTCCCCTTTGCTCCGAATCTGGTGACTTCTCGCATGGGCGAGACTTTAAGAAATATCCGGTCGCCTTCATGAAACTCAAGCGGTCTTCGATGTGTATCTACATAGCTCTTTTGGCGGCTTTGAGCTATCTTTAGTCTTTCCCGAATCAAGCGAACCTTTTGGACAGTCTGTTTCACAAGCTCAGGGCCAAGGATCTGCCATTCACCAACTTTGTCCCAACAGATCGAGGATCTGCACTTTCGCCCATGCAATGCCTCATACGGCGCCATCTGAATGCTGGATTGGAAACTGTTGTTGTATGCAAATTCAGCCAACGGTAGATGCAAGTCTCAACTAGTCTTCAAATCTATGGCGCAGAGTCGCAGTATATCTTCGAGGATTTGGTTGACACGTTCCATTTGGCCGTCGGTCTGTGGATGGTAGGCGGAGATGAACTTCAACTTCGTTCCCATTGCTGACTGCAGGCTTTCCCAGAAATGCGATATGAATTGACCATTTCGATCGGAGACTATGGATACGGACACGCCGTGGAGCCGAACAATTTCGTTAAGATATATCTGAGCCAAGCGGTCGGCACTCCAAGTAGACTTGATAGGCATAAAATGAGTAGACTTGGTGAGGCGATCGACAATAACCCAAACAGCATCATTCCCCCATTGCGTCTTTGGCAAGCCAATAATGAAATCCATTGTTATATGTTTCCATTTCCACTCCGGAATAGCGAGGTTCTGCAGCTCTCCGCCCAATTTTTGGTGCTCGTCCTTTACTCTTTGACATGCCATGCAATGAGATACTAACAGCGCCACATCTCATTTCATGCCGTGCCACCAGAAGGTCGTACGGAGATCTCGATAAATTTTAGTGCTACCCGGATGAGAAGTATAACTAGCATAATGTGCTTCAGTGAGTATCTCTTGTCCGAGGGTCGCATCGTCAGGAACACACAGTCTTACCTTCACTCGGAGCATCCCGTCCGCACCTACCACAAAGTCAGATGCCTTTCCTGCTGAGATAAGACCATGCATCTTTTGCAGGAACATGTCATCCTTCTGAGCAGCCTTAACCTTTTGTAACAGGTCGGGTTCAAGGCACAGTTGTGCCAGTTGCGCCCACTTTTTGAATCTAATTTTTAGAGTAATGCCCAAGGACTCAAGATCTCGATGTAGCCTGTCATCAATAGCCAAACTTTCAATGAATACTCGACTCAGTGCATCTGCTACTATATTTTCTTTTCCAGGAGTATATCTGATCATCAAGTTAAAATTGCTAAGGAGTTCTAGCCATCGCCACTGCCGAAGATTCAAATCCTTTTGTGTGTACAGGTATTTCAAACTCTTATGGTCCGTGTAGATCTCACATGGTATGCCATAAAGGTAGTGACGCCACAGCTTCAGTGCGAACACTACTACGGCAAGTTCGAGATCATGCGTTGGATAGTTCATCTCGTGAGGCTTTAGCTGCCTCAACACAAAGGTTATCACTTTATCCCTTTGCATCAAGACATATTCCAGTCCTTTACCTGACGCATCACTGTATATTTTGAAATCATCCGGTCCATTCGGCAGAGTAAGGATTGGGGAAGAGACGAGGCGCTGTCTTAACTCCGTAAACGAAGCTTCACAGTCGTCCGTCCAAGTAAACTTTATACCTTTATGAGTGAGCTGAGTCAGGGGCGAAGCAATTTTTGCAAAGTCTCGTTAAATCTGCGGTAGTAGCCTGCCAGTCCAAGGAAACTTCGGATATTGCTAGCTGACTCCGACCGTTTCCACTGCATAATGGCTTACACCTTCCTTGGTTCTACTGAAATACCTTGTGAAGAGATAATGTGCCCTAAAAAGGATATGCTATCCATCCAGAATTCACATTTACTCAGTTTGGCATACAATTTGTTGTCTCGAAGGGTTTGCATCACCATCCACAGGTGTCCTGTGTGCTCATCCCTAGTCTTCGAGTACACCAAGATGTCATCGATAAAAACCACCATAAATTTATCGATGGAGGGCCGAAATACATGATTCATAATATCCATGAATGCAGCAGGTGCATTCATCAGTCCAAACGGCATAACAAAAAATTCATATTGCCCGTATCGGGTTCGAAAGGCAGTCTTCGACATGTCTTCTAGCTTAATCTTCAGCTGGTGGTAGCCCGAGCGAAGATCAACTTTTAAAAACATCATTGCCCCATGTAGCTGATCAAACATGCAGGCCATGGTCACATCAATTGCTAGACTACTAGTGTAGCAGAATTCGGCTTCTCCAGGCAGGCGGAAGATGACTCACTTTTTTGCACATTCAATGGTTGCCGAGCACGCGCCGAGCCAATCCATTCCCAAAATGATATCATAGTCCCGAACATCTAGAACTAAAATATCAAACGATAACTTCCTTCCTCCAATATAGATGTAACCATCTTGGCATACTGAACGGACAGGTATTTTTGTGCCGGAAGGGGTGCTAACACTTAAATCTAAATGCAACAGAGTCATTTTTATATTGTTTTCCGTAGCAAAGTTTGTAGATATAAAGCTATGGGTTGCACCAGAATCAAATAGAATATGAGCAGATATATTATTGAAAAGCAAAGTACCTGACACAACGGTATCCAAGGCCAAAGCTTCCTCTTGTTAGTGTGTAGACCCGGCCTTGAGCCTTATTACGCCCTTGCTGAGGCGCAGCTCTGTTGGCCTGGGTTGCAGCAGCCTGAGTCGGTTGTTGAGTGCGACAATTATGGTAGCTCAGAGGGCAGTCACTAATCCCGTGGTTCGCATCACCACAAATAAGGCATAAGCTGAGTTTCTGACGACATTTCTCGGCCGCATGGTAGAGCTTTCCGCAGAAGGAACATGGTGGCCCTGGGTTTCCCTTTTTTGAACCGCCGTTGTTTTGATGCTTTGTAGCGGTGTTTCCTCTATCGTTGCCTTGGCGTTTGTGATTGGAGGTATGCACAGCGCCGGTAGAAACGTGAGAATACTGCGGCTCGAGGAAAAGGGCGTGATTAAGGACTTCCCACATTGTCTGATACTGTGGAACGACTACGTGCACGTGGATGGCAGGACGTAGACCTCCTTCAAATCGTCTGGCATGACTCGCTGCATCAGGTAGATAGGAACAGGCAAATTTAGCAAGCCTGTTGAACTCAGCAAAATACTGTTTGACTGTCATGCTGGCCTACTGCAGTTGCACAAACTCATTTTTCTTCTGACGTCGTACAGGCGGGGGTATAAACTCCTCCTCAAATGCGCCACAGAAGGTGTCCCATGCTATCGCCTCCCCTCCATTATCAATTGGAAGAGATCGTCGATGCACGTTCCACCAATCGTGCGCATTGAGGCAAAGCTGCAGTTAAGCACATGCGACGCGCTTTTCTTCAGGTACTTCTAGGAGTGAGAAATAATCTTCAAGTTCGGCAAGCCAATCTAGGGCCACGATTGGGTCATCAGTCCCCTTGAATGGAGTATTACAGACTTTCTTGAAGTCACCAAAGTCGAAGGCAGTCACATCCTTCCTCCTCGGAGTCTGAGTTATCTCAACTTCAAGTGCTGGTTGTTCCACCAGAGTCGTTGTTGTTGCTGCGGACTGGTTGGAGGCTAAAGTCTGAATAATTTACTGCAGGATATCTACCTGCTTTTGTTGGACTGAGAGTCGAGCCTCTAGATTACTTTCGAACTTGGCTTGGAGAGCATCATCTCTTTGTCATTGTGCTTCCAACATTTGCATCACTTGCTGAAGCGGATCTACTCAAGACATGCCCCGTTGGCTCCGAGAGCTTCCTGAAGTACCGGAACTGCTCTCTTGGGCTTGCGTCTCGCCAGGTGCTAGCGCAGCGGATTACGCTTGTGCCATTCCTTCAAAAGAAGATAAATTACATCAAGATCATAATGTATTATGGACTTATTGCATGAACGTATCTCATTTTGGCCTAACGAGTTCAAGATTTCGAACAGGAATTTATCGTTAAAGAGACTTTTGCCATGAGAGGGTCAAAGGAACTTTGAAGCTGTTCTCTGATACCAACATGTCACGCCCCGATTCTTTGAAATCGATAGTTGTCCTCCGGGCGTGACCGCCATGTGGGCCTAGGTTGCGCACTGCACAAGGCTAAGTATTTTATTTTTGCATAGCGAGCACATATTCAGAGTACGCTGGTAAATTGAAACATGGATTGAAGCATGAAAAAGTTCTATTTTTATTGATAATATGAACATCTGTTACAAACTCCTTGAACTGAGTCATAAGGTTGCCTCTCGAGCTTATAAAAGTGTTGACACAAAATGAGATAGCAGTCCTGTATATTTCATCCCTTACTAAAACTCAAAATATAAGACCTCCTGGTGGAATGACGGCCTTCCCACGAAGCTGTATGTTTGCATGGGTTGCTAGCTTCTGTCTTCAAAATGCTTCAAAAGGTGGCACGGATCAAGGCGTGCCTACATTTGGACTGGATTGGGGGATTGACTTCTGCTCCTCGCTTGGCTCTCCTTAGTGCGAAGAACCTGTTTCAATTAGGGTCAGTACATCAAAACGTACTGGTGAAGGCAAGCTAACCCAATTGTACCAATCAATACGTTGTTTATATGAAGCATGCATATTTATTTGTGGTCTTTCTATCTTGCCTTAGTTTATTTTACAGCAAGCAGTAGATATAGAAATCAATGAAATACTTGCCACCGCTCGGTGATATTTTACCTTCCCGTCTGAACCACCTGCACAATACTTACCATGTCCTTCCCTGCCAAGAAGACACAAGTTAGTTTGCAACAGGTTTAAAATATACGTGGGAATCACTGGCTTGATGCCATATTGGACGATATTGTCTATGGACGAGGATGGTATGCAACGAAGCATTGGAGGCACTGCATAATCCTGTCCAAGATATGAGACTATCACGAAGTTCCATCCAGATCAGATCGGTGCCAGTGTCCTAGCAACTGTTCGCATGAACCCGAAGGCCTTGTGCACAAGTTGTCCATGATCAAACAGCGTTTGGGTTAAGTTTAACCATTTATGAAGCTGAGGCAATGAAATCAGGGAATATGTAGCATTGAATAATTTATTTTGCATGGTCTCTCTGATCAATTGTTGCATGGCAAGGAGTATTCTACATATAGCACATTTATAGAAGTAAACATTCTAACTTGTATTCATGCATATGATGAACATTCCAAACGAACAAGTATGTAAGTAAGTAACGGTTCACAAGTTCATTTGACAAGCATAATATTCCAAGTCTATTCCCTTATTATCTTGAAGTCTTTTAATTATTACTTGGTATCGTTTGATCGGGGCAAGCATGAATACGAGACCTTAGATGTGAAGACTGGAAGAAGAGCCAGATAATCGGGATGGTAGCCACTCACTTAGTAGTTGGAAGAAAGAAGGAAAGAGGTGCTTCAGGAGTCCGTTCGAGCGTTGACTATTGTTGGTTCACCTGCATTGCCACGAACAGCTGATCAATACCTCTTCCACTATTTCCATTATCGAAATTTAAGTGCAGTTCAACGAACAAAAATAATGAAATTCATCGAAACCGTTCAAGAAAACTCAAGCAAATCCGAAAATAAACTCAAGGCACGAAAGCAACAAGCGACAGTGAAAACTAGGCAACAAAGATGTAGCGGAGAGGTCCCTCCTGACTCTGCCGCTAAGTCGATCCCGGGGGCACGGTCCACTGAATATGAGAATCGATTTCGAAGAAGCAAATCCATAAAGAGGATGGGTTCTTGTTTCAATTTATCCCGATCGAACAATACCATCTTGTATTTCTTAGACGTGCTTCCTGAATAGGGGGAACGGGGTACCACAGATCATGCATCTAGCGACTCACTACACTCACAGCAAATAAGATATTAGGGCGAGTGTGACCTAGATAAATCAATCTGCCTACAAGTTTCTGATATCTCTCATGATCAACCGGTTCTCCTACCTTTGTCCACAATTTGTCTTTCTGATTTATTGGAGTGACTTTTGATCGACATCCTACCATACCAGTCTCTATGATCAGGTCTAGTACATACTTTCTCTGAGAGAGAATAATCCCATCTCTTCTTCGAGCCACCTCGATCCCGAGAAAATATCTCATCATTCTCAAGTCTTTTACTTTAAATTTTTTTGCCAAATTTTGACTTCAACTGGGTAATCTCCTCTTCATCCTCATCATCTGTAATTACTATATTATTTATATATACTGCAAGTATGGTAACGTGGCCTTCGCATGTCGAAAGAAGACCGTATGATCTGTATTGGTCTGGCTGTACCCCATGCATGTGACAACTTTTCTAAATCTTTCAAACCAGACTCGAAGAGATTGCTTGAGTCCATACAGTAATTTTTTTAGCTTGTACACATTTTTTGTCGACTGATTCATGCAAAACTCCGGGGGCGTCTCCATGTATATTTCCTCTTGATATTCATAAAGAAAGGCATTCTTCACATCCAATTGATGAAGTTGCCACACATGGTCTGCTGCAATAGAGATCAGGGTTCTCACAGTGCTCATCTTTGCTACTGGAGCAAATATCTCATCATAGTCGATGCAGTGAATCCATTTACAACCAATCTTATCTTGTATCGCTCCATATTTTCTTATGTCATATCCTTTACTGTAAAGACCTATTCGTATCCAACTACTGTTTTTTCTTTAGGTAATGGAACAACTTTCCATGTCCATTTTTTTTAAGTGCTCCAAGTTCCTCCGACATTGCATATTTCTATCTTGGATCTTCTATCGCTTTCTGCCAACACTTAGGCAAAGAGGTGGTGTCTAACAATACAATGAATGCTCCATAAGTAAAGGATAGATTAGAGTAGGATAAAAAAATGGCAATTCATGTTCATAGCCATAACGATTAGGAGATCTTCCCGTATTACTGCGAGAATATCTTCTTAAGGGAATATGAGATAGTGGGGGAGATCATACCATCCGAATTAGAGGGATCCTCATCCGAATCAGAGGGATCCAGAGCGGGAGGAGGAACTCTAGGAGTTGGGGTATGGTTAGGTCAGGGACATGGCACAGTAGGGACAATAGGCACATTATTGGACTGCTGCTTTCTCCTTCTGTAAACTTAAAGCTCTGTAGATTGTTCTATAGTCTGTTCTTTCCCCTGTTATAGAGCATCACTTTCTCCTGATTGTGTGCATCATCATCAATTTTCTCATCCTCGCTAGCTCTCCCTTATTATCATGGACCAACTTCCATCATTGGGCATAGAACTGACCCGACAATCACGCTTGGGCCCATGCCCCTCACTCCTAATACCTCATGTGTTAAGTGTGTCACCAAATTTGGAGCCTTTACCTAAACCATTATAGTCGTATGGTTCCATCTTTCTGAATGTAACATCCATGCTCACAAAGAGCCTTCGCTCCATAGGACTCCACCATGAATATTCCTTCTGAGTCCATGAGTAGCCAACAAAGACTCACTTCATTGTCCAAGGGTCCAACTTTTTTACCGTAGGACTATTATCCTTCACAAAGCATACACATCCAAATACCTTTGGGGGAACAATGTACTTGTTCTCACCTGTAAGCATCTCAAATGGTATCTTCCATCGTAACACCTGAGAGGACATCATGTTGATGAGATATGCAGCGGTCAATACGGCATGCCTTCACAAATATTTAGGAACATTCATAACAAACATCATTGACCGTGCTACTTCTAACATGTGCCTGTTCTTTCATTTTGCCATGCCATTATATGCTGGTGTATAGGCACATAAAGTCTGATGATGTATTCTAAGAGCTGATAAGTACTCTTCAATAGCCTTGTTGGTGTATTCTGTCACATTGTCAGACCTCAAAATTTTTACCTTAGCATCGTATTGTGTTGTAACCATGCGATAAAAATCTTAAAAGCGTGCAAAGATATCACTCTTACTCTTCATTAGATATACCCAGGTGACACGAGTGCAGCAATCAATAAAGATGACAAGCCACTAAAACCATTAACAATATTTGTAGGACATGGTCCTCACACATCAGAGTGTATCATATCAAAAGAAGCTAAACTTCTATTTCTAGAACTCACATGAGAGCTTCTGGTATATTTTTCAAGTTCACAAGCATCACAAACCATCTTTTATTTATTAGCCTTTTGATACATAGAGGGATGCATCCGACTCAGTAGAGTGAATGAAGAGTGTCACATGCGCTGATATTGGATTAATAATTTTGCTTCCACAGTCCTTCACGGCACCTACGGTTGTGCTTCTTCCACCAGTGACGCCAGTGCTGCATCCAGCCCACCCATGTCCAAGTACCATAGCCCTTTATGCCAAGTGCCAGTCTCCAACAGTCTTTTCGTTCCCTTCTCCTGAAAAATTATCTTAGAAATGTCAAAGAACAACACAATTAAGTTGAAGAACAATGACACTAATGGACAATAGATTAACAGAAAAAGATGGAGCAAGCAAGACATCGGTAAGAGTCATGGAAGGGGTGCATTCAACTGGACCTTTATCCATAATAGGTCTAGCAGTACCATCAGCAGTCTGAATGCTTTCAGCCGTCACCAAATGAGTGTAATCTTGGAACTCATCATGGGAACCCGTGACATGGCGGGATGCCCCATAGTCAATTATCCAATTTAGATTTTCTAGTATGTGGGTAGATGCAAGGTCATGAGCATATATCCATGTGCTTGTATGGGCATAGTAGGTGATGTTACCCCCGGAGGTGGTTGGAGTCGATGCCCCATCGGTGTTGGCTCGACTGTCGCTGGTTCCAAGCTTCATGCTCCTCCATATTTCTAACATTTTTCTCTCACTATGGGTCATATCGAACGACTGACTCTCATTTTTTTCTTCTGTCAGGTTTGCCTTGTTCCCTCTAAAATAATTATCCCAACCACCGGCATAGCCTCATCTGTCACCCCTACGCCCTCAACGGCTGCGTCTGCGGTCGTTGGACTGGCTTTTCAGAGGTTTCATACAGAATCTGATAAAACTTTCAAGGTCTTCACAGTTGAAGCACCCTCCCCCTCCGGAATGGTTTGAGTTAAAAACTGTTAGAGCTATTTTTTTTTCCGGAGAGCTAGTGGTGTTAGGCACAGCTTCAGTCGTGCCTCTTCTTGTGCCATAGCATCTTTGGTATCCTCTAGTGATGACAGTCCGAGTTGTGCAAGTAGGTCATTGCTGCTCTGCTCGAATGCTGGGTTGAGCCCCTTTAGGAACTTCATCATCCTCTATCGGGAGACATACTCCATGAACTTCTGATAATGTTTCTCAAATGGGATCATAGTGGTCTAGATCTGACCAATACTTCTTCAGCAGAGCCGCATACTCAGAGATAGTGTGATCTTTTTGGACCACCTTATCAAGTTCATCATGTAGTTGGAAGACCCTCATAGGGTTGTTCGACCCTGAGTTCATGTCTCTCAGCGTCATCCAAATATCACCAGCACCCTCCGTCGCATCCACGTTGCCTGACACTTGGTTAGTCAATGAGGTTGTCAACAATCCAGCTACAACGTTGTTGACGATTTTCCACACAACAAACTCTCGTGAGAAGTGATCTTCAGGTGCCTTGGTTTGGTCATTCACATAGCCCACCAAGCTTCTTGCCTTCAGAGTCTGCATCACCTGACACGACCACTTCAAGTAGTTTGAAGTACCCTCCAACTTTACCTCCAATTTCTTTAACTTTCTCATTTTGTATGGTGAATGATCCGCATCTGCGTGTGCAGTACGGGAGCTAGTCTCGGTCAGCCTCCTGGAGAAGAGATCATCCACCAAAGCTTTTATCTCGTTGGCCGTCAGCTTGCCGTAGATCGTCTTCATCACCTTCTTCTTCTCCTCTTCCATCAGTAATACGGTGGCAGATCTAGATCGTCTCCACATTTGATCGTCGTGTTCTCCACGTCTATTGTTCATCCTTCAGCGACATCGATGTTCCCGAGATCCGCTGTTCATGTCCCGTGCATGGCTGCGACCCGAGGTCGCATGGCTTGACGAGAAGGAGGAATAAGGCTACGTTGGCGACGACGGAGAGGGGGCGGGGACCGACGTGGAGCAAGGAGGTTGCTGGCCGGTGGGGCGGTATCACGCCCCAGTCCCAAAATACCGAGGGACCGGACGCGTGGCAATGGCCAGCAGTACACGCCGATGGACAAACCCAATTTACTGGATCCATCGGGGCGTACTTAAGCTGTAGTACAATAATTAATAGGTCCAATGATACAAGTCACAGTCTATTCTAATCTCATCCACAACAGATAATCACAGATCAAATGCCAGAATAAATGCAAATAAATATAAACTAACAACTCTGAATAAAAGTGTCTCGGAGAACAATCCGAGAACAAGTCTGGTACATCAATGAAATAGACTGGAAATAAAATAACTATAAACAGAAATAAATGAGTATCTCAAGCGAATACTCAGGAGAAGTCCTCTGGTACAATCTCGTCCTCAGATCCTGGTTCTGCTCCAAGGTAGGCACCTGCTCCTGCTAATGCTAATGCTCCGATCCCGTATACCTCGGGATAGATCTCGTCAGCTAATCCTGGGGACATAATCCGGATCCAGGTCCTCAGGGGACATAACAAGGTACAGATAATACAAGCCAACATAAATGCAGTGAAATAGTAAATGAAATAAGCAGGATAAATATGTAACCATCTAGGTGAAATGCAAGTTGAGAGCATCACTAGTACTCAGGCTGAGACCACTACAAGCTCTGTGTCGGGGAGCCGGTAGCAGCAATAACTATGTATTTTACTATGTAGTTTACTATGTATTATATATATGAAATCAGCCTGTAGCCTGTGTGTCTCTCCCCATCCCATGTAATCACACGTCTCATGTCCACGATGCATCATGTCCATGTCACGCACGATCATATCTAATGCAGCAAGTCATCTAATGTCTTAATGTTTATGTCATAAAGCCTGTATCTTATACAGAATCACCATGAATATCTCAGGAAGATTCTGTCTCATGTATAGTGTCAAGTGTCCTGGGTTATGATGTACTTGATAAGACAAGTACGAGAAAGATGGGGTCTCGGTATCCATGTCTAGATGACAATACCCAACGCCGCGTACGGTGTTGGCACCCGACTATGAATCGGACGCTAAGTACAGTCACACGGTCCTAGGTCAAGCATGCACAACAATATATATATAGATAAGACAATGAAATATATAACAAGAACTGCAATGTTGGCAAGGTACACTTGCCTGTGATTCTGGCTCCAACTGTAGCTCTGGTCTCAGTGTGATCTGCATGTACTACTCCGGTTGCTGAAATAAACATCACCATTAGATTCAGAAAATATCAAATAGCTAGAAACGCCTGTCCTTAAGTTCAATTTGAACACAGGGGCAAAAATGACATTTCCGGTTCAAAGCGGGGTCCACATGTGGACCACTTTGCACCGAAAAACGTGTCAGGGTCAAAGGTCTCCAAATTCGTCAAACTTAGTGTCAACAAGTCAGGAACGATGATACGAACCCAACGGAACTTCCAGAATTGGATTCCGATGAGCCGATCACAAAATCGTCCGTCAAGTGGAGCCTATGGGGCCCACGATACGCGATTTCGTCAACGTTCTCAGAATCCAACCAAACTTGGGTCACAGGACCAGCGTATTGCTACGAGTCCGATGGCACAAGTTTCGTCTCGATCCGACGTGTGTACACAAAGTTACAGCGTGTTCCAGAATAGGCGGATACGGGGCGTTGTCGGCGGATACGCGTTGATTCTGGTGTGCATGGACATCCAAATCAACTTCTGCAAAATTCCACACGTCCGTATCAACGACGCGCACGTTTTGGAAAAGATCGCGTGCGACCAAGTCGTCCCGTTTGGCGGGGCGCACTCAGTTCCGGGGTGAAACAAGGCGTTGGTTTTCCTGTTTTTGGATCGCGGTTCGCGATCACCACAGGACGCGACGCACCGAGCGAGTTGCACGAGCATCGAGAGGGTCATACAGTCTACGCGACACAACTGACGGAACAGAAATCGGATCAGCGAGGAGAGAGAAAACGCTACCTGAACGGGGCTCCGTGAAGACTGATTTTCACGTGTCCGAGTCGTGTCCGAGTCCTGTGTCCACTGTGTCCAGGTCCTGTGTCTGCTGTGTCCGCTAGGTCAGGGTTAGGGTTTCTGTCACAAGGCGCCGGGGACTCGTCGGAGGGTGGCTGGGCAGGGCACGGCGAGGGGATCGAGATGGAGGAAGGCGGCGGGTCGACAGGGCTTTGGGGAGGATGACCGGGGACGAAGGGGCTGTGGTTGCTCGGGAGGAGGACGGAGAGGAAGTTAGGGCAGAGACGGGCGGCGAGGAAGGGAGAGAGGGGGCTGAGCTAGGGTTCAGGTCAGGGGCGGAGATAGGCGGCTGAGGACGGGCGGTTGGGCTAGGGGCGGCGCCGGAGTCTCGCCGGAGGGGTCAGGGAAAGGGTGGCGGCGCTCGGTTAGGGTTAGTTTTAGGGATTAGGGATTAGGGATTAGGGATTTTTAGTATTTTTTTTTCTTTTTGTTTGTGGAGAAAAACTAGAAAATTATGTATTTATACATACAGAAATTTGGACTAGGGTTTGACCTAGGATTTGGGCTGGGTCAACGCTCCTTGGGCTTGGCTTCGGCTCTCATGGGGATGTTGGGCATTTGGCACGGGTTTAATTCGGTTTAATTCTACATCGGTTTTCAGGGCTTTAAAAATGATTCCGGGGTCCAATAAATTCACAGAAAATTACCCTATGTCCGGTTTTCCATTTTACACCATAAAATATTATTTCCATAATATTTTAATATTAATTAACAGCAATTAAAAATTATTTAATTATCAAATACCTAGGTTTTTAATTACAGAATATTCCTGAAAATTCCAGAAAAATTGTGAAAAATCCAAATCAAAATTCTGAAAAATCAGGAGGCTTACAGGCGGGGAGGGGGGAGGCTATGCTGGCGGCAGGAGGGCTATTGCCGGTGGGGTAGCGGCTATGCTGGCGGCGGAAGGGTGGGAGGGGGTGCGGTGGAGAGAATGGGAGGAGTTTGGAGGCAGGGTTTGGAGGGGGAGGGCTGTGGAGTGGGGTTAGGGTTAGAGTTTGGTAGCTCTTATACCAAATAGAAAATTAGTATATTATTTGATTTATTATTATTATTGAGGTGGACCTATATATATATATATATATATATATATATGAGAGACTAACCTCTCTCTCTGCTATTCTACTCAATGTGGGACTAAAAAATTCATTAACACTCTCGACAACATATATATATATATATATATATATATATATATATATATATATATATATATATATGGGATATTGCACCAAGAGTTATTCTAATAATTATTGTACCAAGCAATCTCAGCCACACATTTTTTTGAAATGTGTAATTATAAAATAATGCTGACATGGCACCTACTTTATGGAATAATTTATAACTATATAATTGAAATAAATGTATAGTTGAAATTGTTTGATGTAATAATTGTTGTAATAAGTTAGTACAATATCCGACCCTCTCTCTCTCTCTCTCTCTCTCTCTCTCTCTATATATATATATATATATATATATATATATATATATATATTAAGAACGATAAATACTGATTTGTGTTTGTATCAATCCATGGAACCAAGTAATACTAGAGAGTACTAAATCATCTGCCGAAATAATATTTCAATGCAAACACGTATATAAAGACTGTTTTCTCTTACCAATGGCCGCGTTATACTTGGATAGCCCTTCCTGACCAACCTGCTCCTCTGTAACATTAGCAGGAATTACAAGTTAGCAGGAAAAATTCAAGACAAAAGACAAATCGAGTTATTGGAGGATCTATGGATATGTCCACACCCACATGGTAATTCAAGAAGATTTCATTGGTTGTTTATGATTTGATTGGAAAACAATGGTCTGTTAACTCTACAGAAAATTTCATATATGAGGTAAATATTTGCTACAATTACAGGAAAGAAATTTTTCTTTACAAAATTCTAAAAAAAACGAGCTGGAGTCAACCTTCTTAAAATCAAATTAAAAAAATTAAAATTAAATCTGACATCAAGAGAATTAGTTTCAAATTAAAAAAAAAAAAAAAATAGTCTGACGTCAACTCCCTTGTCTCCAAACCAATAAAAAAATAAAAAAAAGTCTGACGTCAAGAGGTTTAGCTCCAAACAAAAAATAAAAATAAAAAAAGTCCTGGTGCCAACCCCCTTGGGTCCAAAAAAAAAAAAAAAAAAATAAGACTGGCTCCAAATTTTTTTGACTCAAAACTAAAAATAAAAAAAAGTCCAAGCGCCAACCCCCTTGGCTCCAAACCAAAATACTACAAACGGAAGCGAGAAAAAAAATCCTAAAAAACTTTCTCATTTATTTTAAAATAGTTTCAATTAAAAAGAATTAAAAAAAAATTTTATCTTCCGTCGATTTTAAAATACCTACCGAAGCAAAAAAAAAAAAAAAACTTTCTCATTCATTTTAGAATAGTTTTGGTTTAAAAATTAATTAAAAAAATTCATATCTTATCTTCTTAAAATACATACAGAACCATGAAAAAAATTCATAAAAAAAATTTCTCATTCATTTAAAAAATAGTTTAGGTTAAAAAAAATAAAAATTTTCCTTTCTTATCTTCCGTCAATTTTGAAATACTTACGGAAGCAAAAAAAAAAATTCATTCTCATTCATTCTAAAATAGTTTTCGTTCAAAAATCAATTTTAAAAAATTCCTATTATCTTCCATAAATTTTAAAATACATCGAAAGCAAAAGAAAATTCTAAAACAAACTTTATCATTCATTTTAAAATATTTTTGGGTAAAAAAATTATATTTTTTTCTTTATTATCTTCCGTCAATTTTAAATTACTTACGAAAGCAATAAATAAATATATATATATCCAAAAATAAATTTTCTCGTTCATTTTTAAATAGTTTCAGTTAAAAAAAATTTTAAAAAATATATATATATCTTCCGTCAATTCTTATCTTATGTCAATTTTAAAATACTTACTATAAGTTAACATTTAATTTTTTAAACTTTTTAATTATTTGAGAATATACATACGGCTTAGATGGCTAGCATTCTCAATACTTTTATATATATATATATATATATATATATATATATATATATATTGAAAAATTATATTTATAAGATTTATTGATATTATTGAAAAAATTAATAAAAATTTAAATTATACTAAAATAGTTTAAATTTGATTTGAATATATTTAAATTTAAATTTTTTTATACTGTTTGTAAAACTGTGGATATATGTTTAGATATAAAAATTTGTTTAAATATATTTTGAATATTGAATATATCTTTATTTGGATTTATTTATATATATTTATATACATTTGAATATATGTTTAGATAATTATAAAGACTTTAAGGTATTTCTACGTAAAGAAAACACGTACAAGAGTAGTCAAAACTTTTTTTGAATTTTTAATTATTAAAGTATTTACTTACGGGTTGGACGACTCTGTTTTTAGCTGTTTTGAAGTCTTATTATAATAGTAGAGATAGTAGAGATATATCCATAACAAAGTATAATAATAAAAATATAGTCAAATATATAACACATCGTAACTAAAATATAAATATTATATAATAAATTTTAATTCAAATATATTTACATATTTAAAATATTTTAGAATAATATAAAAAAAATTAATTCAAAGCTCAAGAGCTGATTTTTTTTATTTTTTTTATTTTTTATTTCATTTTTTAACCGAAACTATTTTAAATAAATGAGAAATTTTTTTTAAAGGAATTTTGTCGTCAGGGTTTTTTTTTTTGGAGGCAAGGTAGTTGGCGTCAGGGCTGTTTTATTTTTTATTTTTTGTTTGGAGCCAACCCCCCGGCGCTAGGCTCATTTTATTTATTTATTTTTTGGTTTGGAACCAAGGGTGTTGATGTCATGCTCTTTTTTATTTTTATTTTTATTTTTTTGTTTGGAGCCAACTCCCTTGACGTCAGACTTTTTTTTTTTATGCCAAGGGGGGTGGCGCCAGCTCCATTTTTTTAGAATTTTGTCAAAAAATTTCTCTTCCAACAATTGTAGAGAATATTTTGCTCCTATATGAAATTTTCTGTTAACTCTATCAAAATAGTCTAACATCTATGTGGCAATTCAATATGTGTATTTCAATATAAAATTTTACTTTTATTGACTTGTGCCCTAGAAAATTGGTAGTCCATGTTGTTGAGGTAGTGGAATATTTTTCTAGAGAATAAGGTTCAAGACTTACACAGAAAACATTTATGATTTATGTCACTCATTTCTTTGTGATTTATCTTAGGAGTTATGTTATGAAGGGACCTAGCGACTCGAACGAAGGGAACAAAATGACGCTTTGATGACGCACTTTGTACTTCGTACGTACACTTCAGATGCGAAGTTGCACGAGTTTTCGCACAGACGAGACACAAAACGGATACTTCGTTGCCTTCAGCGCAAGCGTTGTGGCACTGTGCAATTTTTCGCGGAGTAGCTTCCGGTATGAAAATTTTCGCATAATAGATGTTGGAGCGAAAATTGTGATGCATGGCTATTTGAGTGAATCTTTTGTTATAACCGCTCCTTATCTTTGGGATTTCGAGATAATGGTTAGTAATTGTCCCTAATTCGTGGGCATTATCTCCGAATTAAGGAAGGATGACGACTGTTAGGGTTTGGCTTGTGCCTGCCTTATATATATTCTCTTATGTTCACAAGATACACAAGAAATATAAAAGATATTGCTAAGAGAATAGAATTAGCAGCACCCACAACATATCCACGAAATGTTGTTCGTGAGTACATCTCGTCGATTTCTATATCTATGACAACAGTGATGGATGCGTTCCAGAAGTTCTGTTTAGAATTTGTTGGTTCCTAGGAGCACATCGACGGAAATAGTCGAATCTTGCTTTGAGCAACGGTGATCTTCATCTTCATCACCCAGTAAGAATTTGATCTCAGTTTTTTTTTTCTGTTCCTCAGAGTTTTCTTCTTCTTTGTAGTAATTACTTTTGCTAGAGTTTTTTGCAAGTTTTTTTCTTCTTCTTCTTTAAAGTCAGTTTGTAATCTGATTACATAAGACGAATAACAACAATAATCAGTTGTGATCCTTAGTTGTTACGTACTTTTATGATTATGTAACCCGGCCATAACATGAGTTCAACTACAGAAACTCAATTAAGAACTCATGAATTGAACTTGCAATAAGGATATGTCAAGTATACAATTTTTTCAGTTTAGTCCTTTGTATTTTTACATTTAGGTTCTTTGAAAAAGTCAAAAGATAAGATTGATGTAATCCAACGGTTGTAAATTGTATAAGTTCAAAAAATTAAGAACTCATTAGTTTCTCTAGTAACTTTGGCCATAACATAGTCTGCATCAATTGTGGTATTCAATCATGAAAAACTTGGAATTATAAGCGTTTTCCTTCTTCAATAACAGAGAAACTTCAGGTAGAAACATCTGTAGTGCTCAAAAGAGTATGCATTTTCTTTATGAAAGCCGAGATTTTGTTATCTATACCGCTCCGAACCTTATCCAAGTTTTGCTGTCATTCTTGTCAGTCTGGCTTCAAAGTTGAAATTACTCCTGAACATCTTTAAATGTACAATTTGAAGACTCAAAGAAGTTTGAGAAAATTTACTGCAGCATATCAAAGTTCTCTAAAATTGTACAAGATGTAACATGATTGGAGAAATTGCGAAAAAGGAACTTCTCTGCCAGACTATCTGGGAAAATTGGACGTCTTCAAATGCGTTGCTCCTTAAAGCCTTATGGTACTTTTCCTGCACAATTTTCTGAAGTTTTAAGGATCAGGGCTTTAAGGGACTGCTAGTTGCTGCAGTAAATTTTCTGAAGAAGCTTATACAACTCAGAAAAAAAATTCCGCTTCCAGCCTTTAAGGACCAAGCGCATCTTGAAGTACCATACGGCTACCGAACTCAACTGGCTCAGTGAGAAGAGGTATGACTTTTCTGGTTAGACGGATGGTCTCGGGATTAAATCGCAGGAAAGATGTGGAACAGTGGATCCAAATGACATCCAACGCAGCGTGCACAAATTTTTCTACATGTAAAAACAAAAACAAACTTGTGTTCCTACACTGCGGTGACAGAAGGTTCTGCAAATATTGGTTTTGAGCAAAATGTACTTGTCCCTTCTCGATCTGTGATTGAAAATATCAGGTTGGGTTGGAATCCCTGGATATTTAGTAGGTAAATTTTCTCCAACTGGTAAGTATATGAGGATTTAGTATCAACATAACCAGATGTCAAAATGATTGTAATTATGCAGTTAGTTCATATTCTCTACAATACAAAACTCTGCAATATGGAATAGTATATTTTTGTCTTCAGCCATTTGAACTCTGTCATTCATATTAAAACAAATCAACAATATTGTTTTTATTGATGAATAATACAAAAAGTCATATAACTATGAATATATATTCATATGGATGGAGAACGAATCCATATCCGTATAAGAAATCCGTATCCATATCAAAGAAAAATTCGTATCTGTATGGAAATACAAAAGATCGACTTGAATCTAATCATATCTTAACACATAAACTGTGTTGGATTTTTTGTACATTGTGTCCTTCATCAAAGAACATATTAGTATTGGTGTATAGTATTGGTGTATAGTATGTTAATTGTTAAAACTTCCCTTTTATTTGAATGAAAAGATCTTTTATTTGAACAATGACGACAAATATATTTCATCACAGAAAAGTAGCAGGCTCTCAGAACAGCCAATTTATGCCAGAAACACGATAACAAAAAAAAATGTAAAAGAACAAGAATTGATGTTATTCTCTCAAAATTCCTCAGTAAGGAGTGTCAGCCGCAAATGAGGCCCTCTTCACAAAGCGCCCTTTCATTCTAGCCTCTTCTCGGCGTTCAGCTTCGAACTCGTACCGGATCTTCTTCGAGAACAGCCTCGTCCTCCGTTTCTCGCGGTATCTCGACACCCTTGCCTCCCTTCCCTCGTCGATGTTCCCCCCTCCGACCTCTGCCTGTGCTGGTCCTTGGACCTGATCCCCTCCTCCCCACATTTCCTGTCACATTCAATAATGAAATTAAAGTCAATAACTAAAAATAATCAATTATAATCATTAATTTACAAGAGATTAATTTGTACTTAAAATATTCTTAACTATCCAACTTTGGTAGTTTAATTCTCTGTAGAATGATGAAAACGAATATATATGAGTAATTTGAACCAAAATATCGTATAAAAGTGGTCTGATTTGGCAGAATCAAGTATAGAAATGTGATTCCAATGGAAATAAGATATCAAGTGCTTGTAGAATGTTACAACAAATATAAATGAGTAATTCTAATCGAAATATGACGTAACGTCCAATGATGAGAACGAGTACAGTAAAAACTTTAGCAGCATACCATGTAGTCAAGCCAGCAATCGTCTGGCCCAAACTGCGGCCGCTCCCCGTTTATCCAAGGCGAAGAAGCAGAACCCCGAACAGACCATTCCGCGATGATCGCTTGGTGGTCCAGCCTCAGCCCAACCTTCCTCCTCTGCTGGTACGCATCTCGCCCCGCGGTGTCTCGGCCTCATCCGCTCTAGTTCGTCCTCTTCCTCCGTAGTCGGCGATCCACAGTCATCAAAGTCTATGTCAAGAGTCTCTCTCGACAAACACGTGTTCGCGTAGAGCTCCGTATCGCCAGCATCCGCCGAATTCTCATCCAATTCTTCTTCTTCTTTCACTATTTGCTCACCGCAGTCCGCATCGCCGCCGAGCCCCAGCTCCTCCATCGAGAACGAATCGTTCTCGAGGCCCCGGCCCAGCAAGCTCTCCATGTCGGCAGCGAACTCGGCGAGCTCCGTGTCCGAAGGAAGGAACCCCACAAGACAGTTACTTCTGTTATTGCTGCTGCTTCTGCTGTTGCAGTTACTATAGTCCGCCAGCGGCTTCGACTCCTCGGTAGGATCCGGCTCGCAGTACTCGTCGAGTACCGGGTCGTAAACCGGCACCCGGTAGAGCAGCTGCTGCTGCTCCGCCTCCACCGCCTCCTCATTAGTATTCTCCTCGGACGTCTCGAGCTCGGGCACGAGCGAGGAGGCCGTCTTGTTGTGCGGGCGGGGGGTACGCGCTTTCCGCGTGAAGCCTCGTATCCACGCGGGGCAAGAGTCGTTCTGCCCGGGGATCTTCAGTAGGTTGGGAGCGGAGCGGAGCTGGAGGCGGTGGTGGCGCCGCGCGAGCGGGTTGGCGGAGTGGACCGAGGCGTCGCAGCCGTGGCAGAGGAATGCGTCGTCCGCGGCGCAGTACCAGCGCGCGCGGCGCCGGGCGCAGCTGTCGCAGGAGCGGGCCTTCTTGCTGGTCATGGTGGTGCGCAAGAAGTTTAAAGTTCGAACTCTTCTTGTTAGTTTCGTGGAAGATATTTTCACGGGGATGGAAATATCAAAGGGAGGGGGGTTTATAATTATATTTTGGGGGGGGGGGGGGGGAGGGGGGGGGGGTGGGGGCCACAGGGTGCACTTTTTGGGCACTTTCCTTTTGGTGGGGGGGCCTTATCTGGTTTGGGATTGGGTAGAGGAGAGGAGAGGCATCCTTGGTACTGGATTCCTATTGGTTGGAGGAGTGAGAGTTTGGATTTCTTGTAGGACCCTATTTGGGGGGGAATGGCCAATGGGACTAGGACAGGGTTTTCGATTGTAGGTCTAGTAGCTCCATGACTATTTGTTTCCATGTAGAGGCTTTTTGGTCCTCTATATGCATAATGTTTAGGTCTTTCTAGTTTTTACCCTACAAGAGTAATGCAAGAAAAAAATTAAAAAAATGTTCATAGTTCTATCAAAATCAATAGAGATTGTAAATAAGGCAAATTGGCCAAATTTTACCTAGAATTACAGATGTGGTATTAAAGTTCTTTGAAATTACGGTGAGGGCAATAAGTTGGGTGAAATTATGAAAACAATACAGAAACATACTTTTTAAAGGACGTAAAAGAACGTTTTAGTTTGTGGTTCCAAAACTTTCTTTAAATGGGCGTTTCTGTGCTAAACCCTTGTTATCTTCCTGCACCAACTTTCTTCACCGTTCTATCCGCGTCCCTCCTCTCCCTCAACCTCTCAAAATCCCGAGGCTTTCCTCTCCTCGGCGTGCAAGAACTGTTGGGGGGCGTGTCTGAACCTGACGGAGCTCGACGTGTCCAACCGGACGGAGTTCGGGAACCGGTAAGCAGCGACGATCGGGGAGGCGGCGAGGAATCTCAGGGTTCTGAGGATGTCTCGGTGGAGATCGACGTCAGACGTCAGGATCGAGTGCGTCGCAGTCGGATGCCCTGGGCTGAGGGTGCTGTGTAAACACCCAGATTTTTCAAAAATAAAAAATATAAATTTTCAAAAAATTTCTGTGATTTTTATATAATTAAAATAAATGTTCTTCTAGATTAAATATTTTTAAGTATTAAATTAAATACTAAAATATTATGAAAATAATATTTTTGAGTGTAAAATAAATAAATAGACATAGTATAATTTTTCTGAAATTGTTTGGACAAAAAAATTATTTTTAAACAACTAAAAACATCCTTTTAAAATAAACCAAAATAAACCGGATTAAACCATCCTGAACTGAACCGGACCAACCTAAATAAACCGAACCAACCCATACTGAACCGACCCAACCCTAGCGGGTCGGATTCGGATCTAAACCCGCTGACGCGACCCGCTAAGACCCGACCCGTTAATTAACTCTACAGTAACTGCTACGGTGCGACCCCGACCAACGACCCCCCGACTTCAACGTCCGACCCGACGCCTCCCGGTAATCGCCCAACGGCAGCCCGCCGTCGCCTCTTCACCTCCCCGCCAACCTCCGACCTTCCCCCTCCCGGTAACCGCTGAGGCGGCTCCTTATAAAACCCGCGGCCGACGAACCCCCACCATCTTCCCCATCATCCTCCACCGCCTCCGCCATCTCTCCACCACCTCCGCCATCCCCCCAACACCACGACGCCGACACCCCAACACCACCATCCTCTGGCGATGCCGCCTCCTCCGCTAGCCCAACCCCGGCGACCCTGAGCCAATCCCCGCCACTGCCACCACCACTTCACCGTCGCAGCCACCGCCTCTCCGGCCGACCTCAGTAATGCGGCGACCCCTAGCCACCTCCGGCGAAGTGGTGGTGGCAGCGTCAGCTCCGGCCACGCCGACCCGCAACCGCAGCAGCGTCGCCACTCGTCGCCGACGTGCGTCGTGCCACCCCGCGTACGCGTTGAACAGTCGATTCTGACTCCTCGTTCCGGTGAGCATTTCTCTCTCCTCGTCGCATCATTTTCTGAAAGGTTTGTTGTGACACGTTCGATGTGTAACCCTCTCGAATCCCGTGCCATTTGACTAGGGTATCGTATCCTATGTCGATCGCAAACTGCGACGCAAAAACAGGAAAATATCCCAATTTTGAATTTTGAAAACTGTCCCAAACTCACAAGTTCATGGCCGTTTTAATCTCAACCTGTTTAATAATTCTAAAATTCACTTAAACAGTTAATTAGATAATATAACTGAGATTAAAACCCTGTATTTAGTTTAATTTATTGTGCTGTAGATTGTAATTTATTCTCGGGTGAAGTTGACCAAAAATTTGGTTATTTAAAACCCAAAATTTTCTGAACTGGGTGCGTCCCACTAAACGAGGCAACTTGATCGTGTGCAAATTTTACCGACATGTGCGTATCATTAATATGGACGTGTAAAATTTTACAGAAGTTAATTTGGATGTGCGTGCACACCAGAATCAACGTGTATCCGTCGAAATCGCCCCATATCGGGCCTGTTCTGAAACTTGTTGTAACTTTGTGTGTGCTCGTCGTTTCACAACGAAACTTGTACCATCGAATTCGTATCATTTTACTGGTCCTGTGACCCAAGTTTGGTTCAATTTTGAGAACGTTGACAAAATCCCGTATCGTGGGTCCCACGGCTCCACTTGACGAGCGATTTTGTGACCGGCTCATCGGAATCCAATTCTGGATATTCCGCTGGGTTCGTATCATTGTTCTAGACTTGTAGACACTAAGTTTGACGAATTTGAAAATTTTTGTCTCTGGCACATTTTTCGGTATGAAGTGGGCCACATGTGGACCCCGCTTTGACCAGAAAATGTCAATTTTATCCTTGTGTCCAAATTGAACTTATGGATAGGCAATCCTAGCTATTTTATATCTTCTGAGCATGATGGTCATAATTATTTCAGCATCCGAAGGAATACCTGAAGATCTTGTTGTGACCGAAGCAACTGTTAGAAACCAAACCCCAAGCAAGTGTACATTGCCAATCTTGCAGTACCTGCTTCATATTATTATCTTGATTTATTTAAGTGATATATATGTTCAACCTAGGACCGTGTGACGTTGCTTAGCGTCCGAATAAGATTTGGGTGTCAACGCCGTACGCGGAGCTGTGTAACGTCACCTAGAGATTGACATTGCTACCCTATACATTTTCGTGCTTGCATTATCAAGTATGCCATATCATAGGACACTTGACACTGTTCATGAGACATAATCTTTCCTCAGTATTCATGGTGATTTTGTATAGGTTTACAGGATTCGTGACATAGACTTTATATATATGCATAGCTATCATATGACTTATTGCATTAGATATGATCTTGCGTGTCATGGACATGAGACGTGTGATTACACTGGATGGGGAGAGACACACAGGCTACAGGATGATTATATATATATAACCC
Source organism: Iris macrosiphon (assembly GCA_036927795.1). Classification (NCBI taxonomy): domain Eukaryota; kingdom Viridiplantae; phylum Streptophyta; class Magnoliopsida; order Asparagales; family Iridaceae; genus Iris; species Iris macrosiphon. Next base: position 181,802,095 of record JAYESA010000006.1, on the reverse strand, counting down.
TTATTATAGCGGTGCTCAAGACTCTACACCCGAGCTTGGCCCATTACGTGATATTACTGCTACCCGGCTCCCCGACACAGAGCTTGTAGTAGTCTCAGCCTGAGTTCTAGTGATGCTCTCACTTGCTTATCACATAACTGGTTACATAGTTTGCCCTATTGATTCATTTATTTGGCTTAAGTTATTCTTGTACCATGCTATGTCCCCTGAGGACCTGGAATCCGGATTATGTCCCCAGGTATAGCAGAGGAGAACTACCCCGAGGTATACGTGACAGAAGCAAACATTGGAGCAGTACCAGCACCAGAGGACTAGGTGATACCATAGTATTTCTCCTGAGTATTTTCTTTATATACTCAGTCATTTCTGTTCTTGATACTCTATTTTATGTCTCATGGATTAATGTATTAAACTCATTATCGGGTTGTTCTCCGAGACATTTATTGAGACTTGTTGATTATTATTTCATCTTGATTATTCTGATATTGATTGTGTTTATCTTTTGTGGATGAGATTAGAATTAGAAATGTGGCATGAATCATAGACCCTTATTGTTATTTTACAGCTTAAGTATACTCTAATGGGTCCATTAAATTGGGTTTGTCCATTGGTGTGTACTGCTGGCCATTGCCACGTATCTAGTACCTCGATATTTTGGGACTGGGGCGTGACATGGTTTTTTTGGTGGCCCATTCAGGTCAACGACTAAATTGTTTCGGTTTCAACTAACGGACCGAGCAAGCCTGTGATAAGGATAGGATAAGTTATAGGATCTCATCCACTTGATTGAATCGTTCTTGATCTCTATATCGAATTCGAATTAATATCTTGACTTGCATCATGCCTTGATTCCTCTGTGTGCCTCTTATAGTTTATTTTGGATGCAGAGTAATGGATCCACCAGTAAGTGACGAGACTCCTGTAGGAACACCACAAGGTGTTGTGATTAGCCACGAAGAAGAACTGACACCAGTGGGTGGAGGTCAAACAATACGACAAAGCAATCAAAGCTTCCACCTCTGCCACAGTTCATACCACAAATGCCTGTATTCCCATAAGGGCAGGCTATGGCCGGACATTAGATGTTCCAAATGATCTACGCAATGATGCAAGCCCAACAGTAGGTTCATTAAAAGGCCCAGCAAAGCCAAGCGGAGAAGTTCTTTGACGGACTTAGCTCTTAGCTACAGAAATTAATCAGCTCCGTTGTAACTACTTTAGACACGGACGTCCTTGATGCAGCCCGACGCATGGACCACGTCACCAAGAGAGAGTCCAGCCAGAAGCGGCCGCATGCATTAGCACCAGACCAATAGCACTAGTCCTTCCTACTTGTCACTACTGTGGCAAGGTAGGCTATCTTGCCAAGGAATGTCGACGCAGATTGGGATTATGTTTAGCTTGCAGATTCAGACAATATTCGGTAAGGGATTGCCCTGAACGTCGAGAGAAAGCACTGATAATTCATCAACAAACCACATCAGCACCAGCCAGAGCACCACAGGGAGAAGTTGTAAAGAGATCTCACATGCACCAGCCACCTAGAACATCTCCGCAGATACTGCCTACATGTCAATATTGTGGCAAGCGAGGCCATTATGAGAGTGAGTGCAGACGCAAGTTGGGATTATGCTTGATTTGCGTATCCAACTAACATTTATCCAAGGATTGTCCTGAGCATCGAGAGGGAGCACTAATGTTAAACCGACATGCTTTACCAGCACCGAGGCCACTTTTGGCAACCCAGGCAGCACTTTTTCAGTAGGTCCAGCAACAACAGAGGGTACCACCACAAGGACGCGGACAAGCTTTTAAGATAACAGTAGAGGAGGCACCGACTCGTGGAATATCGAATAGGCGTAAGATTTAAATTTTTATCATAACTACCTATTCCTAGTAACGCCTTAGCACGTGCCTGTTAATTCCATTCCCTAGCCTAAAAGCCTAGTATTTTGAACTTGTTAGTAAATGATACCCAAGTTTTCCTAACCTGTAGTTTTCCTTGCTCTAATCAGACTCCTTTACTCTTGAATTACTTATCTCTTATTGCCTAGGAAAATATTTTTATTCCTTTCCTACGTATTCTGTTTAACCCTCATACTTTCTCTTGATTTTTCTTTGTTCATGATTCTTTATCCTTTGTGTCTTGCTTCAAACATGTCTTGTAACCGGGTCATCTCTTCTGATCGGTTATATTTTCTTAATTGTGAGAACGCAATTCTTTTAAGGAGGGTAGATTGTAAACACCCAGATTTTTCAAAAATAAAAATATGAATTTTCAAAAAAAAATTGATTTTTAAATAATTAAAATAAATATTCTTCTGGATTAAATATTTTTAAGTATTAAATTAAATATTAAAATATTATAAAAATAATATTTTTGAGTGTAAAATAAATAATTAGACATAGTATAATTTTTCTGGAATTTATTGGACCAAAAAACTATTTTTAAACACCTAAAAATATCCTTTTAAAATAAACCAAAATAAACCGGATTAAATCATCCTGAACCGAACCGGACCAACCTAAATAAACCGAACCAACCCATACTGAACCGACCCAACCCTAGCGGGTCAGATTCGGATCTGAAATCCAAATTATGTCCTACCTTTCTGGAATTTATAGCTGGTTACATAGTTTGGCCTATTGATTCATTTATTTTTATACTGCATTTATTTGTCTTGAGTTATTCTTGTACCTTGCTATGTCCCCTAAGGACCTAGAATTCGAATTATGTCCCCAGGTATAGCAGAGGAGATCTACCCCGAGGTATACGTGACAGGAGCAGACATTGGAGCAGTACATGCACCAGAGGACTAGGTGACACCAGAGGATTTCTCCTGAGTATTTACTTTATATACTCAGTCATTTCTGTTCTTGATACTCTATTTCATGTCTCGTGGATTAATGTATTAAACTCATTATCGGGTTGTTCCCCGAGACATTTATTGAGACTTGTTGATTATTATTTTATCTTGATTATTCTGATATTGATTGTGTTTATCTTCTAGGGATGATGTTAGAATTAGAAATGTGGCATGAATCATAGACCCTTATTGTTGTTTTATAGCTTAAGTACACTCTAATGGGTCCATTAAATTAGGTTTGTCCATTGGTCTGTACTGCTGGCTATTGCCACGTGTCTAGTCCCTCAGTATTTTGGGACTGGGATGTGACATGCTGAGCTTGAGAAGATGAGTCGTGCCGTCGGATGTGTTGTGCTTTAATGATAAATGAGAGGTTAAATGGACAATAAATGAGGTTGCTAAGAAACGCCTTTTAAAATGACGTTTGTGCAATTTTTATTGTTCTTCATATAATTTTAGAAACTTTATTATCTTTTGTACAATTTTAATAAATTTTGATGCTTTTAATACAATTTTCTGTAAATTTTAACACAGGTGTTTTTGGAATAAAGAGGGAACAAATGGGCTCTTATGACTTGGTTTGGTAGATCAAGTCGACAGTGTTTTTTTAACAGCGTATACATAAGTCCAAGACCTTACGAAAAAAATTTAATCTATTAAAAAGGACCATTTTATCGATGAAAAGTGATTAGGTGTCATTAACTACTATTCTCCGGCTCGACTCCAATAACACAATTTCACTTGGAGTTGACGTATAGTTGGACACTGGATCCTCCCATGGATGAAACCACGTAAAAGGTTGAATTGAGATGTCAAATATAATATAACAAAAAAGAAAAAAGAAAAGAAAATTCATAAGTTATTAGAATAAAAGTTTTTTTCTTGTAAAGGAAACAAGAAAAAGAAAAGTAGGGAACAAAATACAAAAACCATTTTCCTAACTAAGTAATTGTAAAATAATCGAAAAAAAGTCGTACAAATCAATTTGACAAATCACAAAGAATGCACAACAATTACAATCACTTTTGATATAAAAATATCTTGCGAAAAAATCACGAGACGATCGGAGTCCAATCCTGAAAAGGTCTTCACTAATGAAATAGAATATGCAACATCTAGAAACTTCTTCACCAATCGAAACAGACACTACCAAAATATGTCTAATTAGTGACGTTTTTATGGACGTTTAGTTATGACATCGCTATATTTTACGAATTTAGCAACGTCATATTCTAACGTCGCAGAACGTCGCTTTTAGCGACTGTAAGCGGCGGTCAGCGACAACGAATAGTATTACGGAATAAGATGTCGCAAGGCATCACTATTTTTTTTATTGTAGCGACGTGTATCAACATCATTTTACATACGTTGCTAAATATTATAAATCATCAACATTTAGCGACGTTAAATTATGACGTCGCTAAATTTTTTTAATATAGGTTAACAGATTTCATTTTTCCCCATCCTCTCCAAAAAATTTCTAAAACTTTTTTAACCCCCTCTCGACCGTGCACCCCCCGCGATCTCCTTCGCCACAGCTCCGGTGCCGACCCCGGGCACCCCCTCCTCCTCCTCCACCGAGTTCATTCTCCTCCTCCTCCTCCTCCTCTCCGGGCTAGCTCCTCCTCCGCCACCAAGTCCTCCTCCTCCTCCTCCACCGAGCACCTCCTCCTCCTCTCTGGACACCCCCTCCTCGGTTAACCCCCTCCTCTCCGGCCATACCTCCTTAGGTAAATCCTAACCCTAACTCGGATACACACACCTGCAGACACTAACTCTAACCCCAAATCAGACACACACACACACGCACAAACACACTAACACACGCGACACATACACACACACGGACAAACGCACACACACATACACACATGGACACACACACACACACACTAACACACACGGACATACACACACATGCGGACACACTAACACACGCGAACACTAACCATAATACGAACACGGACACACAGACACATACACACTGAGATGGTGTTGTGTGTGGAATTGGATTAGGGGTTGTGTGTGGAACTCACACACACACACACACACACACACAGATGGTATTGCGGGCGAAACTCAGACACGGACAAACACACACACTAACCCTATATATCAGTGAGTGTGTTGTGTGTGAAATTGGATTCGGGATTAGGATTAAGTATTGTGTTTGTGGGTGTGACTTGAGGGTGCATATATGTGCATTGGTGTAAGTGTTCTTCTTAGTATGCAAAGTTATGTATTGAGAGAGTTATGTACTAGTGTTGAGTATCAAGTGTTGGAGCCAAGTATAGATGTTAGAAATGGGTGAAAGATGTATCTTAGTATAGATGTCATGGGTGCAATTGAGGGTTGTAGGCAATGTGATAGGGTAGGTTGCTAACATAGGATACTTGGATACTTGGTGTTGAGGTATCTTGATAGCTAGTAGCACATATGGAAACTAATTAGATAGTGAGATCACTGTAACTTGGTGTTGAGGTATCTATACTAAATTAAAACGTCGCTAAATACGTCGCTACTTAGTATTAGGGACGTTTAACGATTTGGTGACTCTTTCCTGCGTAGTTAATTTACCTTATTTTGGTAGTGAGATCACTGTAACTACTCAAAATTGTATTACAAAAGGTTATTGAATATGAGATAACGAGAACCCAATCATTGATGATCTCTCCAAAACGATCTCTCTTCGGAATAGCCCCCCACCCCCTCCCCCCCCCCCCCACCAATTTTTTTTCTTTTCTTCAAAATTTACAAACTTGAAAAAACTCTCATTTTGGTCTCTCTTTGGTATAGATGATGATAGATTGGGTTAGGAAAAGACCTATTTAAAGCCTCTTAATTTCGCAAGCATATGTACCATTGATTTTGACCCAATGATGTTAATAAAATACCTATTTTTAGCTTCAGCTCTGACAATGGTATACTGGCGGTATACCATTATCGGTATTGCTTAAGGTATACCAAAAATATGTTGCTTTGAGTCATAACATATTCTGGAACAAACTGCTTAAAATCGATATTTGGTCGGTAAACCGGCAATGGTATACTGACGTTATAGTGCTTATACTAACTGTAGTTTTTCAATGGCTTTTGACATATGCTCAAATACGTCACCTTTCTCACCTTCGAATTTTAGAGCTTCTCCGACAAACATATGGCGATAGTCGCCCTCTAGGGTGTTATCCACATAGGTTGGGCATCCCACCCAACACCAACAAATCTCTTCTTCCCAACTAGCTGGAGGAGCTCGGCATTAATCCAACGATCCTCCTACTGTACTCAAATTTTTCTCTTGGCAAAACTTTTGTGAGCATGTTCGATCCATTATCCTCTATATGAACCTTCTCAAGCATCGCATCCTTCGCCTTAAGCACATATCGTATGATCTACTGATAATGAGTTGCAATATGCTTGGACCGACTATGAAATGTCGAGTTCTTTTCAAGGTGAATAACACTTTAGCTATCACAAAGCAAAATATACTTATCTTACTTTAGCCCCATTTCCTACAGGAACTACTTTATCCATAACAACTCATTACAAGCCTCAGTCACCACAATAAATCTTGCCTCTCTCGTAAACAAGGGAACACACTCATGCGACCACGACTGCCACGAAACTGATCTACTAGAAAATATCATGGCATAGCTAGACGATCTTCTAGTATCCACATCTCCAACAATATCAGTGTTGGTATTCACAACCAACTTCGGCTCGTCACGTCCGAATGAAAGCTTCCAATCAGTACTGCCTTAAAGATATCTAAGAATCTATTTAACCACACTCTAATCCATCCTCCCTGGATTAAAAAGATACATGTTAACTATACCAACTGCGCGAGCAATATCTGACATGTACACACCATGGCATATATCATTAGAGTTCTGTCACGCCCCAGTCCCAAAATGCGTAGGACTAGGAACATGTAAGCATGCCAGCCGTATGTATATGAAGACTCTAATATATGAAAACCATAACACATACGTACGCTATATTATGAACAATAATTCATAAGTGGTATAAATATATGTCACAAGTCACAGGACATAATCTAAATCTCATCCACAGAAAATATAAATAAATAAATAAATAAATAACCAATATCTAAGAAACTAGATCTCAATATAAAGTATCTAAAGATGATAGTTGTGTGGAAACAAATCCACTACCAACTCGAATATATAAGTGCAACACAACAAATACAATATAAGAATATCAACTAACAATCACGGGACTCGAAGAGAAGACCTCCTCGAAATATACGTAGCAAGTCCGGATCTGCACTCCTGCGAATACTCATGAATATCTACAACTGGAAAGGGACCAGGTCCTCAGAGGGACATAACAAGATACATAGAAGCATGTCAATAAAGCACTGAAATAAATATCTAATGGGTCGCCTAACCGTCTTAGTGAATGCAGTTTAAGAATAACTTTCCCAATGCGTGGGCTATTTGGCTAAAATATGGTTGGCATAATTCTCTTGGAGATTCAGGGGCCTACAAAGCATATCGTCTTTTGAACGGCAGAGGCCGCCTGATAATATATAATATATAGTGGTCATCATGACCGCGCACCTCCGGCGGAGCGTACGGGTTACACAAGGAAAGTGCAACGGAGCCCACACGTCTTACTTGTTGTTCTTCCCACCCCATGCTCTAAGCATGTCATATCCATGATACGAAAATACCTCTAATAACTGCCAAGTCTACTAGCATGCAAAGTTTCTAACAGTAGTTATCCCTAATGCACGTCCCATACGTACAGGAGGCCAAACCCTGCACGCAAGTCCGTGATCTATATCAGACTCACAACTCGTGTAACAACTGTGTCACCGCCAATGAACCTAATGATGCTTCATGATAATGGGGCAGTCTCATAAACAAGGTCAATGCATATACATAATAAAAATAGATCACGACGACACCGTCGTTGCACCCAAGTTTCCTTGGACGCGCAGTTTATATATAGCAGTTAATATACATGAACTAAATAATGAAAATAAAGATGCATGCAACATATGGAATATGAATAACAGTACAATGGCAAGGTATACTTGCCTGGCAAGAAAGCTGTATAGTATCAATAATCTGCTCCAGAAGTCGCGCAGAACAGTCCAATAGGTCCTATATACATATAATATAACATAATACAATATCAGCCATTACACTAGCACATACACAACCATAATATACTGGACTCAGAGGGTACGCTAGGGGGGACACTGGTCAACTAACACGGTCAATTGCGCGTCTAATTATGCGGGTGTCACGTCTTCAAATACTGTGCATAATCAGACAGTCAACTAACACTTGTCTAGCCAGTACGTCGGTGTACACAAGGCAGACAATTCTCTAATATTCAGGTCACAAAGTCAAGGTAAATTTGTGGGCAAAATCCACGGTGTCCTAGGGTCGTACAGTATAAATATATATAGTCCTAATTATTATTTAGAATTTAATTACATATATAATACATCCATATATTTACATGTATATATATATATATATCACTTTAATTCTAATACGCGTACGTGTACGCGTACAAGTCATTGGGTTCACCGACGCGGTCTAAAATCAACTAACTATCATAAAGCAATACTAATAGCATACACAAGCACACATAAAAAGGAGAAGAGGGACAGGTTCGAACCTCAGGATACGCACACGGGGGCGACGATGACGACGATGAGGTTGACGACGATGAAGAAGAGGGTAATGATGAGGATGATGATGGTGATGAGAGGATGGGATGATGATGATGAGATGATAATGATGAGATGATAATGGTGGTGATGATTGTGTTGGTGATGGGGATGATTATGATGATGATGATAATGGAGATTATGATGATGATGATGATGATGATGATGGTGATTTTGATTATGATAATGATTGGAGATGGTGATGATAATGATGATGATGATGGTGATGATGATGGAGTGATGATGATGATGGGGTAATGATGAGGATGAGATGATGATGATGATGGGGTGATGATGATGATACTAATGATGTTGATGAGATGATGATGATTATGATGATTGATGATAATGATGATGAGGTGATGATGATGCTTCGGCCTGGGGGGAGTTCCGGTCAAGGAGGAGGAGGAGGACAGGGAGCAGTGAGGAGGAGACTCGGGCTGGCAGTGGTGAGGGTGAACGGAGAAGGAGGTGGAGAAGGTCGGCTCAGGCGGAGGCGGGGTCGTGTTGTGTTCGTGATGGCTGGGAACGGTGCAGGTGATGGTGAACGGAGGCGGTGGCTGCTGGTGGTGTGCAGCGGGGAGGCACGGTGCTTCGTCGTTAGGGGAGATGGTTGCTGTCGTCGTGAGGGACGGTGGTGGCGGTCGTGGCAGAGGTGAAGTCGAGGGAAGGAAGTGCAGGCGGAGGAGATCGGCTCCGGCGTCGTAGCAAGAGGGCCGGGAAGAGGAGGAAGAAGAAGAGGTCGAAGGGAAGTTCAGCGGGTGGAAGGAGAGTCTCAGGGTCATTCATCGACGAGTCGTCGACGGGTGGCCGGGAGGTGCAGCGTTTGAAGGAGGCTGCTCCGGCAAGGGGTCCGGTCGGGTCTGCGCAGGGAAGGGCAGGAAGAAGAAGATGTGATGGGTCAGCCACGTGAGCGACGGAGGAAGACGTGGGGACGAGGCTGCTCTGGCGGTGTAAACCCCCTGATTTTTCAAAATTTTCAAAACTGGATTTTTTACAATTTTCTGGAATTTTCTGGGATTTTTTGGGATTTTTCTGTAATTAAAATCATGCTTTTATTTATTAAATGATTTTTATTTGATAATAAATGATATTAAAATATTATGAAAATAATATTTTTGGGTGTAAAATGAAAAACTGGACTTAGGGTAATTTTCCTGGAATTTATCGGGCCCCGGACCTATTTTAAACACCTAAAATCTATTTATTTAATTATTTAATTAATTAATTAATTTACTGATATTATTATTGTTATTATTATTAATTTTATTATTAATAAAACCCGAATCCAGCCCAGCGGCCCTGCCCGGCTCATTGGGCCCGTGCCCGGCCCAGCCCTAGCGGGTCGGGTCGGATCCGCCAGACCCGACCCGAACCCGCACCCCACGACCCGGTCCCCTTCTCCCCTCGGCCCGAGTCCGGCGCCGCTCCGCCCGGACCACCACGCCACGACCCTGGCCGCGTCGCCTTCTCCGCAACCGCCTCCACCAGACCCGGCCTCGTCCCCTCACCCCGGCCACCCTATAAACCCCCCCTCGCTCTCCTTCTCCAACGAGCCCCAAACCCTAGCCCCCGGCCGTCGACCTCCCCCACGACCACCGCTCTGCCACCGCCGCCAGCCACCTCGCCGCGCCCAGCCTCTCCCCCGTCCTCCTCCTTCCTCCCCTCCGGCGGCCACCGCAGCAAGCAGCAGCAGCGAGCAGCAGCGGCAGCAACTCCGCCGTGCCGGCCGCCCGGCCCTCCTCCTCGCCGCGCCGCAGAGACCCGGCCCCCTCCGCCTCAGCGCCGCCCTCCGCCTCAGCACCGCCCTACGCCGCCGCAGGTGAAAACCCTAACCCTAAAGCCCCAATTCCCCCCCCCCCCCGTGTCCGACACAGGACACGTGTCCTGTGTCGTGTCGGACACAACTCGAACTCCGGTTTTTTGGGTCCCCTTCAGGTACTTGTAACTTTCACCTCGTAGCTCCAATTTTATTTCCGCAAATAGCGTTGCGAAGCCTGTATGACCCTCTCGGTGCCCGGATAAACCGCTCGGGGCATCGCGTCCTGTGGTGATCGCACACCACGATCCAAAAATAGGAAAAACCAGACCCTGTTTCACCCCGGAACTGAGTACGTCCGGCCAAACGGGACGACTTGGTCGCGCGCGGTCTTCACAGATGTGTGCGCATCATTGATACGGACGTGCAGGATTTTGCAGAAGTCGATTCGGGTGTGCGTGCACACCGGAATCAACGCGTATCCGCGGACATCGTCCCGTATCTGACTTTTCTGCAATTCACCCTAACTTCGTGCACACACGTCGGATCGAAACGAAATTTGTGCCATCGGACTCGTAGCGATACGCTGGTCCTGTGGGTCAAGTTTGGTTCAATTCTGAGAACGTTGACGAAATCGCGTGTCGAGGGCCCCACAGGCCCCGCTCGACGGGCGATTTTGTGATCGGCTCATCAGAATTCAATTCTAAAAGTTCTGTTGGGTTCGTATCACCGATCCTGACCTGTTGACACTAAGTTTGGTGAATTTTGAGACCTTTGACCTTGACACATTTTTCGGTGCAAAGCAGGCCCACCGGTGGATCCCGTTTTGGCTCAAAATTACCGTTTTTGTCCCTGTCTCCAAATTGGACCCAAGGATGGCATTTCTAGCTGATTGATATTTTCTGGATCTGATGGTGATATTTATTTCAGCAACCGGAGTACCGCCTGCAAATCCAGCTGAAGTCAGAACTGCAAACAGAGCCGGAACCACAGGCAAGTGTACCTTGCCAAACCCTGCAGCTTGCTATTTATTTTCTTGACTTAATTATGCATTAGTGGGCAAGTAAAGCTTGCTAATTCTCATTAATTCTTGACATAGTATTTTACTTGATTTCATTAAATATAACTTGTTTAAACTACTTAACCTAGGAAACGGGTGACGTGCTTAGTGTCCGATCATAGTCGGGTGCCAACTCCGTACACGGAGTTGTGTAACGTCACATAGACATGGATATCGAGACCCGATAATGTTCGTATTTGTCTTATCAAGTACCCCAGAACCCAGGACACTTGACACTATTCATGAGACAGAGTCTTCCTGAGATATTCATGGTGATTCTGTATAGGATACATGACTTGACAGAGACATTTTATTTATAGACATTATGACCTGTTGCATTAGCTATAATCCCGCTGACATGGACATGAGACGTTATGGTCATAAAATGCATGATTATATGGGGTGGGGAGAGACACACAGGCTACAGGTTGATTTTATATTATGCCGGCGTCGTAGTCTCCCATTGAGCTAGACAACTACATGATATCACTGCTACCCGGCTCTCCGACACAGAGCTTGTAGTAGTTTCAGCCTGAGTTCTTGTGCTACTCTCATACTGCATATCACTTAGCTGGTTACATAGTTTACCCTATTGCTTATTTATTTCTGCACTGCTGCATTTATTTTGGCTTGTATTATCTGTACCTTGCTATGTCCCCTGAGGACCTGGAATGGATGATGTCTCCAGGTATAGTCGAGGAAATCCATCCAGAGATACACCGTACAGGAGCCCTTCCATGAGCTGTACCAGGACCCGAGGACGAGACCGTACCAGAGGACCTCTCTTGAGCAGTGGCTGTATGTAGTCAGTTATTTCTATTTCCAGTTGTTTATTTCCTGTCTATTTGCATTGTTGTACCAGACATATTCTCGGATTGTTTCCCGAGATACTTATTGAGATCAGCTTATTTATTCTATTTGCATTACTCTGTCTTTTAATCTGTGATTATCTATTGTGGATGAGAATAGAATAACCCGTGACTTATAACAATTGTCCTAATTCCTGTTAGACTACAGCTTAAGCATGCCCTGATGGATCCATTAAATTGGGTTGTCCATCGGTACGTGCTGCTGGCCATTGCCACGTGTCCAGTCCCTCGATATTTTGGGACTGGGGCATGACATGGTTTTTGTGGTGGCCCATGCAGGTCTACGACTAAATTGTTCGATTTTAACTCAGGGACCGAACAGGCCTGCAATAAAATAGGATAAGCTTAGAATCTCATCCACTTGTTTGAAACGTTCTTGATATCCATATCGACTTTGAATTAATTCCTCGGCTTGCATCCTGCCTTGATTCCTGTGCGCCTCTTATTGTTTATTTTGGTTGCAGGGTTATGGATTCACGAGCAAACGACGAGACTCCCATAACGTCACCACGAGATGCTGAGGTAACCAACGAAGATGAAGTAACACCAGTGGGTAGAGGACAGTCAGCTCAACAACATGCCTCGAGAATCCAGTAAGATGACATTCTACCTACGACGCCAGTTACTCCACCAATACCCGTAATTCCACCAGGGCAGGCCATGGACGGACAGCAGATGGTTCAAATGGTCTGTGCAATAATGCAAGCACAACAAGAGACTCTGAGTCGCAGCTTAGTAACTGCACTGGAGCAGGCCAACCTACCAGCTCGACGGCCAACGACGGGCTCTATCACCGATTTCCGGCAGCTGAAGCCCCGTACCTTCTCAGGCAAAGAAGAGCCCACTTAAGTTCATGAGTGGGTCACCATTACTCAACATCAATTAGAAGCAGCTGAGCTTCCAAAGGAACGTTGGATGACTGCCGTCAGAATGCAGTTGACAGACAATGCACATCACTGGTGGCTATCTGAGGAAGCACGGCTCGGACCAGACCGAGTCACTTAGGAAGAGTTTTTCAGGCTCTTTCAGGAGATGTACATTCCAGCTGTCGCTCGATCAGAACTTCGGAACAAGTTTAATCACCTTACTCAGGATACTAAGACGGTGGAAGAGTACAACGCTGAGTTCATTCGTCTAAGTCGCTTCGCTCCAACATTGATCCCGACAGAAGAAGAGAAGGCTGAGAAATTCTTCGACGGACTAAATATTGAGCTACAGAAACTAATTGGATCCGTCGCACCTACTTCGTATTCGGACGTCCTTGCTGCAGCACGACGCATGGAGCGCGTCATCAGGAGAGAGACCAGTCTGAAGCGGCCATCCGAAGCACAACAAGAAGAAGCTGCAAAAAGACCTCACGTACACCAGCCACCAGAAGTATCTCGACAGGCAATACCTATCTGTCCATATTGTCACAGGCGAGGTCATATAGAGAACAAGTGCAGACGGAAAATGAGATTATGTTTGGCTTGCGGATCCAGTCAGCATTTACTGAGGGAATGCCCTGAGCGTCGGGACAGAGCACAAAAGGGTAACCAGCAAGCGTTACCAATACCGAGGCCAACCTCTCCAGCATTGGAAGCACCGCAAGCGGAAGTTCAAGAAGTCCTACCACCAGCTCCAGCAGGATATCAGCCAAGGCCACCCTTGATACCCCAGGAACTACTCTTCCAGCAGGCTCAACAGCAGAAGAATCGACTGCAAGGACGCGAGCAAGCCCTGACGATGACAGTGGAGAACGCGCAGACTCGTGGAGTAGCCAATGCGCGTAAGTGATTCGTAGTTATCCGTTTCTAGTCTTGTTTAGCTCGTGCCTATTGGTTCGTGACCTCAGCCCCAACCTAGTAATTTGCAACTTGTTAATAACAACCTGGTTTTCATAAAAGTTGTAGATCTTTTGCTTTAACTAGATTTTTCTGGAAAGTGTATAACTTTTATTTTTAGGGAAACGGTATTTCCCTAAGTATCTTGTGTTGTGTTTCGAACGATACTTGCAACCGTGTCATCTCTGTTGACCGGTTATTCTTTGATTGCGAGGACACAATCCTCTTAAGGGGGGTAGATTGTAAACCCCCTGATTTTTCAAAATTTTTAAAACTGGATTTTTCACAATTTTCTGGAATTTTCTGGGATTTTTCTATAATTAAAATCAGGCTTTTATTTATTAAATGATTTTTATTTGATAATAAATGATATTAAAATACTATGAAAATAATATTTTTGGGTGTAAAATGAAAAACTGGACTTAGGGTAATTTTCCTGGAATTTATCGGGCCCCGGACCTATTTTAAACACCTAAAATCTATTTATTTAATTATTTAATTAATTAATTAATTTACTGATATTATTATTATTATTGTTATTATTATTAATTTTATTATTAATAAAACCCGAATCCAGCCCAGCGGCCCGGCCCAGCCCTAGCGGGTCGGGTCGGATCCGCCAGACCCGACCGGAACCCGCACCCCACGACCCGGTCCCCTTCTCCCCTCGGCCCGAGTCCGGCGCCGCTCCGCTCGGACCACCACGCCACGACCCTGGCCGCACCGCCTTCTCCGCAACCGCCTCCGCCAGACTCGGCCTCGCCCCCTCACCCCGGCCACCCTATAAACCCCCCCCCTCGCTCTCCTTCTCCGACGAGCCCCAAACCCTTGCCTCCGGCCGTCGACCTCCCCCACGACCACCGCTCTGCCACCGCCGCCAGCCGCCTCGCCGCGCCAGCCTCTCCCCCGTCCTCCTACTTCCTTCCCTCCGGCGGCCACCGCAGCAAGCAGCAGCAGCGAGCAGCAACGGCAGCAACTCCGCCGTGCCGGCCGCCCGGCCCTCCTCCTCGCCGCGCCGCAGAGACCCGGCCCCCTCCGCCTCAGCACCGCTCTCTGCCTCAGCGCCGCCCTACGCCACCGTAGGTGAAATCCCTAACCCTAAAGCCCCAATTCCCCCCCCCCGTGTCCGACACAGGACACGTGTCCTGTGTCGTGTCGGACACAACTCGAACCCCAGTTTTTCGGGTCCCCTTCAGATACTTGTAACTTTCACCTCGTAGCTCCAATTTTATTTCCGCAAATTGCGTTGTGAAGCCTGTATGACCCTCTCGGTGCCCGGACAAACCGCTCGGGGCATCGCGTCCTGTGGTGATCGCACACCGCGATCCAAAAATAGGAAAAACCAGACCCTGTTTCACCCCGGAACTGAGTACGTCCGGCCAAACGGGACGACTTGGTCGCGCGCGGTCTTCACAGATGTGTGCGCATCGTTGATACGGACGTGCAGGATTTCGCAGAAGTCGATTCGGGTGTGCGTGCACACCGGAATCAACGCGTATCCGCGGACATCGTCCCGTATCCGATTTTTCTGCAATTCACCCTAACTTCGTGCACACACGTCGGATCGAAATGAAACTTATGCCATCGGACTCGTAGCGATACGCTGGTCCTGTGGGTCAAGTTTGGTTCAATTCTGAGAACGTTGACGAAATCGCATGTCGAGGGCCCCACAGGCCCCGCTCGACGGGCGATTTTGTGATCGGCTCATCGAAATTCAATTCTGAAAGTTCTGTTGGGTTCGTATCACCGTTCCTGACCTGTTGACACTAAGTTTGGTGAATTTTGAGACCTTTGACCCTGACACATTTTTCGGTGCAAAGCGGGCCCACCGGTGGACCCCGTTTTGGCTCGAAATTACCGTTTTTGTCCTTGTCTCCAAATTGGAACCAAGGATGGCATTTCTAGCTGATTGATATTTTCTGGATCTGATGGTGATGTTTATTTCAGCAACCGGAGTACCGACTGCAAATCCAGCTGAAGTCAGAACTGCAAACAGAGCCGGAACCACAGGCAAGTGTACCTTGCCAAACCCTGCAGCTTGCTATTTATTTTCTGGACTTAATTATGCATTGGTGGGCAAGTAAAGCTTGCCAATTCTCATTAATTCTTGACATAGTATTTTACTTGATTTCATTAAATGTAACTTGTTTAAACTACTTAACCTAGGAAACGGGTGACGTGCTTAGTGTCCGATCATAGTCGGGTGCCAACTCCGTACACGGAGTTGTGTAACATCACATAGACATGGATATCGAGACCCGATAATATTCGTATTTGTCTTATCAAGTACCCCAGAACCCAGGACACTTGACACTATTCATGAGACAGAGTCTTCCTGAGATATTCATGGTGATTCTGTATAGGATACATGACTTGACAGAGATATTTTATTTATAGACATTATGACCTGTTGCATTAGCTATAATCCCACTGACATGGACATGAGACATTATGGTCATAAAATGCGTGATTACATGGGGTGGGGAGAGACACACAGGCTACAGGTTGATTTTATATTATGTCGGCGTCGTAGTCTCCCATTGAGCTAGACAACTACATGATATCACTGCTACCGGCTCCCCGACACAGAGCTTGTAGTAGTTTCAGCCTGAGTTCTTGTGCTACTCTCATACTGCATATCACTTAGCTGGTTACATAGTTTACCCTATTGCTTATTTATTTCTGCACTACTGCATTTATTTTGGCTTGTATTATCTGTACCTTGCTATGTCCCCTGAGGACCTGGAATGGATGATGTCTCCAGGTATAGTCGAGGAAATCCATCCAGAGATACACCGTACAGGAGCCCTTCCATGAGCTGTACCAGGACCCGAGGACGAGACCGTACCAGAGGACCTCTCTTGAGCAGTGGCTGTATGTAGTCAGTTATTTCTATTTCCAGTTGTTTATTTCCTGTCTATTTGCATTGTTGTACCAGACATATTCTCGGATTGTTTCCCGAGATACTTATTGAGATCAGCTTATTTATTCTATTTGCATTACTCTGTCTTTTAATCTGTGATTATCTATTGTGGATGAGAATAGAATAACCCGTGACTTGTAACAATTGCCCTAATTCCTGTTAGACTACAGCTAAAGCATGTCCTGATGGATCCATTAAATTGGGTTATCCATCGGTGCGTGCTGTTGGCCATTGCCACGTGTCCAGTCCCTCGATATTTTGGGACTGGGGCGTGACAGGCGGGGTGACTTACCGGAGGGAGGTCGGGGTGACCGGAGCTCCGGCTGCGGGAGGAAGGAGATGAACAGGGAAGGGATGTTTGGTCGGCTAGGTGTAGGTTAGGTTTAGGTGAAAAAGAAAAAATAAAGAAAGAAAAGGAAAAAGTTATTTTTATACATGTAGAATTTAGGTTTGGGGTTAACCTAGGTAGGTAGGCTTGGTCAACTCTTGGGATTGGGCCTTGGCATGACATGGGGATGTTTGAAGGGCTATAATTTATATTATTTAAAATGTAAGATTAGGGTTAAATGAGGGGGTGATGTTGCACGTTTGCACATTCCGAAAATTATGGAAAAAATTTATGTGAAGGAAAAAATAGGTTTCTTCATGTATTGTCCAATGGTGTGGACACCTTATTACATTTTTGCATAAAAGTGCCCAACAATTGGAAAATTGTACAAAGATAGAAATTAGATTAATTAAAATTAATGCTCAAGGTGTTCTGAAATTAATTAGGAGTACATGAGGCTAAAATTAGGTGGGACACAAGTATCATGGACATAGAGGGCTCAGAGTAGAATATTATCATAATTTGGGTTGCACAAAATGGGTCAAGATTGTGTCTCCAATTTCGATTGGAACGCATAAGGATACAAAGTCATATTTATATAGAATTAAATATAAACGTCTACGACGAATGTTGTGCGACTAAAATATAGCACAAGAGAGCATAATTATAAGTTACACCGAGGTCAGAATGGAAGGCGGGCACGTCTAGGACAATGGTGTAAAATTTGTAGGAAGGTAATGGCTAGTGAGGTGCTCTAATTATCGAAGCAACGGTAAGATGCACTAGGTGATATAAATATTGCATAATTAAATAAAATGCCGTGTTCTATTTCTAATTGAATTCAAACTAGCCCTAGTTTCACTATCTAAGCCAAGTAGGCCTAATTTTGGGTGAGGGGGTTTACAAGTTCCCCAGCTGAAGCATACGAAAATTTTACCATATTTTTTTTTCGTCCTTGGTAGATGGATACTGCTCTACAATGAGCTACAAGTGGGTTGGTCAATTTCTTTGACTCATCCATCCTGAAACGTTGAAGTACTCAATAAGTGTAGTTCTTTTAGGATAATCAAAACAACTTGGACTTTCTCTCTTGGCTGATCTCCATCCCAAGAATAATCTTTGCTGCGTCCAAATCCTTCATAGATAAGGTCACGCCAATTGGCGATTCAAGTTTGATATCCTGGTGGCATTTTGACCCACCAATAACATATCATCGAAATAGAGCAGCAAAATTATAAAATTATCCTCGATAAACTATTTCACAAACACTTAATGGATCGATGTCGTATATGCATGACCATACTTCCCCATAAATAACTCAAACTTTTTGTACCCTATCGTGGAGCCTGCATCAGACCATACAAGTTATGTTTTATCCGACAGACTAAATATGACTTACCCTTCTCACAGGATCTCTATGGTTTCTTCATGTATAATTTATCCTCTAAATTACCATGGAGGAATATCGTCTTCACCTCCATCTGCTCAATCTCTAAGTTTAAACTGGCTGCTAAAACTAGCCCCACCCGAATAAATAATAACTTGACGAAAGGCGAGAAGATTTCATCAAAAATAATGTCCTTCCGCTGATTGTAGCCTATGACTACCAGCCTCGCTTTGTATCAAGGGCAAGTAGCATCTTTTGTCTTCTTCACTCTAAATACACATCGATTCTTCAAAGTCTTCTTGCCCTTTGGGAATGACACCAGCTCATAAGTAGAGTTTGCCTATAAGAAACTTATTTACTAATGCATAGCCTGTATCCACCCATATCTGTATTTGACTTCCATCTCCTCTACGAAGTTTTGGGTTCTTCCCCATCAATCAATAGCATATACTCATCTGGCGATTACCTCATGGATGATCGACACTCACTCGTGCTCCTTCTCAAAGGAACCTATAATGTTGGCTGTGTACTGACGACCTCATTCCCTTCAGGAACTACCTCCTCGTAATGCCTATCTTCCTAAGGGTCATCCTAATAATAATAAGCAGATTGATGACCAAGTTTGGGAGCAACTCCATGTACTAGCTCCCACATAACTAGATTTTCTGCATTATCCTCTGGAAATAGCTTGAAGTGTGATGACTCTAACTTAGGCAAATCTACAGCCTCTGAAGGCATCTCGGAACCCTGAATGTTGGTCATGGTATCATCCTTGACGAATACCATATTCCTACAACTGTAGATCTTTTCTTCTATTGGGTCGTAGAGTCTATACCCGAACTCATATTCCTGACCATAGCCAACACAGACGCACTGCCTCATCTTCGTTTCAAACTTGGACCTATCATCCTTTGGTATATGCATTATGACCTTAAACCCAAACACTCGAATATGACTGTATGATGGCTCCTTGTTGTATCATACTTTATTAAGCACATCACCCTACAAAGGAGAACTAGGAGATAAATTAATAATATAAACGGTAGTATTGAGAGTCTCACCTCAATAATTGTTTGATAAGTTCTCCTTTGAGAGCAAACATCGTACCCTCTCAATCGGTGTCATATTCATACGCTCTTTTATACTGTCACGTCCCAGTCCCAAAATAAGTAGGACTAGGAATACGTAAGCATGCCAGCCGTATGTATATGACAACTCCAATATATGGAAACCATACACATACATACGTTGTAAAATGAATATTAATTCACAAGTGGTATATAATGTCACAGGCAATACTAATCTCATGTACAAAACCAATAGAAACAAATAACCAAATATGGCAATGAACCAAGTATGAAATAGTCGAGAAGAACTAATATTTGGGTGGAGACAAATCCAATACCAAACTAGAATATGAAAGAAAATATAATAAGTACATCATCTAGTGATCAGAGAGTCTCGAAGGGAAGACATCCTCAAAAGAGAAAGAAGTAGCAAGTCCTGATCCATTCTCCTACGAATAGTCATGATCGTCTATACCTGAAAAAGGACCAGGACCTCAGAGAGATATAACAAGATGCATAAAAGTATGCCATAATAAACTGCAATAAACATCCAAGAAGATTTCTAACCAGTCTATGTGATATGCAATTTAAGAACAACTTTTTTGCGTGTGGACTAATATAATAGGACGAGCATAGTTCTCTCGGAGATCTAGGGACCACTGGTATAATATCTTTCAATCGTCATAGGCCTGCAGTAAATAACAGGGTCATAACGCCTCGCGTCTCTGGTAGAGCTTACGGACCAAAAAGGAAAGTGTAAAGGAGTTACATACGCTTACTCATTGTTCTTTCCTCCCAATGCTACTAACCATGTCATATCCATGACACACAAATACCTCTAGTAACTGCTAATTCTTCTAGCATGCAATTCTATTAACAGTTATTTCCTATCACACGTCCAATACGTATCGATGGCCAGTCAATACGCAAGTCCGTGGTCAATATGAGACTCACAACTCGTGTAACACCTATGTCAGGACCATATAAAACATAAAGATGCCTCAAAATCATGGGGTGGTCTCTTAACTCTAGGTCAATATGCCTAACAAAATAAATAAGAAACAAAAGACGGCATCATCCGTCGTTGCACCTAAGTTTCCTTAGACGCACAAGTTAATAATATACATAAATAAGAAAATAAATGACAAAAATAAAATATGCTGATGTGAATATAAATAAATAGTAATAGTGGCAAGGTATACTTGTCTGGCAATGGTTTGGTGCTGAAATAACGCAAGATAATAAGTGCAACGAACCAGGAAATACGAAAGCAGAACAAACATCTACGGATGCTAAAATAGACATCACCAATGGTCCCGAAATAAGCGAGATAGTCAAAAAATACTACCCTTTCGTCCAATTTGAACATAGGGCAAAATAGTAAATTTAGATCAAAGCGGGGTCCACATGTGGATTACTTTGCACCAAAATACGTGCCAAGGTCAAAGGTCTCTAAATAGGACAAATATAGGTCAAATGTCACGCCCCAGTCCCAAAATATCGAGGGACTAGACACGTGGCAATGGCCAGCATCACACACCGATGGACAAACCCAATTTAATGGATCCTTCGGAGTGTACTTAAGCTGTATTATATTAGGCAGGGTTTACTATCTCATCCACAGAACAGCATGAACTAAAACAAAACAGAATTAACTGCTGAAAGTAAAGTTACAGACGAATATTCAGCAAGAAATAATACTAAGTCGGGTGGAGACAAATCCACTACCGACAAACAAGAAAATAAAGACAATGAATAGATAACTAAAACATGCTAGACAGTAACTAAGAAGCAAGGCCATCAACTGCAATCAAACTCTCGTCTGGTGCTGGTCCGTAAGCTGCGGTACTCCTCGTCTGCTAAATCTGGAGAACAAAACCAGGTCCTCAGGGGACATAGCAAGATACAAAAGAATACGAGCCAAATATAGTAAATGACATGCAAGATAGAGAAGAAAGTAGACACAAGCAAATAGGACACGAGAAAATCACTATATCTAAGACAGTGGCATGCCAGTGATGCTATCAAACATGACTATAAGCAATCGGGGTAACCGCATCTCAATGGGAGATCACGATCCTATAGAAAGCAGTCCATCGGGGACTCACAGTCTATAGTATGGCTCTTTCGCAGCCCATCGGGAGCTCACGAAGGAGGTAGTCAAATAAATAATTCTCTATTGCAGTACATTGTGTACTCACAATCGAGATTGCTCAAGTGTAGTCAATGTCCAATAACTTCATCTAGGAACTAAGAAATCAGTCAAGTCAAAAAGCAGAGTAAACAATATGTCTATGGAACAAGTAGTGATCCAAGGAAAAGAGCAAATAATGTACATGCACGCAAAACGAGGAAATAAAACTAGAGCAGCAGGAATAAATCAACAAGCATCAAGAACTATATATGACAGGAAAGTAACAACTGGAAATCATGCAAACATTGTACAAATATCTTGCACGACAATGAAAAGTAAACCAAGAGATAAGTAGCAAAACTGCAGGATTTGGAAAGGTATACTTGCCTGGGTTTTGTCTCCAATTGTAGCTCTGACGTCAGCGGGGATTGCAGGCAGTACTCCGGTTGCTGAAACAGACATCACCATCTGGTCCAGAAAATATTAATCAGCTAGGTACGTGTCACGCCCCAGTCCCAAAATACGTAGGACTAGGTCACGTAACCATGCCAGCTGGCCCGTATATATGGCAACTCTAATATATGGAAACCATATATACGTGCGTACGCTGTATAATGAACAATAATTCATAAGTGGTAAAACTGATCACAAGTCACAGGATAATATCTAAATCTCATCCACAGAATCAAATATGAATAACCAATAATCATGTAACTAGATCTCAATACAGATATCTAAGAATGACAGTCAGATGAAATCAAATCTACTGTCGAAATAGAATACAAAAGGAACCAGAATACACACCATAAAGAACAACATCTGACAATCTCGAGGCTCGAAGAGAAGACCTCCTCGGGATATACGTAACATGTCCGGATCTGTGCTCCTGCGAATACTCAAGAACATATACACATGGCAGGGGACCAGGTCCTCAGAGGGACATAGCAAGATACAGAAAAACAACATGCCATGTATGTAAATACTGAATAAATAAATGGGGGTGTGCTAACCATCTAAGTGAATGCAATTTAAAGACCTTGTAGTACGCATGGGAATGTGTAGGCTTGACATATGCTGACGTAATTCACCAATCGTCATGACTGGCTAGTATATGTGTCATATGCCCCCGGACACACGGGTAGCTCTGCAATCGACCATCTCCGAGGAGCATGGTACGAAGGATAAAAGACTCAAGAAGGGGGTATCCCATACGTCTACTAGATATCTTCCCCACCCAAGGATATACAAGTCGTGAAAACGACATGGACATCTCGTATAATGATGCAAGTCTCCATAGAAATAAACTAAGCTAAATACCGTTACACATATTGCTCACACCGATGGCCAGTCGAATATGAGGCACGCGTCCCTACATGAACTCACTCTGTGACGTGTAATGATACGTGTCAAGGCCTGGAAGTCATATCAATAACTTCACAACTTTAGGTGGGTCTACTAGACACTAGGTCAGATACAATCCTAACGTCAACACCTTCGTTGACTACACCCGAGTGTTCTCGGACGCGCACATTTATATAATAAATAAACATGTAACTAACAATAACTGAATTTAAACAGTATAACAAGGCAAGGTATACTTGCCTGGTGGGAGAGCTGCAAATATAATGTCCAGATGTCAAATGCCAAAAGTCAGAACTATGGCCTCAGAATAAATATCTCCGGATACTGAAATAAACATCACTAACTGTCTCAGAAAATATCAAATAGCTAGAAATGCCTGTCGTTAAGTCCAATTTGGACACAAGGGCAAAAACGACAGTTTTCGGTCAAAGCGGGGTCCACATGTGGGCCCACTTTGCACCGAAAAATGTGTCAGGGTCAAAGGTCTCCAAATTTGCCAAACTTAGTGTCCACAAGTCCAGAACGTCGATACGAACCCAACGAAACTTCCAGAATCGGATTCCGATGAGCCGGTCACAAAATCGCCCGTCAAGTAGAGCCTGTGGGGCCCACGATACAGGATTTTGTCAACGTTCTCAGAATCGAACCAAACTTGGCTCACAGGACCAGCATATTGCTACGAGTCCGATGGCATAAGTTTCATTTCAATCCGACGTGTATACACAAAGTTGCAGCGTGTTCCAGAACTGACGGATACGGGGCGGTGTCGGCGGATACGCGTTGATTCCGGTGTGCACGCACATCCAAATCAACTTCTCCGAATTCCTACACGTCCGTATCAACGTCGCGCATGTTTCGGTAAAGACCGTGTGCGACCAAGTCGTCCCGTTTGGCAGGGCGTACCCAGTTCCGGGGTGAATCGGGTCGTTGTTTTTCCTGTTTTGGATCGCGTGCCGCGATCGCCACAGGACGCGATGAACCGAGCGGGTTGCACGGGCACCGAGAGGGTCACATAGCCTACGTGTCACAAATGACGGAATTAAAAACGGAACTACGAGGAGATAGAACGGGTTACCTGAACAGGGCTCCGTGGATTGAATTTTCCGTGTCCGGGAAGAGATGCGACACGACGCTGGTCGTGTCCGGGCTGTGTCCGGGCTTTGAAATGCTGTTATGTCCGGTCTGAGTCCAGGGGAGACTTGCCGGGCTTCGCCGGAGGCGCTCAGGTGGAGCTTGGCGGTCAGCGGGGTGTCCGGACAGGGCACGGCGAGGTGGCTGGGAGTCGACGAGGTCTGGGAGAGGGGAGACTTGATGTGTCGAGCCGGGGTGGCCGCTGCTCGTCTCTGGCGAGATCAAGTTGAGCAGGGAGGAGGGGAGGCTGCTCGCGGTGGTCATGACAGCGAGGGAAGGGGGAGTCTGGACGAGGCCGGTGGCGGTCGTGATGGGTTGGCGGTGGAGATGGGGCCGGAGGAAGGAAGCTGAGGAGAGAGGAAGTGGTCGAGGCTGGCTTAGGGGGGGTTGCGGTTGTGGGGGAGGGGTCATGGTGAGGAGGAGGAGAAGGAGCTGTGGTGACTGAGGATGGTGGTGACGACTGATGGTGGTGGTGGCGGTAGGAAGAGGAGCCGGAGGAGAAGGAAAGGAGAAGAAGAAGGGTGGGCGGAGGTCGGGGGGGGAGTGGCGGCTGTCGTGGAGGAGGAGGAGGGGAATAGGAGGAGGCCGAGGGGGGGCTGAGGCGATAGGGGATGGAAGAGAAGGAGGTGGTGGCGGTGATGGGAGTGGTGGAGAAGAAGAGGAGAGAGGAAGAGCGGCGGCGGTGGGCGGAGCTCACCGGCGGAGGGGGGAAGAAAGGCTGGGAGAGGAGGAGGAACAGGGAAGGAGGAGCTGGGGAGAGAGGGGGCCAGCGGGGGGTGGGTTCGCCGCGGCGGCCGGGGGGGGGGAGAGTCGGCTGAGGGAGGGGGCTCGGGTAGAATTAGGTTTTAGTTTTTATTTTAATTTCTTTTATTAAATAGAAAAATTCATTAGGGGTATAAATGAAATTTACATATAAGATATTTACTTAATGTAAATACATCGAATCCGGACTCCTTTTGGAATGGAAGGTGCACGTTTACCGGCCAATCAGGGGGTGACACCTCGCAGGATAATTTACAGAAAAGTCCCTGTAATTTCGTAAATTGCACAGAGGTCCTATTTTGGGAAATTGCACAATTACGAAATTGTCTGGGAAAAACACCCAATTCCTGAAAATACTAAAATTCACATAATTGAGGGAAATTGCTGTGCGAGGGTCCCGAGGGGGTGGGGGTGAGTCTGGGCAGGGACTGGGCCTGGTTTTCTAGGGTGATACGGGCCATCGTATTAATTTAATTAATAAATACTGCGCACGGTGTTCTCTAATTATTTAGAGGCAGGTAGGGTCATAATTTTTCTACGGTGTCAATACACTAAATGTAGTATACTCAGTGTAGAAAAATAACGTATTTTTGTCTGGACAAAACGGGTGCATGTTGGGCCTCAAATTGCTATTGGAACGGGGATGGGTACAGGTCTGGGATTTAAAATAGGAATTAAATACGGGCGTTTGCAACGAGATTTGTGCGTCTCATACGAGGCTCAAAACTAAGTATCTGGGAGTTGCACAAAGTGCAGGATAGTAGGCTGGCATGTCTAGGAGAGGTATGCGAACTTCGTTCGGGGATAACAGTCAAGGTAAAGCTCCAAATAATTAAGTGATGGACAGGTGCACAAGTCAATAGGATATGTAAGCAAAATAAATTAAAATATTGTAGAAATCCTAAATTGTGAAAAATATTCCTAAAATACTGGAATCTGGTCGAGGGGGTTTACAATCTACCCAACTTATAAAAATTTCGTCCTCGAAATTAAAACTAAGCCGGGGTAGAAGTCAAAGTCGGCATAAGATATAATTTAACAAGTAATTTATATCTTGGGTTACGAATAGGTTTGAAAAATGTTTACGCAAGTCGTTCATACGCTTCCAAGTAGATTCTCCTGGCGCGTCATGCTTCCATGCTACGCGGACTAAGGGAAATAGACTGATTTCTCAATACCATTTCTCGATGATCAAGGATTTCTACGGGCTGCTCCTGATACGACAAGCTCGGCCTAATGGTGATCTCCGAATGGTTGACAACCTGACTGCTGTCTGTCACATACGCCTGAGTTGCGACACATGGAATACAACAAGTACTTCCTTAAGAAGGCAATGATCATCCTCTTTGAATTCCAAGGGACGATGATGACGGTCTGTCTACTGCTCCTGTCTGTCTTACACTGCTTGCCAGTGTCCTTGAATATACTTAACTGTCTCTACGGTGTTGACCACCAGCTCTGGTCACGCGAATCCTTGTCTGGTACAATGCTGACTGGTATGCCGTGCAATCTTACGATTTGCCTCATATTAGTAATGTCTCCATAGCTTCAGAGTAATTACGATGGTTGCAAGTTCCAAATTCTTCTCATGCACTTATAATTGTCTGGATGCATCTGTCATTACCTTGTCATCCTGTATTAATACGCATCCCAAACTTTTTCCTGATGCGTCTGTAGATCACATAACCGCCTGATCTGGATGGAATAGTTAATACGGTGCTGTGGTCAGTCGCTTCTTCAATTCCTCGAAGGTGGCTTGACACTCGTTGGTCCATAGGAATTCTTAATCCTTACAAGTCAACCTAGTCATAGGTGCTGTTATCCATTCAGGAGTCAGTCAATTATTCATCCGATAAAATCCATTTAGACTCCTGAAAAAATGATATTTTCTTCATCGTAATACTTGAGTTCTGAACTTGACCCAAGTTACGAGGCAAAAATAAAAATTTTGCTGCCTTAGTGATGCAGGTATCAGGAACGTAATAAAACGTAGGTAGGTAGGGAAGGGTCATCCTAAAGGTAGCACAAATTTAAACTGCAATCATATCTAATAATAGGGTTTGGTAATTATCCAAGAAACAAACAGAAATGGCTACAGAAACCATACACTTATCGTATTTATACTAAGCATGAGATTTCGTCTTTCCAAAATAAGGGAAGACGGAAAACAGTATTCAAGAGTTCAAGGGGGAGGTAATAGATTAGAAGTGTGGGGATCAAGGCGTTTAAAGAATTCAACGGGAATTTGTCAAAGCAGTTGTGGATTGAAATCCTATTCTGGTAATCCCTATTCACACATTCGTATCAGCACAGTTACGTAACTGATATGATATGCTCAGACATAACTAGAGGGCAAGTACATCTGTCTACTAATTACTATATATCTCAATCCACGTAAAATAGTTATGCGAAGGGCGAACCAAGTGCACTATGGTTGATCAGACCGTAATACACTGATTCTGAAATGTATTAGTGTAGTACTCCAATAATACATCTCTCAAGAACAAGCTTGATAAAGAATAAGCTTGCGAAACTAGGCTATAATAGCGGCATAAGTCAAGGTAGTACGGTAAATATAAGTGCGCTAGATTATGATGTGAGAAATTTCAAAACAATACAAATTCACAAGAACAAGACTCTACAAAATCTACAATTATTATTCTAAATCCTTGACTAAGACGCTAGTTGACCCAAAAGAGGTATGGCCTTCTAAGTTCTACAATCTAACTATACACTATAGGTTGTCCGCCTAAAACAGAGATTCCAAGAAAGTCCGCGTAAAGTAGGGGTTCGAGGTTGTCTGCGTACAGCAGAGATAAAATCATTTGGCGTAGTGCATGGCTTCAGAGCTATCCGCGTAAAACAGAGAAGCGTAAGGTAGAGCTTCAGAGCTGTCTGCGTAAAAGTCTGTGCGTAACAGTCTGCGCGTAAAAGTCTGGGTGAAAGTCTGAGCGTAAAAGTTTTGCGCTAAAATCTGCACCTAACATTAGCGTGCGTAAGGTTTGTATAAAAGTCTGCCTACGTTGCAGCGTAAAGTTGTACAAGATACTCATGAGTTTGTCAGTCAAAATTAGTGTATCCTGATATCTGACAAAAGTACTTGCACCACGATCGAGAGGTTGGCTGTGATGATGAATGTGCACGGGGACCCAGGTTGTCGTTTAGTGACTTATTGGATACAAGTCATCTACGCTCGCGGTGAGACAAAACCAAATATCCTGTCAAAAGCTGTTTCTTTTTGCACAGGGCTCGAGGCGTATCTCTGCGCAGGATTTGGTAGTGTCTGGGGAAAGCTAAGGCTGTAATAAATATGCTAACATCCTATTTTTGTTACGCCTAAAACGGGTTACTCTACGCTGGTTATCTATGAATCATCAGGTTTGCGCAGGGCAGTTACCTACGTGGCTGACATGATGCGTCATACGCAGGATAAGGAAGACTAAGGGCGGCGTAAAGGGGACAAGCGTCTACATGATTTGGCTTTTACGCCAACTAGGCAGTGGTTTGGCTTTTACGCCAACAACGGTAAGGGGTCTCTGGCGTAAAATATGGTTTATCCAATCATAGGATGAGGTTTCTGTCCTAGTATTCAACCTTTAGATTTCTATTGGTTTCTCAGACTAGGGTCAATACTACGGTCAAATTCTAAACTAATCCTAGTAGTATTTTTACTATTCTCAAGTCATATATAAATACGTCAAGGGATAAGGGTAAGTTAATCTATAGGTAAGTGACGCTAGGGTTTACTTAGGAAATCAGGAAGGCTAGGGTTTACTTAGGAAGTCAGGAAGGCTAGGGTTCACTAAGTAATCCGAACTTAAGGATATGTCAAAGCCCTAGTGGTATTCTTATTATGAATGCTACCTTAATTATCATCCTATTAACCGGAGTTCCTATATTCTAGCAGGGATTATACTAAAAGAATTATCAGGGAAGCACTTGAATCAAGCAGGATGCAATTATGTAAGTAGGACAGACTGGACGGAAGATAAGTCATAGTCAATTTTTGGATGAGATCCTATGCTCTAATCCTAGGTGCAGGCTTGCTCGATACAGTGACGTAACCGAGACAATATGCTCTGAGATGCAGGCTTGCTCGGTACAGTAACGTAACCGAGTCAATATGCTCTCGACCTGCATGGGCCACCACTAAAAATATGTCACGCCCCAGTCCCAAAATACGTAGGACTAGGTCACGTAACCATGCCAGCTGGCCCATATATATGGCAACTCCAATATATGGAAACCATATATACGTGCGTACGCTGTATAATGAATAATAATTCATAAGTGGTAAAACTGATCACAAGTCACAGGGTAATATCTAAATCTCATCCACAGAATCAAATATGAATAACCAATAATCATGTAACTAGATCTCAATACAGATATCTAAGAATGACAGTCAGATGAAATCAAATTTACTACCGAAATAGAATACAAAAGGAACCAGAATACACACCATAAAGAACAACATCTGACAATCTCGAGGCTCGAAGAGAAGACCTCCTCGGGATATACGTAACATGTCCGGATCTGTGGTCCTGCGAATACTCAAGAACATATACACCTGGCAGGGGACCAGGTCCTCAGAGGGACATAGCAAGATACAGAAAAATAACATGCCATGTATGTAAATACTGAATAAATAAATGGGGGTGTGCTAACCATCTAAGTGAATGCAATTTAAAGACCTTGTAGTACGTATGGGAATGTGTAGGCTTGACATATGCTGACGTAATTCACCAATCGTCATGACTGGCTAGTATATGTGTCATATGCCCCCGGACACACGGGTAGCTCTGCAATCGACCATCTCCGAGGAGCATGGTACGAAGGATAAAAGACTCAAGAAGGGGGTGTCCCATACGTCTACTAGATATCTTCCCCACCCAAGGATATACAAGTCGTGAAAACGACGTGGACATCTCGTATAATGATGCAAGTCTCCATAGAAATAAACTAAGCTAAATACCGTTACACATGTTGCTCACACCGATGGCCAGTCGAATATGAGGCACGCGTCCCTACATGAACTCACTCTGTGACGTGTAATGATACGTGTCAAGGCCTGGAAGTCATATCAATAACTTCACAACTTTATGTGGGTCTACTAGACACTAGGTCAGATACAATCCTAACGTCAACACCTTCGTTGACTGCACCCGAGTGTTCTCGGACGCGCACATTTATATAATAAATAAATATGTAACTAACAATAACTGAATTTAAACAGTACAACAAGACAAGGTATACTTGCCTGGCGGGAGAGCTGCAAATATAATGTCCAGATGTCAAATGCCAAAAGTCAGAACTATGGCCTCAGAATAAATGTCTCCGGATACTGAAATAAACATCACTAACAGTCTCAGAAAATATCAAATAGCTAGAAACGCCTGTCCTTAAGTCCAATTTGGACACAGGGGCAAAAACGACAGTTTTCGGTCAAAGCGGGGTCCACATGTGGGCCCACTTTGCACCGAAAAATGTGTCAGGGTCAAAGGTCTCCAAATTCGCCAAACTTAGTGTCCACAAGTCCAGAACGTCGATACGAACCTAACGGAACTTCCAGAATCGGATTCCGATGAGCCGGTCACAAAATCGCCCGTCAAGTGGAGCCTGTGGGGCCCACGATACGGGATTTTGTCAACGTTCTCAGAATCGAACCAAACTTGGCTCACAGGACCAGCGTATTGCTACGAGTCCGATGGCACAAGTTTCGTTTCAATCCGACGTGTATACACAAAGTTGCAGCGTGTTCCAGAACTGACGGATACGGGGCGGTGTCGGCGGATACGCGTTGATTCCGGTGTGCACGCACATCCAAATCAACTTCTCCGAATTCCTACACGTCCGTATCAACATCGCGCATATTTCGGTAAAGACCGCGTGCGACCAAGTCATCCCGTTTGGCGGGGCATACCCAGTTCCGGGGTGAATCGGGTCGTTGTTTTTCCTGTTTTGGATCGCGTGCCGCGATCGCCACAGGACGCGATGAACCGAGCGGGTTGCACGGGCACCGAGAGGGTCACATAGCCTACGTGTCACAAATGACGGAATTAAAAATGGAACTACGAGGAGATAGAACGGGTTACCTGAACAGGGCTCCGTGGATTGAATTTTCCGTGTCCGGGAAGAGATGCGACACGACGCTGGTCGTGTCCGGGCTGTGTCCGGGCTTTGAAATGCTGTTATGTCCGGTCTGAGTCCAGGGGAGACTTGTCGGGCTTCGCCGAAGGCGCTCAGGTGGAGCTTGGCGGTCAGCGGGGTGTCCGGACAGGGCACGGCGAGGTGGCTGGGAGTCGACGAGGTCTGGGAGAGGGGAGACTTGATGTGTCGAGCCGGGGTGGCCGCTGCTCGTCTCTGGCGAGATCAAGTTGAGCAGGGAGGAGGGGAGGCTGCTCGCGGTGGTCATGACAGCGAGGGAAGGGGGAGTCTGGACGAGGCCGGTGGCGGTCGTGATGGGTTGGCGGTGGAGATGGGGCCGGAGGAAGGAAGCTGAGGAGAGAGGAAGTGGTCGAGGCTGGCTTAGGGGGGGTTGCGGCTGTGGGGGAGGGGTCATGGTGAGGAGGAGGAGAAGGAGCTGTGGTGACTGAGGATGGTGGTGGCGACTGATGGTGGTGGTGGCGGTAGGAAGAGGAGCCGGAGGAGAAGGAGAGGAGGAGAAGAAGGGTGGGCGGAGGTCGGGGGGGGAGTGGCGGCTGTCGTGGAGGAGGAGGAGGGGAATAGGAGGAGGCCGAGGGGGGGCTGAGGCGATAGGGGATGGAAGAGAAGGAGGTGGTGGCGGTGATGGGAGTGGTGGAGAAGAAGAGGAGAGAGGAAGAGCGACGGCGGTAGGCGGAGCTCACCGGCGGGGTGACTCCGGCGGAGGGGGGAAGAAAGGCTGGGAGAGGAGAAGGAACAGGGAAGGAGGAGCTGGGGAGAGAGGGGGCCAGCGGGGGGTGGGTTCGCCGCGGCGGCCGGGGGGGGGGGGGAGAGTCGGCTGAGGGAGGGGGCTCGGGTAGAATTAGGTTTTAGTTTTTATTTTAATTTCTTTTATTAAATAGAAAAATTCATTAGGGGTATAAATGAAATTTACATATAAGATATTTACTTAATGTAAATACATCGAATCCGGACTCCTTTTGGAATGGACGGTGCACGTTTACCGGCCAATCAGGGGGTGACACATCGCAGGGTAATTTACAGAAAAGTCCCTGTAATTTCATAAATTGCACAGAGGTCCTATTTTGGGAAATTGCGCAATTACGAAATTGTCTGGGAAAAACACCCAATTCCTGAAAATACTAAAATTCACAGAATTGAGGAAAATTGCTGTGCGAAGGTCCCGAGGGGGTGGGGGTGAGTCTGGGCAGGGACTGGGCCTGGTTTTCTAGGGTGATACGGGCCATCGTATTAATTTAATTAATAAATACTGCGCACGGTGTTCTCTAATTATTTAGAGGCAGGTAGGGTCATAATTTTTCTACGGTGTCAATACACTAAATGTAGTATACTCAGTGTAGAAAAATAACATATTTTTGTCTGGACAAAACGGGTGCATGTTGGGCCTCAAATTGCTATTGGAACGGGGATGGGTACAGGTCTGGGATTTAAAATAGGAATTAAATACGGGCGTTTGCAACGAGATTTGTGCGTCTCATACGAGGCTCAAAACTAAGTATCTGGAAGTTGCACAAAGTGCAGGATAGTAGGCTGGCATGTCTAGGAGAGGTATGCGAACTTCGTTCGGGGATAACAGTCAAGGTAAAGCTCCAAATAATTAGGTGATGGACAGGTGCATAAGTCAATAGGATATGTAAGCAAAATAAATTAAAATATTGTAGAAATCCTAAATTGTGAAAAATATTCCTAAAATACTGGAATCTGGTCGAGGGGGTTTACAGTACGCCTATCCTTGAGTCCAATTTGGAGACAAGGGCAAAAACATCATTTTCGGATCAAGGCGGGGTCCAAATGTAGGCCGCTTTGCACCGAAAAATGCGTCAGGGTCAAAGGTCTCAAAAATAGTCCAACTTAGTGTCAACAGGTCAGGAACGATGATACGAACCCAACGGAACTTCCAGAATTGGATTCCGATGAGCCGTTCTCAAAATCGCCCGTCGGGTGGAGCCTGTGGGGCCCACGACACACGATTTTGTCAACGTTCTCAAAATCGAACCAAACTTGACTCACAGGACCAGCGTATTGCTACGAGTCTAATGGCGCAAGTTTCGTCTCAATCTGATGTGTATACACTAAGTTACAGCGAGAATCAGAATGGTCGAATACGGGGCGATGTCCGCGGATACGTACTGATTCCGGTGTGCACGCACATTCGAATCAGCTTCTGCAAAATCCCGCACATCCGTATCAACGATGCACACATATCGGTAAAGACCGCACGCGACCAAGTCGTCCCGTTTGGCGGGGCGCACTCAGTTCCGGGGTGAAACAGGGTCTGGTTTTTCCTGTTTTTGGATCGCGGTGTGCGATCACCACAGGACGCGATGCCCCGAGCAGTTTGTTCGGGTACCGAGAGGGTCAAACAGGCTAGGCGATACAATTTACGGAATCGAATTCCGAGCTACGAGCAAGAATTTATGAATACCTGAAGTGAGTTGAAAAAACCGAGTTCTTCGCGTCCTTGAGTTGTGTCCTGTGTCCAACTGTCACTGCTCTGTGTCGTGTCCAGGCCGTGTCTTGGCCTAGGGCTTGGGTTTCGTTCTTTACCGGAGTCGGCTGTGCCCGCCGGAGGGTCGCTGCTGCGGTCGGCGTCGCCGGAGGCGTGCTGGTGAGTCCGTGGAGGAGGCGCTGGCTAGGGACGGTGGCGGAGCTCAGGGAGAGGGCGGCTACGGCGCTGCTGAAGGCGGCGAGGCGGGTTCTGCTCGAGGGAGGCCGGCCGCTGGGCTAGGGAGCGGGTTAGGGCAGAGGACGGTGAGTCGAGTCAGGGCGGCCGGGCTGCACGGCGGGGACGAGACAGGGGCGAGGCGCTGGGGAAGACGAGGCCGGCCGGAGTTGGGGGCAGCGGGGAGGAGATGAGGGTGGAGGAAAGGATTTAAAGGGGGCGGAGAGGAGATGACCAGTCGGCGGGTACGGGAAGTCGAAGGGGAGAAGCCGGAGAAGAAAGGGCAGCCGGTGGGAAGGGGAATCGGAGCAGGGCGGCGGCCGTTCCGGCGGCGGTCGGGTTTCAGCGGTTAGGGAGAGGAGAAGTTGCGGGTTGGGTTTGACCGGCCGGGTCGGGTCTGACCCGGATCCGACCCGTTTAAGGGTTGGGCCGGTTCGGGCAGACCGGCCGGTCCGGTTCGGTTCAGATTAAAATATTGGTTTGGTTTAATTTGGTTTATAAAATAATAGTTTTTAAGGCTTTTAAAATCCATCCGGGGTCCAATAAATTCCCGGAAAATTACCATATGTCTGATTTTCTATTTTACACCATAAATTATTATTTTTATAATATTTTAATATTATTAAACATCAATTAAAAATTAGTTAATAATTAAAATACCTTAATTTAATTAGAGAAAATTCTCAAAAAATACCAGAAATTCCAGAAAAATGTAAATATCCAAAAATTAAAATTCTTGAAAATCAGGGGAATTACAATCTACCCCCCTTAAGAAGATTGTGTCCTCGCAATCAAAGATTAACCGGTCAACAGAGATGACACGGTTGCAACCATTGTTCGAAGCACATCAAAATCAAGGAGCACCTAGGAAAAATTATTTTCCTAAGCATTAAAAGTTATGCAATTTCCTAAATGTGGGAAATCTAGAAAATTACAGTTTTAGAAAACCAGGTTATCAAAAATATATCAGGTTATCATTTCTAAAACATTCTAAATTATAAGTTCAAAATTACTAGGTTAACACTAGGTTATCAATTATTAGCAAGTTAAAGTTACCAGGTTAAGTCTGGGGTCACGAACCAGCAGGCACAAACTACAGAAATGCTAAAAATGGAACAACTATAAAGACTTACTCGCACTAGCTACTCCTTGGTTCTGCGCATCTCCCACAGTCATCGCAAAAACTTGGCCGCGTCCTTGAGGTGGTGCTCTCTGCTATTGCTAGACTTGCTGGTAGGGTGCTGTTTGAAGTACCAAGGGTGGCCTTGGTTGATGCCCTCCTGGTGCTGGTAGAGCTTGTTGGTTAACTATTGATGCTTCTCCTCTGTGCATCTTGCAACTTCTGGCTAAATGGTTACTGGATCCGCAAATCAAGCACAGTCCCAACTTGCGTCTGCACTTCTTCTCAACATGGCCTACCTTGCCACAATAGTAACAAGTAGGAAGGAATGAGGCTCTGGATGCTGCTCTCGGGGGATTCGTCTGGGGTCGCTTTGCAGCTCCTTCCTGCTGTACTTGGTCTGGTGCATGAGGCCGCTTCTGGCTGGACTCTATCCTAGTGATGCTCTCCATGGCCCGTGCTGCAGTAACAACGTCCGTTGCAACGGTGCTGATTAACTTTCGTAACTCCGAGCTAAGTCTGCAAACGAACTCCTCCGTTTGGCTTTGCTGAGCCTTCTGATAAGCTTGCATCATCGAGTAGTAAATTTGAAATAGCTGTTGCACGTCCATAGCTTGCCCTGGTGGAATTACGGGCAATTGTGTCGATGGTGGATTGTTATCTTGTTGGATTCTCGTGGCATGATGACTTGCTTGTTGAGCTGATCGTCCTTTATCAACTGGTGTCGCTTCATCTTCGTTGGTTACCACAACATCTTGTGGTGATATTGCAGGAGCCTCGTCGTTTGTTCGTGAATCCATAACTCTGCAACCAAAAGAAACAATGAGAGACGTTCAGGAATCAAGGCAGGATGCAATTCAAGAAATTAATTCGAATCCGATATAGATATCAAGAACGTTTCAAGCAAGTGGATGAGATCCTAAAACTTTCCTATCTTTATTGCAGGCCTGTTCGGTCCCTAAGTTGAAACCGAATAATTTTAGTCGTTGACCTGCATGGGCCACCACAAAAACCATGTCACGCCCCAGTCCCAAAATATCGAGGGACTAGACACGTGGCAATGGCCAGCAGCACACACCGATGGACAAACCTAATTTAATGGATCCTTCGGAGTGTACTTAAGCTGTATTATATTAGGCAGGGTTTACTATCTCATCCACAGAACAGCATGAACTAAAACAAAACAGAATTAACTGCTGAAAGTAAAGTTACAGACGAATATTCAGCAAGAAATAATACTAAGTCGGGTGGAGACAAATCCACTACCGACAAACAAGAAAATAAAGACAATGAATAGATAACTAAAACATGCTAGACAGTAACTAAGAAGCAAGGCCATCAACTGCAATCAAACTCTCATCTGGTGCTGGTCCGTAAGCTGCGGTACTCCTCGTCTGCTAAATCTGGAGAACAAAACCAGGTCCTCAGGGGACATAGCAAGATACAAAAGAATACGAGCCAAATATAGTAAATGACATGCAAGATAGAGAAGAAAGTAGACACAAGCAAATAGGACACGAGAAAATCACTATATCTAAGACAGTGGCATGCCAGTGATGCTATCAAACATGACTATAAGCAATCGGGGTAACCGCATCTCAATGGGAGATCACGATCCTATAGAAAGCAGTCCATCGGGGACTCACAGTCTATAGTATGGCTCTTTTGCAGCCCATCGGGAGCTCACAAAGGAGGTAGTCAAATGAACAATTCTTTATTGCAGTACATTGTGTACTCACAATCGAGATTGCTCAAGTGTAGTCAATGTCCAATAACTTCATCTAGGAACTAAGAAATCAGTCAAGTCAAAAAGCAGAGTAAACAATATATCTATGGAACAAGTAGTGATCCAAGGAAAAGAGCAAATAATGTACATGCACGCAAAACGAGGAAATAAAACTAGAGCAGCAGGAATAAATCAACAAGCATCAAGAACTATATATGACAGGAAAGTAACAACTGGAAATCATGCAAACATTGTACAAATATCTTGCACGACAATGAAAAGTAAACCAAGAGATAAGTAGCAAAACTGCAGGATTTGGCAAGGTATACTTGCCTGGGTTTTGTCTCCAATTGTAGCTCTGACGTCAGCGGAGATTGCAGGCAGTATTCTGGTTGCTGAAACAGACATCACCATCAGGTCTAGAAAATATTAATCAGCTAGGTACGCCTGTCCTTGAGTCCAATTTGGAGACAAGGGCAAAAACGTCATTTTCGGATCAAGGCGGGGTCCAAATGTGGGCCGCTTTGTACCAAAAAATGCGTCCGGATCAAAGGTCTCAAAAATAGTCCAACTTAGTGTCAACAGGTCAGGAACGATGATACGAACCCAACGGAACTTCCAGAATTGGATTCCGATGAGCCGTTCTCAAAATCGCCCGTCGGGTGGAGCCTGTGGGGCCCACGACACACGATTTTGTCAACGTTCTCAGAATTGAACCAAACTTGACTCACAGGACCAGCGTATTGCTATGAGTCCAATGGCGCAAGTTTCGTCTCAATCTGACGTGTATACACTAAGTTACAGCGAGAATCAGAATGGTCGGATACGGGGCGATGTCCGCGGATACGCACTGATTCCGGTGTGCACGCACATCCGAATCAGCTTCTGCGAAATCCCGCACGTCCGTATCAATGACGCACACGTATCGGTAAAGACCGCACGCGACCAAGTCGTCCCGTTTGGCGGGGCGCACTCAGTTCCGGGGTGAAACAGGGTCTAGTTTTTCCTATTTTTGGATCGCGGTGTACGATCCCCACAGGACGCGATGCCCCGAGCAGTTTGTCCGGGTACCGAGAGGGTCAAACAGGCTACGCGATACAATTTACGGAATCGAATTCCGAGCTACGAGCAAGAAGTTATGAATACCTGAAGTGAGTTAAAAAAACCGAGTTCTTCGCGTCCTTGAGTTGTGTCCTGTGTCCAACTGTCACTACTCTGTGTCGTGTCCAGGCCGTGTCTTGGCCTAGGGATAGGGTTTCAATCTTCACCGGAGTCGGCTGTGCCCGTCGGAGGGTCGCTGCTGCGGTCGGCGTCGCCGGAGGCGGGCTGGGGAGTCCGTGGAGGAGGCGCTGGCTAGGGACGGTGGCGGAGCTCAGGGAGAGGGCGGCTAGGGCGCTGCTGAATGCGGCGAGGCAGGTTCTGCTCGAGGGAGGCCGGCCGCTGGGCTAGGGAGCGGGTTAGGGCAGAGGACGGCAAGTCGAGTCAGGGCGGCCGGGCTGCACGGCGGGGACGAGACAGGGGCGAGGCGCTGGGGAAGACGAGGCCGGCCGAAGTTGGGGGCAGCGGGGAGGAGATGAGGGTGGAGGAAGGGATTTAAAGGGGGCGAAGAGGAGATGACCAGTCGGCGGGTGCGGGAAGTCGAAGGGGAGAAGCCGGAGAAGAAAGGGCAGCCGGTGGGAAGGGGAATCGGAGCAGGGCGGCGGCCGTTCCGGCGGCGGTCGGGTTTCAGCGGTTAGGTAGAGGAGAAGTTGCGGGTTGGGTTTGACGGGCCGGGTCGGGTCTGACCCGGATCCGACCCGTTTAAGGGTTGGGCCGGTTCGGGCAGACCGGCCGGTCCGGTTCGGTTCAGATTAAAATATTGGTTTGGTTTAATTTGGTTTACAAAACAATAGTTTTTAAGGCTTTTAAAATCCATCCGGGGTCCAATAAATTCCCGGAAAATTACCATATGTCTGATTTTCTATTTTACACCATAAATTATTATTTTTATAATATTTTAATATTATTAAACATAAATAAAAAATTAGTTAATAATTAAAACACCTTAATTTAATTAGAGAAAATTCTCAGAAAATACCAGAAATTCCAGAAAAATGTAAATATCCAAAAATTAAAATTCTTGAAATTCAGGAGGATTACATCAAACAAGTTCTAAATGACGATGCAAACTCAAGTCCCATATAAAGGATTAACTTAGGCAGAAATGGCCTGTTTGAATAGAATCATAAACTAAACCGCAGTATCGCTACATCCGGTATATCCAAATTTGGATTCAGATGATCTGATCACAAAAATAAACGTCAAGACAGATCTTGGGGCCCACAAAATGCTACCGCGGTCAACAGTCTCATAATTCGACCAAACTTTGGTCATAGGACCAACGTAACGTTGCGAATTCAATGGCACAAATTTTGCAACAGTCACGATACAGAGATTTCCGACGGATACGAGTCAATTTTGTCGTACACACGCGACCAAATTGAATTTCCACACGTCAAAAAATATCATACGCGTCTTTCGGTACAATTGGTACAAGACGAGGATGACCGATTTGACTGGACCAACTCCGTATCACAAAAATTTTTTTGTTTTAAAAACTATTTTTCTTCTATTTTGGAACTCAAATACCTGTCAAAATATTACAAACTAAAATAAACTAATTGAAGGTGTTGGAAGAGGGTCAAATGGAGAGTTTACCAGAGGCGGCGGTTCGAGGATTAGTTGAGCGAGGACGGAGATATCACTCCGCGAAGATGGGTCATTGAAACTGAGATTTTGATACGGGTTCGGGAGTTCTCGGCTGCGAGAAGGGTAATCCGGTCATGGGGTCCTCGGGCTGCGCGAGGGTGGTGCCGCAAGGATGGAGACTCGCCAGGATCAGGGGTTCGCCGGAGGATGTGGCCGGCGGCGCAGCCGCGGATGGAAGCAATAGCAACAACAAACATAGTGGCAGCAGCTCGACCGTAGGACCAGGCTGGTGGCGGCGCGGCACTGCTGCAGGCGATGACAAGGGGGCAAGGCAGGTCGAGGAAGAGGAAAGAGGGGGAGGAGTTTCCACGAGTGAGGGAATAGGGGGGTTCGGCTGGTAGGAGAATAGGGGAGTTTGCTTTAGTTTAGGGTTTTAATAGGTTAATATATATATATATCGAATAGATGGTGGGATGTTTAAATCCAATGGTCAAGATTGAGTGAAGGCTTAAATTAGTAAGTGAGGGTTGCCATAGGGTGGATGTGGGATGACTTAAATATATAATTTATATGGTTAAATTGTTACAAGATAGAAGGTGCAAGGATTGGAGTCCAATTAAGGATAGTTTTCGAATTTAAATTCCAATAGGTTACCAAATATAATTTGGAGAGTGCAAATAGGTGTTTGGTATGTTATAGAGGTGGGATGGGTGTGTGCATGAGTCATAGGAGTTGGTTTGAGGGTTCGGGCTAGGTGTTTGAGGTCGATTGAAGGCAGTTTGACAACAAGTGCATAAAAGGCAGTATAAATTGTCTAGATGATTAATAAAGTGTAAAGAACAAAGGGGACTCAAATTAATGCAACAAGAGTGTCATGGACGTAGTTTGGCTCAAGTGGGCCATGGGTATAGAATTGGTTAGGGTAATTGGGTTGTCGATGTACAAATTAATTTATTTGAACGGGACCAAATATTTAAAATATAGGTTTTAGCAAGTAAATATGGCACAAATGTTGCAGGGTCTAAATTCAGCATGGAAGAGTATAATTGGGAGTGACAACTGGGTAGTGAGTGTAGAGTGGCTAGTCTAGGTCATAAGTGTGGAAGTTGTTGGAAGAAAAAGGCTAGTGTAGTGTTCAAGATATCAAATCAACGGCAAAGAGTACCAAATGATACAAAATTAAAGAAACAATTAATACACTTGATTTTAAACCTAATTAATACCAATTAAATTTAAATTATCCTGAAATTACTAAAATAATCTTATACTAAAAATCAGGGGCTTACATATACCATTGAGCTGAGGTATCTTTGGCGGAGTCTTCTGATGCCGAATCCCTTACTCTTTGCAGTATCCATCAAAGGGACCAATGTATTTTCCGCCATTGTCGGACCGAACATACTTCAACTTCTTTCTTGTCCCCCTTTCAGCGGAGGCTTGAAACTCCCTAAAAGTAGGCAACACATAATACTTGGTCTTTATAGCATAGATCTAAACTTTTCTCGAACAATCATAAATGAAAATGACAAAATAAGATGCACGGCCAAAAGATTTTACCTTCATTGGATCGCAGACATCCGAGTGAATCAACACACCTATATTCTACTTTCAAGCTACGTAGTGCACCTCCTAAATTTTATAGAATTTAACCTCTAAATCACTTTCATGTTCAATTAGTAGCTAATTAATTTCTCATTGATATGGCTAAGCAAATTATGTCACAACTCGGGAGACGCATCATTGATGGCGTTCACCTCCTATGTCCCCTGTGAGCTTCCTTCCATATATTAGAGAACATATTTCTTGCTTCCTCTAACAATCACCGACGAACCTCGAAAAATCTTTTGCTGACAGTTCATAAAGAGATTGAACAATCCCTTATTATCCAACCTTCCAACCGATACAAGGTTGAAATAGTAATATGACGAACACATTTGAGCAAAAGAGTTGCTCCTCTACTTGTCTTTTAATGCACATATCTTATAGCAACAACCTTTGAGACATTCCCGTTGTCTATCTTCAACAATCCACAGTCTTCTGTTGTATATATGACAAATAG
Source organism: Iris macrosiphon (assembly GCA_036927795.1). Taxonomy (NCBI): domain Eukaryota; kingdom Viridiplantae; phylum Streptophyta; class Magnoliopsida; order Asparagales; family Iridaceae; genus Iris; species Iris macrosiphon. Next base: position 181,760,496 of record JAYESA010000006.1, on the reverse strand, counting down.
TGTCATATTGTGAAACTTGACTAGGATACTACTCTATTAGGAACAAAATAAAGAAATTATTTCTCTAAACCAAGAGATTGTGAGAAAAACAAAGAAAATAAATCATAACGCAAGCACAATCACTTTTGATAAGGAAACCCTTGCGAAAAAAATTACAGGATGATCAGAGTCTAACCCTTGAAAAGTATTCACTAATGAAATAGAAGATACACCCTCTACAAACTTCTCCACCGATCTAAACGGATCACCATAAATAGTCAAATTAATGAAAAGGGAGAATAAAATGTTATCGTAAACGGGAAGACGAGAACCAATCACTTTATGATCATCTCGTAATGATCTATCTTTGAAATAGCCCACAATCCCTTCTTTCTCTTCTATGAAATTTACAAAATTGATAACTCTCTCATTTTGATCTCTCTCTCTCTCTCTCTCTGGTAGATGAAGATGGATTAGGGGTAGGAAAAGGCCTATTTAAAGTCCCCTAATTCTGTAAGAATCTTGAGCATTAATTTTTAATCCAACTATGTTAATAAAATACCTATTTTGACTTTAGTCCCGACGCAGGTATGTTGACGGTATACCAAAAATATGCCGCATTGAGTCAGAACCAATTTTGGAACAAATTACTTCAAATAGGTATATCATCGGTACACTGGTAGCAGTATACAACTGATACTGACTGCAGTTTCCCAATGGCTTCGGACACGCGCTTAAATGTGCCACATTTGTCGTCTTCGACTTCCAAAACTTCTACAACATACGGATGACGTTCATCGCGCTTCAAAATATTCTTCATATAGGTTGGAAATTCCATCTACGATTAACAAATAAGAAATAAAAGTAAAGTAAAGTAAAGTAAACCAAATCTCTCGTATCCTCGGCTAGAACTTGAACCATCTCCGATGAGAGATCCTTTGGGGCATGAAAATTTTTAATTTTGTCACTCAAACCCAAACTAGCATCTTGAATGGAATCTCCTTTATCCTATTCTTTGTCCAAAAAAAATATTCAACTGATCAATTAGCACACTCCTTCAAGTACAAGGTTTACATCACTACTAAAATTGTAGGGTTTGCGACGCTACAAAACGTTGCTAAATTGTAAAATTATGTCACTGAAATAAAATAGCGACGTTATTAGCGACGTTTTATAATTTTTGTTGTCTAGCTAGTCGCTGACGAAAAAAACGTCGCTATACGTCGCAACTAGCAACGTATCTTAGTGATGTATGAACGTTACAAAATTTTCACCAATTAGCAACGTTCTATGGCACAACGTCAGTATATGAGAGACACAAATTTAGTCGTCAAACGTCCCTTATATTTCTATACTTAGTGATGTTTACTGTGTCACTAAACGTCGCTGACATTCTTCCGTTAGCGACGTTTAGCAACGCATGTACGCCGCTAATATTTTTTGAATGTAATGACATTTAGCAATGTATTTTAGTTATGTCTTGATGACATGGAAGAGATTGCCAAGTCAGCAAATTAGCAACTTTTAGCGACATATTTGTGACGTCTTGGTACAGGGATAACGGCGTTCTTATACCTCTCTGCGACGTATTTGTACGTCGGTAAATGTCGCTAAATTGCTGTAAAAAAAATTAAAAAATACAGATTGTTACATAATAATTTATATAACAATATTTAGCCTGCAATTTATACAAATATATTCATAGTTTATAAAAACAGATTGTCACACATAAGAAAATTATTAAATACCGATAAATTCAAATATATTGTCACTGTTGGCCAATGTCATACAAATTCAAACATACATAAAATTCTAAAATAAATATCCCCATGTCACAAAAAGAATATATACAACAGACCAAAAAATGGGTCAATGTCACACAAATTCCAAAAAATGGGCCAATGTCACATAAATTCCCAAAATGGGCCAAATTCACACATACTCATAACTATTAGTCCAACCTAGGACTAATGGTGATCAGGAGGAGGGGGAACACCGCCGTATAATTGGGATACGATATAGTCCAACTGGCCCTGTGAAAGCGCCACCAATGTCGAACTAGGAGACAGTATCATCGGTAGAGTCGGTGTCGATATCGACGAACCAGGAGGACATATCCGCTCCAATGCTGATAGGCGATCATTGTATGAATCCATGACACCTATAATCCGAGTGACGGAATGCTGTGTCGATGATGCCAGATTCCTAATGTCCCGCTGTGTCATCTCGGTCATAGTCCTGAGCTCCAAAAGGTTTTGCTCGAGCGCATCAAAATGTGCTAAGATCCTCGAATCATACATCTGCGGCTGGGACTGGGGCTGCTGCAAAATCAGTCTCATAATCTCGTTATGCAGAGACATAATCTGATGGTCAACTCTCTCATGTTGGACTCACACCGACTCCTGGAAAGGTTATGGGGTATACGCAGGCAGAGGGGGTCCTAGAGCCCTGCGTCGCAACATAGGCGCCGTAGGATCCCGTACCGTAGTACGTACCCCTCTAAAGACCACCGGCGGCGGTCTGCCACAGCTCGTCAGCCGACAGAAGTTGTTGGGCCGGTGGCGGCGAGGAAGTACCGGCCTCTCCCTCGGGAGGTGCAGATGCAGCATATTGCGTCGACTGCTCACGGAGCCGTAGATACTCATTCTAGAAAAAAATGAATCGCTCGATAAATATACTTGTTACTAACTACATGGATATTTATTTGCATATTTTTTAAGTTGTTCAAAAGCAGGGGTACCCGGTGTTATAAATCAAAAATATAGAGATAGTTAGTATAAATAACCCTATTATCTAAGCAACTTATTACTAAGTACATGGATATTTATTTACATATTTTCTAAGTTATATTAAAATAAAAAACATAAAGTAATACTTACGTGAGTCTGCATGGCCCTTTCATCGATGAGCTGTCCGCCCTTCTGATAGGTGGCGAGGAAGACGGTCACCATGTTAGTGTCTTCACCCCTCTGGAACTGTTAATTACAAATAGATATATTGTTACTAAAATTAACCATTTTATCCTACTTTGATTAAAATAATATATATACGTTCAAATACTTACCATGCGACGAAAATATTCTGTCATCGAAATTGACCCACCATACCACTTTCCTGTCTTCTCCCTGGCCGTTCACCTTCTCCAACTTTTTTTTGTACCTGGGATCGTCGAATCTAGCCCTCATCTGATTCCACTGCTCAGTCGTGATCCAACCTTGGATTAGTTTTTCCAAAAGATCACGGTCCTTCTGATCATTAATCGTATCCCGGACTAGCTTGGCGGTGACGGAAGGAAATATCTCCTCGATCACCTCGACCCAGTGTGGTGGGTAGAAATATGTGTCCTACAAAAAGTACAAGAAGTAATATATTAAGTTATGTAATATAAATAAATTAGATGATCGATATTAAAACCAAATATATTTTTACCTTGAAGTGCTTAAACCAGAACGCTTTCCTCTCGTCTGGAGCATCGGAGTAGTTGATCCAAGGGCTACCATAATTGGACCTCAGAAAGAGCCCCAGGCATCTTTGTACCCTCGACGGACGTTATCTATATAGTGATAATTATATTCATGGAAAAGTCAATATATATATATATATATATATATATATATATATATATATATATATATATATATATATATATGCGTAAGAAAATGTTAATTAATTAATTTACTTTATGCCGTCGGCCCAAATCTCCATCCGATGCTCGTTCGGAGGCGTGCATGGAGGATTTCTCTGATACTGCGAGGACTGGGCCTCGCCCGTCTCCTTCTCGGTCTCCATGGTACCGTCAAAAGTAGGAAAGATAGACGGAGTAGTAGTAGGATCCGGCCTGGAACAACTCGTCCCAGGAGTATTGTCATGAGGAGGTGCAAGTGGTCGGAAGAGTGGAGTACTGCTCGTCCCAGGAGTGCTCGTCCCAAGAGTACTGTCATGAGGAGGTACAAGTGGTCGGAAGTGTAGTGCCTCAAATCCCGATCCGACCGGGATGTGCACTATATAATTGGGCTTGTGGCTAGTCCGTCAGATTATGCTTAGATCTTCGGCATCTTATTGTCACGGACGAAATGCGATGATCCTTTCCAACTCATGGAAAGGCCTCTATTGAAACGAGTCCAATAGTTTTCGTGTTTGGTTGCTTGGTTTTCTTGATTGCCGCTTTGGGATTTGGTTTGGTGTTGCTTTCGAGTTGCTTGGTTTTCGCTATTGATTTTATTGATTGGAGCTTAAATTTTGGGGAATTTGGCAAGGAAGGATAGGCAAGAATTCTAACTCGGTGCTCATGCTGTTGCAGGTCCGCATAACAGACGTTTGATCGTCGCTAGGCGGGATTACTTGTTTCAGCAACTTTTCCCTTAACCAGTGAGTGGTTTGGTCCTTTCTTTCCTACTTCTTCACGCCAACATCTCTAATGTTTCAAACGTTCACTCGATGATGCCCGGTTGGACGCCTAGGAAATGCTTAGCCACAATGCATGCCCGCCACTAAGAAAGGAACATGGGAATTGTAGACTAATTTTACTATATGCTTGCACACCTTACAAATTCAGTTGGTTGGAATGGGAATCTGGTTGTTGGTTACGGCCTGGTGCCTCGGATAGAGTTTGGATCCATGGGATATCAAATCGGAACACCGCTTTGGGAAAATATGAACTGTCGCATAAGATATATATTGCTGCTTTACTTCTTCTGTTAAATTCGATGCATTGTATGAGATATGAAATATTCATGCATTTGCATGGCCTGGGACAACTTGTGCACAAGGTTTGGCATTTTCTCGAAACGGTTTCCGGGGCACTGAAACCGTATCGATTCGGAGGAAAATATTCGATTCGTGCTAGTCACGATGCTTAGCGGGACCTCCAGCAGGGCTTGCTACCCGGGCTGATAGGGCGCGCCGCTAATGCTTGGAAAGATGTCCCTAAGGTGTCGATCACACCAATGACTGTAAAGAATGGAATACATGCTAATTATTGTCTTGTGCAGATGGTAAGTATACTTGTGTTTCATTGCAGGGAAGGCGTGCATCGGTTGAGTAAGCAACCGATGTACTGGTTGGATTCAATGCTATTTTCATTTCTATCAAAACATGCAACTGATATGAATTGAATTCACTTGCTTCTTTATAGAAGAAATCTTAATGCATGCTCGCCCCTAATAAGCTAGTGTCGATTTAGTCGAGTGGGATTCATCCCGCTCACCAGTACAAGTTGAGTACTGACCCACGTTGTGGGCAACTATTTTAGGCACTCAGACGGTGCAACGCTAGTGGATAGACGAAGAGGCGTTAGGAGCACCTCTATTTTGAAGTAGTTGAAGTCAGATCATTTTGGAGGCTTGGACTTTCAACCTATACAAGGGCGTAATGTATGGACTACGGGGACTATCTGATGGAACGTGCCCTGCATTTTGAGTTATCTTTTCTAATGTAATTCAAGTAGCCGAGAAGGCGCATCAATGTAGACTCTATGTAAATTACTCTGAATTATCAATAAAAAAGTATATTTTTTTCCTGCACTTGTGTTCAATTATCTGTGAATGTGTTTTCTAAATTGTGTTTCAAAGTGGGTTCCTATAACTACAAGTTCTTGCCTTGTACGAGCGCAACTCCAGGCTCGTACGGCATCACGCTCCAGCGAGGACGAATCGGTTCCGTGAAGGATCCAGCGAGGACGATTGACCCTTTCGGGATCGGGGCGTGACATATTGGTATCAGAGCTTAGGCTTTACATCCTTGGGATTTCAAAAGATTATAAAGGAGTTTGATGCGCCTCTCGGTTTAGTTGCATTCGGTGTCCGCTGCATGAGATGAGTCGCCTATACAATGAGCCCATAGATACAAAAATCTATCATTTTTGAGGTGTTAACAGGCTACTCTCTTTTGTAGCAATGGCTAAGAAAAACACTGCCGCTGCAAGCAGTGCTCAGCCCGTCCAGAACGATCCGGCAAGTTCTGGAGAATCCGGAGGAGCGGGTTCAGTGGATATGTCCGAACGGCTTATGCATCTCATGGAGGTGCAGCAACAACAAGCCATTTCTCAACAGGCACAGTTGGCTGCTCAACAAAAGCAGATGGATACCATGATACAACTGATTGCATCCTTGGTACCCAACAACGGGGGAGCCACGGTGACGTCTGCTGCACCGTCGGCTGTGGCGGTAGAGGATGAGTCCGAAGAAACACAACATCCAGCAAGGAACACCTGCCGTGCCGCAGAGTTCACTAAGATGCATCCACCAACGTTCAACGGACGAGCGGAACCGGACGTGGTAATGGGATGGATTGCTAAGCTGGAGGGACTCTTCAATCTGGTCGACATCCGGGGATCCAAGCGAGTTGTCTGTGCATCGGTTCAGCTGGAACTGCGTGCGCATGATTGGTGGGAAGCCACTAAGCAAGGGATTTATGATGCCAATCCCAACTGCAAAATTACTTAAGAAATATTCAAATCTGCCTTCATTGAACAATATATTCCCCGGGCCGTGCGTCAACAGAAGGAAGATGACTTCAGCAATCTGGTGCAAGGAAGTATGTCTGTTGATGAGTACGACTCAGTGTTTGCTAAGCTGGCTAAGTTTGTTGGGCACTTCTTGCCTAACCAGCAGGCGTGGTGCTATCGCTTCCAGAAGGGTTTGAATGATGATTTGCGTAGGGACGTCATCAACCAGAGGTGCCAAACATACAGGGAATGCTACGAAGCAGCCCTAAATAGCGAGCGAATCTTTGGGCACAATCTCCCAAAGGTCGATGTGCAAACCCCCCGTACCAACAACATCAAACGACCTCTGGAAACGGGAGGGCAGGGAGCACAAAAATGTCCGCACACATCGGAAAATAGGGGTCCATCCCAGGCACTACACTGCCATAGGTGCGGCAGATTAGGGCATCGAATGAATGAATGCCGAGCTAAAGGGTGTTTTAAATGTGGCCGTCTCGACCACAAATACTTTTACTGTCCGGAGGGCAACGGGAATCGGAACAATGGGAATCATAACAATGGGAATCAGCACCACGGGAACCGGAACAACTGGAATCAGAACAGGGGGCCTCCAGCAAATGATGCCAATGCTGTGCCAGTGAATCCACAACGCCAGGGTGCTCAAGGACGAGTCTATGCACTGACTCGGGATGATGCATCCGCCTCTGAAACCGTCGTGACAGGTACTCTACTTTTCAGAGAATTGCCCGCCAGAGTCTTATTCGATTCAGGTGCTACGCATAGTTTCATATCTGCTAATTTTACTAATGAGCATAAATTAGCTTCTACTCCCTTAAATATGAATCTTTGCGTAAGCACACCTTCGGGAGTCGACATGCCCGCCCATGCGATCTGTAAGGATGGTTATATTTGTATCGGAGGTAGGAAGCTTTCCTTAGATGTCATTGTATTAGACATTAAGGATTACGATATTATTCTCGGGATGGATTGGTTGGGTGCTTGTCATGCAATAATTGAGTGCGCGGAGAAGCGAGTCGTATTCCGTCTACCCGACGAGGCAGACTTTTACTATTCGTGCAGCGCTGTACCGAAGACGGCAATGATAATATCAGCAATTTTGGCTAGGCGTATGTTGCATTCGGGCTGTGAAGGGTACTTAGCTTCTGTTCGAGACACCCGACAGGAAAGTGCAAATACAGCTCAGGCTAAAATCATAGCAGATTTCCTCGACGTTTTCCCGGACGAGCTGCCTGGAATGCCTCCAGATCGTGAGATCAAATTCAGCATTGACACTTTTCCGGATTCGCGACCGATATCGAAGGCACCTTATCGGATGGCCCCAGCAGAGCTGAAGGAACTTAAGATTCAGTTACAAGATCTGTTGGACCGAGGATACATTCGTCCAAGCGTTTCTCTGTGGGGTGCCCCGGTGCTGTTCGTGAAGAAAAAGGATGGATCCTTGCGGCTATGTATTGACAACCGAGAACTAAATAAGGCGACCGTGCGGAACCAGTACCCATTGCCAAGAATAGATGAATTGTTTGATCAGCTGCAAGGTGCAACAGTTTTCTCTAAAATTGACCTCAGGTCAGGGTACCACCAGTTGAAAATCAAACCAGATGATGTTCAAAAATCTGCATTCAGGACCCGATACGGACACTACGAATTTCTTGTGATATCGTTCGGTTTAACGAACGCCCCTGCAGCTTTCATGGATCTGATGAACCGCGTGTTTCGGCCGTACGTAGACAAGTTTGTGGTCGTGTTCATCGACGACATTCTAATATATTTCAAGAACGAGACAGAACACAAGGAACACCTAAAGATCGTGCTGCAGATATTACGAGAGCATCAATTGTACGCTAAGCTCGGCAAGTGTGAGTTCTGGTTGAACAGCGTGGCATTTCTGGGTCATGTTGTCTCGGCAGAAGGCATCGCCGTAGACCCGAAGAAAATAGAGGCAGTGGTGGATTGGAAGCAACCTGCATCAGCCAGCGAAGTACGAAGCTTTCTGGGCCTAGCGGGATACTACCATAGGTTCGTAAAGGACTTTTCTAAACTGGCCTCACCTTTGACCCGCCTTACTCAGAAGGGTATTATATACAAATGGGGTGAAGACTGCGAAGCCAGCTTTCGAGAACTTAAGCAGCGTCTTGTTTCAGCTCCGATCCTTGCTCTTCCAGATGGGGTAGAGGAGTTTCAGATATACAGTGATGCATCAGGACTCGGTTTGGGATGTGTGCTCATGCAGAGGGATAAGGTAATATCGTACGCCTCCAGGCAACTGAAGCCGCACGAGAAGAACTACCCGACGCACGACTTAGAATTGGCGACAATTATATTTACACTGAAGTTGTGGAGGCATTATCTTTACGGTGTTGCTTGCAAAATCTTCACAGATCACAAGAGCCTCAAGTATCTATTCACACAACGAGAACTGAACCTCCGACAGCGGCGTTGGCTAGAACTAATTAAGGACTATGATTTGACGATCGCTTACACACCGGGCAAGGGAAACATCGTTGTTGATGCTCTGAGTCAGAAGTACATGGGCTTGTTATCCATAAACAATCATTTACTTCGAGATCTTGAGGTGATGGGCATCGAGCTTCGGGTTCAGCATCAAGAAGTGCAGCTGGCATCACTCCATCTTGAACCAAGTCTGCGTGATAGAATCAAATCAGCTCAGGAGGGCGATCAGTTCCTAGCGAAGGCACGCAGACTGATTTTGGCGGGGAAGACGTCTGACTTTGTGGCAGGCGAAGATGGGACCTTACAAATGAAAGGAAGGCTATGTGTTCCTAACGACCCAGAACTCCGAAGGGAAATTATGGCGGAAGCACACTATGCGAAGTATTCCTTGCATCCGGGGAGCACTAAGATGTACATGGACTTACGCAGAACCTTCTGGTGGCAAGGTATGAAGCGGGATGTGGCGACCTTTGTGTCACAGTGCATGGCCTGTCAACAGGTGAAAGCTGAACATCAGAGGTCCGGCGGGGAGCTGCAGAACCTCGCTATTCCTGAGTGAAAATGGGACAACATCACTATGGATTTCATTGTGGGATTTCCGAAGACGCCACGGGGGCATGATGCGATTTGGATCATAGTTGATCGTTTGACCAAATCAGCCCACTTTCTTCCTATAAAAGTTACTTGGAGCGTCGATCGGTTAGCACAGATTTACATAGACGAGATTGTTCGATTACACGGAGTACCTGCCTCAATCGTCTCTGACCGTGACGGACGCTTCTTATCTTATTTTTGGACAAGCCTACAGTCTGCTTTGGGAACCAAGCTACAGTTCAGTACTGCATACCACCCCCAGACTGATGGCCAAACGGAAAGGACAAATCAGATACTTGAAGATATGTTACGGCTGTGTTCAATCGATTTGAAGACTAGTTGGGACACGCATCTCACGTTGGCGGAGTTTGCGTACAACAACAGCTACCAATCGAGCATCCAGATGGCACCGTACGAAGCACTTTATGGGCGCAAGTGTCGATCTCCAATTTGTTGGGACGAAGTCGGCGAGCGGCAAGTACTCAGGCCAGAGCTGGTAGAACAGGCAGTTGAGAAAGTTCGCTTAATTCGGGAAAGACTTCGCACGGCGCAGAGCCGACAGAAAAGTTATGTCGATGCTCATCGTAGACCTTTGGAGTTCGTGGTCGGGGATCATATATTCTTAAAAGTGACGCCGATGCGTGGGGTGATGCATTTCGGCGTGAAAGGCAAACTGAGTCCCAGGTTTGTTGGCCCCTTCGAGATACTGGAACGAGTGGCAGCTGTGGCATATCGGATTGTACTACCTTCCGCCTTGGCTGAAGTGCATGACGTGTTCCATGTTTCTCAACTTCGGAAGTATGTGCATGACTCGAGTCATGTGGTTAGCTTCGAACAATTAGAACTGCGCACAGATTTATCATACTCAGAAGAGCCGATGCAGATTCTGGATCGTAAGGAAAAAGTACTTCGTAACCGTACGATGTCCTTGGTTCGCGTGCTGTGGCAGAACCATTCAGTTGGGGAATCAACCTGGGAGATGGAATCGGAGATGAAGGAGAAATATCCTTCGTTGTTCATTCAGTCGGAGGTAGGGCCTTGTTCTTAAGTTTCGGGACGAAACTTTTTCTTAGTGGTATATTATGTAGTGCCTCAAATCTCGATCCGACCGGGATGTGCACTATATAATTGGGCTTGTGGCTAGTCCGTCAGAGTATGCTTAGATCTTTGACATCTTATTGCCACGGACGAAATGCGATGATCATTTCCAACTCATGGAAAGGCCTCTATTGAAACGAGTCCAATAGTTTTCGTGTTTGGTTGCTTGGTTTTCTTGATTGCCGCTTTGGGATTTGGTTTGGTGTTGCTTTCGAGTTGCTTGGTTTTCGCTGTTGGTTTTATTGATTGGAGCTTGAATTTTGGGGAGTTCGGCCCGGAAGGATAGGCAAGAATTCTAACTCGGTGTTCGTGCTGTTGCAGGTCCGCGTAACTGACGTTTGATCGTCGCTAGGCGGGATTACTTGTTTCAGCAACTTTTTTCTTAACCAGTGAGTGGTTTGGTCCCTTCTTTCCTACTTCTTCACGCCAACATCTCTAATGTTTCAAACGTTCACTCGATGATGCCCGGTTGGACGCCTAGGAAATGCTTAGCCACAATGCATGCCCGCCACTAAGAAAGGAACATGGGAATTGTAGACTAATTTTACTATATGCTTGCACACCTTATAAATTCAGTTGGTTGGAATGGGAATCTGGTTGTTGGTTACGGCCTGGTGCCTCGGATAGAGTTTGGATCCATGGGATATCAAATCGGAACACCGCTTTGGGAAAATATGAACTGTCGCATAAGATATATATTGCTGCTTTACTTCTTCTGTTAAATTCGATGCATTGTATGAGATATGAAATATTCATGCATTTGCATGGCCTGGGACAACTTGTGCACAAGGTTTGGCATTTTCTCGAAACGGTTTCCGGGGCACTGAAACCGTATCGATCCGGAGGAAAATATTCGATTCGTGCTAGTCACGATGCTTAGCGGGACCTCCAGCAGGGCTTGCTACCCGGGCTGATAGGGCGCGCCGCTAATGCTTGGAAAGATGTCCCTAAGGTGTCGATCACACCAATGACCGTAAAGAATGGAATACATGCTAATTATTGTCTTGTGCAGATGGTAAGTATACTTGTGTTTCATTGCAGGGAAGGCGTGCATCGGTTAAGTAAGCAACCGATGTACTGGTTGGATTCAATGCTATTTTCATTTCTATCAAAACATGCAACTGATATGAATTGAATTCACTTGCTTCTTTATAGAAGAAATCTTAATGCATGCTCGCCCCGCCCCTAATAAGCTAGTGTCGATTTAGTCGAGTGGGATTCATCCCGCTCACCAGTACAAGTTGAGTACTGACCCACGTTGTGGGCAACTATTTCAGGCACTCAGACGGTGCAACACTAGTGGATAGACGAAGAGGCGTTAGGAGCACCTCTATTTTGAAGTAGTTAAAGTCAGATCATTTTGGAGGCTTGGACTTTCAACCTATACAAGGGCGTAATGTATGGACGACGGGGACTATCTGATGGAACGCGCCCTGCATTTTGAGTTATCTTTTCTAATGTAATTCAAGTAGCCGAGAAGGCGCATCAATGTAGACTCTATGCAAATTACTCTGAATTATCAATGAAAAAGCATATTTTCTTCCTGCACTTGTGTTCAATTATCTGTGAATGTGTTTTCTAAATTGTGTTTCAAAGTGGGTTCCTATAACTACAAGTTCTTGCCTTGTACGAGCGCAACTCCAGGCTCGAACGGCATCACGCTCCAGCGAGGACGAATCGGTTCCGTGAAGGATCCAGCTAGGACGATTGACCCTTTCGGGATCGGGGCGTGACAGGAAGAGTGGAGTAGAGTACTGTCATGAGGAGGTGCAAGTGGTCGGAAGAGTAGAGTACTGCTCGTCCCAGGAGTACTGTCATGATGAGGTGCAAGTGGTAGGAAGAGCGGAGTACTGCTCATCGCAGAAGTGCTCGTCCCAGGAGTACTGTCATGAGGAGATGCAAGTGGTCCGGCCCTAGTACCCGGTACCAAAGGAGTGCTGTTGCTCGAAGCACGATGTCCTCTAGATGCTCCTCTACATCCGAGCCCTCTACGTCGTCCTATCATAACTGATAACAACATATGATAAAAAAAAAATACGCATATATATATATATATATATATATATATATATATATATATATATATATATATATATAATACGAACAAATTAAATGAAGAAGAAAAATAAAATGAATCTCATATTCATAATGGAATTGCACCCAAAAATGTCTAATCTAGAAAATTGTATAAATAGACTCGGAGCAACACTCCGTTGAATTGCACACAAAAAGTCTAGATAATTAAAAAGTCTATAGTTTTGATAACAATATCCAAGAAGTCTAATCCAAAAAAAATACAATACATGTCACAAGACTAAATGGATTTAATTTTATTTTCAATCCTCTTCTGAAAATTTATCATCTTCATTTTTCTCGTCCTCCTCTTCCTCGACCTCGTCCTCCTCTCTTCACTTTCATCAACTTCGTCTTCTTCTTCGGATAATTCTACATCTTCAACATGATTAGCCGTGTAATGAGAAACTTTCGTTGAGCCCAACCTCTACAATATTTGTTACAAGAGGTAGATCATCCTCCTGATAAGCTATTTCGTCAACGTCAAAGGTATTTCTAGCTTTGGTCTTGCATACTGTCCACCAGTCCGACCTCGTGGTTCCCCGTTTAGGATAAGTTATAAATTACATGAGCTGAGCTTGACTTGATAGGACAAATGGTTCGTAGCCTTGATATCGACGCCGGTAGTTTATATCCACAAGACCATACTTGTCTATTTTCCAACCTTGATCTTGGATCTGATCAAACTATTCACACTTGAATAATACGATCTTAACAGGCTCTAATCCATAATTATATATCATCTACACAATCTTTCGTAAGATGCCATAGAAATTATTGCCTATGTTGACATCTTTATAGTTCAAAGACTTGATACACAAACAATTATTTTTGGTGTCCTCGAGATATAGGAAGTTTTCTATGATCTAGAAAGTTATCTCTGATTGGGTAGTTGTTGACTTGAACCTAAACCCATTTACACAATAGCTTGGCCAAATTTTGACGACATAAATTGGTCCCTTAGCTAGAGTTCTAATAGATTCATTCTCAAGTTTTGCATCTGGACGATCGACCTAAATAACATAAGATAAGAAATTAAGTTCAACGTTCCGTTAATTATTGTGTAAAGTGCATATATAAAAAGTAATTATCGAGCACCTTACATATGCGCTCAACCAAGAAGGAAAATGACATCACATTTTTTGTTCTACTTCTTCGTCTGTTATGTAGGGTCTAACGACCACAGCTCATCATTATATGTGCTGAAAAATAATGAAGCAACTGCCGATTAGTAGCATAACATTACCGAGCTTAAACTATTACATTGAGATGACGTAAACGTGGACGTATTAATTACTTACCCCTCTAGCTTCTCCACTTTATTCTCGTCGCAATTGAGTAATATATACAACTGAGCAGCCCTTAGCTCATCGTCATTCAAATATCTCTTCTTTATTTTTTTTGAAGGCTTTTTGGATGCATTGAATACTTTCAGTATTGCATCATTAGATTCCTAATATTCGTCGTCGTTTCTCGGAGCTCTTGTTCGATTAGTAGCAACATGAGGTTTGAAATACGCTGAGCAAAAGTTTGTAACTCCTCGAGCACATAAGCTTCACAAATAGAACCTTCAACCCGTGCCTTATTTTTTATATTTTTCTTTATGAGTTTCAGATGCCGCTCGAACGGGTACATCCACTGATAACCAACAGGGCCACAAACACGTGCCTCATAGGAAAGATGAATTGGCAAATGCTCCATGGAGTCGAAGAATCCAGGAGGAAACACCTTCTCGAGTTTGCACAGTGTTACCGCAATGTCATTCTCTTGCTTTTCTAGACGATCGACGAGCAACTTAGTAGAACAAAGATCTCTGAAGAATATGATGAGCTCTGCCAATGGATCCCAAATGACCTTTGGTAAGAATTTCTGAAATATAATCGGAATTAACCTCTCCATGAATACGTGACAATCGTGGCTATTCATTTCCGTCAGTTTGTTCTTCTTGAGGTCGACGCATCTTCTCATATTCGGCACGTACCCGTATGAAAATTTTAGGCCTTGAATCCACCTACAAAGTCTTCCTTTATCCTCCTTCTCCAGTGAGAAAATTTCCTTAAGCTGCTTTAACTTTACATTCCCCTCCTCTATCAAATGCAACGCAGGACGTCTACATATTTCTTCCAAGTCCAACCTGGCCTTCGGATTGTCTTTCATCATCTCCTTTAAGTCTATTACAATATTATTTATGTTTTCAAACATATTCTTTTCGATATATATGACATCAAGGTTATATCTGATCAGATTGGTGCTCCAATATGGCAGATCCCAGAATATACTCCTCTTCGTCCAGTTATGAGTGCGACCAAATCTGTCACACTTGTACCCCTTAGCAGAATTTTTGATAGCACTTGATAAATCTTTTACCTCTTCTCATATCGTGTATCCAGGCCAACTTGGCAGTGGATTGACCTTCTCTACAACACCGACACGAAAAGTATTCTTGTTTCTCCGGTACGGATGATCCTTCGGCAGGAATTATCGATGACAATCGAAGAAGCATGGTTTGCCTCTGGGTTTCAAATAAAAATCCTTAGTGTGGTCTATGCAATACGGACATGAGAGACGGCCATGAGTGCTCCATCCTGATAATATGCCATAAGCCGAAAAGTCGTTGATGGTCCACATAAGTGCTGCCCTCATTTGAAAATTCTGCTTTTTTGAAATATCATACGTGTTGGCGCCTACTTTCCACAGCTGATTTAACTCATCTATCAACAGTTGCAAGTACACATCGATGTTCCTCTTCGGATTGTTCGGACCCAAAATAATTACGGTTAAGAACATAAACGGAGTCTTCTTGCATATCCACGGCAGTAGGTTGTACGGGGTGACGATCACATGCCAATACGAATACTGGGAGCCCGAAAGTCCGAATAGGATAAAACCGTCGGAGGAGAGCTCCAATCTTATATTACGCGAATCTGAAGCAAAATTAGGATATTCTCGATCGAAGTGCCTTCATGCTTCTCCATCGGATGGGTGATCTAACACTCCTTCAATCTGTTCTCGCCTGTGCCAACTCATATTTTTGGCAGTCTCCTTCACCATAAACAACCTCTGCAACCGCGGAGTTAAAGGCAAGTAATGCATCGAATCTTTCGGCTTCCTTGCACCGAAAGACCTTTCTGTACTAGTTGCCTTGTAGCGATCAGCACCACAAAATCTACACACATCTTCATCATTGTCGTCTTTATAGTACAACATGCACTTGTTGCAACATGCATCAATTTTCTCGTATTCCATCTACAGCGATCGCACCATCCTCTTAGACCGGTAGAAGTCTTTAGGCCACTTAGCACCCTCCAGCAAGATCTCTATAATCAACTCCATCAGTCGGTTGTAGCATTCTTGCGACATATTAAAATCAGACTTGATGCTCAAAATCTTGTAACCACCTCCAATGGTGAATGATTCAACGAGGATATAATGGAGTCATTGTATTCTTCAGTAACTCCATGAACTTTGTAGCATCGACATTCGGTGCCTCCTCAGCTCCATCATCATTGTCCAGATCGAAACTAGTTTCGGTAGCGTCGAAAATCATGTTCACGCACCCGTCGTCGTAATCTGCGTGGTCGTGGACATCCATATATGGCTCCACATAAATTCTCGGCTCCGATGCTAAAGACACAAGTTCTCTGTGTGAGGTCCACTGGTAGTAATTCGGCGTAAAATCCCTCGAGTATAAATGATATGTCACGTCCACTTCTGGGTGATATTTCAAGTTACGATATCTCACACACGGACACTTATTTTTGGTGCCGTCCATGTACTGAGGGAACGCCTTGGCGAACTGCATGAACAACTGTACACCCTCTATGAATTCATCCCCCATACCGCACATGTCATCAGGATGACGGTTGTACATCAACGAACGATAACTTAGGTAGTATTTCATATCCTTTAATATACTTCTGCAAAGATAGATACACATTGTTCAAGTATATATCCTTCAAAGGAACCACCTACAACACTATACTTAATACTAACCCACAATACAATTCCACACACAACACACTCACTGATATATATATATATAGGGTTAGTGTATGTGTGTGTGTGTGTGTGTGTGTGTGTGTGTGTGTGTGTGTGTGTGTGTGTGTGTGTGTGTGTCAGTGTGTCCGTGTCCGAGTTTTACCTACAACACCACATACAATACTATACTTAGTAACTTCTATTTTTCTAAAAACTAGTTATCACTTTATTATAAATGAAAATTATTCTTCTTCCAAGTTATTTATTTATTTTAGGATTAGCTTGAATCTTAGATTATTTTTACTTGATAAGATTTGAAATGTATTTACTATTATTTATTTTAGGTCAAGTAAAAATAGTTATTATCTTATAGTTTAATTACAAAAAATATAAAAAAGTTTTAACTTAATTATTTTTATTTATAAACCATGTTTTTTACTTACTAATTGGTGATTTAGTTTATTGATCAAAAGACAGTAAAAGCCCCCAAACTCAAATTTCTAAAAAATTATGCTCCAAATAATTAGTTTTTTAGTGATTGTAATCCTATAAGATATTCTGGTCAAGATTGTCTTGCTATAAAATATTCTGGTCTAGTTTGAATATAGATAATATCAATCTATTTTTATGTCAAAAAATTAGTATTCCGATAGGATCCCCTATATAAATTTTCTTATTTATATATAGATGATCAAGCTAGTAATTATATATATATTACACATCGTGTGTGTCGTGTCAGTGTCAGTATCAGCGTCTATCGTGTCACATATATACACATATTACACAATGTATCTGTGTCAGTATCTGTATCCGTGTTAGTGTGTGTGTGAGTCATGTCAGTGTGTCAGTTTTGTGTCGGCAAGAGTGAGATAGGGTTAGGGTTACCTGACCGAGGGAGGTTAACGACCCCTGTCGGATAGGTCGAAGAGGGGAGCACCATCGGAACCCTAACCCTATCGCCCTCTTGCCAGGGTCGGATAGTCGGCGCCGGACGGGGTCACGGGGGGTCACGGAGAGAGAGTGAGAGAGAGAGAGAGAGGGGGGGAGGGGGTTTAGGATTTACTGACGGAGCCGGAGGGAGTTGCGGGGGGGGGGAGCACCGTCATCCAGTAGGGGGTCAAGGTCGGGGTCGAGGTCGAGGTCGGGGCCGTCGGAGGGGTCGCACGGGGTTGGGGAAAATGAATTTGGAAATTTTAGGAATGGGGGGAAATGAAATCGGGCTGCAAACCTATATAAAAACTTTTAGCGACGTCTGATAACACATCGCTAAACGTCACAGAGTTTAGCAACGTAAGCAATACCACTTCGCTAAACGTCACAGAGTTTTTAATATTTAGCAACGTAAGGAATACCACGTCACTAAACGTCACTATAATAAAAATAATAGTGACGTGTTACGACATTGGGCGACATCTGCTTCCTTCATATTATTTATAGTCGCCAAACATCGCGAACAGTCGCTAACAGCAACGTCCTGCAACATTATTTTCAGGCATCGCTAAATTCATAAAAATATAGTGACGTCATTAAAGAACGTCGCTAAAAACGTCGTCAATTCATCATATTTTGGTAGTGCATAATTATGGATGTGAATCCATCCACTTTCTTGTCCCCTTGTAGGGGACAAATATGTTTGGTTTGGATAAGAAAATAAGAAAGTGGAAGTTGGAAAGAATATGTTATAATAATAGTAAATTATAATTTATTTATATAACAAATTAAATAGTCCTTAATTACTAATAAATTAAGTAATTAGTTAATAAATTATGATAATTGGTAATTTAAATTATATAATATTAACAAATTACTAACTAGTATTTGTGCTAATTAGTAATATAACTATATAATATTAGTAATGTAACTATCTATATATAATTAACAAATTCATTTCTTTGTGGCTACTGTGCTCTGAAAGAATGGTCGGCTTAAAAACCCATTTGGAGGAGAGAGAGAGAGAGAGAGAGAGAGAGAGAGAGAGAGAGAGAGAATGGTATCTCCCTAAACCACTGACCCCTCCTCTCCCACACCGCCGTCCGATCTTCTTCTCCGCCACCCATCGATCCTCTCCTTCGCAGCCTCTCGACCACTCCTCTTCTCCGATGGTCGCGCGCCGATCCTCTTCTCTGTAAACCCCCTCAATTATTTCTATAGATATGTATGGAATGGAAAATTTTGGTTTAGTAGCAGTTGATTGAGGTTTAGAGTAAGGTTGCAGATGTCTGTTTATTTTAATTAAACCCTTGGCACACCCTACTGTTGTTGAATTATTCAGAGCCCAACATCAGCCCATAAATTCCAACAGACTATTATACTTTTGACTTGACCCGCCAATTTAGGCGCTGGACTTTTCCGTCACTCAAAATCAAATCCGTTGTGACCTAAATTAATTGCACAACTTTCCGTATCCAAAATCCCATATTTAAATCCTGTGTCGGACACCTTTGTCGTTACCTTCAATTTTGAGACATCAACTTAACCCGTTGAGCCGGACCAACTTAAGGGCCCAAGACTGACTCCAAGCCCACACCATTTTTGACCTTGTGTCACTTCCAAATTTAGACCCCAAGTGCCCCCATTTAATTTAAAAGCGCGGGACATTTTTTATTCTAATTAAATCGGGGATACCAACTTTGACTAATCCCCATTTAATTCTAATGCCCATTTAATTAATCCCATTCAAAACACACAACACCCCCTCACCCTACAAAATACCAAACACCAATTTTTCCATCATTTTATGTGTTCGTACAATTATCCAAACTTAAGGGGCTAAATTGCAAATGTTACATTAGGTGTCATCCCCTCATTGGCCCAAGCCAATGAAGAAGGATCACCCTCACCCTTGACAGTGTCAACCCAACCCCACTCTCCCCTTGGAATGAATAAATTTTCTTCATGTCAGATCTGAGCCATCCATTTAAAAATAGGGACTCATCCTCACCACACACACCCATCACACCTCCCTATAAAACATCACCATCACCCCTTCACATCTTCCCATGCCGGCCCTAATCCCCAAACTTGGGAAACCCTACCTCCTCTCTCTCTTCTTCCTCTTCCTGTTACAAACCACAGCCACTTCTTCCCTTTCTCTTCTTCTCTATTTTTCCTTCTTCTTCTTCTTCATCTCTTCTTCTTCTCCTCCACACCACATCCGGCCGGCCACCCATACCCCGGCCAACTCCCTCCCCTTTTTCCTCCAGCCACCTCGCTATTGCACGAGCAACCAAGAATCCCGCTCCTCCACCGGCAAGTGATGACGCCGACGTCCCCCACGAGCCGTTGCACCACCCGTACCACCAGCCTCCTTCACCGAGGCGCTGAACTCCTCCCCCGTAGCTACGACTTCAACCTGCCGGAGCCACTCTCGACTGCCATGAGCTTCCCCCTGCCATTACTGCCCGACCACCAACCTCGATCGGGCCCTCACTTCCCCAGCAGCCAGTCGAGTTCCCCCCCCCTCCCCGGTCACCGCTGCCACGAGCAACGCCACCCCGGCCTCCACAATCCACCATCACCACCGCGGTCAGATATCGAGCACCTCCATGTGGTCGACAAGCTCGACCATAGCAGCTCAGCCGGAGCTCCTCCGCGTGGTCGAGTCGATCACAACACCTCCACGACCAGAGCTCCTCCGTGGGGTCGACGAGCCAACCACCTCCTCTTTCTCCTCCGGTCACCAACACCAATCTCCGGTCATCTTCATCATCTCCCATTACCACCACCTCCACACATCATCACCATCACCAGATGGACCACCTCTCTGGCCAGAGACGGTCACCCCGTCGCCTCGCCGAGGTAAACTTCTCCCCCTCCCTACGTGTTATAGCATGTGTTATGGTCAATTTAGTAATAATGGTTATTGTGTAAATTTGTTTTATGTATGGGTAGTTTGGTGTTTATGTTTAGGGAGGGTATAGGGTTAAGTTCTAGGGATTGATTATATTTAAAGGTTATGAATTTTATGCATTAATGGATATATTTGAGTTTTTGTTGAATGCATGATTATAACATACATTTGAAGGTTTATGAATTTGTTGATATTAAGGAAATGATGTTATAAAATGTATACGTTGAGGCTTGAGAATAAAAATGGATCTTTGGTTAGGGTTGCATATTTTGCATTAAGATTTAAGGGTTAGTTCATTTTATATTATGCAATGAGGGTAAAATGCATGGTTATAAATTAGAGTTTATAAATACAAGGTTTGAGATGTTAAGGTATTTCAATTTATTCATGCATATTATTTTTGATGATGATCAGTTTAATTGGTTGTGAATTGACGTTGATGAAAATGATGAACAAAATTAAGTAGCAGTTTTATTGAGAAATAGAAAAGATTAAATATGTCTGAGGATTTAATCAGGGTTTGATTAACTAAAAATTAATGATAGGTTTAATTGAAGAGGTATTTATTATGAATTTGTAATAAAGATATAAAAAGGAAGGTTTAATAATTATTAATAATTTACTTGAGGATGACATGTGTCACCGTGAGTAATAGTGCCTGTGAAGACCAGGAGAAATCTGAGGATTGATCATGGCTCAAAATACTGATAAACACTGTGATGAATATAGTGGGATTGAGGATTTTTTCTGATGTTATTATATAGCTGATCAATCGTGTTAG
Source organism: Iris macrosiphon (assembly GCA_036927795.1). Lineage (NCBI taxonomy): Eukaryota > Viridiplantae > Streptophyta > Magnoliopsida > Asparagales > Iridaceae > Iris > Iris macrosiphon. The sequence continues at coordinate 181,739,226 of JAYESA010000006.1, read as the reverse complement.
ATGTAATGAACCTCCGAGTCAACCTTGGTCAACCCCCTAGTGTCGTGTCCCTGTGAGTCGTAGCTAAGACTGAGAATATATATAGATGTGTGTTGCATCCCTATTTGACGTGTGATAGAATATTAATTTGGGTTTGTATCTCATCTCTAGGTACTACGGGACCTGAGGACTTGGACGTGGTACCGGATCCTCGTCATCAGCAGCCGGATGCAGGCAAGTATACCTTGCTACCCTGTATTTCAGTTATAGATATCTTATTGTTTCAGTATGTATATTATGCGCGTATTTTGTTTACGATCGATACTTCGCGTCCGGATCACAACCGGGTGCAGACGTTCGACGTAACATCTTGGAATGAATGTTGGATGTTCGTAACATCTCGATGTACGTACCTGAGTATATCGACATCCCAGGACACACTCATACACTATGATCATGCCAGATTCCTGTATCCTGATACTGACATCATGATCAGAGACTGGGACAACCTTAGGGTCGCGTCTGTTGAGTTATTTTTGTGTGTCGAGACTGTTAGATAGAGGTTCAGGTTTAGCGCACCATCGTTGACCGCTTGGGAAGGGGAAGACAGTTACTAGACATTTGGGCTCCTCTGCATGCGCTTATATATGTATATATATTGTATCTGTTGTGATCATGTATCTAGTGTAGTTTTATCACCTGTGTGACTCCTTGCCCGGAGCTGCGGTACGTCCCGTGTGTTTCCGTGTCCGGAGCTACGGTTTTATTTTGGATAGCCCACGCATCGAACATTGTCTTTAAACTGTGTCTCACTTGTTTGGTTATGATAGAGTACCATGTTATTGTACTTGTACTTTCTGTTATACTTGGCATTCTGTATTTTTGTACCTTGTTACGTCCCTCTGAGGACCTGGTCTCCTGCCAGTTTTGCAGCATAGACGATTACGAAGCATTGGAGTTGCTGATGGAGTTACACGTCTTGCGGGCATTGTACCCGGTAATTATATCATTTCCACCGGTATTATGGTTACATTATTCTTATTGATTATTCATCTGCTGTTGTAGCTTAGTTTTTGTAGACTCATCTCTTCTCGAGTTTATTCGAGTTTGTGTGTTATTGGGTGGCCGACTTTAGCACATATAGCTCTTTCTTGTATACTGCTGTACATTATGGATTGAGACATAGAGGTTTACATTTATGGGATATCTAGATAGTGCCCTTTATATTATACAGCTTATACATATTCGAGTCAGACCAGAGTATGGTCGAATGTGTAGCTGGCGTGTCACGAATTCCTGGTCCTACGTATTTTGGGACTGGAGCGTGACATATTTTTGTGGTGGCCCATGCAGGTCCATTTTAAATCGTCTTGGTCACCTGACTGTGCCAAGCGAGCCTGGAAATTAGGAATAGATATTATAATTTATTGTTGTATAGGATCTCAATCCATAATCAATTTTAAAAACTCACTTTGTATATGATTATCGCCCTTGGACTTCCAATTTATATTCTTTTAATTTTTGTCAATATCGTTATCATTGTTTCTCATCTCCTATTATTCGGGAAGACGGATGCCTGTGCCTGATGGTTTCCTCCAGAAGAAGATCGTAGATCAGACGACAGAAGACATAATTTGTGCAATAAATCTCTGAGATGATTGTTACCCTCAGTAGGGTAGGCTGATAGGTTCTTTTAGATGCTAGAACTAGTGTGGAAGGTTAGCAAGAGAATTGGACTCAGTAGTACCCTACCCGTACTTGAGATAGCCATGATCGTGGAAGTACTGGGAGCTGGAAGGATTGTTGATCATGACCTAGAATAATTTATGGAAGTGCATAGCCCGATGCTAGGAATTAGTTGTTGTAAAAGATAGAGATACCAGGAATGATATTATGGACTAGAGGAGATAAAATTTCAGGCTCTCACTTGGAAGATAATGATCTGATTCCAAAAATTCTAGTATGTGCTTGAGTGATACCATTATTGGACTATGTGACCCAGAGCAATAAATAACGGGAAGAAAAAATTGGAGGAATACAATTTTTGGGGAAATTTTGAGGAGGAGCAAAATTATAGGCAAGGAAGAATTTTTCTTTTGGAGGATTAGTGTGGTAAACAAAACAGGAGAATTTATTTTGAGGTTAAGTCTGGACGATGACATCGCCCTAGAATGAGTTGAATGAGCCAATACCACGCGACACTGGAATTGTCGACATAGTTGCATTATTTTTAGGCCACCAGATTACCTAGGGTTGAGTTCCTTCGGGGAGCCTGGGAATATGGTGCCCATCTACCTTAAGGGCACACAATGCAAGGTGAAACAGTGTACCCCCGTATTATATCAGAGTTTGAGGATGTGATTCTAGAGAATCTTCCGGGCCGGCCACCTGACAGAGAGATTGAGTTCACTATAGAGTTGACTCCAAGAGCCGAGCCGGTTATTTTCCTGTCTTTAGACTAGCACCGATAGAGTTGGTTGAGTTGAAGGTCTATAGTAGAGGATCACTTAGACAAGGGTTTCATTCGGGCTAGTATTTCTTCATGGTAAGCAACCATCTTATTAGTGTCGAAGAAGAATGAGACAGTATTCTTGTGTATCGATTACAGGGCATTAAATGTCATAGCGATAAAGAGCAAGTACCCATTGTCGCGCATCGATTATTTATTTAAAATAGCTAAGTGGCGCATATGTATTCTCGAAGGTCGATCTCAGATCAAGCTATTATAAGATCAAGGTACGGAGAAAGGACATTCCGAAGACGGCTTTCCGGACGAAGTATGGACACTGTGAGTTTCTAGTCATGCCGTTTGGTTTAACCAAGGTGCCAGCAGTATTTATGAGCTTGATGAACAATGTCTTCCACCAGTACTTAGATAAGTTCGTGGTGGTATTTATCGACGATATCTTGGTATATTCTAAGAGCCAGGAGGAGCACGAGAGACATATCAAGATCGTGTTGGAGACGCTGAGATAGGAGAGGCCGTATGCCAAGCTCAGCAAATGTGAGTTTTGCTTGGATAGAGTACCATTTCTAGGACACATAATCACCAGAGATGGACTATCAGTTGACCCAGAGAAGATAGCTGCAGTAGAGACATGGCCTACCCCTACATCAGTTACAGAGGTTAGGAGTTTCCTAGGACTTACCGGATATTATCGGAGGATCGTGAAAAATTTCTCGAGGATCGTTGCGCCTATGACGCGACTGATACGTAAAGGCGAGGAGTTTATCTGGACCGATGAGTGTCATACGGCTTTCGATGAGCTGAAGAAGCGTCTGACATTAGCACCAATTTTGACACTACCTTCAGGATCAGGAGGATTTGTAGTGTATAGTGATGCGTCTGGGAGCGGATTAGGGTGTGTACTGATGCAACACGGCAAAGTGATAGCCTACGCATCGAGACAGCTGAGAGTTCATGAGAAGAACTATCCGACGCATGACCTAGAGCTAGCTGCAGTAATATTTGTACTAAAGCTATGGCGACACTACCTTTATGGAGAGCGTGCTGAGATTTACACAGATCACAAAATTCTGAAGTATGTCTACACACAGAAGGAGCTCAACATGAGACAAAGGCGCTGCCTAGAGTTGATGACAGATTATGATATAGAGTTGTAGTACCACCCTGGTAAGGCGAATGAAGTAGCAGATGCCTTAAGTAGGAAGATTCATCCCGGGGGTGCGAAGATGTACCGAGATTTGAGGCAACATTACTGGTAGCATGGGATGAAGAGAGAGATTGAAAGATTCGAGGCGGGATGCTTGGTATGTCAGCAAGTCAAGGCTGAATATCAGAGAACTACAGGACTATTGCAGCCGCTTCCCATTCCCGAGTAGAAGTGGGAACGCATTACCATGGACTTCATCTCAGGATTCCCGCGAAGCCCTAGCGGGAAGGATGCAGTTTGGGTTGTCGTAGACAGACTCACCAAGTCTTCTCAATTCTTGCCCTTCAGAGTTGGGCAGTCCACGGAGATATTAGCTGACATGTATATGAGACAGATAGTACGACTACATGGAGTGCCTGTCAGCATTGTATCGGATCGTGATTCCAGATTCACATCGCATTTTTGGTGGAGTATGCAGGAGAGTCTACGAACTCGTCTTAAGTTCGGCACTGCTTATCATCCATAGGCTGATGGCCAGTCAGAGTGCACGATACCGATATTAGAGGATATGATGAGAGCGTGCATGATTGATTTTGGAGAATATTGGGAGGACCATCTACACTTGGTAGAATTCTCCTATAATAATAGCTACCAGGCTAGCATACAGATGGCACCTTATGAGGCACTGTACGGCAGGAAATGTAGGTCACCAGTTTGTTGGAGTGACATGGGAGAGCGTCAGATACTTGGTCCAGAGTTGGTGACTCAGACAGTGGAGAAAGTCAAGCAGATTCAGAGCCACCTGCGTGAAACACAGGACAGACAAAAACATTGGGCAGATGTGCACCGCAGACCTTTGGAGTTCAAGGAAGGTGACCATGTATTTTTGAAGATATCGCCTACTCGTGGTACCATCAGATTCGGAGGCAGAGGCAACCTGAGACCGAGGTACATCGGGCCTTTTGACATATTGGAACGAGTTGGCGAAGTGGCTTATCGTCTTGCATTGCCTCCATCATTAGAAGGAGTGCATGACGTATTTCACGTATCGCAGTTGAGGAGATACGTGGCGGACCCTAGCTACGAGCCTGATCATTCGGAGATAACAGTCGGGCCCAGTTTATCTTACGTGGAGCGGCCAGTAGAGATACTCGATCACAGTGAGAAGACTTTGAGAGGTCGGATTATTTAACTGGTCAGAGTTTCATGGAATCATCATCGCCAGGCGAGTCTACCTGGGAGCACGAGGATTCTATTCGGCGACGTCTCCCGTATTTATTTGAGGACCGAGGTACGAATTTACGTACCGTAATTGATTACCGGTTTGCTTTTAAAAATTCTCTTAGCTATTATCATGCTTTACTTTTAATTTCGGGGACAAAATTTTTCTAAGTTGGGAAGGATGTAAACCTCCTCAATTATTTCTATAGATAGTCTAGTATGGAATGGAAAATTTTGGTTTAGCAGTAGTTGATTGAGATTTAGAGTAAGGTAGCAGATGTCTGTTTATTTTAATTAAACCCTTGGCGTGCCCTACTTTTGTTGAATTATTCGGATCCCAACATCAGCCCATAAATACCAACAGACTGTTGTACTTTTGACTTGACCCACCAATTTAGGCGCTGGACTTTTCCGTCACTCAAAATCAAATCCGTTGTGCCCTAAATTAATTGCACAACTTTCCGTATCCAAAATCATATATTTAAATTTTGTGTCGGACACCTGTGTCGTTACCTTCAATTTTGAGACACCAACTTAACCCGTTGAGCCGAACCAACTAAAGGGCCCAAGACTGACTCCAAGCCCACACCATTTTTGACCTTTGTGTCACTTCCAAATTTAGACCCCAAGTGCCCCCATTTAATTTAAAAGCGAGGGACATTTTTTATTCTAATTAAATCGGGGATACCAACTTTGACTAATCCCTATTTAATTCCAATGCCTATTTAATTAAGCCCATTCAAAACACACAACACCCCCTCACCCTACAAAACACCAAACACCAATTTTCCTATAATTTTTCCATTATTTTATGTGTTCGTGCAATTACCCAAACTTAAGGGGCTAAATTGCAAATGTTACATTAGGTGTCATCCCCTCATTGGCCCAAGCCAATGAAGAAGGATCACCCTCACCCTTGACCGGTTCAACCCAACCCCACTCTCCCCTTGGAATGAATAAATTTTCTTCAAGTAAGATCTGAGCCATCCATTTGAAAATGGGGACTCATCCTCACCACACACACCCATCACACCTCCCTATAAAACATCACCATCACCCCTTCACATCTACCCATGCCGGCCCTAATCCCCAAACTTGGGAAACCTCACCTCCTCTCTCTCTCCTCCCTCTTCCTGTTACAAACCACAGCCACTTCTTCCCTTTCTCTTCTTCTCCATTTTTCCTTCTTCTTCTTCTTCATCTCTTCTTTTTCTCCTCCACACCACATCCGGCCGGCCACCCATACCCCGGCCAACTCCCTCCCCTTTTTCCTCCAGCCACCTCACCATTGCACGAGCAGCCAAGAATCCCGCTCCTCCACCGGCAAGTGATGACGTCGACGTCCCCCACGAGCCATTGCTCCACCTGCACCACCAGCCTCCTTCACCGAGCTGCTAAAATCCTCCCCCGCGGCTACGACTTCAACCTGCTGGAGCCACCCTCGACTGCCACGAGCTTCCCTCCGCCATTACTGCCCGACCACCAACCTCGACTGGGCCCTCACTTCTCCAGCAGCCAGTCGAGTTCCCCCCCCCCCCGGTCACCGCTGCCACGAGCAACGCCACCCCGGCCTCCACAATCCACCATCACCACCGCGATCAGATGTCGAGCACCTCCATGTGGTCGACAAGCTCGACCATAGCAGCTCAGCCGGAGCTCCTCCGTGTGGTCGAGTCGATCACAGCACCTCCATGACCAGAGCTCCTCCGTGGGGTCGACGAGCCAACCACCTCCTCTTTCTCCTCCGGTCACCAACACCAATCTCCGGTCATCTTCATCATCTCCCATTACCACCACCTCCACAAATCATTACCACTACCAGATGGACCACTTCTCCGGCCAGAGACGGTCACCCCGTCGCCTCGCCGAGGTAAACTTCTCCCCCTCCCTACGTGTTATAGCATGTGTTATGATCAATTTAGTAATAATGGTTATTATGTAAATTTGTTTTATGTATGGGTAGTTTGGTGTTTATATTTAGGGAGGGTATAGGGTTAAGTTCTAGGGATTGATTATATTTAAAGGTTATGAATTTTATGCATTAATGGATATACTTGAGTTTTTGTTGAATGCATGATTATAACATACATTTGAAGATTTATGAATTTGTTGATATTAAGGAAATGATGTTATAAAATGTATACGTTGAGGCTTGAGAATAAAAATGGATCTTTGGTTAGTGTTGCATATTTTTCATTGAGATTTAAGGGTTAGTTCATTTTATATTATGCAATGAGGGTAAAATGCATGGTTATAAATTAGAGTTTATAAATGCAAGGTTTGAGATATCAAGGTATTTCAATTTATTCATGCATATTGTTTTTGATGATGATCAGTTTAATTGGTTGTGAATTGGCGTTGATAAAAATGATGAACAAAATTACGTAGCAGTTTTATTGAGAAATGGGAAAGATTAAATATGTCTGAGGATTTAATCAGGGTTTGATTATCTGAAAATTAATGATAGATTTAATTGAAGAGGTACTTATTATGAATTTGTAATAAAGATATAAAAAGGAAGGTTTAATAATTATTGATAATTTACTTGAGGATGACATGTGTCACCGTGAGTAATAGTGCCTGTGAAGACCAGGAGGAATCTGAGGATTGATCATGGCTCAAAATACTGATAAACACTGTGATGAATATAGTAGGATTGAGGATTTGTTCTGATGTTATTATACAGGTGATCGATCGTGTTAGATGTAATAAACCTCCGAGTCAACCTTGGTCAACCCCCTAGCGTCTTGTCCCTGTGAGTCGTAGCTGAGACTGAGCATATGTATAGATATGTGTCGCATTCCTGTTTAACGTGTGATAGAATATTGATTTGGGTTTGTATCTTATCTCTAGGTACTACGGGACCTGAGGACTTGGACGTGGTACCGGATCCCCGTCATCAGCAGCCGGATGCAGGCAAGTGTACCTTGCCACCCTGTATTTTAGTTATAGATATCTTATTGTTTCAGTATGTACATTGTGCGCGTATTTTGTTTACGATCGATACTTCTTGGAATGAATATTGGATGTTCGTAACACCTCGATGTACGTACCTGAGTATATCGATACCCCAAGACACACTCATATACTGTGATCGTGCCAGATTCCTGTATCCTGATATTGACATAATGACCAGAGACTGGGACGACCTTAGGGTCGCATCTGTTGAGTTATTTCTGTGTGTCGAGACTGTTAGATAGAGGTTCAGGTTCAGCGTACCATCGTTGACCGCTTGGGAAGGGGAAGACAGTTACTAGACGTTTGGGCTCCTCTGTACGCACTTATATATGTATATGTATTGTATCTGTAGTGATCATGTATCTAGTGTAGTTGTATCACCCGTGTGACTCCTTGCCCGGAGCTGCGGTACGTCCCGTGTGTTTCCGTGTCCGGAGCTACGGTTTTATTTTAGACAGCCCACGCGTCGAACATTATCTTTAAACTGTGTCTCACTTGTTTGGTTATGATAGAGTCTCCTGTCGTTGCACTTGTACTTTCTGTTGTACTTGGCATGCTGTATTTTTGTACCTTGTTACGTCCCTCTGAGGACCTGGTCCCCTGCTAGTTTTGCAGCATAGACGATTACGGAGCATTGGAGTTGCTGATGGAGTTGCACGTCTTGCGGGCATTGTACCAGGTACTCATATCATTTCCACCGACATTATGGTTACATTATTCTTATTAATTATTCATCTGCTATTGTAGCCTAGTTTTTGTAGACTCATCTCTTCTCGAGTCTATTCGAGTTTGTGTGTTATTGGACAGCCGACTTTAGCACATATAACTCTTTCTTGTATATTGCTGTACATTGTGGATTGAGACATAGAGGTTTACATTTATGGGATATCTAGATAGTGCCCTTTATATTATACAGCTTATACGTATTCGAGTCAGACCAGAGTCTGGTCGAATGCGTAGCTAGCGTGTCACGTATTCCTGGTCCTACGTATTTTGGGACTGGGGCGTGACATTCTCTGCAGCCTCTCGACCACTCCTCCATTTTCTCTGACTGGCGACGCACGGGGAGCCGCACGCTGAGCCCTGGGTAGAAACTGGAGGCGCGCGGGGAGCGACGGTGATCAGTCGCGGGTTGAGGAACCTCCGTCGTCGCCCCCTCTTCTCCGGTGACCTCCTTGGAGGCGGATAGAAACTTCTCCGGAGGTCGTGGGATGTTTTTGGCCACATCCAAACTAAATCCCAAAGTTTCTTGACCACATCCAAGCCAAGAAAGAGGATGTGGGGAAGGGGTGAATTAATATAGGAGTCAGAAACTGTGATGCAATCATTATCCCAACCTTTTTATCTCAAATTCGAGCTTTATCAAACAAAGAATATCACAAATCCAAACCAAAATCCACTATTTTGGGTCTTTTTCCATCACTTACCTGTTACCAAACAGGTCCTTATAAAAGATTATATATATATATATATATATATATATATATATATATATATATATATATATATATATATATATATATATATATATATATATATATATATATATCGTTTATGATATTTAAGTGATGTACGTCTTAAAGTTATATATACTGAGTTTTAATTTCACAGACAAAAATGATGCACGGTTATCCCACAAACACATTGTCAAGCCATTATAAATCCCTTATCTATTTCCTCAACAATTATCTTCCACGTAGACTTTTCGATGTAATGTTATTGTGGCCACAACTATGAATAATATTCTTAAGTAAAATTTAAATTTACTTTCCACTTTTATTTACCTGTATTCAGGATATACAACACATTGTTTCTACAATGTACAAAATTTATCATTTTTTACGAAATTCGTCTAGTCATGACGGTCAACTGCTTTGACCCAAAAAATTTAGCAAAAAAGTCCCTCTACTATTTTCTTCTTCCTCTTCCCTCTCATCCCCCTCCTTCTCCTCCCGCGGTCAGCCCTCAGTCGTCGCTCGCCCCCCGCTCCCCCCTCCCAATCGCCAATTGCCTCCGCTCCCCCCTCCCTGCCATCGCTACCACCCTCCCCGTCGCTACTCGGCCCCGCTCCCCCCTCCCCGCCATTGCCACTGCTGCCTCTCCCCACCACCGCCCCCTCCCTACCCCCACATCCTCCGGAGCAGCAGCAGCAGGCAGAGAGGGGGGATCGGGGAATGGAAAGGGGAGCTGGGGAGGTGGCGGACAGGGTGTGCGAGACGGGGAGGGGAGGAGGAAGCGAAGACTTGCAGCAAGGATAGGGGAAGAAGACATGGTTATTTTTGTCAAAAAATATGAGTCAAACGAGTTGACCGTTAGGAAGAGACGCTATCCATCAAAAGTGAAAGAACTTGTACATTATAGAAATAATGTGGAATATATCCTGGATATGGGTTAATAAAATGGGAGGTAAGTAAAATTTCTCTATTCTTAATTACCTAATTGAACCCGAGCCCTTCTTGACGAGAAATTAGTAAGTAGAATTAGCTCACTACATGGAAGCAAGTTTGGTACTGAGCTTCGTAAAGGACAACTAGATTCTATGCGAAAAATAAATAGAAGTGTATTATTATTATTTTTAATAAATTAAATTATCTAAAACTAGATTCAATTAAGAAAAATTATTCAAATATAATATATTTTAATTGAGATGGAAACTATTATTTTTGCTATAGTTATATTTTTAAGTTTTTTTAGAATAGTTCGAATTTGCCAAATAGTGATTGTAAGTGAAACATAACTAAATATGAGCCAAAATTTTAAATTTACTAATTTATTTTTCGATATATATTTATATTTTATATTTATATTTAAAATATATAACATATAAATATTATTTTTGAGGCCTATAAATTTGGGATGTCTGGTGCAGCTGTCAAAACTGGCAATAGTGGTGAGTCTTGAGTTTTATTCAATAGTGTCATGTCGTACCACTTTCTTTCTTTTTTCTCTCTAATTTAGTCTTAGTGGTATGACATAACAATATTGGAGGGGACTCATGGCTCACCACGGCCACGTGGTGAGCCCGTCCCAATGAGTAATTTCTCCATCTTGAGACACAAAAATCTGGGTTGATCAAGAATTATCAAGATGTTGGTTCATATCAGGCACATTAGGAGCGCCTTTTAAAATATTTGACATGATCATTTCTAAGCATGAGCAAGTGTGAAGAAGTAGTAGGAGAGAATAATCCAGATCTTTTATTCATCATGATATTACATATATATACATCCACATATCAACTTGGGCCTAAGCTACATGGGTCAATCACCATATATACAATTTAATCTTACAATTTAATCCCAATACCCCCCCCCTCAAGTTGGGCATGCAAGTCACAAATGTCCAACTTGCACAAAAGAAACTCAAATTATCGTTTGTTCGAAGTTTTGGTGAAAATATCCGCCAATTGTCCATCTATCGACACATGAGATGGACGAATAACTCCATCAAGAACAGCATCCCTCAAAAAGTGATAATCCACCTCAATGTATTTTGTGTGCTGATGGAAAACTTGATTCTGTGCAAGATGTAAAGAAGATTGTCTATCACAAAATAAATTTATTGCACACAAATGATGCACCCTCAAACTGCAAAGCAACCCTTTGAGCCACTTAAGCTCACATGTGACCGCCACCATCGTACGATATTCTGCTTCGGCCGAAGAGTGGGACATTGTCACCTACTTCTTCATCTTCCAAGTGATAGGTGAATCACCAAGAAAAATCAACCAACCAAACAAAGAGTGTCTCGTGATGGACAACTCGGCAAATCAGAATAACACTACCCCCAGACCCGTAAATCACAGTCTAAGCGAAGGAGAATGCCTTGACCAGGACAACCCTTCAGATAACTAACAACCCACAAAGTCGCATCACAATGATCACGTCGGGGCTTGTCACGCCCCAGTCCCAAAATACCGAGGGACTAGCCACATGGCAATGGCCAGCAACACAACTCCAATGAGCAAATCTAATTTAATGGACCCGTTAGAGTGTACTTAAGCTGTAATAAATATAATACAAGTCTGCCTCATCTATCACAGTATATTTCTAATCTCATCCACAGAAAGTAAACATAAATCAATATGATAGAATAGTCAAGATAATATATAAAAAGAAATAGTCCATCATCAAGTCAACATAAGTAGTATCTCGGGGAACGACCCGACACAATAAAAAAGAGAATAGCATCAATACATATGTCCATGAGTCAATATATTAAATAACAATAAACGTAGATAACTGAGTAAGTAACCGAATACTCTGGAGAAATCCTCTGGCACAACCTCTTCCTCTAGTGCCAGTACTGCTCCAACGTCAGCTCTTATCCCGTAAACCTCGAGAAAATCCTCCTCTATTGTACCTGGGGACATAATTTGGATCCAGGTCCTCAGGGGACATAGCAAGGTACAAGAAACACTCAAGCCAAATGAAATACAATAAATAAAAAGAGATCCTCAGGGCAAGCTATGTAACCAACTAAGTGAAATGCAAATGAGAGCATCACTAGTACTCAGGCTGAGACCACTACAAGCTCTATGTCGGAGAGCCCGTAACAGCAAGTAATATCACGTAATGGGCCAATCTCTGGTACAGAGACTAAAGCACCTCCATTAATATAGTATATATATATATAATCAGCATGTAGCCTGTATGTCTCTCCCCACCCAATGTAACCTCACGTCTCATGTCCACAACTTCTCATGTCCATAACACGCAAGATCATGACCTCTAACTTGTACAATGAGTCATAATGATATCTATGTATATGCAAGTCCCATGTCATGAATCTTGTAAGCATATACAGAATCACCATGAGTAACTCAAAAAAATCATGAAATAGTGTCAAGTGTCCTATGGTATAACATACTTGGTGCAAGCACGTAAAAGTATAGGATCGTGGAATCAACTCTCTAGTGACATTACTCGACTCCGCATACGGCATCGACACCCGAATCTTGTTCGAACACTAAGCAATACCTCACGGTCCTAGGTTGAACATGTACATAACAGAAATATATATATAGAAATAACACAAGCAAATAATATCACATGATCAACTGCAAGTTGGCAATGTACACTTGCCTGGGTTCTGAACTATGTCAATTGCTCCTATAATAGTAGAATATTCAGGTATGCCATCGGATGCTGAAACAAACATCATCATTGCTCTCAGAATACTTGAAATATCTAGGATTGACTACCTATAAGTCTAATTTGGACACAGGGACATTATTGACAGTTTCAGGTCAAAGCGGGGTCCATAAGTGGTCCACTTCGCACCAAAAAATGTGCCAAAGACAAAGTTCCCCAAATTTGTCAAATATAATATTTATAAGTCTAGAACGATGATACGAACCCAACGGTATGTCCAGAACGGGATTCCGATGAGCCGGTCACGAAATCGTCCGTCAAGTAGAAGCATGGGGCCCGCGAAATGGTACTTCGTCAACGTTCTCATAATTGAACTAAACTTGGGACACATGACCAGCATAACACTGCGAATCCGATGGCATAAGTTTAATTGTGAAATAAAAAGCACACACAAAATTATGACAAGTGTCAGAACAGGTCGATAAGGTATTTTTTGACGGATACGCTTTGATTCCGTTGTGCACGCACTTCCAAATCAACTCTCGCGAAATCTTACACGTCCGCGTTGATGATACGCGTCTTTTGGTACAATTTGCACACGACAAAGTTGCCTCCTTTAGCGGAACGCACCCCGTATTGGGAAATTTTGGATTTAAGAAACCAAGTTTTTGACAAATTTCAACAGCAAATAAATCAAATCCTAATCAATAATAAAATAAACTAATTGAAGAGATTAAAACTTGGTTATGCTGTCTAAATTACTGTTCAAGTAGAATTTTAGTATCGCGTGCCATTATGAAGATAACGGGACTCAAACACGCGTACTTTGAATAATTTATGTTTCCAAAACTCGATTATTTTTTCCTGTTTTGTGTCAAGATTTACGATCGATACTGGACACGATACACTAAACTAATTACACAGGGTTCAAGGGGGTCATATGGTCTTCACATAGGATTCGACGGGTCGCTGTTTGGATTTCTGTACAGGGAGATACAGGAGCGAGAAGAAGAGTACCTCGTGTAGTCTTTGCTGTTTGTGATGTCGGAGCGGGCTTTCGTGGCGGCATGCTGCGGCGGTCACGGCGTCGGCGGCTACGGCGGTGGTCGGTGGTGGTCGGGGAGTGGCTGGTGGTTGTGGTCGGCCATGATAGGGTTTATATTGGGTGAAGGGGGGAGGTTACAGGAAGAGGAAATGAGGGGTTCGACGGTTGAAGGGGAGGGGAAGAGATGGAGATGCAGGGAGTTAGGGGAGAGTACTGTAGCTGGTTGGTTTTGGGTTTCGGGTGCTGGGGTATGGGTCTAAGGGTTTAGGATTTAGGGTTTAGCGTTTTGGGTTGGGTTCGGGTATCCGGGTTCGGGTTGGTTTAATTCGATTTGGTTTAATAATTAATATTATATATATATATATAGCGATCTAAAAATAGTTTTTGACCTCAATAAATTCTAGAAAAATTCTATAATACTCTAATAATAGTTGTACACCCAAAAATATTTTTTTTTGTGCAATGATAGTATTTAACTAAATATACAAAAATATCAATCCATGAATTAATATTTATTCTAATTAGTTAAAAATTACAGAAAAAAAATTTAATTTTAATTTATTTACTATTGGTATTATTTAATTATTTGAGATTAAGAGAGAATTTTTCTGTATTCTTAGCTAATTAGAATAATATATATTCATGGATTAATATTTATGTTTATTTAATTAATTAATAATATTTTACAGAAAATATATTTTGGGTGTGCAACTAATATTAAAGTATTGCAGAATTTTTTTGGATTTTATTGACGCCCAAAACTATTTTAGATGGCTATATATATATATATATATATATATATATATATATATATATATATATATATATATAATTAAACCAAATCGAGTAAAACCAACCCAAAACCACCATAAACCCTAAACCAACCCAGACTAGCTCATCCCAACACCCGAACCCGTTACTGTAGCCCCGCTACAGTAACTGATCAGCCCCTGACCGATCCCTTCCCCTCCCTGTAAACTGATGCCGAACCCCCTCCTTTCCTCTCCCTGACACCTCCTCCCCCCTTCACCCTATATAAACACCACTAGAGCAGACCACCACCACCATTATCTCCCCGACCACACCGACCACCGCCGCCATGACAGCCGACGATAGCCACGAACAGCCTCCCAAAGTCAAGACGAGTCGCAGCCGTAGAGAGGTACCCTGCTTCTCGCCTCTGTATCTTCCTGCACAGTAATCCAAACAGTGACTCGTCAAATCCTATTTGATAACCACATGGCCCCCTTGAACCCTGTGTAATTAGTTTAGTGAATCGTGTCCAATGTCGATCGTAAATAGTGACACAAAACAGAAAAAAAATGACCCAGTTTTTAAGAACATAAACTGTCCCAGGTGCGCGTGTTTGAGTCATGTTATCTTCATAATGGCACCCAATGTTAAAATTCTACTTGAATAGTAATTTAGACAACATAACCTAGTTTTAATTCATTAAAACACTTTATTTTAATTCGATGTATGCTGTATTTTATTTACTATTGAAACTAACCGAAAACTTGATTTCCTAAACCCAAATTTTCCCGATACGGGGTACGTCCTGCTAAATGAGGCAACTTCGTCATGTGAGAATTGTACCGAAAGGCGCGTATCATCAACGCGGACGTGTGAGATTTTTGAAAGTTGATTTGGATGTGTGTGCACACCGAAATCAACGCATATTCGTCAAAAAATATCGTATCGGCCTGTTCTGACACTCGTCATAATTTTGTGTATACTTTTTGTTTGACAACAAAAACTTGTGCCATCGGATTCGCAATGTTACGCTGGTCCTGTGACCCAAGTCTGGTTCGATTCTGAGAACGTTGACGAAACACCGTTTCGTGGGCCCCACGGTTCCACTTAACCGGTGATTTAGTGACCGGCTCATCGGAATCCAGTTCTGGATGTTCCGTTGGGTTCGTAACATCGTTCTGGACTCATAGACACTAAGTTTGACAAATTTGAAGAACTTTGTCTTTGGCATATTTTTTGTTGCAAAGTGGGCCACAAGTGGACCCCGCCTTGACCAAAAACTGTCAATTTTGCCCTTGTGTCCAAATTAGACTTATGGATAGTCAAACCTAGTTATTTCAAGCATTCTGAGAGTAATGGTGATATTTTTTTCAACATCCGGAGGCAAACTAGGATATTTCACTTCTACAGGAGCAGTTGACGGAGTTCAAAATCCAGGCAAGTGTACCTTGCCAACTTCTAGTAAAACTTGTTATATTATCTACTGGTGTTTCTTTTTATATATTCTTGTGATGTGCCTATTCAACCTAGGACAGTGAAACATTGCTTAGTGTCCGAACATGATTCGGGTGTCGACGCCGTACGCGAAATCATGTAACGTCATTTAGAGTGTTGATTTCACGATCCTATATTTTTGCGTGCTTGCTTTACCAAGCACGTCATACCGTAGGATACTTGACACTATTTCATGTGACAAAATCTTTCTTGAGTTATTCATGGTAATTCTGTATAGGCTTAAAAGATTCGTGATATAAGACTTGCATATATAGAGATATCATTGACTCCTTGTACTAGCTAGAGGTCATGATCTTGCGTGTTATGGACATGAGATGTCATAGACATGAGACGTGAGGTTACATTGGGTGGGAAAAGATACACCATACTACAAGCTGATTATGTTTATATATATATATATATATATATATATATATATATATATATATATATATATATATATATATAGTACATTATTGGAGGTGTCCTAGACTCTGTCTCAGATCTTTAGCACATTTACTGGCCCTTCAAGATATTATTTGCTGCTATGGGCTCCCTGACACAGAGCCTGTAGTAGTTTCAGCCTGAGTACGAGTGATGTCCTCACGTGCATATCACTTAGATGGTTACAATAGTTTACCCTTGAGTATGTGGCATTATACTATTTTACTTTGGTATGTTATTTCTTGTACCTTATTACGTCCCTCTAAGGACCTGGTCCCTTACCAGTTTTATAGCATAGACTGTTGTGGAGCCTGCCTGGAGTTGCTGATGTGTGTTGCTTTGTCTTGTAGGCATTGGTGTCAGGTACTTATATCAGTTCTTCCGGAGTTATGGTTATTATTAATATTGTTTATTCATCTGCTGATGTAGCCTAGTTTTATATACTCATATTCCTTTCTCGAGTCTATTCGAGCTTATGTGTTACTGAACGGCCGACTTTAGCACATGTAGTTCATTCTTGATAATTTGTTCTTTATGTGGATTGAGACATAGAGATTTCAGTATTCTTAGATAGTTACCTTTATTATACAGATTATACCTATTCGAGTCGGACCAGAGTCTGGTCGAATGCGTAGCTGGCATGTTACATATTTCTAGTCCTACATATTTTGGATCTGGGGCATTAAATGTTTTTGTGGTGGCCCATGCAGGTCTTGATTAAATTATTTTGGATATTTTCCAGTATTGAGTAAGCCTGTAATCAGGATTAGCATTATTATTATCTCAATCCACAACTGATTTAAAATTTTCTTAGCATTTGACTATCACCCTTGGACTTCATAATTGTACTCATTTATTCCCCTCGACATCTTTATTATTGTTTATCATCTCTCCCTATTTCAGAGAGATGGATGTTCGTGCGTGATATTTCCTCCAGAAGCAGATCCTTGTCAAGGCGGAAGAAGACTTGTTGGATATAAAAATTTTAGAAGACGGTTACCTTTAGTAGGATAGGTAGATAGGTTATTTCTATATGCTAGAGCTAGCGTAGATTATTAGCATGAGAATTGAATATAGTATTAGAGGCCTAGAACTAATAAAACCTTACCCTTTCTTAAAGGTAGCAGTAATTTGGAAGATAGAAAAGATTGTTCGATTCTAATACACAGGAATACTTTATGAAATACATAGCTAGATGCTAGGGATCAGATGTGGATCATGAAAGTGATACAAGGAATTGTATTATGACCTTAAGAAATTAGAACCTTACGTAGCAGGCCATAGTGGTTAAATCTTTAGTTGCCTTGTGACTTTTAGTATCAAAATTAGATCTTATGACCCTCTTAAATTATTGATGACTATAGGACTGAACTAAATAGATAAGTAGATTGCATGAGTAATTAGGTAAATCAAGTACTAAAGTATAGCTTTCAAAATCAAACTAGATGTACTTGATTATTGGGGATGTCGGTGTTAATTGAACAAGTGAGTTCCACCCATAATTACTTGAGTAGATAAGCTAATATTTGTGATAGAGAAAATAGGTTGAAGGATGAGAGTTTTGATAAGATGTTATAGTTTTGATATAGTGAATTGCCTATAATAGATGAGAAGCTATAACAAGATGGTAACCATGTAGTTTGGATGAAGGATATACATATAATAAACAAGGAGAAATCTCAGGTTCAAAGTGAAGAAGGTAGAATGGTAACAAGAAGAGTCACGAGGAGTACATGATCTTGAGCATTTTAAATTAAAGGATCTAGGAAGGACTGAAGATTTATCACTCGGTAGTTGCCTAGAAGATCTATACTACGAAGTAGAAAGTACTGGGTCATGATTGGCGAAACTTAAAGTTGAAAACAAGATTAACATACTAAAAGGATATGAAGGTGAGTAGAAAATAAATGATAAGAAAAAGATATTATGGTCGCATAATCCAAGGAGAAGGGATTGTGGTATGGACTTGAGGGATAATAATTTTAGTATTTATGAACTGTAATATTTTTGAAATTTTGGGAACTTAGTGCGAGTAGAAATTGTTGATCAGTCTCGAAGTGATACAAACTTCAATAAATTAAACACAAGTTCATAATCACATACTGACTTGATTGTTATTCTGTAGAGGATTATCACAAGACCCTTAGAGTATAGATTATACCTGGTAGCGAAATATAAATGGAAGATATAAGTCTTATAAGAATGATAGCTGAATATTGTGGGTTACACATAAAATGATTAAGGCCAGGAATTTAGATTTTTGACCAATATGGTCTGAGCCTAACTGGACCTACTTCACTCATGACCCAACTATTACGCCCAAATATACATTTCTATGCTCCATATAGACCCCACAATATTCGTGGCATACCTTCTTTTTGAAAACCAATACTTAACTAGTCAATTTTGTTGTAATTAAATTAAATTGTACATCGACAACCCAATTACCCTAACCACCGATATACCCGTAGCCCACTCAAGCCATAAAGAAGTCCATGACACTGGTGTTGCATTAAGTTGAGCCCTTGAACTCTCTACACAATGTCAATCACCTTGATAAGATTTGTGATGAAGTATTCATTGGTACTATTTCACCCTAGTTGTATTTGGCTATGATATTTTCTATTGTCTTGTAGAATCATGACCTAATTAGAAACAAGAAGAACTGGTAAAACTTTATTTATAGAGTTATTGACTCATTAATGCCATGGTAATACCAAGATTTTCTTTGATAGGCTGTGACAACGGTCACAAAATCCTTACCATCTTGTATCCCTCCTTGAAGTTAGACTTTTTAAAAAACCTTAGAAATATGATTATGACTATAGTTTTCGTAGCCAACTTTATTCTTATAAGTTGGGTAGAGCCTTGATTAAGCGTACCCTTATTCTTAGAATGTGACGTCAAAATAGGATTCCATTGGTAATTGTGTCCCCCATCTTTAGTGCAACCTTGCTTAATTAAAATCTTTTCTACCATGTTTAATTTTTAATTTCGAGAAAATTTTTTTTATAAGTTTGGTAGATTATAAACACACTAATTTTTAGAGTAAAATTTTAATTTTAAATTTATTTAATATTGGTATTATTTAATTATTTGGGATTAAGAGGGAATTTTTTTTGTATTTTTAGCTAATTAGAATAATATATATTCATGGATTAATATTTATGTATATTTAATTAACTAATAATATTATACAAAAAATATATTTTTTGGTGTACAACTAATATTAGAGTATTATATAATTTTTTTTTGGATTTTATTGAGGTCCAAAACTATTTTTAGATGGCTATATATATATATATATATATAAATTATTAAACCAACCCAAACCTACCCAAACCAACCCAGACCTGCTCATCCCAACACCCGAATCAGTTACTGTAGCCCCGCTGCAATAACTGATCAGCCCCCGACCGATCCCTTCCCCTCCTTGTAAACCGATGCCGAACCCCTTCCTTTCCTCTCCCTGAAATCTCCCCCCCCCCTTCACCCTATATAAACACCACTAGAGCAGACCACCACCACCATCATCTCCCCGACTACCGCCGCCGCCGTCAACCCAGCCGTGACCGCCGATGATAGCCGCGAACAGCAGCCCGAAGTCAAGACGAGCAACAGCCGTAGTGAGGTACCTTACTTCTCGTCTTTGTATCTCCATGTACAGTAATCCAAACAGTGATCCGTCGAATCCTATGTAAAGATCACATGACTCCCTTGAACCCATTGTAATTAGTTTAGTGAATCGTGTCCTGTGTCGATCGTAAATCTTGACACAAAATAGAGAAAAATGACCCAGTTTTTAAGAACAAAAACTGTCCCAGGTGCGCGTGTTTGAGTCCAGTTATCTTTATAACGGCATACGATATTAAAATTCAACTTGAACAGTAATTTAGATAATATAACCTAGTTTTAATCCCTTTAAACACTTTATTTTAATTTGATGTATATTGTGTTTTATTTACTGTTGAAATTGACCGAAAACTTGATTTTCTAAACCTAAATTTTCTCGATACGGGGTGCGTTCTGCTAAATGAGGTGACTTTGTCGTGTGCAAATTGCACCAAAAGGTGCGTATCGTCAACACGGACGTGTGAGTTTTTGCGAAAGTTGATTTGGATGTGCGTACATACCGAAATCAACGCGTATCTATCAAAAAATATCGTATCGACCTTTTCTGACACTCATCATAATTTTGTGTCTGCTTGTCCTTTCGTAACAAAACTTGTGCCATCAGATTAGCAGCGTTACGCTAGTCATATGACCGAAGTTTGGTTCGATTCTGAGAACGTTGATGAAATACCGTTTCGCGGGCCCCACGGTTCCACTTGACGGGTGATTTCGTGACCAACTCATCAAAATCCAGTTTTAGATGTTTTATTGGGTTCGTATCATTGTTCTGGACTCGTAGACACTAAGTTTGATGAATTTGCAAAACTTTGTCTTTGGCACATTTTTTGGTGCGAAGTGTGCCACATTTGGACCCCGCTTTGACCAGAAACTGTCAATTCTGCCCCTGTGTCCAAATTGGACTTATGGGTAGTCAAACCTACTTATTTTAAGTATTCTGAGAGCAATGATGATATTTATTTCAGCATCCGGAGGCAAACTTGGATATTCCACTTCTACATGAGCAGTTGACGGAGTTCAGAACCCATACAAGTGTATCTTGCCAACTTGTAGTAAAACTTATTATATTATCGACTGGTATTTCTTTTTATATATTCTTGTGATGTGCCTGTTCAACCTAGGATCGTGAGACATTGCTTAGCTTCCAAACATGATTCGGGTGTCGACGTCGTACGCGAAGTCGTGTAACGTCATTTAGAGAGTTGATTCCACGATCCTATATTTTTGTGTTCTTGCTTTACCAAGTACGTCATACCGTAGGACACTTGACAGTATTTCATGTGACAAGATCTTTCTTGAGTTATTTATAATGATTCTGTATAGGCTTAAAGGATTCGTGATATGAGACTTGCATATATAGAGATATCATTATGACTCATTGTACTAGCTAGAGGTCGTGATCTTGCGTGTTATGGACATGAGACGTCCTGGACATGGGATATGAGGTTACATTATGTGGGAAGAGACACACCATACTATAGGCTGATTTTATATATATATATATATATATATATATATATATATATATATATATATATATACTATATTACTGGAGGTACCTTAGACTCTGTCTCAGATCTTTGACACACTTACTGGCCCTTCGAGATATTACTTGCTGCTATGGGCTCCCCGACACAGAGCCTGTAGTAGTTTCAGCCTGAGTATGAGTGATGTCCTCACGTGCATATCACTTAGATGGTTACAGTAGTTTACCCTTGAGTATGTGGCATTATACTATTTTACTTTGGCATGCTATTTCTTGTACCTTATTACGTCCCTCTGAGGACCTGGTCCCTTACCAGTTTTATAGTATAGACCACTGTGGAGCCTGCCTGGAGTTGCTGATGTGTGTTGCTTTGTCTTGCAGGCATTGGTGCCAGGTACTTATATTATTTCTTCCGGAGTTATGGTTATTATTCATATTATTTATTCATCTACTAATGTAGCCTAGTTTTATAGACTCATATTCCTTTCTCGAGTCTATTCGAGCTTATGTGTTACTGGGCGGCCGACTTTAGCACATGTAGTTCATTCTTGATATTTTGTTCTTTATGTGGATTGAGACATAAAGATTTCAGTATTCTTAGATAGTTACCCTTATTTTAATCTGGTCGAATGCGTAGCTGGCATGTTACGTATTCCTAGTCCTACGTATTTTGGGACTAGGGCGTTACATTGCCACAGTAGTGACAAGTAGGAAGGGATAGGTCTCTAGATGCTGCCCTCTATAGTATATTTCTTTGGGTTGCTTTGTAGGCTCCCCGTGTGGTGCTCTGGCTGGTGCTGATGTGAACGATCATTTCAGGCTGGACTCTCTCCTAGTGATGCGCTCCATCGTTCGTGCTGCAGCAAGGAAGTCCGTATATGAAGTAGGTGCAACAGAGACGATTAATCTCTGTAGCTCAAATCTAAGTCCGTCAAAAAATATCTCTGCCTTCTCCTCTTCTGTCGGAATCAGAGTAGGGGCGAAGCGACTCAAACAGATAAACTCTGTATTGTACTATTCTACCGTCATGTTGTCTTGAGTGAGGTGGTTAAACTTATCCCTAAGTTCCGCTCTGGCAATAGCTGGAATGTACATCTCCTAAAAGAGTCTAGAGAACTCCTCTCAAGTAACTCAGTCTGGTCCGAGCCATCTCTCCTCAGATAGCCACCAGTGATATGCATTGCCCGTCAACTGTATCCTAACGGCAGTCATCCAACGCTCCCTCGGAAGCTCAGCTGCTTCCATTTGGTGTTGAGTGTTTGTGAGCCACTCATGAACTTCAGTGGGCTCCTCCTTGCCAGAAAATATATGGGGATTCAGCTGGCAAAAATTAGTGATAGATTCCGTCGATGGCCGTCTAGCTGGTGGGTTCGCCTGCTCCAGTGCAGTCACTATGTTGTTCCTCAGGTTATCTTCCTGGTGACGCTGAGCCTCTTGATGAACCTGTTGTTGTACTTGCATCTTTGCGTAGAACATTTGGAACATCTGCTGACCATCCATAGGCTATCCTGGTGGAATAAGGGCATCGGTGGAGTAAACTACGGCGGTGCTGGAATGTCATCTCGCCGAAACCTCGAGGTATGTTGATATGCTTGATTGCTTTGTTGAGTTGATGGATCTCCACACAATGGTGTCACCCCATCGTCGTAGGTGACCATAGCACCTTGTGGTGTACCCACGGGAGTCTTGTCGCTGGCTCGTTGATCCATTACTCTATATTTAAAGTCAACTATGAGAATCACACAGAGGAACCAAGACATGATGCAAGTTAAGAAATTATTTTAAAGTCGATATAGTGGTCAAGAACATATCAACAAGTGGATGTGATCCTATAATTTATCCTATCCTAATTGCAGGCTTGCTCGGTTCCTTAGTTAGAACCGAAGGAATATAGTCGTAGACCTGCATGGGCCACCACAAAAATTATGTCATGCCCCAGTCTCAAAATACCGAGGGACTAGCCACGTGGCAATGGCCAACAGCACAACTCCATTAGGCAAACCCAATTTAATGGACTCGTTAGAGTGCACTTAAGTTGTAATAAATATAATACAAGTCTATCTCATCTATCACATTATATTTCTAATCTCATCCACAAAAAGTAAACACAAATCAATATGATAGAATAGTCAAGATAATTGATAAAAAGAAATAATCTATCATCATGTCAACATAAGTAGTGTCTCGGGGAACAACCCGACACAATAAAGAAAAGAGAATAGCATCAATACATATATCCATGAGTTAAGATATGAAATAACAATAAGCATAGATAACTGAGTAAGTAACGGAATACTCAAAAAAAATTCTCTGGCACAACATCATCCTCTGGTGCTAGTACTGCTCCAACGTCAGCTCATGTCCCATAAACCTCGGAAAAATCCTCATCTACTGTACCTAAGGACATAATCCGAATCCAGACCCTCAGGGGACATAACAAGGTACAAGAAACACTCAAACCAAATAAAATATAGTAAATAAAAATAGATCATCAGGACAAGCTATGTAACCAACTAAGTGAAATGAAAATGAGAGCATCACTAATACTCAGGCTGAGACCACTACAAGCTCTGTGTCGGGGAGCCCGTAGCAGCAAGTAATATCACGTAATGGGCCAATCTCTGGTATAGAGACTAAAGCACCTCCATTAATAAAAATATATATATTATATATATAATCAGCCTGTAGCCTGTGTGTCTCTCCCCACCCAATATAACCTCACGTCTCATATCCACAATATCTTATGTCCATAACACGCAAGATCATGACCTCTAACTAGTACAATGAGTCATAATGATATCTATGTATATGTAAGTCTCATATCACGAATCCTGTAAGCCTATACAGAATTATCATAAATAACTCAAGAATGATTATGCCACATAAAATAGTGTCAAGTGTCATATGGTATGACGTACTTAGTAATGCAAGCACGTAAAAATATAGGATCGTGGAATCAACTCTCTAGTGACGTTACTCGACTCCGCGTACGGCGTCGACACCCGAATATGTTCGGACGCTAAGAAATGTCTCATGGTCCTAAGTTGAACAGGTACATAACAGAAATATATATATAGAAAGAACACAAGCAAATAATATCACAGGATCTACTGCAAGTTGGCAATATACACTTGCCTGGGTTTTAAACTTTGTCAATTGCTCCTGTTATAGTGGAATCTCTATGTACGCCTTCAGATGCTGAAACAAACATCACGATTGCTCGCAAAATACTTAAAATTGCTAGGATTGACTACCCATAAGTCTAATTTGGATACAAGGACATAATTGACAGTTTTTTGTCAAAATAGGGTCCACATGTGGCCCATTTCGCACCAAAAAATGTGCCAAGACAAAGTTTTCCAAGTTTATTAAACTTTGTGTCTATGAGTCTAGAACGATGATACAAACCCAATAAAACGTCCAGAACTGGATTCCGATGAACCGGTCACGAAATCGCCCAACAAGTAGAACCGTGGGGCTTGCAAAACGGTGTTTCGTCAACGTTCTTAAAATCGAACCAAACTTGGGGCACAGGACCAGTGTAACACTGTGAATCCGATGGCGTAAGTTTTGTTACGAAATGACAAGCACACACAAAATTATGACAAGTGACAGAACAGGCGGGTACAGTATTTTTTGTCGGATACGCATTGATTTCGGTGTGCACGCACATCCAAATCAACTCCCGTAAAATTCTACACATCCGCGTTGACGATACGCGTCTTTCGGTACAATTCGCATACAACGAAGTTGTCTCGTTTAGCGGGACGTACCTCGTATCGGGAAAATTTGGATTTAAGAAACCAAGTTTTTGACATATTTCAACAACAAATAAATCACAGCATAATCAATAATAAATTAAACTAATTAAAGAGATTAAAACTTGGTTATGCTGTCTAAATTACTGTTTAAGTAGAATTTTAGTATCGCGTGCCATTATGAAGATAACGAAACTTAAACACGCATACTTGGAACAGTTTATGTTCCCAAAACTCGGTCATTTTTTTCTGTTTTGTGTCACAATTTATGATCGACACAAGATACGATATACTAAACTAATTACACAGGTTTCAAGGGGGTCATGTGGTCTTCAAATAGGATTCGACGGGTCACTATTTGGATTTTTGTGCAGGGAGATACAGGAGCGAGAAGAAGAGTACCTCGTGTAGTCTCTGTTGTTCGTAATGTCGGAGCGGGCTTTCGTGGCGGCGTGTTGCGGCGGTCACGACGTCGGTGGCTACGATGGCAGTCGGTGGTGTTCGGGGAGAGGCTGGTGGTTGTGGTCGGCTATGATGGGGTTTATATAGGGTGAAGGTGGGAGGTTACTGGGAAAGGAAATGAGGGGTTCGACGGTTGACGGGGAGAGGAAGAGATGGGGACGCGGGGGGTTAGGGGAGAGTACTGTACCGGGTGGGTTTTGGGTTTCGGGTGCTGGGGTGCGGGTCTGAGGGTTTAGGATTTAGGGTTTCGAGTTAGGTTCAGATTGGTTTAATTCGGTTTGGTTTAATAATTAATATATATATATATAGCTATCAAAAAATAGTTTTGGACCTCAATAAATTCCAGAAAAATTCTATAATACTCTAATAATAGTTGTACACCCAAAAATATATTTTTTGTGCAATAATAAAAATTAATTAAATATACAAAAATATTAATCCATGAATTAATATTTATTCTAATTAGTTAAAAATTATAGAAAAATCTCCCTTAATCTCAATAATTAAAAATAATAAAATTTAAATTTAATTTCAAAAAATCAGGGTGTTTGCAGGGCTCATGCATAAACTGCGATAAGATGTGAACAACGTAAGCCAAATCCGGCCGAGTAAACGAAAGATAGATCAGCCGGCCCGCGAGTCGCCGATATGCTTCCCAATCCGACAACAGTGGACTTGTAGAGCGTGCTAGTTGATGATGTTGTTCCATGAAAAATCTTGCTGGTTTGGCCCCCAATAATTTTATCTCAGAGATAATGTCAAGTGTATATTTCCGTTCGCACAAAAAAATTCCCTCTGCACTTCGAGCTACCTCAACTTCAAGAATAAACTTCAACAACCAAGGTCCTTTATATCAAAGCATGTACTCAAATAATTCTTAAAGGCGGTAAGAGCAACAAAATTATTGCCAAAAGAATCAAATCGTCAACATATACAAGAACATTCATCTGAACATCACCCTTATGAAGAGTAAAAAGCAAGTAATCAGAGTACAATTGAAAAAATCCGTACTCCTACAAAGGAAGATGCCAACTTCGCAAACTAACAACGTGGCACTTGTTTAAACCCATAAAGAGATTTTTGAAGACGACATACCTAATCAGGACTGGTGGTTCAGAAACCAAGTGGCAGTTTCATATACACTTCTTCGGTAAGATCTACATGTAGGAAAGCATTGTGAACATACATCTGATGTAGTTCACAATTCTTTGTTTTAGCGACAGAGAGAAAAGCATGAACAGTAACCATTTTTGCAACCGGAGCAAAAGTATCAGTGTAATCAATCCCTTCAACCTGATGATTGCCAAAAACCACCAAACGGGCTTTAAGCCGCTCAATACTCCCATCAGAATTATACTTTATCTTATATACCCACCGGCTCCCCAGAGCAAATTTTCCAGCCGGAAGCGTCTCCATTGTCCAGGTATCATTACCCTCCAAAGCCCATATCTCCTTCTGCATAGCTTCATGCCACCATGCATCTTTAATCGCCTCTTTAAAGGAGGCTGGTTCTGTACCTGCAGTTACAATTACAAGAAAATTTATGCGTCCTAGAGAAAATCGATCACAATTCAAAAAATGTGCTATAGGATAAGGAGTACCTGAGGAGTGATTGGACGTGGTGGAACATTAGGAGGAAGGACTGTGACTCAACTTTCGTATTGTATTTATAATAAAATTACGGAGCTTCACGGACGAAATTTTGGCACGCATTCCACATCCCAGTACACCCTCACCATTTAGCGCCCCTACCGCCGCCTCATCCTCCGTCGGCTTATCCTCCACAACGGCCTCAGTCGTGCCACCCTCACCATCAGCTGCCCCCACCGCGTCGTTCCCATCCGGGGATACGACCGTCCTATCTGTATGAGATAAATCATACCCTGTAGTACTGTCGATCACATGATCCCCAAATCATCATCACCCACGACAGGAGGTGCAAGCTCAGGTGAAGTCGTACCACCACGGTCATCCTCAACAGAATAGGAAAACTCAGTATCATAAAATTTAACATCTCGAAAGACAAAAAAATTACCAGTAGCAAGATCATACAATTTCTAACCCTTTTTGTCATGAGGATATCCCACAAAAATACACTTTCGATTGCGACTAGCAAATTTATCAATTTAACTTTTTGATTGTTGGCAAAACATAGACAACCAAAAATACGTAATTCATCATAAGAAGGACAAGCACCAAATAAAATTTTATAAGGGGTTTTAAAACCAAGAAGACTTGAAGGGGTTCGATTGATCAAATGATCGGCCGCCAAAATAAATTCTCCCCAAAACAAAATTGGCAAATTTTCCTGAAAACGTAAAGTACGTGCCACATTCAAAATATGTCTATGCTTTAGTTCGACCCTCAAATTCTACTGAGGTGTACCCACACAATATGTCTGAAATAAAATATAATTCTGTGCAAAGTAGTCACGCAGGTAATTAAACTCGGTACCATTATCACAAGTCAAACTTTGGAATTAAATTGATGCTCAATCATAGGAAAAAAATGACGAGAACATCTTGTATACTTCAATCTTATCAATCAACAAAAATACCCAAACAATATGAGAAAAATCATCCACAATCGTAAAAAAATATCGAGCTCCACACGAAGAAGGCGCAGGATACGGTCCCCAAAATCACAATGTATCAAATCAAAAATTGTAACAGCCCGAGAGTCACTAACAAGAAAAATACCTCGAGTTTGCTTTGCCTGATGGCAAACTTCACATGCCTTATTCACTGAACTACTAGAGTTATTAACAACAGGAAGAGACTTTACTACTTTATCAGAAGGATGCTCAAGTCGATGATGCCAAATGTCCAAAGAAGTCGTCCTAATCACTGCCAAGGCCCGAGTCTTCGGTACAATACGAAAGTTGTAGAGTCCGTCCCGCCGTTCACCGACGCCAATCAGGGTCCTCAAACTGGGGTCCTGTATCACCACATTTTTTAGTGAATTGTACAACATAATTTGTATCATCAAAAAGACGGGCCACAGAAATTAAATTGTAATATAATTGAGGTACGAATAGAACATTCGTGAGAACAACACCCGGTGGATAAGCAACGCGCCCGTAGCACGAGGCAACCGTAGTCCGTCCGTGTGGGAGCCCAACCGGACATTCCTCCATTTCCGTTACCCCCGACAATAAATTCAAATATCCAGTAACATGATTCGAAGCGGCTATATCAATAATCCAAGGTGCAATAGACTTACCCACCATACGGTCCTACGGAGATTTGATCGAAGAGTTACCAAGCAGAGAAATAAGTTGTTGCCATTGGTCCGGAGTTATTCTCGGAACACCGCATGCACCATAACCTGCCATACGTGTCTGTGTCGCAGCCATCGTGCCATATCCTGCCACCACCGCACGTACCTTCGCACCCCGTCCACGTCCACCACCAACCGCGTGTCCATCACCATGTCCGTGACTAGCCCCTCGTCTATGCCACTCGGCCTATACCCCCACCAATCCGGAAAGCCATGTTTCTCAAAGCAAATGTCTTCTTTATGTCCGTTTGCAAAAATTGTAAAACAACTCTGATTTATCCCGAGCATCCAAACGAGATGGCCCACTGTTAACAGAAGGAGTTTTAACCGCAAGCGCCATAACCTCATCCCGTTCAGAGGAGACTTATATGGACGTGCGCAATCGTTCCTCCTGTAGCATGGATTTATAAGCACGCGTCAAATTAGGGAACGGATCTTGTGCCAATTAAGTCGAGCGGACGTTGCCATAGAGTTCCCGATTGATCCCATAAATAAACTGATGAAAGCACTCCTCGTCAAGATATCACACGTACATTTGCCGCAACTGTATGCCGGAATTGGTTCATAAGTCCCCACTCATCCTAAAGAGTCTGCAATTGGCCGAAGTAGTCGACCACGGACATGGATTTCGTTTGGATACACTCTGCCAATGAATGTTTAATCTGTTGAATTCTAGCACCATTCCCCAAGCTAAATCGGCCCTTGAGCGAATCCCACAGCGGTTTTACCTCCTCAAAGTAGGGTATCGTCTTCTTCACCGAAGCGCCATTAGTGTGCAAGATCCATTGCACAAACATCGATTGGACAAAGTACCAATCCTCCAATTTGTCATTCTCCGTAGGTTTATCGATAGACCCGTCAATAAACCTAAATTTTTGTCGAGCCCGTAGAGAAAGCCGAATAGATCTCGACCATTCCTCATAATTTTCTCCACGAAATACCACTTTCGTAATTGTATTACCCGAATTGTCAATAGAACCAAGGTAATACGGGGAGGTGGGATCGATCCTTATTGTCGCCGCAACCGACGTAAAAAACTCACCGCAACCACTCGTCATACCGCCGGTCGAAAGGAGACTCGTCGCCGTCGCCGTTGAAAAAAATCACCGCCGATGTCGCCTCTATAGGAAAAGAAATCGTGCCCTAGCCGTCATGCTCTGATACCATGTGAAGAAGTAGTAGGAGAGAATAATCTAGATCTTTCATTCATCATGATATTACATATATATACATCCACATATCAACTTGGGCCTAAGCCACATTGGCCAATCACCATATATACAATTTAATCATACAATTTAATCTCAATAGCAAGACGTGTTATTGCACAGGACCCCAAAAATCGGAAGATCCCAAAAAATTTAAACTCTATATATATTACTAACATGAAAATTTTAAGAATCTTTTTACTTTCATCCTTCTTAATAATATGATTTTAGACTTACATCCCACTTTTTATATTTGTTAGACTTACATTCCACTTTTTGTCAAGAAAAATATTTATTTTGTCACGAAAAAATATCGTAAAATATTTTTCTTGATAAAAAGTAAAATGCAAGTCTAGAAAAAATAAAAAATAGAATGTATTAAAATTATATTATTAAATAGAACGAAAGTCAAAAAATTCTAGATCTTAATTTTAGATTTAGATCTTCATAATTTTCAGAAAGTTTCAAAAAAATCTCTCCTTCTTAGAGTGGTTAAATTTTTATTATAATATTTATACATGGTGCTTATAATATCAGAAACAATCCTAATATATATGCACACATCACTCTAGATTTTTGGAAGGCATGCATGGTAGGAGTCAAGACTACTGAGTACTGTTATCAATGATGTTCCACAAATGTTCGAAAAGACATATCAGCAGCTATATTTGCTCATCCTATTGACCATTTCTGATGGCGATGACACAGAACCTTCGGCAACCAAGAGAACTACTTATGATTGCAACTTTGCGAGAGAGTTCTCTTGGCTCTGTACGCAGGGCTGGCCCCTGGAACTGTGTCAAGATTGCGGCTGCAGAAGACATCTAATTTTTGAAATCTAAAAAAAAATTATTATTAGAATTAGTTTATAATTTTGTAATTTAAGTTATTTTATTTTTTTCTCAATTCTTATACTACGATTTGCACAAGACCTTCAATTCTTTAATTCATATTTTTTACCGACTCTAAGACTCATTTTTATAATCATACAAAATTTCTAAAAAAATTCAAATATCTTTCACGACTGGTGTGCTATATATCATCTTTAAAATGTTCAATTGCTATTTTGCTTCTAAAGATCCCTCAATTGTTAGATGAATTTATTTTCTACAATAATGATTTGATGTGAGTTTTATTTTCTACACTAATGATCATATTTTATTTATTTATATAATTAAAAATTTTGATGTGCGAATTTTGAGGTCAGATTTTGACAATTTAATGTTCAGTACTTCTTCTATTTAAAACAACTTTATTATAATTTATTATACTACGTAATGTGCTTGAATATAGATAATTTGAGCTTTGTTTATTTTTTTTAGTAACTATCTATAGATTCAGTTATAATATACAATCAAGAACATAAATTTTGATAAAGACATAGAATAATACATTTAAAATACGAATAAATAAATTTAGGGCCATATTTTTATATTCGTATAGAGCCTTCAATTATTCAGAACCGGCCCTGTCTATACAAACTGCAAGTTAGAATTAAGATGTGTATTGTGCCGGACCGGCCCGGCACGCGGCACGGTATGACCGGTTTTGATTGGGTTTGGGTCGGTCTGGGCCCAACTCGGTGGAGAGAGCGGACCAAGCCGGGCCGGTCCGGTTGGATTGGCACCCGACCCAGCCCGGACCAGTGACCCTTTCCGCGGTGGACCGGACCGAACCGGTCTGAGTCTAGGCCGGTTCACGGTCGGACCGGCCCCAATTTTTTTATTTTTTATATATGTATATATATTTTATATATAATATAATAATCTATATGATATATCATATATAACTTATATAAGTTAATAAATTTTAGTTAAAATTTATATATTTCTGTTACTAAGTTATTTTTGTATAGTTTGAAATTTATAAGTTATTATTTGTTATAATTTTTTTTATATAGTTTATGTAAAAATTTATATAAAGATTAAGTAAGAAAATTTTATTTAATTTTTTTTATATCAATATTTATATACACTTTAAGTATAAATTAAAATATAAATATTTATAAGTTGAAATTTATTTTTGAATTTTTTTTGAATAACTTATAAAAAATATATAAATCTTTATATATATATATATATGGCCGAGTCGATCGAATTGGATTCGGCTCAAACAAAAACGAGATCGGGCCGACAGGCCTTGCGGGTCGGATCCTCCGATCAGTCCGGACCCGTGGGAGGAGTGGGCCGAACCGGTTCGTTGACCGGGTCCGGACCGACCCAGAACGGTTTGACCGGGACCGTCCGTCATTTTACATACCTTGTTGGACTTAGAAATGTGCATAACCGTTTTTTGAACGTATGCAAGTTGATCGGAAAGTATCAAATTTTTTTTAATTTCGTATATATTACTAAGGTAAAAAAAAATTATTTTTAAATTGAATTCTTATATTTTTTTTAAACTGCACTAACATGGTGCTTAAAATATCAGATTTTTTTTTTTAGAATAGTTAAAAAAAATTATTTTTTTAGTATTTATACGTAACTTTTAGAATGTCATAAACGACCCTAAGAATGATCATTTTTTAGTATTTGAATATAATCTTTAAAATATCTGAACGATCATGTCATATACGGTCCTAAAATTGATCATTTTTTAGTATTTGTATATAATCCTTATAATGTATGAAACGATCATGAAAATGTGTAAGTGTGAATAAATATACCATATTTCAGTATAGTTGGAAACTTTTACAAGAAACACTTGAGCCGATAATTTTGCTTTCGGTAAACTTCTTGATCCAAGATTTTGGAAACAGGCACGCACCTACCATGAGTTTACAAACTAAGATATGGTGATTTTTGACATTTTTTTTAATATCAATTTAGTTTTTTCCTCAAAATATTAAGTTAGTTCTTTATCATAATATTTCCTTCTTATTCCTTTTTTTGTTGATAGTTCATACTTACACAATATTCCTCCATAAATTTAGTTACGCATGAGAACATGTTGTCCCCATAACTTTCAATTATGTTTGCACTCAAATAATATAAATCAAGTTGTAGCTGGATTATTGGGCCAATCTGAACCCAAGCCCAATATGGATGTTATTTAAACCTGAATCTGGAAAAACAAACCAACATTGTTTATGCATGTTTTAACAGATGATACAAAGATCAATGGACTTGATCACAATTATTTATCAAGTTCTTGCAATATAGTGTAAACTTATCCCTAATTTGATAATATTATGGCTAAAATGCAACTTGATACCCTCAACTATTCAAAATTTTCAACTTAATACTCTCAACTTTAATAGTTACTAACTTAATACACACCCTCAACTAATATTTTTAACTTGATACCCAAAAATAAAAAAGGGACAAGATTGTCCCTCCTTCCCACTCACCCCCACTCCCGGCTGCCCCCCACTCTCTCCGCCGACCACCCCCCCCCCCCCCCCCCCCCCTCCTCCCACCCTTGGTGGCTGCTCCACCCCCTGCTGCATCCCCCTCCCCCCCCCCCCCCCCCCCGACTTCTTGGCCCCCCTACTGGAGATGAGGGGTCTGGAAGAAAGGAGCCCTTGATCCTACCCTCCATTGGGTGAAGAGAAAAGGCAGTGTCGCATGCAGTTCCAAATCGAATCTCTTTAGAAAGAAGATCTTTTGTCAGTAGATACGAAATTATCTATCTTTGAAACATGGATTAAGGTAGTGGATCTTTTAGCTCCTTATCGCCGTGGAGAAAAAATCAAACAATTTGGGGGAGCTGGCGTAGGTAAAACGTTCAGGCTTTTGAATCCTATTGATATCCGGTCATTTCTATCCAAGAGCTTCCCCACAGTTGGCTCTCCCTCACTCAACAAGCAAGAGAAATTTAGCGAAAATTAGACCAGCACTTCCTGAAAAGAGATATTCATTCACCTAGTCGGGACAGGACAAAGAGGGTATTTGACCTTGACCTTCCATGTACAGTGGTATTTGCTTAACCAGCAGCCAGATAGCAAGGGTAAACCCATCACGGAAACTAGGCGCTCCTACCTGACTAATCACTTCCCATATGGACCCAAAAATTGCTTCAATCATGGCTATGCCGAAGGAAATCCTTCTCACGAATGAAGTGATAATTGAATTCAATGTCTTTGCTTTTTGTTTTGAGCACAGATGTAGTCATCATCATAGGTACTAAAGATATTGGCCATTGGGGGAGTCC
The DNA here is from genome assembly GCA_036927795.1 of Iris macrosiphon. Taxonomy (NCBI): domain Eukaryota; kingdom Viridiplantae; phylum Streptophyta; class Magnoliopsida; order Asparagales; family Iridaceae; genus Iris; species Iris macrosiphon. Next base: position 181,704,650 of record JAYESA010000006.1, on the reverse strand, counting down.
TCATGCAAGATAGGCATCCCATAGTCCCATATTTTGACTGTTGTCAACTAATCTTTTTCATGTTCGATTCTACTCTATGTTAGAACATTTCTGTGAATACTATTCAGATCTAAGTGGTCCTATTCCTTACAAAAAAGGGTACCCATGTTGTCGACCATTAATGACTAGTTCAAACACCAGGAGCAGGGCCAAAAATAATTTATGACTTTCCTGATGTTTTCGAAATCAATAGAATCCTATGCAGTCACAGGTTCCGTCGTTCCCATAGCTTCTCCAATAATGGTTAGGCCTGAACTCTGCAATGGAGCTCCCACCCAGGACAACCTTTAGCACATCCATCAGTGTTCAATTTGACACCCGAACTAGGAGGATTCTATGAAATGCTATTCTTTGGAAGAAGAGAAGTCTCTTATATATTTTAACTTTGAATTGTATCCCTATGAAAGGAATTTTTTCAAAAATCATCTAATCATTCGAATCTTTGATGAGAAGTCTATAAATTTACTACCAGAAAAAGTCAAATTAGCGACGTCTGAAAACGTCGCTAAATAACCAAAAAAACGTCGCTAAGTTGGTTTAGCGACGTAATTAGCGACGTTTGAAAGCAGTCGAAAAAAACCAAGTCGCTAAAACAAAAAATGTCGCTAAACGTCGCTATGCCGACGTTTTTTAGCGACTTTAATGTGTCGCTAAATTTAGCGACGTTTAGCGACGCAGAGTCACTAATTAGCGACGTTTATTAAAGTCGCTAAACGTCGCTAATTAGCGACTTATATAGCGATGTTACACCGACGTCTTTAATGACCTGGCAATACTGCCATGTTAGTAGTTTGCGACGTACAGCGACGATTTTAGCGATGTCTTTAGCGACGTAATTAGCGACGTGTAAGAGCATCGCTAATTAGCGACGTAATTAGCGACGTAAGTGTATGTCGCTAAACGTCGCTAAACGTCGCTAAAATCGTCGCTAATTTTCAAAAAAAATTAAAAAAAATATTACTGAATTGCATTTCTGATTTTACCAACCCCCTTGGGTTCATTATCAGGTATATGATGGAAGTAGAAATAATTGAATAAAGAACACAGTAGCAGCACCAAGGGGGAAAATTCTAGTGCACTGGGTAAATACAGGCCAAGTATCAGTCATAAGTTGTAAACCAAAATATGAATAATACAATAAAATTTAAAGAAAAGAAAGCATCCAGCAAATATCATCGTAAACGTAAAGAATATGGCAAATTTATATCCATACAATCGCATCCTAAATAATAATAAAATATAAATATCCAGTAACTAACTATACTACTGCGGATCTGCAGGAGGCTGACCACCGGCGCGCTTGAAGGATAAGAACTGCTCATACTCATCCCGTGGAATCGACACCGATGTCGATGGAGAAGGCAGTGACGTCGGTGGAGTCTTTGTCAATGTAGGCGCACCAGGAGGCCGTGCCCGCTCCAAGTCTGCGAGTCGCTGGTTGTAAGAATCCATGGTAGATAACAGCCTCGTACTGCTATGAACCATTGAATCATGCATCATCGACAGCCTCTCGCCCATTGATACATGTGACGCCTGCAGCTCCATGATATTGCGATCATTGGAGGCTCTAATATCATTTGTCAAATCCCGGAGATCCGTCATGCTGCGGTCGAGCATATCCAATCGTGCGATGAGCATCGGATCGTCCGCCTACGGCTGGGACCGGGGCTGTTCCTCCATACTTCGCAGCAACTCGTCACGGAGAGACGCAATCTGATGGTCAACGGCCTCCTGGACGGCCTCCTGGACTCTGGCCGACGACTGCGAGGGCTGTGACTGCGAGGGCTGTGTGGAATGCGCAGCTGTCGGGGAGGCCCTAGATGACTGCATCGCAACCAGGGCGCCATAGGAGCCCGTAACGTAGTACGTACCCCTCTGGAGACCACCAGCTGCAGTCACCCACAGGTCGTCCGCCGACGGAGCTGGAGCGGGCTGCGACGAAGTACCAGCCTCTCCAGGTGTAGGTGCACTAGCAGTCGCCCTCTCACGCAGCCTTAGATACTCGGCCTAGAAAGGTTTAGAAACTCGATAATTGCCTAAGTTATATTAAAATTAACACAAAGTAAAGTAATACTTACATAGGTCTGCGAGGCCCTCTCATCAATGAGATTTTCGTCCTTGCGATGGGTGGCCAAGAAGACGGTCACCATGTTTGCATCCTCACCCCTCTGTACCTGTTAAAAATATATTATTTATTACTAAACTTAAACATTTTTTCCAAGTACCATTTTATGGTACTTATATTAAAATAATATATTTTAAAAGAAAGAAAATACCAAACGACGGAAATATTCCGTCATCGAAATCGAGCCACCACACCACTTAGCAGCATTATGCCTAGCCGCCTTGGCCTTCTTAGACCTTTCCTTGTAGCTCGGATCGTCGAATCTAGCCCTCATCGCAGTCCACTGCTCAGACGTGATCCAACCTTGGATCTGTTTTCCAGCACGATCACGAGCCTTCTGGTCATCCAGAGCATCTCGGATAAGCTTGGCGGCAACGGTAGAAAAGAGCCACTCGATCAACTCGGCCCGGTGCGGAGGATAAAAATACGTTTGCTACAATAAATAATTTAGTAAGTTAGCATCACAGATAAGTTATATAATATGCATAAATTAGAGGATTTATTTAATATACTTTTACCTGGAAGTGCGCAAACCAGAATGCCTTCCTCTCCTCCGGAGCCTCAGAGTAGTTGATCCAAGGGCCACCGTAGTTGTTCCTCAGAAATTGGCCCAGGCGTCTCTGAACCGACGATGGACGATATCTATACAGAGAATAATTTAGAATACTGAAAAAGTCAATATACGATGAATAAAGAGAAACACAAATATATACTAAACCATCTAATTGACTTACTTTGTACCGTCGGCCCAAATCTCTGTCCTCGTCTCCTCCGGAGGTGCGCATGGAGGATCTTGCTGATACTGGGACAACGTGGGCACGACCTCCTCGACATGCTCATCTGTCCCCATGGTTCCGTCAACAGGAGGAACGCTGGACGAGGGTGTACTATCACGCCAGGAACTACTCGTCCCAACAGTCGGAGATGTGAGTGATCGATATACTGGAGTACTAGGCGACGATGATCCGGAACCAACAGTAGGCAGTACCGGAGGAGCACTCTGTCTACCTCGGGACCTGCCGAATCCTCCGCGTCGTCCTGTCATATCTAATAACAACATATGATGAATATAGAGAAACACAAATATATAGTACATTCTACAGTCGAAATATGATGCATATCTCAAAGCATTCTACAGTCAAAATATAATACATATATTCGTTAATGGGTACATCTACTTCGTCAATTTTCCAACCTAGATCTACATTCTACAGTCAAAATATAGTTACATTCTACATGCAATATATTTTATTTTCAATCATCTTCAGAAAATTAATCTTGTTCGCCTTCCTCGTCCTCCTCTTCCTCTTCCTCGTCTTCACTTTCATCCACTTCGTCTTCCTCTTCGGATAATTCTACATCTTCTACATTATTACTCGTGTAATGAGTAACTTCCGTTGAGTCCACATCTACAATATTTGTTACAAGAGGTAGATCGTCCTCATGATAAGCTATTTCGTCAATGTCAAAGGTATTTCTAGCTTTAGTCTTGCATACTGCCCACCAATCCGACCTCGCTGTACCCCGTCTAGGATAAGTTGTGAAGTACACGAGCTGAGCCTGACTTGATAGGACAAATGGTTCGTAGCCTTGATATCTATGCTTGTAGTTTATATCTACAAGGCCATGCTTGTCAATTTTCCAACCTTGATCTTGAATCGGATCGAACCATTCACACCTGAATAGCACGATATTAGCAGGTTCTGTGCCATAATTATATGTCAACTCCACAATCTCTCGTAAGATGCCAAAAAAATCATTGCCCGGATTGACGTCTTTGTAGTTCGAAGATTTGATACACAAACAACTGTTTTTCGTGGAATCAAGATCCAGAAAGCTGTCTCTAATAGGAGCATTTGTTGACTTGAACCTGAACCCATTCACACAGAAACTTGGCCATATTTTTACGACAGTAATTGGTCCCTTGGCTAGAGTTCTAATAGATTTAGTCTCGGGTATTATTAGACGATCGACCTAAATACCAAAGTAGCGATAGTAAGTTATTTGTTTTGCAAGTGCAGAAATAAAAAGTAATTACCAAGCATCTTACATATGCGCTCAACCAAGAAAGAAAATGGCATCTCATATCTTGTTCTACTTCTTCGTCTGTTATGTAGGGTCTAACCGACCTCAACTCATCATTATTTGTGCTGAAAAACAATGAAGCAACTATTGATTAGTAGCATAATAGTATCTTATACTATTACATTGAGATGATGTAAACGTGGACGTATTAATTACTTACCCCTCTAGCTTCTCCACCTCAATCCTCGTCGCAATTGAGTAATATATACAATTGAACAATTTTAATTAGTAAGAACTTTTTTGGAAAAAAAATTCCACTGTGAAGTCTCAGTTTTCTTATTATAAAGTAGTATAGATATATGGCTCATAGTATCCTAGTAAGTTGTGAGTTGGAAGCAAACACACACACATAAAAATGGATTAGATCTTATGTTAAGCCTAGGCTTACAAGAGTTGCCAATGGCCTCTTTTGCTACATAGTGCATCCCTCGAAGCCCAGGCCCACACACACAGACATAAAATGGATTAGATCTTATGTTAAGCATTGGCTTACAAGAGTTGCCAATGGCGTCTTTTGCTACATAGTGCATCCCTCGAAGCCCAGGCCCAAAGCTCATCTAGAGCAACTAGTTATCAATATAGTTATTGTATTTACTAGTTATCAATATAGTTGTTCTATAAATACAGAGGCATCATCTAGACAGGAGAATTCAGGAATTGAGGAATTATAAGCAAAATCTAGAATTTCCACAACTAATTCCTGCTACATTGTTCTATAAATATACAGAGGCACCATCTAGACCGGAGAATTCAGGAATTGAGGAATCATAAGCTAAATCTAGAATAATTCTTGAATTCCACAACTAATTCCTGCTGCACCCATTGCTAAAGTAGGAACTGTGCAAACTCCAATGGTTTCTTCTCCTTGATCCCCTAAAGAACCTGATAATTGAATCAGGATCCAAATCCCCTGAAGCAGATAATTCTTGCAATTCAATAAAGCTAGGCTGTACTGTAGGGAATTTATAAGGTATTAAAGTAACTGTACATCACGAAGGGTCTCTACTTCTTATAGAGGCAGAGGGGGATCATCATAGTAAGTAAAATATGGAGGACATAGTAGCAAGGCCTGCGGGGGGAGAGAGACATGGATGCTCAGTGCATACAAGTGCAATGCTCCTCTGCACAAGACAAACTAGGAAGAAACATCCATAGTGAAGATAGAATATTGTGTGTGTGTGTCAGTGTGTGTGTGTGTCGTGCCTGTGTCAGTGTCAGTGTCAGTGTCTGTGTGAGTGTGTGTGTGTGTGTGTATCTGCGTCTGTGTGTGTGTGTGTCGTGTGTGTTTGTCAGTGTCTGTGTGCATGTGTCGTGTCTGTGTGCGTATGTTGTGTCTGTCAAGTGTGTGTTGTGTCAGTGTCACATGAGAGAGAGAGAGAGAGAGAGAGAGAGAGAGAGATTACCTAGAGCTCGAGGAGGAGGAGGGGGTGTCGGAGTAGCCGCAGCCGTGGAGAGCCGGTCGCCGGAGGGGGCGGCGGGGGAAATCGAAAACTTTCGAAATTTTCGACAGATGGGAGAAAAGAATCTGAGCCATAATTAACCAAAATTTAGCGACGTTTAGCGTCATCAAATAAAAACGTCGCTAAATTAAAATTTAGCGACGTCAAAGACGTCGCTAAACACGTTGCTAAATATTTTTGACATATATGTCGCTAATTACGACGCTAAACTTCGCTAAATCAGATATATTAGCGACGTTTAGCGACCTTAATTGAACTTATAGCGACTAATCTTTTAAAATCTTAATAAAAGTCGCTAAATGTCGCTAAATGTCGCCATTTAACGACGTCTAGCAACGTTTTCAATGGAGTCGCTAATTTAGCAACGTTTATACCAGGAGTCGCTAAAATACGTCGCTAATCCCGCTTTTTCTAGTATTGATTATACGCCCCTTAATTGAATTATACCGACTTATTTCAATTTTGACTCTATCCCCTGGCAGTATCCGTATAAAACTGTTGGTCGATCTCTACCAACATATCTTTCCCCGGACTTTATTCCATTTTTTCTTTTTCTTTTTGATTTTTTTGAAAGAGATTGATGAGTCTTCCCTTCCCCCCCCCCCCTCCTTCCACGCGCAGCGGTGGCACCCGCGACAGCGCTAGCCCGAGAAGAGATGAGGGGATGCAACCGGTAGCGGGCAGGGACGGAGCAGCCGAATGGGGTGGGGACAGCCACCGGAGAGAGGGTGAGAGTGGCAAGAATAATTTTGACCTTATTTTTTTAGAATATCAAGTTGATACCTATCAAAGTTGAGGGTATCAAGTTATAATTTAGCCTAATATTATTACAGATTAGTACTATAGTTTTGATCAAAGACATAAAGTGTGAAGAAGTGAGAGGAGATAATATTCTAGGTATTTTACTCATTATGATATTACATATATATACATCCACATATTAACTTAGGGCCTAAGTCACATGGTCAATCACCATAAATATAATTTAATCCCAATACCGCAATCACCATATATAACCAGCCAATCACCATATATAGCTAATCACCATAAATGTAATTTAATGATACAATTTAATCCCAACACCTTCCCTCAAGTTGGAGCATGCAAGTCACAAATGTCCAACTTGCGCAAAAGAAACTCAAATTATTGTTTGTCCAAAGCTTTGGTGAAAATATCCTACAGTTGTCCATCCGTTGGCACATGAGATGGGCGAATAACTCCAGCAAGAACACCATCTCTCAAAAAATGACAATCCACCTCAATGTGTTTTGTGCTCTCATGGAAAACTGGGTTCTGCGCAAGATGTAAAGCAGATTGACTATCACAAAATAAATCCATAGCATGCGAATGTTGCACCCCCAAACTGCCAAGCAACCCCTTGAGCCACTTAAGCTCACACGTGACCGCCGCCATCGCACGGTACTCCGCTTCGACCGAAGAGTGGGACATCGTCACCCGTTTCTTCGTCATTCAAGAGATGGACGAATCACCAAGAAAAATCAACCAACCAGACAAAGCATCGTGTGATGGGACAACTCGGCCAATCAATCACACCACCCCCGGAGCCGCAAATCACAGTCAGAGCGAAGAAGAATGCCTTGACCGGGATAACCCTTCAGATATCTAACAACCCTCAAAGCCGCATCCCAATGACCAGGCCGGGGCTCATGCATAAACTGCGACAAGATGTGAACAACATAAGCCAAGTTCGGTCGAGTAAACGAAAGATAAATCAGCCGTCCCACAAGCCGTCGATATGCTTCCCCATCAGAAAAAAGTGGACTTGTAGAGCGTGCCAGTTGATGATGTTGTTCCATGAAAAAGCTTGCTGGTTTCGCCTCCAAAATCATGTCTCAAAGATAATGTCAAGTGTATATTTCTGTTGACACAGAAAAATACCTTCCGCACTTCTAGCTACCTCAACATCAAGAATAAACTTCAACGTCACAGGGTCCTTCATGTGAAAGCATGTACTCAAATAATTTTTAAATGCAGTAATAGCAGTAGAATTATTGTCAAAGAGAATCAAATCGTCGACATTCACAAGAACATTTATCCGAACATCGTCCTTATGAAGAGTAAAAAGCGAATAGTCAGATTACAATTGGCAAATTTCGTACTACCGCAAAGAAGATGCCAACTTCGTAAACCAACAACCATATTAAACCACTCACCCAACCGCGCTCAAACCTATTTAATATCTTCCACCAACCAACCCGAACCGCTAACCCGAACCTGTCAGATTTTTGCCAACTCAGTTGGCGAAAATTTGACGCCACGTAAGCGCGTCCAAATTTTTGCCAAAAAAGTTGGCGAAAATCAGACGCTGAAGCCACATCAGTTTTGTTCGATTTTCGCCAACTATGTTCACAAAAATTTGGCGGAATCTATTAAAAAAATATTTTGTTATATTTTCGCCATTTGAGATGACGAAAGCTTTCGTTATTCTTAATTTTTAAAAATAGTTTTTATTTTATAATTTATTTAAAATATTTTTGTTACAATAACTTTTCTGTATTAATTAACATATAAAAAAATATGTTAATTATAATATGGAGAGAATGGTTATATGAATGGCAACCACCTCTCAAACCACTCTTTCCATGTGTTGTCTTCTTCCCCACCCCCACCTCTCAAAGCCAGGAAGAGGGGCCTTTCATTCCCCTTTTTTTTTTTTTTTCTGTGCTCTCTTCTTCTTTAGTCGTCCCCCGTCCTGCCGACTACCGTCTCTCCTCCGTCCAAGACGGCTCCTCTCCGAATCCCTCCTCCTCCGGAGATCTCCAAATCCCACTTGTCTCAAGGGTTCTTGCTTGCCACGGTCAAATTTCACACCATAATTCTTGCAAAAATGACAAAAAAATTTGCTTGCTATTGTCGGAAAACAATTTTTTGAAGAAAAAATGTTTGTTGCTGCTACTGCTGAATTAGCAAGAAAAATGTTTGCTACTACTACTATTATCATCTTCCTCACACATCCACTCTGAGAAAGAGAAAGTGGAAGTGGAATCAATTACAGGAGACAGGAACTGCATTTGTCAGTTTTTTTTCCTTTGTCTCAATCCACTGTTTAGCTGAACCAAACATAGGGCGTGATAGATTTAGTCCCACTTTCAGCAGAAAGGTAAAACCCATAGCCAAATCATGTTTACCAAACATATCTAAGTGTAAATTTGTAGAAAAAATATCACTGTTTTATAACTTAATAATTCCTTCAACTGAGATAGCCAAGAAAAGGCTGGATAAGGAGGGTTTGGGCCAACAAACAACATGGCTTCTTGACTATTAACGTGGGTAACCTTTGGTCTAAGTTGAACAATAAAAGAAAAAAAGAAAAAGAAAAAAAGAGGACAATCCAGCCACACCTATTTGAGTATAACTTTGATACAGATTGATACAACCACTGTATGACAGATGGACCCCATATATATATATATATATATATATATATATATATATATATATATATATATATATATATATTAATTAATTTATATTTTTATATGTTTTACGAAGAGAGATGAGAGTCCACCTGTCATACAGTAGCTATATCAATTTTTTTATACAGCCATCTATATCAAAATTTTACCACTCCTATTTTAGACAACATATGGGAATACTTATACCTCAAAATCGAAATCGAACCAAATTTCTTATTCAATTCAATTTTAGGTCCAAAACCTAATAATGCTTATCCCTAGTAGCGATTGTAAAGAGCATATCGAAACTCTCCAACAACCTTATGGATATGGTTAAATAGATTGAATCAAGATTGGAAGAGATGAAGATGGGAGTCGATATTTTTTTAAAGAATGAGTTGATCTCTTCACCAAATTTAGGATACATTTATAAATAATTACTAAATGTTATTATTTTATAATTATTGCCTCTCTTCTTCTCCTTCTCCAAGAGACGGACCTACGTGGTGGCGAGTTGTTCAGGCATTGCCCCGTTAAATTTTTGCGTCCTAGTTACATTTTTGTGTTCTTTTTAAAAAAAATTCGTCAATTTTATGTATTACTCTCTTTGAAATTTATAATTTTCAATTTATATATATATATATATATATATATATATATATATATATATATATATATATATATATATATATATATATATATATATATCGAGTTTTAATTTCTTTTTCATAATTTTTATTCAACAAAATGTAATATAGCAAACTTTATTTAACAAATTTTGAATATTTTTTACATTTGAAATTGATTCCACCTTTTTAAATTTCTGTGTCCATCTTTGTCTTTGTCAGCTCCTTCTTCTCCTTTTGTCTTCGTATTTGTTATTATGGAGGTTTTCTACCCTCAAAGCTATCTACTGTGTTTTTGCTATTTTCTTTCATTCAATAAAGATCCGTGATTATTATTATTATTATTAATTTTTGCTTTTCATTAATAGTGTATAACTTGAGTACCTGTTACATTCTCATTCCTACAAATTCACATGCAAAAATCAATATAAATTGGTTCAATCCGTAGAGTTCCAATTCAAACTAACCAAATCGACCCGAACGTAGATTATTCGTATTCAAATTCCTATAAACTGCAACCATCTATATCAAGCGAACAATTGGCACTTGAACTAGCTAGATGAATTCTTTTTGTTCAAGTTTGGTTACAAAACTCTGAAAGGAACCCAAGCCGAACTGTAGATGATCCAAATGGACAACTCTCTCTACATAAGTGGGCAATAGAGGATCTGCATGGATTGATAAACCTAACAGCTCGAGTCAGTGACCAGCAACGTACCATCTATTCTGATTTGCTACGTAACCCTCAATCATATGGTTGGTGGTGGTGACATTTTAAAGCTTTTTTCTTCTTCTTCACTAGTTTTTTTCTCCGCCTAACATGAGTGACTCTTTACAGGACAGGTCCTGATCCTGGACAACCACAACCACCGTCCAGAATTTGATGGACTAGGAGGATAAAAAGAAAAGTTTAAATATATAAATATTTTTTTTTTTTTTTTTTTTTTTTTACATTATGTATGGACTTCTCATTTTGAAAGTTCGTCTCGGACCCCCATGAGCTCAGGATCAAGATGTGTATTGGGCCGGACCGGTCCGACCCGCGGTCCGATTTGATCGATTTTGACCGGGTTTGGGGTCGGTCCGGACCCAACCCGGTGGAAAGAGCAGGCCGGGCCGGGCCAGTCCGGTCAGATTAGCACCCGACCCAGCAAGGACCCGTGACCCGGTCTGCGGTGGACCGGGCCAAACCGGTCTGGGTCCGGGCCAGTTCATGGTTGGGCTGGGCCGGCCCAATTTTTAATTTTTAATTTTTTTATATTTTTTTATACATATTTTATATACAGTTTATATGCTATAACTTATATGTTAATAATTTTAAGTTAAAATTTATAGGTTTTTTTTTACTAAGTTAATTTTGTATAATTTAAAATTTATAAGTTATTTGTTATACATTTTTTTATAATTTATGTAAAAGTTTATATAAACATTAAATAAGAAAATTTTATTTGATTTATTTATATCAATATTTATATAACTTTAAGTATAAATTAAAATTTAATTATTTATAAGTTGATTTTTTTTTGAATAACTTATAAAAATGTATAAATATATATTTTTTATTTAACTTTATATATATATATATATATATATATATGAACCGGGTCAGAACCGGGCCGGTTCGACTTAATTGGATCCGACTCGAACAAAGACGAGATCGGACCAGGCCGGACTTGCAGGTCGGATCATCCGACCCAGCCCGAACCCGTAGGGGCACTACCAGAAAAAGTCAAATTAGCGACGTCTAAAAACGTCGCTAAATAACCAAAAATCGTCGCTTATTAGGTTTAGCGACGTAATTAGCGACGTTTCAAAGCAGTCGGAAAACACCAAGTCGCTAAAACAAAAAACGTCGCTAAACGTCGCTATGACGACGTTTTTTAGCGACTTTAATGTGTCGCTAAATTTAGCAACGTTTTGCGACGCCAAGTCACTAAAAAGCGACGTTTAGAAAAGTCGCTAAACGTCGCTGATTAGCGACATCTATCGCGACGTTACACCGACGTCTTTAATGACCTGGCTATACTGCCATGTCAGCAATTGGCGACGTTTAGCGACGTAATTAGCGACGTTATTAGCGACGTCCTTAGCGACGTTTTACAGCGTCGCTAAGTAGCGACGTAATTAGCGACGTAAATTAACGTCGCTAAACGTCGCTAAACGTCGCTAATAACGTCGCTAATTTTTTTTAAAAAAAAATGTGCAGAAGCAAACATTGGTGATTCCCTGCAGTTTTACATCATCTTCATCATACACACCAACATGATTCAATCTAGTTAACTATATAATCCAATTAAATTAAAGACCACAAGAAGTATCAATCCAATTAAATGTGGATAACTATATAATCCAATTAAATTAACTAAAAAATTAAAGACCACAAGAAGCATCATACATCATGTCTATTGTTGAAGTATCAATAATTCATAAATAATAATAAAAATAACTATACTACTACGGATCTGCAGGAGGCTGACCAGCGGCGCGCTTGAAGGATAACAACTCCTCATACTCGTCCCGTGGAATCGACACCGATGTCGATGGAGAAGGCAGTGACGTCGGTGGAGGCCGTGCCCGCTCCAAGTATGCGAGTCGCTGGTTGTAAGAATCCAGGGTAGATAACAGCCTCGTACTGCTATCACCCATTGAATCCTGCATCCTCGTCAGGTTCTCGCCCATCGATAGCTGTGACGCATGCATCCTCGTCAGCTTCTCGTCCATCGATAGGTGTGACGCCTGCAGCTCCATGATGTTGCGATCATTGGAGGCTCTAATATCATTTGTCAATTCTCGTAGCTCCGTCATGCTGCGGTCGAGCATATCCAATCGTGCGATGAGCATCGGATCGTCCGCCTGCGGCTGGGACCGGGACTGGTCCTCCATACTTCGCAACAAGTCGTCACGGAGAGACGCAATCTGACGGTCAACGGCCTCCTGGACGGCCTCCTGGACTCTGGCCGACGACTGCGAGGGCTGCGACTGCGAGGGGTGTGTGGAATGCACAGCTGTCGGGGAGGCCCTAGATGACTGCGTCGCAACCAGGGCGCCATAGGAGCCCGTACCGTAGTACGTACCCCTCTGGAGACCACCAGCTGCGGTTACCCACAGGTCGTCCGCCGACGGAGATGGACCGGGCTGCGACGAAGCACCAGCCTCTCCAGGTGTAGGTGCACTAGCAGTCGCCCGCTCACGAAGCCTAAGATACTCGGCCTAGAAAAGGTTTGGAAACTCAATAATTGCCTAAGTTATATTAAAATAAACACAAAGTAAAGTAATACTTACATAGGTCTCTGAGGCCCTCTCATCAATGAGATTTTCGTCCTTGCGATGGGTGGCCAAGAAGACGGTCACCATGTTTGCATCCTCACCCCTCTGTACCTGTTAAAAATATATTTTTTATTACTAAACTTAAATATTTTTTCCAAGTACCATTTTATGGTACTTATATTAAAATAATATATTTTAAAAGAAAAAATATACCAAACGACGAAAATGTTCCGTCATCGGAATCGAGCCACCACACCACTTGGCAGCATTCTGCCTAGCCGCCTTGGCCTTCTTAGACCTTTCCTTGTAGCTCGGATCGTCGAATCTAGCCCTCATCGCAGTCCACTGCTCAGGCGTGATCCAACCTTGGATCGGTTTTCCAGCACGATCACGAGCCTTCTGGTCATCCAGAGCATCTCGGATAAGCTTGGCGGCAACGGTAGGAAAGAGCCGCTCAATCAACTCGGCCCGGTGCGGAGGATAAAAATACGTTTGCTATAATAAATAATTCATTAAGTTAGCATCACGAATATGCATAAATTAGAAGATTTATTTAATATACTTTTACCTGGAAGTGCGCAAACCAGAACGCCTTCCTCTCCTCCGGAGCCTCAGAGTAGTTGATCCAAGGGCCACCGTAGTTGTTCCTCAAAAATTGGCCCAGGCGTCTCTGAACCGACGATGGACGATATCTATACAGAAATAATAATTTAGATTACTGAAAAAGTCAATATACGATGAATAAAGAGAAACACAGATATATACTAAACCATCTAATTGACTTACTTTGTACCGTCGGCCCAAATCTCTGTCCTCGTCTCCTCCGGTGGTGCGCATGGAGGATCTTGCTGATGCTGGGACAACGTCGGCACGACCTCCTCTACATGCTCATCTGTCTCCATGGTTCCGTCAGCAGGAGGAACGCTGGACGAGGGAGTACTATCACGCCTGGAACTACTCGTCCCAGGAGTGATGCCACGCAACGTCGTCGCAGTCGGAGATGTGGCTGATCGATATACTGGAGTACTGGGCGACGATGATCCGGAACCAACAGTAGGCAGTACCGGAGTGGCATTCTGTCTACCTCGGGACCTGCCGAATCCTCCGCGTCGTCCTGTCATATCTGATAACAACATATGATGAATATAGAGAAACACAAATATATACTACATTCTACAGTCGAAATGTGATACATATCTCAAAGCATTATACAGTCAAAATATAATACATATATTCGTTAATGTCAACATCTACTTCTACATACAATATTTACAGTCCAAATACAGTTACATTCTACATGAAATATTTTATATTTTCAATCATCTTCAGAAAATTCATCTTGTTCGCCTTCCTCGTCCTGCTCTTCCTCTTCCTCGTCTTCACTTTCATCTACTTCGTCGTCCTCTTCGGATAATTCTACATCTTCTACATTATTACTCATGTAATGAGTAACTTCCGTTGAGTCCACATCTACAATATTTGTTACAAGAGGTAGATCGTCCTCCTGATAAGCTATTTCGTCAATGTCAAAGGTATTTCTAGCTTTAGTCTTGCATACTGCCCACCAATCCGACCTCGCTGTCCCCCGTCTAGGATAAGTTGTGAAGTACACGAGCTGAGCCTGACTTGATAGGACAAATGGTTCGTAGCCTTGATATCTACGCTTGTAGTTTATATCCACAAGGCCATGCTTGTCAATTTTCCAACCTTGATCTTGAATCGGATCGAACCATTCACACATGAATAGCACGATATTAGCAGGTTCTGGGCCATAATTATATGTTAACTCCACAATCTCTCGTAAGATGCCAAAAAAATCATTGCCCGGATTGACGTCTTTGTAGTTTGTAGATTTGATACACAAATCACTGTTTTTCGTGGAATCAAGATCCAGAAAGCTGTCTCTGATAGGAGCATTTGTTGACTTGAACCTGAACCCATTCACACAAAAACTTGGCCATATTTTTACGGCAGTAATTGGTCCCTTGGCTAGAGTCCTAATAGATTCAGTCTCGGGTGATATTAGACGATCGACCTAAATACCAAAGTAGCGATAGTAAGTTATTTGTTTTGCAAGTGCAGAAATAAAAAGTAATTACCAAGCATCTTACATATGCGCTCAACCAAGAAGAAAAATGGCATCTCATATCTTGTTCTACTTCTTCGTCTGTTATGTAGGGTCTAACCGACCTCAACTCATCATTATATGTGCTGAAAAACAATGAAGCAACTGCTGATTAGTAACATAATAGTATCTTATACTATTACATTGAGATGATGTAAACGTGGACGTATTAATTACTTACCCCTCTAGCTTCTCCACTTCATCCTCGTCGCAATTGAGTAATATATACAATTGAGCAGCCCTTAGCTCATCGTCATTCAAATATCTCTTCTTCATTTTTCCCGAGGGCTTTCCGGATTGTATTGAATACTTTGAGTATTGCATCATTAGATTCCTGATATGCGTCGTCGTTTCTGGGAGCTTTCGTCCTATTAGTAGCAACATGCGGTTTGAAATACGTCGAGCAAAAGTTTGTAATCTCCTCGAGAACATAAGCTTCACAAATAGAGCCTTCAACCCGTGCCTTATTTTTCACCTTTCTCTTTAGGTGATTCAGATGGCGCTCGAAGGGGTACAATCACCGATAACCGACAGGACCACCAACACGTGCCTCATAGGAAAGATGAATTGGCAAATGCTCCATAGAGTCGAAGAATCCAGGAGGAAACACCTTCTCGAGCTTACATAGTGTTACCGCAATGTCCCTCTCTTGCTTTTCTAGACGATCGACGAGCAACTTAGTACAACAAAGATCTTTGAAAAATATGCTCAGCTCTGTCAATGGGTCACAAACGACCTGCGGTAAGAATTCCCGAAATACAATCGGAATTAACCTCTCCATGAATACGTGACAATCGTGGCTCTTCATACCTACTAGTTTGTTCTCCTTGAGGTCGACGCATCTTTTCAAGTTCGACACGTACCTGTCTGGAAACTTGAGACCCTGAATCCACCTACAAAGTCTACCTTTATCCTCTTTATCCAGTGAGAAAACTGACTTAGGTTGCTTTAACTTCCATTCCCCTCCTCTATCAAATACAATACAGGACGTCTACATATGTCTTCTAAGTCCAACCTGGCCTTCGGATTATCTTTCGTCTTCCCCTTTACATCCATTACAGTATTAATTATGTTATCAAACACAATCTTCTCGATATGCATGACATCAAGGTTATGTCTGATCAAATTGGTGCTCTAATATGGCAGATCCCAGAATATACTCCTCTTCGTCCAGTTATGGGTGCGACCAAATCTGTCACACTTGTACCCCTTAGCAGGCTCTTCGATAGCACTTGGTAAATCTTTTACCTCTTCCCATATCGTGCATCCGGACCACCTTGGCGGTGGATTGGCCTTCTCCACAACTCCCGCACGAAAAGCATTCCGATTCCTCCGGTACGGATGATCCTTCGGCAAAAATTGTCGATGACAATCGAAGAAGCACGGTTTGCCTCCGTGTTTCAAACGGAAAGCCTGAGAACGGTCCATGCAATACGGACATGAGAGACGACCATGGGTGCTCCATCCCGATAATATTCCATAGGCCGGAAAGTCGTTGATGGTCCACATAAGTGCTGCCCTCATCTGAAAATTCTGCTTCCTAGAAACATCGTACGTGTTGGCACCTACTTTCCACAGCTGATTCAACTCATCTATCAAAGGCTGTAAATACACATCGATGTTCCTCTTCGGATTGTTCGGACCCGGGATAATAACGGTTAGGAACATATACGGAGTCTTCATGCACATCCAAGACGGTAGATTGTACGGAGTGACGATCACAGGCCAACACGAATACTGGGAGCCCGAAAGTCCGAATGGGGTAAAATCGTCAGAGCAGAGCCCCAATCTGACATTACGTGCTTCCTCGGCAAAATGTGGATACTCTCGATCAAAG
Source organism: Iris macrosiphon (assembly GCA_036927795.1). NCBI lineage: Eukaryota > Viridiplantae > Streptophyta > Magnoliopsida > Asparagales > Iridaceae > Iris > Iris macrosiphon. Next base: position 181,687,670 of record JAYESA010000006.1, on the reverse strand, counting down.
TGCTTCCATGCTTCTCCATCGGATGGATGATCCAATACTCCTTCGATCTGTTTTCGCCTGTGCCAACTCATATTTTCTGCAGTCTCCTTAACCATAAACAACCGCTGCAACCGCGGCGTCAAAGGCAAGTAGTGCATCGAATCGGTAGGCTTCCTTGCACCAACAGACTTTCCTCTAACAGTGGCCTTGTAGCGATCAGCACCACAGAATCTGCACGCATCTTCATCCTTGTCGTCTTTGTAGTACAACATGCACCCGTTACGACATGCATCGATTTTCTCGTATCCCATCCAAAGCGATCTCACCATCCTCTTAGATCGATAGAAGTCTTTAGGCAACTTTGCACCCTCGGGCAAGATCTCTATAATCAAATCGAGCAGTCGATTATAGCATTCTTACGACATGTTAAAATCGGACTTGATGCTCAATAATCTTGTAACCACCTCCAACGGTGAATGATCCTCACAACCAGGATATAGTGGAGTCCTTGCATTCTCAAGCAACTCCATAAACTTTGCAGCATCGGCATTCGGTGCCTCCTCAGCTGCATCATAATTGTCCGGATTGAAACTCGGTCCCGCCGCATCATAATTGTCAGGATTGAAACTAGGCCCCGCCGCATCATAAACCATGTTCACCAACCCGTCGTCGTAAGCATCGTGGTCTTGGACATCCATATACGGCTCCACATAGGGCTCCGACTCCGATGCTAGAGATACAAGTTCTCCGTGCGCGGTCCACTGATAGTAATTCGGCGTAAAGCCCTTCGAGTATAAATGATACGTAACTTCCACTTCTGGATGATATTTCCTGTTGCGACATCACACACACGGACACTTAATTTTGGTACCGTCCATGTACTGAGGGAACGCCTTGGCGAACTGCAGGAACTGCTATACACCCTCAATGAATTCATCCCGCACACCGCACATGTCATCAGGATGACGGTTGTACATCCACGAACGATGACGCAGATAGTAATTCATATCCATTTCTAGATACTTCTGCAAAAATGACAGTATGTATCATATAAATTATTACATACAGTGGTTTATCACCTAGCTTCATAACTTAACCGTACTATAAAAATCATATCTGATATAATACATACTTTCATTTATCAAAGTCTAAAATAAGCAATATTCATGCTAACCCATCTTAAACCAACTAACCAATACCTGGACACTAAGCTAACTAAAACTAGTATACATAGCTCACTAAATGCAACTGAAAACGGATACTGATACAGTGGGACTTGTTGATACTTACTGATACATGGTTGCTGAAATGACACAGTGCTGATGGTTTTTCTCTTCGGTTGCCTGCTCACTGTTGCAGACCTCCTTCTCACTGCCCACTACAAGGCTCGAGCATGCCATCCCGCTTATTCTAGATACCATCTTAGTACACTCCTATCTAACATCTCTAAACATCACTAACCTACATATCTATATATACCCTATTAACACTTGACTTTATACCTTGCCTGCATCAACTCCTACAATTGCCTGTACTGATACCTCACACAGTCCCTGATACGTATCAGTGTATAAGTACTGATGACTGATACCAAACTGAAACTGAGATGCACTAAGGCATGCCTCTGCACTGCCTAGGGACTGCCCCCAAGCCTAACTGACAGGCACCATTTGGGTGCACTGCTGCAGTGCCCCATGCCAGAGCCCCAAGTCTGTGTCCATGTGATATTAGTGTCTGTGTCCATGTGATATTAGTGTCTGTGTCCATGTGATATTAGTGTCTGTCTGTGTCCATGTGATATTAGTGTCTGTGTCCATGTCAAAAAACTTAATCCTAACCCTAGGTCCTTATCAGTGTCTGTGTCAGTGTGTGTGTGTCGTGTCGTGTCTGTGTCACCATCTGTGTGTGTGTGTCGTGTCTGTGTCAGTATCACATGTGTTCTAAGAGAGAGAGAGAGAGAGAGAGAGAGAGAGAGTTAGGCTTTACCTAGAGCTCGAGGAAGAGGAGGGGGATGCCGGAGTAGCCGCGGGGGAGGTCGACAGAGCAGGCGGTCGACGGAGCGGGGGGGGCAGGGGAAATTTTGTTTCGTTTCGAAATTTCAACACATGGGAAAAAACGAAACCGAGCCCTAATTAATCAAATTTTAGCGACGTTTAGCGACGTCAAATAAGGACGTCGCTAAATTAAATTATAGCGACGTTACGGTCGTCGCTAAACACGTTGCTAAATATTTCTAATATAAACGTCGCTATTTGCGTCGCTAAACGTCGCTAACTTAGATATATTAGCGACGTTTAGCGACCAAAATTGAACTTATAGCGACTAATCTTATAAAAACTGAACATAAGTCGCTAAACGTCGTTAAATGTCGCCAATTAGCGACGTCTACCGACGTTTTACATGGAGTCGCTAAATTAGCGACGTTTTTACCTGGAGTCGCTAAAAAACGTCGCTAATCCCGCTTATTCTAGTAGTGGGGGGAGTGGGCCGAAATGGGTCAGTCCGTTGATCGGGTCCGGACCGGGTTTAACCGGGCCGGTCCGGACCGAATTCCGGACCGTCCGTCCTTTTACACACCTTGAGCTCAGGGTCCAACCTTGTTCTTGTGGTTACCGAAAAAAGACATAAGATTCTGACTATGTGGTAAAAGATCAGTGGATCGACCCACATGATGTATTATTCGTTCCATTTATAAATGGTAAAAATTAGAAGTAGTGAGCCCAAAAGACATACGACGCAAGATGCGTCAAACATCTGGACATCTCTCAAAAAAAACAAAAAAAACAAAAAAAACAAAAAAAAAACAAAAAAATCCCCTCCATGAAAATGCAAACAAAACCATCTTTTCTTCAGTTCCTTTTCCTCCTTCCATAAGCAGAGGGCGCGTACTGTGTCGTGTAGGAATTGAGGAAGTATAAGTGGAAGGTGGGGACTTAATTTTGAACCAAGATACAGAACAGCATAAAGGAGAAAGCTATGGCTAGAAAATAAACAATAATGCTACGTTTACTATCAAAGGTTTACAATTTTCTTACAATCTCTCTCACCTAACTGACAGATGGGTCTCATCCGTTTCCTCCTGCCTTCTAACCCCATTCCCTTTATATAGGTTCCATCCGGCTCCACCTATCCGAACCCCTCTTCTAATGAAAGTCGGCATTTGATTGTAACTGTAGCATTACTGGATAATAAAAACAAAAAATGTAAAAGTGTGCTTAAACCAGCACTGGACTGCATGCACTGATGCACATCTTTGACTCTGTTAGGCACACACATGAAATAAATTAAGAGGCTCTCACTGCATCAATGATCAACCTAAATGTCGGTTAGTATATTGTGGAAGTCTATGTCAAATGATGTGAAATATCGGGCAGGACAGACTACTCCAGGCATGCGCTCTGGCGCACACAAATTTACACCACAAGCAGCAACACCTTCTTCTTCTTCTTCTTCTTCTTCTTCTCTTTTTTGAAAAGGAAACAACTTTATAAATTAATGAAATACCCCACACATACAACATCATCCACGACGTAGCCAGGACTACCGTCAACGTGGTTCTAACATCCTTATTAATGCTAATAAACGTAAGATAAATTTTTTTTAATATTATTATAAAATAGTTTAAATATTTAAGTATATTTTAATTATAATTTGTTATAAATATATTTCTATTTTTCATAAAAAAAATGAAAAGACTAGTGGTCTAAGTTGTAGATACACCCTCACGTAATTAAAAATTAATAAATAAATAAATTTTAACTAATTGTTTAATTATAATATTATATAACTATAATCAAATATCTTTTCTAGGTTAAGGTGAGAGGTATTCTTTTTTGTTTGTCAAATTTGATTTTCCATGACGATATTTATAATTATTATTTTTTACGTAATATTAATATTTTAAATAAATGGTTGAAAGTTTATAAATAACTTAGACGGTTTATTTTTGAACCGTTTTGAAACATTATTATAAGTACACACGACTGTGTTCTTAGTCCCTCTTCGAAGATTCTCTTTTTTTGTTTTTTTCTTGTCATATATGTCAAACCGTACAAAGAATCAAAGATTCTTCTATTTGTTTTCCGTCGTATATGTGAAACCGAACAAAGAAGACGAATCCGAGAAAGACGAAACCATTGAAAGCCTCTGAGCCTATGGCCCCAGCAACAACAACATGATGGGACGACGTAGTCTTATATATAGAAGATTTATTTCATTCTATTTTAAGTCGAGGAGGCAAAAAGCTTCTTCAAAACTTTATTGAAGTATTCTATTTCATTCTCACCGAGATCTTCTAACAAGATTGCACATATTCAAGCAAATTTCTCATTTTCTATATTATGTGTGGATGTTTCATCACCCCCTTACTTGTATCATTGACTAGCTTGAAGCCGAGCCTGTCAGTTACATTTCCTCTTAATATGAAGTAGAGTAGCTCTTGCAAAAAAAACATGAAGGGACGAAGTCTTATAGAAGCTGGTCGAACACACAAGTTGTTGTATATATCTTCACTTAAGTCTTATAGAAGATGAGTCTATCAGTTACATTTCCTCTTTATTTTTAGAGTTATTTATATTTACCGCACACAAATTTATAATCATATCTTCAATATTTTCAAAAAAAAAAAATTTAATTAGCACTACCTTCAATTTTGTAAACCTAGACATTTTTTTTTTGGAGTAACACTAATTACAATTAACATGTTATAAATGATTGGGGGTAGTGCTCATTAAAAAAAATTAGAGGGGGTGAAAATATGATTATGAATTGGGAGAATAAATATAAATAACTCTTTTTTTTAGTGAACTATTTGGTAGAGGCAATGAAACTTTATATCCCGACATTCGGATAACTGATCGGTTGGCCTATTATATGTACTATGAGTGAGGCTGCATAAGCAGGGTTGGCCCTGAGCTCATGGGAGCTCGAGACGAACTTTCAAAATGAGGTTCCATACATAACGTACAAAATAAAAAATGAAACAAAAGTAAAATAAAAAATATGCCACACCAAGATTTGAACTATGAGACTCTTGTATGAAAGTCTAAATAATAGCAACTACACTACAATTGCTTTTTGTTAAGAAAGGTCCATGGTAAATAATAGTTCTATTTTTGCTACAAAATTATTTATATATATAAACAGAAAAAAGAAATTTTGGGTCCTCCTGGTCCATGGGATCCTAAACGGTCATCCTGGCTGCCCTGAGCCAGAGTCGGCCCTATGCATAAGGAAATGAATAGGGTTTCTTATGTAGCGTTTCTCCAAGGTATAATTTTCCTTGTTTTTTTTTTAAAGAAAAAGACTGAATTAAGCTCCAGATAGAGCAAAACCTATTGACAACTAATATTTATATTTTGGACCACTGATTAAAGTTTTACTATGAGTGGTAGTAGTAATGGGAGCAGATCTGTTGTCCCCTCTATATTATATTCAATCATATCTCATTTCTATTACATGTGGATCCAAATAGAGTTTGAAAGCAGATATGAGAATAAATGACCCACATGTAACAGAGTGGAAGACAAAATTGGACAGAATATGAAGAGAATAACACATCTGCTCTGAGTCATGACGGAAAAGAGTATAATTTTTTTTGAGTCCATTTTTGTTCACACATCAATACCATGGTGTTTGTTCACCCCCCAATCGGGAGGAGCCATGTGGCAACTAAAACCACTTTGGGAGTGATTTTGTGCACTCCCAAAATGGTTTTCACTCAAGATTTGTCACATGGCTCCTTCCGATTGCGGGGTAAACAAATATCATGGTATTGATGTGTGAACAAAAATGGACTCATTTGTTTCTTTTAACCTTTTGGTTGGTGGCTAGTGTAGCCCAAGTGTTAGGATAACTTAGTCAAGATGAGTAGGAGGAACATATGAAGAGGGGAAGAGAAACAACCCATTACAACATACGACCAATAATTAATTTCTTCAAACAATCCATCATTCAATTACAATACTCTCTTACAAAAACTTAAGAAGAAACTAACATCTAAAGGAAACAAATCCATAAAATAAAATTAATGTAAATCTAGCTTATTTGACGATATAGTTAATCATATCAAATATTATCAATATAGTAACATTGCAATCAATACAAATTTATCCTATTGATTTTATTTGCCTCACCTTCCTTGAGAGTTAATTTGGGTCCCTCCAAATTTCAGATATTGCCATAGAAATGTTCGTTGGCTTGTCATTTTCGGGATGGAGTTGTGTTAGCCTACCTAATTATAGTTAGTTAGTTATCATAGATTGTGAATATCTCTTCGTTGTTAGCCTACCTAATTATAGTTAGCCTACCTAATTATAGTTAGGTAGTTATTATAGATTGATTGTGAATATCGCTTAGCATATTTATTGTTAGCAAAGTCTAACTAAACTCTTGTATATATATCTCTGTTGTTAATATGAAGAGCAACGGGTTTTAATCTTCTTTATGGTATCAGAGCTTCTCGACTCCTAACCTTCTCAAACGCTTCCGCCGTCCTCTTCTCATTCCTTCCTTTCATGCCGTCTCCAACAACCAATTCTGCTGCCATGATGGAATCCACCAACAACAAATTTCACCCAGCACTTGCCGTCTCCAACATCAAGAACTCCATCCCAATTCGTCTTGAATCAGAAAAAGGCCCCTACGTCTCTTGGGCTGAATTATTCCAAATTCATTGTCGTGCCTATAACATCTACGAGCACATCATCCCGTCACAACCATTATCGGAGAAAGAAAAAGATCATGCCTTTGATAAGGATCTCTGGACCCGTCTCGATGCCATCGTCCTAACTTGGATGTACGGCACGATCTCCTCTGAATTACTCATCACCATCTAGAAGCCTAATTCCACCGCCAAGGCACAGTGGGATCGACTTGCGAGTATTTTTTTGGATAACAAACACGTGCGTGCATCGACTCTCGAAACCAGGTTTGCCAACACCTTTCTTGATAATTTTTTCGACGTCTCCTCTTACTGTCAGGAACTCAAAGACTTATCGGATCAACTTACAAACGTTGATGCTCCGGTTGACAACCATCGGTTAGTTCTTCGCCTTATAAATGGATTAAATGAGAATTATGACACAGTAGCTTCTACTATTTCTCAAATGGATCCTTTGCCGGAATTTTACGCCGCTCGATCTCGTTTGCTCTTGGAAGAGACGCGCAAATCCTGCCAGGCGGAGGTTACCGCTCGCGTACCATCACAGCAGGCTCTTGTCGCCCAGCCCTCCAATGACGCAGCCCTCCCTCCAACCTCCGGGCCCGGAACGAACTCAAACCGACATCAACAAAACAAAGGTTCGGCCAATTCATCAACCCGAAATCAGACCTCATATCATGGTAAAGGGAAAGGTCGAGGTCGTGGAGGATCGAATCATAATGGAGGATCGTCTAACGGGGGCGGGTCGCACAACTATCCGCCACCTCCTTTTTGGCCTCCAAATCAGCATCAATGCCAGCAGTACTACCCACCTTGGGCTGCTCCGTGGAATCAGACTTGGACTCCACCTCCACCGTGTCCTTATCCCACTAGCGGGTGGTCACGCCCTCCACAACCATCCAGGCAGTCTGGAATCTTGGGTCATCGTCCACCACAAGCTCACACCACACAGTTTCAACCAACGGATTTGGAACAGACTTTTCAAACGATGGCTTTAAACCCCCCAGATAATAATTGGTATATGGACACGGGTGCCACTTCTCATATGACAAGCGATGGAGGTAATCTTACGGCTTATTTTAATTTGAGCAAAAATAAAAATATTATTGTCGGTAGTGGTCAGGAAATCCCAATTCATGGTTATGGACATAAATCCCTTCCTACGCCATTCCCACTCCTTCGTTTAACAAATGTGTTTCATGCCCCGAAACTTATTAAAAATCTTATTTCTGTTCGTCGTTTCATGACTGATAATAATGTGACCATTGAATTTAATCCTTGTGGATTTTTTGTGAAGGACATTCAGACTGGGAGGCAAATCATGAGGTGTAATAGCACTGGCGACCTCTACCCCATCACCAACACCAACACACGCCAACAAACTGCCTCGCCATCCACATGTGCTGCTTTATCGCCTACTCTTTGGCACAATCGATTAGGACACCCAGGAGTTTCTATTTTACATTCCCTTAAGAATAAGAGGGTTATTGATTGTAAGCCCATCTCCCATTCTAATATTTGTCAATCTTGTATTTTTGGAAAACATGTGAAACTACCTTTTTATTCTTCTAATGCTTGCACTTTGTCATCTTTTGATATAGTGCATAGTGATTTTTGGACATCCCCTGTGTTAAAGCTCTGCAGGACATAAGTATTATGTGTTCTTTTTTGATAACTATAGTGATTTTTTGTGGACTTTTCCTATTGGCAAAAAAATCACAAATTTTTTCTCTTTTTTTTGGCCTTTAGCACATTTATATAAATCCAATTTCACAAACCCATAAAAACATTCCAATTTGACAATGGGACAGAATTTTCTAATAACGCCTTCAAATCTTTTTGTCAACAAAATGGTCTTGAATTCCGTTTCTCTTGTCCCTATACTTCTTCCCAAAATGGAAAAACCGAACGCAAAATCCGCGCTATTAATAACATCATGCGAACTCTTCTTGTCCACTCTTCAGTCCCATCCGCTCTCTGTCATCACGCCTTGCAAATGGCCACATATCTTCTCAATATAATTCCTCACAAAAATCTTCAGAACCATTCTTCCACGGATATCCTCTACTCTAGAGCCCCTTCCTACGATCACCTTCGAGTTTTTGGCTGTCTTTGTTTTTCCATTATTTCCTGTCACGACCCACACCCGGATATTCGGGCACGAGTGCGTGGGCACGTCCAGCCTACGCCGCAGAATCGGCGGTAGTACGCTGTCTAGGGCATGATCACAGGTGATGAATCTAGCTCATTCACAATAATTAAATAGGCAAGGAAAAAATAGCAGGAAAAGAATGCTAAGATTTTATAACCAGAATATGATAATCAAATCCAGAGTTTATTACAGAACCATAGATTATATCGGGGACAAACCCGATTACTAAGATGAAAGGAAATAAACAACTAATGCTAACTACTCTGCAGGAGTAGTCTCCTGGGTGGGAACCGGCTCTGCAACTGTATCACCTGCTGGCTCATAGGGTCCATAGTAGGTAGGGGCAAGGTTCTCGTCATCGCCTAAACAACGGATCCAGTCAGGAAAGGAGCAAAGTACACAATGCACAACAAGATTTAAGCTAAATATTTGTGACAGGTAGAAAAAAATAACTGACTAAGCATCATGTTGAGAATATGCGTAAGTAAAAATTGAAATTAACTGAGAAATAATGCTATAAAACAAGACTAGAAGTAAAGTATGATTAATTGCTATAAACCAGAAATACGAGTAAAACAGGAAAAATGTGACAGGAAATGTAACTGTAACAAGACAACCAGAACTGCAATAAGACATGAACTATGTGCGTGAACTTGTGTATTTAGAATACATAGTTGGCATGTAGGGATTTATAAGGCTAATAAGGCCGTCATAGACGACTAGTGACTAGGAACAATCAAGTATAAGGCTGATGGTACAGTCGCGTACCAACAGCTAGTAACAGGACCTGGGGAAGGGTAAACTACATGCCTCCTAGTATTCTCCCACCCGACATGAAAAGCAAGACACGAAATACATTATTCAAGACATGAAATCCAGTGTTCTAACTCTACATGTAATCATCAATGGTACAAATAAAGCAGGGAATTTATTTATCACAATATAAAGGTTAAACTTGAAGTGCGGGTACTTGCCTGTTGTTTGGATCTGATTAATATGGTTCTTGGGAAAATTTCCAGAGATGAGTCCAAAAGCTAAAAATAGACATTACCATCACGCTCAGAAGATGTCAAATAGCTAGAAACGCCTGTCCTTGGGTCCAATTTGGAGACAAGGGCAAAAACGGCAGTTTCGGGTCAAAACGGGGTCCGCCGGTGGGCCCGCTTTGTACCGAAAAACGTGTCCGGGTCAAAGGTCTCCAAATTCACCAAACTTAGTGTCAACAGGTCAGGAACGCTAATACGAACCCAACGGAACTTCCAGATTTGGATTCCGATGAGCCGAACACAAAATCGCCCGTCGAGCGGGGCCTGTGGGGCCCACGACACGCGATTTCGTCAACGTTCTCAGAATCGAACCAAACTTGACCCACAGGACCAGCGTATCGCTACGAGTCCGATGGTGCAAGTTTCGTCTCGATCTGACGAGTGTGCACGAAGTTAGGGTAAATTACAGAAAAGCCGGATACGGGGCGATGTCCGCGGATACGCGTTGATTCCGGTGTGCACGCACACCCGAATCAGCTTCCACGAAAACTCACACGTCCGTATCGACGATGCGTACGTATCTGTGAAGACCGCACGCGACCAAGTCGTCCCGTTTGGCGGGACGGACTCAGTTCCGGGGTGAAACAGGGTCTGGTTTTTCCTGTTTTTGGATCGCGGTGTGCGATCACCACAGGACGCGATGTCCCGAACAGTTTGTCCGGACACCGAGAGGGTCATACAGGCTTCACAACGCAATTTACAGATTTGAAAACGGAGATACAGGGTGCAAGATACGAGTACCTGAACCGGGTTCTTTGAAACAGGAAAAATCTTGTGTCCGTGTCGTGTCCGACACGACACGAGGAGATTCAGGAATTAGGGTTCGGGTTTGCACTCCGGCGAGGGAGCCCGGCCGGAGGCTGGGCGGTGCTGCGTGGCCGCGGGTGGTCGGCTGTCGGGGCGGTGCAGCCGCTGCTGCTGCTGCGGGGCGGCTCGTCGTCGTCGAGGGAAGGAGAGAGGAGCCGGGGAGAGGCGGCGCTGGGCGTCGACGGTGGCGGCGGCGCTGCGAGGGGCTGCCGGAGGCGAGGCGGTCGGCAAGGAGAGGGACGACGGCGGCGAGGAGGGTGGCCGGAATTTAGGTTTAGGGTTTCGGTGACCGGAGGAGAGGGGAAGTATATAAAGGGAGAGAGGAGGCTGGGGGGGGGGGCCGAGACGGGCGGCTCTGGCGGGGTCGTGGGGAGCGTGGGCGGCCGGAGCGGGCGGATCCGCGGCGGAGGTGGCGGGAAACGCGGGGGCGTGGGCTGGGGACGAACGGGTCTCCGGGTCGGGTGGCGGGTCGGGCGGACCCGACCCGACCCGGTAGGCCGGATGGGCCGGGCGGGTTTGGGCATTGGGCTGGGCCCAATTGGGCCGGGCTCGGCGGGCTTAGGGTTTGGGTTTTATTAAAATAATAAAAATAATAATAACAATATCAGTAAACTAATTAATTAAATAAATAAATAGTTTTAGGTGATTTAAAATTAGGTCCGGGGCCCGATAAATTCCAGAAAAATTACCCTAAGTCCAGTTTTCTATTTTACACCCAAAAATATTATTTTCACAATATTTTAATATTGTTTATTATCAATTAAAAATTAGGTAATATTTCAAAACCCTGATTTTAATTACAGAAAATTTCCAGAAAATTGTGAAAAATCCCAATTTAAATATTTTTGAAAAAATCAGGGGCTTACAATCTACCCAACTTATAAAATTTCGTCCTCGAAATTTAAATCATGGTAGGGTTCTCTCTGTCCAAACTCACTTGATTACAGTCTAACGGGTTTTCCCTCAGGTGAATCTTGCGGTCGCTACCCAACTTAGAATTTTACCCATATCCTTTAAGGCTGTACAACTAGTATAGCTAGGTCCCAACTTAATAAATCATGGTATTGAATTTTTTTAAGTCTGCAACACAAAACACATCACTTAGGGTATTGCCTTAGTCATAAAGGGTTAACATCAATTTGACCGGTCTGAGGGGTATGTCTAACACTACAATTCAACTTATATCAAACACAGGATTTTGTCATTCCGAAGTAAGGGAAGACGAGGATCAATAATAAGAGTTTTAAGGGCGAGGTGGTAGAGCAGAGGTATAGGGATCAAGGCGTTTAAAGAATTCTAATGGGGATTGTCAGGCGGCTATGGATTGAGATTCTATTCTGGTAATCATTTGTTCGCATGCTCGTATTAGTACGGTTATGTAACTGATACGATATGCTCGGACACTTTTAGGGCAAGTATACTAGTCAACTATATATCTCAATCCACGTAAAGTAGTCGTGCGAAATGCGAATCAAAATGCACTAAGGTTGATCAGACCGTAGTACACTGATTCTGAATAGACACTTGTATTAGTGGGGTTGATCAGGCCTCAATAATACATGTGTCATGAACAAGCCCGATAAAAGGGTAAGCTTGCAAAACTAGGCTATAAAATAGCAGCATATGTCAAGTTCAGCAAAATTAAGTGCGCTAGATGATGATGAAAAGGAGGTACAAATTATTTAAATCCACAAAACAACACATAGTAAGCATAATAGCAACCTCTAAAATCTTCTATAGTTATCAAATTTAAAAGCATACCAGGTATTTAGCAAGTTCAAAATTACTAAGTTGGGGCTGAGGTCACGAACCAATAGGCATGAGCTAAACAATACTAGAAAAGGTATCTACGAATCACTTACGCGCATTAGCTGCTTCCAGAGTTTGCGCGTTCTCCACGGTCATCACGTAAGCTTGTCCGCGTCCTGGAGCAGTGGGGCAGTCCCTCACTCGATGTTCTGTTGATCCACAATATAGACAGGCACCTAGTCTCATCCTACAAACTTGCCAGGTGTGACCTTGTTTTCGACAAAAGCCACAAGTGGGAACTCGTTGGGTCTGCCCTTGAGCTTGATGTTGGGGTGCTGGAGCTCGAGGGAGAGGACGCTGGGCTTGCTGCGGGGATCTCTGCTGTTGTTGTTGTTGAAAAGGACGTTTGTTGGGTCCCGCATTTCCGGTATCTCTTTCTCGCTTTAGCTTATGCCCCATGTCTCGCTCAACGCCTTGTGCCACGTTTAAGATTTCCTCATAAGTGCAAGCTCGGCTGGTGGTGACAGCAAGGCGAATATCCGGAGACAGCCCCTTCTTGAATCTACGGGCTCTGTCCTCCGGGGTACGAACCATGTACTCCGCAAAGTGGCTTAACCTGCTAAATTCAGCAGTATACTCATCAACAGTCAGGTTACCTTGTTCCAGTCTCTCGAATTGGCTTTCGAGAGCTTCCCGAGCTACTTCGGGGTAAAATTTCTCCTTGAATAGTCTCTTGAAGTCCTCCCAGGTAAGGTCAGGAGCAGATAGTTGAGGTTCGTCCCTAAACCAGGTCCGAGCTATGTCGAACAGTTGCAGGCTTGCGGACTCCACTTTGAGGTCATCAGGGACCCGGGCAGTCTTCAGGAGTCTCTCGACATTCTCTATCCACTCATCGGCATAGAGAATGCCCTCAGTTCCATAGAATTCCAGAGGCCTAAGGTTCTTGAAGTCTTTGGCACTCCCTGGCCTCTTGAGTGACGACTCCTGGGGCTTAAGAGCTTCTGAGAGGCTGGTCCGCAGAAGTGCCGTCTGTTCTTTCTGGGATTCCACCAATCCCTGGAACACTCCTAGCAGCTGTGCCCCATCTAGGGTAACTGCCGGAACAGATGGAGGCGGAGGGAGGGCAAGAGTCTCGGGCACATTCTGCTCAGCTGGTTCTGATGTGCCTCCTACTGTGTTCCTGGTCTGGACCATTCTGAAAGATTAAGGGATAGGAAGATCAGAATAGAATACTTGGAAATCAAAGGCGATAGGAAAAATTGAACAGCAATGATATCAAGAATTGAAAGGACGCTATACTGTGAATGAGCTTTTCCTAGAATCCTCAATTTTTATTCCATACCCTGTCCTAAGGTATTACCCTATTTTAGGATAGGACCTGCATGGGCCACCACTAAAACGTGTCACGACCCACACCCGGATATTCGGGCACGAGTGCGTGGGCACGTCCAGCCTACGCCGCAGAGTCGGCGGTAGTACGCTGTCTAGGGCATGATCACAGGTGATGAATCTAGCTCATTCACAATAATTAAATAGGCAAGGAAAAAATAGCAGGAAAAGAATGCTAAGATTTTATAACCAGAATATGATAATCAAATCCAGAGTTTATTACAGAACCATAGATTATATCGGGGACAAACCCGATTACTAAGATGAAAGGAAATAAACAACTAATGCTAACTACTCTGCAGGAGTAGTCTCCTGGGTGGGAACCGGCTCTGCAACTGTATCACCTGCTGGCTTATAGGGTCCATAGTAGGTAGGGGCAAGGTTCTCGTCATCGCCTAAACAACGGATCCAATCAGGAAAGGAGCAAAGTACACAATGCACAACAAGATTTAAGCTAAATATTTGTGACAGGTAGAAAAAAATAACTGACTAAGCATCATGTTGAGAATATGCGTAAGTAAAAAGTGAAATTAACTGAGAAATAATGCTATAAAACAAGACTAGAAGTAAAGTATGATTAATTGCTATAAACCAGAAATACGAGTAAAACAGGAAAAATGTGACAGGAAATGTAACTGTAACAAGACAACCAGAACTGCAATAAGACATGAACTATGTGCGTGAACTTGTGTATTTAGAATACATAGTTGGCATGTAGGGGTTTATAAGGCTAATAAGACCGTCATAGACGACTAGTGACTAGGAACAATCAAGTATAAGGCTGATGGTACAGTCGCGTACCAACAGCTAGTAACAGGACCTGGGGAAGGGTAAACTACATGCCTCCTAGTATTCTCCCACCCGACATAAAAAGCAAGACACGAAATACATTATTCAAGACATAAAATCCAGTGTTCTAACTCTACATGTAATCATCAATGGTACAAATAAAGCAGGGAATTTATTTATCACAATATAAAGGTTAAACTTGAAGTGCAGGTACTTGCCTGTTGTTTGGATCTGATTAATATGGTTCTTGGGAAAATTTCCAGAGATGAGTCCAAAAGCTGAAATAGACATTACCATCACGCTCAGAAGATGTCAAATAGCTAGAAACGCCTGTCCTTGGGTCCAATTTGGAGACAAGGGCAAAAACGGCAGTTTCAGGTCAAAACGGGGTCCGCCGGTGGGCCCGCTTTGTACCGAAAAACGTGTCCGGGTCAAAGGTCTCCAAATTCACCAAACTTAGTGTCAACAGGTCAGGAACGCTGATACGAACCCAACGGAACTTCCAGATTTGGATTCCGATGAGCCGAACACAAAATTGCCCGTCGAGCGGGGCCTGTGGGGCCCACGACACGCGATTTCGTCAACGTTCTCAGAATCGAACCAAACTTGACCCACAGGACCAGCGTATCGCTACGAGTCAGATGGCGCAAGTTTCGTCTCGATCTGACGAGTGTGCACGAAGTTAGGGTGAATTGCAGAAAAGCCGGATACGGGGCGATGTCCGCGGATACGCGTTGATTCCGGTGTGCATGCACACCCGAATCAGCTTCCACGAAAACTCACATGTCCGTATCGACGATGCGTACGTATCTGTGAAGACCGCACGCGATCAAGTCGTCCCGTTTGGCGGGACGGACTCAGTTCCGGGGTGAAACAGGGTCTGGTTTTTCCTGTTTTTGGATCGCGGTGTGCGATCACCACAGGACGCGATGTCCCGAACAGTTTGTCCGAACACCGAGAGGGTCATACAGGCTTCACAACGCAATTTACAGATTTGAAAACGGAGATACAGGGTGCAAGATGCGAGTACCTGAACCGGGCTCTTTGAAACAGGGAAAATCTTGTGTCCGTGTCGTGTCCGACACGACACGAGGAGATTCAGGAATTAGGGTTCGGGTTTGCACTCCGGCGAGGGAGCCCGGCCGGAGGAGGACGGCGCCGGCGCGGGGGAGGCCGGCCGGAGGCTGGGCGGTGCTGCGTGGCCGCGGGTGGTCGGCTGTCGGGGCGGTGCAGCCGCTGCTGCTGCTGCGGGGCGGCTCGTCGTCGTCGAGGGAAGGAGAGAGGAGGGAGGAGCCGGGGAGAGGCGGCGCTGGGCGTCGACGGTGGCGGCGGCGCTGCGAGGGGCTGCCGGAGGCGAGGCGGTCGGCAAGGAGAGGGACGACGGCGGCGAGGAGGGTGGCCGGAATTTAGGTTTAGGGTTTCGGTGACCGGAGGAGAGGGGAAGTATATATAGGGAGAGAGGAGGCTGGGGGGGGGGGGGGCCGAGACGGGCGGCTCTGGCGGGGTCGTGGGGAGCGTGGGCGGCCGGAGCGGGCGGATCCGCGGCGGAGGCGGCGGGAAATGCGGGGGCGTGGGCTGGGGACGAACGGGTCTCCGGGTCGGGTGGCGGGTCGGGCGGACCCGACCCGACCCGGTAGGCCGGATGGGCCGGGCGGGTTTGGGCATTGGGCTGGGCCCAATTGGGCCGGGCTCGGCGGGCTTAGGGTTTGGGTTTTATTAAAATAATAAAAATAATAATAATAATATCAGTAAACTAATTAATTAAATAAATAAATAGTTTTAGGTGATTTAAAATTAGGTCCGGGGTCCGATAAATTCCAGAAAAATTACCCTAAGTCCAGTTTTCTATTTTACACCCAAAAATATTATTTTCACAATATTTTAATGTTGTTTATTATCAATTAAAAATTAGGTAATATTTCAAAACCCTGATTTTAATTACAGAAAATTTCCAGAAAATTGTGAAAAATCCCAATTTAAATATTTTTGAAAATATCAGGGGCTTACATTTCCCTCCCAAACAATTAACAAACTCCAAGCTCGTTCCACTCCTTGCGTTTTCTTAGGATATCCACCAAATCATAGAGGATACAAGTGTTATGATATTTCTTCCCAACGAATTATCATCTCTCGACACGTCCATTTTGACGAAACTCGTTTCCCATTCGCTAAGACCAATCCTTCCACAAATTCGTCATACTCGTTTTTGGATAATTCCTTGCATCCAAATATTCAACCCCATTTCAAATTTTCCACGCCCATTGCCCCTGTCTTTGGGCCGCAACCACCTACTGAGCCCAGCCAGCCGCCTCCGGCATCTTCCATTGGCCCGCTCCCAATGGCCCAAACTTCTCCCCTCCAAAATACCTCTGGTCCGTCCACTCCCAAGCAGTCTGCTATGACCAGCCATCCATCCCTACCACTAAATCCCACTCGTACTATTATCACGCGGAGTATGCATGGGATTTATTGTCCCAAACGCTAATTCAATCTTTCTTCCTCAATCACACCATCACCTCTTCCCCGCAACCCAAAAGCTGCATTGTCTGACCTAAATTGAAAATCCGCCATGAACGACGAATTTAATGCTCTTCTTAAAAATAATACGTGGGATTTAGTTCCACGCCCATCTAATGTGAATGTCATTCGTTCTATGTGGATTTTTCGTCACAAAAAGAATTCTGACGGTTCTTTTGAGCGGCATAAAGTCCGACTTGTAGGTGATGGCAGGTCTCAGCAGATTGGCGTGGATTGTGACGAAACATTTAGCCCCGTGGTAAAGCCCGCTACTATTCGTACTGTTCTCAGCATCGCCTTGTGTCATTCTTGGCCGATTCACCAATTGGATATCACAAATGCGTTTCTGCATGGTCACCTTAACGAAACAGTATACATGCATCAACCACTGGGTTTTCGGGATTCTACACACCCTGACTACGTATGTCTATTGAAGAAGTCGCTTTACGGTCTCAAACAAGCACACCGTGCCTGGTATCAGCGGTTTGCCGAGTTTGTCGCTACCATTGGTTTTGTTCATAGCAAATCGGATCACTCCCTGTTCATTTACAAACAAGGACCCGACCTAGCCTTTCTTCTACTTTTTGTTGATGATATCATCTTGACGACATCATCCACAGCCTTACGTTCGTCTATTATGTCTCTTCTGGCTTCAGAATTTGCTATGAAGGATTTGGGACCTCTTAGCTATTTTTTGGGAATTGCAGTTACACGAAATTCTTTCGGACTTTTTCTGAGTCAATCAAAATACGCGGAGGAGATTCTCGACAGGGCAGGAATGACGACATGCAATTCTTCTAATACACCTGTTGACACAAAAATCAAACTCACTCATGATTCAGATCCCCCCTTCGATGATCCGACTCATTATCGGAGTTTAGCAGGTGCATTACAATATCTCACATTCACCCGGCCGGATATATCTTATGCAGTTCAACAGGTATGCTTACACATGCACAATCCTAAAGTCGTGCATATGCACGCTTTAAAGCGGGTGCTTCGGTATATTAAAGGCACACTTGACCTTGGCTTGCAACTCTATAAATCATCAGTTTCAAGTCTCATTTCATACACCGATGCAGATTGGGGTGGCTGTCCTGACACTCGATGCTCGACATCTGGTTATTGTGTTTTTCTTGGCGAAAACTGTAAACCCCCTGATTTTTTTAAAATTTTCAAAACTGGATTTTTCACAATTTTATGGAATTTTCTGGGAATTTTTTGTAATTTAAAAACAGAGTTTTAATTATTAAATAATTTTTAATTGATAATATACAGTATGAAAATATTATGAAAATAATATTTTTGGGTGTAAAATAAAAAACTGGACTTAGGATAATTTTTTGGAATTTATTGGGCCCCGAACATATTTTAAAACACCTAAAATCTATTTATTTAATTATTTATTTATTAAATTATTTACTGATTTTTTAATATTATTATTAATATTATTATTATTTTTATTAAATCGGCCCAGCCCGCGGCCCACTGGACCCGGTCCACCGGGCCCAGCCCCACCCGGCCCAGTACCCGCCCTAGCGGGTCGGGTCGGATCCGTCGCCCGACCCGCTACCCGACCCGGCCACCCGTCCCTGACCGCGTCCCCTCCCCCGCGTCCACCGCCGCTCCGGCCGCTTCGCACTGCTCCGCCCGGCCACGCCACCCTCGCCTCCGCCTTCTCCGCCACTCCTCCGCCTCTCTCGGCCCCCCCAGCCCCTCGCCCCGCCTACAAAACCCCCTCGCTCTCCTCCTCCGGCTACCCCCAAACCCTAGCCACCGCCGCCAGCCGCCTCGCCGCGTCCAGCCGCCCCGCCACGATGCCACCACCGCCGCCCATCCCTCTCCTCCGGCCTCCTCCTTCCTCCCCTCCTCTCCACCGTCGACCTCCGCCTCGACAGCACCCAGCAACAGCAGCAGCGGCCGCAGCAGCGCCTCCGGCCGCCCTGCGCCACCTCCGCCGCCTCCCAGCGCGCCGCCGCGCTGTCCCCGGCCCCCTCCGCCTCAGTCCGACCGTCGTCTCTGCCGCATAGCCGCCGGAGTTCAGCCCTAACCCTAACCCTAATTTTCCTGTATCCGACACGTGTCGGACACGTGTCGGACCCAATTCAAACCCCGATTTTCGGGTCCCGTTCAGGTGCGTGTATCTCTCTCCTCGTAGCTCTGATTTTGATTCTGTAAATTGTGTTACGAAGCCTGTATGACCCTCTCGGTGTCCGGATAAACCGCTCGGGGCATCGTGTCCTGTGGTGATCGCACACCGCGATCCAAAAACAGGAAAAACAATACCCCGATTCACCCCGGAACTGGGTACGCTCCGCCAAACGGGACGACTTGGTCGTGCGCGATCTTCACAGATACGTGCGCGTCGTCGATACGGACGTGCAGGATTTCGCAGAATTCGATTCGGGTGTGCGTGCACACCGGAATCAACGCGTATCCGCGGATAACGTCCCGTATCTGACTTTTCTGGAATTCACCCTAACTTTGTGTACACACGTCGGATTGAAACGAAACTTGTGCCATTGGACTCGTAGCGATACGCTGGTCCTGTGACCCAAGTTTGGTTCAATTCTGAGAACGTTGACGAAATCGCGTGTCGTGGGCCCCACAAGCCCCGCTCAACGGGCGATTTTGTGTTCGGCCCATCGAAATCCAATTCTTGAAGTTCTGCTGGGTTCGTATCATCGTTCCTGACCTGTTGACACTAAGTTTGGTGAATTTGGAGACCTTTGACCCGGACACATTTTTCGGTGCAAAGCGGGCCCACATGTGGACCCCATTTTGACCCGAAACTGCCGTTTTGTCCTTGTCTCCAAATTGGACCCAAGGACAGGCATTTCTAGCTGATTGATATTTTTTGGATCTGATGGTGATGTTTATTTCAGCAACCGGAGTACCGCCTGCAAATCCAACTAAAGTCAAAGCCGCAATCAGAGCCGGAACCAGAGGCAAGTGTACCTTGCCAAACCCTGCAGTCTGCTATTTATTTCCTTGGCTTAATTTAGCATCTGTGGGCAAGTAAAACTTGTCAATTCTCAGGAGTTCCTGTGATAATATTTTGCTGGATTTATGGTGTAAATTTATATAAACTTGTTTAACTGCTTAACCTAGAAAACGTGTGACGTACTTAGTGTCCGATCATAGTCGGGTGCCAACCCCATACGCGGTGTTGGGTACGTCATTTAGAGATAGACATTCGATACCCTTACTCTTGGTACTTGTCCTATCAAGTACATCAGAACCCAGGACACTTGACACTATTCATGAGACAGAATCCTCTTGAGTTATTCACGGTGATTCTGTATAGGGTACAGGTTATGACATGGACAGTTTTTCCTAGACATTATATGACTGCTGCATTAGTTATGATCTTGCGTGTCATGGACATGAGACGTGTGATTATATTGGGTAGAGAGAGACACACAAGCTACAGGCTGATCATATATATATATACCCCTATTATTGTGAGGCACAAGACTCTCGAGCAGAGCTTGGCCCTTTACGTGTTATTACTGCTACCGGCTCCCCGACACAGAGCTTGTAGCAGCTTCAGCCTGAGTTCTAGTGATGCTCTCAACTTCCATTTATCACCTAGCTGGTTACATAGTTTACCCTGCTGTTTCATTTAATTTCTGCACTGCTTATATTTTGGCTTGTATTATTTGTACCTTGTTATGTCCCCTGAGGACCTGGAATGGACTATGTCCCCAGGTATAGCCGAAGAGAACCATCCAGAGATACACCGTACAGGAGCACTTCCAGGAGCTGTACCAGGACCTGAGGACGAGCTCGCACCAGAGGACTTCTCCTGAGCAGTGGCTGTATATAGTCAGTTATTTCTGTTTCTATTTCCAGTTCCTTTATTTCCTATCTATTTGATTTGATGTATCAGACTTGATCTCGGATTGTTCACCGAGACACTTTTATTGAGATTTGATAGTTATTTTTATTTGTATTTCTCTGGCATTTAATCTGTGATTATCTGTTGTGGATGAGATTAGATTAGTCTGTGACCTGTATCATTGGTTCTATTTCCTGTTAGACTACAGCTTAAGCATGCCCTGATGGATCCATTAAATTGGATTGTCTATCGGTGTGTGCTGCTGGCCATTGCCACGTGTCCAGTCCCTCGATATTTTGAGACTGGGGCGTGACAAAAACTTACTATCTTGGTCCTCCAAACGTCAACCTACTCTCTCTCGTTCCAGCGCCGAAGCCGAGTACCGAGGAGTCGCCAATGTCGTTTCTGAATCATGTTGGTTACGTAATTTGCTTCTTGAGCTTCATTTTCCGATTCAGAAGGCTACCATCGTTTATTGCGACAATGTTAGTGCCATCTATCTCTCAGGCAATCCAGTTCAACATCAACGCACTAAACATATCGAAATGGATATACATTTTGTCCGCGAGAAAGTTGCTCAAGGCCATGTTCGAGTACTCCATGTTCCATCTCGGTACCAAATTGCTGATATTTTTACCAAAGGGCTTCCACATATACTCTTTGATGATTTTCGAGACAGTCTCAACGTACGAAAATCTTCCGCTACGACTGCGGGGGAGTGTTAGCCTACCTAATTATAGTTAGTTAGTTATCATAGATTGTGAATATCTCTTAGTTGTTAGCCTACCTAATTATAGTTAGCCTACCTAATTATAGTTAGGTAGTTATTATAGATTGATTGTGAATATCTCTTAGCATATTTATTGTTAGCAAAGTCTAATTAAACTCTTGTATATATATCTCTGTTGTTAATATGAAGAGCAACGGGTTTTAATCTCCTTTAAGTTGTTTAAGTTATTAATACTTTTTTTTTCCTGGATTGTTGTGCTGCCAGACAAAAGTGTGGATAGGTCATGGACTAGACGTATAAATTTTATTAGAAAATATATAGATTCAATCCTGGATAGCTTGTGAAACATATGGAGGTGATTTATTACTCAACATCAGTGTTTTAAAAATCAAACCGGACCCGCATGTTCAACAGGTTGATCTGTGAACCAAAAATTTTGTAAGGTCCAAGTCATTGTTAACCTATTGTTCTTTTTTCAAAAATTGATTTTAAATGAATAATTTTGTAAAAATTGATGTCCAGAAAGAATTGAACTTTGATTACTTAGATTAATCTAGTGATTAAAACCAACTGAATGAACTAGTTTGATCTTATCCATTGTTTATCTAAATAGATCTCGGATTCCTTTTTTTAAAGACTCCTCAACACCATGAATAAAGACACTACAAAAATACAGTAATTTATCAAGAAAACTTAGTGACGGAAGTTTTTCCGTCGCTAACTAGAGACGGAACAACTACAGATAACCGACGAAAATAATATTAAAATTTAACCAAAAAAATTCATCCAGGATACGTCGTCGCTAGCTCGTCAGAAAAAAAATCTAGCGACGTCTTAGCGATAAAATATTTTCGTCGCTGCAAAACATCATATTGGCAGAACAACTTCGTTCTTTTCATTTTCGATCGGAATTTTTTTCCTCAGATACTCCCTCCTCCGTCTTTCGATTGGCGGCGCCCCCTTTCCTCCCTCCTCCTCTTCTGTCGGCGGCAGCCCCCTCTCCACCTCTCTGACCCCCTCCTCCTCTTGATCGACGGCAGTAGCAGCTACCCCTCCTCCTCCTCCTCTCCGACGTTCATGCAGAGACCCCGGCCCCTCCTCTAGGTCAATGATACCTAGTATACAAATGCTGTCTTTGGCATCTTTGCGCAACACTGTAGTGCATGATAAGCAAAAAAAATAATTGCAATCATGACTAAGATTGATGTTGTAAATGATTATTTCAACATGGGCATGGAAGGAAGTTTCTTAATTAATCTTTGTTGTCCAGTGCCGGTGATATACTTATTAACACACTGGTCTCCTTCAGCGATAGTTGGGCGACATGGACATGCGTGTTGGAATCACCTCGGTTTATGATAATTAGATTTTGCTTGTCACTTGGAATGATCGATATGCCCACTAGTTGCATAAATATGGAGAATCTATTATCAGGTTTGCGTTATGACCAATGGCAAGCCAGAATTTTAATTTTCGAAGCGAACTTGAAAAGATAGAACCATTGTCTTACCAAAAGTGTCAAACATATGACACCTCAAGAGAAGTCGAGCGGCTAAAAGCCAAATGTTGTACACCTATGAATATTTGGCTGTGTTGCATGCATATTCACATATTCCCAAGTCCAACAGGAAGAACCTTGATGATCAAGGTGAGAAATGCATGTTTCTAGGCTATAGTGAGGAAAATAATTTCTCCTGTAATGTTCCGTATCTGCACGATGCATTACGCTGAGTCGGAATGTAACGAGACAAATGTTTGATTGCATTTCAATGAGTTAGATTTGGGAGCAATTATTGATTTGAGTTGATTTAATGTGCAGATCGCGTGCAGAGTTCAGTGGGATCAGAGTAACGTCTCGCACTGGCTGAGGCATGGATGTCGTGCTATGGAATTAGGGTATTTTTTCAGAGCGGTGCAGAGATAGCGAGATTCGAACGATAATGTCGTACTTCTTAATCCGATCGGGTCGGATTATTTGGAGAGCACGGCCTGCTCGCACGGTCGTACCAATTGAGTAGATCATGCTTTGCATCAGACCACAGATTCAAGGAATCGGCCATATCGGTAAGACAGTGCTAGGGAGATCTTCGAGCGGATTCAGATTTTATGAGTGGTCTTTGTCTCTTCTCCTCTACTCCTTCATGCCTAATAATTGGAACACACATAATATCTTGGACACTTGGACTGGAACATGAAAAATACCGCACAGTGGCATGCATAAAGTGTGCGTCGTTTGGATGAATATATATGATTTGTGGCTTTGAGTTGAACCTTACGATTTGGACCAATAAAAATACTTTATTGAGTGAGCGTGCGTTGCGTACGAGTATCAGGTTGTGACGCTTTATCAAGAAAAATGTGCAGTTGTGGTTCAAAACTGGGCAACTGCATCGGAGAGGACTGTAGAAGATGGAAAATATGCATCCATGCGTCCAACAACCATGCGCCCCAAAATAAAGCTCAGAAAAGATTGGGCTGCAGAATCACCATGCGGCCCAATAAGGCGACATCCATTCTTCCCAATTAGCCGAAGTAAATTTGGCCGCAGATGGACCAGACATGGCATCCTAGCAACGGGATTGTCTCTGACACAGAATCCTGACAAAGAATATTCTGAACGCCTCAAAAGACGTGAACACAAAACGACAGAAGTTTCACGTCAGCACAAAACTTCACTCTCGATGGGTGTGCAGTGCCACGTGTATAGCACAAAAAGGACCCCATGCGTTCCATGCGTCTCTAGCTCGATATGTCACAGACTCCATGCGATCCATGCGTCTCTGACCCCATGCATCCCAGGCTCCGTGTGTTCCATGCGTCTCTCGTCCCATGCGTCCCAAACTCCATGCGATCCATGCGTCCCAGGTTCCATGAGTTCCATACGTCTCTGGCCATATGCGTCACAGACTCTATGTGTCACATGCGTCTCTGGCCACATGTATATCAGACTCCATGAAAACTAAATTATGTTGCTACGACAAGAGTGATTCT
The DNA here is from genome assembly GCA_036927795.1 of Iris macrosiphon. NCBI lineage: Eukaryota > Viridiplantae > Streptophyta > Magnoliopsida > Asparagales > Iridaceae > Iris > Iris macrosiphon. The sequence continues at coordinate 181,663,019 of JAYESA010000006.1, read as the reverse complement.
CTCCAACCAAGCGTCGATCATGTGTCAAGCTGACCAAGTCACGCCTACAAAGGACGAGAACCACCCAGATCTTCAGCAACAGAAAATTCCAACAACCGCCTACGTGACAGCCTGGCTCGCTCACGGTTACAGCTGCACCATGTTAAGGAGGCGCACGTGGCACCCTCTAGCATCCATGCGGCCCAACATATGTGCACCCAAGGATGACTATATATACCCGGATGGCCTGGCCAAACAAGGGGGGACGCACACACAGGGGTCGCCAAAATAGAGAGAGAATATACATAGACGAGCAAAGAGAGAACGTAAGTTTCTTCACCCTGCATCAGATCGTCAACGGAGTAAAATAGTCGCTGCACTTCTCAACCTCCCCAGATCAAAATATTGTACTTAGATAATTTTGTTTAGCATTCTTTGTACTCTTTTTCGTTCCTCAAATACAAAGTTTGCATGAACTCAGTTAATGGCGAACAAGATGGCGACTCTGCTGTGGACTTCTTTCTCCTCTGATAAGAAAGTTGTGACGCAATCCGACGCAGCCAAGATCGGATCAACTCAAAGGATATTGGTGGTCCACTTCGACCAGTAGGCTTTCGAGGAGATGCTCTTGGAGGGAAACGCTAGTCCTTCGTTAAGGCTAGCAAAGCCCAAGAAAACCTATAAGACGTAGGTAGCAAAGGCCGCTGCGCCTCACCTAACTGCGGAGCATGCACTCCTCGTCTCTCTCTCTCTCTCTTTCTCTCTCTCTGTCGCAGGGACCATACATCATACGTCCATTGCTTATGCAGCATCCCCTTCCAACAAGAAGGGTGCTCATCACCTGAAGACCCGCAGGACGTGGGTAGGAAAGGCCACGTCTCACCCAACTGTGGAGCATGCGCTCCATGTCTCTCTCTGATACTGAAAGCGCACAGGCTGTCCACACTCATGTGGCCTCCTTGCCTGAAAAGGAGAATACTCAGTACCCGAACTCTGGCAGAGAAAAATAATACGATGCCAAGAGTTTCGGGGTTGATGCGCAGCCCATGTGGCCGCAACGAAGGATGCAAAGAAGAAAGCAGTATACGGCTTCCAGCTTAGCCGCATGCGTCTCTGACACCCCTAGAAGCTCTGTCTTTGACAGAATCTCATCTGGCCATGCTTCCATGCGCCGCTTTAAGAAAAATCAAAACTTGGACTCTTCGTACTATGCGCCTGCACGTGCTAAGTCGAAGAAGTATAGAGCAGTGCGAGCTCATCAAGCTCAAGCAACTGTCAATTTGCTGGTCGTCAGCGGGCACCGCTAACCATTATGCGGGCCCCTGAAGACCGTCATGTGCGTCCAGCCCGCAGCGGCAAATGTGCAGGGTCCGTCTCAAAAGTCTTCCACTAATGATCTAAAAAAATTCTTGTACGAACCCTACATCAGGGAGCAAAGGCAAAACCCACAAACCCGTGCGCTCGGTCTACCCATGCTCACGAAAAAGGGTGCAAAAGTAAATCAGCCCTTGCATGACTTGCACGACATGATCAATCACAAGCACAAGACGAGGGAGACAACTAAGACACGTGGAGTGTCCTCCCAAGGACATTACTGTGCCAAAATTATCATCAATTGCTGCTGCAACAAAGTGGCAGTACCCCCAAACAGGCAATCAGAATTCCAACGAATGCATCCGAAGGCACCTAGCCGGCAACAATCCAGAAATCAGGTGCAAACATCAGAGGAGGATGAGCTACCATTCTCTCCATGTTACTTTACTCGGAAGGAAGCTTCCACCGTGCGAGGAAGGAAGCCCAGCACCTCCAATCCATCACTCCCAACCAACGGATTCTGAAGGCAACGACCAGAAGGACCAGCAGCGGGACCTGCGGAAGGTATTTTCTAAGGTACCTGCTTGAAGAAAAAGTTATCAGCCGCTGGGGGTAGTTCTTCTTCAGGACCACTGGGGTTTCACAAGCTGGGGGTAGTAATCCCCCAGACCTATATAACAACCCGGCATTCCGATAAGGCAGTAATTTCCAAGGAACAGACTCCGATATCCCGGGGGTAGCCACCCTCGTTAAGATAACGTAGCCTCCTACGCTGGGAGTAGTGTTCTCTCTGAATCTGAGGAGGAGACGACGCTACCTGATCACTATTCCCAATAATAATCTAAGACGAAAAGTGCGTCGTCCACTGCCCCGTCCATCTCTTCCCATGTGAGGACTGTATATATGGCAGAGGACGATCATGAAGGCCCCAACGACCGACAATGCCTCGAGGCTCTTGAGGCCATGATGAAGACGGTGAGTTCATCTATGCAAGTCCTGACCCAGGCAATGCTAAAAATTAAAGCAAACATAGCTTCCCAATCAGCAAGGGCTTCTAGACAAGCAATCTTGGATCTTGGGACAAACGCGAATTCTGACTCAACCGCTCCGTCCATAGGAGGTAATCACCCTATGCTTGGCTCATCTGCCCCTTCCGCAAGAGACGAAGCCAGAGAAGCAATGAGAAAAATCTGGAAACTCCGGGCTCGCCTAGATTCCTTGGGCAGTCGGGACTCACTGTGTGTAAAACCCCTATTCCTAGAAATCATATAAACCTTTTTTTATTATTAATTATTAATTTAATTATATTAATTAGTGGTTAATTAGGAGAAATAGATTTTTATTAATTTTTATTTTAGGTGTTGGTACACTTAGAGGATTTATGGGACCATTAGGAATTTTTTCGAATTTATTTCATATAGGAGACCCCTTGAGCAATTGCTAGCTTAATATTATGTATTAGTGTAATTCTAGATTTTTCCTATGAGTATATATACGTATATATAAATATGTATATACATATATACTTTAAAGAAAAAAAATATAAAAGGAAAAGAAAAAAAAAGAAAAAAAAAGAAAACTATTAAATAACTATTCATTATTAATAACTCCTAATACTATTACTACTCATACTACCAACCCCCTTAGCCAATAACCAACCCACCCGTAGCATTATGTCATAGGAGCCCCTTGTAAATATGTAGCAGCAAACATCATTTCCTTTAGGAAGAAACCAAACCCGCACCCTTAAACCACGTTAGCCGACCCCCTTTTTTTCTCTCTTTCATATATATATATATATATATATATATATTAAACCCTAACCCTATAATCATCCAAACCCTTCCTCTTCCCATCTAGACCTAGAGAGCGTCGTTACCGCAACCGAAGAACCCCGCCAGGCCGTCCAAACCAATCCCGACGACCGCGCACCCCACAACCTGCAGATTTCTGCAGCGAAGTACCTGTGTTCCGGAGTTGTTTCCCGTCGCCTCGCTCAACCAAACGCCACCCTGTCTTCACCGGTATGCTCATCCCTTAACCCTCTTTCATATCTGTGTGATAGAAGACCTCGAAAAACGCATAACCATAGGCAAAAATAGCGCCAAAGTTGGCAGAAATAGACCGAATTCTGGGATCGCAGAAAACTGCGGTGACCACCTATGTCTCCGAGTTTGTATCTCCCACCACAGAGATCCGAATTTGATGATTCTTTTTTGTATGCGTAGACTACTTGACCTAGTTTAATTCATGTTAAATAACCCTAGATTATTAACTGCTTTAGACAGAATTAAATTTGTTGGAAAACCTCGCGAACACACTTTTCCAGATTTTCATAAGTTGTGAAATGGAGCGCGTCGCGCCAAACGGGACCGCCCCGTCGTGTACCAAGTATACCAAACGGTGCGCGCTGCGTAACCGGACACGTGAGAGTTCGCGAAAACTGATTCGGACGCGTGTGCGCACCGGAATCAGCCCGTATCTGCGGACAAACCCCGTGTCGCAACTTTTGCGAAAGTCGTGCATATTTTGTGCACGTTCGTCAGATTGTGACGAAACTTACGGTACTGGACTCATGGTAATGCGCTGGTTCTGTGACCCAATTTTTACACAATTCTGAGACAGTTAACCAAGTCGCCAATTGGCGGGCCCCACGGTTGACTTTTTGGACAAATTTGTGTTTGGTCCATCGGAATCCATATTTGGACATACCATTGGATTCGTATTGACATCTAGAGTTGTTTGACCTATAATTTGTCCCATTTAGAGACTGTTACCCTTGGAACACTTTTTGGTGCAAAGTGGGCCACAAGTGGACCCCACTTTTATCCGAAATTACCGTTTTGCCCCTGTGTCCAAATTGGACGAAAGGAAAGTACTTTTTAGCTATTTTTCTTATTCTGAGAATGTTGGTGATGTCTATTTCAGCATCCGAGGATATTTGTTCTGAGGCCGTAGCTTCTGATCCTGTGTGCTTAACTTCTGGACTGTACACCTTGTAGCTTTCTTACCAGGCAAGATATCTTGCCAAATTATTTACAGTATTTTACGTGCTTAGTATATTTCTGTATATTTATTACATTTCTGTATATTTTTTGCATGTGTAGTTTTCTTTCAGTCATTACTATGTATTAGATATGTTGACACACACATGGCACTTAGTATCATGAGAGGACAATCATTAGGCGTATGGGCTTTTAACCACTCTAGTAAAAGGTAGTATATAGTTCGTACTACGGGCGTGTGTCGCGCTGGTCGCTACCCCCGAGGTATGTCGATTTTTGTAGAGTCGCGCTGGTCGCTACCCCCGAGGTATGACGATTTCTGATGTCCACTGGCGGGTGTGTGAGTTATGAGGCTTAGATCGAGTAGCCTACCCTTGCCCATACGTCAAAAAGTTGTCCTCATTTGCATTCATATAGATTGTCTTGTACAGGGTACTTACATATTTTCTACCTATTATACATGTTTACTGTATTCAAATTGGCTTATTTTTTTGTATCTTGTTACGTCCCTCTGAGGATCTGGTCCCCTTCCAGGTGTATCTGTTCTTGAGTATTTGTAGGAGCACATATTTGGATGGTTATATATGTTTCGAGGATGTCTACTCTTAGAGCCCGTGATTGTTATCTGGTATACTTATATTGTGTTTATTGTGTTGTACTTTTCCATTTGAGTTGGTAGTGGATTTATTTTCATCCAACTATCACCCTTAGATACTTATATTGATATCTAGTTTCATAGATACTGGTTATATATTTATATTTGATTTTCGTGGATAAGATTTGGATTATATCCTGTGACTTGTGACATATGTTTATACCACTTGTGGATTGATATTCATATTACAGCGTACGTATGGGTTATGGTTTCCATATATTGGAGTTGCCATATCCATGCGGCTGTCATGCTTACGTGTCCTAGTCCTATGTATTTTGGGACTGGGGCGTGACATATTTTTGTGGTGGCCCATGCAGGTCGAGAGCATATTGTCTCGGTTACGTTACTGTACCGAGCAAGCCTGCAAATAGGATTAGAATATAGGATCTTATCCACTATTGACTATGATTCGCTCTCCTTCCAATCCATTCTATTTGAATAATTGTATCCTGCTTGATTCCTGTACTTCCCTGATGATTCCTTGAGTCTCCTAAAACATAAAATTCCCTGTTACTAGATGATAAGTAGGGTAACCTTCCTATTAAGAGTACAACTAGAGTGTTGACACACCATTAAGCTTAGAATATCTAGTGAACTTTAGAATTTCTTATCTATAGATTGGTTTACCATTATCCCTTGATGTATTATGAGGACTTGAGAGTAGTATAGACGCTACTAGAGTAAGTTAAAAGTTTTACCATAATGTTGACCCTAGTATTGAGGAACCAGTATAAAACCAAAATTAAAAATTAGGACTGAACCTAACCTCCATAGTTAGATAGTATTGGAGAACTATAAACTTAGATCATTGCCTTATTATTAATAGACATCACCTTAGGAAGCCTAGAGGAATGTAATTAACGCTTTTCCTTGATCATACCTCGAACATAGCAACTAGCTTACCACTTTCCCTTAGAAAACCATGATGCTATCTAGAGCCCCTATTTTAATTTCATATGTTGTTCCTCTGCGACCTTAACGTTCGTTAATTGCGCGATGACTAAATTTTATTCTTCTACCCTTCATCTTTCAACTCGTGCCATCTGGCACTTCTGATTGTAGGCCAGGGATTTATTCTGTGTTAAGGACGAATAGTTGCTGGGATTATAGTTGTTAATGTTAAATTTTGAATTTGTGTGCTTAGTAGTTAGAACTTGATGGTTTAAGTTACTCTTGTAGATTGTGACCTGATGATTATCCCTTAGTTTTCAAATTGCATAACATGTACCCCCACCTCGATACGAGTTATATTCTCTTTCCCTTGAGGCCAATAACTGTTCCATTCTTACTATTGACACTTGCACTAAGACTAAGACTTAGGACGACCATGACCTATGTAATGAAAGAGGATACCCTAATAAATACCAAGACCCCCTTCTCGTAGATCTTAACAGGAGTTTCTACGGTATCCTTAAGGCAATTACAGTATTAGTTTATTATTATAAGTTGGGTTGTATACCTCACAACCTAGTATCACATAGTCTTTTGTCCTATTATTGAAGTGTAGCTAAATGACATTAACTGTGTGCTAACATAAGAAGATAATATTTCATCAGACTGTAGAGCTTAGAAGCCCATACCCCTATTTGGTCGACTATCGACTTAGACAAGGATTTAGTATGACCACTGTAGAGATTGTAAGAGTCTTATCTTCTTTGAGAACTGGGATTATTTTGTAACTTCTCTCATCATAATATAGCGTACTTATATTTTATGTACTATCTTGATTTATGCTGCTATTATAGCCTAGTTTTTTCAAGCTTATTCTTTTATCGAGCTTGCTCATGGCATATGTATTATTGGGTGCACACAATGATACAAATGCCTAATCAGAATCAGTGTATTAAGGTCTAGCTAACCTTAGTGCGCTTGGTTCGCTCTTCGCACGACTACTTTACGTGGATTGAGATATATGGTAGTAGACGGATATACTTGCCCCTAGACATGTCTGACACATCGTATCGGTTATATAACTGTACTGATACGAGCATGTAAATAGAAAATTACCAAAAATAGGATTTTAATCCACAACTGTCCTGACAACTTACTTTTCGAATTCATTAATCTCTTTGAACCTCGTACTTGTATTCTATCACCTTCACCTTGAATTCTTTATTATTACTCTCTATCTTCCCCTATTTCGGAAAGACGAAACCTCGTGCTGGTATAAGTTGACACTGATAGTACTAGATATACCCCATAAGGCTAATCACATGACTTAGTGACTCTCTTTTATAATTAATTAAGGGCATATCATAGATGATATGTTGGTGTTAAAACTTTAAGGATTGAATAACATGATTAAATAATTTGAGGAATAGTTTTCCTCGATGTATAGCCTTAGGTGATAGATGGATAAATTTTAAGTTCGGTAGATTGTGAACCCTCACCCAAAATTAGACCTACTTGGCTGAGATAGTGAGACTAAGGCTAGATTGAGTCCAGTTAGAGATAGAACACGATATTTTTATTTAATTTTATAATAATTATATCACTTAGCACACCTTACCGTGCTTCGATAATTAGAGCACTACACTAGTCACTGCCTTCCTACAAATTTCACACCCTTATCCTAGACGTGCCCATCATCCGTACTGATCTTTGTGCAACTTTTCCAATGGTTGGACGCTTTTATGCAAAAGAGCATTTAGGTGTCCACACCATTGACATGACACATGAAGAAACCTATTTTTCGCTCATGTGAATTTTTTCCATAATTTTCGGAATGTGCAACGCGCAACATCGCTCACCCCTTTAAACCTGGCCTTGCATTTTAAACAATGCAAATCTTATACCACCCTTGACTTTCTACCGTGGCTTAATTTTAAATTCGAGGACGAATTTTTTTTATAAGTTGGGTAGAATGTAAAATTCATATTCCTAGAAATCGTATAAACCTTTTTTTATTATTAATTATTATTTTAATTGTATTAATTAGTGGCTAATTAGGAGAAATATATTTTTATTAATTTTTATTTTAGGTTTTGGTACACTTAGAGGATTTATGAGACCATTAGGAATTTTTTTGAATTTATTTCATGTAGGAGACCCCTTGAGCAGTTGCTAGCTTAATGTTATGTATTAGAGTAATTCTAGATTTTTCCTATGAGTATATATACGTATATATAAATATGTATATACATATATAATTTAAAGAAAAAAATATAAAAGGAAAAGAAAAAAAAAGAAAAAAAAAAAGATAACTATTAAATAACTATTCATTATTAATAACTACTAATACTATTACTACTCATACTACCAACCCCCTTAGCCAATAACCAACCCACCCGTATCATTATGTCACAGGAGCCCCTTGTAAATATGTAGCAGCAAACATCATTTCCTTTAGGAAGGAAGCAAACCCGCACCCTTAAACCACGTTAGCCGACCCCCACCCCCATTTTTCTCTCTTTCATATATATATATACTTCATATATTTATTAAACCCTAACCTTATAATCATCCAAACCCTTCCTCTTCCTATCTAAACCTAGAGAGCGCCGTCATCGCAGCCGGAGAACCCCGCCAGGCCGTCCAAACCAATCCCGACGACCGCGCACCCCGCGTACCCCGCGCACTGCAGATTTCTGCAGCAAAGTACCTGTGTTCCGGAGTTATTTTTCGTCGTCTCGCTCAACCAAACGCCACTCCGTCTTCACCGGTATGCTCACCCCTTAACCCTCTTTCATATCTGTGTGATAGCAGACCTCGAACAACGCGTAACCATAGGCAAAAATAGCGCCAAAGTTGGCAAAAATAGACTGAATTCTGGGATCGCAGAAAACTGCGGTGACCACCCATGTCTCCGAGTTCGTATCTCCCACCACAGAGATCCAAATTCGATGATTCTTTTTGGTATGCGTAGACCACTTGACCTAGTTAAATTTCTGTTAAATAACCCTAGATTATTAACTGCTGTAGACAGAATTAAATTCGTTGGAAAACTTCACGAACACACTTTTTCAGATTTTCAAATGTTGTGAAATGGAGCGCGCCCCACCAAACGGTACCGCCTGCCGTGTACCAAGTATACCAAACAGTGCGCGCTACATAACAGGACACGTGAGAGTTTGCGAAAACTGATTCGGACGCGTGTGCGCGCCGAAATCAGCCCGTATCTGCGGACAAATCTCGTGTCACAACTTTTGCAAAAGTCGCACGTATTTTGTTCACGTTCGTCAGATTGCGATGAAACTTGCACCAATAGACTCCTGGTAACGCGCTGGTCCTGTGATCCAATTTTTACGCAATTCTGAGACAGTTGACCAAGTCACCAATTGGCGGGTCCTATGGTTGACTTTTTGGACAAATATGTGTTCGGTCCATCGGAATCCACATTTGGACATACCGTTGGGTTTGTATTGACATCTAGAGTTGTTTGACCTATAATTTGTTCCATTTAGAGACTGTTATCCTTGGCACGCTTTTCGGTGCAAAATGGACCACATGTGGACCCCACTTTTACCCAAAATTACTGTTTTGCCCCTGTGTCCAAATTGGACGAAAGAAAAGTGCTTTTTGGCTATTTTTCTTATTCTGGGAATGTTGGTGATGTCTATTTCAGCATTCAGAGACATTTGTTCTGAGGCCGTAGCTTCTGATCCTGTGTGCATAACTTCTGGACAGTACACCTTGCAGCTTTCTTATCAGGCAAGATACATTGCCAAATTATTTACAGTATTTTGCATGCTTAGTATATTTCTGTATATTTATTGTATTTCTGTATATTTCTTGCATGTGTAGTTTTCTTTCAGTCATTACTATGTATTAGATATGTTGACACACACATGGCACTTAGTATCATGAGAGGACAATCATTAGGCGTATGGACTTTTAACCACTCTGGTAAACCGTAGTATATAGTTCGCACTACGGGCGTGTGTCGCGTTGGTCGCTACCCCGAGGTATATCAATTTCTGTGGAGTCGCGCTGGTCGCTACCCCCGAGGTATGACGATTTCTGATGTCCACTAGCGGGTGTGTGAATTATGAGGCTTAGATTGAGTAGCCTACCCTTGCCCATACGTCGAAAAGTTGTCCTCATTTGCATTCATATAGATTGTCTTGTACAGCGTACTTACATATTTTCTACCTATTATGCATGTTTACTGTATTCAAATTGGCTTGTTTTTCTGTATCCTGTTACGTCCCTCTGAGGACCTGGTCCCCTTCCAGGTGTATCTGTTCTTGAGTATTTGTAGGAGCGCAGATTTGGATGGTTATATATGTTTCGAGGATGTCTACTCTTCGAGCCCATGATTGTTATCTGGTATACTTATATTGTGTTTATTGTGTTGTATTTTTCCATTCGAGTTGGTAGTTGATTTATTTCCATCCAACTATCACCCTTGGATACTTATATTGATATCTAGTTTCATAGATACTGGCTATCTATTTATATTTGATTTTTCTAGATGAGATTTGGATTATACCCTGTGACTTGTGACATATGTTTATACCACTTGTGGATTGATATTCATATTACAGCGTACGTATGAGTTATGGTTTCCATATATTGGAGTTGCCATATCCATGCGGCTGGCATGCTTACGTATCCTAGTCCTATGTATTTTGGAACTGGGGCGTGACACTGTGCGACTCGGGATACAATAACCATACCCCTGCGAGTGGAGAGATGTGCCGTACCCGCCCAAGTACAAGCCCTTCAACTTGAATCCATTCGATGAAAATACTTTCCCCCGTCAATACATGAGTTATTTTGAGACTGCAACTGGGCACCTACCTCGCAGTGACGCACTCCTTGCCAAGCTCTTTATGGGGGCATTGTCCGGGGTAGCATTCGACTGGTTTTGTAGCCTACAAGATAACTACATCTCGTCGTTTGACGACCTCAAAAGTCTTTTTCTCAAAAGATTCTATGACGGAGGAAGCTACATGACGATGTCCTCTCAGATGGATGTTACCCAAGGAAAAAGGGAACTCGCCCAAAATTATATCGAGCGTTTCCGACAAGCAATGCTGAGGTTGCCCACAGGCAATTCCGAGTTGACACTTATGAACATGTGTCGCATAAACTTACTTCTAGCAGTCAGCCTCTGGATGGGCGACGGTCAGTTTAAAGACTGGACGAAGTTCATCATAAGCATTGTCAACGCTGAGAAAAAGGTCAACGACGCCCGGCTTTTGGAAATATAGATCCATGTCGTCGATGATAGGAGAAAATATCCCAACAATAATAATATCGGCAACACCAACTGCGATGGAAAAGAAAAGCAGGCCCTGGTGGCCAACTTAACCAAGAATCCCGAGCAAAAGCCGGCTAGGTTCCAAAGCCCAAGGAGACTTACTCCTTTGAAGATGATGACGGCATGCCCAACTTTGACGTGCTGATGAAAGGTGCTAAACTTTGGCTTTCTGATTTCAAAGGCCCTGTAGAGGTAGCCTAGGTGAATAATCCAAAGTACTTCCATTACATCGTCACGTCCATCATGCGACGTAGGACTACTACACGCTGAAGCGGTACATCCAGCGTCTGATCGACACTAAGGCCCTCACCTTGGATATCGATGACAAGATGGTTGCCGCTAACATGACATCGCTCTAGTTCGGCTACTTTTCGACGACATAAGCCCAGGATTGGGTAATCCCAATTCCCCGGACAACGATGGTGGTCGTCAATCTTCTGCCAGCTCATGACCAAACGGTCAGACTGATACCTCTCACAACGCAACGTGGGGAGGTCATGTGGGTTCACCCCGATCTTGCTCCAGAATTGATGCAGCAGATAACACCCTCTGCCACCAAGTCTAGGGGCAAGAAGTCCAAGTCATGCTACACGATTTTCCTCCCATCTGAGGAAGCTATAACAGGAACAACGAGGTTAGGCTTTACGTACCAGCGCGAGTACAATACCCCTGACTATGGTTTACTCCCGACTATCACACCGACCTCCTCTGATCCAGGTCCATCACAGCCTCCGCCATCGGATAATTCTAAGCAAAAGGAAGTTCGCCTCGACAAACCGCTGTGCAAGGATGTAGCTCTGAGTTAAAAAAAACTAAAACATCGATATCTTAGCCCAATTGGCTAATACTCCAGCGAAGCTAACACTATTCGAGCTTCTGCGTCTCTCTAGAGATACTCGAGCCACTCTGAATGAGGATTTGCAGAATGCCGATATCTACCTTGCGCAGGTCAAACTGCCAGTTGAGGATTCGGCCGTATGACCCCACTACAACAATGTGATGGAGGCGATACCCAATATTGCATTCTCACAACAAGACATGTTGCTAAAGAACAACCGGCATGATCGTACCATGTATTACACAGGGTATATCGGTTCCATCAAGGTGGACCGGATGCACATTAATCTCGGTTCGTCAATAAGCATCATCCAGCGGAGTCTGCTTCAGACCTTGGGCATTCTAATGCATCGCCTGGCAGCCACAAATACTTCCATCACTGGCTTCAATGTAGGAAGGAGCTACCCTCTGGGCATGATTCGTCTGAAATGCCAGATCGGTGACTTGAAAACATAGGTCACTTGCTATGTCATTGACGTAGATGTATCCAACAACGTCTTGCTTAGACGTCCATGGATACATGAATATATGATCGTATCGTCGACCCTGCACCGGTACCTGAAGTACGTCGACGAGCATAACACGGTCAAAACGGAGTTTTCAGATTTTGATCCATTCAAAGGGATCGAAGCCTATTACTCTGATTCGATCATTTACAAACAGATCTACCAAGATTAAGGTGGCAATGACATCGATGATGAGGCTGAGGCTGGGACAACATCAGAAGATCCCTAGAGAGTCCGTCTAAAGGCACGCGCTCCCGACACAACCTCTCCAAGTCATGCCCCAATCACCCGCAGGTAATCGACCGTTCCCGCTAGGCGCGAATCACCGCACCAACGGTCCCGCGGGACAATCTTTTCCATCTGGACGTTGTCACGCCCCGATCTCCCGCAGGCAATCGGTCGTTCCCGCTAGGCGGGAATCACCCTCGCCAGCGCTCCCGCGGAACGATCGCTTGACCCATCCGGGATTGATGCCGCACAAGCGTGATCCACGCCCGTGCAAGGCCATGGTTCATTGGCTGGCGGCAAAAGTTCTAAGCCACAGAGTCGCACAGATTGTCCGAGTGCAACGAAGTCATGAACGCATAGCGATTCGGTAACAAGTTCTCTGAGTTGACAAATATAGCGGAAGCATTGAACACAAGTTTAAGTAAAGCAAGCTCTTTTATTGATATGAACAAGTGTTACAGGCGGCGTATAGCCAAGATTACAAGTCGCTCAAGCCTCTCTCTCTGAAACAGTAAAAGCGTGCCAAGTGGCTACAACTGTGGAATGATTGTACAGGCAATATTCAGGCGAGTTCGGGCTATGTTCACAACATTATGTCTTGTATATGTGCTTCTGTTCCAGACGCACCGTTGCTTCGGAGTGATATCCACGCCTTAGCACGTACGAAGGAGGCATCCGCACTGAACGAGGTTCTCCCGTACCCTGCATACAAACTGGTGGATTATCAGTACATTGAATGCACTGGTGGGGAAGCTACTCGCCCGCTCGACAAATCCAAACACGTAATATAAGTTCCGTGCACAACTATTAAGTTGTCTTTCTAGTTGCCTTAGGATCAGTTTCATGCAAACATTGAATAGCTTATCGTGTCGGGCAGTGCGTCGTGCGATGTTTGAGGAAACACGGCTAGACTTACCAACTTACCATTTCTCCTTCCCTGTCCAAGGCAAACATGATTAATTCAAGCACGGCATGTATATACATTCAGGGGCAATAGCATATGCAAATATTGAATATTTATAATGTTCAAGTTTAAACACACGAGGTGGACAGAGTGATGGATAAGGATAACATGCAACGAGAGCACACGATGAACACATAATGCGCTGCAAGTTATCCCATCCGCACACGATGACTAAGCCACAAGTTTAATTGCACACGATGATCACTGGCTTGATGCCATAATGGACTAGTCATGGACATGGATAGCATGCAACGGGAGCTCATATTGGATACACGATAACACACGATGCATTGCAAGCTATTCAGTCCGCACACGATGACTACACACGAAGTCTGCCCGGATCGGATCGGTGCCAGTGCCCCAGCAACGTCCGCAGAACTTATACCCTTGTGCACAAGTTGTCCATGATCGAACACGATTATTAATTTACACACGAGCATACGACAAGCAATAATACATGATTCATTTAGCTATTGGATATGCACAGTCTTCTGGGCTGATATAAGCCCGCTCGAGGGAGACTTCTAGGGAGATCCGAATACCTGAATGAGTCTTGCCACAGGAGTATAATTCATTTACTTGACATGATGCAGTCCCCTGGATTAGAAATTACCTTGGTGACCTAACGGTCCTGAATACTTGCGGGTTCATTCAGGCACGGAATGACTACTTGGTAGTCTTTCGAGGTTTGGATGAAAATAATACAACATTCAAGCAGACAAGCATGCGTTTCTAAGGAACACAGGTAAACACGTTTGCTTGGACCCGAAGGTAAGCCGAGAGATAAAGTCGTTCGGGACTCAGCATGCGAGGGTCTGAATATAAGCAGTATTTCAATTTCCATGTTCTAGCATAAGCAATACCAGTTGGGATTATTCCCTTAGCTAGGTGCGTTGGATTTATTAGCATGCAGGGGGTGAATCACCTAGCGACTAGCATGAATATTTTAGATTTTAAGTGTGCTGGCTAAGCAAAGACAAGTTCACCGTAGCTAACCACCTTAGCGATGATTCGCCTCGGTAGAGCGATACGTCAAGCGAGCCTCTGAAGCCTACGTCGGATCCCTATAGGGACAAGTCTGGATATTCTTTGCTTCTCGTTGAGGCAAAGTGGGTCGGGACAGTTGCACTTTTGCCGTTTGAGTCGGCAGTCCGCTTGAGCGGAATGGGGTGTTACAGACGTGGTGTCGCACGAGCTCAAGATGCACCAGTACAAGGCCAGGATCCGAGCAGGCGATAAATGACTAAGCTACAGAGTCGCACAGATAGTTCGAATGCAGTAGAATAATAAACAAACAGGCGATTGGTAACAAGTTCACAGAGTTACCAATAGCGAAAATATTGAATAACACAAGTATGGAAGTAAAATAAGCACTTTATTGATATTTAACAAGTATTACAAGCGACGCTATGCCGAGATTACAAGTCGCTCAAGCCCTCTCTCGAAATAATAAAAGCATGCCAAGTGGCTACAATTATGGAATGATACATAGAAGATATTCCAACATTATGTCTTGTATACGTGCTTCAGTTCCGGACGCAACGTTCCAAGGCTCCAGAGCAAACTCCATGCCTTAGCACACACGAAAGGGTTTTCGCACCGAACGAGGTTCTCCCGCACCCTGCAAGCGATCTGGTTGGTTATCAGTACATAAATGCACTGGTGGGGAGGCTTCTCGCCCGTTCGATAAATCCAAACACGTTATATAGGTTTCGTGCACCATCTATTAAGTTATCTTTCTAGTCTTGCCTTAGGATCAATTCCATGGCATAATGTACAAGCCTACTCGTGTGGCAGTGCGTCGTACGATATATAAAAAGGAACACGGTGATACTTACCAACTTACCATTCGTCCTTCCCTGTCCAAGTTAAACCAATCACGAGTAGATATAATGAATCCAAGGAAATGCATAAGCAAACACGAGTGTCATGAGCGAGGTTCTGTTTCAGGTGCACGAGTTACACGGATTACTCAGGTGCGTTGCAGAAGATGTTCGAGTGATTCAAATATGTATTATAAAAATGTGTTATACTCATATCCGTTCAGGTGTTCCAGGATGCGATGCAATATCTCGCACGCGGATTGTCGCTAAGTGAGGATGACTTATCTATATGAACATGAGGGTCGCTGGCACTTTAAGCCATTTGGACGAGTCACTTGACGGAGATGGGTATAGCGCTAAAAACTCGAGGCGCGCACCATCCTGCCGGAACATGAGAGACCCGGACTCTTTTAACGGTGATGGTGTAGCGCTAAAAACTCGAGACACAGACACCATCTCGCCAAAGCTCGAGGAGTCCCCATATAATTTTTCCCAGGTCGGCACGATCCCGGTGCCCCGACGATCATCCGAGAAATCTACGATACCTCATGCATGAGTTATCCACAAAAATGCAAGTCTTGGATTTAGATTCACGGGATCATGACATGACATGTTAATTCTTGATTCACTTAGCCATTGGATGATGCGTAGTATCTTGGACAGAGATAGGTGTAGCAATAAGGGCACATACATACCATATCGCCCGCTCGAGAGAGACTACCAAGGATCCGAATACCTGAATGAGTCTTGCTCCATGAGCTATGATTCTTTATTTACTTGACATGATGCAATCTTCTGGTTCGGAAATTTCCTTGGAGACCTAACGGTCCCGTATACTTTCAGGTTCATACTTGTATGGAACGACTATTAGATAGTCTTCCGATAAATTGGATGAATGCAAGGCAAGATAGTATTTACTTGATTGTGGCATAAAATTATGTGACAAGCATTAAAATAAGACAAACGAGTGCAAATTATAATGTAAGCAGGCAAGCATAAATTTGTATGAAATACAAGCATTTACGTTAGCACAGTCTAAAGGGTAGTGCGAGAAGTAAAATCGTACAGGGACATATCGAGTGACATAATCTATGGGGACGAGTAGTGTAAACAAGTGAAACAGTGCACTACGGATAGTATATAATGATCTACTCGAGGCATAGCGGGGTCTACTTGCATGAAGCTAAAGTAGCATGCGAGGGTCCAATTAAAAGCCAAGTTTTATTTTCATGTTCTAACACAAGCAATACAAGATGGGATTATTCCCATAGCTAGGTGTATTCTATTCTTTATTAGCATGCAAGGGGTGATTCATCTAGCGACTAGCATGTTTCGTCCATATTTTAAGTGTGTTGGCTAAGCAAAGACAAGTTCATTGTAGCCACCCACCTTAGCGATGATTCGCCTCGGTCGAGTGATACTCCGAGCGAGCCTTTGAAAGTCTAAGTCTAAAATTCTGAAGGTCCAAGTCTAGAATCTTTTGCCTTAAACGAGTCATCTTGCTGAGTAGAGCGTGTCGGATCGTTGCACTTGCGCCGTTTGAATCGGCTGTCCGCTTGAACGGAACGGGTCGTTACACTCCCCTCATCGTAAAACTACACAGGAAGGCAGCTGAACCTCTGGTCGTTCGCCTTCACAGGCCGAGTCAACCTCCGAAGGATGCTCCGCTGCCTCCTACTACGTTCGAACCCCTGGTCGTTCGCCTTCACAGGCCGAATCAACCTACGAAGGATGCTCCGGCACCTACTACGACTTCCGAACCTCTTGTGGTAAAGCTGCACAGGAAATCTCCAAAGCCATCGCTCATACTGGGGGTAGAGCTCAGGAAAGACGAGCTGGAGGAGTACATGGCCGCCCATGCTAACGTCCATTCTCTCGACGATGTAATTCTGAAGATGAGATATCTTATTTCATTAATAAAGGGCTATCTTTGAACTACTCGGATCTTGCACATCTTAACGCACTTTATTCCATGGAGGATGGTCTAGGCATTCACCTACAAACACATGTGACCACTACATATGCAGTAAACAAGATCCTTCCTAGCCAAGGTCCCTACTTCACGGTTCTAGGAAGGAGGAGGGAAGACAAACCCATCATCTTCGGCAGGGTTGAATGCCCCCGGTCCTTCACCCCGGAGGAACAAGCGTCCGAACACGATACCAGCAAAATAAAACTCTACCGGTTCAGTGGTCAAGCTAAACACCTCATCTAGAAAATGGGTTATGATCTTAAAGCAACCGAGGTCTGAATTACGGCAAAGGTCGATGACTACCCTTGCGCCTCACCACTCCAGCAGGCAAATCCGAGGATTACTACCATAAGACCAAGCATGGCTTAAGGTACGTTATGCCTCCCACAACCTTCGAAGGCTCGAATGAAGAAGAGTAACACTCTCACTCTTCAGAGTCTTCCTATTGGGACTCCGACGTCAGTATCGGAGATATGCTCAAGCAAATATTGTCTGCCAATATGGTGTCATCTAACCCTGAGGAAGACGATGAAGATCTACCGGAACTCGTTAAAGTAGAACCGTGGACCCAACTTCTAGATGCACATTGATAGATGCGGTTCAAACAACGAGAACCTCCTATCGAGGACGAAGTCGTACAAGTCAATCTAGGTGACGAATCCTCACCTAACCCTATCTTCATCAGCAAGAGTCTGACTAAAGAGGATCAGGAATCTCCGCTACAGCTCGTCAGGAAATACATTGATGTTTTTGCTTGGAGCTACGAAGAAATGCCTGGACTGGACCCCCAAATCGCGGTCCACAAGCTCAACATCTCATCGAACGCAAACATGTCAAGCAGCAGAAATGGCAGTTTTGACCGAACATTATGAACGCCTTCGAAGCTGAAGTTAACAAAGTGATAGCCAGTGGCTTCGTCCGTGAAGAACAATATCCAGATTGGGTAGCCAACATCGTGTCCGTCGTCAAAAAGAATGGAAAGATCCGGATCTGCATTGACTTCTGTAATCTAAACGCGTCCTGTCCTAAGGACAAATTCTCCTTTTCGATCACAAACATAATGGTCGACAATACATGTGGCTTCGATCGTATGTCCTTCATGGACGGATTCTTAGGCTACAATCAAATCAAGATGTCTCCTAACATTCAGAATCATACATCGTTCTGAACGCTGATAGGAGTATACTGTTACACAGTCATGTCCTTCGGTTTGAAGAACGCAGGTGCCACATATCAGCGGGCAATGATCGCCATCTTCCGTGAACATCTACGCAAGACGGTCGAGTATTACATTGATGACATTGTCATCAAGAGTCGCTCCAAAGATCATCATCTCAGGGACTTGAAGACTGTGTTCGACCTCATGCGTACGCACCAGCTCAAGATGAATACTATCAAATCTTTTCTAGGAGTCTCCAGGGGCAAATTCCTGGGTTTTATCCTAACTTTAAAGGGTATCCACGTAGACCCTGATAAGACCAAAGCGATCCTTGAAATGCATCCACCGAAGAACCACAGAGAACTTTGTGGCCTTCAAAGAAGACTGGCCTATATCAGGAGGTTCATACCAAACCTCTTTGGACATTGTCAGCCATTCACACAACTCATAAAGAAGGGAGTCTTCTTTGTCTGGAACGAAGAATGCAAGCACACCTTCGACGACATCAAGGAATACCTCATGAGCCCTCCAGTATTGATAGTCGTAGTTATGGAAAAGCCTTTTCTGCTCTATGTACGAGCAATGGATCACTCTCTTGTCGCTCTGCTAGCCCAGAAGAGTGACGCATGACATGAGTGGGTCATCTACTACCTCAGCAGGATGATGGTCGGTGCGGAGCACAGATATAACCCCGTCTAGAAAGGGTGCCTTGCTCTAGTCTTTGTTATTCAGAAGACCCGACACTATATGGCAGGGTAAATGATCCATTTGATCTCTCAGGTCAACCCCCTCAGGGTCCTCATGACTAAACTTGGGGCGCTCTACTCTTGCCTGGCTACGTGGGTAATACTGTTGTCACTATACGACATGGCATTTATTTTGCAAAAAGATGTCAATGGCCAAGCATTAGCTGACTTCTTGTCCACCCACCCGGTGCCAGAAACTTTAAAAATCTTATTGGAGATCCCTGACAAAGTCGCAGACTCCAACATCGTGACGAGCACAGAGGCTGTTTGGCGAATGTTCTTCGACGGTGCTTCATGAACAGGACCCAGAGGCGACATCGTCGCTGGATTTGGGATAGTGTTGACCTCTCCATATGATCTGGTTATCAACCGCGCCTACTCCCTCAATGAGCCATGCTCCAACAATGTAGTAGAGTACAATGCTCTCATCATTGGACTCTAACTCGCTGAACAGGTAGGAGTTGACCACCTGGAAGCCTACGGTGATTCCAAACTGATAATCAACCAAGTCCAAGGCAAGTACGAAGTCCGGAATGAGGACTTGATTCTCTACCACCAAGTCGCGCTTGAATTAATCACCACCTTCGAGGGGTTATTCATAGAGCACGTCCCTCGATTGTGAAACATCGAGGCAGATGCCCTAGCCGGACTCGCAACCTCTCTAGCTATTCCGATCAATACCCATGAACTTGTCAATGTGATCGGTTGGGAGCTGGTCTACCCGAAGAACAACCTCTCTATGTGTCGGAGCTACTCAGTAGGGACGAGCACTGACTTACAAGACTGGAGAGTTCCATTCATCAACTATGCAGTCTATGAAATTCTTTCTGAGAATCCAAAGGAAGCCACTTCGATCAGAAGATGTTCCCTTCGGTTCTATTATGACACGGTTACCAAAATGTTGTATCACCGCTCCTATGACTGTCTTCTTCTATGATTTCTATCGAATGCATAAGTGAAGCATGCTCTCCGCGAGACTCACGACTGGGTTTGCGGTGCCCATCAGCCATGGCCCAAGCTACAAGATCATCTCCGTAGAATGGGTTACTATTGGCTGACAATGGTAGCAGACGTCGTTGACTACACAAGGAAGTGCCAAGCGTGCAAAATCCATGATGACTTCATCCACTAACCCTCAGAGTTTCTACACCTGACTATTGCGTCATGGCCGATTGAAGCCTGGGGCATGGATATCATAGGACCGATTAGTCCGCCTTCGTCTAAGGGACTTTGGTTTATCATTGCCATTACCGACTACTTCTCCAAGTGGGCGAAAGCCGTACCACTCGCTGAAGTCAAGACATCAAATGTGATTAGCTTCGTCAAGAATAACGTCATATACCACTTTGACTGGCCATAAAGGATCATCTATGACAATGGTCCACAGTTTACAAGTCATGCTTTTTATCGATTTTATGACAAAAACTGAATTCAGAATGTAGCCTCGACTTCCTACAACCCAGTAGCAAATGGTCTGGCAGAAGCCTCAACAAGACCATCATAAAGTTCTCAAAAAGTTTGTGTCATCCAACAAACGCGACTGAAATGAGAAGCTGGGTGAATGTCTCTGGGCCAACCGTAAAACTGTCCGGACAGCTACTAGCAATATGTCTTTCTCTCTAGTATATGGAAGCAAAGCGGTCCTCCCGCTCGAGATCCAAATTCCATCACTCCGAGTATCTCTCTCCAACCAATTATCCATCAACGACAATTACCATCGACGGCTACAAGAGTTAGAAGCACTCGACGATAAATGTCTCTTAGCTCAGCAGCGTATTGAGCTATATCAAGCGCGTCTCTTGGGAGCCTTCAACAAATGGGTGAAAAAGAGGACCTACCATGTGGGTGATCTCGTCCTGACCGTAAGGAGGCCGATAGTGATGACCCACAAGATGACCGACAAAATCTAGCCCAAATGGGAAGGCTCGTTCGTCATAGAATCTGTATTCTCCAACGGTGCCTACCGGCTCGCGAAACCCAACGGCGACTTAATCATTATGCTTATCAACGGCAAGTTCCTAAAAAAGTACTATGTCTAAGCAAGACTTGTACTCCCCTTATCCCTAGCCGGGCAATCAAGATGTACTGTCTTTACACTCTTGGTTCTTCATCCCTAGCAAGTGCCTATGTACAATATTTCCCCTACTTTATAAATTTCTATAAAAGCCATTATCTGTATCCATGAGTCATGGATACGCATCAAATGATGGATCCTCAAAGTCTCCCCAGCGGAGCAGTCACAGGTCCACCGGCAGACTTCCGCTTGGACCACCCAAAAATCAGTCTCGTTAGACTCTAGTCTCCCCAGCGGAGCAATCCTCGGGTCTATCTTCGTTCTTGGATATACCACACCCATCAAATCACTCCTCAGTGAGTTTCTCGGATATTGGTTCACGTCCATATTATCTCTGAACTACTGTCCTAACATTCCTCCTCGGCTAAGTTTGCCATGTACATATTACCTTTGAGCAAACCTCCCTAGTCTTGGCTATCTATCATTACGTCCATATTACCTCTGATATCGGTTGTCATCTCCACTTATAACCAGTACTTACCAAGGTACACCAGCGGTATTAAGTCCATAAAATCTGCCATGTCCATATCACCTTTGGTAGGGCTTGTTCCAAATCTATTACTTACACTCAAGTGCGTAAAAAGTAATGGGTCCACAAAACCTATCACGTCCATATTACCTTTGATAGGGATTATTTTTGAACTTATTATTTGTACTCGACGTGCGCAACAAATAATAGGACTACCAAATATCCCCCATTGGATGTCCTCAACAACCACGGTATTGTACTATGTCCATATTACCTCTAGTATAATATCCAAAGTTCACACAAAATTCATACACAACAAGACAAATGAAGGAAGAAGTTCTGGAAAAAAGAAACATTTATTCAAAATCATGAGTACATATGATGGGAATCCACTACAAGGGTTTTCATTAATATTTAAGGTCTCGGGTACATATGATGGGAATACCTTTTAAGGGTTTTCATGGGTCTCGCCAACAAGAACCTCTTCCAATACAAGGCGCCCCTGTGTTGTTTATGCCATGGACATATGTGAGTCCAGCAGCAGAGCTCAATGCTTTCTGGATCATTCCTCTACAGTACAAACCTCAGTATATGGAAAAGAATCCATACTGATAGATAGCAAGGAAGGAGCATGGGCAGAAGCTCCACAACCAGGCGGGAAGACCGAAGACAGGAATAGCAATTAATCCAAATCCTGCCATCGACACCGCAGTCTCCCGGTCGGTAGCAAACCGCATAATGGGAAGAAACGCAACTAGCACGCTGCACGAACAAGGACGAATCAGCGTGTGATGCAAGATGATCATCCTCGTCTCTTGGAACAGTCCTTGCCGAACTATCCTTATCTCCTGGATCAGTTCTTGGCGAATCGCCGCATAAAGTTGATTTTTACCCCAAACAACGGGTGTTATGATATCCTTCCATGTTCCATCATGAGTTGCACAAGGGAGAACAAAGCATGCACAAGGAGAACATAAGGCGTTAGTAAACAAAGATAATATAAAGTCAATGCGGCAGAGCCTAGCCGTCGCATGAGGTGCCTGCCATGGTGGTCGCATATCGCGGCGAGCCTCCATCCAAGCGACAAAGACATGATGGTCGCATATCCGGATCGAGCCTTCATCCATGCGACATAATCATGGTGGTCGCTTGTTGTAAACCCCCTGATTTTTCAGAAATTTTTACAATGGATTTTTACAATTTTTCTGGAATTTTCTAGGATTTTTATTAATTAAAACCAAGGTATTTTAAAATTAAATGATTTTTAAATAATGTAAAATAATATTAAAGTATTATGAAAATAATATTTTTTGGTGTGAAATAAAAAATTAGACATAGGATAATTTTTCGAAAATTTATTGGACCCCGAAAGCATTTTTAAAGACCTAGAAACTAAGTTTTAAATAAACCAATTAAACCCTGAATAAAACCCGGTTTATTTAAAATAAACCAAACCAACCGAGCCGAACCGGACCCGGTTCAACTGAACCGAATCCAACCCTTGCGGGTCGGATCCGGGCCCGTCATTCAACCCTACCCGACCCGCCTACCCGACCCGTGCTACAGTGCACCCCCAACCCCCGTTTCCCCCGACCGTGGCGCTCCGGCTTCCTGCAACCGCCGCCGCCGCCGCTCAGCCTCCCTCGCCTCTACAACGGCCGACGCTCCGCTCCCCAGCGCCGCTCCGTCTCCCCCGCACCGGCCACCGCTTTCCCTCCCTCTATCTCTATAAAAACCCTCTCCCAGCCGTCTCACCACCACCCTCTCCCGTCTCAGCTCTGCCCCGCTCCGTCGTCATCCCCGACGAACCCATTCAGCCCTCTCCCAGCGCCTCCGCCTCTCTCTCCGACCTCGCCGTCCCCCACGCAGCTCCGACGAGCTTCCCCCGACCCTCCGTAGCAGCAGCCGAGTCGCCTCCCCGGCCTTGCAGCCCCAGCCGCCTCGATCAGCCGCCGTGCCACCTCCCCGCAGCCTCCGGCGAGCCGAACAGACTTCGCCCTCCTCCGACGAAGCTCCGGCCGCCCTGAGCAGCCGTCTGGACCCAAGCTACAGTACCGTGTCCCCTTTTGTCGTGTCGCCTCGCTGACACGAAAAATTTCGGTTTTCACGGAGCCCTGTTCCGGTACTCTTTTCTCTCTCCTCGTTGCTCCGTTTTCTGTCCTGCCTATTATGACGCGAACCCTGCGTGACCCTCTCGATGCCCGTGCAACCCGCTCGGTGTGTCGCGTCCTGTAGTGATCGCGAACCGCGATCCAAAAATAAAAAAATAACACCCCGTTTTCCCCCCGGAATTGAGTGTGCCCCGCCAAACGGGACGACTTAGTCACGTGCGGTCTTCACCTAAAGGTGCTCGCGCGCCGTTGATACGGACGTACGGGATTTCGCAGAAGTTGATTTGGATGTGCGTGCACACCGGAATCAACGCATATCCGCCGCCGACAATGTCCCGTATCGGCCTATTCTGGATCTCGTTGTAACTTTGTGTACACATGTCGAACTGAAATAAAACTTACGCCATCGTACTCGTAGCAATACGCTGGTCCTGTGACCCAAGTTTGGTTCAATTCTAAGAACGTTGACAAAATCGCGTATCGTGGGCCCCACGGCTCCACTTGACGGACGATTTTGTGATCGACTCATCGGAATCCAGTTCTGGAAGTTCCGTTGGGTTCGTATCATTGTTCTGGAATTGTTGACACTAAGTTTGACAAATTTGTAGACCTTTGGTTCTGACACATTTTTCGGTGCGAAGCGGCCCACATGTGGACCCCGCTTTGACCAGAAACTGTCATTTTTGTCCTGGTGTCCAAATTGGACTCAAGGACAGACATTTTTAGCTATTTGATATTTTTTGAATTTGATGGTGATGTCTATTTCAGCAACCGGAGGAGTACCTGTAAATCCCACTGAGACCAGAGCTACAGTTGGAGCTAGAACCCCAGGCAAGTGTACCTTGCCACCCTTGCAGCTTTGTTACTTATTTTCTTGACTTATTTCTTAATTGTTGTACATGTTTAACCTAGGATCGTGTGACTTACTTAGCGTCCGATTAATAGTCGGGTGCCAACACCGTACGCGGAGTTGTGTAACGTCACCTAGAGATGGATATTGTGACCCTTTACATTCTCGTACTTGTCTTATCAAGTACATCATAACCCAGGACACTGGACACTATTCATGTGACAGAATCTTCCTGAAATATTCAAGGTGATTCTGTATAGGATACAGGTTTTATGACATAGACATTATATTCATAGACATTATATGACTTGCTGCATTAGTTTTGATCTTGCGTGTCATGGATATGAGACGTGTGATTATATTGGGTAGGGAGAGTATTACCATAGCAAAGGCTGATTATATTACATATATTATTGTCTGTAGGTGCTTTGGCACATATACTGGAGTCGTGATACTACTTGCTTTGGCATATATACTGGAGTCGTAATACTAATGCTGCTATAGGTTTCCCCGACACAGAGCCTATAGTAGTCTCAGCCCGAGTATGACTAAAACTCTCACTTGCATATCACTTAGCTGGTTATATATTTACCATATTGTTTCATTTATTGATGTATTGCTTTTATTTTGGCATGAGTTATCTGTACCTTGCTATGTCCCATGAGGACCTGGATCCGGATTATGTCCCCAAGATTAGCAGACGAGATCTACCCAGAGGTATACAGTACAGGAGCTTTAGCAGGAGCAGAAGCAGGAATAGGTGCATACATTGGTGCAGAACCAGGAACCGAAGACTAGGTGATTGCCATAGATTTTTCTGAGTATATGTTTCTTCCATACTCAGTCTGTGATGCTATTTACATTCTTGTATCTTGACTATTGTATCAGACTTGTTATCGGATTGTTCTCCAATTTATTTACTTGTGATTTGATGTTGATATTGTTCCCTTTTGTTGATATTGATATATTCATTCTGTGGATGAGATTAGTATTTTGTACCCTTATTTTTGTATTACAGCTTAAGTATGCCCCGGTGGATCCATTAAATTGGGTTTGTCCATCGGTGTGTGCTGCTGGTCATTGCCACGTGTCTAGTCCCTCGATATTTTGGGACTGGGGCATGACACATGTCCAAGTCGAGCCTTCATCCATGTGGCAGAGTCTTAACTGGCGCAAGATGGTTATCCTTCCATGTGATAGATTCATGAGAAAAGCCCGTACATGATTGATCAATTTTTTATTATTGATCTTGTTCTATTTCTTAGTCTAGGTTTTTGAAAATTATACAATGATTGATCATCAAAAATTACGAGTTAGAATGTATAAATATACATTGGATACATGATTTAGAAAATTATTAGTAAGGGATATGGTTGTGTAGAATTTATTTTTTTGTGTTAAGTGAAATATTGTGTATATGTTGCTATACTAGTATGTATGTGGATGTCTACATATTAAGTACGATATTATATATTTAGATTGGAATGATACTAAGGTGGTTGAGACAATAAAGAATTATGATCATAATCCTTGTACGTTTATGACATCACTATAGTATATATATTACCATTGGAAGTTAGCATCACATAATTTTGGAAGTTAACATCACATAATTGAGTCTAAAGAGCTTAATTTTTGGTGCATACTTACATGTAGCTTATATATATATATATATATATATATATATATATATATATAAAAGAAAAATCATGATACCAAGTTGGAATACTTGTAAACGTTAGAAAAAGGATTTTGTTTTATAATTATACATGTTGTCCAAAAACTAAAATTGGATTATGTTGAAGAAAGTAATTTTTGAAGGTACTCCGAAAGACTTAAGTTGGATACCGGATACGATACTAACCTTAATAGACTTGTTCATGCCTTCAAGTTATAATCTAGAGTTCACTATCCGATTTAAACCAAGCACAAGATTCAAATTGGATGCTTGGAAATGGTATTGAAACTTAAGAGGTGTTCTTTAAGTATTTGGGGCTAAGTTGAGTTAAAAATGGACTTGAATTTGGGTGATCCTAGAGGTTCATAAATTTCAGTAATTATAGGACATAGGAAGGCCTTTTAAAAATAATTTGGTTATCTATTTATTGTACCAAATAGTTAGGAAGAAATGGTACGAAGTAGACACAAGTATAATAGTTCGTAAATGAAAATTTGGT
This sequence comes from Iris macrosiphon, assembly GCA_036927795.1. Taxonomy (NCBI): domain Eukaryota; kingdom Viridiplantae; phylum Streptophyta; class Magnoliopsida; order Asparagales; family Iridaceae; genus Iris; species Iris macrosiphon. The sequence goes on along the minus strand of JAYESA010000006.1, from coordinate 181,635,945 downwards.
ACTTCATATATATATATATATATATATATATATATATATATATATATATATATATATATATATATATATATATATATATATATATATATATATAGTAAAAGAATTCAGCACATATGCTGAATATTGACTATGATTAGATTACATAAGTGAATCGTTTCAATTACTATAGAAGTCTCAAGTTTCTAGTATTTCATAAGGTATCGAAATACGAAATTCCAACTTTTAGAGCAAAGTATCACAATGTCCATTTGGATAGTAGAATTTAGAATAAGTCAACTAGGTGGCATTACCTAGTATAGTTTAACGTATCAGATCCAAATTCTAGCTTTTCGGTAATTTTAATCCCATTTAAGTAAAATTTTAGCATTTATATGGTTGAGAATGTTTCTATTTTCAGTTAGAGAATCGAAATCTAGCATAACATGGTTAGGCAACCATAGCATGGAATAGGCTTAAGCCAACGAGTCAAGAAATTTGATATCTTGGTATTTTAACGTAATTTACTTGAAATTCAGCATACACGCTGAAATGAAACTCCAAAATCAATATATATATATATATATATATATATATATATATATATATATATATATATATATATATATATATATATATATATATATATTAAAGAAGAATCGGGATACTAAGTTAGACCTAGTGCACAAGAATATTAAAAATTTGCAGAAACCGAAATTTTGACTAGTATCACTAATCACGTGCAATTCTTCTGATAAAAGAAAATGTTATCCTATGCTATAGAATGATCATTATCTTACAAATGGATTTCATGTAAATAAAATTCATGATTAGGGATTAAATATAAATATACTCAAATGTTTGTGTAAATTCTTGATAGTTTATTTTGTTATAAATTAGGGCTATCTTACCTTCTTATTTAGTTGGAATCTTGTAATAAATATTAAAAAAAATGGATTGCTAGCATAAAGGTAAAATTGACCAAGGAAAAAAGCAATTGCTATAAACAAGCTTTGGTAAAAAAAATTTCTTTTAAAGAGTTTGTACTTTAATGTTTATATTCACTGCGTGTGATTACCGGTGTTGAGAGTTGCTCCACCAAAGAGATCGACGAACCCAGTAATTCTACGGAGGGTTGCCCGGGTCTTTTATTAAATTGTGAAATTTTTGGAGTCTAGAATACAAAGGAGTCTCTGCCAAAATTTTCAAGAAATTCTAGAGATAATAATTTTTGAAAAATTCAAAAAATTGATTAGTCTCTATTTCAAGCCTTTTGTAGCTATTTGATTTAGGATCAAATTCTAAAAATCTTATATTCCGGATTTAGACTATAGAACGCATAGGACACGTGCACAAAAGAGCAACAAAAAGTTTTAATATTTTATATTCCAAGTTAAAAAGTACATCTTCCAAGCTTTCAGAATTGTCCTACCAAATAGAATATTACCATTTTAACGTGATGCCTTGAGCACATAAAACAAATACATGTTTGGATATTTAATGTTTTCGCAAAGACGGAACTACATGCCGAGCAGTATCCTCGTAAAGCGTGTGGTTACTGACACACGAGACAAGATATGAATCAGACGTGTAATTCAACTTAAATTGTATGTTAGATAGGAATGATTGTGAATTTGTAGAAGTACATTGGGGTGGGAGAGAACTTTTGGATCACACCGTCGAACTCTTTGCAATATTAATTATTTTAAAAAGTAATGCTTATTAGTAGTTCCGGCATACGTATGGTCATACGATGACCGATGTGAGGCTTAGCTCACTTACCTGCCATTGGATCTGAATTCTTGAAAGAGATCAAGAGATTCGACAATTGTGTATATCCAATGTTGACAAATTTTCCAAGTTCTTGGAAAGGTTCAAGATATTCGACAATTATTTATATTATCACATGATCCAAATTCTTAAAATAAAATAAAAAATTCGATAATTGTTTATATCATGTGTTATCATATTTTAATGTGATTCAATGGTTATTATAGTGATACAATGATGTCACGATACCTTTGAGACCGGAATCTAAGCACCGTCCGTCCAGAAAATTTACCTAGTACCGGGTATATGGGATTATTGCCGAGACAATGGGTATTGGTGTTGTGATCCAAAAGCGTTCTCTAAATTGTATTTGCATATAGGAATTTATGATTGCAAATGTGCTTGTGATTTTTGGTTTGGACACCAAGTAGAATAGATTATAGAAAAGCGTGAGTGTGGTTTATGATTTGGATATTAAGTAGAATAAGTTTTAAATAAGATACAGAACATCTGTTTTCGGATTTTATTTTAAGAGCTGGTACACTCTGCTTTATGATTCACTAAATTGTATTTAAGGAATTTACTATTCCATCATCTATCATGAAATTCGAGAATTAAATCATTTCTAGATTTTCATTTGATTTATTTTTTTTCGTCCTTGACTGAGAACTTGCATGTCGTTTGACGACCTAGTATTGTCCACTAATTTTGTAGCAATATTCCAAAAAAAATTGCTATCAAATATTGAAGAACAGTTGGAGAGCAAGATCGGGATGCTACAATTGAAGGCGATCGAATTAGAACCAAATTTGTTCACATTATTTATTAAAGATATAATTGTATTAGTATATACAGGATTAATAGATGTAATTGGGTTAGAATAGTTATTTCCTTATTTATAGTTTAGATTGTCCTCTACCAAAGTGTTATTCACTATGTTATGTAAATTGTGACGTGTGTAATCTTATCTTAGAATTTTACAGGCGACAATCGTTGATACGAGTACGGGTGTGTTCGTATATTGCGTAGCCTGAAGATGTAGTTTCTTATCCGGCTCACCGTATTATGGGAAGTGGCGCGTTACAGAAGCAGTTATACATCTTCATTATATGGAATCCCTAAGAAATGCGCTCTCCAACATCTGCACTGGTCGATCATTAATGGAAATGATATTTTGTCCACCCTCAGGGGTGTCCGTGTTGGCCCGCGCTCACATGACTGGCAGCCATTGGCCCCCCTGCTAGCTCGGACTCAGGACTGGCCCTATGGTAATCCAGACAAGGCCTCCGGCTTTGGCAACCCTCTTTGTTAGGGCAACCCCTAGGTCCATATAAGTATACACCCCTCTTCCAATAGAGCTTTCGCGGCTCATTCCAACTCCTCCACGTCAGTTGAACTGTCAACCCCTGGCAACCCCAACCCATATTAATTCTGAAATTTTGAGCTCCCACTGGAAAGGCCTATAGTAGCTCAGTAGTTGGAAGAGGAACTTCGAATCCGAGCTCCATATTGTCACTAGAATCGAAGACATCCACTCCAAAAGTTAATATCAGTTACGCATTTATAGTTTTTAACTTATATCTTTTGATTTCTTTTTCTGAAGTCAAGAGGCAATAGCAACCAAAATTAGCTTCTGCTAGGACAACCAAATCCGTCGGACCGGTCCTGCTCGATTCCATCCGGACCAGGGGAGCCAATGACCAGCCGTCACGTGGCTGCGTGTCGGCACGCTCACCCCCGGGACGGACAACGTTGCAGTGTTGGATCATTAATTTGTTGCAGTAGCCTAACATATCCAAGCAACGTACGTATAGACAGTCAATCACGTATCTATAGACAGTCAATCGTGGTCTCTTGATCCGTCCTCTTCCTTTTTGTCCGTCACCGCGCTGGCTTGATATGCTTGATTTCGAAGTACGCTAAAAATCAGCAACCTCCACCACCACCCCATCCCACCCCACCCCACCATGACATGTGAACGTAAAGAGCTCCCTTCCCTTATCTTCTTTTAGTCCTTGGTGTAAGTAGTAAATACTTATAAAACGAGGCAACCCAGCTCCATTACTTTTCATCCCCACGACAATGCTGACGTCTCAAGAACTGTATGATTGCAGGCGCAGCCCAATCTTTCGCTGCTCTTCTTGAATCGACTCGTACCGAGGAATAGCTTTACATGTGGTCTACAGCATCACCGCATATCATATGTACACTATCACAAAAGATATCGGAAGATCGAAAAACAACGAAGAATTTCTCTATAAATACTTGGTTGGGGACTACTTCAGTTGAGCAGAACAGAAATGGAGAGCCAGGGCGTTCGTGCAGAGAGAAGACAAGGAGGGCTAAGAACAATGCCCTTCATATTTGGTATGCTTACTATCTCTTCCATTTGTATATATACGAACTTGTATATATAGCTTGTTGTTGAGCTAATATGCAAAGGAATATTAATGGCTCGGCCGATAATTCGTGGCAGCGAACGAGATCTCGGAGAAGCTCGCCGTAGTCGGCTTCTCGGCGAACATGGTCACTTACTTGACCCAGCAGCTCCACATGCCTCTAACGAAGGCTGCCACCACGCTCACGAACTTCGGCGGCACGGCCAGCCTGACGCCGCTCCTCGGGGCCTTCCTCGCCGACGCCTACGTCGGTCGCTTCTGGACCATCACTGTCGGCTCCTTCATATACCAAATAGTAATCGACTTACTATCGTACTTTTTTATCCATTGATATTTACAGTAAGAGCATCCATCCATCGGTATGCTCCAAATTTATATTCCAAATTATTGAAAAATATATAAATGATTATTTTTAGAGTGTATTTCCGATATTGGCACACAATCATACATTTTCAAACAAATACTACAAATTATTCTCTCTCTTTTTTTTTCCCTTTTCTCTTTTATTATTTTTTTTTCTTTCCGTTTGGTAATATTTTTTCTCACTTTTGTTTCCTTTTCTTTCATGTTTGGTAAGAACGATTAATTTTGTGGGTCGTTGAAAATCTGGAGTATTTTTTAACTTTCTAGTATTTAAGTATGGACAGTACAAGTGTCAATTGTAGCATTCAAGTGATATAAAATTTAACTAAAGTCAAAATATAGCATTGAAACATCTCTCATTGTGGATGCTCTAAACTTTTCTATATTTTCGATTTATTAAACAGATCTTCCTTATTTTAAAAATAATTACACTAATCTTTCATATATTTTATGTTTATTACCTTGAACTTTTCTATGTTTTATGTTTGAAGTAAAATTCATCCTTACGACATAAACATAAAATAGAGTGGAGATCTTGTAATTATTTTTCAAAGTAAGCAAAGTTTGTTTAACAAAGCGAAAACACAGCAATCTGACATGATTTAGTATTGCTTCCTGTTACTTATACTTTTGTGTTACAATGTGTACGAATCCAGGGAATGATAACTCTGACACTATCCGCCGTGCTACCCCAGTTCCGGCCACCGCCATGCACCGGGGGCACCGGGGGCGCCAGCGCCGCCTGCGTCGAGGCCTCGACCTGGCAGCTGGCCGTCCTCTACGGGTCCCTCCTGCTGACCGCGATCGGCGCGGGCGGCATCCGGCCGTGCGTGGTCGCCTTCGGCGCGGAGCAGTTCGACGAGTCGAACCCGAAGGGGAGGACCAAGACGTGGAACTTCTTCAACTGGTACTACTTCTGCATGGGCGTGTCCATTCTCCTGGCCGTCACCGTGGTGGTGTACGTCCAGGACAACGTCGGCTGGGGCTGGGGGCTGGGGATCCCCGCCATGGCCATGGCACTCTCCGTGGCGTCTTTCGTGGCCGGCTATCCCATGTACAGGAAGCTGGATCCTACGGGGAGTCCCTTCACCAGGCTCGGCCAGGTGATGGTGGCTGCCTTTAGGAAGAGGAAGGTGCCCATGGTCTCTGATCCTAGGCTTTTGTACGAGAACGACGAGTTGGATGCTCCCATTTCTCTCTCCGGCAAACTTCTCCACACTAAACACTTCAGGTATGTAATGCAGTAATAAGGAATTTTATTTCGGATAATAATATTTGGCCTGTGCCCGTGACCGCTGTCCATGACCTCGAGCCACAGGCCAGTCTCCAACTGGTCCCTCCTATTAGCTTGGAGACCACCGTCCGGACTGCGGTCACGGACCGCGAGCCATGTAGCAGCGTTCTTTTATTTCATACACTGATATGTCTAAGAGTAGAATCAAAAATTTAAATTTTGGATATACAATAGTGGATTATAATGGACTAGATGTAAGCTGAATCACATAAAAAAAATCATATATATATATATATATATATATATATATATATATATATATATAAAGGAAAAAAATATTTTCGGGTGGTCGGAGCCCACTCCAACCCCTATATAGATTCGACATTGGTTATGTTAAGTTTTTGAACTGAAATCAGTGTTGTCAGAATCGGACCGGACCGACGGTTGGACCTGATCTGATCGAATTTTGTAAAAAAATTGGTTCGGTCTGACTTGAATCAAATTTTATTTTTTAAAAAGCGACAGTTTTTTTAAGAATCAGGATTTAATCGGTGAACCGTCTGAACCGGTACAGAATTGAACCGACCGGTGCTGGATATTTTTATAAATAAAGCCTCAAAAAAATATTAGCACATGAGATTTGAACCATTTGGTTCTTAGTTTGGTTTTGAGAGACTTGTAGTGTTAAAATTAAACCAAGCTAAATCAATACAAACCAAGAAGTAAATGTGCGTGTCTCAAATCATTTAGTTCTACTAAACGGCCTATTTAAACCCCTGTTGAATTCGGTTGAATTCCAATCAGATCTGTACTAAAGATTTTCGTTTCAATCATCGGTACGGTGTTTAAAACATTGGCTCAAACACCCAACGGTTAGAATGACTGCAGCGTGTCGATGCTTGGTGTCCTTCATGCAGGATTAATGGCTTCAATTAGCGATTTTGGACTTCCACGAGTATATTTAATTTTAAAAAATTATATATATATATATATATAATTGATTCCTGTTCGCTATAATTGCATCTGAAAGTTTCTAACTAACACAATGATGAAAAGAGGAAGAGAACAAACGTAGTAGTACCACTGGGGAGCCTAGCTAAATTTGATTGAATGAATCTGGTGATGGATTCACGGGAATGTGTAAGGAAAGGGAAATGATAAGAACAGAGAATGGTGCCATAACTGGATGCTGAAAGTTGGGGGGAAAGCGATTATGGACAGTGAAGAGGAAACGGACAAGGGGGTGGTGACTCGAGCCATGTGATGAAATATTGTCATCTAAGGGTGGATGGATCGATGGTCAGTCATGTCATTATCCATCTACCGCAACAGTACTGCTGCGTTATGTATGGTGTACTGTACCAAACTGGTCGAAATTTTAGAACACATCAAAATTATTTTAAAAAAATGTCTGATTATATAAGTATTTAAATTATGTTTTTTATTACAAGATATACCTTTAAGATTATCTCAATGTGATATAAAATTAACGAATTGTGTTTCAAAAATATAATTTATAAAATATAAAATTAGAATGTTAAAATCGAACAGTAGAAAATTAATGATGCAAAAAAATATGTTTTAGTTTTATGGTTGGATTTTATTTATTTATTTATTTTATTTATTTTTTTGACTTCATGATAACGGGAAAAAAATTATTTACTCAAGTCACGTCTTTGTAATATAGCTAACTTCGTATTTGTTCTGAACTCAACTGTAAGACCAATCGATCCATGACTGTAGTTGTTCAGTGCTTCTTCATCCTGAGGATGATTCTCTTCTCTCCCATTACTTTCATTAGAGAATAAAGGACAAAATTTAACGTCCAACACGGACCTCGCTCATGGATGTATTCTTTCGTCAGAGCTCACAGAATCATGCACCAATAAAACAAAAACGCTTAATGGCCTCGGGGTCTGGTCCACGCTGACGTGGCTCTTATATTGGCTATGGCCTTCTCCCTACTAGTTTCGGGGTCGGTTTCGTTAAATCCGCCTGTCCACCAACGAGGGGACATCACGTGTCGCGGGGCCATGGGCCCCGGAGTCACTAAGCACTGTTGCCAATAAAATATGCCTCCACCCTTACAACGAACGAATCATCCAATGAATGAAGGAATTCACAGCACAGGCGGAGCTATTGGTGGGCTGGGGCCCATCCAACCCCACCCATCCTACCAAATTTTTTTTTCTCATCGACTTGGAGTGTGAGCTCTTCATCTTTTATGGAATATTTGAATGGAACTCCTCTCGCCCTTCTCTAATTTCTTCCATCAGTGCATATACACAGAGGCTTTCTCATCATGATGTTGTCTCTTGTCTACCTATAAATTACTATGTAATGAAAATTTGATTTATTGTTGTAATAATACTTAGAAATTTGTCTAAACACATACAAGTGTGGAGCCACTAGTGAGCGAAGGGTGGACTACACTGTAAATTATTACTTCTCTATAATCCAGCTATCGAGCGTCCTTCTCCTCCCTCATCCTCTCTTCTCATACGGACACTCATCCTCTTTCTCTATAACTCACCATCTCCCCTCCTCTATTTCATCTTCAACCGAAAACCCCATCATAATCGAGACCACATCATCATCGTCGGACTGCAACAACAGTGGAAGGATAGCTACAATAGCAGCGTCAAGCTCTGCGTCCGCACTTTCCTTATCGTTCGAACATCCGCACCCATTTTTTTAGTATGTTAGATACGGTTCTACATTGGACACGATGAGTGTCACGTTTCAGATTCATGGATATTTTTGGTAACCTTGTGAAATAAATAAAAAGAAGATTTGAACCCACAATCTTCTCTTAAATTTTATATTTCACACGCTAGCCAGAAATTCTTGCATATATATATATATATATATATATATATATATATATATATATATTTTAGCACAAAAAATATCAAAGTAAAAAAATTCCATTTGAAGAATTTTTTTTTCATTTTTTTTTTAAAGGAAACGCCTATCGGAATTGCGTTTGTAGATATGTACGGATACATTTTTTTGATAGGTGTATCCATTAATTCAATTTTTTAAATGAATGTTTTCAATGAAATACATCCCTACAATGAACTTTATTTATTTTATTTTATTTTATAAATTTTACAAATTTTGATTTTTCAAGTAAATTTAATGCTGTGTAGGAAAAACTTATATAAGTTAAATTTCATAGTTGAGATACTGAGAGTTGGGATAACTATTATATAAGATCTCTCGAGTCCAAAATTTCAACAAATTGGTTTTGGTGGATCTGATTCATATGAAGTAGTTAAAATGTTTTCACTTAACAGTAGTCCTAGCTATTTTGTACACAATTTCAGCTTCCTTGACAAGGCCGCCATCGTAACCGAGCAAGACGCCGACCAACAAAAATCTTCCGGCCGCCCGAACCTGTGGCGGCTCGCCACCGTCCACCGCGTCGAAGAGCTGAAGTCCGTCATCCGCATGGGCCCGATATGGGCCGCCGGCATCCTCGCCATCACCGCCGCGGCCCAGCAGAACACCTTCTCCCTCCAGCAGGCCCGCGCCATGGACCGGCGGCTCTCGAAATCCACCTCCTTCCAGATCCCCCCGGGCTCCATGACCGTCTTCACCATGCTCGCCATGCTCTCCACCATCTCCGCCTACGACCGCCTCCTCATCCCCTTCGCCCGCAGGTTCACCGGCCTCGCGCGCGGCGTGTCCTTCCTCCACCGCATCGCGGTGGGCCTCGCCGTGTCCACCCTCGCCTCCCTCGTGGCCGGGTTCGTCGAAAAGCGCAGGAAGTCGTTCCCCGAGGACGCCGCGAGGATGTCCGTTTTCTTTCTGGTGCCGCAGTACGCGCTGCACGGGGTGGCGGAGGCGTTCGCGTCGATCGGGCACCTGGAGTTCTTCTACGACCAGGCGCCGGAGAGCATGAGGAGCACCGCGACCGCGCTGTTCTGGCTGGTGATATCGGCCGGGAGCTACTTGAGCACGCTGTTGGTTTCCGTGATCCACAAGTACAGCGCGGGCCCGGGGGGCTCGAACTGGCTGCCGGACGATCTGGACGAGGGGAAGCTGGAGTACTTCTACTGGATCGTGACGGGGCTTCAGCTGGTGAACCTCCTGTACTATGCAGTATGCGCCAGGTTCTACACGTTCAAGCCGCTGGAGATTAGGCCGCCGAGAGAGGAGGAGGAGGGATCAGCTGTGGAGCTGACGAGTAAGGTTTGAGTGAGTGAGTGACATTATTGTGCATGGGACTGAACATGTAGCTAGATCGACGTGCTTTCTAGTTAATTAAACCATGTATGTGTAAGTAATAACAACAATAATAGGAGGGTTTACTTTCGACCACTATCACCGGAGAGTAGATAACTCTACATAAAAATTATCAAAACTGTACGTATATAAAATATTGTTTTCATACTATATATGATCAGATTCTAACCATCTCTATAAATCCAAAGTTTCGTGGGTTTATTTTCACTCCAAACTTTCTTCAATTTGAACTATGGGACTTCAATCATTGTTTTAAAGTCTTAATGTTTATTTTCAAACTTGTTCCACGAAAAATAATGTGGGGAACAAATATTGCCTCCCTTGGACAACATTAACTGGCGCGTGCGCGCGCGCGCACTCACACATGGAACAGCTAGGTTGTTGAGCGGTATGTCACGGATCTAGTATTTTTATCTACACCTTGTTTTGTATGGCACACAAACTTACTTTTCGAAGATCCGTACAAATCTTTTCCAAACGTTTATCTAGATCGGTAAGACGAAAATGAGAAAATATAACAAGAGAGAGAGAGAGAGAAATTAGAATGTTAAAAACTTTACTGTACTAGAGAAAGATTACAACTTATTAGAAACAAATGAGGCATCCCTTCCAAGGACGGAGCTAGGATTGTAGTTTGTCCCGGACTGAGCTTAAAACGTCATTATTTTTTTAAACAAAATGAGTATTGTATCAGTATTGTCATGTTCATATCTTATCATGTCCATACCGTCGTACCGTGTCTAGCCAATGTAGAACCGTGTCCAACATACTAAAGAAAAATAGGAACGTGACAAAAAAATTATTTAGTTCACCATGTATTATTTTAGGCATAAACTTGAACACTAAGAGCCTTTGGTATTCTCTTTCAACATCAAGAGAGGATCAGTGATGTTCCAGGACTCGATCGCTGATGGTGCGGAGGTTCGAACGACAAGAGTAGTGCCAGCAGCGGGACTGACTTACCGGTTATAAGCTTCCGTTCAAGCATATTTATTTTAACTTACCAGATATATTTGTAAGAGAAAATTGAATAGTAAGAAAAGTGCATTCAACTTTCTAATTGAGACAAAAAAGAGCAACATTCAGCATCGACAGAACAAGTAGCGATGTCCACACAATCTAGCAACATCAACTAGGAGCCACCTAGAAGGCCGAATTAGAAATTCAAACCTACGACTACATTGTATTTACTTCTTCAAATAATTACGAAGTAATAACAACTTAAGTTGTGTCAGTCAGATGTAACAACTTAAGTTGTGTCAGTCAGATGTAAAAGCCCTTGAGATTCTCCTTTATTTCCACCTTCCAATTAATGAAATTGTGTCAGTCACAACCTAACAATTGTATACGGAAGAGAGAAAGAGGGCTAGGAAGTTGAACTAGTAAGAGTTGAGAGGGAGAGAGATGGGGACTGGGCTAGTGGGCATGAAAGCTGATGGGCTATATATATATATATATAAAAATTGAAATTTTGGGGTGGGCTCCAGCCCACCCTAGCCAACCAATACATCCACCCATGACCCCTCCTTTATATAGTCTCAAGAGTTTTACATGAATGACTAAGATCATGCTATGCTATATGTGAGGCATGTTTTCTGCTATTAGTCCTTTCATATTTATGTACTTGAAATTTTCTCATTTTTTTTGTTATTATCGCGTGTTTTGTGATTTTGGTCATATTTCCTATCTTCGCTCGTATTTTTCAGTTTCGTGCTCCAGCATCAGGTTATCATGTTTTGATATTGTCCAACACATGTGGCTAGTGTTTCTACATAGGATTGATTTTGGTGGATTTTTCAATTTTTGTGCCTCGAGTATCCAACGGACAAGATACTCTTGAGATATTCGGTTTTCGAATCAAAATAATGACTTATGCAACTTAACTTATATTTTTTGGATTTATTGTGCAATCAAGCTAATGGAATAGCCTATCCTGGATTTATAATGACCTTGTCATTCTAGAAAATTTTGGCAAGAAATCGGATTAGGACAGAATACTGTAACTTGCAAAAAGAATTCTAAATTTTCCCAAGCTAGCGACATACCACCTATATACCGTCAGCATACCAACTACATACAATCAGCGTGTCGTTGGCACTGGGTTTGAGGAAACTTCGAACTTTTGGATTGATCCGAACCATTGAATCAAGACCTAACAGTTCATATCTAGCTTGAGTTTCTATAAAAACCCAATCCCTCTCTCCTCTTGTTATTTCTTTTTTAAAAGGATTTTTTTTTTCAGTTGTTTTTATCTTTTCTGGAAATACTTGTATATTCACCAAACATGGAATATAGTTTTCCAGATAATTTATATAAAATTTTCAGGTAATCAATTCTTTCCACCAAACGTACCAAATGTCCCTTGGTTCTTTTTTATCGAAACAATAACATGATTTGTGGATTTTTCCAGTTCTTAAAAATGTACTACACCGATCGCTAATGTTTCTTTAAGACGGAAATAGTTGCTACAGTCAAAACTGTTATAACCAAGCACTACTCCTGCACTCATCCTAACAAGTGTTTCACACACATCGAGTGGGCATGCACGTGAGGCCAAGGGCTTTTCTTGTGGCCTAGCAAATGCTTGTAAATAGGTAGTTGAATACATAAATGTACAAGAAAAGTAGCAAAATAAGAAGCATACAGATTTGCTTCCAAAAGATGAGACCAAGGGAGAATAACAAAACCCAAGCCTAGCTAGATGACTCTAGTCATCTAATATATATACAACATTATCTTTTATTGGAGAATTTGCAAGATATGGACCTCTGTAAGCTTCCCTTCCATCTCCTAGTGTTGTTTCAGGCTTCCATTTCTTACCATCATCATCAATACACAGCAGAGAATCAGAAGAAGAGCTATGTTGGGAGGGATAAGCACCACTAGTGGCCTCAGTATTAAGACATCTTCCCTCCAGTTTTCCCCATTCGCGTTTCTTCCTCCTCCTCTCGCTTCTCTTATTCACCAACGGTTCCGTATCTTCCTCTGATTCTTCATCTGCATAGTAACGTAAACATGGAATCGCCACTATGATTTCCCGCTTGCGTATCTTAGATTTCTTCTTTTCTGTGCAAGTGTCACTGCCCTGCTTCCTGCATCCAGGTGTGCTCTTTTTACGAATTTCGGCTCCAGATGATTGACCCACAGTTTCTCCCTCCATGCTCTTCAAATGTTTGGTCTCATTTGAACTATGGTGACCACAGTCATTGCCAGATTTAGATTTTGTCCCAGAATCTGCAGCTCCCACAGATTGGAAGAACTTTGTAATTTTTTTACATTTCTGATCATCTGGCGAACCCTTCAAACTTTCTACTCCTTGCAATCTTCCACCGGACTGCTTGGTACCATGTGATGGTCCACTAAACTTAATTACTTCATTCTCATGTGCACCTATAAAACATGAATAGAATTTTAACATGAAATTGTACTTATTAAGAAACTGATTATGTGATTTGACAAGGGAAGAACCCTATCTTCATACAAAATTAAAATATTGATTATTGAGATTTATAGAAGAAATGCATGTTAGCATAATATACTAATATACTGTGGTCAACCGATCTTCATATTAAAACATGGTCAACCAATCATAAAACAACGATTAATGCAGAATCACTCAAAAAAGAAAATATCAAGTTCACAATAATTAAATAAAAAAGGATTAACTCATTCATGTAAGCTATGCAGATGAGGTGTGGTGAGGCATATGAGTACCATGTGGGGGTGTTTTGTTAGGATGAAAAAGGATTAACTCATTCATGTAAGCTTTTAAGCTTTTTGTCATGCTCTTGGAATTTATTCCATAGGAGCTAACGATCCGGACTCGAACTCGGACTCGGACTCAACGGCGCAAAGTGACGCTTTGTTGGCGCACTTTGCACTTAGCACGTCGGCATCGGCGCATGGCGCTTGTGCGCATTAGTTGCGCTCGTGCGCTCGTTTTATGCGCGAGTTGCATGCGATGTTGCTAGCGTGGTTGCATGCGCGAGTGCTTGAGCAGGGTGTTGTGCGGGCTCATGTGCGGCCATGCGCGGCCATGCGTCGCTGCGCTGATGTGCTGTTGCGCGCATGCGCACTGAGCCGCTGCGCTACTGTGCAGATAGGCTGTTGCTGAAGCAAGTCGGTTATGGAAATATTGCGTCTTTAATTCAGATCCTATTTTGTGGAATTTGAATTAATTTTGATCTTATCTCTTTGTAACCGACTATGTGGCCAGGTTCCTCTATAAATACTCTCATTCGTTGCTCTTTTAGAGGAAGATATATAATTCGAAAAGAGACAGATTCGAGAGAGATTTGGAGAGCGGTTGTTGCGCCGCAAGAGGAGTCCAGGAGTTCGTGCGAGTCCATGAGAGAGGTGACGCAAGTGTTCCAGAAGTTCTTCGAGAACTTGCTGATTCCTGGGTGCAGATCGCAGATAGAGCGAATATTGCTTACTGGTAGTTTTAATCACCCCAGCAGTAGTTCTTTTCTAATATTTCTTCTTGTTCTCCTTGTTATGTTCTATCTCATTGTAGCGTCTGCGAACGTAAAGAGAAAGAACAATTTTATTTGTAGTTTCATTTTCTTTGTAGCCAGTTTGTAACATATTCTTGGAGGTGTGCTTCTTAGGAGTTGTGCATTACTTGAAGAGAAATTCTTGCGAGTTTCTAGTGAGCCAACTTCTCCATTGGTTTTGGCGAGAGTTCCTCAGAGGGCAAACTTGTTTGCCGGAAGCTCTGTGTCCCTACGACAACTTGGGTTCTATTAGAGAGCGAACTTTCGGATTTCGCTTGTAGCTTTGTTATTGGCCCGTGTTCTACCATCTTTGATCCGCCTCGGGACGAACATAACTAATATTTCATGTTCGCACAACTGCATGTAATCTTAATAACTAATATCTCACGTTCGCACAAGATAAAGTTGAGTAAATTTTATATATGATGCATACGCAAATTTAATGCCAGTTACCATAACCCTATACTAATCTTTTGGTCATAAGTTCAAACGAACACAAGCCATTATTTTTAAGTAGTAAATTTCTTTATTAGGACCAAGTTTGAAGCAAGCACATGATTGGCAAATTGGGGAAAAAAACATATGATAAAGCTCAGATTTCCAATAAATGGTCTCACCTTTAGCAACCCTTTTTTTGCCTTTATATCCTGCTGGTTCCGCTATTTTTTTATATTTACCAGAGCACAGCAGCTTGTGTCTGCACAGCATAAAGGCAGACAGATCAAGGTTGATTCGCAACTATATCAAAAACATCAGCATGTTATGCAAAGCATCTAAAAGTACAATCTGCGCACCAGTAAACTGAACACCAAAAGGACTTGGCGACTCGATCAGCATTAGCTACAAACATCAAAAGAGTTCTCGAGGAATCGAACTTATCCATCTACATATAGCAGATATTTACACTCACAATTTAAATTGGTCCCCCTAGGACACACACTAAACGGTATTGTGATAGTAGAATATAAACAAGAATACAGAATACCTTCCCCAGACTTATTGGGGCATTGACCAAGTTAATTTACATAAATTATGAATCCCATTCCTGTAGCATTTAGAAAGACAGATTTTGAGACGAAGATAATATGACAAGATTATTATATGACTTGTACGTGCTACAGAAATACTTGTAGCTTTTTGTCAAAGTTATGTTCACTTAAACATATATAAGCTTTTCAGAATCCATCGGAGATATATATATATATTTTTTTAGGTAGGAACTTTAGAGGTGATATGGGGACTAAATGTCAACATAAATATTTTTAGTTATCCCACAATCTTACCCATGCCAGTGACACAACAAGTTGCCACAAGACTTATCGACGCCCCTGTGTTCAATGCAGTCATTAGCTGAAGGTTCTCTGTTTATAGCTCTCTTGATCAAATCCCCACAAAGTTCACACTGGGAAGTACACAAGAAATTAGTAATGTTATTACATACAAATCTCAAGATCTAATGTATGGTTCTCATAGACATATTTCAATATACAAAAATAGAATGTCAAATTACCATCCAGTGATGAACTCTGTAACTATCTACTTCCTCATGAAATTCATGGTAAACAGTGATGTTGTAGCCATCAGATGGTCTCTGAAGTAATAGAGAACAGTAAATACCAGAGTGAGAAGTAGAATACAAAGAATGTGAAGTTGAATACAACTAGATTCTTCATGCACTTTAACTAACCTGGTAATCTGTAACAGAGCTGGAGTTAATTGTGTTCATTATAGCCCTGAAAGCAGGGCCATGATCACTGCATGATATCACATATCACATTATGCATTTTAGCCATGAAAATGAGAAATATAAATGTGTGTTAAGAATCCAGAAGTTAGATACCTGTGATCCTTGTTGTTTGAAGTTATCCACAAGAACGCGTGGATCATCTCATGCAATAGGGTGTTCTTGAGATCAGAAGTTGTCCGGTACTTTAATAAAGGCTCTGAAAGACGTATTTCACAGCCACCCCCTTGAAGATAGTGACAAGTACCCGCACATCTGTATTAGAACAAGATAAGGTCAATAGTTATTGTAGGATCATACATTTGCGTAATTATTGTTATGAACTGATATAATTCATATAGACTATATAGCATCGTAAATACTTCAATTAGTATGCATATGGCTCATCATTAAGACAAAATCAAATTAAGCCAGGTGAACAATTATGGCTAGGGAAGTCACTTAAACAGCTATAATTTAGGGCTATTTGGATATGAAGAGAACGTGAAGCATCCATATACCAGTTCGTGAATAGGCTTGACCACAATAAGCATTTTACGTAACACTGAAAGTACATTTAGAACTAGAAGAACTAACTTTTATAATGAAGTCAAAAGTTGTAAATGGATATCAATATTTTCTATGGGTCCTCAAGTTTCTCCATTATCATAATTTAAGTTTGTATAATGTTTTAGCATTTTATATGCTATCTCATCAATTTGAGTTGGTAAAGATCACGTTGATGGATACAGGCGAAGAATGGAATGTGGAATTAGATAAAAGCATTGGAGAGGTAGATTCTATCCTATCAGATATATGAAACTGAATGCACACGCTTTACTGTACTTATTGCTTGAAAGTCTGCTTAATGGATTCAAATGTGATATTTGTATATTCTTGAAGCCAGTTTGTCACATGCAAAGTGTTTCATACATCACTGAGATTCTACAAGAACATATATTGCACTACATATTGCAGCTCTCTAGTTCTCTTGGATTATTCAAAAAAAAAAAAAATCCCTTTGTATGTTTCTCAAAGATGATCTTTTCAGTACTAAGCTCATTGCAGTACTAAGCTCAAGCTAACTTCAGGTGGAAAATGAGATTTTGGCACAAACTATAGTCTCTTCTCTGCACTAGGGAATCCTTACCAAAATTAGGAATTTTCCTTTGGTAATTTTTCAGTACTAAGGCCTCTACCACTCATTGCCATTGCTACTGCAAAATCCTAACGACCCTTTCTAACATGTAATATGAAATAAAGGGTGTGAAGGAAGTCGGATGCTTATTGTATGCTCCTGATGACTATACTATAGAAAGATTTAGTTCATCTGCCTTCAATAGGTTCATGGTAGTAGACACAAAACTGATCAATGATGAAATTTATATATGTTTCAAGATTTCATTAGGCACATAGAGGCAAGAGGTACCACTTTCTAAAAGTGCTTTGAAGTTTCAGGTCTCAGAGAGAACCCCCCTCCTAGCTGGTCCAACTTCGCTGGACATCTACGACATGAAAAAGATGAGTTGATTCTATTAAAGTTATTACAGTAGAAAATCATCTAGACATAAGAAGAAATAGCAGCCAAAGCCAGAAAGCAAGTCTCAGGTCAATCTAGTAGAAATTAGTTTAGAACATTGTTCCGAAAAAAGGATTACTCAGCCAGTAATAGGTAGCTTAATCCAAATAATCCGGTCGCTGATTGATTGAAAATTCCAAATTGCAGCATGACTATGAATAATTGGCCGAGTAATTAATAACCAGACATGAACCAAGCACTTTATGAAAATGCTTTGTAATTTAGATAATATAAATCTATAACCATTAATAACAATCTAGAGTTTTGGTGCAGAGACAGAGGCTTTAACATGGAATCAGAGCAACCAAGGTTCTATCCCTCGGCGTACATTTTAAGAGAATTCTACAAACAAACAAAAATTATACCGATGTGTGAATTCACCTCTGCCCAAAAAATAGGTTTCCACCCAAGGTTGTGAAAAGCGCTAGGCGCTAGTCGGACGGACACCATGCGGTTCAAAAATAGACAAATAAAATCCAAAAAAACCTACTAATAATTGCAGAAAAAGTCCATAAAATCCCAAAACATGCATAGTCAGGCGTCGGGGGGACTAGGTGGACGCCTAGGCAAGCATCGGGCGGGCACCCTAGGCGGCCGTCTAGACCGCCTTTTAGAACAGTGCTTCTACATGTGGGGGTGTGCTAGTTAATATAAAGATATAACCCTCAATCACTACACTCAAGAGAGTACAAGTTCTCTATCACTCTTAATCTAACATTGGTCTAGAATTGACTATTGAGCCCAAACATCATAATTACTTCAAGGATTTATTAACAAGCTCTAGAAAACCTTTAAACAATCATAGATATAAACTTCAAACCCAACTATCACAACAAAATATTAACTCATGGAAACATCTAGGCTAATCATCAAGGGAATGAGGATCCATTGGTAAATCCTTCTATGTAGACGAGAAAGTTGTCATTAAAATCATGTTACTACTTATTATAGGAAGATTTGAGACTCCCAAACCTCGGAAGAAGGTTAGTAGAATAAGACGCAGGTCAATATAACTGAGGTGCTTAGCTTTACACAGTTCAACATGATCTATTGGTTCTCAAGTTTCTCCATTATCATAATTTAAGTTTGTATAATGTTATAGGATTTTATATGCTATCTCATCCATTTGAGTTGGTAAAGATCTTGTTGATGGATACAGGCGAAGAATGGAATGTGGAATTAGATAAAAGCATTGGAGATAAGCTTCTAGGAGGTAGATTCTCTCCTGTCAGATATATGAAACTGAATGCACACCCTTTACTGTATTTATTGCTAGAAAGCCTGCTTAATGGATTCAGGTGTGATATTTGTATATTCTTGAAGCTAGTTTGTCACATGCAAAGTGTTTCATATGTCACTGAGATCCTACAAGTTGAACATATATTGCACTACATATTGCATCTCTCTACTTCTCTTGGATTTATTCAAAACAAAAAAAAAAATCCCTTTTTATGTTTCCCAAAGATGATCTTTGCAGTACTAAGCTCAGCTAACTACAGATGGAAAAATGAGATTTTGGCACAAACTTTAGTCTCTTCTCTGCACTAGGGAATCCTTACCAAAATTAGGCATTTTCCTTTGGTTATTTTTCAGTCCTAAGGCCTCTACCACTCATTGCCATTGCTACTGCAAAATCCTAACGACCCTTTCTAACATGTATTATGAAATAAAGGGTGAGAAGGAAGTGGGATGCTTATTGTATGCTCTTGGTGACTATAATATAGAAAGATTTAAGTTCATCTGCCTTCAATAGGTTCATGGTAGTAGACACAAAACCGGTCAATGATGAATCAAGATTTCATTAGGCACATAAGAGGCAATAGGTACCACTTTCTAAAAGTGCTTTAAAGTTTCAGGCCTCAAGATAGCTGATCCAACTTTGCCGGACACCTAAGACATGAAAAAGATGAGTTGATTCTATTAAAGTTATTACAGTAGAAAACCAGCTAGACATAAGAAGAAAAAACAGCCAAAGCCAGAAAGCAAGCATCAGGTCAATCTTGTAGGAAGTACTTCAGAACAGTGTTCCCAACAAAAAGGATTACTCAGACAGTAACAGGCAGCTTAATCCAGTTAATTGGGTGGCTGATTGATTGAAAACTCCAAGTGGCAGCATGACTGTGAATAATTGGTTGAGTAATCAATAACCAGATATGAACAGAGCGCTTAATGCAAATTAATTGGGTGGCTGATTGATTGAAAACTCCAAATGGCAGCATGACTGAATAATTGGCCGAGTAATCAATAACCAGACATGGACAGAGCGCTTAATGAAAACCGCTTTGTAATTTAGATAATATAAATCTATAACCCTGAGTAACAATCTAGAGTTTTGTGAAGTGGCAGAGACAGCTTTAACATGATACAGAACAACCCATCTATCCCTCAGCGCGCATTTTAAACGAATGCGTGAATCCCTCTCTGCCCACTTCAACTTGTGGAGTCGTGCTAATTAATATCTATTATACTAATATATATAATAGGAAAAGTTAGGTTTCACCATGGATGTTTCTTGTTCCAAAAATGTCATCATCTATGTTTCCTAATTAAATTTGTCCATTAAATTTAACATAGGTAGTTAGATAACTACGTATAAAAAAATTAAGGGAAGCTGTTGTTTGCTATTTCCAAGTAAAAAAATTAAAGGGATATTGTTTGTTCTTCTCAAGTACTATAAAATTAAGGCTTTGCTTTTCCCAAGTAGTAAAAAATACGTGCAACGCATGTACATATATACTAGTAAACATATAACCCTCGATCACTACACTCAAGAGAGTTGGTGTAGTGACAAGGACTTTAACACGCTTAATCTAACATTGCTCTAGAATTGAGCCCAAACATCAGAATTACTTCAAGGATTCCAGATAAGGTAAACAAGCTCTAGAAAACCTTTAAACAACCATCGATATAAAATTCAAACCCAACTATCACACCAAAATATTAACTTAAGACGGAGAACTCATCCAAAGCATCTAGACTAATCATCAAGGGAATGAGGATCTAGTGTAAATCCTTCTGTCTTCTATTTATGTAGACAAGAAACTCGTCAAATTAAAATCATATTACTACTTATTATAAGAAGATTGAGACTCCCAAATATAGGAAGAAGGTTGGTGCAGGTCAATATAACTGAGGTGCTCAACTTTAACACACCCCACCCCGGCCCGAGAGAAAGGAAAGCATTTGAACTCATTATAGTGCACATCAGCTAGAGTAGAGGCGACGGACTGCTAAAAGACAGGTTGGCGAGGAGGAAGACATCGTCTAGAGGGAGTTTCTATTTATTAAAGCAAATAGGTGGTGCTGCTCCTGGGTAGTAAAAGAGATCATGTCAAAGGACATGTAGCACAACAGGAAAGAAAGCTCAGAAAGTCAAGCATCATGTGGCATCATATGGCGAAGGACGGACTCGAACTTGCCAAAAGTAGGAATGACTTTATTCAGACAAAACTGTTGAAGTTCCAAAGCGAAAAGCGCCTTTCCTCTTACATGTAGGAATGAAATATCAGTGACCCCCTACTTTGAAATAGGCCTAACATAAAACTTCTGGAAACAACGAAAGATGTATCGAAGGAGCAAAGCCACCTGGAAGTCTTTAGAATATTGTTCTCCAACTACTATGGATCACTCTTTCTTCCATGAAGGTTCTGAAAAAAAAACCAATCTAATCGAGTAGTCATAACCACCCACCCACCCACCCCAACCCAAAAAAAAAAACATAAAGTTAAACCTACACTATAAGGCTACAAATCACTACCGTAAATGTGGGGAGTCCCTCTCGCAAATCCAAAATTTTGTCATGTATTGCTAGTTATCTCTAATGGCATCATCTTACATTTAGATAGTTGTTTGTTATGTTTATTTCCTTGTGCCAACCTGGGTGGGTGGGTGTGGTGGTGGTGGTGGTGGTGGTTGGGGGGGGGGGGGGGGGATTGGTGTTGCATGATTGTGGATTGTCCACGCTTGAGAAATGTACTTGTGTAGGCTAAATTTACACGATTAGCTTCACCTCATCAACCATGTCTTAAGATCAACTCTTAGTTTCTCCATAAAGAAACAACACTAGAGCACAAAAGTCTCCTTGAGATCTATTTTGAATAAATCTCCAAACCAGGGTACAGGTGTAATGTTGGTCGGGCCGACCCGGGCCTGCAATTGATAAATTTTGACCGGTTCAGTCTGATTTAGAGAAGTGGGCTTGTCTGGGCAGGACTTTAAGCCGAAACCCTAAACCCAGTCTAGCCCAAAACCCGATCTGAGTCGAGCCAAACCATGCCAAACCGGATTAGGTTTGGTTTGGATGTCGGTTGGGTCGAGTCTAACCCTTTTTTTTAAATGGGCTTGGTTTTTTTAAATAAATAGTTTCTTAAAATATTTTTAAAAATAGTATAAAAGAAAAAAAAACAAATAATGGAAATGAATTAGCTTTATTGATTTTATTTATTTGAGCAATTTAATGACATTTTTATTTATTTTTAGAAGAGCAGAAAGAGTGGAAGTACAAATTTCATCTTCAATTTAATCTTCGGACTTCATGTCAAGTTTTTTTTGAATCTTTGTTGGCAGTTTCGATATCTTCAAAAGCTGTCATTCTAAGACTTTGTTGCTTCGTTCTTAAGCTCCTGTAACGTCCTCTATAGTAAGTGATTGAAAGTTCAGTTTATTAACATCAACACTTTCATCAATTAAGTGTTGTAGTTTAAAGTATCGGCCGATACCGATCCGATACGGCCGATACCGATACAGTTTGGCATGTCCCGATCCGATACCGACCGATACCCGATACTGACCGATACCGACATTACAGGTCTCTTTTCCAGTCAATTCGGCAAAAAAAATTGAATTAAAAAGACCAATTAGAAAGGATGTAAAAGCATAGTAAGGTTGTAAAAACATATAAAAGAGAAAAACTTATCTATCACATATAAATCAATCGACAAGGATGACTACTATTTCATTCAATATCAAAAATACTAAGAAACAATACTGAAAATACTTTAAATTATGCATAAATGTATAAAATATATTCTCTAAAATGTTAATAATTCACTAATGGTTGTTTGCTTTCCGATACCAAAAAATCCGATACTCCGATCCGAAACTGCCGATACTACCGATACCGCCGATCCCGATACTCATAGGAATGGTCCGATACCGATTCCGATACCGATACTTTGAACCTTACTTTATCCATATGAACCCAATCATAAACACAAACGCATGCTTCAATAATATCTGGTAGTATCATGTTTCTCTTCTTGCTTAGCATTCTTAAACCTGCAGTAAAACAAGATTTCAATGCTATTGTGGACACCGGGGTCATTAAAAGATCACGTGTCAAAGAAAAAAACTATAGAATAAAAAATTTCGTGTGTTTTCTACCACTCTAAAATTGAAAAATATGATCTAGAGTCGTCGTCATCTTCATAAGAGTTTAAATACAAAAACAATTCTTGAGTTGGGAGGGAAGAATGTTTTTGTTTCTTTCTTTAGAATATACTCTTAGCATGAGATAATTTAGAAATTAAACTAGAGCTGCTAGTACCTTGAATGGTTGAACCAAGTCAGTTTAATTTATATTTTTAAACTACTTATCACAATATTCATATTGTCATAAAATCATCTAACAATATAAATACACCATTTAATTCTATTTTAGGATCTAAACTTGCTCAAACAATATAAAAGATGCATATAATGCCAATATTTTAGAAATTTTGTTTCCATTTTAGTAACAATATAATCAAAAGCGGACATATGTCTATATCTTGCAAATAAACAAAAAATATTAATGATCTATGCTAAAACTAAAGGAGAAGTTGGATAATAAACTCCGAATAAAATAATATAATGTTGTAAAACTATTCAAAAATTTCAAAAATTAGAGTACCAACTAACCAATCATTATTTAGTTAATTGGTAATCACTATTTGAACTTGTATTATTAAAATATGTAATAACATTTTTATATTTAATACATGATTCAACATCAAATATATCGAATTCCATCTATGTGGTACATCCTTAACAAATTTTCTAAATTTAAAATCAGATTGTGCACATAATATTTCAAATTCTTGTTGCCTACTTGGTGAAATGTTCAATCTAATTAGACATGTTTTAATATTTTCTAAATTCGCTTGAAAAAAAGTGAAGGTATTCTTGTATGATTAAATTAACAACATGGCAACCACATCTTACATAAAAAAATAATCCTTCTAATATAAAAAGAAATTGTGATTTCAAAATATTGGTACAAGAAGTATTACTATTAGCAATATCAAAAGAAAATAAAAATATATTATGAATATCATATTCTTGTAAAACTTGTAACATGGTTCCGCATATTGCAGTTCCAGTATGAAAAATTCCAACGGTCTTAAACAAAGAATTCGTTTTTGTAAAAATCATTTTGTGTCTAAATAATGTGTCGTGATATAAACAAAATGATAAATTTGTTAGCAATCCATATATCTGAAGTTAAAGAAAATTTACTAATATTTTTAAAACTTTGTTTCAAAGCTACTTTTTCTTTTATAAATATTTTGAAAGCTTCTACTCCAATAGAAGGTCTAGAAACTTCTGTAAAACAAGAATTTACTATACTACTTGCTTAGTCATTACATTCTTCACTCTCACCAAATGTGAAAGGTTATTGATCACAAATAATATATTTTGTTTATGTTGGTTTTGTTACGAACAGAAAAATAAGTAAATGATCATAACGAAGATTCTTGAGGACCGACACTTAACTGTGTTTGTCTAGCATCAATTGTGTCATTACCATAAAAACTTTCATAGTCTATTTAAAATTCTCGTGCGTTCATTTTTTTTCTATATAAGGACTTTTTTTGTATTTATTGTATTGTGCAGCTCTAGGTATTAGTTGTGTGTTGGGATCTAAGACTTGCTCACCATGATAATTCGTGACATATAATTTAGTAAAATAATTTCAATAAATAGATTTTGGTCTACTTGGAACAGAACTATAAATACTTCTATTCTCGGGAGGTGATATTTGTATTGGTAGTTGTTCATTTTCTACATGATTAGCATAATTATTATTAAAAAAATTATAAATATTGTATTGATGATCAGAAAGGCTATTAAAGTGTTGGTTAGAACTTGTAGCACTATTAGAATCCACAGTATATTTTAAAAAAAATATAATTAATTAAAATATCAAAATTAATTAATTATATAATAAAATATAAAAATACTTAAATATCAAATTGATTTTCTTCAAAGTCGGATGTAGAATTATTGCAAAGCGTGGTCGATTAAGTTAGAGCCACCAAAATCTGATTTCTCGAATTCTTGTGATTTTTTTGCACTTCAGTCTCCAGAAAATAGTCCATTCGTCGAATAGAACAAAAGATTGATTGAAACTATTAGAAGAGAGAAGAAAATTTTATTATGGCAAAGTCCATGAATTAATTCCTATTTATAGGATTTTTTTTCAGGTACCAAATGACCACAAATACCCTTATAATATAGTTGTTATATGAATATTTTGGTCATTTTTAGCAAAATGACAAAAATATCTCTTATTAACGTCCAAAAACGAATAAATAATTAAGGTATTTTGATAAAAATAACCCCCAAAAGGACTATATTACCTTAAATATGGTTGTTAGGTTTTTTTTTTTTTTTACCAAAATACTCCACAAACGTTATAATAAAAGTTATTAGAGGGTAAAATGGTAAAAAAATATTATATTTAGTGCATATGGGACCCACATATGAGGGTGGACCAGGTTCCAACAGGGCTCCCAACCGGGTTGGTCCATCGGGTTTCGATGGAAAACCCATGTCGGATCTGTTAGGGTCTACGAGCCGAGCTTTGGGTAGTGTGTGTGCGCGCCCATCGGGGGTTGGGTGGTGGGGGCGGTTGCAAATCCAGCTCGACCATGAGCTGCAAGTGGACAGGTCTGGGCTGGACCGTTGACAGGGCATGGGTTTAACCGAGTCGATCCCAGACTGGGCTTCGGGTCGTCCGACCTGATTCACAACTCTAAACCAGGAGTTGGGGCACTAAATTAGGGGTATTGACAGACCAAGCTATTCGTGAGCCAGTTCGAGCTCGGCTCACTGGAAGCTCGGCTTGCAAGAGGGCAAGTCCGGGCTGGAAGCTCGGCTTGCAAGCGGGCAAGTCCGGGCTGGACCGTTGACCGGAACTGGATTTGACCGGGCCGATCCTAGACTGGGCTTCGGGTCGTCTGTCTGATTCACAACTTTAAACCAGGAGTTGGGGCACTTAAGTAAGGGTATTGACGAACCAAGCTATTCGTGAGTCAGTTCGAGCTCGGCTCACTGGAAGCTCGGCTTGCAAGCAGGCAGGTCCGGGTTGGACTGTTGACCAGACCTGGGTTTGACCGGGCCGATCCCAGATTGGGCTTCGGGTCGTCCGGCTGATTCACAACTCTAAACCAGGAGTTGGGTCACTTAAGTAAGGGTATTGACGAACCAAGCTATTCGTGAGCCAATTCGAGCTCGGACCTGCCCGGGCCTGGGTATGATCTAACCGATCCCAGATTGGACTTCGGGCCATCCGGTCTGATTCACAACTCTAAACCAAGAGTTCGGGCACTAAAGTAGGAGTATTTACGAGCCAAGCTATTCGTGAGCCAGTTCGAACTCGGCTCACTGGAAGCTCGGCTAGTTAACAACCATTATATAATTATTCTTTTGTTATCATGTGTTATAAAGGGCATAGATAAGTATAACATGGAAAAGGAGTCCAACTCCACTACAACCAGAATGGACATGGAAGCATCAATCCCAAAACCCAAACGATAAAATTTAACAAAGAAATAGTGACCAAGAGTTGACCCGTGGGACATAATATTCTATTTTAACTTGGTTAGATTACTTTATCGAACTTAACTCCAGTCTGTAATCCAACTTGGTCAACCTGGGCCCACAGGTAGATGCGAGACACAAATCCAACAAACAAACACCAAATAGAATGGGGAATCAAAAATGTCAACATGAAATAGATTGAAACCCTAAAGAAATCTAGAATAATTGGGGAGGGAGGGAGGGAGAGGAGAGGAGGAGGACCTGGTCATTCTGGGGGAGCTCCAGGAGACGATGCAGGCGCCGAGGGCGTCGTCGAAGTAGAGGGAGTTGTAGTGGAGGAAGAGGGCGTAGATGTCCGGATGGGGCTGCAAGAGCTCGGACACACCTAATTCCGCCATCGCCATAAAGAGAGAGAGAGGAAATCCCTCGAGAATATACCTAATATATAAATAGCCGGTCCTTTTTGTTTCATAATTTGAAGAGAAAAAAATTTGAGATAAAGACTTTGTTATATACATCTCATCCTGACAAGAACTTCTGCTCATGGAATTATATTCTTCATCAGTAAAATGAAGATAATATGTTGACAAAAATATTAGACCATAAAAAAGATATCATATCTCATTTAAGTTGGACTAAGCCTGTTTTTAGGATTTCATACCTTGAACTCACATCTTTCCCCCAAATGTGTGGCTCAATACATTTTTTCTCCAAAGAGCAATGATCTCTTTTATTTTCAATTTTAAACTAATCAAGCAAGTAGATAACTATGTATTTGTGATTGGTATCCAACATTGTATTAAAAATGAGCATGCAACTCACTCCCAACATAGATTGGAGTTGTTTTCCAATAAACATATGATAACCCATGGCCATGGTTGATATAAAATTGTTATTACTTTTCAAAATGTATGAACAAATAAAAATATTTCCACCATTAACTAGTTTATCATATTAGTTTGTTTTCCAGTAAACATATGATAATCCATGGCTATGATTGATATGAAATTGGTGTTATTTGTCAAAAGGTATGAACAAATAAAAGTATTTCCACCATTGAACTAGTTTATCATATTAGTTTGTTTCATATGATAACCCATGGTCATGGTTGATATGAAATTGTTGTTACTTTTCAAAAAGTATGAACAAATAAAAGTATTTCCACCATTGAAGTAGTTTATCATATTAACTTGTTTTCCAATAAACATATGATAATCCATGACAATGGCTGATATGAAATTGTTGTTACTTTTCAAAAGGTACAAAAAAATAAAAGCATTTCCACCATTGAACTAGTTTATCACATTAGTTTGTTTTCCAATAAACACATATGGTAACCCATGTCCATGGTTGATAGAAATTGTTGTTTCTTTTCAAAAGATACGAACAAATAAAAGCATTTCCACCATTTGACTAGTTTATCATTTTAGTTTTGAAATTTTATTATTACCAAAAAGTTTTTGGAACTACTTCACACAAAAAAAAAACAGGATAAACAATCCTAAAATACAATTTAATTATGAATTAAAAATATATAAAAGTAAATTATATTCAATATTTCTCTTGGAAGAAGGTTATTTAACAATTATCTTTCTTGACATAGTATTGTGTTGATTGTGTTAGTCCCGAGGCGGATCAAAGATGGTAGAACACGGGCCAATATGTCACGCCCCAGTCCCAAAATATCGAGGGACTGGACACGTGGCAATTGCCAGCAGCACACACCGATGGACAAACCCAATTTAATGGATCTATCGGGGCATACTTAAGCTGTAAAACAATAGTCAGGGTCTACTAATCTCATCCACAGAATGAACATATCAAATATCAACAAAAGAAAATATAAACATCAACATCAAGTCACAAGTTAATTGAATCGGGGAACAACCAGATAATCAAGTCTGATACAATTGTTCATTAAACAAGAATATAAATAACAACACAGACTGAGTATGGAAGAACATATACTCAGGAAAATCTATGGCAATCACCTAGTCCTCGGTTCCTGGTTCTGTTCCACTGTATGCACCTGATCCTGATCCTGCTCCTGCTAATGCTCCTGTCATGTATACCTCGGAGTGGATCTCCTCTGCTAATCCTGGGGACATAATCCGGATCCAGGTCCTCAGGGGACATAGCAAGGTACAAAATAACTCATGCCAAAATAAATACAGTGCATAAATAAATGAAACAATAGGGTAAACTATATAACCAGCTAAGTGATATGCAACATGAGAGCATCACTAAAACTCAGGCTGAAACCACTATAAGCTCTGTGTCGGGGAGCCGGTAGCAGTAATAATACGTAATGGGCCAAGCTCGGGTTTAGAGTCTTGAGCCTCACAATAATAGGGGTTTTATATATATATGATCAGCCTGTAGCCTGTGTGTCTCTCCCCACCCAATATAATCACACGTCTCATGTCCATGACACGAAAGATCAAAAACTAATGCAGCAAATCATAATAAGATCTAAGCATATAATGTCTATGTCATAAATCCTGCAACCTACACAGAATCACCTTGAATATTTCAGGAAGATTCTGTCACATGAATAGTGTCAGGTGTCCTGGGTATAACGTACTTGATAATGCAAATACGAGAATGTAAAGGGTCACGATGTCCATCTCTGGGTGACGTTACACAACTCCGCGTACGGTGTTGGCACCTGACTATTAATCGAACGCTAAGTAAGTCACACGGTCCTAGGTCAAGCATGTACAACAATGTATAAATAAGTCAAAGAATATGTAACAAAAACTGCAGGATTTGGCAAGGTACACTTGCCTGGGGTTCTGACTCCAACTGTAGCTCTGGTCTCAGTAAGAATTGCAGGTACTCCTCCAAAAGCTGAAATGAACATTACCATTAGATTCAAAAATATCAAATAGCTAAAAACGTCTGTCCTTGAGTCCAATTTAGACACAGGGGCAAAAATGACAGTTTTTGGTCAAAGTGGGGTCCACATGTGGGCTACTTTGCACCAAAAAATGTGTCAGAAGCAAGGGTCTCCAAATTTGTCAAACTTAGTGTCAACAAGTCCAGAATGATGATACGAACCCAACGGAACTTCCAGAATTGGATTTCGATGAGCCGATAACAAAATCGCCCATCAAGTAGAGCCGTGGGGCCCACGATACCCGATTTTGTCAATGTTCTCAGAATCGAACCAAACTTGGGTCACAGGACCAGCGTATTGCTACGAGTCCGATGGAACAAGTTTTGTTTCGATCCGACATGTGAACACAAAGTTACAATGAGATCCGAAACAGGTCGATACCGGAAATTGTCGGCGGATACGCGTTGATTTCGGTGTGCACGCACATCCAAATCAACTTCTGTGAAATTTTGTACGTCCATATCAACGGCACGCACTTTTCGGTGAAAACCGCACACGACCAAGTCTTCCCGTTTGGTGGGGCGCACTCAGTTCCGGGGTGAAACAGGGCGTTAATTTTCCTGTTTTTGGATCGCGGTTTGCGATCACCACAGGACGCGACGCACCGAGCGGGTTACACGGGCATCGAGAGGATCACGCAGGGTTCGTGTCACAACTAACGGAACAGAAAACAGAGCAACGAGGAGAGAGAACGGGTTACCTGAACAGGGCTCCGTGAAACCAGAATTTTACGTGTCCGCGAGGCGACTCAACACTGTACTGTGTCGTGTCCGGGTCGCTGTGTCTAATCTAGGGTTCGATGATGGGGTTGAATGCGGTCGGCGAACACGGCGGAGGCGGCCGGGGGCTGCTCTGCGAGGCTCGAGGTGGCTAGGGCTCAGGCGGCCGGGGCTGGGTCGGCCGGATCTCGAGCGGGCGGGGGTCGACGGATCTCGGGTCGAGCGGCCGGGGGCTGTGGAGGTCCGGGGAGGTCGGGCAGAGGCGAGGGAGGCTTCGGCTGCTGCTGCGGGTCTCCGGCGAGGTCGGCGGAGCTTCTGGGGAGGAGGAGAAGGGAATGCGGGGCAGCGGATTAGGGTTCAGGTGAGGTGGCTATGGTGGTCGAGACGACGGAGAGAGGAGTTTTTTATTGGGCGCGGGCAGGCGGTTTCGGCCGGAGAAGGCGAGGCGGTTATGGCAGGGGAAGCGGGGGCAGTTACGGCGGATAAGCCGGCCGGATCCGTAACGGACGGCGGCTGTCGGGGAAGAGAGAGGGGCTGGGGCACTGTAGCACGGGTCGGGTTCGGGTCG
This sequence comes from Iris macrosiphon, assembly GCA_036927795.1. NCBI lineage: Eukaryota > Viridiplantae > Streptophyta > Magnoliopsida > Asparagales > Iridaceae > Iris > Iris macrosiphon. The sequence continues at coordinate 181,605,166 of JAYESA010000006.1, read as the reverse complement.
GGTTTGGGTTTTGGGCCCGGATCTGACCCAATAAGGAATTGGGTTTGGTTTGATTAAACCGGTCCGGTTCAATTCGAGTTGGTTTGGTTTATTTTAAAATAAACCGGGTTTATTTCTAGGGTTAAATTGGTTTATTTAAAACTTGGTTTTTAGGTCTTTAAAAATGCTTCCGGGGTCCAATAAAATCCAGAAAAATTACCCTATGTCTAATTTTTTATTTTACACCAGAAAATATTATTTTTATAATATTTTAATATTTAATAAATATATTTAAAAATACTTTAATTTCAAAATATCTTGATTTAATTAGTTAAAAACACCGAAAATTCTAGAAAATTCATTTTTAAAATCTGAAAATTTCTGGGGGTTTACAATCTACCCCCTTAAGAGGATTGCATCCTCGCAATCAAATAATAACCGGTCAACAGAGATGACACGGTTGCAAAACGTTATTCGAAGCACATTACTGTCAAGAATCATGTTTCAGGAGAATCAAAGGATGAGGTTTAAAACACATAGGGAATGAAAATATCACTTCCCTAGAAAACTACAGTTTTAGAAAAACTAGGTTATAATTAAGAATATACTAGGTTATCTATTATTAGCAAGTTGAAAAACTATTAGGTCAAGGCTAAGGTCACGAACCAGCAGGCACGAACTAAAGCAATACTAAACGAGATAACTACGAAAACTTACACGCATTAGCTATTCCAAGAGTCTGCGCGTCCTCTAAGGTCATCGCTGGAGCTTGTCCGCGTCCTTGCTGCTGTTGGGCCTACTGGAAGAGTGCTGCTTGTGGTGTCAAGGGTGGCCTCGGCAAATATTCTCCTGGGGCAGGTGGTAGAACTCCTTCAACTTCCGTTTGCAGTATTTCCAATGCTGGAGAGGCTGGCCTTGGTGCTGGTAATACTTATCATTTTAACATTAGTGCTCTCTTTCGATGCTGAGGACAATCTTTGGCTAAGTGTTGGTTGGACGCGCAAATCAAGCATAACCCTAATTTACGTCTGCACTCGTTCTTAATGTGGCCTCACTTGCGACAATATTGACAGATAGGCAGTACTTGCGGAGATGCTTCTGGTGGCTGGTGCATGTGAGACTTCTTTGTAATTTCTTCTTGTGGTGCTCCGATTGGTACTGATGTAGCTGGTTGATGAATCATCACAGCTTTCTCTCGACGTTCAGGACAATCCCTTACCGAATGCTTTTTGGATCCGCAAGATAAACATCGTCCCAGTCTGCGTCGGCATTCTTTAGCGAAATGGCCTACCTTGCCACAGTAGTGACAAGTAGGAAGGACTAGTACAAGTGGTGTAGATGCTCTCTACGGTGGATTCATCTGTAGTCGCTTTGTAACTCTTTCTTGTTGTGCTTGGTCTGGTGCTGATGCATATGGCCGCTTCTGGCTGGACTCTATCCTTGTGGTGCACTCCATGGGTCGTGCTGCAGCAAGAACGTCTGCGTCCAAGGTAGTTGCAACGGAGCTGATTAACTTTCGTAGCTCAGAGCTAAATCTGTCGATGAACTTCTCCGCTTGGTTTTGCTGAGCTTCTTGATGAACTTTCTGATGAGCTTGCATCATCGCGTAGAACATTCGAAACATTTGTTGTTCGTCCATAGCCTGCCCTTGTGGAACGGTAGGCATCGGTGGAGCATACTGCGTCGATGGTGGAACGTTATCTTGCTGGATTCTCGAGGCATGCTGACTTGCTTGACTGCATTGTTGAGCTGATTGACCTTCATCAACTGGTGTCACTTCATCTTCGTGGTTAACCACAACACTTTGTAGTATTTCTGGATGAGTCTCTTCGCCGGCCTGTGGATCCATAATTCTGCAACCAAAAATAAATTATAAGAGGTGCACAGGAATCAAGGCATGATGCAAGTCAAGAGATTAATTTTGAATCTGATATAGATATCAAGAACGATTCAAGCAAGTGGATGAGATCCTAAAACTTATCCTGTTTTTATTGCAGGCTTGCTCGGTCCCTAAGTTGAAACCGAACAATTTAGTCGAAGACCTGCATGGGCCACCACAAAAACTATGTCACGCCCCAGTCCCAAAATATCGAGGGACTGGACACGTGGCAATGGACAGCAGCACACACCGATGGACAAACCCAATTTAATGGATCCATCGGGGCATACTTAAGCTGTAAAACAATAGTCAGGGTCTACTAATCTCATCCACAGAATGAACATATCAAATATCAACAAAAGGAAATATAAACATCAACATCAAGTCACAAGTTAATTAAATCGGGGAACAATCCGATAATCAAGTCTGATACAATTGTTCATTAAACAAGAATATAAATAACAACACAGACTGAGTATGGAAGAACATATACTCAGGAAAATCTATGGCAATCACCTAGTCCTCGGTTCCTGGTTCTGTTCCACTGTATGCACCTGATCCTGCTTCTGCTCCTGCTAATGCTCCTGTCCTGTATACCTCGGAGTGGATCTCCTCTGCTAATCCTGGGGACATAATCCGGATCCAGGTCCTCAGGGGACATAGCAAGGTACAAAATAACTCATGCCAAAATAAATACAGTGCATAAATAAATGAAATAATAGGGTAAACTATATAACCAGCTAAGTGATATGCAACTTGAGAGCATCACTAAAACTCAGGCTGAAACCACTACAAGCTCTGTGTCGAGGAGTCGGTAGCAGTAATAACACATAATGGGCCAAGCTCGGGTTTAGAGTCTTGAGTCTCACAATAATAGGGGTTATATATATATATATGATCAGCCTGTAGCCTGTGTGTCTCTCCCCACCCAATGTAATCACACGTCTCATGTCCATGACACGCAAGATCAAAAACTAATGCAGCAAGTCATAATAAGATCTAAGCATATAATGTCTATGTCATAAATCCTGCAACCTACACAGAATCACCTTGAATATTTCAGGAAGATTCTGTCACATGAATAGTGTCAGGTGTCCTGGGTATAACGTACTTGATAATGCAAGTACGAGAATGTAAAGGGTCACGATGTCCATCTCTAGGTGACGTTACACAACTCCGCGTACGGTGTTGGCACCCGACTATTAATCGGACGCTAAGTAAGTCACACGGTCCTAGGTCAAGCATGTATAAAAATGTATAAATAAGTCAAAGAATATGTAACAAAAACTGCAGAATTTGGCAAGGTACACTTGCCTGGGGTTATGACTCCAACTGTAGCTCTGGTCTCAGTGAGAATTGCAGGTACTCCTCCAAAAGCTGAAATGAACATTACCATCAGATTCAAAAAATATCAAATAGCTAGAAATACCTGTCCTTGAGTCCAATTTGGACACAGGGGCAAAAATAACAGTTTCTGGTCAAAGTGGGGTCCACATGTGGGCCGCTTTGTGCCGAAAAACGTGTCAGAAGCAAGGGTCTCCAAATTCGTCAAATTTAGTGTCAACAAGTCCAGAACAATGATATGAACCCAACGGAACTTCCAGAATTGGATTCCGATGAGCCGATCACAAAATTGCCCATCAAGTGGAGCCGTGGGGCCCACGATACGCGATTTTGTCAACGTTCTCAGAATCGAACCAAACTTGAGTCACAGGACCAACGTATTGCTACGAGTCCGATGACGCAAGTTTTGTTTCGATCCGACATGTGAACACAAAGTTATAACGAGATCCAGAACAGGCAGATACGGGGCGTTGTCGGCGGATACGCGTTGATTCCGGTGTGCACGCACATCCAAATCAACTTCTGTAAAATCCCGCACGTCCGTATCAACGGCGCACACTTTTTGGTGAAGACCGCACCCGACCAAGTCTTCCCATTTGGCGGGACACACTCAGTTCCGGGGTAAAACAGGGCGTTGATTTTCCTGTTTTTGGATCGCGGTTTGCGATCACCACAGGACGCGACGCATCGAGCGGGTTACACGGGCATCGAGAGGATCACGCAGGGTTCGTATCGCAACTGACGGAACAGAAAACAGAGCAACGAGGAGAGAGAACGGGTTACCTGAGCAGGGCTCCATAAAACCGGAATTTCACGTGTCCGCGAGGCGACTCAACACTGTACTGTGTCGTGTCCGGGTCGCTGTGTCGAGTCTAGGGTTCGATGATGGGGTTGACTGCGGTCGACGGACACGGCGGAGGCGGCCGGGGGCTGCTCGGCGAGGCTCGAGGTGGCTAGGGCTCAGGCGGCCGGGGCTGGGTCGGCCGGATCTCGAGCAGGCGGGGGTCGACGGATCTCGGGTCGAGCAGCACGGGGCTGTGGAGGTCCGGGGAGGTCGGGCAGAGGCGAAGGAGGCTTCGGCTGCTGCTGCGGGTCTCCGGCGAGGTCGGCGGAGCTTCTAGGGAGGAGGAGAAGGGAAGGCGGGGCAGCGGATTAGGGTTCAGGTGAGGTAGCTATGGTGGTGGAGACGACGGAGAGAGGGGTTTTTTATAGGGCGCGGGCGGGCGGTTTCGACCGGAGAAGGCGGGGCGGTTACGGCAGGGGAAGCGGGGGCGGTTACGGCGGAGAAGCCGGCCGGATCCGTAACGGACGGCGGCTGTCGGGGAAGAGAGAGGGGCTGGGGCACTGTAGCACGGGTCGGGTTCGGGTCGGGTTTGGGTTTTGGGCCCAGATCCGACCCAATAAGGAATTGGGTTTGGTTTGATTAAACCGGTCCGGTTCAATTCGAGTTAGTTTGGTTTATTTTAAAATAAACTGGGTTTATTTCTAGGATTAAATTGGTTTATTTAAAATTTAATTTTTAGGTCTTTAAAAATGCTTCTGGGGTCCAATAAAATTCAGAAAAATTACCCTATGTCTAATTTTTCATTTTATACCAGAAAATATTATTTTTATAATATTTTAATATTTAATAAATACATTTAAAAATACTTTAATTTTAAAATACCTTGATTTAATTAGTTAAAAACACCAAAAATTCTAGAAAATTTATTTTTAAAATCTGAAAATTTTTGGGGGTTTACACAATAGCAGAGCTACAAGCAAAATTTGAAAGTCTACTCTCTTACTAGAACCCAAGTTGTCGTCGAGATACAGAGCTTCCGGCAAACAAGTTAGCCCTCTAAGGAACTCGATTCCAAGGAATCACCAAAACCAATGGAGAAGTTGGCTCACCATAAACTCGCAAGTCTCTCTCTTCAAGTGATGCACAACTCCTAAGAAGCACACCTCTAAGAAAAGGTTACAAACTGACTACGAAGAAAAGGAAGTTACAAATAAAATTGTTCTTCTGTTTACGTTCACAGACGCTACAATGAGATAGAACATAACAAGAAGAAGAAAGATAAAAAAAGAACTCATGTTGGGGTGATTAAAACCACCACTGCTCAAAGCAAGATTCGCCCTATCTGTGATCTGCTCCCAGGAACCAGCAAGTTCTCTAAGAACTTCTGGAACGCTCGCGTCACCTATCTCCTGGACTCGCACGATCTCTTGGACTCCTCTTGCGGCACAGCAGCCTCTCTCCAAATCTCTCTCTCTCTCTCTCTCAAATATATCTCTTTCCAAATTATATATCTTCCTCTAAAAGAGCAACGAAGGTAAGTATTTATAGAGGAACCTGGCTACATAGTCGGTTACAAAGAGATAAGATCAAATTTAATTTAAATCCCATAAAATTGAATCTGAATTAAAGACGCAATATTTCCATAACCGACTTGCTTCAGCAGCAATGCATCTGTACAGCAGCACAGCGGCTCAACGCGCAACAGCACATCAGCACAGCGGCACATAGCCGCGCATGGCAGCGCATGCACCCGTGCAGCGCCCGCACAGCACCCTGGTCAAACACCCGTGCATAAAACAAAAGCCGATACCGACGTGATAAGTGCAAAGTGCGCCATCAAATCACCACTTTGCGCCCTTGAGCCCGAGTCTGAGTCCGAGTCCGAGTCGCTAAGCCCCTTTGGGGCTTTGCTCCTATGGAATAAATTCCAAGAGCATGACAAAAAACTTAAAAACTTACATGAAGGAGTTAATCATTTTTCATCCTAATAAAATACCCCCACATGGCACCAATGTGCTCACCACACCCCATGTGCATACCTCAACACAAGCAAAACATTATATTGAGATACTCACCTGGTGGTGTAGCCAATGTGGGACTATATTTTATAGTCCAAAGGCAAAAACAACAACAATCTTCCATATATCTCAATATATGGGTTGAGCTTTCCCCATAGTGACTGCTCATCATGCATTAGGATAGATGTCACTTCGACTTGAATCTTTCTGCATGGGTCAAATAACAGTATATGTCATGCCCCAGTCCCAAAATATCGAGGGACTGGATACGTGGCAATGGCCAGCAGCACGCACCGATGGACAACCCAATTTAATGGATCCATCAGGGCATGCTTAAGCTGTAGTCTAACAGTAAATAGAACAATTGTTATAAGCCACAAACTATTCTAATCTTATCCATAACAGATAATCACAGATTAAATGCTAGAATAATGCAAATAGAAATAACTATCAAATCTCAATAAATGTCTCGGGGAACAATCCGAGAATATGTCTAATACATCAATGCCAATAGACAGGAAATAAAGGAACTGGAAAGAGAAACAGAAATAACCGACTATATACAGCCAATGCTCAGGAGAAGTCCTCTGGTACGATCTCGTCCTCAGGTCCTGGTACAGCTCCTGGAAGTGCTCATGTACGGTGTATCTCTGGATGGGTCTCTTCGGCTATACCTGGGGACATAATCCGGATCCAGGTCCTCAGGGGACATAGCAAGGTACAAGAAAGCTCATGCCAAAATAAATGCAGTGCAGCAATAAATAAACAATAGGGTAAACTATGTAACCATCTAAGTGAAATGCAAGATAAGAGTAGCACTAGAACTCAGGCTGAAACTACTACAAGCTCTGTGTCGGGGAGCCGGGTAGCAGTGATATCATGTGGTTGTCTATCTCGTAGTGAGACTAAGACGCCGGCATAATATATAAAAATTAACCTGTAGTCTGTGTGACTCTTCCCACCCAATGTAATCACGCGTATCATGACCATAACGTCTCATGTCCATGTCAAGCGGGATCATAGCTAATGCAACAAGTCATATAGTATCTATAAATATAATCTCTGTCAAGTCCTGTATCCTATACAGAATTACCATGAATGTCTCAGGAAGACTCTGTCTCATAAATAGTGTCAGGTATCCTGGGTTATGATGTACTTGATAAGACAAGTACGAGAAATATCGGGTCTTGGTATCCATGTCTATGTGACGTTACACAACTCCGCGTACGAGGTTGGCACCCGACTAGTAATCGGACGCTAAGTAAAGTCACTCGGTCCTGGGCTAAGCAGTTAAACAAGTTTATATATATATATACAATGACTCAGGCAAAGTACTATAACAGAAATCACTGCGAGTTGGCAAGGTTTAATTGCCCACTGATGTATAAATAAGTCAAGGAATTTAGTAGCAAAGCTGCAGGGTTTGGCAAGGTACACTTGCCTGTGGTTCTGGTTCCAATTGCGGCTCTGACTTCAGCTGGACTTGCAGGCGGTACTCCGGTTGCTGAAATAAACATCACCATCAGATCCAGAAAATATCAATCAGCTAGAAGCGTCTGTCCTTGAGTCCAATTTGGAGACAAGGGCAAAAACGGCAATTTCGGGTCAAAACAGGGTCCACATGTGGGCCCGCTTTGCACCAAAAAATGTGTCAGGAACGATGATACGAACCCAACAGAACTTCCAGAATTGGATTCCGATGAGCCGATCACAAAATCGTCCGTCGAGTGGGGCCTGTGGGCCCACGACACGCGATCTCGTCAACGTTCTAAGAATCGAACCAAACTTGGGTCACAGGACCAGCGTATCGCTACGAGTCCGATGGCGCAAGTTTTGTTTCGATCCGACATGTGTACCCAAAGTTAGGGCACGATTCAGAAAAGTCGGATACGGGACGTTGTCCGCGGATACGCGTTGATCCCGGTGTGCACGCACACCCTAATCAACTTTTGTGAAATCCCGCACGTCCGTATCAACGACGCACACGTATCTGTGAAGACCTCGCGCGACCAAGTCGTCCCGTTTGGCGGGACGTACCCAGTTCCAGGGTGAATCGGGGCGTTGTTTTTCCTGTTTTTGGATCGCGGTTCGCGATCGCCACAGGACGCGATGCCCCGAGCGGGTTGCACGGGCACCGAGGGGGTCATGCAGGCTAAGCAACGCAACTGACGAAAACGAAAACGGATAAACGAGCAGGGAGATACGCGTACCTGAACAGGGTCCAAAAAACTCGAATTTTTCGTGTCCGACACGTGTCCGTGTCCTAGGGTTTAGGGTTCTGGGGGTTCTCAGGCGGCCGGAGGCGGCACTGCGGAGGGGAGGCCGGCCGGGGGCTAGGGCGGCAGCGCCGGAGCTCACTGGTGGAGGCGGCGGCGGCTCAGGGCCACGCCGGACTGCGCTGGCACGGCTGGGGGCGTCGTTGGCTCAGGCAGCAGGGGGTGAATCTGGAGTAGGAAGGAGAGGGGGCTGTGGCGAGTTGGTGGCGGCGGGGCACGGCGGCGCTGGCGAGGGCGGGCACGGCGCGGCGGCGCTAGGCGGAGCGGTGGCGGCGGGGAGATGATCGGAGGCGGCTGGGGAGAGGGGTATTAATAGGGGGAAGAGGCGAGGGGGCGGCCGAGGGAGGCGGTCGACGTGGGCGTCGTGGCGGGGAAGGCGGGGGTGCGCGGGGCGGGCCGGACGGAGCGGCGGGCGGCGCGGCCGGCGGAAGCGGGGGGGTTCGACCGGGTCAGGGGAGGGGTTCAGAGGGAAACGGGTCGCGGGTCGGGCGGGTTCGGTCCGGCGGACCCGATCCGACCCGATAGCCAACGGGCCGGTTGGGCTGGGCCCGGGTTCAGTTAAATAAATAAAATAAATAAATAAATAAATAAATAAATAAATAAATAAATAAATAAATGATTAAATAAATAAATAATAAATAATAATAGTTTTTAGGTGTTTTAAAATAGGTCCGAGGCCCAATAAATTTTAGAAAAATTATCCTAAGTCCAGTTTTTCATTTTACACCCAAAAATATTATTTTCATAATATTTTAATATTATTTATTATCAATTAAAAATCATTTAACAATTAAAACCCTGATTTTAATTACAAAAAATTCCCAAAAAATTCCAGAAAATTGTGTAAAATCCAAATTTAAAATTCTTAAAAAATCAGGGGGTTTACAATCTACCCCCCTTAAGAGGATTGCGTCCTCGCAATCAAGAATAAACGGTCAGCAGAGATGACACAGTTGCAAGTATCGTTCGAAACACATCACCAGATACTTAGGGAAATACCGTTTCCCTAAGAATGAAAGTTATGCACTTTTCAGAGAAAATCTAGTTAAAACAAAAAAACTACAACTTTTAGAAAACTAGGTTATTATTAACAGGTTGTAAATTACTAGGTTGGGGCTGAGGTCACGAACCAATAGGCACGAGCTAACTAGAAACGGTATCTACGAATCACTTACGCGCATTAGCTACTCCACGAGTCTGCACGTTCTCCACGGTCATCGTCAGGGCTTGCTCGCGTCCTTGCAGTCGATTCTTCTGCTGCTGAGCCTGCTGGAAGAGTAGTGCCTGGGGTATCAAGGGTGGCCTCGGCTGATACCCTCCTGGAGCTGGTGGTAGGACTTCTTGAACTTCCGTTTGCGGTGCTCCCAATGCTGGATAGGCTGGCCTCGGTATTGGTAGCGCTTGTTGGTTTACCCTTGGTGCTCTGTCTCGACTCTCAGGGCATTCCTTTAATAAATGCTGACTAGATCCGTAAACTATGTATAATCTCTTCTTTCGTCTACACTCGTCCTCAGTATGGCCTCGCTTGCGACAATATGGACAGACAGGTATTGCCTGTGGAGATGCTTCTGGTGGCTGGTGTATGTGAGGTCTTTTTGCAACTTCTTCTTGTGGTGCTCCGGCTGGTGCTGATGTGGATGGCCGCTTCAGATTGGTCTCTCTCCTGATGACGCGCTTAATGCGTCGCGCTGCAGCAAGGACGTCCGAGTAAGATGTAGGTGCAACGGATCTAATTAGTTTCTGTAGCTCAATGTTTAGTCCGTCGAAGAACTTCTCGGCCTTCTCTTCTTCCGTCGGGATTAATGTTGGGGCGAAGCGACTTAGACGAATGAACTCAGCGTTGTACTCTTCCACCGTCTTATCATCCTGAGTGAGGTGATTGAACTTGTCCCAAAGTTCTGATCAAGCGATAGCTGGAATGTACATCTCCTGGAAGAGTCTAGAGAACTCTTCCCAAGTGACTCGGTCTGGTCCGAGCCGTGTCTCCTCGGATAGCCACCAGTGATGTGCATTATCCGTCAACTGTATTCTGACGGCAGTCATCCAACGTTTCTTTGGAAGCTCAGCTGCTTCTAATTGATGTTGAGTATTGTTAAGCCACTCATAAACTTTAGTGGCCTCCTCCTTGCCTGAGAAGGTACAGGGCTTCAGCTGCCGAAAATCGGTGATAGAGCCCGTCGTTGACCGTCGTACTGGTAGACATGCCTGCTCTAGTGCGGTTACTAGGCTGTGACTCAAAGCCTCTTGTTGAGCTTGCATTATTGCATAGATTATTTAAAACATCTGTTGTCCGTCCATGGCCTGCCCTGGTGTAATGCCCCATTCCCCTACTCGGGGAGCGCGGCCAAGAAATACTTACGACCGTCTGAATGGGACAGATTGAATTAAGATCCTTTCCTCGTTATGGATTGGTTTCTTCGGAATCAGGTCCCATATACAATGGATTGTGCCTCGAGGATGGACTCGGCGGCAGAGTCGAGAGGGGCCTTTCCGTTGCGTTGGTTTCTTGTCCATTTTCGTGCCGCTTGGTTGCTTTCTTGTTGGTTTTATGACTTGCGTTTTTTTGAACGGTTTCAATGGATTTCATTGCTTTCGTTCTTAGGATTTCGCATTTCGTATCGAGCCTTGGAGACCGAAGCAGGAGGTATTGATCATCCGTTGGTGCGTGCAGGTGATCGTGTAGACGACGCGCGAGCGGAGTCTTAGAGATCTCTCCTTCTTCTTCCTATTCAACCAACTTGTGAGTGGCTCTATTTCGATAAGCACCTTCTTTCCAAGGGCTCCATTCATAATAAAATTGACTCAGTTGTGCATTCAATCAAACGATACCAATTAAGTAACAAGTTGGATAACAAGATAAGATAAGAAGTAGGCTTGGAACACCCATTGCTTGTCATACAAAACCTTGCATAAATTCATTGATGCATGCATGTTCGTTGGGTGTTTAATGGGTTGGTATTTATTGATAGTTCAAAGTATTCTTCTATAAACTGCTGCATGTTATTTCATATAACTTGTTGGTTGATTGTGATAGTACAGTAAAGCAGTTTCGTACATGATGTTCTTTAAATCGCTAGTAAGTAAATCTATGAAGTTCGGTTCATAGAAATGGTCATGGGAATTCTTGTGCACAAGGGATCCAGGTTCCTGCGAACGGTTACCGGGGCACCGGGCCGTTTCGACCCGGGCGGAATCTACTTTCTTAGTCGTGCTAAAATGAGTTAGCACAGGGAGCGAGGAATTGTAGCGGGGCTAGCTATCCGCGCTGCAAGCGTCGCCGCCAGCCCAGACTAAACCCATGATGGCTCCTAAACAACAAAGAAAGATATTGTGTATATTTAAACTGTGCAGACTAACTATGTCTTCGTGACAGGAAAGGCTATGGTAAGTTGTACAGGTGGTTCAGACGGTACAGGTAAAGTCACCGAACGGTGGCATGTGGAGTTATGTTATTTTGTTCTTGCATACCTGCTAAATGAAATCTGAACTAGGCAAGAATAGAAACCCACCTAAGAACATAATTGTAGCATACTCATTAGAACTCATCTCATGAGCTTGGTAAAGTTGAGAAGCTAGCCTTCACCAGTACTTTTTGAAGTACTGACCCTCGTTGTAGCAGGTTCCCCGGCGCAAGGCAACGCGGCGAGGAGCTGAAGTTCTCTCTGGACTTTTGGGATCCTTGGCGGTTCGTGGCCAAGACTTTTGGAGGCTCAAGCTAGAAGCCTTTCACTCTCTCCGTTGCTGAATATCGCTAAGGCGATGGTGCTTACTCGCACCCAAGGTGTTTTGTGTTTTTGAATCTATGTAAAGGGACATAATATATGGATCGGCTATCTCATTTTGCGTCCAAGTTTGTAAGCCCATGGGGCATTTTATACTTTTGAGTCAAGCGATGTAAAAAGATGTTCATTATGAATAAAAGAGAAACTTTTCTATGCCTCAACCTTGTGTTATCTTATATGTCTACTCTGTTGCATTATTCTAAAGAATATCCTTATGCCTAAGGCCTTGTGCACGCGCGCCCTACGCGTGCACGGCATCACGCCCGGGGGACGATTATCGATTAGCCGAAATTGGGGCGTGACATATTGGTATCAGAGCATGCTTCAGATCCTTTGATCTCACAAAGAAAGTTTCTAAAGAGGACCTTGTTCCTTCCGAGTAGACCCTTGAATTCGCTTGGCCAAAATGAGATACGTTCCATACAGTGAGTCCATAATATACCTTGAGACTAATACAAGTTACTTTCCTTTCAAGGAACGACTTCCGAGCCGGGTGCACAAGCGCAGATGGTGGCGCAAGTGCAAGCGAGTAGTTCAGGCACCTCGGGCAGCTCTGGGAGTCCAGCTGCCGCACCCTCCGCTGATCCGTTCGAGCGAATGATGCGTTTGATGGAGACGCAGCAGAAACAAGCTGAACTACGGCAGAGTTAGTTCGAGTCACGGATTGAGGCTCAATTCGTGGCACAGCGATCACAGGCGGATACACAGCAGAAGCAGATGAATAGTCTGCAAACAATGGTGACGAATATGGTCGCCAACAATCATTCTGCATCCGCCCCCGCAACCGTGCCTATAGTTGCTGATGCCACCGGACCGCAGAATTCCCAGGGTACCTTACCCTCAGGCGAGAATGGGTCAATCGTGTCGATATCAGAATTTAAGAAGATGTACCGTGCTACGTTTAAAGGCACCGAGGACCCTTCCTTAGCGATGGACTGGCTGGTCGAGTTGGAGGACCACTTTGAAGCGCTGTGCCTAGACGAGACCAAGAAAGTGGCGTGTGCCCAGCTTCAGCTCTGACAAAATGCACATGATTGGTGGGATATGCACAAGCAAGCTATTTTGAGTGAAGGTGGCACAACGGCTATCTCCTGGTCCGTGTTTCGCAAGGCCTTCGTGGAGGAATACCTTCCACCCGCCGTCCGTCACGAAAAGGAAGACGAGTTTGCGCTACTGAAGCAGGGAGACATGACGGTGCGTCAATACGCTTCAGAGTTCAACCGACTTGCAAAATTTGCCAAGTCTCAGCTCGCCGATGCCGAAAGTCGTGCACGAAAGTTCAAGCTCGGACTACGACCTTCTATCCGTGCTCACGTCGTAGTGACTCAATATCGTACCATGCGGGAGTCCTTGAATCATGCACTGTCCCTAGAGTCGTAGTATCCTCCAGTTCGCACCGGCGCTGTACAAAATTACAATCACAAGCGTCCTGCCAACACAGGAGGAAACAACGCGCATAAGCGCCACAACAACAACGGCGGCTCCCAAGACTCGAACCAAGGAAGGAGGCAAGGACAAAATTGTGCCTACTGCCGCAAGCCAGGACACCACGTCAGCGAATATCGCGCGAGCAAAGGAGGATGTTTCAATTGTGGCAAGATGGGCCACATTGCTCGTAATTGTCCAACCCGTTCCAATGATCCATCTTCACACCGTCCGCAGCAGAATAATGACTCAGCTCAGGGTCAGGGGCAAACTCAACGAGCGAACCAGGCACCGCAAAACGCTCAGGGACGAGTCTATGCTTTGACTCGGGATGAGGCACTTGCATCGAACACGACGGTGTCAGGTATATTACTTTTTAATATTGTACCTGCTCGAGTATTGTTTGATTCTGGTGCAACACATAGCTTCATTGCGGCAGATTTTGCCGCCGAACACACATTCCCTATGACACCGCTAGGCTTAAACCTAAGTGTTAGTACTCCTTCGGGCGTAGATTTATCGGCTCGCTTAGTCTGTCGTGAAGGTAATATTTGCATCGGAGGACGAAAATTGTCATTAGATGCGATAGTTCTAGACATAAGGGACTACGATCTTATTCTGGGGATGGATTGGCTCGGCGCTTGTTCAGCTACAATCGACTGTGCGAAAAAGGAAGTCGTATTTCGTTTGCCCGGCGAGATCGAGTTTCTCTTCACGTGCAGTCCTGAGTCGAAAGCGTCGAATACCTGCATGGTGATCTCAGCAATGTCTGCTCGACGGATGATTCACTCCGGCTGCGAAGGGTACTTAGCGTCCGTTCGAGACACTCGGCAAGATTGCGCAAACGTTGAGTCTATTCCCGTTGTGGCGGATTTTCCTGATGTGTTTCCCGACGAGTTGCCAGGCATGCCGCCCGATCGAGAGATAGAGTTCACTATAGACACATTCCCAGAAACTCGTCCAATTTCCAAGATGCCGTATCGAATGGCCCCGGCAGAATTGAAGGAGCTTAAAGTATAGTTGCAAGACTTGCTAGATCGAGGATACATTCGGCCTAGTGTATCTCCGTGGGGTGCGCCTGTACTATTCGTAAAGAAAAAGGATGGCTCGTTGCGGCTCTGCATCGACTATCGAGAATTGAATAAAGCAACCATTCGTAACCAGTATCCTCTTCCAAGAATAGACGATCTTTTCGATCAGTTGCAAGCTGCCACGGTATTCTCTAAAATCGACCTCCGTTCGGGCTATCACCAACTAAAGATCAAGCCAGACGATGTGCCAAAGTCAGCTTTTCGAACTCGCTATGGCCATTATGAGTTCCTGGTGATGCCGTTCGGACTAACCAATGCACCCGCTGCCTTTATGAGTTTAATGAACCTTGTGTTCCGGCCCTATCTCGATAAGTTTGTAGTAGTATTCATCGATGATATCTTGGTGTATTCGAAGAGTGAGAAAGAACATGCAGAGCACTTGCGGACCATGCTACAAACTCTTCGGGACAACCAGCTATATGCTAAACTGAGTAAGTGTGAATTCTGGCTAAGTAGTGTATCTTTCCTCGGGCACATCATTTCTGCGGGAGGCATCTCAGTCGATCCGAAGAAGGTGGAGGCCATTGTCGAGTGGAAGCGACCTGCATCCGTTAGCGAGATTCGAAGCTTCCTCGGGCTAGCGGGCTACTACAGACGGTTCGTGAAGGATTTTTCCAAACTTGCACTACCTCTGACTCGCCTCACACAAAAGGGAGTCGCATTTGAGTGGTCCGCCGACTGCGAAGCTTCGTTTAAAGAGTTAAAGCATCGCCTCACCTCTGCCCCGTTACTTGCACTACCAGACGAGATCTCGGGATTCCAAATATTTAGCGACGCGTCCGGGCAAGGCTTGGGGTGTGTACTTATGCAGCGAGATCGAGTGATAGCCTATGCCTCCAGGCAACTAAAGAAGCACAAGAAAAATTATCCTACACACGACCTGGAGTTAGCGGCAATTGTCTTTGGCCTGAAATTATGGCGACACTACCTTTATGGAGTGCCTTGCCGAATTTATACTGATCACAAGAGCTTGAAGTACCTATTCACCCAGACGGACCTCAACCTTCGTCAGCGCCGTTGGCTAGAATTGATAAAAGATTACGACTTGACGATAGACTACACACCTGGAAAAGGGAACGTTGTAGCGGATGCTTTGAGTCGGATCTTCGTTGGATCTCTGTCAGTCGATCGCAGGTTACGAAGGGACTTAGAAAAGATGGGCATCGAACTCCGAATTCGATATCGTGGCGCGCGGGTTGCTCAAATGCGATTCGTACCCAACCTAATAGAGCAGGTCACATCTACTCAGAAAGACGACCCTTTCCTAAGGAAGATGCACGAGCAGATTCTAGCGGGGAAGGCGAAGGACTTTGCAGTAGATGAAAATGGAGCGTTGCGGGTGAAAGGAAGGCTATGCGTCTCCGATGATTCAGAACTTAGAAAGGAGATCCTTGCGGAAGCTTATTATGCAGCCTATATGATCCATCCCGGGAGCACGAAGATGTATAAGAACCTCCGAACGACCTTCTGGTGGCACGGCATGAAGAAAGATGTTGCACTCTTTGTGTCCCAATGCATAACCTGTCAAAGGGTGAAAGCAGAGCATCAGAGGCCGGGCGGGGAGATGCAAAATCTTGCTATCCCGGAATGGAAGTGGGAGCACATCTGCATGGATTTCATTGTTGGCCTGCCAAGGACGCAACGGGGGAACGACGCAATCTGGGTTATCGTCGACCGGTTAACCAAGTCTGCACACTTCATTGCCATCAAAAGTACTTGGAGCGCCGATCGCCTCGCCCAGACCTACCTTGACGAGATAGTCCGGCTGCACGGAGTGCCAGTTTCTATAGTATCAGATCGAGACGGGCGATTCATCTCGCATTTCTGGGAGAGCCTTCAGTTGGCGATGGGGACCAAGTTGAAGTTCAGCTCAGCCTATCATCCACAAACCGATGGTCAGACGAAACGAGTGAATCAGATACTAGAAGACATGTTGCGCCTCTGCGTGATCGATTCGAAGTCAAGTTGGGACGTCTACCTGTCGCTGGCCGAATTTGCATACAACAACAGTTATCAGTCCAGCATCGAGATGGCTCCGTACGAGGCTTTGTATGGGTGGAAGTGTAGGTCACCAATCTGCTGGGACGAAGTCGGAGAACGGCAAATCCTTGGGCCGGAGCTGGTTGAACAAACCGTCCAAAAGGTTCGGTTGATTCGTGAACGGTTGAAGACAGCACAAAGCCGACAAAAGAGTTATGCCGATGCTCGACGTCGCCCCCTTGAATTCTTTGAAAGGGACCATGTGTTCTTGAAAGTCTCGCCTATGCGCGGAGTCATGCGGTTCGGAGTAAAAGGAAAGCTAAGTCCGAGATTTGTTGGACCGTTTAAAGTTCTCAAACGGGTTACTCCGGTCACCTATCAAGTTGCTTTGCCTCCTGCCCTATCAGAAGTACACGATATTTTTCACGTTTCCCAGCTGAGAAAGTTTGTACACGACCCGAACCACATAGTCGACTTGGGGCAGTTGAATCTGCAAGCGGACTTGTCGTACGCGGCGGAGCCTGTCCAAGTTTTGGATCGTAAAGAGAAGCAGTTGCGGAACCGAACCGTCTCGCTAGTGCGCATCCTGTGGCGGAACCACTCGGTCGAGGAGTCGACCTGGGAACTTGAAGCTGATATGAGGGAAAGGTTCCCCTCATTATTCCTTAGTGGTAGGTTCTATTCCTAAGTTTCGGGACAAAACTTTCTTTTGGATGGTTATGATGTAATGCCCCGTTCCCCCTACTCGGGGAGCGCGGCCAAGAAATACTTACGACCGTCTGAACGGGACAGATTGAATTAAGATCCTTTCCTCGTTATGGATTGATTTCTTCAGAATCAGGTCCCATATACAATGGATTGTGCCTTGAGGATGGACTCGGCGGCAGAGTCGAGAGGGGCCTTTCCGTTGCGTTGGTTTCTTGTCCGTTTTCGTGCCGCTTGGTTGCTTTCTTGTTGGTTTTATGACTTGCGTTTTCTTGAACGGTTTCAATGGATTTTATTGCTTTCGTTCTTAGGATTTCGTATTTCGTATCGAGCCTTGGAGACCGAAGCAGGAGGTATTGATCATCCGTTGGTGCGTGCAGGTGATCGTGTAGACGACGCGCGAGCGGAGTCTTAGAGATCTCTCCTTCTTCTTCCTATTCAACCAACTTGTGAGTGGCTCTATTTCGATAAGCACCTTCTTTCCAAGGGCTCCGTTCATAATAAAATTGACTCAGTTGTGTATTCAATCAAACGATACCAATTAAGTAACAAGTTGGATAACAAGATAAGATAAGAAGTAGGCTTGGAACACCCATTGCTTGTCATACAAAACCTTGCATAAATTCATTGATGCATGCATGTTCGTTGGGTGTTTAATGGGTTGGTATTTATTGATAGTTCAAAGTATTCTTCTATAAACTGCTGCATGTTATTTCATATAACTTGTTGGTTGATTGTGATAGTACAGTAAAGCAGTTTCGTACATGATGTTCTTTAAATCGCTAGTAAGTAAATCTATGAAGTTCGGTTCATAGAAATGGTCATGGGAATTCTTGTGCACAAGGGATCCAGGTTCCTGCGAACGGTTACCGGGGCACCGGGCCGTTTTGACCCGGGCGGAATCTACTTTCTTAGTCGTGCTAAAATGAGTTAGCACAGAGAGCGGGGAATTGTAGCGGGGCTAGCTACCCGCGCTGCAAGCGTCGCCGCCAGCCCAGACTAAACCCATGATGGCTCCTAAACAACAAAGAAAGATATTGTGTATATTTAAACTGTGCAGACTAACTATGTCTTCGTGACAGGGAAGGCTATGGTAAGTTGTACAGGTGGTTCAGACGGTACAGGTAAAGTCACCGAACGGTGGCATGTGGAGTTATGTTATTTTGTTCTTGCATACCTGCTAAATGAAATCTGAACTAGGCAAGAATAGAAACCCACCTAAGAACATAATTGTAGCATACTCATTAGAACTCATCTCATGAGCTTGGTAAAGTTGAGCAGCTAGCCTTCACCAGTACTTTTCAAAGTACTGACCCTCGTTGTAGCAGGTTCCCCGGCGCAAGGCAACGCGGCGAGGAGCTGAAGTTCTCTCCAGACTTTTGGGATCCTTGGCGGTTCGTGGCCAAGACTTTTGGAGGCTCAAGCTAGAAGCCTTTCACTCTCTCCGTTGCTGAATATCGCTAAGGCGATGGTGCTTACTCGCACCCAAGGTGTTTTGTGTTTTTGAATCTATGTAAAGGGACATAATGTATGGATCGGCTATCTCATTTTGCGTCCAAGTTTGTAAGCCCGTGGGGCATTTTATACTTTTGAGTCAAGCGATGTAAAAAGATGTTCATTATGAATAAAAGAGAAACTTTTCTATGCCTCAACCTTGTGTTATCTTATATGTCTACTCTGTTGCATTGTTCTAAAGAATATTCTTATGCCTAAGGCCTTGTGCACGCGCGCCCTACGCGTGCACGGCATCACGCCCGGGGGACGATTATCGATTAGCCGAAATTGGGGCGTGACACCTGGTGGAATTACGGGCATTGGTGGAGTAAATGGCGTCGATGGTGGAATGTCATCTTGCTGGATTCTCGAGACATGTTGTTGAGCTGATTGTCCTCCATCCACTAGTGTTACTTCATCTTCGTTGGTTACCACAGCGTCTCGTGGTGATTTCGCAGGAGTCTCGTCGTTCGCTCGTGAATCCATAACCCTGCAACCAAAATAAACAATAAGAGGCGTACAGGAATCAAGGCAGGATGTAAGTCAAGAAATTAATTCGAATTCGATATGGATATCAAGAACGTTTCAAGCAAGTGGATAAGATCCTAAAAACTTATCCTATCTTATTGCAGGCCTGTTCGGTCCCTAAGTTAAAACTGAACAATTTAGTCTTTGACCTGCATAGGCCACCAAAAAAACCATGTCATGCCCCAGTCCTAAAATATCGAGGGACTGGATACGTGGCAATGGCCAGCATCACGCACCGATGGACAACCCAATTTAATGGATCCATCAGGGCATGCTTAAGCTGTAGTCTAACAGTAAATAGAATAATTGTTACAAGCCACAAACTATTCTAATCTCATCCACAACAGATAATCACAGATTAAATGCCAGAATAATGCAAATAGAAATAACTATCAAATCTCAATAAATGTCTCGGGGAACAATCCGAGAATATGTCTGATACATCAATGCCAATAGACAGGAAATAAAGAAACTGAAAAGAGAAACAGAAATAACCGACTATATACAGCCAATGCTCAGGAGAAGTCCTCTGGTACGATCTCGTCCTCAGGTCCTGGTACAGCTCCTGGAAGTGCTCCTATACGGTGTATCTCTGGATGGGTCTCTTCGGCTATACCTGGGGACATAATCCGGATCCAGGTCCTCAGGGGACATAGCAAGGTACAAGAAAGCTCATGCCAAAATAAATGCAGTGCATCAATAAATAAACAATAGGGTAAACTATGTAACCATCTAAGTGAAATGCAAGATAAGAGCAGCACTAGAACTCAGGCTGAAACTACTACAAGCTCTGTGTCGGGGAGCCGGTAGCAGTGATATCATGTGGTTGTCTATCTCGTAGTGAGACTAAGACACCGGCATAATATATAAAAATCAACATGTAGTCTGTGTGACTCTTCCCACCCAATGTAATCACGCGTATCATGACCATAACGTCTCATGTCCTTGTCAAGCGGGATCATAGCTAATGCAACAAGTCATATAGTATCTATAAATATAATCTCTGTCAAGTCCTGTATCCTATACAGAATCACCATGAATGTCTCAGGAAGACTCTGTCTCATGAATAGTGTCAGGTGTCCTGGGTTATGATGTACTTGATAAGACAAGTACAAGAAATATCGGGTCTCGGTATCCATGTCTATGTGACGTTACACAACTCCGCGTACGGGGTTGGCACCCGACTAGTAATCGGACGCTAAGTAAAGTCACTCGGTTCTGGGCTAAGCAGTTAAACAAGTTTATATATATATACAATGACTCAGGTAAAGTACTATAACAGAAATCACTGCGAGTTGGCAAGGTTTAATTGCCCACTGATGTATAAATAAGTCAAGGAATTTAGTAGCAAAGCTGCAGGGTTTGGCAAGGTACACTTGCCTGTGGTTCTGGTTCCAATTGCGGCTCTGACTTCAGCTGGACTTGCAGGCGGTACTCCAGTTGCTGAAATAAATATCACCATCAGATCCAAAAAATATCAATCAGCTAGAAGCGCCTGTCTTTGAGTCCAATTTGGAGACAAGGGCAAAAACGACAATTTTGGGTCAAAACGGGGTCCACATGTGGGCCCGCTTTGCACCAAAAAATGTGTCAGGGTCAAAGGTCTCCAAATTCACCAAACTTAGTGTCAACAGGTCAGGAACGATGATACGAACCCAATGGAACTTCCAGAATTGGATTCCGATGAGCCGATCACAAAATCGCACGTCGAGTGGGGCCTGTGGGGCCCACAACACACGATTTCGTCAACGTTCTCAGAATTGAACCAAACTTGGGTCACAGGACCAGCGTATCACTACGAGTCCGATGGCACAAGTTTCGTTTCGATCCGACGTGTGTACCCAAAGCTAGGGCACGATTCAGAAAAGTCGGATACGGGGCGTTGTCCGCGGATACGCGTTGATCCCGGTGTGCACGCACACCCGAATCGACTTCTGTGAAATCCCACACGTCCGTATCAACGACGCGCACGTATCTGTGAAGACCACGCGCGACCAAGTCGTCCCGTTTGGCGGGGCGTACCCAGTTCCGGGGTGAATCGGGGCATTATTTTTCCTGTTTTTGGATCGCGGTTCACGATCGCCACAGGACGCGATGCCCCAAGCGGGTTGCACGGACACCGAGGGGGTCATGCAGGCTAAGCAACGCAACTGACGGAAACGAAAACGGGTAAACGAGCAGGGAGATACGCCTACCTGAACAAGGTCCAAAAAATTCAAATTTTCCTTGTCCGATACGTGTCCGACACGTGTCCGCGTCCTAGGGTTTAGGGTTCTGGGGGTTCTCAGGTGGCCGGAGGCGGCACTGCGGCAGGGGAGGCCGGCCGGGGGCTAGGGCGGCAGCGCCGGAGCTCACTGGTGGAGGCGACGGCGGCTCAGGGCGGCGCCGGACTGCGCTGGCACGGCTGGGGGCGTCGTCGGCTCAGGCAGCAGGGAGTGAATCTGGAGGAGGAAGGAGAGGGGGCTGCGGCGAGTTGGTGGCGGCGGGGCACGGCGGCGCTGGCGAGGGCGGGCACGGCGCGGCGGCGCTGGGCAGAGCGGTGGCGGCGGGGAGATGATCGGAGGCGGCTGGGGAGAGGGGTATTAATAGGGGGAAGAGGCGAGGGGGCGGCCGAGGGAGGCGGTCGACGTGGGCGTCGTGGCGGGGAAGGCGGGGGTGCGCGGGGCGGGCCGGACGGAGCGGCGGGCGGCGCGGCCGGCGGAAGCGGGGGGGGTTCGACCGGGTCAGGGGAGGGGTTCAGAGGGAAACGGATCGCGGGTCGGGCGGGTTCGGTCGGGCGGACCCGACCCGACCCGATAGCCAACGGGCCGGTTGGGCTGGGCCGATGGGCTGGGCCCGGGTTCAGTTAAATAAATAAAATAAATAACTAAATAAATAAATAAATAAATAACTAAATAAATGATTAAATAATAAATAATAATAGTTTTTAGGTATTTTAAAATAGGTCCGAGGCCCAATAAATTCTAGAAAAATTACCCTAAGTCCAGTTTTTTATTTTACACCCAAAAATATTATTTTCAGAATATTTTAATATTATTTATTATCAATTAAAAATCATATAATAATTAAAACCCTGATTTTAATTACAGAAAATTCCAGAAAATTGTGTAAAATCCAAATTTAAAATTTTTGAAAAATCAGGGGGTTTACAGTATAATACAATAATAGATTATAGAAGCATAAAAAATCATACATGCCGCACAGAGGTTATGTCCCCTCAAAAAAAGCAATCAAGCCGCAGAGAAGCCACATGCGGCCTGAACAACCAAGCCGTAGAGAAGTCACATACGGCATGAACAACCAAGTCACAGAGAAGCCACATGCGGCATGATCAACCAAAGATCTAGAAGTTGCATAGTATACTCTATGCAGCCTGAACTACCACAGAGCAAGGAGGCCGCATAAAATCTCCTGACACAGTATTTGATGACTGTCAGACTCTGACACATCACTCATTATACTGAGATGCTTCGAGATTCGTAAAGATGACATCTCAGAAAAAAGATAAAAGGTCACATTAACTCATTGATGGCCTCGAAAGACGTGCCACGCCACGTGCCCATTCATATGCGTCTATATGCCCATACAGACTCGTCATCCTGCGGCCAGAGTATCCATCTGACCAAGGACAAATGAGAGCACATATGCGGCCACGACGATATGCGGCCAAGACGTTATGCAGATCTTGAATTACAGGATCTTTCTATTATAACCGAAGATGATTTCTCGCACAATCGGTGCTGACTACGTATCCAGCTGACCAAGTCAAGCACGCAACAACCCCAAGATTTTTTCAACAATATATCGTAACCAAGACCACGTGGCAGCCTGTCTATGACATGCGACCGCAGTTATAACAGTATTCTGTTGAAGGAGTCCTATACAGCCACCAAACAGAGGCATATACGGCACCTATAGCCCATCAGCAGGATGGCTATAAATAGCAAGGGTAGCATACCCTACAATACCAGGCCAGCTACATACGTGCACACAAGCTCAGGAGAGAGAAGAGAAGAGAGCATCATCATTCCCTTATCAGACCGTCAACAGAGTAAAGGAGACGCTACTGCGCTCAAGCTCCATCGTCACTACCCAGATTAAAATATTGTACTTAGATTTTCTATTTAGGATCTTTTTGTACTTCTTTTTTTGTTATTTCAATGTTCAAAACTTGCAATGGCGGACATGGACTAAGCCTTGAATTATGCACCATAGTTGTAATTCTTTCCACCCACACAATGACATCAGTTATGCTTCTGATTGTACATTAAAGGCCTTGTGCACGTCTAGTTTTGGTGTATATATCTTGGGTGTCTACAAGTTTTTTCTCAAGAGACGGCATGTATCTCTTTCTATAAACTCTAGGTGAGTTCTTTTAAAGAGTCCTTGGCATAAAACCTTGTGCTTCCTTGTGGTGCTATGCCACTATGACATGGCCTAAAGCCGAGGCTCCACCTCATCGTGGTGTCATCCACTGTAGCATGAAGTCTCAGCCTCTTCGTAGTGTCAAACTATCCAGCATGAAGTCTTGCACTTCCTTGCAGTTTTATGTCGCTGTAACATGGCTTAAAGCCGAGGCTTTACATCTTTTACCTCTTGGTGGTATCATGCCACTGTAACATGTGGTCATCGACCTCTTTGTAGTGTTGTCTATCACTTTATTATACAGCATTAGGCTACCTGCCTATGTGCGGTGCTATGCCGATGTTACATGGCTTACGAAGCCGAGACATTACTCTATCGAGGAACCTCATGGTGGTGTCACCATTGTAGCATGGAGACCTTACACTCCTTTATAGTGTTGCGCTATCGTGCATCCTGTAAAGCACACCAGACATTCAAAATATCTGAGAACTCATTAAGGCATCTAAGTCATCATCCCATAGGACTTGTTATGCACAAAGAACAATTAGTAGACAACAGTAATTCTAGGTTCGTAATCCCTCAATGTCTCAAAGGACTACCCACTGTTCCTAATATTCTCCCAGTCAATGATCCTTCTTTAAACCAAGTGAAGTTTGGAGATGGAGAGAAGAGAAGGAGAAAAGTAGGAGAATAAAGAATATGAGAAAGAAGATTGCAAGGGCATAAAATCCTAGGTTGTATCTAATGTCTATTTATATTGATATGCAATACACCTACAATTACTATTATATCCTCATAGACAACATCAACAACGTCCGGTGAATCCAGTAGGATGTACCAATTATGGCAAAAGGGGTTACACTCAGGATGTATGTAGGATGGCAAGTGGAAGATGCTTGAGATATGGGAGTTTTGACCACATAATATCTACTTGCAAATACAGAGGTAGGAAGGATCGTATTAACAATTCCTAGCGTTGCCAGCTCCAGGAGCAGTTCCGTATCAAGAGCCAGTTTTAGCAGTGCGGCCGTTAGCCCAACGTATGATGTTGACGCAATCATATGTGTTTCACCCGAGGCAACGTCAGTTTGGTCAGTAGCGACATCCTCATGACAGAGTTCCAGCAGCCCCGAGACGTGAGCAA
Source organism: Iris macrosiphon (assembly GCA_036927795.1). Taxonomy (NCBI): domain Eukaryota; kingdom Viridiplantae; phylum Streptophyta; class Magnoliopsida; order Asparagales; family Iridaceae; genus Iris; species Iris macrosiphon. The sequence goes on along the minus strand of JAYESA010000006.1, from coordinate 181,580,372 downwards.
GCTGAGTTTGGCATGCTAGAACATATGTTAGCAGAAGGTGGTCAAGTCGAGGGTGAGATTTGAGTTATTCCAGTTTTATCTATCGTTTGGGTTCCATATATTCGGCGAGTGGAGATGATCTTTTGTCTCACTCATCTGCCTTCGTATCTCGTGATACATGATGTATGCTATATATCCCGACTACGAAGGTACGTCCTAGGCAGAGTCATATTCTTGACTAAGTCGTTGGTACCGATTTATCTCGAGACTTGATCCATGTCCATTTTGGGAGTCAGCATAGGCCAGCGAGGACAGTTTCTTATTTTGACTAACTCAGGAGACATATATATCTGTATGCCTCCTGCTCTTTCTCTTTCCTTTTGATTGTGTGGATTGCTTGCGCCTTTATTTAAATTGTTGTTGCTTTTATTTTCTACCTATTTCGTTATGCCTGGTATTCAATTAGCTGTAGTTCATGAGATTCGGTAGTTCATGAGATTTTCTGGATCATGAGTTTCCTGATTGAATCATGAGTTTTTTTGTTTGGTGATCAGCTCGACTAGCTTGGCGAATTTCGATGACAAAAATTTTCTAAGGTGGGTAGAGATGTCACACCCGTTCCCAGATTTGGTATTTCTTAAATTTGTGATATTTAAAAAAAATTATGTAGATGTATTCATGATGTATTTACATGTAGGTTCATGTTAATTATGTTATATTTATTTAATTGTATTCCTGTTTATTGTGGGAGACTACCCGAGACAAGTAGTGAACATCTTGGCAATTACCATGGACCCGTGCTAGGACCCGTATATAGGATGGATACCGGACCCGGTTCACTCTTGGAACTACTAAGCCTATTTTGGACGGTTGAGATTGGTTGGAAAGTGTCATGACTTAATCCTAGGGCTAACCTCATTTCTCCACTTGGTATATATATATGTAGTTTTCTCTCTCCTCTCTCATTCTTTCTTATTTCCACTTTCTTTCTTCTTCCTCCTTTCCACAAAAGCTCCCCTTGGCCGATGTCCTAGCCCTAACCTTAGACTTTGTTCTAGGAAGAGGTTTGTTAGTCCACTAAGGCAAGTACATCTTGCTCAAAGTGGTGAAGCCATAGATTTTTGGATTTTCATATATATATTATTTTAAAAATATGGTTGATGGAAAATGTTCTCCTTGAGTTGTTGATTATATTTAGTTCTTGGATTTTTGGATTTTGATGTGTAGATTTTTGTAGATTTGAGTTTTAAGATTTGGGTTTTTATGTGTTCTATGAATTTTTCTTGGTTTTGATCTACTAAAACTTAGTGTTTTTGAAAAATAGTTGTTCCCTATATTGGAGAAATTCATTTGGAGCACTTTGGCTTTTGTTTCACTTGGTTTGGACTCAAAATAAAGTTTTATGAAGAAAATAATTTTTAGATTTTTAGAGCTTTTTTCGCCATGGCTGAACTAGCTGTCTGAAGAAGACGAAGTTTTATAAAACCCCTAATTTTAAAACATATTATAAGTATTTAAATAAATTATTTAATTTAATTGTATTATTTTGTAGTATGTTAGAAAATATAAATTTATTAAATTTAATTATTAGGTAAAGATGCATTTAGAAATTTATGGAGCAAAACTATTATTTTATCTTATTTTATTTTATGTAGGAAACCTTATAGAAGGACGATAGACTATTTTATATACTAATATACTTTTCGAGAAATTTTAATTACCATATATATATATATATATATATATATATATATATATATATATATATATATATATATATATATATATATATATATAAAGGAGAAATTAAAACAAACAAATAAGCAAACCCCCTAAACCACTAGCAGTAAACCCTTAAACCCGATAGCAGCTAAGATTCCCCCCCCCCCCCCGCGAGTCAGCGCGTTACCCGCGCGGCCCAGCTGTGAACCCTCACAGCGTCCCTCTGCATATATATATATATATATATATATATATATATATATATATATATATATATATATATATATATATATATATATATATATATATATATATATGTCCCTAAACCCTAACCCTAACTCTATACTCCACGACGCCGACCTCCAGACCGCCGCCGACCTCTAGCCCAACACCACAAAGCCACCGTCGGCCGGCCGTCGACGTTCGTGTCACCCGTGCGAGAACGTCGTGCAGAATCTGGCAGCGACGTACCCCACTTCCCGTGCAGTTTTTCGTTCCATCTTGCAACCAATTTATGAACCGTCTTCACTGATATGTTCATGACCTATCCCTCTTCCATCTCTGCATATTAGTTTCCATCGAGCAGCGCTTAAAACTCGGTAGAAATCGAGGCCAAGTTGGAAAAAAACTACGATCTTTTAACTGTAGAAAACTGCTGCGATGACCCATGTTTAAGGACCAATATCTCTCATCACAAACATCCAAACTTAAATTTTATTTTTGCTATGTGAAGACCATATAACCAAGATTATTTTCTGTTAATTATATTATTTTATTCTATATTATATACAGAAATAAATTGGGTTAAAAATTATAAAAAACTTGTTCTTAAAACTCTAGAATTTGCGATACAGAGCGCGTTCTGCCAAACGAGACTGTCTTGTCGTGTACCAATTGCACCAAAAGGCGCGTATGGTATATCCTGACGTATGAGCTTTCATGAAAACTGATTTGGACGTGTGTGCGCGTCGGAATCAACCAGTATCCGTGAAAAGATCATATATCGTGACTTTTGCAAAATACTGCACCATTTAGTATACGCTCGTCGAAATACGACGAAACTTACACCATTGGATTCATGGTATCACGCTGGTCCTGTGACCCAAGTTTCACGCGATTCTGAGATAGTTGACCAAGCCGCCTATTTGCGGGCACCATGGTTGACTTTTTGGGTAAATTTGTGTTCGGCTCACCGGAATCCAAAATTGGACATACCATTCAGTTCGTATTGACGTTTAGAATTTGTTTGACCTATAATTTATCCCATTTAGAGACCTTTACCCCTGACACACATTTTGGTGCAAAGTGGGCCACATGTGGACCCCGCTTTGACCCAAAATTACCATTTTGCCCTTGTGTCTAAATTGGATGAAAGGGTAGTATTTTTTAGCTATCTCGCTGATTTCGGGAATGTTGGTGATATTTATTTCAACATTCGGAGACGTTTATTCGGAGGCCTTAGTTCCTGATCCTGTGTACTTGATATCTGGACGCTTACACTTTACAGATTGCTTGTCAGGCAAGTATACATTGCCATTGTACTATGATTTATATTTCATATGATGCATGTATTTTATTTCTTCCCATTTAGTTCATATATTTTAACTGCTATATAAAATGTGCGTCCAAGGATAACTTGGGTGCAACGACGGTGACGTCGTATTTTATTTTTATTATATATATGCATGTTGACCTAGTTTATGAGACCACCCCATTATCATGAGGCATCCTTATGTTTCATTGGCCATGACACTATTATTACACGAGTGTGAGTCACATGTAGGATACGGACTTGCGTACTCGGCTGGCCACTGGTACGTATAGGTCGTACGACGGATAGGGATAACTGCTGATAGAAATTTTGCATGCTAGAAGATCTGGTAGTTATTTACAAGTATCATCGTGTCATGGATGTGACATGCTTAGAGCATGGGGTAGGGAGAACAACAAGTAACACGTTTGGGCTCCTTTGTACTTTCTTTGTGTAATCCGTACGCTCCGTCGGAGATGCGCAGTCATGATGACCACTATATATATTATTATTATTATCAGGCGGCCTCTAGCGTTCAAAAGATGACATGTTTTTTAGGCCCCTGAATCTCTGAAAGAATCATACCAATCCCATTTTAGCCAGATAGCCCACTTGTTGGAAAGTTGTTCTCAAACTGTATTCACATAGATTGTTAGGCGACCTTTGGATGTTTATTTTCAGTAATTTATTGGCATATTTATATGTAGCTTGTTATGTCCCTCTGAGAACCTGGTCCCTTTCCAGGTATAGACTTACAAGAGTATCCACAGGAGTATGGACCCGGACCTGACGCTTCATACCAGACTGAGGAGGTCTTACCTTCAGAGTACCTTTGATTCATCATAGTTGATGGATATTCTAGTTGCTATTTCTTTGTGGACATTTATCTTATATTAGAGTTAATCTCTTCTCTCATTTAGTAGTTTTTAGTATAGTCGATTGGCAGTGTATTTATTTCCATCCGACTATCATACTTTGAGACTTCATATTTGAGATTCAGTTGTTTATTTTCTATTTCTTTATTTGTATTATGGATGAGATATAGATTACGTGTGACTTGTTGATAGTATATTACCACTTGTGGATTTGATATTCATGTACAGCGTACGTGTGTGTTACGATCTTCCAACACATTGGAGTTTCGTATACGTACGGCTGGCGTGTTATGTATTCCTAGTCCTACGTATTTTGGGACTGGGGCATGATATATTTTAGTGGTAGCCCTATACCGAACAAGCCTGCGTATAGGGGTAGAATATAGGATCCCATCCACGCTTGACTAAAACTCATATTCCCTTCCAACTTCCTATTTAAATGCTTGCATCATGTTTGATTCATGTACTTCTTCTAATCGTTTCGTCCACCTCTTACAGAGAGATGGATTCGCGTGGTGGATGTACTGTCATCGGAGGCGACACACCTTCAGGAGTCAACGACCAAACTCGAGGGGATACCTCGATGACTCCTAGACTTCCGGGCCGGATGGACAGACTCGCAATCCAGTTCCATCTGATCTTTCTGCTTCACCTAATGGGACTTTTCTGGCTTCATCGACACCACAGGATGGCCAGACACAGCTGTTCCAATTATTCCAAATGATGATGCAGGAACAGAGATAGCATGCAGCCATACTAGCTGCAGAGCAGAGGCAGCAAGTGGTAGAGCAGAGGCAAGAATTTCTGGCAGCACTAGAGAAAATGGTTGTACAGGCAACTGTACCAGCCCAGGCACTAGTTCCAGTACCGCGAGCTAGAGTTGGTATAGTCAAGGACTTTATACATATGGGCCCCAAGCCGTATAAAGGCACTGAGAGCCCAGAGGAGACCACAAACTGGATTACCCACACCCAAAAGTTATTAAAAGCATCACACCTACCTACAGATCTATGGATGACGGGCGTAAGGACGCAACTAGATGGTAATGCCCATCACTGGTGGGAATCAATGGAGCGCCAGTTGGGCACGTATCAGAATTGGGAACAATTCTTGGACTGCTTTGAGAGAAAGTACTTTCCGAACACTATAAGGGATGCGTTGTACGATCAGTTCCTTCATCTGGAGCAGGGGAACAAGACAGTTGACGAGTATGATGCAGAGTTTAGTCGCCTTAGTAAATATGGTGCTGCCCTGATACCGAATGACTGGGTGAAGGCTAAGAGGTTTCACCGTCGGCTGACTCAGGAGCTCCAACACTACACCAGCTCACAGTCCCAGATCTCTTATGCCGAATTATTGACAGGAGCTAGATTATAAGAGACCATCAGCAAGGAAAAATGAGGTCAACTGAAGACACAGCAAAGACCAGCAAGGACACAGTAATAGGGCCTATCAGACGTCCTGTGGCACAGCATTAATAGCATCAGCACAGAGCAGGACCATACCAGAATTCGAAAAAGCCCCACTGCAGCTATTGTGGGAAATATGGGCACATTTTGAGAGACTGTCGGACTCGCTTAGGACAATGTATGAGGTGTGGTTCCGGACAGCACATGGCGAGAGACTGTCCAATGCAGCAGACATTGATACTTCCACCGCCAGTACAGAGGCTAGAACTTCCAGCACCGAAGCCAGCTCAGCAGATGACTAGACCAGGAGCACCTCAACCTCCAACAGCAGCAGGATTTCATCGAGGACCACCGCTACCGACTCAGGAGGATCAATACACGAGGGCCAGTCATAGACTTCCACAGAGGAATGGACAAGCTTTTGCATTAGAAGTGGATGACATGGATCAGGAGATTGATGTCATAGCAGGTATTACTCTTGCTTTTACTTTTCCTGTTGTGACATTATTTTATACGGGAGCCACCAACTCGTTCATATCTTCTAGTTTTATTGCCAAACACAATATTGCCACTACACCTTTACCTAGTTGTGTTAGAATTCTCACCGGAGGAGGAGTTGTACCTGTTAGTCAGATTTGTAGATCGTGTCCTGTAGTGATTCGTAGCAGAGAGATGAATGCCCGACTCTTAGTCCTTCCGATGCCAACTTTTGATATTGTGTTTGGAATAGACTAGCTAAGCAAGTACCACGCTATTTTTGACTATTTTGGAGGAAGCATTCTTTTTAAGGTACCAGGCCAGCCAAAACTTGAGTTTGCACGAGAATCCACAAAAGCCATTGATGGTGTGCAGCTTGCAATGGACGATGTTATCTATCACCCCATTATTTCAGAGTTCCAAGACATCTTTCCAGAGGAGTTGCCAGGACTACCCCCGGACAGAGACGTAGAATTCTCGATTGAATTAACACCGGGAGCAGCACCCATAGCGTCGCATATTTATAGATTGGCAAAGAAATAGATAGATGAGCTGAATGCACAGCTGAAAGAATTAGAGGAGAAAGGTTTCATCTGACCAAGTGCATCACCCTGGGGAGCACCAGTATTGTTTGTACCAAAGAAGGATGGGTCAGTGCGTATGTGCATTGACTACAGATCCTTAAATGCAATGACCGTAAAGAATAAATATCCATTGACATGCATTGATGACTTATTTGATCAACTTAGTGGAGCTAAGGTATTCTCGAAGATAGACTTGAGATCGGGATATCACCAGGTGAAGGTACGGAAGCAGGACATCCTGAAGACCGTATTCAGGACAAGATATGGACACTACGAGTTTCTGGTCATGCCATTTGGGTTGACTAATGCTCCAGATATCTTTATGGACTTAATGAATCGAGTATTCCATCAGCATTTGGACCAGTTCGTGGTCGTCTTCATAGATGACATACTTGTCTATTCGAAGAGCCACGAGGAGCACGAGAAGCACCTGCGGATTATTCTAGAGACCTTGAGGAAAGATCAGTTATATGTGAAGCTCAGTAAATGTGAGTTTTTCTTGGACGGAGTCTCGTTTCTTGGGCATGTCGTTACTGGAGATGGTATTTCTGTTGATCCAGAGAAAAACTCGGCAGTCGAGACATGGCCCGTTCCTAAATCAGCATCAGAGGTGAGGAGTTTCTTTGGACTTACAGGATATTACCAACGGTTCGTAGAGAACTTCTCAAGGATAGCAGCACCTATGACTCGGTTGACATGCAAGGATCAAGAGTTTGTCTGGACCGACGAGTGTCAAGCCGCTTTCGAGGAGTTGAAGAAGCGACTGACCACAGCACCAGTATTGACTATTCCATCAGGATCAGGAGGTTATATGATTTACAGTGACGCATCAAGAAAAGTCTTGGGATGCGTGTTGATGCAACATGGCAAGGTGATCGCATATGCATCTAGACAGTTACGAGTATATGAGAAGAATTATCCAACGTATGACTTGGAGCTTGCAGCCATTGTTTTTGCTCTAAAGCTATGGAGGCATTACTTATATGGGGAACGAGTAGAGATCTATACAGACCAAAAAAGCCTCAAGTATGTCTTCACGCAAAAGAAGTTAAATATGAGGCAACGTCGGTGGCTTGAGTTGATGAAGGATTTTGAGATAGAGATACATTATCACCCAGGCAAGGCTAACGTAGTAGCAGACGCGTTAAGCCGGAAACCAGCAGCGTACTTCTTGATGACACAGAGGAAATTATTGGAGGACTTGCAAGAACTTGGAATATAAGTGATATTACCCGGAGCAGATGGGACATTAGCCAACTAGAAAGTACAATCATCACTAGTAGAGAGGATCAAGGCAGCTTTGCCTACGGATGCCAGATTCAGGAGATTGAAAGAAAGGACAAAGGCCGGAGAGCAGACAGTATTGCATATTCATGATGATGGGACATTACGATGTGGTGATCGTCTATATGTTCCCAATGGAGAGATTCGACAGGAACTGATGGCAGAAGCTCATAGTTCGATATATTCTATTCATCCTGGAGGCACCAAGATGTATCGTGACTTACGACATCATTTTTGGTGGCATAGGATAAAAAGAGAAAGAGCCCGCTTTGTAGCTAAATGTCTAGTATGTCAGCAGGTAAAGGCGGAGCATCAGAGAACAACAGGGCTACTGCAACCACTTCCAATTCCTGAATGGAAGTGGGAGTACATCACTATGGACTTTGTCACGGGTTTTCCAAAGAGTCCAAGTGGGAGAGATGCAATATGGGTAATAGTGGATCGACTCACCAAGTCAGCCCATTTTTTGCCTTTTAGAGTTGGCCAATCTACAGAAGCTTTGGCTAACTTATACATGAGGCATATCGTGAGGTTGCACGGCATTCCAGTCAGCATTGTGTCAGACAGGGATTCACGTTTTACTTCTCACTTTTGGAGAAGCATGTAAGAGAGTCTTGGAACTCGTCTGAAGTTCAGTACATCTTACCACCCGCAGACAGATGGACAGTCCGAACGTACTATCCAGACACTGGAGGATATGTTGAGGGCTTGTATGTTAGACTTTGGAGGATCATGGGAGGACCACCTACATCTTGTGGAGTTTTCTTACAACAATAGCTATCAAGCGAGTATCCAGATGGCTCCGTTTGAAGCATTATATGGAAGAAAGTGTAGGTCTCCCGTGTGTTGGAGTGACGTGGGAGAACGTCAGATTCTTGGACCAGAGTTGGTAGTCAATACCGTAGAGACAGTGAAGAAGTTACAAGGGCACTTGCGAGCAGCGCAAGACAGGCAAAAGTAGTGAGCAGACCTTCATCGTCGTCCCTTAGAGTTTAAAGAGGGCGATCATGTCTTCTTGAGGATATCACCTACTAGAGGCACTATTCGATTTGGAGTGTCACGACCCGATTTCGTAGAATCGTTTGAGGCGTCCCCCGAATCGTGACCGCCGTGCGGGCCTGGGGTTGCGCCCACACAAGGCTTTAATAATTTGCATAGCAAGCACATATTCAGAGTACGCAGATAAATTAAAACACAGATTTGCAACATAGAAAAGTTCTCTTTATTGATAATGAACATCTATTACAAACTCCTGAACGAGTCAGCTAATATGCCGAACGGCTTACAAAAGAGATGACTCAAAATGAGATAGCAGTCCTTTACATTACATCCCTTTATAAACTCAAAATGATAAAGACCTCCAGGCTGGAGGACGGCTTTGCCACGAAGTTGCATTTGTGTAAGAAGAGTTGCAAGCTTCTGGCTCCAAAATGCTTCAAGGGCGCGGTGAAGGTGCGCTAACAGCTGGACTGGATCGGGAAGACGACTTCGGCTCCTCGCTCGGTTCGCCTTAGTGCGGAGAACCTGTTTCAACGAGGGTCAGCATATCGAAACATGCTGGTGAAGGCGAACTAGCCGAACTATACCAATCAACACGTTGTTTTAGTGAAGCATGCATATTTATGGGTTTCTATCTTGCCTTAGTTCATTTACAAGTAAGCAGCATATAGAATTTACTGAAATAAACTAGCCACCGTTCGGTGGATTTTACCTGCCCGTCTGAATGACCTGCACAATATTTACCTTGCCTTCCCTGCCACGAAGACACAAGTTAGTAGCAACAGGTTTAAATATACAGAGGATCACTGGCATAATACCACGAAGGACGATTTATAGTCTCAGGACGGAAGGGTGTACAACGCGGGTGGCGAGTCCCCATTGCACGCCTCAATCCGACGATACAGACGACTATACAGACATTTCGTCCGGATCGGATCGGTCCCAGTGCCCTGGCAACCGTCCGCAGGAACCAGAAACCTTGTGCACAAGTTGTCCATGATCGAACATTATTAACAGATTTAGCAGATTATGCAGATGAGGCAACACTAGCACAGACAAGCAAAGTTTATATAATTCATATTGCAGAGCCTCACTGAATATTTATTTGCATACAAGATATGATACATAGTTAGCACGATTTATGGAACATTTATAAACGAACTAGCATGCAGTATGAAAACCGTTCACAAGTTGAGTTGACAAGCAATGTTTACCAAGTCTATTTTATTTTTATCTTGGTTTCTTTTATTATCACTTGGTATCGTTTGATCGGGGCAAAGGAGTGAAGCTTGGAAGCAAGGCTAGCTAATCGGGTTGGTAGCCACTCACTTGGTTGGAAGGAAAGGAGAAGGAAAGAGGCGCTTCATGACTCCGCTCACAAGCCGCCTACTGCTCGTTCACCTGCACACGAACAGCTTGATCAATACTTCTTCCTCTCTTTCCAATCTCGGAATTGAAGTGCAGTTCAATAAATGAAAATAATGAAAATCATCGAAACCGTTCAAGGAAAACAAGCAAATCCCAAAACTAACTCAAAGCACGAAAGCAACAAGCGACATCGAAAACCGAGGCAATAAAAGATAGCAACGGAGAGGTCCCTCCTGACTCTGCCGCTAAGCCGATCCTTGGGGCGCAGTCCACTGAATATGGGAATCGATTCCGAAGAAACAAATCCATAACGAGGATGAGTTCTTAATTCAATCTATCCCGATCGAACGATACCGTCTTGTGTTTCTTAGCCGCGCTCTCCGCACCGGGAGAACGGGACGCTACATCCTACCCAACTAATTGGAAGTTTCGTCCCGAAACTTAGGATAGAACTTACCGTTAGGGATTATTTCGTTGGGGCAGAAGTTAGAGGGGAGCGGACAATTTCGAGATACGTGGTCCCCTCCGCCACAGTTGAAGCATAGACCTTTTCGGAGGTAGCAATTGGCAGTACTATGCCCCGGCTTTTTACAGAAATCACAGAATGGTCTCGGGTTTCCTTTTTGGGGACCGCCGTGGTTAGGGCGCTTTGTAGCGGTGTTTCCTCTATCGTTGCCTTGGCGTTTGTGATTGTAGGTATGCACAGCGCCGGTGGAAACGTGAGGATACTGCGGTTCCAGAGATAAGGCGTGATTCATGACTTCACGCATTGTTCCATACTGATTATTAACCACGTGCGAATGGATGGCAGGGCGTAGTCCACCTTCAAACCTTCTGGCTCGACTCGCTGCATCAGGTAAATAGGCCTTAGCAAATTTGGAGAGTCGGTTGAATTCGGCGGAGTACTGCTTCACAGTCATACTGTCCTGCCTCAGTTGCACGAAATCATTTTCTATTTGACGTTGTACTGGAGGGGATATAAACTCCTCTTCAAACGCGGCACGAAAGGTTGTCCACGAGATCACCTCCTCTCCGTGATCAAATTGGAGAGATCTTCGATGCACGTCCCACCAATCGTGTGCGTTGAGGCAGAGCTGTAGTTGCGCGCAGGAGACGCGCTTCTCTTCGGGGACCTCTAGCAGAGCGAAGTGATCTTCTAGTTCTGCTAGCCAATCTAGAGCTACCACTGGGTCCTCAGTCCCGTTGAATGGGGTATTGCAGACTTTCTTGAAGTGGCCCAAGTTGAAGGCAGTCACGTCCCTTGTCCTTGGAATTTGTGGCGTCTCTACTTCAAGCACGGGCTGTTCCACCGGAGTCGTTGCTGTTGCGACGGAATGGTTGGCAGCCAAAGTCTGAACGATCTGTTGCAGGGCATCTACCTGCTTCTGTTGGACTGAGAATCGGGTCTCTAGATTGCTCTCGAGCTTGGCTTGGCGAGCATCATCTCTTTGTCGTTGTGTTTCTAGCATTTGTAGCACCCGCTCAAGCGGGTCGACTTGAGACATGCCTCGTTGGCTTCGAGAGCTTCCCGAAGTGCCCGAACTGCTTTCTTGTGTTTCGTTCGGTGCTTGCGCTGCAGATTGCGCTGGATCCATTCCTTCAAAAGAAGGTAAATTACATTAGGATCATAATGTATTATGGACTTATTGTATGAACGTATCTCATTTTGGCCTAGCGAGTTCAAGAGTTCGCACAGGAATTTGATCGTTAAAGGAACTTTTCCAGCACGAAGTCTAAGGAACTTGAATCTGTGCTTTAATACCACTATGTCACGACCCGATTTCGTAGAATCGTTTGAGGCGTCCCCCGAATCGTGACCGCCGTGCGGGCCTGGGGTTGCGCCCGCACAAGGCTTTAATGATTTGCATAGCAAGCATATATTCAGAGTACGCAGATAAATTGAAACACAGATTTGCAACATAGAAAAGTTTTCTTTATTGATAATGAACATCTATTACAAACTCCTGAACGAGTCAGCTAATATGCCGAACGGCTTACAAAAGAGATGACTCAAAATGAGATAGCAGTCCTTTACATTACATCCCTTTATAAACTCAAAATGATAAAGACCTCCAGGCTGGAGGACGGCTTTGCCACGAAGTTGCATTTGTGTAAGAAGAGTTGTAAGCTTCTGGCTCCAAAATGCTTCAAGGGCGCGGTGAAGGTGCGCTAACAGCTGGACTGGATCGGGAAGACGACTTTGGCTCCTCGCTCGGTTCGCCTTAGTGCGGAGAACCTGTTTCAACGAGGGTCAGCATATCGAAACATGCTGGTGAAGGCGAGCTAGCCGAACTATACCAATCAACACGTTGTTTTAGTGAAGTATGCATATTTGTGGGTTTCTATCTTGCCTTAGTTCATTTACAAGTAAGCAGCATATAGAATTTACTGAAATGAACTAGCCACCGTTCGGTGGATTTTACCTGCCCGTCTGAATGACCTGCATAATACTTACCTTGCCTTCCCTGCCACGAAGACACAAGTTAGTTGCAACAGGTTTAAATATACAGAGGATCACTGGCATAATACCACGAAGGACGATTTATAGTCTCAGGACGGAAGGGTGTGCAACGCGGGTGGCGAGCCCCCGTTGCACGCCTCAATCCGATGATACAGACGACTATACAGACGTTCCGTCCGGATCGGATCGGTCCCAGTGCCCTGGCAACTGTCCGCAGGAACCAGAAACCTTGTGCACAAGTTGTCCATGATCGAACGTTATTAACAGATTTAGCAGATTATGCAGATGAGGCAACACTAGCACAGACAAGCAGAATTTATATGATTCATATTGCAGAGCCTCACTGAATATTTATTTGCATATAAGATATGATCCATAGTTAGCACGATTTATGGAATATTTATAAATGAACTAGCATGCAGTATAAAAACCGTTCACAAGTTGAGTTGACAAGCAATGTTTACCAAGTCTATTTCATTTTTATCTTGGTTTCTTTTATTATCACTTGGTGTCGTTTGATCGGGGCAAAGGAGTGAAGCTTGGAAGCAAGGCTAGCTAATCGGGTTGGTAGCCACTCACTTGGTTGGAAGGAAAGGAGAAGGAAAGAGGCGCTTCACGACTCCGCTCGTAAGCCGCCTACTGCTCGTTCACCTGCACACGAACAGCTTGATCAATACTTCTTCCTCTCTTTCCAATCTCGGAATTGAAGTGCAGTTCAATGAATGAAAACAATGAAAATCATCGAAACCGTTCAAGGAAAACAAGCAAATCCCAAAACCAACTCAAAGCACGAAAGCAACAAGCGACATCGAAAACCGAGGCAATAAAAGATAGCAGCGGAGAGGTCCCTCCTGACTCTATCGCTAAGCCGATCCTTGGGGCGCAGTCCACTGAATATGGGAATCGATTCCGAAGAAACAAATCCATAACGAGGACGAGTTCTTAATTCAATCTATCCCGATCGAACGATACCGTCTTGTGTTTCTTAGCCGCGCTCTCCGCACCGGGAGAACGGGGCGCTACATGGAGGGCGTGGCAAGTTGAGCCCAAGGTATATTGGACCATTTGACGTGCTAGAGAGAGTGGGAGAAGTGGCGTATCGACTTGCTCTACCACCTTCACTCGAGGGAGTACATGATGTATTCCACGTGTCATAACTTAGGCGATATGTGGCAGATAGCAGTCATGTTATCGACCATTCTGAGATCACCATTGGGCCGAGCTTGTCATATCAAGAGCAACCCATGGGAATCATTGATCGTCGAGAGAAAATGTTGAGGAACTATTATATTCCCTTGGTTCGTGTGGCATGGAAGCATATCACGCCAGAAGAATCCACTTGGGAGCATGAGGACGACATGCGCAAACGTTTTCCGTATCTGTTCGTTGACCAAGGTATGAATTTACTTTGTTCATTTCTACCTTACCATCCTTGATTTTTCTATCGTGGCTTAGTTTTAATTTCGAGGACAACATTTTTATAAGTTGGGTAGAATGTAAAACCCATAATTTTAAAACATATTATAAGTTTTTAAATAAATTATTTAATTTAATTGCATTATTTCGTAGTATATTAGAAAATATAAATTTATTGAATTTAATTATTAGGTAAAGATACATTTAGAAATCTATGGAACAAAACTATTATTTTATCTTATTTTATTTTATGTAGGAAACCTTGTAGAAGGACGATAGACTATTTTATGTACTAATATACTTTTCAGAAAATTTTAATTACCATATATATATATATATATATATATATATATATATATATATATATATATATATATATAAAGGAGAAATTAAAACAAACAAATAAGCAAACCCCCTAAACCACTAGCAGCAAACCCTTAAACCCGATAGCAGCTAAGTCCCCCCCCCCCCCCGAGTCAGCGCGTTACCCGCGCGACCCAGCTGTGAACCCTCACCGCGTCCTTCTGCATATATATATATATATATATATATATATATATATATATATATATATATATATATATATATATATATATATGTCCCTAAACCCTAACCCTAACTCTATACTCCACAACGCCGAACTCCAGACCGCCGCCGACCTCCAACCCAGCACCGTACAACCACCGCCGGCCGGCCGTCGACGTTCGCGTCACCCGCATGAGAACGTCGCACAGAATTTGGCAGCGACGTACCCCACTTCCCGCGCAGTTTTTTGTTCCATCTCGCGACCGATTTCTGAACCGTATTCACCGGTATGTTCACGACCTATTCCTCTTCCATCTCTGCATATTAGTTTCCATCGAGCAGCGCTTAAAACTAGGTAGAAATCGAGGCCAAGTTGGAAAAAAAACTACGATCTTTTAACTGCAGAAAACTGTTGCGATAACCCATGTTTAAGGACCAATATCTCCCACCACAGATATCCAAACTTAAATTTTCTTTTTGCTATATGAAGACCATATAATCGAGATTATTTTTTGTTAATTATATTATTTTAATCTGTGTTATATGCAGAAATAAATTGGGTTAAAAATCATGAAAAACTTGTTTTTAAAACTCTAGAATTTGCGATACGGAGCACGTCCCGCCAAACGAGACCGTCCCGTCATGTACCAATTGTATCGAAAGACGTGTATAGTATATCCTGACGTGTGGACTTTCACGAAAACTGATTTGGACGTGTGTGCGCGTCGAAATCAACACGTATCCGTAAAAAGACCCCGTATCGCGACTTTTGTAAAATACCGCACCATTTAGTGTACGCTCGTCGGAATGCGATAAAACTTGTGCCATTGGATTCATGGTATCACACTGGTCTTGTGACCCAAGTTTCATGCGATTCTGAGACAGTTGACCAAGCTGCCTATTTGTGGGCCCCACGGTTGACTTTTTAGGCAAATTTGTGTTTGGCTCATCGAAATTCAAAATTGGATATACCGTTGAGTTCGTATTGATATTGAGAATTTATTTGACCTATAATTTGTCCTATTTAGAGACCTTTACCCCTGACACGTATTTTGGTGCAAAGTGGGTCACATGTGGATCCCGCTTTGACCCAAAATTATCGTTTTGCCCCTGTGTCCAAATTGGACGAAAGGGTAGTGTTTTCTAGCTATCTCACTGATTTCGGAAACGTTGGTGATGTTTATTTCAGCATTCGGAGATGTTTATTCGGAGGCCATAGTTCATGATCTTGTGTACTTAACATCTGGACGCTTACACTTTACAGATTGCTCGCCAGGCAAGTATACCTTACCATTGTAATATGATTTACATTTTATATGATGCATGTATTTTATTTCTTCCCATTTAGTTCATATATTTTAACTGCTATATAAAATACGCATGCAAGGATAACTTGGGTGCAACGACGGTGGCGTCGTATTTTTTTTTATTATATATATGCATGTTGACCTAGTTTATGAGACCACCCTATTATCATGAGGCATTCTTATGTTTCATTGACCATGACACTATTATTACACGAGTGTGAGTCACATGTAGGACACGGACTTGCGTACTCGATGGCCACTGGTACGTATAGGTCGTGCGACGGATAGGGATAACTGCTGATAAAAATTTTGCATTTTAGAGGTATCATCATGTCATGGATGTGACATGCTTAGAGCATAGGGTGGGAAGAACAACAAGTAAGGCATTTTGGCTCCTTTGCACTTTTCTTGTGTAACCCGTACGCTCCGCCGGAGATGCGCGGTCATGATGACCACTATATATTATATATTATCAGGCGGCCTCTGAGGTTCAAAAGACGTCATGCTTTTTAGGCCCCTGAATCTCCGAGAGAATCATACCAATCCTATTTTAGCCAGATAGTCCACTTGTTGGAAAGTTATTCTCAAACTGCATTCACATAGATGGTTAGGCGACCCTTGGATATTTATTTTTAGTACTTTATTGGCATGTTTATATGTATCTTGTTATGTCCCTCTGAGGACCTGGTCCCTTTCCAGGTATTGACTTGTAGGAGTATCCACAGGAGTACGAACACGGACCTGACGCTTCATACCAGACTGAGAAGGTCTTACCTTCATAGTACCTTTGATTCATCGCAGCTGATGGATATTCTAGTTGCTATTTCTTTGTGGACATTTATCTTATATTAGAGTTTATCTCTTCTCTCATTTAGTAGTTTTTAGTATAGTCGATTGGCAGTGGATTTATTTCCATCCGACTATCATACTTTGAGACTTCATATTTGATATTCAGTTGTTTATTTCCTATTTCTTTATTTATACTGTGGATGAGATATAGATTGCGTGTGACTTGTTTATAGTATATTACCACTTGTGGATTTGATATTCATGTACAGCATACATTTGTGTTACGATCTTCCAACACATTGGAGTTTCGTATACATACGGCTGGCATGTTACGTATTCCTAGTCCTATGTATTTTGGGACTGGGGCGTGACAGTTATACTAGTCACATGAAACCCAAATTAGATTAGTCATTACAACTTTGGGCTCAATATTGGACTAGGCCCAACTAGACCCATTCCCTTAGTTAATTAAGAGAATAGATTAATTTATTTGTATTAGTTTAGAAGCTTCATAATATATTTCTCCTAATTAATTATTCCATGACTAATTGTGAGGGCTTATTGGGCATTTTATATTGTATTAGGGTTAGCAATAGTGGTTGGTCATATTCCCTTTATAAATCCCTCATTTGATTCATTAATAGCCTCTAATAAACCCTAGTTAGCCTTCTCTCATTTCTCTCTCCATTTGAGAAGAAGACCCAACCTCTTCAATTCCCAAATTGATCCCCAACCCTTTCCTACTTTCATCCCAAGGAGACTTGAGCTCGGATTAGCAAGGAGGAAGCATTGGAATGAGAGAAGCTTGAATGAGGTGTCCATTCTTGAGGATTGTGTCCACTAGTGCCTTTGCATTGGGAATCCATCTTCCAATAGGTAAATCCGATAATAACCTTTGTATATTGCATCTAAATGGTATAATTAGTCATTTAGAATCCACCCTTATATTAGGGCTACCCATGGGGAGAAGCTTGGACTTCATTGGACCCATTTAGATACTTTTATATAGAGTTTTGTGTCAATTTTGGAAGAAATCATATATTGGCACATCAAGTATTTGTCATTAGGTTAGCTATATGTATTTATGTTTGTTTTGGTGTTGTGAGTCTAGCTACGTGTCCACAATTGGATATGAGTATGTCATATCACAAGGTTTTGTAATACAGAATGATTTAAGATATTTTTTCCTTCGACACGGGTGCCACATACATGTAGAATTGTGCCATGACACTTGGAATGATGTGTTAGCACTTAGAATATATTCTAATTGCTATTTAGAACTTGTGGGTAGAATTTGGGTTGAGTTTGGATAGGTTTGGGGAGCGTATCATGGGATGCACACCACGTGTTTGTTGAAATGACAAGTTGGTCATTCTTGGCTTGATTCTCAGTTTTACTCTTGATTATATATTTTTATACTCATTAGAATAGGTATATATAAGTTTTAAGTGTTTATATATATATATATATATATATATATATATATATATATATATATGGGTGTGGGTGTGGGTGTATATATATATTTGAGTGTGTCAGCGAGCTGCAGAGATGGCAGTGGTGATGTGTCCTCGTGTATCAGGAATTTTGTGAATTAGAATTAGTGTATCTAAGTTCCAGTGTGTGGTAACCAAGTGAGCAATGTGAAGAATGAGTGTCAAGGGGGAGGAGTTATCCCCAAGTTCTGTGGCTTGAATGAATGGAGATGGTATTGGTAAGTATGTGTTGGTGTAGTATAGTTTTGAGCGTGTGAGTTGTGATACTTAGTATCACGAAGTGAGTTACTTGATGACTGATGTTGTGTCCAGGTTTAGATAAGGAACCATGAGTATTTACAGTACAGTGAGGTAAACTTGAGTGCATGTTCACACATTAGACATGGAGGAGATTGCTTGAGCAGTGGTATAAGGGAGTGAGTATCAGAGGCAGTGGGGAAGGGACTGACAGCAGGTAGTAAAGCTTTGTAGGGGAGTGACTGAACTTAGTGTTCAGATTTAGCGAGAGGGGGAGTATAGAGAATGGAGTGTTGCACAGTCCTAATTAGAACTGAGCACTAATACATTGTATCAGTAAGAATGTTGGCTTGGTACAAGTGTTTAGAGACTTGGAAAGGTTAAGGTATCAGTCATTGTATGGTGATTTAACTATGAAAGTGAGGTATGGGTATCCAGAGTGTATCAGTGTCCAGTGACTATGAGGGATGGTATTATGGAGTATCAAGAGTATAGTGGTTGTCATGGTGTTATGAGCAGCAAGTAGGAGATAGGGTTAGTATTTTTGGTTGCACTGTGTGAGTGTTCAAGGACCATAGGTATATCTGTACAGACCTAAGAATAAGTGTGACAGTTGGTTGGCCGACCTTAGTATTGCATAGTGTACCTTAATGTATAAGTTGCCAAGAAATGCTCAAGGGATCTGAGTTGGGGTGCGCTATATGTGCAATGGTAAGACCCCCATTGGTGTCACGCCCCAGTCCTAAAATACCGAGGGACTAGCCACGTGGCAATGGCCAGCAGCAAACTCCAATAGGTAAACCCAATTTAGTGGACCCGTTAGAGTGTACTTAAGTTGTAAAATAATATAATGGTCTACGATATATGTCACATTCTAATTATAATCTCATTCACAGAAGATAACATAAATCAAATGTCAAACTAATCAAAGAGAAATATAATCCAACAAGTCTCAATAAAAAGTCTCGGAGAACAACCCGATGATGAGTTTAATACAGAAATCCATGAGACAGAAAATAGAGTATCAAGAAACAGAAATAACTGAGTATATAACAAAATACTCAGGAGAAATTCTCTGGTATCACCTCGTCCTCTGGTGCTGGTACTGCTCCAGTGTCCGCACATGTCCCGTATACCTCGGGGTAGATCTCCTCTGCTATACCTGGGGACATAATCCGGATCCAAGTCCTCAGGGGATATAGCAAGGTACAAGAATAACTCAAGCCAAAATAAATACAGTATATAAAATATATCAATAGGGCAAACTATGTAACCAGCTATGTGATATGCAAATGAGAGCATCACCAGTACTCAGGCTGAGACCACTACAAGCTCTGTGTCAGGGAGCCTGTAGCAGTGATATCATGTAGTGGGCCTAGCTCTGATGTAGAGGCTACGACACCACAATAATAAATAAATAAATAAATATATATATATATATATATATATATATATATATATAATTAGCCTGTAGTATGTGTGTCTCTTTTCATCCAATGTAATCATACGTCTCATGTCCACGACGTCTCATGTCCATAACACGCAAGATCATGACCTCTAACTAATGCAGCGAGTCATAATAATATCTATGTATAATGCAAGACTATGGCACGAATCATGTAAGCCTATACAGAATCACCATGAATAACTCAGGAAAGATTCTGTCTCATGAATAGTATCAGGTGTCCTATGGTATTTACGTACTTGATAAAGCAAGCACAAAATATAGGATCGTAATATCAACTCTCTAAGTGACGTTACACGACTCCGCGTACAACATCGACACCCGGATATTATTCGGATGTTAAACAATGTCACACGATCCTAGGTTAAGCAAATACATCATAGAAATAAATCAAAAGAATAATATAAAGCAAGTACTACAAGTTTGACAAGGTACACTTGCTTGGGATTTGAACTCTTTCAGTTAGTTCGATAACAGCGAGATCTTCACGTACTCTTTCAGATGCTAAAATAAATATTACCATCACTCTCAGAAGATATAAAATATCTAGGATTGCCTACCCATAAGTCCAATTTGGACACATGGACAAAATTGACAGTTTCTGGTCAAAGCGGAATCCACAGATGGCCCACTTCGTACCGAAAAATGTGTCCGAGACAAAGTTCTCCAAATTAGTAAAACTTAGTGTCTACGAGTCCAGAAAGACGATACGAACCCAACGGAATATCCAGAACTAGATTCCGATGAGCCGATCACAAAATCGCCCGTCAAATGGAGCTGTGGGGCCCATGATACGGGGTTTCGTCATCGTTCTCAGAATTGAACCAAACTTGGGTCACAGGACCAGCGTAACTCTACGAATCCGATGGCACAAGTTTTGTTGCGAAATGACAAGCACACACGCAATTATGACTAGTGTCAGAACAGTCCTGATACGGGACTTTTCGACAGATATGCGTTGATTTCGGTATGCACACACATCTATATCAACTTTTACGAAATTCCACACGTCTGGATTGACGATACGCTCCTTTCATTACTATTCGCACACGACGAAGTCGCCTTATTTAGTGGGACGCACCCAGTTTCGAGAAAATTTAGGTTTTAAAAACTAAGTTTTTGGTCAACTTCACCCGCGAATAAAACATAAATTACAGCACAATAAAATAAACTAATTACAGGGTTTAAAACTTGGTTATATTGTCTAATTTACTGTTCAAGTGAATTTTAGAATTATTAAATAGGTTGGACGTAAAACGGCCGTGAACTTGTGAGTTCGGGACAGCTTCCTGAACTAGAAAATTGGGCTATTTTTCCTATTTTTGTGTCGCGGTTCGCGACCGACACAGGACACGATACCCCAATCTAATTACACAGGGATCGAGAGGGTTACACAGCGAACATGTCATAATAGTCCGTTCAAAAATTGACACAGCGAGGAGGGAGAAAGACTCACCAGAACAAGGGGTCGGAATCGACTGTACTGTGCGTGCACGGGGCGGTGCGGCGATGCTCGGCCAGTCGGCGGCGGCTGATGCGGCTGTTGTGGCTGCTCGGAGTCATCGGCACCATAGTCGGCGTCGGGGAGGTCGCCAGAGGATTCGTCGGAGAGGTTGTCGGAGGAGACGGGGTACCGGAGAGGTGGCGGTGGCTGATCGATGATGGTGGTGGGGAGTGATCGGGTTTATATAGGAGAAAAGATCCGACGGTTTCAGGGAGGTGAAGGGTTAGGGGCGGCGACCGATGGGGGAGACGAGCGGGTCGGGGGTGTAACGGTCGGGCGGTGAGCGGTCGCGACGGCGGTGGTTACGGAAGGCGTCGGGTCGGCGGAGGCGAGCAGTCGGGAGAGAAACAGTTACTGTAGCAGTGAGATAATGGGTCGGGTTTGGGTTGTGGGTTCGGGTCGGGTCTAGATCTGACCCACTAGGGTTGGGTTGGTTCAATTTAGTTTATCTAGGTTGGTTTGGTTCGGTTCAGGTTGGTTCAGTCTGGTTTAATCTGGTTTATTTAAAAATAATGTTTTTAGCTGTTTAAAAAATAGTTTTTGAGTCCGATAAATTCTAAAAAATTACACTATATCCAATTATTTATTTTACACTCAAAAATATAATTTTTATAATATTTTAATATTTAATTTAATTTGCAAAAATACTTATCCTTTGAAGAACATTAATTTTATATATTTAAAAATCACGAAAGAAATCCCAAAAATTCATATTTTAATTTTTTTAAAATCTGGGTGTTTACAATTTACCCTCCTTAAAAGAATTTCGTACTCGCAATTAAAAAAATGAAACATAACCGGTCAGAAAAGATGATACGGTTGCAAAATATGTTGGAAGCATGACACAAAGAATAAAGAATCATGATCAAGGAGAAATCGTAGGGTGAGGGTGAGAGATTTGTTCAAGCAGAACACGTAGGGAAGGAATAAAAATATTTTCCTAGGCAATGAGAGATAAGTAATTCAAGGGTAAAGGAGTCTGATTAGAGCAAGGATTAACTATAGCTTATGAAAAGTTAGGTACCAAAAACTAACAAGTTTATAATACTAGGCTTAGGCTAGGGAATGGAATTAACAGGCACGTGCTAAAGTATTACTAGAAAAACTTAAATCTTACTCGTATTCCCTACTCCACGAGTTTGTGCCTCCTCTACCGTCATCGCAAAAGCATGTCCACGTCCTTGTGGTGGTGTCCTCTGCTGTTGTTGGGCTTCTTGATGAACCTGTTGTTGGGCTTGCATCATCGCGTAGAATATTTGGAACATCTGCTGACCATCCATAGGCTGTCCTGGTGGAAAATTAGGCATCGGTAGAGTAAACTACAACGATGGTGGAATATCGTCTCGCTGGAACCTCGAGGCGAGATGATCTGCTTGATTGCTTTATTGATCTGATTGACCTCCACCCGCTGGTGTCACTTCATCGTCGTAGGTGACAACTGTAACTTGTGGTGTTCCTACGGGAGTCTCGTCTCTGGCTTGTGGATCCATTACTCTGCATCCAAAATAAACTATAAAAGGCACACAGAGGAATCAAGGAAGGATGCAAGTCAATAATTTATTTGAAGTCGATATAGAGCTCAAGAATGAATCAATCAAGTGGATGAGATCCTATAACTTATCCTATCCTTATCGCAGGCTTTCTCGGTCCCTTAGTTGAAACCGAAGTAATATAGTCGTAGACCATAGTCGTAGACCTTAGTCGAAGACCATAGTCGTAGACCATAGTCGTTGACCTTAGTCGTAAACCATAGTCGAAGACCTGCATGGGCCACCACAAAAACCATGTCACGCCCCAGTCCCAAAATACCGAGGGACTAGCCACGTGATAATGGCCAGCAGCACACTCCAATGGGCAAACCTAATTTAATGGACCCGTTAGAGTGTACTTAAGCTGTAAAATAATATAATGGTTTACGATAAAGGTCACAGTCTAATTCTAATTGCATCGACAGAAGATAACATAAATCAAATGTTAAACTAATCAAAGAGAAATATAATCCAACAAGTCTCAATAAAAAGTCTCGAAGAACAACCCGATAATGAGTTTAATACAGAAATCCACGAGACAGGAAATAGAGTATCAAGAAACAGAAAAACTGAGTATATAACAAAATACTTAGGAGAAATCCTCTGGTATCACCTCGTCCTCTGGTGCTGGTACTGCTCTAGTGTTCGCACCTGTCCCTTATACCTCGGGGTAGATCTCTTCTGCTATATCTGGGGACATAATCCGGATCCAGGTCCTCAGGGGACATAGCAAGGTACAAGAATAACTCAAGACAAAATAAATACAGTATATAAAATGTATCAATAGGGCAAACTATGTAACCAGCTATATGATATGCAAATGAGAGCATCACTAGTATTTAGGCTGAGACCACTATAAGCTCTGTGTCGGGGAGCCTGTAGCAGTGATATCATGTAGTGGACCTAGCTCTGATGTAGAAGCTATGGCACCACAATAATAAATAAATATATATAATCAGTCTGTAGCCTGTGTCTCTCTCCACCTATTGTAATCATACGTCTCATGTCCACGATGTCTCATGTCTATAACACGCAAGATCATGACCTCTAACTAATGCAGCGAGTCATAATAATATCTATGTATAATGCAAGACTATGGCACGAATCCTGTAAGCCTATACAAAATCACCATAAATAACTCAGGAAAGATTCTGTCTCATGAATAGTGTCAGGTGTCCTATGGTATGACGTACTTGATAAAGCAAGAACAAAATATAGGATCGTAATATCAACTCTCTAAGTGACGTTACACGACTCCATGTACGGCGTCGACAATCGAATATTATTCGGACGTTAAATAATGTCACACGGTCATAGGTCAAGCAAATACATCACAAAAATAAATCAAAAGAATAATATGAAGCAAGTACTGCAAGTTTGGCAAGGTACATTTGCTTGGGGTTTGAACTCCTTTAGTTGCTTCGGTAACAGCGAGATCTTTAGGTACTCTTTCGGATGCTAAAATAAATATTACCATCACTCTCAGAAGATATGAAATAGCTAGGATTGCCTACCCATAAGTCAAATTTGGACACAGGGGCAAAATTGACGGTTTCTGGTCAAAGCGGGGTCCACAGGTGGCCCACTTCGCACCAAAAAATTTGCCCAAGATAAAGTTCTCTAAATTCATCAAACTTAGTGTCTACGAGTCCAGAACGACGATACAAACCCAACAGAATATCCAAAACTGGATTCTGATGAGCCGATCACAAAATCGTCCGTCAAGTGGAGCCGTAGGGCTCACGAAACGGGGTTTCGTCAATGTTCTTAGAATCGAACCAAACTTGGGTCACAGGACCAGTGTAACGCTATGAATCTGATGGCACGAGTTTTGTTGTGAAATGACAAGCATACACGCAATTATGACGAGTGTCAGAACAGGTCCGATATGTGACTTTTTAACGGATACGCCTTGATTTTGGTGTACACGCACATCCAAATCAACTTTCGCGAAATCCCACGCATTCGTGTTGACGATATGTGTAATGCTCCGCAACCGCATGGTGCGTTACGCTGAGTCGTATTGAATAAAATAAATGCTGGTTACATTTAATTTGTTGGATTTTAGGAAAAAGTGTTGATTGAGTTGGTTTCATATGCAGATTGCTAGCGGAGTTCGATAGAAAACAGGTGTTCGGTCAGAACAGTACTGAGATAGCTGGATGGGAGCGATAATGCCGTCTTCCTTAGTCCGATCGGTCGGATGATTTGGAGAGCACGACCTGCTCGCACGGTCATACCAGTTGAGTAGATCGCGCTTGCATCGGACCACGGGTTCAAGTGATTGGCCATATCGGTAGGACATGATGCTTAACGGGATCAAACATTGTGAGTAGGCTCTTTTCCTTCTCCTCTACTCCTTCATGCCTAATAATATGGAAAACACGTAAAGGCTTGAACACTTGGGCTGAAACTTGGGAATCACTACACTAAGGCGTGCATAGAGTGTACGTCGTTTGCTTGGATATGATTGTTGCTTTAATTAATTTGCGCGTATGGATAGTTGGAGCTAGAGTTGGATTATACACTTGAGGCAGTTGGTTGAATGATTTGGGATTATGCTTGGTCAGTTGGAATGATACATTGAGGCATTGGAAATATCGAGAATTCGGGCGAGCGAGCGTGCATCCGTGCACGAGTATCACTTGGTCGCTTTGTCTTGCAAAGCGAGCAGTTATGGTTCGAAACCAAACAACTGCATCGGCGTGGGCATTGTGCCACTGTTGGGGCATTGTGCCATGGGATTGTTCTGAGCGTGGGGTGTTGCACCCAATTTGAAATACTGTGTTGAGAAGCGACATTGTGCCTATTGAGATAACTTGAGATTTGGTGCCTTGGGCTATATGTTGGAAGAATGGTTATGGATTCTTTGGTTATGGATATTTGGTTGGATATTGGTTGAACGAGTCTAGGATCGCTTGGTGGGGCAAGAATGTTCGATCCTCTCGTCATACCTACTTGGTGTCTGCATGTCACGAATAACTTGTGCACAAGTTTTGGCATTTTCTCGAAACGACTTTCCGGGGCACTGGAACAGTATTGATCCGAAGAGAAATATTTGATTCGTGCTAGTTACGATGCATTGCGGGACCTCCAGTGGGGCTTGCTACCCGGGCTGATAGGGCGCGCCGTAATGCTTGGAAAATATCCTTTATGGCTTGGCCAGTGACTTCATATAAATTAGTGTTGGCTTGCTTTTCTTTTCTTGGTTTGGCTTCGTGTAGGCGCGGCCACCTTGCCTCAGCAAGAGTGTGCACTTTGAGATTTGGATTATAAGTTTTGGTTGAGGATGGATATTGAGGCTTGGTTGATGGTTCGATATGTTATCATGTTGCTTGGGCTTGAGTAGGACGGTTTGTATGCTAGTTTCCTTCGAGTTGGTTATATATTACTTGTCGATTGGATTGAGTTGAATATTTGCATGCTTAAACTGCTTTATAGCTTTTCTTAACATGTCATCCCTATGCCATAAAATGAATCTAGGATTCAACTAGAAAGATCATCATATAACTATTTACATTCACTATTTACTTAGTGTCGACTTAGACGAGTGGGTTACCCCGCTCACCAGTACGGCTGTGTACTGACCCACGTTTGTGGACATTATTTCAGGTATGCAGGTGTAGTGGCGCTACTTGGATATACGAGACATGATGTATGAACGGTAAGTACCTTTGGAGGATATTCATATTGCTTTACTTACCCAAATATTGCTCGACTTACCCACACGAACCTAAAATACATGCATTTCAGCCGAGCTTTGCGATAGCAAATTTGAACAAGTTACAAGGGTATCTTTATGTCCGAGGCATCCATTTGCTTTACTCCCAATTGAACCAATCCTGATTTCCATCCCAACATATTCGCTTGAGCGCTATTCTCAAATATGATGATTTTCCACCGACTCAATCAGTTCGTGTTCCAACTCAATCCATCCAACTATTTCTAAATCCGTACTAGCAACATCTCCAATTATATCTCATGCACCAAACGATCATCTTAACTGATACTACCCCAACTAGGCGACTAGATCTCAATCTCAATATCAAATCCACATGTGGTATAACCATATGTCACAAGTCATAGGGTATAATCTAAATCTCATCCATGGAAATCAAATACAAATAACTAACCAGTATCTATGAAACTAGATCTCAATATAAGTATCTAAGGATGATAGTTGGATGGAAATAAATCTACTACCAACTCGAATGGAAAAGTAAATACAATATAAGTATAACACAACAAACACCATATACGAATACCAGATAACAATCACGGGCTCGAAGAGAAGATATTCTCGAAATATATATAACCATCCGAATCTGCGCTCCTGCGAACACTCAAGAACAGATATACCTGGAAGGGGCCAGGTCCTCAGAGGGACATAACAAGATACATAAAAGCATGCCAATGAAGTACTGAAATAAATATCCAATGGTCGCCTAACCGTCTAAGTGAATGCAGTTAAGAACAACTTTTCCCACAAGTGAGCTATCTGGCAGAAAACTGGGATTTGGCATGGTTCTCTATTAGAGATCCAGGGGCCTAAGAGGTACGTCGTCTTTTGAACGCCAGTGGCCCGCCTGATAGTACATAATATATAGTGACCATCACCACCCGTATCTCCGACGGAGAATCCGGGTGCACAGGAGAAAAGTGCAAAGGAGCTCAAATGTGGTACTTGTTGTTCTCCCCACCCCATGCTCTAAGCATGTCACATCCATGACACAATTTGGTTCATAGCCTATTCTTAGTACCCTAGTCTAATCCTGTAACCAAACAAGGACAAGGATGGGACCACCGTACTACAATAAGCTATGTCCATGGACCTCTAATAACTACTAAGTCTTCTAGCATACAAAGTTTCTAACAGCAGTTATTCCTAACGCACGGCCCATACGTACAGGAGGCCAAAACCTGCACACAAGTTCGTGATCTACATGAGACTCACAACTTGTGTAACCACTGTGTCACAGCCAATGAACCTAAAGATGCTACATGTTAATAGGGTAGTCTCATAAACAAGGTCAATACAAATACATAAGTAAAAACATATCGCGATGACACCGTCACGCGCATTTTATATAACAGTTAAAATATATGAACTAAAGACAGAAAATAAAGATGCATGCAACATATGGAATATAAATAACAGTACAATGGCAAGGTATACTTGCCTGGCAAGAAAGCTGCGATGTACCAATAACCTGCTCCAGAAGTCGCACAGAACAAATCCAATATCCTATGTACATATAATATAATACAATAAAATCATTAGTCATTACACTAGCGCATACGCAATCATATTTATACTGGACTCAGGGTGTCCCCTAGGGGTGGCACTAGTCATCTAACACAGTCAATTGCGCAGCTACTTACGCAGGTGTCCTATATTAAATATTGTATCACAGTCAGTCAGTCAAAATAACAAGTGTCTAGGCCAGTACATAAATGTACACAAGACAGTCATCTAGCATGTTCTTAGGGTCAACATGGTCAAGGTAACCATGGGATAATCCACAGTGTCCTAGGGTTGTACAATATAAATACACCTATAGTCATAAGCGTATAATTACTTATATAATACAGTCATCTATATATGTATATATATATACTGCTTAATTTCTAATACGCGTATGTGTACGCGTACAAGTTATTGGGTTCGCCGACTCAGGGTTTGCAGTCCACTAACAGTCATAGAGAAATGCTAATATCCTACTGATATATACACAAGCACATACATAACAATATGAAAGGTGGGGAACAAGTTCTTACCTCGGGATACGTGTACGGAGACGACGGTGAGGTTGACGACGATGATGATGATGGTGACGACTATAACGACGATGATGGTGAGGACGACAATGATGATGATGATTACGACTACGACGATGATGATGATGAGGACAATCAATAAGTGATTAGAGTTGGTGTTGGTAGTGATGATGAGATGTTCATGTTGAGAATGATGATGGGGTTGATGGCCGTTGATACGATGATGATTAAGGGTGAGATAATGACGATAATAATGACTATGATAACGATGATGCGATGATGATGATGGAATAATGGTGAGATGACGACAACGACGATGTTGAGATATCGATAATGCGATGACGATGAAGTGATAATGATGATAATGGTGATGGAATGATGATGATAATAGAAGATGGTGATGATGATGATAATGGTGATGGAATGATGATGATAATAGAAGATGGTGATGATGATGACAATGGCTATGGTGGTGAGTGGTGGACTGTCGGAGTCCGGCCAGGGAAGTTTCTTCGGCGAGTCATGGTGATGGTGAAGATGATGATGATGATAGGGAGTTGTGGTGATGGTGAAGATGATCGATGATGGTAGGGAGTTGTGGTAATAGTGAAGATAATCGATGATGATTGTGGCTGCTGGGGTGCTACTGACCGGAGTCCGGCCAGTGGGGGAGGAAGTCCGGCCAGCAGGAGCAGGAGGACAGGGAGGAGAGGAGGCTGTGGTGTGGTGGAGGTTCTCAGGGAGGCAGGGAGGTGGAGGTGATGGGGAGATGGTGGTGATGTCGTGCTGCCTCCAGCGAGTGCATGTCGGCGAGGGTGGTCCGGCGGGTTGCAGAGGGAGTCGGGTTCGACGTGGGGGTTGCTCAGGGAAGAGGGAAGAGGAGGAGATCGGGGAGAGAATGAAAGAAGGAGGAGTCGAGGTCGGGATGGTCTGTGATGGGAGGATCCCGGCGGGTCGAGGGGATCCGGTGGGAGGAAGGAGTCGGAGGAGAGGAAGGAGGAGCGGAGTGATCGTGCTGATGGTGGTGGCAATTGTTGGTGATGTTCAGGCGGAGGTGAGGAGGAGCTCAGAGGACGGAGACGGGTCCGGTGAGTCGTGGTGAGTGGGGATGGCCGCGGCGAAGCTCCTGCGTGGTCGAGAGGTTGAAGAAGATGAATGGGAGGTGGTGAAGGTCGTCAATGGCGGAGGCTCGAGGTCCTGTCGAGCGGGACTGAAAGAGCACGGGAGGAGTTCGGCGAGTGTCAGGCGAGGGCACGGCGGTCCGGCGAGGGTGGCCGGAGGGGAGTATGAAGGTGAGGGTGATGATAAAATCGGCTAGGTAGGTTTGGGGTTTGGGTTTCCAATAGGAAAAAGGAGAGGAGAAAATTGTATATAAATACATGGGAACTAGGGTTTTGGTTGACCTAGGAGTGGGTTTGGTCAACACCTCCTTGGGGTTGGGCCTTGGGCTCACATGAGGATGTTGGGGCTATAATTGCATTTGTTTAAATGCAAGGATAGATATAAATTGAGGGGGCGATGTTTGTGCATTGCACACTCCGATAAATTATGAAAAAATTCATGTGAAGGGAAAAACTGGGTTTCTTCATGAATTATCCAATGGTGGGGACACCTCAATGCATTTTTGCATAAAAGCCTCCCAACAATTGGAAAAATTGCACAAGGACAGAAATTAGATTTAATTAATTAAATCGAATGCGCAAGATGTTCTAGAATTAATTAGAAGTACATGGGAATAAAATTAGGTGGGACACCAGTATCAGGGACGTAGAGGATACAGTGTAGAATATTAATAAATTTTGGGTTGCACGAAACGGTCAAAATTGTGTCTCCAATTTCGATTGGGACGTACAAGGGTACAAGGTCGTATTTATTTAGAATTATAATAATAATGTCCGTGACGTTTATTATACGACTAAAATATAGCACAAGAGAGCAATATTATAAGTTACACAAGGGTCAGAATAGTAGGCGGGCATGTCTAGGATGAGATTATGAAATTTGTAGATAGGCAATGGCTAGTGAAGTGCTCCAATTATAGAAGCAACGGTAAGGTGCGCTACATGATAGAAATTATTGTATACTTAAATAAATGTCGTGTTCTAATTTCTAATTGGTTCAAACTAGCCCTAGTTTCACTATCTAAGCAAAGCAGGCCTAATTTTGGGTGAGGGGGTTTACAATCTACCTAACTTAAAATAATTTTGTCCTCGAAATTAAAATAGGGTAGGGTTCTCTCTATCAAATCTTACTTGGTTACAGTCTAAAGAATTTTTCTCAAGTTAACATTGCAGTTTCTACCCAACTTAGAATTTACCAACCTATCATCTAAGGCTATACATCTAAGAAAGCTATGCCCCAAATTATTTAATCATGTTATTGAATCCTTAAGGTTTTTATCACCAAACATATCATCTATGATATGCCCTTAATCATTTATAAAAGAGTGTCACCAAGTCATATGATTAGCCTATGGGGTATATCTAGCACTTATTAGTGTATCACTTATTCCAAGCACAAGGTTTCGTCTTTCCGAAATAAGGGAAGACAGAAACAATGGTAAAGAGTTCAAGGAGGGGGTAATAGAATGGAAGTATGGGAATCAAAGCGTTTAAAGAATTCAAATGGAAATTGTCAAGGCAGTTGTGGATTGAAACACTATTTGGTAATTTCTTATTTGCATGCTCGTATTAGTACAGTTATGTAACCGATACGATCCGCTCAGACATATCTAGAGGGCAAGTACAGGTGTCTACTAGTCAACTATATATCTCAATCCACATAAAGTATTTATTGCGAAAGGTGAATCAAGCGCACTATGGTTGATCAGACCGTAATACACTGATTCTGAAATATATTAGTGTGGTTGATCAGGCCCCAATAACACATATATCATGAACAAGCTCGATAAAGGATAGGCTTGCAAAAACTAGGCTATAATAGCGGCATAAGTCAAGGTAGTACAACAAATATAAGTACGCTAGATGATGATGAAAGGAGGTACAAATTAATTCAAGTTCACAAAAACAAAACCAGAATAAGCAATAATAATAAAAGACTCTACAATTTCTACAGTTATCATACAACCTCCTTGTCTAAGTCGCTAGTCGACCAAATAGGGGCATGGACCTCTAAATTCTATCGTCTGAATAAACACTGTCGTCTTATGCTAGCATACGATTAATGTCATTCAGTTACACTTCAATAATGGGTCAAAAGGCTATGTGATTCTAGGTTGTGAGGTATACTACCTAACTTATAACAATTTAACTACTATTGTAATTGTCTTAAAGATATCGTAGAAGCTCCTATTAAGGTCTACGGGAAAGGGTCTTAGTACCTATTAGGGTATCCTCCTATATTACATAGGTCATGGTCGTCTTAAGCCTTAGTCTTAATGCTTATAGAACAAGTGTTAATAGTAAGAATAGAAGAGTTACTAGCCGTTAAGGGAAAAGGGATCTAACTTGTATCGAGGTGGGGATACAAATTACGTGGTCTACAACTAGGGGTAATCATCACAATCTAATTAAAAAACTCAACTATCAGGTTCTAACTACAAGGTACACAATTTAAAATTCAAGATTACAACTATAACTATAGCAAACTATATATCCTATCGTAGAATACAATCACTTGGTCTATAATTAGAGGTGTCAAGTGGCACGAGTTGAAAGATGAAGAAAAGAAGAAGATAATTTATTCGTCGCACAATTAACGATTGTTAGGGTTGCAGAGGAATAATATATGAAATTAAAATAGAGGCTCTAGGTAGCATCATGGTTTTCTAAGGGAAAGGGGTATGCTAGTCTCTGTGTTTGAGGTATGATTAGAAAAATATTCTATGCATTTTTCTTGGCTTTCTAAGGTACTGCCTGCTTATCTCAAGACAAGAATCTAAATTTATAGTTCTCCAATACTTATCTAACTGCGAAGGTTAGGTTCAGTCCTAATATTCAATTTTGGTTTTCTATTGGTTCCTCAATACTAGGGTCAAACACTATGGTAAACTTCTAACTAACTCTAGTAGTGTCTATACTACTCTCAAGTCTTCATAATACATCAGGGGGTAATGGTAAACCAATTCTAGAGATAAGGAATTCTAGGGTTCACTAGATATTCTAAACTTAGTGGTGTGTCTATATTCTCGTTGTATTCTTAATAGGTGTGCTACCCTAATTATCATCCTAATAACAGGGGTTCCTATATTCTAGCAGAAGGCTATACTCAAAGAACTATTAGGGAAGTACATGAATCAAGCAGGATACAATTGTTCAAATAGAACAGATAGAAGGAAGATAAATCATAGTCAATTGTGGATGAGATCCTATACTCTAGTCCTAGGTGCAGGCTTGCTCGGTACAGTAACGTAACCGAGACAATATGCTCTCGACCTGCATGGGCCACCACAAAAATATGTCATGTCCCAGTCCCAAAAATACGTAGGACTAGGACACGTAAGCATGCCAGCCGCATGGATATGGCAACTCCAATATATGGAAACCAAACCCATACGTACGCTGTAATATGAATATCAAATCCACATGTGGTATAAACATATGTCACAAGTCACAGGGTATAATCTAAATTTCATCCATGGAAATCAAATACAAATAACTAACCAGTATCTATGAAACTAGATCTCAATATAAGTATCTAAGGATGATAGTTGGATGGAAACAAATCCACTACCAACTCGAATGGAAAAGTAAATACAATATAAGTACAACACAACAAACACCATATACGAATACCAGCTAACAATCACGGGCTCGAAGAGAAGACATTCTCGAAACATATGTAACCATCCGAATCTACGCTCCTGCGAACACTCAAGAAAAGATACACCTGAAAGGGGCCAGGTCCTCAGAGGGACATAACAAGATACATAAAAGCATGTTAATGAAGTACTGAAATAAATATCCAATGGTCGCCTAACCGTCTAAGTGAATGTAGTTAAGAACAACTTTCCCCACAAGTGAGCTATCTGGCTGAAAACTGGGATTTGGCATGGTTCTCTATTGGAGATCCAGGGGCCTAAAAGGCACATCGTCTTTTGAACGCCGGTGGCCCGCCTGATAGTACATAATATATAGTGGTCATCACCACCCGTATCTCCGACGGAGATCCGGGCGCACAGGAGAAAATTGCAAAGGAGCTCAAATGCGGTACTTGTTGTTCTCTCCACCCCATTCTCTAAGCATGTCACATCCATGACACAATTTGGTTCATAGCCTATTCTTAGTACCCTAGCCCAATCCTGCAACCAAACAAGGACAAGGATGGGACCATCGTACTACAATAAGCTATGTACATGGACCTCTAATAACTGCTAAGTCTTCTAGCATACAAAGTTTCTAACAGCAGTTATTCCTAACGCACGGCCCATACGTACAGGAGGTCAAACCCTGCACGCAAGTCCGTGATCTACATGAGACTCACAACTCGTGTAACCACTGTATCACGGCCAATGAACCTAAAGATGCTACATAATAATGGGGTAGTGTAAACTTCCTCGACCAGATTTCAGTAATTTAGGATTATTTTTAGCTAATTAGAATTATTGCAACTTTTTAAAATTTATTTTGCTTACATATCCTATTGATTTGTGCACCTGTCCATCACATAATTAAATAAAGCATTACACTAGCTGTTAACCCCAAACAAGTTCACATACCTGTCCTAGACATGTTAGACTATTTTCTTGAATTTTGTGCAACTTCCAGATGCTTTATTTTGAGCCTCGTTTGAGACGCACAAATATCGTTACAAAAGTCCGTATTTATTTCCTATTTTATTTCCTGCTCTTTATCCATCTCTGTACCCCTAGAGATTGAGGACCAACATGAACCTGTTTTGCCCAAACAAAAATACGATAATATTCTACTCTGAATATACTACAATTAGTATATTGACAACGTAGTGAAATTATGACCCTACCTGCCTCTAAATAATTAGAGAACACCGTGCGCAGTATTTATTCATTAATAAATACGATGACCCGTATCAACCAAAGAACCAGGCCCTGCCCTGCCCAGGCTCATTCCCATCCCTGCCTAGGCCCTCCCCCAGCTTTCCCCCTCATTTCTGGGCAATTCAGTATTTCTAGGAATCAGTATTTTTAATCAGACAAATTTCATAATTACGCAAATTCCCAATTTTAGGACATATTTGCAATTTATGAAATTTCAGGGGTTTTTATGCAAATTTCCAGTGTGAGGTGGCATCACCTCATTGGCTGGTGAACCTACACCGTACACGTGTCAGTGGGACCCACAAAATATCTGAAAATATCAGCCCAAAATATCCTAAAACCCAAAATACCCCTAGACTTCACATTAATTACAACCCTATGCCATTCCCTAACCCTATTTAAACCCGAGTACCCCCCCCCCCATTTCCGAACTCACACCACTCCTCCCTCAGCCACCCTCCGCCTATCGGACCGCCACCGACCCCTTCGCCCCGTCCCCAGCCATCCCCCAGCCGACGGCCACCCCCTCCGGCCACCGCCGGCGCCGCCTAGAACCCCCAGAGCAACCAACCCGACCACAACACCACAGCACCACCACCACTCCCGACCTCCCCCAGTGTCGCCTCCGGCCGTCGTGGACCACCGCCACCACCCCCAAAAGCCTCGCCGCCACCTCCTCCATCGACCCGACCCACCATCACTGACCCCCGACCACCACCGTCGCCGGCAACTCCCCCGCAGTGCCCCGACCCCCTCTCTCCGACTGCACCACCTCCCCCATCCTGACCGCCTCCAGCCACCACCACCGCCACCCCTGACCTCCGCCACCACCACTAGACTGCTCGCCGATATCCCCTCCACCGAACCGACCGCCTGCACCACCACCTCCGCCACCGCCCCGGCCGCCGTAGCCACCACAAGCTGCTGCTACTGCTGTTGCTGCTAACTGCAGTAGCTGCTGTGGCCGTCCCTCCGGCCAGCCACCGCCACCTCCGCCGTCGTCCTCCCGCCGGCGATGAGCCAGGGGCCCCACCTGTCTGACAGGTACAGTACCCCCCCTAAAATACGTATATATGTATATATATATGTATTAATATATATATTTTTTTATATATATTTAATTATATATTATATAATAATACTATATACAGTATATATATATATACTATATTATATTATATTTAATATAAATGTGTATATTTATGAATATATATATATATATATATATATATATATATATATATATATATATATATATATATATATATATATATATATATATATATATATATATTATATATATATATATATATATATATATTTATATATATACATTTATATATAATATATATATAATTATATTATTATATTATTATTATATACAGTATATTATTTATACAATGTATATATATATATATTATTATATTATATATATTATAAATATGTATATATATATGTATTTTTGCATTTTCTTTTATTTTATATATATATATATATATATATATATATATATATATATATATATATTTATTTATTTATTTATTTATTTATTTATTTATTTATTTATTTATCTATTTATTTATTTATTTATTTATTTACTTATTTATTATATATATAATTATATATGTTATATATATATTATTTATATATATATATATATATATATTCAGTATATATATAAAAAGTATACTACTATATTATATATATACATATGTATTTCAATTTCTTTTATATATATATGTATAATATTCCTTATGCATTTTTTTCTTCTTTTATATATATATACATATATATATATATATATATATATATATATATATATATATATATATATATATATATATATATATATATATATATATATATTATAAAATATATATATATACTATTAGTATATATGTATTTTATATTCTGCATTTTTCTTTTATATATATATGTAAATATGTAAATATATATATATATATATATATATATATATATATATATATATATATATATAAATATATATCTATATATTATTATATATATATATATATTATTATACTATATATATATATATATACTATTAGTATATATGTATGTTATATTCTGCATTTTTCTTTTCTTTTATATATATATATATATATATATATATATATATATATATATATATATATATATGTGTATATTATTATATATATATATATTATTATATATATATATTATTATGCTATATATATATATATATATATACCATTATTAGATATAATAAATATGTATATATATATATATTTTTTTTTTCCTGCATTTTCTTTTTCTTTGTATATATATGTATATATAAAATACATATATATCTATATATATGTATTTATATAAAATATATCTATGATATGCTATATAAATATATACATACTACTATATTTACTATAACTATATATATATACTCTATATATATATATGTGCCCTATATTATATATATGACTATATATATATTATATCTTATATATATATTTACATAAGTATATATATATGCTATTATATTATGTCCCCTCCATTTAAATTATATTTGCAAAACATGTGCATCTTAAACAGAAAATCTCTTCAGCACAGTCAGTGACCCCGTCACAAGACCCCTCAAACTTGACAGTGAGATCAGGTTTTTAACACAATCAGGAAGTAGGCAAGTATACCTTGCCAAGTTACTATTTAAATTTAAATGCTGTTATATGCTACTTTCTCCTGAATTCCATATAACTGTGAGTACCTGAGATTGCCTCGGGTACAAGTCAACAGGTACGTTGACACGTAGTATAATTAAACTTAGTCTTTTACAGACTTACCAACAACTGTGAGGGTATCCTAATATCCTCCTAGACCCTGTCACGGGAACACGCAACATGGTTGTAATACATATTGGGATGCGAGCTGCGTATTTGATTAACTACCAATACGTGTGACATGCATCACGGCTTAGCATAAAATCAGGAATAATTATGACTTGGTATTTAGTTACATTGGGAGAGAAAGATAACTAGTAGACGTATGGGACACCCCCCTCCTTGAGTTTTTATCCTTCGTACCATGCTCCTCGGAGATGGTCGATTGCAGAGTGCCCATGAGTCTGGGGGCATATGACACATATACTAGCCAGTCACCACGATTGATGAATTAAGTCAGCATATGTCTAACCTACACATTCCCATGCGTACTACAAGGTCTTTACTTGCATTCACTTAGATGGTTAGCACCCTGTTTTTATTTTTTTATTCAGTATTTACATACATGGCATGTTATTTTTCTGTATCTTGTTATGTCCCACTGAGGACCTGGTTCCCTTCCAGATTTAGACGAGGCCTTCTATCCCACGGTGTATGGTCCAGGACAGAAGACCAGGTGTGCCACCGAGAAAGAGTTAGAGGAGCCCCCATTATCAGAACCTGCCTGATCCTAGAAGCTTGTTTTCCCTGGAGATGGAGCTATTTTCCCTAAATAGACGATACATTAGTCTATCTTATTTTCTGCTATTATTATCTTTTGTAGTGGGTTTGTTCCCACAAGATGTGTACTATGACATTTTCAGACTCAGCATTATATATATTCAGCACTATTTCCTAATATTTCTGTGGATGAGATAGATTTACCTGTATTAGACTTGTAGTATTTTAGGACAGCGTAGCACGTTCCTTTGGGTCTATTAAATTGGATTAAACCCTTAGTGACGTGTCAGCTGGCCAATGCCACGTGGCCTAGTTCCTTACATTTTAGGACTGGGGCGTGACATGGTTTTAGTGGTGGCCCATGCAGGTCTAGTTTATTGCTAGTGGTATGATGACATGTCCAGCAAGCCTGCAATAGGATAGAAATACTAGGTCTCATCCACACTGACTTCATCAAAAAAAATTCATCCTGCTTGATTATCAATTATTATTTCCTTGTACTTTTCTAATTATTCTATCTTCTTCAGAAATATGGACATACCCGGTAGACATGCGATTAATGGGGCTGACCAAGCAACAGACCCCTCGCCCGATGTCCAAGGAACCCCGACTACCCCGAGAGACCAATCCCTAGAAGGATGCTGGTCTACCCGGCAACCCCGTACATCCACCAGAATCCTGCCCAGACAGGAACACCAGCCCAGCATGAAAGGCAAACCTCCCAG
Source organism: Iris macrosiphon (assembly GCA_036927795.1). Classification (NCBI taxonomy): domain Eukaryota; kingdom Viridiplantae; phylum Streptophyta; class Magnoliopsida; order Asparagales; family Iridaceae; genus Iris; species Iris macrosiphon. Next base: position 181,541,522 of record JAYESA010000006.1, on the reverse strand, counting down.
GCCCCAACACCGCAGGCGGAGACACCTCTGCCTCCACCTCCAGCCCTTCCTGCCCTGATGCCACAGCTTGAGGGCCAACCTCAAATGTTCCAGTTACTCCAAGCAATGTTACAAACTCAGTGGAAATAGACTGAAGCCCTAAGACAGTCTCAGTGGCAATAGACTGAGGCCTTAAGACAGACCTTAATGACGACTTTGGAGAGAACCACTGCTCCGGCACCAGCACCTGTCCAACCAGTGGGCACAGTCCGAGGCTTCCGCCAAATGAGCCCGAGAACCTTTAAAGGCAGCAAAACCCTAGAGGAGATCTCAGACTGGATCTCCAACACAGAAATGCTGCTAGAAGGCTCACAACTTACCCCCGACCTGTGGATGACCGCCGTAGGAGCTCAACTCTTAGGCAATACCCATCACTAGTGGGATTCTATAGAGCGTAGCGTCGGCAAAGACCAGACTTGGGAACAATTCTTGGAGCACTTCAATGCCAAGTACTTTCCCGCAACAGTCTGAAATGCCCTATACTCCCAGTTCCTGCACCTGGAACAAGAGAACATGACTGTTGACGCCTACGACGCAGAGTTCAGCAGACTAAGTCGATTCGGTGCCATCTTGATACCGAATGAGCTGGAGAAGGCCAAAAAATTCTACCATGGCCTCACCTACGAGCTCCAGAGGTATACGACAACGCAGTCGAGGATCTCATACGAGGAGGTTCTTGCAGAAGCAAGGGTGCAAGAAGCTATTGGCCGAGGAGCGAGACGCTCTAATCCAACAATTCCGGCCAAAAACCAGCAAGGAGCAGGAGGCCCTATCCGTCGTCCACAAAATCAGACGCAGCAGACGATGGGACCCTACCAGAAGAAGGAGCTCCCGACTTGTCACTATTGTGGCAAGAAGGGGCATTTTGCCAATGACTGCAGAAAGAAGGACTCTGCCTAGTATGTGGAGCTAGCCAGCATATGGCAAGTGATTGCCCACAACGCAAAGATGCAGCGCCTCAGAACGGGCAAAGACCAGGAGCACAACACCCGTCAACATCTGGAGGACATCAGAGGGGAGCACCCCTGGCTACACAGGAGGCCCAGTTCAACAAGGCCAGACAACAATCTGGAGGGCAAAGGCACGGGCAAGCCTTTGCTTTAGCTGCAGTTGCCGAAGAACCCGAAGGTAAAACCATCACAGGTACCATTTTAGTTGCATCATTACCTGCAATCGCATTATTTGATTCTGGCGCTACCCTGTCATTTATATCTAGTAGTTTCGTAGCCATGCACAAACTAGTCACTTCCCCACTACCTAAATGCTGGAAAATTCTTACCGGAGGAGGCATTATTCCAGTTACCAATATTATTGAAACATGCTCGATAGTCGTTTGTAGTAGAGAGCTAAGAGCACAATTTCTGGTACTCCCAATGCCAAATTTCGACGTCGTCTTAGGCATGGACTGGTTAATCCAGAACAATGCTATCCTAGACTGCCGAAAAGGTAGTATCACCTTTAGACCACCAGGGCACCCGAAGTTCGAATACGTACGAGGTACCATCGAGCAAGGAGTAGGCCAGACTCCTAGAGCTTACCTGGCAATGGAGATAGCACCCCCAGCAATCATTGCAGAATTTGAAGACGTATTTCTGGAGGAATTGCCAGGCCTACCGCCTGACAGAGAAGTAGAGTTCACTATTGAGCTGACACCCGGAGCTGCACCAGTATCCTCAAATGTGTACCGACTGGCAAAGAAGGAGCTTGACGAGCTGAAGCTGCAACTGGAGGAATTACAAATCAAGGGATTTGTTCGTCCTAGTGCATCACCTGGGGCGCACCAGTGTTGTTTGTACCCAAGAAGGACGGAACATATCAGATATGTATTGATTACAGAGCCCTCAATGCTTTGATAATCAAAAACAAATACCTCTTGCCGCGGATTGACGACCTGTTCGATCAACTGATAGGAGTTGTGGTATTCTCAAAGATAGACTTGAGATCAGGCGATCATCAGGTCAAAGTACGAAGAGAAGACATTCCAAAGACAGCATTCAGGACTCGCTATGGTCATTACGAGTTCCTGGTGATGCCTTTTGGACTGACTAATGCACCAGCCGTATTCATAAACCTGATGAACAGAGTCTTCCACTAATATCTGGACCAGTTCGTGGTAGTCTTCATCGACGACATCTTGGTGTATTCAAAGAGCCACGAGGAGCACGAAGAGCACTTGAGACTAGTGCTAGAGACGCTGAGACGGGAGAGCCTTTATGCTAAACTAAGCAAGTGCGAGTTCTTCCTTGATCGTGTCGCTTTTCTTGGACACGTGATCACAGGAGAAGGCATCTCGGTGGACCCAGCAAAGATCTCATCTGTGGAGACATGGCCAACCCCGACCAATGTCTCAGAGGTGAGAAGCTTTCTAGGACTTGCCGGATATTACCGGAGGTTCGTAGAAAACTTTACAAGAATCGCGGAGCCAATTACCCGTCTTACCCGCAAGGAGCAGGAGTTCATCTGGTCTGAGGAATGCCAGACAGCTTTCGATGAGTTGAAGAAGCGTCTGACTACTGCCCCCATTTTGACCATACCATCTGGATTCGGAGGTTTCGTAATCTATAGCGATGCATTCGAAAAAGGATTGGGTTGTGTCTTAATGCAACATGGGAAGGTTGTAGCTTATGCCTCAAGACAACTGAGGACTCATGAGAAGAATTACCCCACTCACGACTTGGAGCTTGCCGCAGTCATCTTCGCCCTGAAGCTATGGAGACATTATCTATACGGCGAACGAGTGGAGATATTCACCGATCACAAGAGCCTGAAATACGTCTACACCCAGAAGGACTTGAACCTAAGACAAAGACGATGGCTCGAAGTAATGACGGATTTCGAGATCGATCTGTAGTACCATCCAGGGAAGGCTAATGTAGTAGCTGATGCACTAAGCAGAAGACCCTCGGCATTCTTTATGATCACCCAACTAGGTCTATTGAGAGATCTAGAAAAGTTGGGAATAGAGGTCATTATGCCAATAATTGACGGCCAATTGTCAAACTACCAGCTAAAATCAATATTGGTCGAAAGAATCAAGGCTGCACTGCCAACAGATGCAAGATTTCAGAGGCTTCGACAAAGAACAGAGGCTGGAATCCAGACAGGATATCGCATACACGAAGATGGAACTCTAATATGTGGAGAACGTCTTTATGTTCCAAATGGAGAACTTCGTGAGGAGCTGATGTCAGAAGCTCACAGCTCAACATACTCTATACATCCAGGAGGCACAAAGATGTACAGAGATCTACGACAATACTACTGGTGGCATGGAATGAAGCGAGAGATAGCACGCTTTATGGCAAAGTGCCTGGTGTGTCAGCAAGTCAAGGCTGAACATCAGAGATCAGCAGATCTACTTCAACCCCTTCCAATACCCGAGTGGAAATGGGAACACATTACGATGGACTTTGTTACGGGCTTCCCAAGAAGTCCCAGTGGTCGTAATGCTGTATGGGTGATCGTAGACAGACTCACAAAGGCTGCTCATTTCTTACCTTTCAGAGTCGGACAATCTACCGAAGTCTTGGCGGACATGTACATGAAGGAGATAGTGCGTCTGCACGGAGTACCAGTTAGCATAGTATCTGACAGAGATACAAGATTTACATCTTACTTTTGGCGAAGTATGCAAGAAAGTCTTGGTACCCGCCTCAAGTTCAGCATCTCGTACCACCCACAGACAGATGGCCAATCAGAGCGCACCATACAGACACTAGAAGATATGCTGAGAGCCTGCATGCTTGATTTCAGCGGATCATGGGAAGATCATTTGCACCTGGTGGAATTTTTCTACAACAATAGCTATCAAGCGAGCATTCAAATGGCTCCCTTTGAAGCTTTGTATGGAAGAAAATATCGTTCCCCAGTATGTTGGAGCGATGTTGGCGAAAGACTGATCTTGGGACCAGAACTGGTTGTTCGTACGATGGAGAAAGTAAAGAAGATACAAGGATACCTACGGGATGCACAAAACAGACAGAAGCAATGGGCCAACGTACATCGACGACCTCTAGAGTTCCAAGTGGGAGAGCATGTGTTCTTGAAAATCTCACCCACTCGAGGTACTATCAGATTTGGAGGAAGAGGAAAACTGAGTCCAAGGTACATTGGACCCTTCGATGTATTAGAACACATCGGAGAAGTTGCCTACAAGCTAGCCTTACCTCGGACCTTGGAAGGAGTGCATGACGTCTTCCACGTATCTCAGCTGAGGAGATATATTCCAGACCCGGGTCATGTACTGGACCATTCAGAGATCACCGTCGGCCCAAGCCTATCGTACCAGGAGGAACCTGTAGAGATCCTAGATCATAGCGAGAAGGTGTTGCTGTCACGCCCCAAACTCCCGCAAGCCCGATAGTCCCCGCTGAACGTGAAATCACCATGTTGCAGCTCTCCCGCGGGACAATCGTTCTATTCGGGACGTGATGCCGTACGAGCCTGGAGTTGCGCTCGTACAAGGCGATGTTGTTAAACACGAAAGTTATCAACGAAACAACCAAGTTACAGCGGAAGCCAAATGTGTACCAAGCACACATCAGAGTATACGCAGCGAAGCTCACGATAGGGTCCAAATGAGATGCCCCGAGTCAATGCCACAAAGGCGATGCCACGGAGACGATGAAATAACTCTTGCTCTTTCTCTAGCCCACAAAGGTACTTACAGTTCATACATCTTGTCCCGTATATCCAAGCAGCGCCACTACGCCTGTGTACCTGAAATATTGCCCACAAACGTGGGTCAGTACACAACCGTACTGGTGAGCGGGGTAACCCACTCGTCTAAGCCGACACTAAGTAAAGTAGTGAATGCACACAGTTATATGGTGATCTTTCTAGTTGAATCCTAGATTCTTTTCATGGCATATGGATGACATGTTAAGGAAAGCAGTAAAGCAGTTTAAGCATGCAAGCATTCATTCTCAAACCAAACGACAAGCAGTTTATATATAGCCGACCCGTCTAACTCCATGCCATCGTTTGCACGATAACATAACGAACCATCAGACTCACCTCAATATCCATCCTCAACCGAAGTTATATATTCCCATCTCGAATGCACACTCTTGCCGAGGCAAGGTGGCCGCGCCTACACGATGCATAAACCAACGAAAGAAAAGCAAGCCAACTCTTATCTATATGAAGTCACTGGCCAAGCCATAAAGGACATATTCCAAGCATTACGGCGCGCCCTATCAGCCCGGGTAGCAAGCCCCGCTGGAGGTCCCGCAATGCACCGCGCCAAAGCACGAATCGATATTTCCCTCCGGATTGAAACGGCTCCAGTGCCCCGGATAAAAACCGTTTCAAGGAAATCAACACCCTGTGCACCCAGGTTGTCCGTGACATGCAAAAGGTAGGTGAGGCGAGAGGATCGAACTTTCTCGCCCCACCAAGCGATCCTAAACTCGTTCCACCGAATAACCAACCAAAGCATCCATAACCATTCTTCCAACATATCCTCCCAAAGGAGTCCAAATCTCGACCTCAGGATTTAATCCCAAGGCACCAAAATCCACAGTGTTTCACATTGCCGCTTCCCAACACAGTGTTTCACATTGGGTGCAACACCCCACACTCCGAATAATCCCGTGGCACAATGCCCCAACAGTGGCACAATACCCTCGCCGATGCAGTTGTTCGGTTTCGAACCACAACTGCTCGCTTTGCAAGACAAAGCGACCCAGTGATACTCGTGCACGGATGCACGCTCGCTCGTCCGGATTCCCGATATTCTCGATATTCCTATTGCCTCAATTGTATCATTCCAACTTGTATATTTCCAACCGTCCAAGCATAATCCCAAGTAATCCAACCGATCGCCTCAAATGAATAATCCCGCTATCGTATCCAACTATCCAACGCGTAAACCATTCAAGCCACAATCCTACCAAGCCAACGACGCACACTCTATGCACGCCTCAGTGTAGTGCTTCCCGATGTTTCAGCCCAAGTGTACAAGCCATTACGTGTTTTCCATATTATTAGGCATGAAGGAGTAGAGGAGAAGGGAAAGAGCCCACTCACATTGTTTGAATCCGTTAGGCGTCCTGTCCTGCCGATACGGCCAATCCCTTGAACCCGTGGTCCGATGCAAGCACGATCTACTCAACTGGTATGACCGTGCGAGCAGGCCGTGCTCTCCAAATCATCCGACCGATCGGACTAAGGAAGACGGCATTATCGTTTCCATCCAGCTATTCAGTAGTGTTCGGAATGAACACCTGATTTCCATCGAACCCGCTAGCCATCTGCACATTGAAACCAACTCGATTAATTCTTCTTCCCGAAATCCGACATTTCAAATGTAACCAGCATTTGATTTATTCAGTCCGACTCAGCGTAACGCTCCGAGCGGTTGCGGGGCGTTACATAATATACCACTTAGAATCAGGTTCGTCCACGAACCGTGCTGGTACTCATTCCTTACTAGCATGCCACAATCCAATTCCATAGATCTGCTCTAAGCAACTCACATATTCACGATTCTGACTCCGCATCTCGTTCTGCTGAACGCTCGAATAAATTTCACGAATTCCCACATCCTCCTTGCAGCTCAACCCGAATTTCTCGTATCGCTTAGTTTTGGATCGTACATATATTTAAGGCGTCCCTAAAATATATGCATTTCAGCCGAGCTTTGCGATAGCAAATTTGAACAAGTTACAAGGGTATCTTTATGTTCGAGGCGTCCATATTGCTTTGCTCCCAATTGAACCAAATCACGATTTCCATTCCAACATATTCGCTTGAGAACTATTCTCAATTATGCAGATTTGCCACCGACTCAATCAGTTCGTGTTCCAGCTCAATCCAGCCCACTATTTCTGAAATCAGTACTAGCAACATCTCCAAATATTATCTTGATCACCGAACGATAATCTCAACTGATCTACCCCAGCTATGCGACTTACCCAAATATCAACTTGCTTAGATCAGCTCAGTCCAACACATTTCCTGCCATCTCAATATCTCACAGGGTGAACATCTATATTGAGGTTCGTGTGATCCACGAAGATCTCGCCGCCACGCCAAAGGGATTTGTGTCGCCACGATTTCAACGTGGACACACTCGCCACAATTCTTAGGTTGCGCATGAAATAGTTCTTCGCGCTGCTTCCACTGCCTCGAAGCATAGAATATCACCTTCGCCTTCCGAATGAGCATGTTTCCCAGACTAAGTTCCGAGACATCTTGTAAATCTGAGGCAAATCTGTCCCTTCCAGTATTCGCAAGGATTTGATCTGAACGAGCCGCTGCTTTAACTTCACGAGCTAGTTTCACAGTCGTCAATTCATATGAATGCTATTCCCTTCCAGGGCACGATGAGTCAGAGGCGATGCCATCGATAAAAATCTGCGACTCTGAATCTCATCAGTTGACAAGGCTACTTCCACCATCGCTTCGATCTTCCGGCTGTATCTTCAGCTGAAGGCTATCCCAAGGATCTCTCAAATCCAACACTCAGTCAATAAGCCAAATCACATTGCCTCACATCTGCCCTCGACGCATTCCCAAATACGCCACCTCAAGGGTCATTCTATGGGTCTACCATATCCATATCCGATTCAGCGGTCAAGTCGCTTAGGGTCAGCTGTCCCGAAGCTACGCTCGATAATTGTAATCATCATGATGGACAGTTACTATAAACCATGCTATATCTCATCTGCAAATCCGAATCAAAATTCCAACCATCCCATCCGAGCGAACTCCCGAATCCGAGCAATGTGCTCGTTGAAACCGTCTACCATCAATCCGTCGTTCTGCCCTGAATCTATCAAATTTCCGAATTGCATGTTCGATTCTCGCACTACAAATTGCAATGATTCTCAAAACCCAAGACTTGCCCAAATTCACATCCGTTTGCCACGTCCCGCCTTGCACTTCCAACTTACTCGAGCAGCACAGTGATTCGTTCCGACGTTGCTCCCACATTTAGCTATCTTCAGAAATCAATTCGCCAAAATCTTTTTGCCTTCCCTTGTTGCCACAATCCGTCCTCGTCTTCCGGAGAATCCGTCTTACTGTCGTTGCACCATCTCGCCCAAAATCCCATTTCCGCTAAACCTGAGTCAACTTCACGAGCAGCAACATCCAAAATCCTTCAAGTTTGTGTGAATCAATCGCATTGCCCTCCAAGCCAAGTTCGTGTTTCATTGCTCAACCAACAGCTTAAATGCGTTGCCCAAAATCGTAGTTCGTGCTCGCTATCATTCTGATAATCCCACCACTTTGCTCACGCGTAACCCAAATGTTCGTTCCGATTCCGTCCATCTCTTAAGCCCAACGATACTTCCATTTGCACGATTCCGTCCTTCAGTTCTTAAGTCTAATGTATCGAAGGATACCCGAGTCAAATTCCATTGCACCATATACCACTTGGAAATATAGTTGCCCTCGTGCAAAATCTGCGTCAACCCGCGTCTATCCCAAACCGACTATTCCGAGGTGATTCTGCCGAATCATAACTCAATATTCGCTTGCTCCATTTTTACTCCTTCCAACTCAATCGATTTGCACCAACCGACTTGTATTCGTTATCCGAGTCCGTTCAGGCAATTCCCATAGATGTCCAACCAAAATATTTCTAAAGCCTTGCTTAACACATTTGATCCCATATACCACTTCGAATCAATTCGCTACTCACATTACGTTTCCTTTCACGAATCCGAGATCCGTTCGAACCATCCCTTAGGTGTGATCATGCCATTCCCATCTTAAGTCTGACACAAAAACTTAGCCGATTCTTTAACCATCAATCTCGTTAGGCAACTCGTGCTATGTTCCATTCTCACTGCTCCCAGCTATTCTCAACCCGCCTGATACTTTCGCAACACAAGCAATCGTGCAACGATTGTATTCCAAGTAGTCCAACCCAATACCCAACGGTTTCACACCTTTATTGAACGAGCAACTCATGCCAACTTATCTGATATTTCTCAAGCCAACTCAAATCTGCCCAACCGATGTGCCACAGCCGAAATTCTAACTTATACCCAACACAATCACTTGACGAGCAACTCGTGCAAGGATCCATTCTCATCGAATATTTCTATCCAAAACATGCCGCATCACCAAATCTCGTTAGCCAACCAACTGATCCACTGAGGCAATCAGAACTCCCAAATGATAAGCCAAGCCAACCCAACGGAAGCCCACAACTTGTTGCACGAATGCAACAACGCCTAACGAGGCTAAGCGATCCTACGAAAACCAACCAAGGCAACCCAACACTCAATAACATGCAGCCAAAACCAGCAATAAATAGACTTATTGCATGAAACATCCGATGCGGCACTGAGTAGAGTCAAGAGCTAAACGACACGCGGAAGCTATTTAGAGTTTGTGATGAAGCGAAGGACCAAGTCCGAAGAAATGAACCGGGCGCTCTGATACCAATCTGTCACGCCCCAAACTCCCGCAAGCCCGATAGTCCCCGCTGAACGTGAAATCACCACGTTGCAGCTCTCCCGCGGGACAATCGTTCTATTCGGGACGTGATGCCGTACGAGCCTGGAGTTGCGCTCGTACAAGGCGATGTTGTTAAACACGAAAGTTATCAACGAAACAACCAAGTTACAGCGAAAGCCAAATGTGTACCAAGCACACATCAGAGTATACGCAGCGAAGCTCACGATAGGGTCCAAATGAGATGCCCCGAGTCAATGCCACAAAGGCGATGCCACGGAGACGATGAAATAACTCTTGCTCTTTCTCTAGCCCACAAAGGTACTTACAGTTCATACATCTTGTCCCGTATATCCAAGCAGCGCCACTACGCCTGTGTACCTGAAATATTGCCCACAAACGTGGGTCAGTACACAACCGTACTGGTGAGCGGGGTAACCCACTCATCTAAGCCGACACTAAGTAAAGTAGTGAATGCACACAGTTATATGGTGATCTTTCTAGTTGAATCCTAGATTCTTTTCATGGCATATGGATGACATGTTAAGGAAAGCAGTAAAGCAGTTTAAGCATGCAAGCATTCATTCTCAAACCAAACGACAAGCAGTTTATATATAGCCGACCCGTCTAACTCCATGCCATCGTTTGCACGATAACATAACGAACCATCAGACTCACCTCAATATCCATCCTCAACCGAAGTTATATATTCCCATCTCGAATGCACACTCTTGCCGAGGCAAGGTGGCCGCGCCTACACGATGCACAAACCAACGAAAGAAAAGCAAGCCAACTCTTATCTATATGAAGTCACTGGCCAAGCCATAAAGGACATATTCCAAGCATTACGGCGCGCCCTATCAGCCCGGGTAGCAAGCCCCGCTGGAGGTCCCGCAATGCACCGCGCCAAAGCACGAATCGATATTTCCCTCCGGATTGAAACGACTCCAGTGCCCCGGATAAAAACCGTTTCAAGGAAATCAACACCCTGTGCACCCAGGTTGTCCGTGACATGCAAAAGGTAGGTGAGGCGAGAGGATCGAACATTCTCGCCCCACCAAGCGATCCTAAACTCGTTCCACCGAATAACCAACCAAAGCATCCATAACCATTCTTCCAATATATCCTCCCAAAGGAGTCCAAATCTCGACCTCAGGATTTAATCCCAAGGCACCAAAATCCACAGTGTTTCACATTGCCGCTTCCCAACACAGTGTTTCACATTGGGTGCAACACCCCACACTCCGAATAATCCCGTGGCACAATGCCCCAACAGTGGCACAATACCCTCGCCGATGCAGTTGTTCGGTTTCGAACCACAACTGCTCGCTTTGCAAGACAAAGCGACCCAGTGATACTCGTGCACGGATGCACGCTCGCTCGTCCGGATTCCCGATATTCTCGATATTCCTATTGCCTCAATTGTATCATTTCAACTTGTATATTTCCAACCGTCCAAGCATAATCCCAAGTAATCCAACCGATCGCCTCAAATGAATAATCCCGCTATCGTATCCAACTATCCAATGCGTAAACCATTCAAGCCATAATCCTACCAAGCCAACGACGCACACTCTATGCACGCCTCAGTGTAGTGCTTCCCGATGTTTCAGCCCAAGTGTACAAGCCATTACGTGTTTTCCATATTATTAGGCATGAAGGAGTAGAGGAGAAGGGAAAGAGCCCACTCATATTGTTTGAATCCGTTAGGCGTCCTGTCCTGCCGATACGGCCAATCCCTTGAACCCGTGGTCCGATGCAAGCGCGATCTACTCAACTGGTATGACCGTGCGAGCAGGCCGTGCTCTCCAAATCATCCGACCGATCGGACTAAGGAAGACGGCATTATCGTTTCCATCCAGCCATTCAGTAGTGTTCGGAATGAACACCTGATTTCCATCGAACCCGCTAGCCATCTGCACATTGAAACCAACTCGATTAATTCTTCTTCCCGAAATCCGACATTTCAAATGTAACCAGCATTTGATTTATTCAGTCCGACTCAGCGTAACGCTCCGAGCGGTTGCGGGGCGTTACAGTTGCGAGGCCAGACTATCCCTCTAGTTCGTGTTGCATGGAGACATCATGCACCAGGTGAATCAACCTGGGAACGAGAAGAGGATATTCGACAGCGTTTCCCCCATCTATTTCCAAACCAGGGTATGTCCTAATATTTCAAATCAATCTTACATTCTCATTATATGTCTGTTTTTATTTCGAGGACGAAATATTCTAAGGAGGGTAGATTGTAAACTCCCTCGACCAGATTTCAGTAATTTAGGATTATTTTTAGCTAATTAGAATTATTGCAACTTTTTAAAATTTATTTTGCTTACATATCCTATTGATTTGTGCACCTGTCCATCACACAATTAAATAGAGCATTACACTAGCTGTTAACCCCAAACAAGTTCGCATACCTGTCCTAGACATGTTAGACTATTTTCTTGAATTTTGTGCAACTCCCAGATGCTTTATTTTGAGCCTCGTTTGAGACGCACAAATATCGTTACAAAAGTCCATATTTATTTCCTATTTTATTTCCTGCTCTTTACCCATCTCTGTACCCCTAGAGATTGAGGACCAACATGCACCTGTTTTGCCCAAACAAAAATACGATAATATTCTACTTTGAATATACTACAATTAGTATATTGACACCGTAGTAAAATTATGACCTTACCTGCCTCTAAATAATTAGAGAACACCGTGCGCAGTATTTATTAATTAATAAATACGATGACCCGTATCACCCAAAGAACCAGGCCCTGCCCTACCCAGGCTCATCCCCATCCCTGCCTAGGCCCTCCCCCAACTTTTCCCCTCATTTCTGGGCAATTCAGTATTTCTAGGAATCAGTGTTTTTAATCAGACAAATTGCGTAATTACGCAAATTCCCAATTTTAGGACCTATTTACAATTTATGAAATTTTAGGGGTTTTTATGCAAATTTCCATTGTGAGGTGGCATCACCTCATTGGCTGGTGAACCTACACCGTACACGTGTCAGTGGGACCCATAAAATATCTTAAAATATCAGCCCAAAATATCCTAAAACCCAAAATACCCAAAATACCCCTAGACTTCACATTAATTACAACCCTATGCCATTCCCTAACCCTATTTAAACCCGAGTACCCCCCCCCCATTTCCGAACTCACACCACTCCTCCCTCAGCCACCCTCCGCCCATCGGACCGCCACCGACCCCTTCGCCCCTTCCCCAGGCATCCCCCAGCCGACGGCCACCCCCTCCGGCCACCGTCGGCGCCGCCTAGAACCCCCACAGCAACCAACCCGACCACAACACCACAGCACCACCACCACTCCTGACCTCCCCCAGCGCCGCCTCCGGCCGTCGTGGACCACCGCCACCACCCCCAAACGCCTCGTCGCCACCTCCTCCATCGACCTGACCCACCACCACTGACCCCCGACCACCACCGTCGCCGGCAGCTCCCCCGCAGTGCCCTGACCCCCTCTCCTCGACTGCACCACCTCCCCCATCCCGACCGCCTCCAGCCACCACCACCGCCACCCCTGACCTCCGCCACCACAACTAGATTGCTCGCCGACATCCCCTCCGCCGAACCGACCGCCTGCACCACCACCTCTGCCACCGCCACGGCCGCCGTAGCCACCACAAGCTGCTGCTACTGCTGTTGCTGCTAACTGCAGTAGCTGCTGTGGCCGTCCCTCCGGCCAACCACCGCCACCTCCGCCGTCGTCCTC